>JABACO010000012.1:3400788-4677292 GCA_013339895.1 Ephydatia muelleri | reverse complement strand
GAGGGGGGGGGGGGGGGGGGGGGGAGGGGGGGACTGGTTTACGGTAGGTCAAAACCCAAATTACGATAGTGCGCGGTTCACCAAAGAGTGTAACATTAATGAAATTCAAAGGTTTGCTAGGATACCACAAACCACACGTGACTGACTATATTGCAATATAAGCATCTGCTTATAATGTTCAATACGCAGACAGCTTATATTGCTGCGTATATTCAAATATATCGCTATAATATACAGTGTCGTATAACAAACTTTTTGCACTGTGTTAAGGGGCACCGTGCAGGTGAATTCCGAAGCGATTGGTGCTATTGCCGTTCTTCAAAACCATTCGTAGCTCGAGTTATACCTTCCTAAGGAAGACGACGACGATGACAACCAAGAATTTTTTTAGGACTGGGCACGTGAAACAGGAATTCGTTTGTTTCTCTAAAAGCACACCGTTTTATGACACGGAACAAACGTAGATCTTTGAGTTCTCGTTCCATCGCGACAAAGAGATAAGCAATCCGGTTTCTCCGTTGTCCCTCCAGACGCGAGTGAGTTTTAAGGATTTCATCAATCCTCAATCAATCCTAATAGATACAAGTAAATAAAAACATTCTCTAACGAGAAAGTTGTTGGTATATAGGATTGACCAATGGTGGTGTAAAAAGCATGGAAACAAGAGTGACAGAAATTTGACTGGAAAATTGAAATAGGCCTATATTTAGCCCATTACTCAGTTATAACGTTAGTGTGCTAAATAAAGGCTTATTTCAATTTTCCAGTCAAATTTCTGTCACTCTTGTTTCCATGCTTTTTTACACCACCATTGGTCAATCCTATATACCAACAACTTTCTCGTTAGAGAATGTTTTTATTTCATCAGTTTTTTTCCTCTGTCATAGTAGCGCGTCTTTATATGTTGTCACAAATTCATTTTAATTTTCGAATGGAGGGAGGTTAAAAAATTTAATAATTGAAATTATAAGTTACGGTTCCCCTGCCTTGTCCTCTTCCTATCCCCCAGCCTTGTCTCTGACATCGGCTGCTGGTTCAGGCCATGAGAGCCATGCGGGTGGTGGTGGCAGCAGGCGAAGTAGTGGTGGGGGCACTGGTGCCAATACTGGTGGGGCTGCTGCAGGTAGCGGTGCTCCTGCTGTTCTGCTGGCAGCAGTGGGGGCAATGCTGCAACTGCTGCTTCTGCTGCTGGCGGTGGGGGCAGCTCGGCTGCTGCTGCTGGCGGTGGGGGCAGCTCTGCTGCTGCTGCTGGCGGTGGGGGCAGCTCTGCTGCTGCTGCTGCTGGTGGTGGGGGCAGCTCTGCTGCTGGTGGCGGTGGCGGTGGGGGCAGCTCTGCTGCTGCTGCTGCTGTTGATGGTGGGGGCAGCTCTGCTTCTGCTGCTGTTGACGGTGGGGGCAGCTCTGCTGCTGCTGGTGGCGGTGGGGGCAGCTCTGCTGCTGCTGCTGCTGGTGGGGGTGGGGGCAGCTCTGCTGCTGCTGCTGGGGCAGTGGGGGTAGCTCTGCTGCTGCTGGTGGGGGTGGGGGCAGCTCTGCTGCTGCTGCTGGGGCAGTGGGGGTAGCTCTGCTGCTGCTGGTGGTGGGGTTAGCTCTGCTGCTGCTGCTGGTGAGGGCAGCGCTGCTGCTGCTGGCAATGGGGACAGCTGTGCTGCTGCTGGTGGCAGTGGGGGTAGCGCTGCTACTGCTGGCGGCAGACGGTAGGGGGGCAGCACTGCATCAGACAGAGAGTATAGAAACAAAGTGCAAGGATTTAGTTAACATCACCAATTGGTCTACATATTCATGACCTCACAGATAAGGGGAAGTAGTTGTGTGTGTGTGTGTGTGTGTGTGTGTTGCCAGCTGTGCTAAAATTCTATTAGTCCAATTTTATCAATTCACGGATTGGTCTGCATAACTCATGACCCTACAAAGGTGCCAGTGTGCTGAAAATTGTAGGAAGTTGGTTCATGCTCCAAATTAAAAAGTGTTAACAATGTTTACATGGGAAAGACCTCCCCTCCAACGATGAATGGACATTTGGAACAGTGACTTTGTCCTCAACACTAATGCTACTTCTTCACTAGTGAGCTTGCGACACTCATTTGTACATTTCCATTTCAAGGCGTGCATGGTATCCTTATCTCTGTCCCCTATCTCCTCTGCCACCACACACCTACCATTGAGGTCTACTGGAATGGCCCCAAGTCGTTTTGTGTAAGTGTACAAATTAATAAAAAAGTAATTAAGGCTCAGAGCCAGCAGTACGATACCCTGCCCAACTAAAATATCATTTTCTTCTAATTTCAATGCACTAACTTCCCGGATTGTTTTTAGCAATGACCCTGCTTTTGCTCTTCATACACTCAGTGTATGAACCCGAATCTCATGCACTAATGGAGTATAATGGTGGTCTTGAAAAATCTATTCGTAGGGATAGTGAGCTTCTAAGTGAAGTAAATGATGTCTTTTGTAAGTCTCATCCATTGCTAGCTCAAAAGGTTGTTACAAGATCTGCCCATGCAGCAGTAAATAAGATTGGTGCAGATGCATTGGTTTCTAAAGCAAGGAGTAGCGAAGGATATGGTTGCAGTAATTTATGGTTGCAGTAATTTTCAGTAGCAAATGCAATTAAGAGTTGCAGTCAGATAAGGAAGCCTTTTTGTACATCAGATTAAGGACGACACCCCAATATTCAATAGACAGGTCACAAAGGAGAAAGGACTACTGTACACAACAGTAGGGTCACCATGCAGGCTTTACATGTGAAGTGAATGGTTTTGTGCAGATCCCTTACATGCGTGCTGTACACGTGTTGCATGCACATCTTCCTATAGCTTTTTAATGCTAGTGCAATACAACATGCCATGACATACCTTTGGGTGGTAGTGTAGTTCGGTGACCCCTGCGATACCGCTTCCTCTCGGCAGCACGTTTAGCCAATCGGACAGCGGGGTCATTCCAATACCGATTCCTTTCAGATGCCTTTAATGGCAGCTACCTTTTAGCGGCGCGGTTCTCCTCGACGTCCTCTTGATATCGCTGCCTTTTAGCAGATTGCTTAGATGCAATATCTACGTTGTAGCTGTCGCGTACAGAGGCCTTCTTCTTTTTGGGATTAGTCTCGTACCCAGACCCTACATCGCAGCTGCGGATGGATTACATCACCGTTACGCGAATAGTGGCGTAGCGGTGATGTAATCCATCCGAAGCGGCGATGTGGGTCTGGGTACGAGACTATTTCGGGATCGGCCTTGTAGCGCGCTCGGGCTTTAGCCTTGTTTTCTTGATAAAATATTGTCTTGTTTTTGAAGGTATTCCGCTCGTTGCTTAGATCTCTTCTTTCGATTAATACGCGAAGGCATTTAACTTCACTGGCCAAAATATCGCTGCCTTTTAACAGCACGGTTCTCCTCGACATCCTCTTGATATAAGCAATCTTCTAAAAGGCAGCGATATCAAGAGGACCTCGAGGAGAACCGTGCTGCTAAAAGGCAGCGATATCATAAGGACGTCGAGGACAACCGTGCTGCTTAACTTCTCTAGCCAGAGTATTAAACTGCGATAGGAACACCAAATAAATTTCGTGCAGGTCGGAGTATTTATACTGTATGCTGTAAAAATAACTTCATTAATCAACAATAAACTTCTGCAATAACTTCATATCCTATATAGAACTTGCTACCGCATGACATACTTCTCTTTCTAGGTGTCTATATGACCTTAAGGGGCACCATGCAGGTGATATTGGTGCTATTGCCGTTCTTCAAAACCGTTTGTAGCTCGTGTTATACCTTCCTAAGGAAGAAGAATAAGAAGACGACGACCAAGAATTTCTTTGGGACTGGGCACGAGAAAAAGGAATTAGTTTGTTTCTCTAAAAGCACACCGTTTTATGACACGAAACAAACGTAGAACTGTAGATCTTTGAGTTCTCGTTCCATCGTGACAAAGAGATACGCGATCCGTTTCTCCGTTGTCCCTCCAGACGCGAGTGAAGTTTTTTAATGATATTCATCAATCCTCAATCAATCCTATATTGAACCTGCTGCCGCAGGTTCAGATAGAATCTTATCTTCTGCAGTGTAAGTGGATCAATTGATGAAATGAAAGCTTTGGCTGAGGCAGTGCTTCCTTTGCTAATGTTTGATGTATTTTACTGACTGCTAAAGTGATCTTTCATGCACATTACACACTCCCTGGTTAACAGAACACTCTCATAGAGCATACTGTACATCAAAAGGCCCGGTACCGCCATGATGAAGGGCCAGGTCTTTGTCCACTCCTTTGAAAATTTACTCTTCTGGTTGCACTTGATCTTGCGCTTTATTGAAGGACCAGGCTGGCTCTCTTGTTCACAATCGCTTGATTCAGAATTGGATGAAGACATGGACACGTTGCGCCATAAATGCAACGAATAGTTTGACGAATAACCGAATAAATACCGTTACTCTTACACATTGCACTTCATTGATAGAGAAAACCTTGTGAATCGGACCATGCATGCACTTGTCTTGAGACCTTGATATATAATTGAAAACCTTAAGTATCAAGGTTTAGCCGGGCGGGTTGGCAGCCCTGTTCATAACTGGTGGAAGCCAACCCTCTAGGCACACGAGACTGATCGTACGTGTACAGGAACTATTTGTTTTACTTTGAAAGTTGTGCGATGGCTCCCCATAAACATGTGCATAATGAGCAGAAACATTTACAAGTACAGCTTTTTGACTTATACGGTATCGTCTTATCAACCGACTGTCAGCCGCAAACTGCCGTGTCACATCGATATCTACACGGTGCGTGACTGAGTGATGCGATGATACTCGCAACCTACGCTCAAATTATTGTGCCAGTTGGGCGTCGCCCGACCGCTTACGGCACAGACTTTGCCCAGCTACGGTGCTCCCAGACTGGTATGCTTTTACGTAACGAGGAGCCAAACAACAATATTGTAACTATGATTTCCGCTTAAAATATTATTGTGTTCAAGTTTATACCGCTCAGCTAAAGAATGTTGGCGAAGTCAGGACGCCGAGTATGGTTTATGTTGCTACTGTACGTGTCGTTAACGCTTGCACGCTGCCAGGGGATATGGAGAACTCCCAGTGATGACCAAAGCTACGTAGCCAAAGACAGACGAGACGATGACCATCTCCCCGCTGCGAGGCCCAACTTTGTTTTTCTCATCACGGACGACCAGGAGCTGGTCCCGGAGGGCATCCAGCACGGCATGAGGTACACCCTCCCAATGATGCGCCAGTTCGGCACGACGCTGCAAAACTTCTTCGCCAACACCCCGATCTGTTGCCCTTCTCGAGCTACCCTGCTCACGGGCAGGTACCCACACCACTGGTTCGTCCCTAGCGACGACGCGTGCATGTACATGGACGTAGCCGGCGAAGACTTTGCCAAAGTCAGCATGGGTGTGCTCATGCAGAGGTTGGGCTACACTACCGGGTGCTTCGGGAAAACGCTGAACCTCGAGGTCGGGACCCAGTACTGTAACAAAACGTCGGCAACAGCATTTCCGGGATGGAACTCCTCCTTCGCCCTCTGCAACAAGTTCAACTTTCAAGAAAACGTGTGGAACGTCAATGGGAGTATACTAAACACGACGGACTACATGACTTCGGTTATCGGTAATCGCAGTTTGTCGTTCATCGAGAGCAGTCTCCAGTCCGGCAAGCCGTTCTTCGCCTACATAGGGGTGCACGCCCCCCACCTCCCCTCCACGCCCGCTCCCTGGTACAAGGACGAGTTTCGAGACCTAAGAGCCCCAAGATCCCGCAACTACAATTTCCATGGTTCCACCCACCACTACCTGGTGAGGAGCCAACCTCCTCTGACAGAAGACATTCAGTCAGCAATAGATGAACTGTACCGGGACCGACAGCGAAGCCTTCTCTCTGTCGACGACATCATGCGTGATGTCATCAACCTGCTATCCCGCTACGGCCAGCTGGAAACCACCTACGTGATATGGACGAGCGACCATGGCTATCAGTTGGGTCAGTTCAGGCTCCCCGTGGAGAAGGAGCAACCGTATGAGCACACGATCCGGGTCCCATTCTTTATCAGGGGGCCGTGCATCCCTGAGGGGGCCAGCCTGCCCTTTGTGGCCAGCATGGTGGACATCCTCCCCACCCTCATCGAGCTTGCCGGTGCAGCAGTTCCTGCATCCATGGATGGCCATTCCTTTGCTCGCACTCTCCTATCAGGAGGCTCTTCTTTTCGAGAAAAGCACCTTGTGGAATACTGGAGTGTGGCCCGAAATCCATACTACAATCATCATCTAATCGACATAGAGAATAATACATTTATTGGCGTTCGGTTGCTCAATGCCACTCACAGCTATCTCTATGCAGAGTACTATGCCCACAGGCACGAACAAAGCTTTATGCATCCCATAGAGTGTGAGCTGTTTGACCTGAAACATGACCCTTGGCAGTTGTGGAACTTGTATGGTCTGCCAGAAGCCCATTCTGTAGGGCCACTCCATAGTGTCTTGAGTGAACTTAGGCGCCACCTCCATAGCCAGGTCAAGTGCTCTGGTCAGGAAGAATGTGTACTGTGATCTCATGCATCAAACATGCTATAGTTTTAGTTTTCAAAATCATTGATATGCAAATTAACTATATCTAACACGGACGCACGGCTGTTTCGTACGTTTTGAAATTATATTGTTAGAATTGAAATATGGTGTATTGTTAAAATGACGTACACAACTTAGCTCATTAAAAAAGCACCCACTTTGATGGTACTTTATGCAAAAGCCATTGAAGCAACATAAAAACTTTGATTTCTATGTTGACCTTCGTGTATTATAAATTTAGATGCAGCTTAGTATAAGATGCTGTAGCTAGCGTGCTGCCAGACAGGTTAAGAATAATACATTTTCTACTGCTTAGTATACCTGATAGATTTGCTTCAAAATTCAATTGTATATTAAGCGATTTTCACCTTCCCTTTCTAAGGGTTAAGGCACGATGGCCCCTATCTCAGATATCTAGCGGAGGGTTGTGAATCACATTATGGCCAAAGGTCATTAAAAATGTCATTCAACCAACATTGGCCAATACACAACTACTGTCTGCTAATTGATGAGCTGTACTGTCCGATATGTCTCATTGTATATCCGATACAACTCCCGTGCGAGATACTTGTATGTGCTCAATGCCTTGTTGAATGGATCCACATGAGAGGTTCATGTTGTCCCTGCTGCTACAGCCGTACTCCACTCGTCAGGTGAACTGCCATGGTACAACGGTCACACCCTTGGTTTTGGAACCTCCGTGCCATTAGTACTATATAGTCTCCATAGCTATCGGTGATGGGTTTTTTTTTTTTTTTTTTTTTTTTTTTGAGGAAAATGGGGATGATTAAAACAATGGATTCAATGGTTTGTCCGATGTGAAATGGAGTTATTAGTTTTGGAGCGAGGGCATAACGGATAAAGTACTGAAAATACGGTATATCAGTACTATTACATGATATTGATTACATGTATGTAGTATTATACATGCACAATTATTAATACACACCTCAGGATACCACTATAGTACCTTCGTAACTGTAACTGAGATATAATTATTACAAGTAGATATGGGATCGTTTCCGCTTATTGATGAAAGCTGTACTGTCCGATACATGGAGTTGAGCGAGCTCCATTCGCATTGACAGGGCGAAGAAATCGGATGTGCAGACCATGCGTATGCACCCAGTCTCACTGATTAGATCATCCACTCCTGGAACAGAATGAGGCGTAAAACAGCAATTCATGCATGTGATAAATAGCATTAATAGTTCCAATTACTTAGGGAAGGCAGACTCACATGCATGATACCTAGTAGTGATCATCGAGATATCGCACTGCGTGACATAGTATCGTATGCAGTAATATGCAGAGTTTGCCCACGCCATGGTATGCAGATACATATCCAGACCTGCACGTGTGCGGACCAATATACATACTCGTACCTAGATATGTCAATGTCCAGTGCAGTGTGCAGATGGGTATTGTTGGGGCTAAGTATCGGGTGCGTACCGCACCCATATCGCGAGCAGCAGTTTAGCCCGTAAATTACGATAGTGCGCAATAAACTAGGAATATAGGCCGTTTTAACCACACCCATGAAAACGCATTCATATGAGTGTGGCTACTATAATTACCTCGACCGAGTCGCGTACTCACAGGTAAGTTATTGGATCCCTATAATCATTGTAAACTTCTGATACCTACATCTGTGACTATTTCTAGCGGGTGTAGCCTGTAGGCCTATTTGAGCAATTGATTTTGATATCATTATCTGCGCATGCTCGGTTTTAAGTTTTGCACGTGTTGGTCATTAGTGGAGGTGACGACGCACGATCGAGCAAAGGAAACAAAAATAGGCAACTTGGTTTAGTTCCCAACGAAATAGGAGGAAAGGAAAATTGGACTACTGGGCTATCTGTGGAGACAGTACTAATGGAGCCGTTCCCAACGTCAGAGAAATTGGATTGTTGATTTTGATCACAATATAGCTGACGAATCAGTGAGGTGCAACTGTGCAAGATAAAGAGTTTCGGACAACGCGGGTGACAGGCGGAGGTTATAAAGGCATACCAAACGGACTTAAGCAGTCTAGGCCTGGTAAGTTGTGCGTGTTTACACTGTAGGTGTTGCTTATGTCAAACCAGGACAAGTGTGTGATTCAGTAGATGCAGTTAGGCGGCGTTTCAAGTTGTCACAAAGGTTTACATGCTTACGTCATGTTTGTTCTCTTCAGCACAGTGCCGACCAATAGAACGCTTTTACGCGAAGAGCATAGTACGTTGTATATGTGCATGTGGATTATGTGCGTGTGCCAATAACTTCAGGGTCAGGAGATATTTAAGCGAGTACATCGAGACTGAAATGGTGGAAGTGACCAACCCCGGCAAAAGAAGAAACGCAGGTACAGAGTAGGCATGCTATGACTTTCCTTTCTGACCACAGCTCTTGAGCCGACGCCAGGGTGTACTACGGCCAAATGAAAACGTTTCGCTGCATGACCAACCAAGGGGATGACGACGATAGCATTGTAAAGCATAAGCTAGCTACCACCGCGGTCAGAGAGTAAGTAAATGCTGAGTTCTTTGTGCATAACCTCTGTAATATTTTAGCGTGTACTTGTAAGGAAACCGTCGACAAGTGCCGCGTGAGTAGTAGAGGCTCGTGCTCACCTTCCACAAGGCCTCTGCTAGGCGGAGAGTGCCCTTCTAACTACATCAGCAGGATGTGATGGAGACTTTGATCGCCAGCTTGGAACTATATATACCTGTTTATTTTTTGACAAAGTTGTATTTCAGCTGTAATTTGATTAAAGTTTGCCGTATTATTGCTGAGGGTTTAAGCACTAGCCTTCAAGTATGCAGAACAGAAAATGGATTTGAAACGACTCGAATACATGACGTGTACAGAGTCTGCACGCGTTCATCTGAAGTATGCAGACAGGTGATGACGAATATACTGAATCCATATGCAGACCGCGATATCATACGTATAAGCGAAGTGTTCGTTCTGAGACGTATACATGGCGCCGCATTCGTGACGTATGAAAAACTGCCCACGTGTCGAGTGCAGACGAGTATCGATTAGTATGGGTGCAATATACAAGGCTGCATACGGTACACTGTCGCGCCGTGATCAGTGGAGTCCCTGGGTGTTTCGAAAGAGGGGGGCTAACTAAACATAGTGGCTCTGACAATTTATAACTTATTTTGCGCAGCAATTAAGCGTACAAAGCGCTTTACATTAAATACTACATGGAATCGTTTCCGCGAAAAGGGCATACATTATAACATTTTTAGTACACGCAATAGAAATGTAACGCGCCTGCGTTGGCTAATTACACATTCAGAGCTTTACAACTCCGTGACAGATACTCCGATTCTAAGTGCGCAAGAAGCAATGTGTAAAGGACATTTCAGACTTCTAGAATATCATACATTCGAAATCTTGAAACAACATATGTTAGGTCCCTTTTCGCGGAAAGGGTCCAATATGCATTGAGCAAAATCATTCATGACAGTATAGTCAGGTTGTGAGATTATCCCTACCCATAAGTAGATTTGATAGTTCTACTCTTCTTGGGTAGATTTTGAGAAAGATCTCCACAGCTGTGTCATAGTTCACTGGATGTGTGTAATGAATATTCGTAAGTGCTAGCGAAGAAAGTATTCTACAGGTTATAGAGGACCTTTGCCAGTTTCTCAGATGGTGCAAGATAGAAAAGCTTCTCTTGCAAGTGCAGCTAGTAATTGGAAGTGTGCAACCAATTTTAATCAAGCAGATAATATTTTAGGAAAAACGCTCTTCGGTTACTGCCGATGCAAGTATCAGGACAATCAATTGGTGAACATATATGCTTCCAAAGTCCCAAAATCTGGTCCACAAGATACTTTGTCGATCAGATCATCTTCATACATACAATAATGTCGTTTACATCGCTACTAAACTCATCCTGAACCACGATTGATGCATGGTATCAGGAACAATACCTTTAAAGCTTTGTTGCAGA
This sequence comes from Ephydatia muelleri, assembly GCA_013339895.1. NCBI lineage: Eukaryota > Metazoa > Porifera > Demospongiae > Spongillida > Spongillidae > Ephydatia > Ephydatia muelleri. The sequence goes on along the minus strand of JABACO010000012.1, from coordinate 4,666,775 downwards.
TAGCTGAAAATCGCGTATCCAGCTCTGAAGTAATGCGATCAAGCTAATGGAATTGCCAGAGTCTTACGATAATACTCCTGTATGGGATCAGTTGGTGTGTTGTCCCTTTTAAGATTGTCTTTGCACAGTTCTTGGCATACAATGTTCTGCCCCAACTTGCCGACAAAAACGTTCTGCTTGTTAGTATATCCTCTGGAACTCATCTTTTATGCCTGCTCTGAGCACCTTGTAGTCCAGTTTGTCACTCAACTACTCTATGTGCGTGTTGAGTCCATACAACTGGCCCTTTGTAGCATCACATAGAGCCCTCATTTGAGATTGTACATAGGTATGTGTATCTAAATGCATTATCCCATAGATTGATCCGTTGTACACACATCATGACACCATAGGATTGGTCTTCTAAAGGTGTATACTTGCCAAACACATTGCAAAGAATAACACTGTGTTCATCACAGCATGCGTAATGCTTTAAGTTCCTATGCATTCACATTATACTTCTGTGGCCGGTGGAGAAGCATATGTGATAAAACTTTCCTCTTTGTCATTACCCTTGCTCAACTTAACCTTATGTACATGTATGCCTCTCTAACTAAGTGACTTCAATTTCTTCCACTGAATGTTCGGCTCACACAGGTATATGAATACACCCTGATGCTGGTTCACATACCCTTGTGCCTGTGTTCCAGTATACATTGTGAAAATAAACCGTTACTATTGTTGCTTGAGCACAACACTTGCACACACACACACACAAACACGCACACACACACATACATAGACACACACATGCACTTGCACACATGCACATACACACATACACTTGCACACACATACCACACACACACACACACACAAAAATGCACACACAAAAACTCTTCTAATGTCATGCATGCACTGCAGAGATCTATTAAGCTGTATCCTGCCATGCAGAGCATGAAAAAAACCAAAGTACTCAGCAGCTATTGAAGAAAGACATGCTACATTTACTTTCTTTGTAGTTTCAGTTGATGGGGTCTTAGGCCATGATACACAACACCTCATGAAGTACCTGGGTGACCAAATTGCACAGAAGTGGGAGAAGTCACATTCTGTAGTAATGAGATGGGTTCGTGCCAGATTGGCCTTTGCTATTTTACGTGCGACAAACTTTGCTTGTGTGGGTCCAGGGTCAAATGGAGAAGTGCATGGACATGGCATGGACATTTTCCTCACTGATCTAAACATCATTTAGAATCTTTTTTTATCACTCACATGTATAAATGTTTGTATTCAAATGTTTACATATGAAAAAAAAAAGTTTTAAAAATGTTTTGCGTGGGCACTGAAACTCCTCTCAAAGCTGGAAGATGTTGCAGTCAATAACCCCCAGGTTGCCTTACTGCTTTTACGCATGTGTGGCTGCTTTCCCAAGCTTGTCCACTTGGCAAAAACTACTCCAACACTTATCTTCGAGGCCTTTCAGCAGTTTGACACTGATGTTAAGCGTGGTCTTTCATCATGCATAGCCAATTGCATTACAGATTCAGCATGGCATCAGGCACAAATCAGTTTATCCAGAGGTGGTCTTGGCCTTCTGTCTCTTTCAAAGCTTTCTTGTGTGGCATTCATTGCCGCTTTCTGTTCTTCTGGGTTTGCGGCATCGGAAAATTCTCACCTTATTCAAGCAGTTGCCCGTTTTAATGGGCTGGTCCCTCCAAGTAATGCAACTACAGTGACATCTCTGGTAGCTTCTCCACCAAGTCAGAGATCTTTGTCCGTAAAGCTGGACCACTTTGATTTCCAGATTCTATTTGACCAATCTTTGCTGGCTGATAAAGCACGTCTGCTGTCAGTGTCAGTACCTCATGCTGCTTCATGGCTTTCTGTCATCCCTTCTGTTGGCTTGGGTTTGTACTTGAATCCTGATGAATGTCGGACGGCTGTAAAGTGATGGCTTGGTCTAGGGACTCCTTATGGCTCAAATTGTGCTCTCTGCCCTGATAGCACCCTTGACCCTCATGACCATCATGCTACGACTTGAAAACAGTGGAGGTGATGCTGTCCTCAGGCACAACAAACTAAGGGACATTCTGGTCGAGTCATTCCATCTGGCCCACATTCATGTTCAAGTTGAGGCTGGTTCTGGTCTCAGCTATGATCGTTCTCACTCTCGGCCTACAGACATCCTAGTTTTTGACTGGGATCATGGTAAGCCTTCGGCTCTGGACTTGTCTGTCATTTCACCGCTCAATGCAAACATTTTAAACGAAGCGGGTATGACAGCTGGGGCAGCAGCTCAGGCTGCTAAGGTACGGAAACATACGGCCAATGACCAAAAGTGCACCGAATTAGGATGGTCTTGTGTACCTCTTGCTGTGGAGTCTTACGGTGCCTGGGGCAAGGAAGCCCAGGAGTTTTTCGCACTTCTTGCCTCACGACTGGCTGTCCACACGTCAAGCAACAAGTCCAAGATGACGTTTGAACTGTACAGCCAACTGAACCTGTCTCTGACTAGATTGATTGCCAGAGCAATCATTTCTAGGTCATTCAGCTTAGCTGATTTTGTAGCTTGACATTTGTAGGTTTTAGACTCAATAATGTACACGTTCATTATTTTAAATCTATGGGACAGTTTGAAAATGTCCTATGTTTTATAACATTATAACTATAAAAATGCTCTGCGCGTGAATCGTCGTAGCGTCCGAACGGTTAATGCTGTCGACTTCCTATTTTCACCACATGATGCCACACCATGGAAAAATCGAATATTATCTCTTAGCTCCACTCCCTGGGGAAAATACAAGAGGTCTTACCTCCGGGGGTTCGAAACACGAGTATTTCCCTGCAGGAGTGTCGGCATTGCCTCAAATTCGGTTTCCAGTTAGAGAAGCTCTTGAGGTACTTAAATATCCTTTTCGTTAATTTTTACTTTAATAGGTGATAAGATATCCCCCCCCCCTTCCATCACAGATTCACAAACCGCCCTCTCCCCCCCCCCCTTCTCAATTACGTCACATTGCCCCCCCCCCCCCCCACACACACACATGAATAACGAATAAGCTTTAAGCGTGCATATTAGAAGTTTCGTGCCGTTAATAAATGCAACCACAATTAAATGAAACAGTTATCGCATGTGGGTCATGCATCTTCGCCAGCATCTTCTACCCACGGACACTGAAGGTGCTCCTCCAACAAATAGACATGCATAGCCGTTTCAGTCCTTATTTCAGGGGGTACCAGAACTCTTTCTAGATTAGGCCAAGCCTGGCAATGGGCATACATTGGGGCACACTGGCATACATACATTGGGGCATACGATTAGAGTGTGCGAGGGGGGGAGAGGCCGGGGGATGGAGACAAAGTTGTAGGCATGCGCTACATGTATGCATACATAGAGCCATGTGCATGTGTGTGTGTTAGAGATATGCAGATCTTTATACTTGTAGGCTTTTCTAAAAGTGACTGCATGCCGCGACCTTTTGCTGAGCTGGTTACATGTATACACATACCATCAGTTGCTTTCCAACCACTGGGGTTTTAAGATCAATGCAATTATGAAATGTGGTACATACAGCACTGTGGTCATTATGCTGGCTGTCTACTGTTTGATTGGCAGTGTGAAAAAAAAATTAATTGTGAGCTTGAGTGCAAAGTACAAGTGGTTAGTTAATCTCCTCCCCCTTGTCCTGTAAAGCAGGTGTCATCACAAACATCTGTGTAACATGTTTGTTGAGTTCTGCCATCATGCCCATGTGGAGTGAGGGTAGAGTCGGGCAGCGGTCTTACACCTGACTTAAGCCATACCTGGCCGGTGGATGTATACATATATATACATACATAGAGCCATGTGCATGTGTGTGTGTTAGAGATACATGTATGCAGATCTTTATACTTGTAGGCTTTTCTAAAAGTGACTGCCCTTTTGCTGAGCTGGTTACATGTACACATACCATCAGTTGCTTTCCAACCACTGGGGTTTTAAGATCAATTCAATTATGAAATGTGGTACACACAGCACTGTGGTCATTACGCAGGCTGTCTACTGCTTGATTGGCAGTGTGAAAAAAAATTAATTGTGAGCTTGAGTACAAAGTAGTTAATCTCCTCCCCCTTGTCCTGTAAAGCGGTGTCATCACAATCATCTGTGTAACATGTTTGTTGAGTTCTGCCATCATGCCCACCTTGGAGTGCGGGTAGAGTCAGGCAGCGGCCATACCTGGCCGGTGGATGTACTTGTCCTCAATTGGGAGAGAGGGAAACATGCTGCCTTTGCCATCATGGTGACCTCTCCTTTAATCCTTTTAATCCTAACAGCAACAAGCCTGTCTGAAGGGGCTGCAGCAGAGGAGGCTGAGACTAGAAACCATAAAATCAATGACCCTAAGTGTTGGTAGAGGCGTGACAGTGCTGCCAGTGGAGGTGGTAGCAGTGTTGCTGGTGGAGGTGTAGAGTGTTGCTGGTGGAGGTGGTAGCAGTGTTGCTGGTGGAGGTGGTACCACTGCTACTGGTGGAGGTGGTAGCACTACTGCTGGTGGAGGTGGTAGCAGTGCTGCTGGTGGAGGTGGTAGAGATGATTGCAGTCACAAACAGTTGTTTACTGTAGCCAGGTGTATGCTACATGTAAATTGTGAAGCCATACATACATCAGATAATGAACTCATCAAATGGCCACCATGGCTGAGAAACGTTTCCTGTTTTTGCTAAATTGATCCCTTGATAGTCCAGACATCGTGCATGCAAACAATGGACCTCTTGCCTTTGACGTCACGCATGAATTTTGGGGGGGCAACTTTAAAAATGGTATAACTTCACCATCATAGCTCCTACATGCTTTTCCTTTTAAATTTATATTGAGAAGTAAATTACCACACGTTTCATTTTTGTTGTATTTCACGATGAAGCTCTGTAAGGGATTTGTATGCAACGAAACATTGCGGAAGTTGCTAATGAGACACGCGAAGTCGCGCTTTTCGATTTTTGGGGGGCAACTTCTGGTAACTTGTGAGCGCTGTGACATTTGCACCGTAACTGGCGAGGGTACTTCATTTTGGAATACAGTCAGGCATTCATTTACCATTAATTTAGTACTTGCTGTGTTTCTTCGTGAAGTTCCTATAAGGACTTATGTTATGTCAAACACAACCAATCAATTTGTGACGTCAGAAGGCAAAAGGTCCCTTTGCCAATGCCATAGATTATGCTATAACATACCGTTTGGTGATAGTTTTAATTTCTTGGAGTTCTAAGATCCTACGGTACCGCGTCCTCTTTGGTGCTCTGGACGGTCTGGTATCACATTCGATTAGAAATTAGGTCAGCATTGGGGTCTTTCCAATACCGTCTTCATTTAGATGCCAAAATGGATTGCTCTCGTACTTTTTCCTTTTAGCAGCACATTTTCCTCAAGGTCCGCTGATCTAGCTCCTTTTGGCAGATCGCTTAGAACTCTGACGGCTGAAGATGAAAGCCACGCCCCTGAGAGGGGATTACAGATACGCACAAGGCACCATGTGGGGGAAAAGTAGGCGAGCTTTGTTTGCAAGGGAAGATTCTTTATGACCCGATTGAATTCACCTTGAAGGATGGGAGATTCTCCATGCACACAGTCTGCTTCAGATGATGATGACGATGATGATTATCGTGTATCAAATAGCCGGCAGAATATGACGTTGGAAAATGGGCAGTACAATGGTCTGGGAACGTACAAAACACCGTTTAAACGTCGAGTCTGAAGTGAGTGTAGCCCGTTTCTTGTAACTGTGCTGACATGTCTAGTTAATGACCTTTTTATCTTTCTATATCTAGTCTCAGTCAAGCTCTCATTGAACGCACAATTTCTGGTCGGTTATGTCTTTTGTTTTAGCATTTGTTTTGAAGTGCAATTTAGATGAACGTTTCCCGTCTCTTGTCTGGTTTAATGAGGTTTTCTTCTCTCCTATCTCTTTATATCTAGTCAGAATAGAGCGCTTGTTGAACGTATAGCTCCTGGTAAGTGAAATGTTAGCGCAGAAAGTCTCTTTTTGAAGTGCAACGCGTTCTGATTGTCGTCCGTCACTTGTAATTCTGGTTGTAATGACTTTCTTTCCTCTGTTCTCTTTCTATCTAGTCTGGATCGAGCGCATATTGAGCGTATATAGCTTGGTACAAGTACTGTGGAACATTTTACAAGGTTTAGACGGAGGCGGGCTATAGGGTAAGGCTTTAATGGGTTGTGTATCATATGTACCATTTTGGGTGGTGCAGTTTGTGTGTGTGTGGCGAATATGGTGTACAGGCTATTTACATAACAATGCAAGTGTGTACATTCATGCACATATACACTTAGTGAAAACAGTGAGAAATAAGAACCCAATGTCACAGAAAGGGGTACAAATCCAGTCTGGGTGTGTATGTGTGCATGTGAAGTGTGCATGTGTGTGTGTGTGTGTATGTGTGCATGTGAGTGTGCATGTGTGTGTGTGTGTGTGATGAATATGGTGTACAGGCTATTTACATAACAATGCAAGTGTGTATTCATGCACATATATGCTTTGCTCAAAACAGTGTGAGAAATAAGAACCCAATATCACTGCATGGGGTACAAACCCAGTATGCATGTGAGTGCAGTGCGATAACATTCCAAAATTGTCCTGACACAATGTCAGGCCATTACAATATTTGACTTGACACGTTATGAAATTGGTCGTACATTATTTTACTTATGACACACTCTAGCCTCCGTAATTGGGTCTATTGTGCTAAGAGAACGGGCAATGGGCTAGTAGTCAGTGACGCTAGTTGATTTGCTTTTCTTATACAAAGTCCAATCATCGCACGCATGTGCATCTCGATTACAGCATGACGACGCTCTGAGGTTGGTGGAACCAGTTATAAATGCAGGATGATAGTTCCTTAAACTATGCAACTTATCCTCAAACTGGATACGCACCAAGCACTTAAGAGCAGAAACATTCACGATTGGATTTATCGTACACCAACCAGATGTTGCGATCTCCTTATCGTTTCCAAGGATCCATTTCTTCATCGTTTTGACCATTACATTACGCTTCTTACATGTAGATGGAGCACTCTCATTCTCCAAGTGTAAATCCGCTGCTCGCTTCTTAAACGATGGACTGCTCTCTCTCAGCTGCTCGATTCATATCATGTGCGATTATACATGCAATTAGCGCGCGTGCGCACAATTAGCTGTACTCTTGCTCAATAAATATTGTGTTTGGACATGATTACCGCACATGCGCAAAATCGGCCGGACAAGTTGCAAAATGGATCGAAAAATGTCCGATGTTCAACCGTTATCAGACACACTGTGAGTGTGTGCATGTGTGTGTGTATGTGTGTGTGACAAATATGTACAGGCTATTTACATAACAATGCAAGTGTGTATATTCATACGCTTTGTGAAAACTGAGAAATAAGAACCCAATGTCATTGCAAGGGTTACAAACCCAGTCTGTGTGTGTATGTGTGTATGTGAGAGTGTGTGTGTGTGTGTGTGTGTGTGCAGGGTTTCCGATAAGAAGGAATAAGTGTTCTGAAAAAATGTCAGAACATGAACAAAATTGACCAGACATATGGTTTAATTGTTCAGACATGATTCGATGAAGATTTTTACCAATTGTGCTTTACATTTACAATACACAATGTCTAGAATTACAGGTTTGACTTTCAGTCTGAATGCATATCAGTTAGCATCTACTGCTCAATCCAATCTTCCCAACCATCTAACACAAGTGGTCATTGTCATCAATAATCTCTTCCACTGCTGCTGCATGTGATTCTGGTGTTTTTCGACATTATGGTGTGTTTTGCACTCCACCACAGTTTTACAGCACCACTAGCATCCCAGGCAGACATTTCTGATGCATCAACTGATATTCACATCAAATCATCTAAATTGTCCTCACTTAGCCTTGTCCGCTTTTCAGTTTTTATATTTTAACGAGAACATCCTTTCAACTTTACCATTGGACATTGGCAGCAACTCTACTAGTGCCAGAATGTTTGACCACTTTTTTGCATCAAGTGCATTAAACAGTTTCCACCAAAGAAAGGAATAGTCCTCTTGAACAAGATTCAAGTATCACTTAGCATAGTCCACTATATCGTCCCATTCCTGTTGCAAGACACTGCAATTGACTTTCGCATGTTCCAATGGAGTTCTAAATCTGGTGCTAATGGCATCAATTGCACTATATCCAAAGGAGGCATCATCCTTTCTCTCCCAACCCATTGGAGCAAGAATTATCAGGGCATGAGTTAGTACTTTCAGACGATCTTTAAGGCAGGCTTCATTTGCTTCTACACGTTGGTCTTTTTTTTTTTTGAGAGATGTTGTACAGTTATCAAAATTGGTTAGCTGTGCTCCCTGATATGATACTCCTCCCTCATCACTCTGTTGGATGGCTCCTATTACCTTCTTAACAGTAAGGAGATCTTCAAAAGCCATATCCCTTACCTTTTCATAGCCTTCTTTGTTTTCAAGAAGGCTTCTATGGCTCCAACTATGGACAATTCATCATTTTGAAGAAGCAGCACATAAAATTGCTGCAGGCTTCAGCAGATCATGAAAAAGAGTGCAACCATAAAGAACTTTAGCATTATGCCATTGCTGCGATAACCCTTAATTTTTTCCTGTCGGTAGATTTCATTGATGGGTCTTCAGATAGAATGGCTAGATGGTTGAGATAGCCTCCTAGTCGGTTCACAACTCTCTCTAAAGCAGCCAACTTGTGAGCAATGAATCGAGTACTACATGCCCTAAGAGGCTTTATACCACGACTTGGCATTTCTGATGGTTCTAGGCATGCCTTTAACTCAGCCACAATGTCTTCAATTTCTCGGCACTTTTTTTTGGAGATTTTTCATATAAAAAGTACAGCTTCAACAGCATGTCATCCACCATCCACTGTTGAGAAATTTTTAGAGCATCTTTTAATGCAAGCTCTAGGCGATGGGATAGGCACCAAAACACAACAATCCAAGCCATGGACTTGTCAAGATGCCCTCTTAGTCCTCCAGCAGCAATATTGGCATTTGTTCCATCACAGCCAAATCCTATTATCTTTGTCTCCCAATCAGAAATGCCCACATGACTCATGGCATTCTTAAAACACTGGAACAATCCTTCTGCATTGGCTCACTTGATTTCCTGAACTGCCAGAAACATGCTTCTCACATGGACTTTCCTATCATTGCTATTAGCTTCAAAGGATAACACCTCATTTTCAGTATTCCCAGAGTCAGTACTGCCATTTGCCTGTATGCTGATAAATTTGGCGTCTGCTGCCTTTTTCAGGATCGACAGCTGATCTTGAGCAATGTAGTGGGAAAATTCAGTACATGCTTTGTTGTTTTTTTACCCTTCACCTAGGTCAACCCCGTGACGTGTTTGAAGCTTGCACAGGGACCCCATCTTTAAAAACGATAAGTTCTCTTTGCAAATGAAAAAAGCGAGATCAAACTTCCTTTTCACTCTTGCCAAAGTTTCAGCATCAAGATTTTGGATCAGCTGTATTATCGGTGGACAGTTGCTGGCATTACTCGGCCCCACTTGCTTCTTTTTAAAAAGCATCATTGCATGCGCGTGCATCTCACTTTTTGCGTGATCTTTAAAACTCGTAGTACGCAGATTAGGTGTTCCATCAATGAACCTACTACGAAAGTTGCGCATTCCAATCAGCCTTGCTTCAAACTCTACGCAAACCGTGCATTTCAATAACCCAACCGTGTCTCGTCCATCTTTCACGTACTTCAGTCAAAGCGATGTATCCAAATCCTTGTCATTCTCTGCTACCCACTTTTCTACAGTTTTAACCGTCACTGACCACTTTTATGGTGCTGAAACGCCATCCTCTACGTCATCCTCACCTTCCTAACAAGCGCACGCTTTTTTTTTGTCCAAACGTAATAAGTGATGTGCGGACGAATGGCTTAATTGATCGGAAAATGGCATGTGTCCGAACGTTATCGGAAACCCTGCTGTGTGTGGCGAATATGGTGTACAGGCTATTTACATAACAATGCAAGTGTGTACATTCATGCACATATACACTTTGTGAAAACAGTGTGAGAAATAAGAACCCAAAGTCACTGCAAGTGAGTCTTCTGTGTGTGTGTGTGTGTGTGTGTGTGTGTGTGTGTGTGTGTGTGTGTGTGTGTGTGTGTGTGTACACGTGTGTACATTCATGCACATGTATGTTTTGTGAAAACAGTGAGAAATAAGAACGCAAAGTCACTGCAAGTGGTACAAGCATTCTGTGTGCGTGTGTGTGTGCTTGCATGTATGTGTGTCTGTATATGTGACGAATATGGTGTACAGGCTATTTACATAACAATGCAAATGTGTATGTACACTTTGTGAAAACTGTGAGAAATAAGAACCCAAGGTCACTGCAAGTGGTACAGGCTCAGTTTGTGTGTGTATGCACGTTTGTGTGTTTGTGTGTTTGTATGTGTCGAATATGGTGTGCAGGCTATGTACATAACAATGCAAGTGTGTACGTTCATGTACAGTGTACATGTATGCTTTGTGAAAACAATGCCCAGTCTGTGTGTGTATGTGTGTATGTGCGTGTGTGTGTGTGATGTGGGCGTATTTGTGTGTGGTAGTGCATGTTTACTTGCAATGTGAGCTGAAAACTGTGACTTATAGCATTCCTGCAGTGTACAGTAGCGGTCACAAAAAAGTTTACGTTTTTTATTATGCTGTTGGCGTCCCACGGTTATATAACGTTACCGTTCACGGCCGTGCCGTTACTGTAACGTTTTAAATAACTTCTATCACTTGATGTGACAACGAACTCCACCTATCAATAAACGCCGTTTTTGTACACGGTTATATAGACCACCGTGCCGTTTTAAAGCCATAAGGTGAAGGCACCAGAGATTGGAAAACACCTATTTGAAGAAGGATTGATGGCTTCCCAGGCAAGGAATTCATAAGTTCATAAAGCGTTTTAAAGGATGCACGACACGTAATGTACTAATTCTTCTGAGAATTCTTTAATGCCGTCCTTAACGTAGCCATTTAGCGTTACCTCGATGCATTTGAAATGAACGTTCGCGACACCTCGACCGATTGAACGCTCGCAAACCACGATCTCGATAATGCGCACGCAGAAAACGTGCTCGAAAATGGTGAGTAATTAACATACCGTTAAATGTAACGGCGTTATGTGACAAAGGTGATATGTGTTAAGTGAGTGAGAAATAATAGCGTTACCTTGCCACGGTTAGTCCAACGTGCCATTTTTTCTAACGACCGTGCGACTGCAACGGCATATTGAAAACGTAAAAAATTTTGTGACTGCTACTGTAGTTGCGTAGGCGTGACAGGAATGAAGTTTAGCAAGAAAGATTTAAAATACACTACTAGCGAAGAGTCAGTACTGAAGGATGATGCGAGTGAGTAGGAAAAAAGATCCTTACACTTGGCGATCATCTCTGTCTTGCTTGGGTCGGTTGAAATACCCCGGTGGGCACGATGTGTCCCAGGAACGACTTTTGCTGTTGGCAAAGATTGCATTTGGCTGGCTTGAGTTTCAGCCCTGCCTCTCTTAGCCGCATCAGCACACCACCAGTGTGACGTAAATGGTCGTCAAAGGTTCTTCCTACAACAATTGCATCATCAAAGTACACCAAACAGCTGGACCGTTGAAGGCCACCCAAGACGCGATACATCAAAACGCTGAAAAGTAGCAAGGCATTACAGAGGCCAAAAGGCATTACCTTGAACTGATAAAAGTCCCTTGGGGGTTTTAAATGACATCTTAGGTCTGTCCTCAGTGGCCACTTCAACCTGCCAATATCCGCTTGCCAGGTCCAAACTTTGATCCCCCCAGCATATCCAGTGTGTATGATCGTAGCAGCAGTTTACTAGCAGCAGCAATCACGCGTGCACACTACCACAAATACAAAAATAGGTACATTTATACCTGGATATCACACGACCACTGAGTTCTAGTATAGTCTTTGATACCACGCAAGCGCTACTTAGTTCAGCTCGTAACACTACCGTTGCACATGCACATTCAGGAATTTCTTCTTGACAGCTTGTGAGGTGTGTCTGCGGTTTTGGCAGTGTCTTGAGATGAACGTGCATCTGGAGTTGTAGGATGCAGAGGAGAGTGTTGTGTTGAAGGAAAAAAAGATGGTCCGCCTTGATGGTCGAGCCTGTGGCAGCACAGGTCGGGGCGCCCAGCTCCCCCTGTTACCCTTCCAAGCCCGATGGTTGGGGCACTTGGCTCCACCAGCCTATGGCGGCGCAGCTTACAGAGTGGTGCATTTACCTAGGCCGCTGCGATCGTGGCAATGCAACAAATGTGGTGGCTCAAACCGTCTTGTCTGGGGGGTTTATTGGGAAGAGCATGCAGCCAGTCCCTGTGAAAGTGGTAGCAACACATTTGAGCGTGGAAATTTGTGAGAGATTATTGATCTCTGCCGGAGCAGTGGGCAGGTAAGAAACCAGAAGAGACAGTAGTGACCCTCGTGATGCCTGCAATGAGAAAGAAGCAGGTAACCAATGTCAACCTCTGTGGCTGCAGGGTTTTTCCGCCTCAATCGGCGTTGATGTCAAGGCATTACCCAACAGAGGTAGTGGAGCTTCTGGCTTACAAATCGAGTCAAAAATGTGTGGGTGCAGTACAACAAGACATTTAGGTGGCAAGCAACGGCGGGAGGCAAGAATATCACTCTAATGGAGATTTTGCTGCACGGTGGTTTAGGAGCAGGACATTGGTTGTAGTATCGTGTATTAATCTTATCCCGTAAACAGGTTGTACAGTCTTCCCTCGATATAAGCGCACTATGATATAGACGCATTTCCTTGATATAAGCTTAAGATAGCCATAATAACAATATTCTATGAAATGTGGAAGACACATGCATATTTATCAATGCTACACGCCACCACGGATGCCAATCTTGATCGTTCACTGGCGCATTCACCCAAGTAGACAAAGTAGCTTTTGTTTCATTTAAACTGCTCAAATGCCTGGACAAAAGACTGCACAAGCCTCATTCTTACATGCAACGAGCGCACAATGCACATGGGGCTGACCTACTTGTGGTGAATAAACGCGTACGTTTATAACCCAACTGTATAGTACGATTGCGCATGTGTGTAGCAATAGGCATGTCGTGGAAAGTCACAAGAATTTCGCTAATGGGAGAAGAAAAGCTAAAAGGAAAGTGTAAACGGGCCATTCACAAGAAATAGCTGCATGGTTTAAGCAGCAGACAGGGAAGGAGATCCATTGATCTGTAGTAGGCAAGGCTGTCAGAGCAGGCTTCCACGAGCTGGAACTCGAAAAACCTGAAGCCAAAAGACGGAAGAGACGTAGTCCTAAGTGGCCTCTGCTAGATAAGGAGCTCTACTTGTGGTTTAGCAGGTAAGAGGTCTATGCCAACAAACAGAAGGCTATAATGATCCATCTTTTATTATTGTATAGCGTGCGTGAATGCAATAATGTACTGTCTGATGCTCTGCAGCTATTCAAAACAGCTGAATTGGCACAGGAACTGATTATTATTGTAGAAACATCTGCTCCTTCCACCAGCCAGTCATCGCCCTGTGCAGCTACGCCCCCGTCCATCAGCCAGGCATTGCCCATTGCAGCTATGCCTCCGTCTACCACCGTCGTAGCCACGCCTCCTTCTACCAGCCAGCCATCACCCAGTGCAGCCATGCCTCCTTCTACCAGTCCCATTGCTGTCACATCTCCTTCCACTAGCCTGTCTTTGTTCAAGTCTACCACACCTCCATCTGGCGATGATTCCACTGCTGGTAACAAGCAAATCTTAAGTCATGGATGACTAGCCAAATGGAAAGGACGATATGGTGTATTTAGTGTACGCTTGCACGAGGAAGTTGGTAGTGCTGATCATCAAGGCATAACTAGGGCACAGAGTTGCCTAATATGATTGGAAGATATAGTAGTGACTCGCACATCAGCACATTACCACATTCGCTTATCAGCAAAAAATAACTACATTCACCTGGTAATGGTAGAAACTTTTAGTATTTGTAGTAAACCTTATTGAATTTTGCAGCTTGCCATTTAATGAAATTCACTGTTTATAAGATAACCAAGTTCTGGATAGTAGATTAAGACACAACAATTCAATACCAGTGTAATTAAGTCACACAGGCATGTATGCCCAGGTGTTAAAGCATACATGAAGCAAAACATACATCAGTGAATACAAACTGGGTCGACAAGGCTGAGAAATGTTACTACTAGTGTTTACACATCATACATGTGAACCCTAACAGTGAGGTCCAATACCATAGATCATGCTAAGACATACCTTTTTGCGGTAGTTTTGTTGGTAGTTCTATGACTCCTACGGTACCGCATCCTCTTTGGAGCTTGCTTTACGTCTGTACAAGTCTGATATCACATTTTATTTAACAAAAACAGGGTCCTTTTAGATGCCAAAATGGCAGCTGAATCGTCTTCTGCTTTTTTAGCAGCACAATTCTACTCAAGATCTAGCAACATGGTTCTCCTCAACATTGCACTGATAGAGCTTCCTTTTAGCAACACGATGTCACACTAATTTAGCTCTGTTAACAACATGGTGTTCTCCTCAATCTCACACTGATATAACTAGTGACACTACACTACAAGTCATCTGTGCCGCAATTTGACTTGTCGTTATGATAATAGAAAGCCACAATTGTAACGTTTCTGAGTAATTTAGTGTGAACTGATCTACTCTCATTATGCAGTGCAATGTATAAAACAGTTGATTACAATAAGTACATTGATAATAGCGATTATTGAAGACTTGTAGTATCTGGGGGACGAGTTCATATTGAAGAGAATAAAGTCTACGATGTGCATGTATTTAGTGATCGTTGATATTAGAATTATGCTGCTTGTACACTTTAGTTTTTTTTTTTTTCCATAGTGATCAAGTGTTGCTGAAGTTCTATGCAAAAAGGATTGCATGCAAAAATGTGCAGAAGCATGAAAATAACTAATTGGTTGGTGGGTGTCTTTACTTCTAAGAAACTTTTGCACATTTTTTGCTCATACTTAAACAACAGCATGAATCACAATTAGTGTTTGTTCAACAGATCTCAAAAAGAAGTGGCTCATCAACAGCACCATCGTCAAAAAGCAAAGGAAAATCATCAGGGTTAACCGTATCAGACTCCATTTGGAAACAACAGCTCTTTGATTGTAATTGGGATCCATACCCCCTACCTGCTGAGAAGTATAATCTGGGAGATCTTATTACAGGGGAATGGGAATGGAAGAGTGATTCTGAAACACTGTGCTCTTGGATAATAGACAGCTACAATGCATCACTAGCACCCGAAGATGCAGTACTAGAATTATCTTCTTTTGACGATCATCGCTACAAGTCTGTTAATGAACAGATTATTGAAGGTGTTACCTATTACTTGCTTGATCGACAGTCATATTCTCCACTTCGAGACTTAAGGCCTTTAACATCTTCTGTAACAATATACCGATGTTGGTATTGTGTACAAACCTTTCATTGTATTACACTGTGAAATAAATTCTTCTCCGATGAGTAATACTGTTGCAAAACTAGCAGCAAACCTTACTGATGAACTGCGTTTTGAACGACACTATGATCCAAATATAACAAAGATTGTAGGCTTTGCCTTTCCCAAGAGTTCTTCAAAGGAGTTTGTCTGTAAAGTTACAGTGGAATATAGGAATCTGACTTTCTGTGTTACCTGTAGGGCATTTGAATTACATGACCCTGCCATTACATTTGAAGCGAATCAAGCAATTAAGGACCACTTGAAGTTAGCTACAGATCTTTGTAATAAAGAAATGAAATCCTATACTTTTCTTCCTTATTCTGAGACCGATATTGAGTTGCTTCGCAAAAGTATTGCTGCAATGGGGCAGGAGCTTGAAGGGTCATTGAAGCAAGTGGACTCGCAATACTCTGTTGTGTTTCATGTCAATATGAACTATTACAAATACTCGCCTGATGTTTTTGAACAAATATCTGTATGGGATTTTTTGGGACAATCCAGTGATCGACTAGTTTTCCCTCAGATAAAGTTGCGTGTTGAAATAAACGAAGCAGCACGATTTCCTTTCTTTGTTTTTCCTAAACAAATGTTTCAATTGACATCCTTACACATCTCTCAGTTGAAATCTTGCCTCTTTGACTTATCAAGTGGCATTAAAGATGCACTTGAGGAGCTACATGACATGTACGAGTATGCACATTCTTGATGCACGGCTGGCAAATGTGTGTTTTGATGGTAAATATGTGAAATTGATTAATTTTGATCGTTGTCGTGATATCAGTGTAAAGGATGTAGCAAGTGAGTACAATGGCCATTATATGTATAAATACAGTGGTACACTTGACGTGAAAAAGCGAAATGTTTCACTTCTGGATTGGAAACAGTTGGGTCTGCTGATCGATTCCATATTGAATCGCTCTGAGAAGGATGCTGACCTGAAATCGATCTGCAGACTTCAGTACAATGGAAGAGAACACAGAATCATTGATTTATAGTCTGGTGTTTAATCACACATGGCATGACGAATATGCCAACAATGACCTTTGTCATGTCAAATCAGTTCACGACTGTTTTCAGGAGCCACCATCAACAGCTCATGATGTTCACGGTAAGCACAGGCTGCATACATATTATTCACACAAAAAGTTACGTTTCATTTTAGTACTACAATAGTTGCACGACTCAGTATTAATTGGTGTAGGATGACATCTGGCAGATGTACAAATTTCACATACCCAGTTATAGTAGTCTTAGAAGCATGCACACCTGAACATGTACGATGATGGCACTGCATAGAGTTCCATCACTTATCTTAGAATAGCAGAGGCAGGTGTACAAATTAATAATAGGGCTTGGGGGGGGGGGGGGGGGGGGGGATTAAATAGTCCCAGCCGCTATTATAATGTATTTCATAGTGTTTTGCATCATAGAGACATGGATGCATTACTTGATGAGCTAATGATTATGGCATCATTCACATTGTATGATTATCATCGTGTCTTCTTAATACCACTGTGTCCTATTCACTATGTAAATTCTTCTCTTGAAAGTAACAAACTGTAGAAAGGAAGATATTTATATAAATTTTGTATTTAGTACACATTTGTTTTTCTTGTTAAGCCTTGGAACAAGGATACCAGTCAAACACACATTGTACTGATGAAGAGTATGGGCCACCCCAGAAGAAGAGAAAAGGTGTGTCTTGTCGTGTGGAATCTGTCAGCGTTAATTGCTATTCCTTTTCAAACATGATTGATGTTGATAATATCTGTTTGTCTATATTCTGCACTTATAATTGCATATCAAAGTTGTGCTACGTAGTTAATTCATTAAAAGTACTATGGCACATTTAACCTCTTTATCACTGCACTTCTGGACTGAACCCATTGGCCTAGATCTAGGGGGAGGCGTAACTAGCACACATGCTCGGCATGGTGTTTGGGGGTGTGGTGATATGGCATCACCGACTTGCACTGTGCCATATCCTGCACAGAATTCGCATCGTCCTTATAAGGACAATGGAAGAAAAACCAGCAGCTGAACGCTACGAATGCACACGCCTAAGCCATTCGCGTACGCACTATAGCCAACCATTCCCCTCACGTGATTTTTTTATCGTCAGTAGTGGGTTAACTCATAAGTACCTTAAACTATCTTTGATAAGTCTGCATGTTATTTACGTGGTGGTGCAACACGGAAGCCATCAAATGTTACTAGAAAATTGAAATGAACACTTTGTTTTCTATGCCTAGTGGGGGGGATTCTCACATTAACAGATAATGCATAACCTTCATGCTTGTACATCAAGAAGTGGAAGCAAGAAGTAACTTGATGTTGGTTGAATAATACATGTACATGAACTGTAGATGAGTGGTGTACTAAACTTGCATCATTTGCTCAATCAAATAGCAGCCAGTTTGACTGTATTTTAAAAAGTTACAATCACTTGTAATTGACAGTTTGCATTAGATTAAGTCATTTCACTCCATATGTAGACCTATTTTAAATTATTATAAGTAATAAAACATGCTGTGTGTATCATCATCATTTTTATAATATACCCCAGGCTCATCCACTGTTGGGAGAACGAGAACTCAGCCAGATGAAGTAAAAGTAAAAAAGTAACGTTTGTGGTCTCAACTTATTTATATTTTAGATATAAAGTGAAATTCTTACAAGTGACAGAAAAGCTGTTACCTCATATCTGTGATTTTTTTGAAAGTTGACATGTCTTGATCTCACCTCCACTTCACCGTCCCTCTGCTTCACTATGATGAAAGTTTGAACACTGTAATTAGATTTCATTGTAATGTGTGTTGTGTTTATTGATTCCTTATCATATTGCATGATGCGGTTTTATAAATAGTCATCTTCATTTGGCTGGATGTTCGAACTTGTGAGTGATCGTAGAGTCCATTGAACATGGCTGTTTCAAGCGGTCATAATTAGAACATACATCGACATTTATGGTCCACTTTCAAAATGGCACCCCGGTCACCTGTGCAGAAATACGTGTACTTGACCTATAACATGGAGAGGTATTGACGTTGCCACATAGAGGATTTTTCTGGGTTGAGAAGTTTCACTTGACCAACTCAAGGCATGTCGTGTTCATTTATTTTACGCGCACGCTGCGTGATGTCTTGGCATCGACGACGTAATTATACCGCGTTCCTGAGAATTTTGTGACAAACTATGACGCGCGCACCGGTATAATTACGTCATCGTATCACGCGGCGTGCGCGTAAAATATATGAACACGACCTTAATGAACACCCATATGACATTAGGAACATTCCTCCCATTTACAGGTATTAGAAATGTTTTACTTTCTTCAAGAACTTGACTGTGATGTAAAAACAATATGCTGCACTGTCATTGTCTTTATTAAACAAGTGTGTAGAGTTTGGCCAGAGGTGAGTTAATTTATCAGTGGTAGAAAATAGAACATAAATCACAATGTGTGAATTCTATACATTTCCAGACTACTAATGGATACATTTAACCTTGAGAGAAAGAAAGCAATAAAACACTTCCTTAATCACATACTACCATCGGTTTTCTGTTTAAAAATGGTCAAATGGATGATATGGGTGAGAATTGTGTACCATGTCAGAACATTCTAAAAGAGGCCAGTACAAATTTTCTTTATGCAGCTATTTAATTTCAATGAAGTAGATTTGAAGATCAGAGACTGTATCTTTACTCAAGATGGCCTGGAGGGTCGGCTAATGGATGAAATAATTTTCATATGCATCAATGCTTATTATAGTTTAAACCTCAAGATCTTTCACAGCTCTTCGTATTATGTGTCTTGGAAATGGATAATGCTTTCTTGAAAATTAGTACCAGACATTTAGTAAAGTTCAAATCACTTTAAAATGCTTACTCCAAGGTTTTGTCTTTTGAAGTGTCGGAACTTCTTCGTGTATAAAGGCTGTCCCCACTCAGTGCAAAGATGTCATCTGGATCAAGTGTATTCCTAAAATCATGCACTAGAAAATCTTGGGGAACACCAGAATTGAGATCACCATCCGTGTCACTGTTGCAATCAGTGTCATTCTCAGCTTCAGCATAACTTTCATCCTCATGCATCAGCTGCAGCAATATCAGATCCCGGACTCTACAAGTCTAGACTGAGGTGAAGGGTGACATGGCAGCACAGGTTGAATGCTTTGAGGCAATTTCACTTCTTTATTATGATCCTGTGTACATAAGAGACGTATTTGAGATTAAACACATTGCATTGTCCATTACAGATACGCTGCTGCTTTTCTCCACTATGTGCCGTGTAGGTTGAAGACAAATAGGAGAAATTACAAAAGAAACATGCAATAGATAATGAACAGTGTACCAATGGGCTGTAGATCTCCCATCGAAATCTCATAAACCAATTGTAATCTAAATGCATCTATTAGATTGCAGCAGAATCGGATTACAGACCTACTAGACAAATTTATTTTACTTGAGTATGTAGTTGGTCAACAATAAGTCGCACTGGATGAAA
The DNA here is from genome assembly GCA_013339895.1 of Ephydatia muelleri. NCBI lineage: Eukaryota > Metazoa > Porifera > Demospongiae > Spongillida > Spongillidae > Ephydatia > Ephydatia muelleri. The sequence continues at coordinate 4,646,760 of JABACO010000012.1, read as the reverse complement.
CAGTGCATTTACACCGTATGGAAATACTTACATTTACATCTATTTACAATTTTGCAAATGTCGTATTTACACAGTGTTTACACCGGTATGTAAACATGGTATATGTGCAATTTACTCACATTTGCACGTAAGTAATGCTGGAGTAAATGTCGTTACATTTATAGGCACTGTGGATACCTATTGCAAACCTATAGCTATAAATTTAACGATTGCGCTAAACTTTTAATATCTTCTACTACATAATTATGCATACATATATAAACACCACTTGCGGCACAACTATCTGAGCTCCTGCGCTGGGCATGCTGGCGATGATGGAATTCGCCTCAGTATCGCTCCGCCAAGGAAGTGGACGAAGTTTGAAAATGGTAACTGGTGGCACCCGTTCATTATCGCTCCCAGCTGTCTCCTGCCCTGTTTCTTCTGAAGACATAAAGTCTACAGTGAGGATCTTTGTTGCCTCAGTTTTTCTCCTCGGCAGTAATAGCCGTGGAAGTGGTGCAGGCGTTCATCCTCGCCATCATCAGTACATTCATCTAGAAGTGCCAATTAATAAATGTAAAATATAAGTATCCAATATGTAAATGACAGCTAACTTACCACTGCCAGTTGGTGACGTATACAATGCAAGACAAATATTTTCCTGCCACAAATGTAATATGAATGAATGTATGAACAAACCACCCTGTACAACCTGCACTTCTTGTGAACATATGTAATCATATGATGTGATGATGCTGACTTGTGTGTCACTGTATCTGATCCATTGATCACTGCTCCTAACAAGGCATGTGTCTATGTGCATAAAGGAAATTATAATGCAGTGTATAAGGTACTATTTGATTTTTAATAATATTTATAGTGGCCTTTTCCTGTATGTGTGCCATGATGAATGTGCAGTTTTTTTTTTAATTAGTACAACGCACATGTCTACTACAGTACAAAACACTAGATACTTACCACTAGTGCAGAAAGTTTATATTTTGACTTGTTCATGGCATGTACGCATGACACATGCTCTACACTGTATGCACAAATGCGGTTTACAGTTGGCAAAAGAACTCTACAATTCAACTTCTTAGATCGTGAAACTCTATCACAATGAATATCATATGACTAGGAAATGAAACTTCCCGACTATGAATGCCCAGATGCTGATTACACTTTTCACACACCCTGGCAACATAGAAATGTAACAAACAATGCTTGGGACAAATTGAATTTATTACACATGGGGGACCTTCCATTTCATTCAAGAAAGAGTCAATCCACATTTTCATTCATTATTTCTTGATGCTCTTCTACACTGCAAGATATTACTGACCAATCAGTAGTTTCGCACACAGGCTGTACTGTGCTATACGCAAGTGATTTGCAAGGGCTACAGTGTGTAATGAAAAAAACGAAAATTCACCTCATACTGCACCTTCCTGACAGCATGTTGAGGTTTGGGCCTGCATCTTCATTCAACACAGAAAGGTAAGTTCCACAATGTGCACAAGGCAAAGATATTGTATAGAACATATTGTGTTACAGGTGTGAGAGCTACAATTCTGTAATACGGTCCCGCAATGTATATAGCAACAGACAGGCCCCTAGCAAGGATATTGCTACTGCTTTTGCTGTACAAGGAAGCATTAGATTTACCTTTTCCAGCAGTTGCTACAATACATCTGAAGGTCCTTGAGACTGGGTTAATTGTAAAGCTTTTTTTTTTTTTACTTGCAGATGTGGTGAGGACCTTGTCAGCCTTTACCACTCCAAAGAAGAAGTGTTTTTAGATGGTGAAGTCCAAGAATGTGGGAGTGGAATTCATAAACATGGAACACTACGAAAGGTAATAATATGAGTATGAATATGATGTACAAAAATAAATGCATTATGTTCTTTGTGTGTTTTTGTTTGTGATGAAACTAATTTTTTGTCTCTGTTATTCTGTTGTTTTTCACTCAATGTGTGTATATTATATGTACATGTTTGTACATGTTCCATGTTGACTATGATTTTCTGTGTTTAATGTACGGAACCTCTGGTGCAAGTGGTAAGCTAGATTTTTAATTGTTACTACATATATTTTGTATCACAGGATGCCTGTGGTGCCTAGTGACACTAGATCAGTTACGGACATCATCACCAACTAGTCGTCTGTGTGCCCGCCGTTCCTTGGAGACAATGTTAGCTGACTATCAGCGGTTTATTGCAAGTGGTGGAGATATCAAGAATGCAAAATATTACAACAACTGCATTAACGAGCCATTCTTTAAAATCCCCCTCTCTCAGGTACCATGTATGGACACAACAAATGTTAAATGTATTCTGATATCTGACTTACTTGCAGGTCTGTGTTCCTGGCCTACACATCACTCAAGGAATATTCCTGAAGCTCTTTTCTGTGTTTGAGGAAGCCTGCCGCAGAATCGACTTGAAACTGGCACTGTATTGTCCAACTGCTCCCCTAAGTAGATCCCAATTTGACGAGTATTCCAAGGCACTTAAAGATCTGAGCGAAATAATTAGTGAATTGGAAACAGTGCATCTTGAAGAGGAAACCTTTCAACAGTTAGCAACCTACTGTTCAATTTCTGTTGGCAACTTCACACCATTTGTTGGAAGTCTCCTTGAACTCTCCAGTAACTGGCATGAGAGGAGAAAAGTGTTGGTGAGTTATTTTTTTCCAGCCCATCATAATTAATATTATTTGTTCTAAAGGAGAATCAGAGAAATCTTATCACAGAGACTGTCAACAAGAGTTTCAAGATGGATGATGGTCCATGCATCAAGAGAGTTCAGTCTTGCTTGGATTCATTTGGTGTGTGTCGCCAACGTTATTATGGTGGGATATTCGTTGGAAACCATGTCCACAAAATTTTGAAGGTGCTACTGTACTAGTTATGGATGCATGGCAATAATGAACCATGTATTTTTACATATATATTACAGCCCTCCAATATTGAAGAGCTCTGCTCATGCATATTAACTGCAATGGCCAACTCACCAGAATTGAAAGATGAGGCAGAAGCCGTTCATGCAAGGTTCCTCACACTTCTGAAGCAGTTTTCTGAGTGTCACTCTCTGTATGATTGCAACGCTACCACACCTGATAAAGTACAACACCTTGGTACGAACATACTTTCAGTGCTCATGCAAGCCGCCATGCACATATTCATATTTCTATTTAACAGACCACACCATCAAGAGTTTTTTTGCCACCTTTGATAAGGAATTCCAAGATGTTGGCAGAACAGTGAAGATGCACATTCTTGAATGCCATACTGTGGAATGGCTATCACTGCACCGGCAGGATGTGGCCTCATGGGTGAGCAGGGTGCAGAATCTATCCACGCCAAGTTCAACTCCCTAAAACGTACCTATTCTAGTATAAGGAACCCATTAGATAAGTTGAAAAGCATAATGCGAGAACATTACCTAAATATAGCACCAAGTATGTCTGCCGCTGTTCCACCTGTTGAGAAAAGGAAAAAAAATTAACGCATGAATCTTCATTAAAAAGCAACTTATTCTGACGTCCATAACTCCCACATAAAATCGAGTAGTACGTATTGACAACAAAAATGTCAAACAACAAATTCAGATTACTATCCCATACCTTTTTCACACGAAATCATCTGGAGGTTTAGCCAAAAACACGAAATGTTCACACGACGTCTCACGAGGATCCTTCCGTATCAATTTGTATAGTGAAAGTATAAAATGTTTTATGACAAGAAAAATGCACCGACGTTTTACTAACTGCTTTCTCTGTGCACACATCCTGTCACTTCGTGAAACCAGGCGATTACAAGCCTAGACAAAAAGGTTTTTTCCAAGGTAGGCGTTGCTACGGAACAAATGAGCCATGTTGCTAGGTACTTAATATTCACAGCGGGCATGGACCTAATGTCCACGTTTCAATGTAATTGTAACAGCCGTGGGAATATCAGACCTTCAGATGTATTGTAGCAACCGCTGGACTAATACTTCCTTGTACAGCAAAAGCAGTAGCAATATCCTTGCTAGGGGCCTGTCTGTTGCTATATTCATTGCGTGACCGTATTACAGAATTGTAGCTCTCACACCTGAAACACAATATGTTCCATACATTATCTTTGCCTTGTGCACATTGTGGAACTTACCTTTCTGTGTTGAATGAAGATGCAGGCCCAAACCTAAACATGCTGTCAGGAAGGTGCAGTATCGGTAAATTTTCGGGGGTTTTTTTTCCTCCACATCACGCTGTAGCCCTTGCAAATCCGTGACACACATCTCTGTAAGATTCAACCTTCTGAGGTTCAAACTCATCATAATACACCATTTTGAGAACACGACAGAATTATAAAATGAAAACGCACACAATCACATTCCCATTACGTAACCATTGACAAGGCACGCCAGACTTCAATCTCAGTCTCAGCTAGAGGTAAGGCGGAAAAATGAACATTAGCATTTGTGCTAAAAACTTAACTTACGGTAAGACTGTTTAATGATGCTGTCACATATTTCTCTGCTAATTCAACTGTAAATAATAATTGCATATCAAGATATTCACATCATACAGTACCTGAATCCTATTTTAGGTAAAACTGGATACTACTCCATTTTTCTAGCAATATCAGGATTGGCCATACACAATTTAATATTGTCTTACATAGAAGGGTACATCTGATGGGCTGTAGAACTGTTAGTGAGTAGGTTAAGTTTAAGCTTTTGTCAATACACCTTGTGTACCTTCTCTGGTGCATGATATCCAGGTAGCCTATATGAGACCATAATGGAAACACTTGGAAGTGCACGAAACATGCATCTCAAAGTATGACACACAAATGTCACATTGGATAGACCCTGTGTAGAGAAGTGAATGATTACACTCCTTAACAAATCATCAAGAATGCCTTACCATTGAACAAGGACTGTTGATTATTATGCATGCCATTGCAGACATCATAGATACAAATGGGTGGTACTGGCCCTCTTTATTGGCACTGCTATTTGTGAGGCTTAGAATATTGACTACATCTATACAGTGCACACAAATTCATAGTAAATATTACACAATCACATCGAATTATTCCCACCTGAATCAGAACGGAGTCTGAATCCTTTTCAGCTTCGTCGCGTGATAGCCAATTAATGTCCACGTCCCCTATAGCTAGTGATAATTCGTCGCTAGCAATTGCTGCAGGACTATGATTCTTGGTTGCAGTAGCGGATCCACCCGTATCAACATTTCCACATTCAAGCTCAGCTTCCAAATTCTCAGTTGAGGCACAATTTCCATCAGACAACCTTGTCTTTGTGGAATGTGGCCTCTACATGCCTTTCATATCTGTATTTATAGTCTAACTCTATCAGACAATCAGACATTTAGCAGCCATCTTTCTCACGTGCAACAGGCTATAATAGGACCTGTCGAAAAAATTCCACCGGAATTTCAGCATTTTTAGGCAGTTTCTAATTTCAAAAAATGCCAGCATTTTATATACTGCCGACAACGGCCAGTAAACCACAAAACCGAACGCTATACAGAAATATACGGTTTATGGCGAACAATGAGGTCCCATCGTCCAAATTGGCCAGAAGAAGACAATCGAAGACGGCCAGACCCAAGGTCACTGTAGCAGCAGGCATCGCTAACGTGGCTGCTTCGTTGTCATCTTTTGCAATCCAGCAGCGTATGCGTGTTGCACTCGAACCGTCGTACTTATGCGCCTATCATTGTTACGTGAGACCCCCCCCCCCCCCCCCCCCCCCTGGGGCGAAGTTGGGGATTTGACCTTTATTAAAGCAAACCGCCCCTGGTTGGGGGATAATAACCGGTCAAATGTCGTGAGACCACCCCCTGGGGCATTGGGAGGGATTTGACCTTTATAAAAGCAAACCACGGGAAATGTCTTCGCTCACGCGGTTTAAATACTGGTAGTTTCATCTGGCTCACTACACAGCCAAATTCTAACAATCCGTAACAGATATGATTAGAAAATCAAGCTGTATCATATATGATCTACATATATGTAACACATATGATACGCAATCATATATGGTACTGAATGATACCTTTTTCTGTTACAAAATGATTGCTTTATGTAATTCAATGTTTTACAGTCTGTTAAAAGATAACAGAACATAATGATACATTAGCTCTATCATTATGCTATAAAACAGTATACATGATAAAAAGGATATGTTACATAGAGTATGGTATATGTAACTTTTATCATCATGATTACAGCAATCAAAGATTGAGCATACGTACAAAAATAAGCATGTTTGAATACAATGATTGTTTGAATAAATGAATTACAAACATGAAACAAACATGAAACAAATAACGAGCAAAATGAATGATCAAAAAAAAGTGAGATAAAGGAAGAAAGTCACTGCAGTGTTCCATCATCACACTCCCCATGTAGTGGTACTTGTTCCTCTCCAAATGGTTGCTCTTCTGCCAATGGTAGCCCCTCCTCTGGTGGAGGTCCCAACAGTGCCTCCTCTTCTTCATAGATAGCCTCTATCTGCTCTCTTGATGGCTTTCCTTGATGGTAATTGGTACAGAGCCATTGACCAAAGCGTTTGTAGGTTTTGGTCTTGCTTTCCTCCACCGTTCGACAATATCGTCTCTAAACAAGAATTACACTGCATGAGATTTAACTACAAAGATTATCTTGAAATTGCATACCAGTATAGCCACATGGTAGACATATGTTGGTATTGACTGAAACTCAACTTTAAACAGGAATGAACTTTATCACAAAATCTTCAGCCTTCATTGAAGCAAATGATTGACATGGATGGTGTCCAAAGATCTACATGCGTGGATCATAAACAATTAATACATATTGATGTATAGTGCCTACCCTTCTCCTCTCTTCAGCACGGAGCTCACTCAGTTTACTTTTACAAAACGAAATAGCTGCCTCATATTTGTATTTCTCTTCAACAGCTTTGTTGAGAACTGAATTAACAGCTGCCTGTGTACGAACAGGAATATCATTAACAATACTAAGTACTATTGAAGAGCATATGCAACCTTTATAGATGAATCAGTTGGCATACGATTAAGTGTCTTACAAAATAAGACCCCACATGCCTTCAGCAAGTCATCCTAAAATACAACAGAACGTTAATAAATACGTATAGCATCCGCTAATAGATTATGGATAGTACTGTGTACCTTGTATGCGCTGCTTTCGATGGAAAATGATCGCTGTGCAAACTCATTAATAGCGTCCCAAAGACGCCTCTGCTCCTCTAGTATGGTACGCAATGACAGACTGTTTTCGTTAACAGATTTGGAGATTGCATCGAGGGTTGCATTGATGTGCTGGGAGTGGGCATTGCTGATAGAACTGGAAGATCCTGATGCGTGACCGAGTGAGGCATCGCTGGAAGATCGTGATGCGTGACCGAGTGAGGCATTGCTGGAAGATCCTGATGCGTGGCCGGGTGGGGCATTGCTGGAAGATCGTGATGCGTGGCCGGGTGGGGCATTGGGCTATTCCATTATTTAATTATACACCCCTACAGATGACAATAAATGGTGTCCAGGGGGGTATAGGGAATATGTCCCGGGGGGTGGTCATTTAAATCCCTGTCCCGGGGGGGTTAGAAGGCATAATAGAAGCTTGTCCAGGGGGGAGTGGAACAACATAGAAGATTGTCCAGGGGGGTGGGGCAAAACAGAAGCTCGTCCAGGGGGCATTTACAAGTCTGTCCCTGGGGGGTAGAGGTATAATACAAGCTTGTCCAGGGGTGTTTTTATAAATTGTCCCGGGGGTATACGTTTGCAATTATTGTCATCTGTAGGGGTGTACGGTTAAATGATGGAATAGCCCATTGCTGGAAGATCGTGATGCGTGGCCGGGTGGGGCAGAAGATGCTCTTGATGATAAAGGCGAATCAAGAGCAGCAGAGTATGACTGGACAGTGTTTGCGACGCTGCGACTAGGAGGTAGCCCTGACAGCTGAAAGGTCATGATTCCAAAGCACGTGGCGGGTTAAAACAATCACGTGATGATTGCTTTTCAACATCGCCGCGCCAAGAATGTTTTCAAGCTCAAGTAATGATACTGTTAATATCGTGGGTGATGTGAACAGCTTCTTTGTGTACAGATTTTGTATGTACTCCATGTCGCAAAGCGTACAGACACCAGTCAAAGTTATTTCAGCACTTGACTAGCGAGTCGCATATTTCGTTCGTTGAGAATCTCAGTTCACTTCGTGGTACCAATGAGAACTTACAGTCTTATGAAAGTGAGGAGGTAAGACTTTAGCTCTTCTTTTGCTTGGAATCAATTGATGACCGTGTTTTAGATACACGTGGACAACATTGTCGATGAGTCAACGATTGCTGAAGACTTTTTCCAAAGCAGCGTGCTCAATGATGGGAATCTCAATGATGGAGATGAAAGGGAGTTCAATTCTGACTCTGAATATGATATGGAAGAGGATGGTGATGATGATCCATACTACCAGTATGATGATGAAAGCTACTATCCTTTTCCGTCAAAACTTTTTGCTCTCCTTTATATACTTGTTAATAGCCCACACCCACTGGTAAGTTTGTATGTTATGCTTTGGCAGGGTGACAAGAACTTGCTTACATTTTGGCAGGTGGTTAAGTGATATGTTTACATTGTGCTTTGGCAGGGTGAAAAGAACTTGTTGTTGATTTGGTACATTCTGGGTCAAATGGGTCTAAGGGTTCCAAGTTTAGCCAGTATCAAGTCATTTAAGTTGCCTGATATGAAACCACCTGTTCGAGTAAGTGTGCATGTGTATCTTGTTCTTGTTAGCTTATAATCATGTGCTTCATTTTACAGCATGAAAGTGGTGATGGTGTCCCATTTTATAGAATACCCATATCTACTGTTATTCAACAGATCATGGGACGTGATGACATAGCTGGGTCTTTAGTTCGCTATCCTGTGATTGGACATGCTGAATACACGTATGCATATCTATATTCCTATTTTACAAGGTTTCAGTATATGTTGGCCTTAATAGTGAGATGTATCATGCAAATCGATGGTGCACAGATTCAAGATTTGCTCCACCGATGGCACCTTTAATAAATGGATCAGCTGTTTTTGTACGAGACTGTGTGGAATTTAAGCATCCTATGGTTGGCACAGTTAAGGGAGTTGTAGTGAAATTTTTCCATCAGGTATGTAATGTTTAAAATGTTAATACTTAATAATAGTGCATTTCAGCAGGATTACACAACTCAGGTGTATGCTCAACTGGAAGTACTTGTGAATCTTGTACAGTTTAAATATTTGGTACCAGACACAGCTATTGTTCATCTAGACAGGGACACCTTAATACTTTATGAGAACATTGTCATCCCGGTATCTAGCATCAGTGGGTGTGTTACATTCCCAAATTCTATAATTAAGTGGATGCCTCCAGCAAGTTTCAGTAGATTCAGTCATGAGGTATGAAATTTATCAAAGCAATGTTATTTCCATTCATATGCTCTATGTTCCTTGTAGGAATTAGAAATGTATATCATGCACCCCATCCTATGAAAGCCAAATCATTGGGGAAACCTGTCTATATATTACCTTTTGTATTGTTTGCGGATGATACCAGTGGCAATAAATCTAAAAAGTGGCATAAGTTTATTTCATGGTACTTGAAATTTCCTGGTTTGACACGTAAGGAACGTTTGAAAACTGATAATGTACACTTTTTGTGCTGTTCAGACAATTTGAGTGCTTTAGAATTGGCAAAGCCAATGGCAGAGGAGCTGTTCATGCTGGAAACACAAGGACTGGAAGTGTATGATGCCCAAAGCAAGCAGATGGTGCTGGTGGTGGCTCCACTGATTTGTATTGTGGCAGACAATCCTATGAGTTCAGAGCTTTTGAATCACCTTCGTGGAGCTGCCAACAAATATTGTAGAATATGTGAGGTAAGAGTATGTATAGCTGAGCATGCCTTGATTAGCACTTCCACTCTAAAAGGTTGATCGGACACAAGACCCATCACTAATTTGTGCTAAGAGAACACGAGAAGTGTCCTTGCAGCAAATGGCAAAGATCAGTTCTCAACCGACTGAAGTAGCAAAAGCTACTTTGAGGACACAGTATGGGTTAATGGAGGATTACAACACATTACTACAAAATCTTCCCATGGTTGATTTATATCAGTAACGTCTTTTTGAAATGTTAATTTCATTTATATGTTATGTTTTTATAATCTTACAGGAGCACACCAGTGGAGGATCTCCATGTGATGTCATATGGAATGTGTAAGTACCTTCTTAAAGAGCAGATGCCACTAATGTCTGCAAGACAAAAGTGTGAAATACTTGCGTGTCTAAGAGCATTCAACACATCCGGTTTCAAAGTGAAGCTGTATGGCAATGTGTGTGTTTATTACAATTCATTTCTCGGAAGAGACTTTAAAGCATGGGCCCAAATGGCCCCTTTCATAATCGGGCCGTATCTAAATGAAGGACAGATGAATGTGCTATTGAGTTTTTGTAAAGTAAGTTAGTAATAGTTGATGATTTGCATTCACTTTACTTGTATAGGTGTTTCATATGTGCTATTGTGAATCCTATGCCCCTTCTGCTAAGGATTATTTACAGCAAAGGTGCCAAGATTTTGTGAATAAAATCAAAACACACATTCCAAAATTTCTGCAAAAGCAAAAGACACATCTTATTCTGCATATAGTAGAATGTATGGATGACTTTGGTCCAACTTCTGAATTTAACGCAGAGCGGTAATGCATTGAATAATGAGTTATGAACTGCTTAATTTTTAATTTTTGTGTTTTGCACAGCTTTGAGTCATTCAATTCTCAAGTTAGAACTTTCAACATTTTCAGCAATAGGAAAGCACCAAGCAGAGATATTGCTATTCATTTCAGCCGGTTGCAACATCTGACGGTACTTAAGTCATTGCACACATTTCAGTGACAACAAAAGGTTAGTTTATCACTTCAGAATCTGTAGTTATGAAAAATAATTTCAGGTGTGCAGTTGGGGTGCAGGAGATTCTATCTTCTTCAGTAGTACAGCATGCACTGTCTGGTATTTCATTTCAACAGTTAAATGGTGACAGGGGTATCTACCAACCAGGAGCAGCTCGAAAGGTTTGGTTAAAGATTTATTTTTGTAAAATCAATATGTAACTTGCACTGTAGGCAATTCAGCACTCGGCCACCACTCTACAACACCTCACACTTCATTCTGGTCCAAGGAACCAAGGTGTCCAATCAATTGAGAGCCTAATGCAATTACAAACTCCGTATGAGTTTATGTCTCCTCTTGATCTTACTCAACGGGTCACTGCATACAGAGCAGTAATGTCACAAGTTCGCTGCTTAGTGAATTGTGGCGATTATGTCGAACTAAGTGTACCTGTTGAGCAGGTAAGAATACGCACATGCAGTACTGTACAATATTTCACTTTATCCTATGTAATATAACAATTTTCAGGTGAAGTATGCATCATTATCAGCAGTGTTCAGGGCATCAAATGGAGCTACCTACTGTGTTCTGCAAGGCTTGCTGCCACTGCAGTCTATTGATGGAGAGCAGCTGCACAATGCATTTGACTGTCCAATACTGGAGCTGACCAGAAAATTGTTTATAGTGCCTAATGCAGATATTCAAAGGCCTGTCAACATTGTACATGAGTGTACAGACTCATGTACTTTTTCTGAGGTGGCCACAACGCTGAGTGTTGAGAGGGAGCAGTTGGTGTCTACCAAGTTGACTTACATTCATGACTGGGACAATCCTTACTATTGTTACAACATTTTCTGTGTTTAAGCTGTATTGCATTATGAAAGTGATCAATGAAGAAACATGCATAGTCGAATAAATGGCTTCATTACATTTATCATACATGATACCTTTCTGTTCCATAATGAAACATATTTGAGACAGTATGCATACTTATGTGTACCAAACTGATAGTACATATTGGTACACATGTCGTGCTAAACGTATATGTTCCAAATTGTAACAACAGATTTGGTACAGAAAGTATCATACATGATCCAAATATGAGTCATTTCTGGTACGGAATCTAAGATTTGGCTGTGTATACAATAGTTGAATACGGTACGATAGTTTTTAATCTGTGTGTGTGTGTGACTGTGTGCGCGTGGCGTGTGCGAGCGTGTTTGCATGTGTGGTGTGTCTGTGCGTGTGTGCTATCTTCGTGGCACAGTTTAACTAACTTAAGTTCTATCCAAATTTTTCACACAGATGGAAAGCGGCCTCAATTTTCCCTTGGAAGTGTGGCCAACTTCTAGTGTGGGATGCAGCATGTCCGTGTGCGTGCGTGTTTGCGTGTGTGGTGTGTCTGTGCGTGTTTGTGCTATCTTCGTGGCACAGTTCAACTAACTTAAGTTCTATCCAAATTTTTCACTCAGATGGAAAGCGGCCTGATAGTAACTCAATTGTCCCTTGGAAGTGTCCATTTCCATTTGTCGACGTCCATTTCTACAACAAAATCTGTCACGTGTTGAAAGGTCAAATGCCCGGACTAGGTCAAATGTGGGACCCAGTAATGATATTCACGTGTCAAATCGTGTCAAATCCCCGACTTCGCCCCAGGGGGGGGGGGGGGGGGGGGGTCTCACGTAACAATGATAGGCGCATTAGTTGCTGCGTCTTCACTTCTAATTTGTGTGTCTGGCCTTTCCTCTTCTACAACACAACCATCAATTTCTTTTACCCCTGCTTCACTAATGTCGGCTCTTCAAGAGCCTGTTCCTGGGTCTGCCCAGTAGTCTTCTCCTTCACCATGTCCTGTTACTCCTGTGTCACCAGTGTCGACTTTTCAACTGCCTGTGCCTGGGTCTGCCCCATATTCATCTATTATATCACAGTCTCAATTCGGTGTGACCCCCTGTTTCACTGGTGTTGCTTCTTCAAGTGCCTGTTCCTGGATCTGCCCAGTTTTCTTCTCCTTCACCATGTCCTGTTGCTCCTGTGTCACCAGTGTCAACTCTTCAACTGCCTGTGCCTGGGTCTGCCCCATTTTCATCTATTACACCACAGCCTCAATTTGGTGTGACCCCTGTTTCACTGGTGTCGGCTCTTCAAATGCCTATTCCTGGGTCTGGGCATTCTTTTCCTCTGTCAGCTCTTTCAGTGCCTGGCCATCTCCACCTCCTATTTCTTCACCAGTTGGATTGAAAGACCATTACCTGAATGTTGTCTGACAGCTGAAAGGAGCACTCTATCAAAAGCCTGCCTATCACAACAACACTCTGATGTTGATGTATGTTTTGATGTTGATGTGCGTGTACATGCACGTAAAATTTTCATGTACAAGCAGCTTACAAACAATACAGTACATTCTATAGAACAGAGTAAAAATTCGGCAGTGAGTGCAGGGGCACTATATCCACGCAAGGTTATCACATGGCACCATGAGTGTAAAGCCATTCCAGATAATGTGTCTTCATAAAGGAACACCGGGAAAACGTCGTTGTGCAGTGTATGCCAATGACTCGATAGAAGCACAGTAACAGCCATGTACAAAAACTCTAGCGCTTACCTTGACTCAATGATGGACAATAATTCGCAACTGAGCAGTCGTAAGAACGTAGAAGGGCGCAGTAGTGCCACCGCCTCCTTGTGCGTTGGACCAAACTATCGTGACGGTTAAAAAGATAACCGGCATTTTTTGGTGGAATTTTATAGAGCATATTACGGTCGGAATTTTTGTGTGGCATTTTCTCGACAGGCCTAAATAGGGTACAGTCCGATACGCTTGCGTATAGCACACCAACCTGTGTGCGAAACTACCGATTGGTCAGTAATATCTTGTTGTGTAGAAGAGCATCAAGAAATAAGTATTATGGAATTGATGAAAATGTGGTTTGACTCTTTCTTGAATGAAATGGAAGGTCCCCCATGTGTAATAAATTCAATTTGTCCCAAGCATTGTTTGTTACATTTCTATCTTGCCAGGGTGTGTGAAAAGTGTAATCAGCATCTGGGCATTCATAGTTGGGAAGTTTCATTTCCTAGCCATATGATGATTCATTGTGATAGAGTTTCACGATCTAGAACACCTCAGAAGTTGAATTGTAGAGTTCTTTTGCCATGGTAATGTGTTATCAATTTCATGTACACAACTGTAAACCACATTTGTGCATACAGTGTAGAACATGTGCCATGCCTACATGCCATGAACAAGTCAAAATATAAACTTTCTGCACTAGTGGTAAGTATCTAGCGTAGCGTTTTGTACTGTAGTAGCACATACAGGTAAAGGCCACTATGAATATTATTTAAAATCAAATAGTACCTTACTCTGCATTATAATTTCCTTTATGCACATAGACACATGCCTTGTTAGGAGCAGAGATCAATGGATCAGATACAGTGACACACAAGTCAGCATCATCACAATCATTTGATTACATATGTTCACAAGAAGTGCAGTTGTACAGGGTGGTTTGTTCATACATTCATTCATATCACATTTGTGACAGGAAAATATTTGTCTTGCATTGTATACGTCACCAATGGCAGTGGTAAGTTAGCTGTCATTTACGTATTGGATACTTATATTTTACATTTATTAATTGGCACTTCTAGATGAATGTACTGATGAGGCTATAACCCCTAACTCAACAAATTCAAAATGTTCAGAGCACATTGCTGCTATGTACCACAAGGATGTCTTTTACAACATAGCGATATCCTGTGTAATCGATTATTTCGACTATGACAAAAAAGTCTAATCGATTTTTCAGGTTTATAGCAACATGCAAATCGGTTATTAGAAACATAAAATCGATTTTGGCGATTAATGCATTATTAATTTGCCAGCGATTACCTAGGTTTTTGAGGTTTTTCCGATTTTAATATTGGCACTTAAATCATAGTTACTCAGTCCAGTTTTTTGTGGATGCCATTCATTTTAGTTTATAGGGAAAATGTACATGTAGATGTTTAGCCGACATAATTTAAAATTAGTAACAAAATCGCTGTAGGCATACATTGCGCGCGAGTCAATCGTCTCATACGACAATGAAATTTAGAAAGGCATTACACACTATTGTATGTCTCAACTGACAAATAGTCATTGGCCTCTTGCCTTACATGCAACTTTAAATTATTAAAACCACACGTGCCCGCCCCCTTGCATTTTTCAAAGAGATGCCCCCGAAGAATTCGAAAAAGCGACAAGCAGCAGAACCATAAAGCCTGTGAAACCACATGGCAAACCTGGTGGAATTCAGCGAACGCCGCTTCACGCATGCGACAAAGCCACCAACCTTGACTTGTACGATATCATCACCGAACGTCAGGAAAAGGGTGTGCCAGTATTTGGTGCGCTGGAAAGGATTCGGGCCTGAAGATGACACCAGGGAACCAATAGAACACTTAGCTGGTGCAGAGGACTACATAGCGCGTTTCGTTGAGGAAATTGTAGCCCTTATGAACTGTTTAGTGTTTATTTGTTTGTATCAACACTTATTTTACACGTATGTAATGCACACTGCAGAGAATGGAAAGGTCTAACGTGAGCTTGCGAACATCTACTATATACCGCCAAAAAGATTTGATCGAGCTATTGTGCCATGTGCGTGCACCCATGCTTGTATGAAAACATGCACAGGGACGGTATTTTCATTTCCAAGACACATAATATGAAGAGTTGTGAAAGTTCTTGAGGTTTAAACTGTAATAAGTATTGATGCACATGAAAATTAATTCTAGCCGACCCTCCGGGCCATCTTGAGTAAAGATTCAGTATCTGAAATTCAAATCTACTTCAATGAAATTAAATAGCTGCATAAAGAAAATTTGTACTGGCCCTATTTTAGAATGTTCTGACATGGTACACAATTCTCAACCTATATATCATCCATTTGACCATTTTAAACAGAAAACAGATGGTAGTGTGTGATTAAGGAAGTGTTTATTGCTTTCTTTCTCTCAAGGTTAAATGCATCCATTAGTAGAGCTACGACAATCTGGAAATGTATAGAATTTACACATTATGATTTATGCTCTTTCTACCACTGATACAATAACTTACCTCTGGCCAAACTACACACTTGTTTAATAAAGACAATGACAGTGCAGCCTATTTTTTTTACATCACAGTCAAGTTCTTGAAGAAAGTAAAACATTTCTAATACCTGTAAATGGGAGGAATGTTCCTAATGTCAAATGAATGGTATGGGTGTTCGTGTTCATTTATTTTACGCGCGGCGCGTGATACGACGACGTAATTATACCGGTGCGCGCGCGTCATAGAGTTTGTCACAGGATTCTCACGAACGCGCGCGCACCGTATAATTTTAATTGCATGCCTTGGAGCAGAGATAATATATTATATATATCATCTCTGCCTTGAGTTGGTCAAGTGAAACTTCAGAAAAATCCTCTACCTCTCCATGTTATACTTAGTATTTCTGCACAGGTAACCGGGGTGCCATTTTGAATGTGGACCATAAATGTCGATGTATGTTCTAATTATGACCACTTGAAACAGCCATGTTCAATGGACTCTACGAACTAGTCTCGTACCCAGACCCTGATTCCCACAGCTGCGGATGGATTACATCACCGCTACGTGGAAAGAGGGTCTGGAGAACTGCTGTCCAGTGATTATGTAACAATATCAATCCAACGTCGCGACACGGTTGTATGCGGCTGGAAATTAGGTTTACAATTAGAACGTTACGGTATGTACCTCGATAATTGAAAACAGACGCCTCATTACTGCATATCCCTGTTTCGAAGCTGATAACGACTCAGCAGAACCAGCGAATCAAAATACGAAAATTGATTCAAACACCGCACTTATTTTATTTATATCGCCACTGTACACGCACTCTCCACGTCACACGACAATGGTATGCGCATGCTGTTTACATAACGCCACGCGGCAATCATTTTGGAGGGGTGGTGACTAAATTCGGTAGAGTGGACTTCGTGCACTAATCCAGAAGGTAAGCTTAAAACAGTAATGACTAAGAGAGATGTGGCTGTTAGAATTATCACACACAAAGTAGTGACGAATTTTCTGTCGTCCCAAACAAGGCAGTCGTTTTTCATGAATAATCGACATGGTTGTTGTAATAAATGCACATGTAATTACAGGCATGGATTACCACATCCAGCAAGTGCCCAAGCACTGCAGAGTGTGTGGACAACGCTTAAGAATGCGTAAACACAAGCAAACAGCCAGCTATGATTGCAAAACATTTACAGATAATCTGCAAATTGCATTTAGCATAAACACCTCTACTGATGATATCAGCATACATCCTGAACGTTTCTGTATCTGTTGCAAGCATTCCATGCAAAGAACCATCCATGCTTTGACAGAGGGGGTACATCACAGGTGTGCTGTAATCCCATTTCAGTGGCAGAAGCATACCGATGAAGAATGCACGGTACATATACATAATAAAGAACTTCTAGCATGCATGACTTCATAATACACACATGCAGGTGTGTGAGCACTTCAGTAAAAGTGAGAGAGGACATGTGAGGAGATCAACTGTTGGTAGAGGCCGCCAACCAAGGGTCACACCCAATATTTTCATAGATTATCTTTGGAAGATTGCCCCTCCTCCAATCTTCTCTCATGATCATTGTCCACCTGTTGCAAGCCAGAATAGCTCGTCTGTTTTGAGCCAGCTCAAGTGTCAACTGTGTTCTAATCTTCTGACACAGCCACTCGAGCTCCCGTGCAGTGCACTGGTATGCACCAAGTGCATAGTTGAGTGGGTAGCAGCAACAGGTGCTGAGAACTGCCCTTGTTGCTTGGATGATGGCCCCTTGCTTTCATCACGGATAAGGCCAGCTTCAAACCTGATACTTCTGTTGTTAGCAGATATTCTGGTGCATTGCGTCAGCTGCAGCAGAGATGTGAAGGCAGATGCTTATGAAGCGCACAAGTGCACACCATCTCTTACTCCTAATGAAGAAAGGGAAGCTGTAGTACTATTGAAGAAGGCAATCTCAACCAGTACAGAAAAGGGTATCATACATCTTGCAACAGGAGGAACAGTTAAGTTTATTTAGCTTATTATAATGTTGCATAACATTGTATCCTCACTTTAGCCAATGACATTCATTCAAGTGACCAAGGCCCGAAACCCGACCACAGCTGTTAGTTCAAGGACTGTGAAAATGAGATGCTCTGAGATGCAGACCATGCGAAGCATAGTCAGTGGAGGAGAACCATCTGCCCTCATTCAGAACGAAGTCCTTGTACTCAATGATGAAGAAAGAAGAGCTTTGTTGCAGAAAGCAGGCATCTCTTCCACCATAGCTATTGGGGCAGCTGAAGTTTTGGCAATAAAAGCCGGTCTTGTTATTCCCTGGAATAAATTACGACTTCTTAGACGGTATACATACAATAGGCAAAACGTAGCAGCAATCATAAATCACTGCTTTTTTCAGGTGGCTCAAATCTTCAGGCATTTCACTGGCTGGTGAGGAGAGAATGAGAGAAATTTCTAAACAAATCGTCAGTGATAATCTGAAAGGAGAGCTTGCACCTTTTTCCTTTATGCTTCCCTCGGGTGGAGAGGAAATCAAAGGAGCTCCTCTAATATAAATTCCAGAGCTGGTTGCAAAGGTTGTCCACCTCTTAGAAGAGAATGAGAGGTAATGAGTTTAGACAAGCATACCAACCAACATTTTCACATGCAACTTTTCCTGCAGGACAAGAAGGCTTACCTGGCATGAAGGATTCATACCTGCCAGTGAGGTGTGGATAAAGATAGGAGGGGACAAGGGTGGTGGAACGTTCAAAATGAATTTCCAAATTGTCAATATTGCCACTCCCAATTCTGTCCACAACACATGTGTGTTTTGCTGCTTCGCGGCTGGGGACAGTGTCACCAACCTCCATGCAGCACTTGACCGTTTCAAAGACCAGGTAGAACATCTTAATGGAATGAAATGGAGGTAAGAATTTGTTTAATTATGCTTGTCAATAATAAATCATTGCATAATTGCAGACAGTATACAATCAAGATATTCATATGTGGGGACTTTGAGTTTTTGTCCAAAATGTATGGATTATCCGGAGCAAGTGGTAGGTGGGCATTACTATTTTCAGTGTCAGTAACATTATAAACCCGTGTCCATATTGCATCATCCATAGTGAGATGATGGCTACCCCTTTATCAGTCCGAGGACATGCAGCTCAGAGGACCCTTGAGACTATGCGTGCTGACCATCAGCGCTATGTCTCGGCAGGGAGCATCAAAAGAGATGCACAGAAGTTTTATAACTGCATCTCACCACCTATTTTTGACATCCCAGTTTCACAAGTACATACATGTGTATCCAATATTGAGCACATAACTCACATGCATCACTTAAATAGGTCTGTCCACCTGGCCTCCATATTACATTGGGCATCTTCACCAAAATGTTCAATTTACTGGAAGCTGTATGCTGTAACCTAGATCTCGAGCTTGCATTGCATGCAACTGATGTTGACTCATCCAGCTTTTCAAAATACAGCTTGGAGCTGCAGAATCTTCCATTGCTCCAAGCTGAGCTTGAAGAAGCCCAGCAAGCACAGGAAAAATTTCAGGCAAATGGCAACATATGTGGTCTTGGTTGGTGGTGCAGAGAGAAATCCACGAGCTGTGAACCTCCTGAAACAAGCTGCAGACAAAAAAAAACATGTCAAGGCACTTGTAAGTTCGAATGAGTATAGTAGTAGAGGAATACAAAAGATTTTTATTCACCGTAGGAAACACAGGTTAGAAAATGCAGAGCAGAAGTGAAGAAGGGGTTGAATGAAAAAGAAGGGCCCTTTGTTAAGAGGCTTGATAGTGCCTTGCAGGAAATTGGAGTGCAACGCCAGCAGTATTTTGGGGGTGCATTTATTGGAAATCATGTTCACAAAGCACTAAAGATATAGTACACACACACATGGATATTGTATGCATATGAATAATCCAGTAACAACCCAACATCCAGAAATTGTGCACATCCATCTCTGAAATGACACTACAGAAACTGCCCCACCGATCGGAAGAAGTAGCAGAGAAAATGGCACAGTTCATTACTGCATTTTCCTTATTTGGAAAATGCCACAACATTTGCGATCAAAACTTTATAGAGGAAGCACATAGTGCATGCATTAGACAGCGTAAGTAACATTTTTGTAATTTATTCACTTCTCACCTTTGATGGTGTGCTTTTTGTTCAATTATACAGGCTGTTCATGAGTTTATGGCCTTCTTTCGTGGGACATTTGCAGATGCTACAACACCAATCAAAATGCATTTGCTGGAAGACCATGCCACACAATGGGCAAATGCCACCCACGTTGGTTTTGGGCTACTAGGTGAACAGGGTGCTGAGTCGATTCATGCAAAATTTAATCGACTAGGCCTGGCATTTGCACCCATAAAAGACAAAGTAAAGCAGTTGCAGTGCATAGTAAAAGAACACCTTTTAAGTATAGAGCCACAAATAGTTGCTGCTATTCCTCCACCAACAAAGAGAATAAAGTTAACACAAACCTAGCCCTGCTCATTTTAATCAGTTGTACATATATGTGCTCCTACATCACTTTTTAAGCTCAATAGCATAGCCATGCAGAAGGCAATCTGGATGTATCTGTTGGCCTCCTTAAAGGGTGGAATAATTTCTGAAACCAAAACTTAATAGTTTCAATTCTGTAAATATATACCGCTGTATCATAGGCCTACGTTACGAATAAAAATGGCCGATTTCAAGAGGTTATAAAACCACTTCAGAAAATTCGTCATCGCTAGTCTTTACCCAAATAAGTAAGGTCTTTCTACTTACTTTATTACAAAAGTTGTTTTTTGGTCATACCTTGTGTCCGAGCGTCGGTATAGTTTGTTGAATCCACGAGGTCTCCGATCTCCGCAAATGGTACTATTGGCTTTCGAGCGCTAAAGCCACGGTTCACATCATAAGGTAACTTGATTTTTGCTTTATATACGGTTCAAAGGTACTTGTCACTCATAGGGTGGCGTTAAACTGCTTATTGCATTTCGCGTACTTTGTGTACTTCACATTCTCCTAAGGACATCGGTTGTCCGGTTCGTTGCTATGGGACCTAGCAACCATTTCAAAATTTCTGGGCGTAGGGCCTAATTTCCACGCGTTCAATGAGAGCAGACCGTGGCGAGGAATTTAATTACGTAGCCATGAATTTAATTAATTACAGAACGGAAATTGTCCTATACTACTATAGCAACAATGTTGTACCTCAAACTATGCCTGAATGGCTTAAGCCAGGAGAATCGCTATCAACATTTACTTTATAGTACTGTTGCCACCACTACTAAGATTGCGATATGTAGCTAAAGATAAAGTCTCTTTGCGCAACTTCAATTCTCTTTCATGGCCAGAGAGAACATTTGTGTGCCCTTTCCTGGAACAAACTGCACAATGAGCTTGAGACTACAACTCCTGTCTTTTACACTTTATTGAGGTCTTGCATCCCATTACATTGAAAAAGTGTTGCTTTTACTCTTAGAGTAAACAAATCAATGCCAGAGACTAACCTCTGTGTGTGTCCGTGTGTGTCCGTGTGTGTGTTTGTCCGTGTGTGTGTTTGTGTGTGTGTGTGGGGGGGGGGGGGGGGTGAAAGGGAAGGAAAGAAGGTTAGATGGTGAAGAGAGATGTGGACGAAGTGCATTAAGTACATGCTTTGTCGGCAAAACATGCACCATATGCTGCACCAACCTTTTGATCCCTCTCAATCACAACACGTACTAAAAGAACGTACGTTTGAAACTAAAACAGAGCATAACACTTTTGTTTGGACCATGCATATTTATTTGTAAGTCTACGTTTGGTTCCAGTCTTCTAATTAGTCCACATCTGTTTGGATGTCAACCTTCTTTGCTAACTTTAATGCGTGCAGGTTCCATTGTATGTGTGTGATCACGTTTGGGTGTGTGTGTGTGTGTGTGTGTGTGTGTGTGTGTGTGTTGTGCGCGCGCGCGTGTCTCGGTGTTGTGTGTTGCCTCTTTGTGTGTGTTGTGTATACGTAGCTAAAGTAGCATGTTAGTACGCAAAATAAAGTATACGCTCTTCCCTGATCGGTCGTTAAATTTACAAGCGGCGAAACTACCAACACCCTTTCTTCGTGTTCCGAAGTTCATCAAACGCCCACGGTAGAAATGCGTAACACAACGACTTGCCGTATCCTGTCGGTAAACTAACAAAGGTATCGAGCCCACTAAGTACATCTCTGACAGTCCTTAATTGCTCGTCTTTCACCCCCAAACTCCATACGTACGTCACACATTCCCAATAAACTCTAGATAATAACGAAGATATGCAATTATTGCATACCTCGAATCTGATTGGTTCCCCAACATTCTGGTGACCGTGGACAGAATTGAGTACAGCAGTTCTCCAGACCCTCTTTCCATGTAGCGGTGATGTAATCCTGTGGGAATCAGGGTCTGGGTACGAGACTATCTACGTTCGAACATCCAGCCAACACGGCTGTTTTATTGCATTGAATAGGTGGAAACTTAGTACGCGCGCGCCGCGTAAAATTTTCCCCTAGCAACCTCCTTAGATACGATGGATGCACGTCACTTTGCAATGCCTTACATCGCGTGGGAGCGTACCCACATCTCGAAACTTTTATGGTGTATGAAGCAGTCCCATGACTCTGATTGTATGCGTTTTCGGATTTAAAATGTGTATTAATTCACGCGTTGTTGGACCATAACGCATAAAACATATTTTGATTATGTTGCTATTCCTGCAGTTTTCCTAAGAAAATGATTAAACGAACTAAAACGTTTGCTAAATGAGCTACCAGACTATGCATAGCAACTGCTATGAATCCTTTTTTTAATCCGTATATTGCAAATCCAATGCAGCCACCTACAAGTCATGAAATGCTGATAATAAATACACACATAATCACAAAATGTTATATATTACACATAAAGGTATACATATGTTCATTCAGGTATCATCCCAGCTGAAATATAATATAACATTACTATACATGTCAACAGTACATGTTTACTCACTTAAAGCTGCTTGCTTTTCTTGCTGTAGTGTTTGACTTCAGGCCTGGCAGCTACACTCATTGGTGATACATGCAACATGTGCTCTTTTAACATTAATAATAATTTCTGTGCAGGTTGTTTAATAGAGTTATATGTGCGACCAAGGGTATTGAAATATGGGTGTATACTTTCAATACCCTGCTCCCCTAAATAGCCGAAACCAATATGCCATCTTCTTAAAAATGGTACCACATGAGCTTCCAGTATGTGCATTTTAGGGGTTACTGTAGCAGTGGGAAAATTAATTCGGTAGAACTGCATGAAGTTGTTGATATCTTGTTCTGTGGACAAAAAATCATAATAAAATTAATTTGTGTTTATTAAGCATACCTAGCGTATTGATTTCAGCATCGGTAACCACATTTTTATCATATGTGCTATGGCACTTTTGGAAGAGGGTAAACATTTTTAAATACTTCTGGCTTATGACTTCCACTTCGCATAAAAGTGATGGACAGTGCTGTTTTGCTACATTAACAATGCTATTGCAGAGTGTTGCAGTGTTGTTGACCTAGTAGAAAGAAAAGCACCATGACATATAGCTAACAATTTGCAGCCTGCCTTTAGGGCTCTATGGACGTGATTGCCTACAAATGAACCACTATAGTAGGCTTGACGCTGGACGTGGAAGGAGGCCAATGCATTGTCAAGAGCTTTGACAAAGGGACCTTCTTCTTTGTGGAACTCCTTTTGGAGTGCACTGTTGATTTTTGCTAGCTGAGTTGCCTGTAAATGTAAGATGTCTGCATTTTTTGTTTGAGTGCTCAGTTACTATATTCATACCAGTTCACTTTCCTTCTTCTTCATTTCACATATACATCTGCAAATACTCTCAATCACAGATTTATGATTTGCTAGCTCCTCAGGTGATAGAGAAACATTTACTAGTAGCAGCTCTTCCATCATCTGTATATTGGATTTCACTGCTTGAGATTCATCCATGAGTTCCCTTCTTTTCATTTGTGCTTCATGGTACCTAGTGTAGCTAATACCACAATCACTAGCCTTCAAGGCATTTTTAACATCTAATAAATGGCATTCCTCTTCCATCAATGAAAATAGCCTTAGGAAGGTGCCCAATGTAATATGCAGCCCTGGGGGGCATACCTTTGAAAACAGATTGTGTAAGATCAGCTTATCCGTTAACACCATAAATAAGATTTTACCTGTGTTAAGGGAATTGTAGAGAAAAAAGGCTGATGGATGACGTTATTGAATGACTTGGCATGTTTACAATTCCCTCCTGATTGCATAAACCTCAAGTGATCATCACAAAGGGACTCGATTGTTCTGCATTCTGCTTGCTGTACACCTGGACCAGGCTGTAGGATCAGATTCTCTGATATGATAAGACACCATAAGCAGCAGTGACGACCTATAAAAGATGTACATGCATTCGGTAGTGGTGCAAATGCAACAGTACATGCAGTACCACTTGCACCAGAGATGCCATGTATTCGGCCCAGGAACTCGTAATCTCCACAAATGAACAATCTAATTCTTCTCTCTCTGGTATAAGTTATACATGTATTTTTGGTCCAAAAAGGTTATTTACTCTTGCTCACCTCCATATTCGAGTACAAATGTCTGCCACTTGTTGGATGTACTGTCCAAGACAAATGCGAAGATTGGTGAGTGAATCCGCAGCTTCAAACAGGGATATTACATTGGTACAGTCTGTGGAATTGGGTGCTGCAACATTCAAAATCTGAAAACAGAACTTAAATGTTCCACCACCCTTGTCACCACCCAATTTGATCCATATTTCTTCTGATGGAATGACACCATTGTGCCAAGTAAGTTTACTGTAACCAGTGCATTAAAAAGTGATAATAGTAAAAAATAATATATGCTATTACTTACCCATTACTCTGATTCTGCTCAAGTACAGTGACAATTCTATCCCACAAATGTGGTATAGATGCAATTGGTGCTTGTTTTATCACTTCCCCACCATCTTTGTGCTGGAATGACAAGGGAACCATTTCAGCATGAATGTTGCTTCCAATTAAATCATTGGCTCTGACACGCATGTGGCTTTCGCTGCTCATATCAATCTTCCACATCTGCAACCACCTGGATAAAATGGTGAATATTATAGACAGAGTTTTGTGCTGCACGTAGTTTCTCACCTCCTCATGGCTCTTAATTTATTCCATGAAATGTTTAGTTCTGTTTTCATTGCTAAAGCATCCTTGGTAGAAATGGAGACTCTAAAATCTCCTGTTTGAGAAGAAATGACTTCCAGAAGCTTGGCTCTTTCCTCAGGAGTACAAGAGTCCACTTCTCTGGACAGCTGAGTTATTGTGTCCCCAGCACTAACAACACTCCGAAGATCACTCAAGCTCTTGGTTCTTTTCTTAACAGTTTTGTGAGATGCAGAGCTGGTCGGAACCAGAGCCTGACTGATATGTGTCAAATGGAGTGGCTATGAAAATTGTATGTATTAAATGCAATTTAAAATGATTACATGTAGCTATCAAAACGTATAATATTTACCTTCCCTGAAGTCTTTACTACTAGCACATCTTTTTTTGGACTCAGCAGCAGTGAACGCCTCACAAAATGTGACTGTAATGCTGACTCAACAGGAGATAGGGGCTCAGTCACAGGATTGTCAAGTATCTCCTGAAGCACACCTTCCACTGGGACATATTGGCATGAGCTTTGCAAATGAGGTATCAAGTCAGACAGTGGCACTTTGTTTTTGCATCGACAGCAAGCAACACTGATATTGCTTAGTGTGTCTAATACAAGGCTACATGGTGGTCTTATTGTAGCAGCATCCTTCAAATGATCCTCATAACAACAGGGACACACAAGCTCATGCCTGACTTCTAGCCAAGAGCAGCAACATTTGGAGCATACTATAGATCCACATGTCACTAACTCAATTGGGCTGTTGAGGACTTCGAGACACAGTGGACACATAGCACTCTCCCTAGATGCTGCATTACCAACTAATTTTGGTGGCTCTTCGGTAAATGGTACAAGAGGGGGTGGTGCTATCAATTCAATATGCTGGACTAAATTCCTAATTGGAATATCTGGAGGCCTACCATCTAGCTTGATCTTCTTTGGTCTCCCTCCCCTATAACATTTCCTCCCTTGCTCACACACCCTACACACATCATCACTGTGTGACATCCAGCCATCAAATACCACAGTGCTCACATTGTATGATCTTCCACTATCTAGTGCCTTCTTGTATAATGAAATGGTTTGGTAGCACGAGTAGCAAAATGTGGTAGGATGTGTGGATGGCAGATCATTGCTGATACTTATTTCGAAGACAATAAATAGATCCGAAGCATATGAGGTACAACTGTAGATAGGTACTTGACGTCTTGTAGATGTGCAACATCTACCACAAATCCTGCATAGCCTTGTTAAAAGGTCTGCATGTTCGTCCATTGCGTGACTATACGCAAACGCTCAGCTCAAACTACGCGAAAGTGAACATTTTTTGCCATATTATAGTATTCGAGAAAAAAACATTCATTATACCTGGTTTCTTTGCACGTGTTGAGTAATGATACAGGAACGCAACTGAATAGGCAGAATCGCTGGGAAAACTGCAGGAAGCTGAAAAAGTGATCTTTTGTGCACACCACTCTGCCAAATGAAGATGACTGACACCGCATCACGCAAGATATGATAAGGAATCAATAAACACCCTGTGGGAATCAGGGTCTGGGTACGAGACTATCTACGTTCGAACATCCAGCCAAATGAAGATGACTGACACCGCATCACGCAAGATATGATAAGGAATCAATAAACACAACACACATTACAATGAAATCTAATCACAGTGTTCAAACTTTCCATGTAGCGGTGATGTAATCCATCCGCAGCTGTGGGAATCAGGGTCTGGGTACGAGACTATCTACGTTCGAACATCCAGCCAAATGACTATTCATAAACCGCATCACGCAATAACGCAAGATATGATAAGGAATCAATAAACACAACACACATTACAATGAAATCTAATTACAGTGTTCAAACTTTCATCACAGTGAAGCAGAGGGATGGTGAAGTGGAGGTGAGATCAAGACATGTCAACTTTCAAAAAATATGAGGTCACAGCTTTTCTGTCACTTGTAAGAATTTCACTTTATCTCTAAAATATAGATGCATATGAATTAGTTGAGACCACAAAACGTTACTTTTTTACTTTTACTTCGATCTGGCTGAGTTCTCGTTCTCCCAACAGTGGATGAGCCTAGTCTCGTACCCAGACCCTGATTCTCGCAGCTGCGGATGGATTACATCACCGCTACGCGGAAAGAGGGTCTGGTAAAATGCCTAACCAAAGTCGTTCTGAGAGCAACCGATTTTATCAGAATGCAGAGCACCCGTGACGTCATTTATGGAGTGTAATTGATCAATAAGTATTAAGTTAGACACGTATCGTTTTAGTCATGGCAAGCAACGATCTCGACGCCATCATCTTAAAAGCTTGTGTAAAGCTGGGATATCCCTTGCTTAGGGAAAATCAGCTTAAAGCCGTGAAGAGCTTTATGCAAGGAAATGATGTATTCCTCATTATCCCCCTGGGAGTGGTAAATCGTTGTGCTTCTCCGTGCTACCGTTCGCCTTTGACTACCTCTATGGGCGCGTTGGAAGCATTGTGATCGTCGTGTCGCCGCTAATTGCCTTGATGAAGGACCAAGTATGTTGCAACTCATTATAAAATTAGGCTTCACTAACAGCTTTTTATGATTCCACAGGTAACAGCTCTCAACTCTAAAGGTGTTTCAGCAGCGTATATAAGTAGCGAAACGGATGACCTAAGAGGCGGGGTTCAAATAGTCTTTATAGGTCCAGAAAGTTTGTTGCAAAACACGACATGGAGAGAAATGCTCAGGACTCCTGTGTATAAAAGTAATTTGGTGGCTTTTGTAGCGGACGAGGTCCACTGTGTTCCCAAATGGTTAGCTACCTTCTGCATTATTTAAACTGCTTTCATACTGTCATGTCCTTATTTGTAGGGGTGACTTTTTTCGACAGGAATTTAGAAATCTTGGAGCAGTAAGAAGCTTAATTCCATCACACGTCCACATCATGGCCATGACACAACCGCAACGAGAGAGAACGTCATTACTAGTTTGGGTCTTATTGACACAGTCATTGTGTCTTCATCACCAGATAAGCCTAATATCAGTTATTCAGTACGTGTGAAAGCGAGCATAGAAGATGTCTTTACACCACTGGTTGATAAGCTTAGAGCTGCTAGATGTTGACTGCCAAGGGTAATAATTTACTGTAGAAGGTGTGAAGAGTGTGCAGAACTGTACCACTTCTTTCATTCTTCACTAAAGCAAGAGTTCACTGAACCAGTTGGGGCACCAAATTTAGCAATGTTTCGCCTTGTGGACATGTATACAGGTGTAACACGAAAGTCCATACGAGATTCTCTTTTGGTACAAGCCATGCTCCTCTTCGTGTGGTGATATGTACCATAGCATTTGGCATGGGCATAGACTGTGTAGATGTACGCCAGGTCATCCATTGGGGACCTTCATCTGACATCGAATCATATGTTCAGGAGTGTGGTCGAGCTGGTAGAAATGGTCTCCCATCTAATGCTGTACTGTTTTGGAAAACGGCCGATTTTAGATTCCAAAGCAAGGAAATGGAACTTTATTGCAGGGGCCAAGAAGAGTGCAGAAGGGCTAAGCTCATGTCTTATTTTGACTGTACTAACAATAGCATTTCAGGTTGTAAATGCTGTGATGTTTGTGCTGCTAAATGCAAATGTACAACACATAGTTGTGATTGTAAATCTTTTCCCATTTCATTCTGTTAAATTACAAGCAACTGTTATTCCATCAACTGGATATAAATCATTAATTGCATGAATACACATGCATATGCCAGAAATGTTGTATAGGACAGGTGTGCATACAGTATGGGAGAGGTAGGTTGGGAGACTTGTGCACTGCAGTGGCTGATGACTGATTGAGCCCCCCTCCCTTGGTCTCCCGTATATATGTATAGTGTCTGGGACCTGTAGGTACCATTCCCACACACATTAAGCAATGTTTACGTCTGAACCTTTACTCTCAAGGCAAAACATTACTTAC
Organism: Ephydatia muelleri; assembly: GCA_013339895.1. Lineage (NCBI taxonomy): Eukaryota > Metazoa > Porifera > Demospongiae > Spongillida > Spongillidae > Ephydatia > Ephydatia muelleri. The sequence continues at coordinate 4,617,628 of JABACO010000012.1, read as the reverse complement.
AAATACAATTGGACAATTACATGCACAGGTTTAAATCTCTAGTGAGAAAAAGGTGAAAGTTTAAGGATTTCTCCAACCTTCTGAGTCATCCAGAGGTCAAGCTTTTTCTGATTGATTGACTCCAACAGCTTGTTGCATTGAATGGATGGAAATATTTGAAGCTTTCTTCCAGGCTTATGAGAGAACACCTTGTTCTGTGAGAGCTCTGTGACCATCTTCATCAGATCTTCAGCTTCTGACCTTGTCGTATGGTTGGTTGTAACCCATACACCAGTACTTCTGTCAAACTCTTCAAGGATATATTTTAGAGCGCCGAGGGCTTTCCCAGCTCTGATAATTGCCTGAGGAGTTTTATTGGCACCCAAATGACAGATTGTGCCCTTCAGTAGTTTATTGAGGTGTTCCATGTGTAGGTCAGCTGGTATGTTGTGTCCAGGTCCACCCTCACTGTTGATGAAGCGGCCCCACAACATCTGTTCAGCATACCGTTTGGGCAAGATATAGTAATACTGCATCTGTAGGTTGAATGCTTCTATGCAGTAATTTTTATGCTTAGTAGCGCGAAAAAAAAGAAGAAAATATTTCCAACATCTTAGGACTCTGTTTCCATCTCCCTCACGAATACCATCTTTGAATTCTAAGAGTAGTAAGCCCAGTGACAGTGTCTCCTTAGCATACTCCTGTACACTGTCTATTGAAGGGCAGGCTGACTCAGATGTCCCAGCAATGTATTCAATTCTGACCATTTCACTGATCAATGTTTTCACTAATGACTTCACAGCTGCCATAGGCTTATCAGTTGACATAATCTTTGAGGACAGTTCAGACATGTTTGTGACTCCTGCTATGTGAATTGCAGCTGACACGACATGTGCTATAGTTGCCAGCTGCATAAACTCTTCACAAGCAGTAAAGTCCTTGCTGACGTCTGTAATAACATTCCATCTGTTGATGACGTTTCTTAGCTGGAAGAGAGTCCCAGTATCCATACCTGAGCAAGAACTGCACAGCCTCTTCCATATCACCTGTGCATCAATCAACAGAAAAGGTGCAATGTCATGACCAAATTCCAAACCCTATTAGCAACCAATTCAGGTTATGCACACCTAGTATAATCAAGAAACCAGGTTACCTCCATAAAGCACATCTTTGTGTGCCAATCTTCTATCACAGGTACAAACCCCTCAAGACGTTCTTCACCATTGTCTGAGTTTGAAAGTATACTTTGGCTACCCCGAATTCTCGCTATTGTCAGTTGATCACCACCCAAAGGAATGTAGCTAAAATTGTGTAGCTTGACTTCAACAGCTCTTGTATGTCCACCTTCTGCACAAACATCCAACGTCTGGGAGGTTGTAGTCGTAGGAATATACTGGTGTAATCCATCTAAGATATCTATCATATCTCCTAGAACATTTTCATTTTTTAGCATCACTCCCAATGGCACCTGTGCATTAATAATAATAAATTAGGAATGTATGTAATAGTAAGTAGGAGCATACCACTTCTGATTTCAAAGCCATCTGCTTTGAGTACAGGTGTTTGATGTGAGGTGTAGCCTCAGCCGACAAACTTTGCAGACCAGGAATACGTTGTACAAACATCCTAGCTACTAATGTTTCTAAGTTTGAAACTAACTGAGTGTTATCTCCAACAGTTGGGTAGAACATTTCAAAGTTAATACTGTCCTGAACGATCTCAATGGGGTCAGTACTTAAATGACTGAAACATATCCTGTCCTTAACAGCATAGGTATGAAAATAGTGCAAGGAAGTGGTCTGGCTGTTAAGACGCATGTTGACATTCTTGTCAACATTATCCCCTACCAGCCTAAATCCATACCATTCTTCATTGCCTTCATTACCTATACCTGTTGAATACAAAAACTTAAAAAATGTAATATTTTTTAAGCTTCATCTTACCTGCTGGAACAGGTGTTGATTGAGGGGGATACTCATTGGGTTCAGATGGGATGTCATCACTCTCATCACTGGAAACACAAGACACTTCTGGAGTGATTGGGGAAATGTTTCCCACAAAGCTGTATTCACTCAACGATGGAGATGATGGTGGAGTAGATGCATAAAGATTTTCCGCTAGTGAATCTACACCAAAAGAGGAGTATGTGCTTGAAATAGAATCATTGAACATCTGAGCTGTTGGTAAGCCTGTTATGAAGCCCTGTGAAATAAATATATATAATACTTTTCCACCAATTCTTAAAGAAATTGTTCTCACATGACTGGTTGTTGTAAGCTTGCTTAGTTCTTTAACCCAACCCATAACAATATGGTCGTGGTTGGTACCTAGAACATCAAGTAGTTTAAGAGTACTAGTGATGGATAGACATAGGCCAAGTTTCTGCAGCCTTGAGTACACCTATATGATATTAATTGCAATAAACAAACTGATCATGATCATTTTGCATAATCATGCAAATACCTGTTTTGCTGCATGTCCTGAATAAAGTACCAATGATGTGAGCAAGAGTACTCCTGCCATGAGATTTGACAAGAATAGCTATAACTCCAGCTATGGTGCACTGTCTCCTTGAACTGTGTTTTGGGATGCAAGCATCTAAGATGCCTGGCAGAACTGGTGCTATACGCTGTAACTCAGTGTAATGACTTTCCCAAGTACGTGTTGTAAAGACATCTCTGTCAGAATTTGTAACTGTGACTGTACTCTCTTTGAGAACGTTTTTCATCTCTACACGGATCATCTTATGAATTCTAGCCAACAGATGCTTTCCCATCTCCTGGAATTCTAACGAATGCTGTGCAAACGCTCGCTTAAAGTTGCGACCTAATGACTTTCCAATCCGCTCCCTTTTCGGCGACAAGACGTACCTTTTCTCGCAACCATCATACGTCACAACAACCTAAATGATATGCAGACACGCATCACTATACTGTAAGACTCATCTAACAACAGCAAAATATATACCTTAACAGCATTCGCTTCTTGTAGAGCAGCATCAGCTTTACGTTTAGTGCCTTGACTAATTTCAGACGTGCCTGCACCACTGCTGCTGCTAGCGCTGCTGCTACTGTGGTGAACCTTGGAAAGCTTGTACAACAGCTCTTCCTTTAAGCCAGAATATTTGGCGATGGAGTTGAAGCACTTATTGCACAAATACCCAGAAGCATACGTCTGTGTCGATTCGGTTTTAGCTGTCCCTGACTCACATGCTAAGTCTACTAATTCAGCTACGCAAGATGCTGACGTCAATGAAGCCAGTTGTTTTCTGCCCTGGCTTTGAAGGACGGGGGCCACGCACAGCTTGCAACGATGACGATACGATACGTGTCTAACTTAATACTTATTGATCAATTACACTCCATAAATGACGTCACGGGTGCTCTGCATTCTGATAAAATCGGTTGCTCTCAGAACGACTTTGGTTAGGCATTTTACCAGACCCTCTTTCCGCGTAGCGGTGATGTAATCCATCCGCAGCTGCGGGAATCAGGGTCTGGGTACGAGACTAGGATGAGCCTGGGGTATATTATAATAATGATGTTGATGATACACACTAAAAATGTTTTATTACTTATAATAATTAAAAATAGGTCTACATTTGGAGTGACATCTAATGCAAACAGTCAATTACAAGTGATTGCAACTTTTTAAAATACACAATCAAACTGGCTGCTATTTGAATGAGCAAATGGTGCAAGTTTAGTACACCACTCATCTACAGTTCATGTATTATTCAACCAACATCAAGTTACTTCTTGCTTCCACTACTCCTTGATGTACAAGCATGAAAGTTATGCATTGTCTGTTACCCACTAGGCATAGAAAACAAAGTGTTCAATTTTCTAGCAACATTTGATGGCTATGCTGTGTTGCACTACCACGCAAATAACACGCAGACTTATCAAATACAGTTTAAGGTACTTATGAGTTAACCCGCTACTGACGATAAAAAAATCACATGAGGGAGAATGATTGGCTATAGTGCGTATGCGAATGGCTTAGGTGTGCACATTCGTAGTGTTCAGCTGCTTGTTCTTCCATTGTCCTTATAAGGAGGATGCGAATTCTGGGCGGGATATGGCACAGTGCAAGTGGGTGGTGCCATATCACCACACCCGCAAAACTCATGCCGAGCATGTGTGCTAGTTACGTCTCCCCCAGATCTAGGCCAATGGGTTCAGTCCAGAAGTGCAGTGATAAAGAGGTTAAATGTGCCATAGTACTTTTAATGAATTAACTACGTAGCACAACTTTGATACGCTATTATAAGTGCAGAAAATAGTTAGGCCTTGACAATTCAGGACAAACAGATATAATAGTAACATCAATCATGTTTGAAAAGGAATAGCAATTAACGCTGACAGATTCCACATGACAAAACACACCTTTTCTCTTCTTCTGGGGTGGCCCATAATCTTCATCAGTGCAATGTGTGTTTGACTGGTATCCTTGTTCCAAGGCTTAACAAGAAAAATAAATGTGTACTAAATACACAATTTATATAAATATCTTCCTTTCTACAGTTTGTACTTTCAAGAGAAGAATTTACATAGTGAATAGGAGACAGTGGTATTAAGAAGACACGATGATAATCATACAATGTGAATGATGCCATAATCAAATCATTAGCTCATCAAGTAATGCATCCATGTCTCTATGATGCAAAACACTGTGATGCAGAATAAATACATCATAATAGCGGCTGTGACTATATAACCCCCCCCCCCCCCCCCCCCCAAGCCCTAATATTAATTTGTATGCCCGCCTTCTGCTATTATAAGATTAGCAATGGAAGTGTCATCATCATACATGTTCAGGTGTGCACGCTTCTAAGACTAGTAAAACTGGGTATGTGAAATTTGTACATCTGCCAGATGTCATCCTACACTCCAGTTAAAAAAATAAACAGAGTCATGAAACAATTGTAGTACTAAAACGAAACGTAACTTTTTCATGCGAATAATATGTGTGCAGCCTGTGCCTACCGTGAACATCATGAGCTGTTGTTGATGGTGGCTCCTGAAAACAGTCGTGAACTGATTTGACATGACAAAGGTCATTGTTGGCATATTCGTCATGCCATGTGTGATTAAACACCAGACTATAAATCAATGATTCCGTGTTCTCTTCCATTGTACTGAAGTCTGCAGATGTCAGGTCAGCATCCTTCTCAGAGCGATTCAATATGGAATAGATCAGCAGACCCAACTGTTTCCAATCCAGAAGCGAAACGCTTCGCTTTGTCACATCAAGTGTGCCACTGTATTCATACATATAATGGCCATTGTACTCGCTTGCTACATCCTTTACACTGATCTCATGACAACGATCAAAATCAATTAATTTCACATATTTACCATCAAAACACACATTTGCCAGCCGTACATCAAGATGTGCATACTCGTACATGTCATGCAGTTCCTCCAGTGCAGCTTTAATGCCACTTGCTAAGTCAAAGAGGCAAGATTTCAACTGAGAGATATGTAAGGATGTCAATTGAAACATTTGTTTAGGAAAAACAAAAAAAGGAAGTCGTGTTGCTCCATCTCTTTTGACACCCAACTTAATCCGAGGGAAAACTAAGCGATCACTGGATTGTCCCAAAAAATCCGATACAGATGTTTGTTCAAAAACATCAGGTGAGTATTTGTAATAGTTCATATCGTCATGAAACACAACAGAGTATTGCGAGTCCACTTGCTTCAATGACCCTTCAAGCTCCTGCCCCATTGCAGCAATACTTTTGCGAAGCAACTCAATATCGGTCTCAGAATAAGGAAGCAAAGTATAGGATTTCATTTCTTTATTACAAAGATCTGTAGCTAACTTCAAGTGGTCCTTAATTGCTTGATTCACTTCAAATGTAATGGCAGGGTCATGTAATTCAAATGCCCTACAGGTAACACGGAAAGTTAGATTCCTAAATTCCACTGTAACTTTACAGACATAATCCTTTGAAGAACTCTTGGGAAAGGCAAAGCCTACAATCTTTGTTATATTTGGATCATAGTGTCGTTCAAAACGCAGTTCATCAGTAAGGTTTGCTGCTAGTTTTGCAACAGTATTACTCATCGAAGAAGAATTTATTTCACAGTGTAATACAATGAAAGGTTTGTACACAATACCAACATCGGGGTATATTGTTACAGAAGATGTTAAAGGCCTTAAGTCTTGAAGTGGAGAATATGACTGTCGATCAAGCAAGTAATAGGTAACACCTTCAACATAATCAATAATCTGTTCATTAACAGACTTGTAGCGATGATCGTCAAAAGAAGATAATTCTAGTACTGCATCTTCGGGTGCTAGTGATGCATTGTAGCTGTCTATTATCCAAGAGCACAGTGTTTCAGAATCCCTCTTCCATTTCCATTCCCCTGTAATAAGATCTCCCAGATTATACTTCTCAGTAGGCAGGGGGTATGGATCCCAATTACAATCAAAGAGCTTTTGTTTCCAAATGGAGTCTGATACGGTTAATCCTGATGATTTTCCTTTGCTCTTTGATGATGGTGCTGTTGATGAGCCACTTCTTTTTGACATCTGTTGAACAAACACTAATTGTGAGTCATGCTGTTGTTTAAGTATGAGCAACAAATGTGCATAAGTTTCATAGAAGTAAAGACACCCACCAACCAATTAGTTATTTTCATGCTTCTGCACATTTTGCATGCAATCCTTTTGTTTTTGCATAGAGCTTCAGCAACAGACTGCATACTTAAATGAAGACTTAAGACTGATCACTATGGTTAAAAAAACAACTAAAGTGTACAAGCAGCATAATTCTAATTTCAACGATCACTAAATACATGCACATCGTAGACTTTATTCTCTTCAATATGAACCACAGATACTACAAGTCTTCAATAATCGCTATTATCAATGTACTTATTGCAATTAACTGTTTAAAACATTGCACTGCATGATGAGAGTAGATCAGTTCACACAAAACACACTAAATTACTCAGAAACGTCAAACTTGTGGCTTTCAATTATCATAACGACGCAACACCCACACTTCTCACTGCCAAACGCAAGTCAAATTGCGGCACAGATGGCTTGTAGTGTCACAAGCTATATCAGTGTGAGATTGAGGAGAACACCATGTTGTTAACAGAGCTAAATCAGTGTGACATCATGTTGCTAAAGGGAAGCTCAATCAGTGCAACGTTGAGGAGAACCATGTTGCTAGATCTTGAGAAGAATTGTGCTGCTAAAAAAGCAGAAGACAATTCAGCTGCCATTTTGGCATCTAAAAGGACCCTGTTTTTGTTAAACAAATGTGATATCAGACTTGTACAGACGTAAAGCAAGCTCCAAAGAGGATGCGGTACTGTAGGAGTCATAGAACTACCAACAAAACTACCGCAAAAAGGTATGTCATAGCATGATCTATGGTATTGGACCTCACTGTTAGGGTTCATAAATTATGTGCATGTATGATGTGTAAACACTAGTAGTAACGTTTCTCAGCCTTGTCGACCCAGTTTATGTTCACTGATGTACAGTATGCGTCAATAAAAAGTTAACGCTACGTACTACTCTACCTTCGCAACGCAATACCTTCATTAGGTAATAAATTACGTAAATAGAAAGTTGCAGTAGAAAAATGCGTTACCTTATGGCAATGCGTAACACAAAAACATATCGATAAATACCTACATGGCTAACGTCAACCCTTCCCCCAACAAATGTTTCTACTCTTACGCCCCTGCTGATGATAAAATAAAATCCTTTGCTTCACGTAGTCCGTAAACACCATCGCTACAAACCAAACAGTGGCAGGGTTGTCTGACGCAATGCGTGTGGCGGATATGTACTCTTGCTTTAGCAGCTGCCTAAAAAGGTTTGAAAAATGTGGAACCTTGGAGCGCCGCCGTGGATCTGGTAGACCTTCAAAGATTACTGATGAGGTGAAGAGGATCGTGGAGGCACAAATGCAGCTTGACGATAAAACGACCACTGTTCAGCTTCGCGCGCTTCTGGCACACAAAGGTGCGTATTATTTGGATTAATCATCGATGGAGTTATACTAGTTCAAGTTTTCATAGGTCATAAACTTTCGCTTCGCACCATTTTGCATGCGCGGAGAAGCCCAGGGGCAGCGCTTATTGCCAAATCATCAGGTACAAATTTAGCTTCAGGTACATATATAGCGAAAATGTGTCTGGTTCGATAGGGAAGGCAACAAGGTCAAACGCTTTGAATGGTGCCAGGAACATCAGCAGGACAACTTCTCCGACGTTACATGGACAGATGAGTCTTCTATTCAGTTAGAAACTCACCGCTGTCGAAAGATTGGGCAACCGCCTAAACCAAAGCCGAGGTAATGAGTTACTGAACGCAATGGTTAATACAATTTTAACCACTTATTGTTACAGACCAAAACATCCTGTCAAAGTACACGTTTAGGGGGCAATCAGCTTGAAAGGACCAGCTAAACTGTGCATATTTGACGGGATTATGGATTCTCCGCTCTATGTTAACATCTTGGAGACGACCTTGCTGCCGTTCCTAGCTCGTAGATTTCCAACCTCGCATCATTTCATGGCTGATAACGATCCAAAGCACACACCTAAGTTTGTACAGCAGTTTTTGAAGGAGAAGCAAGTAAACTGGTGGAGGACCCCTGCTGAATCACCTGACCTCAATCCTATTGAAAACCTATGGCATGAATTGAAGGAGTATATATGGAGAGAAGTGAAGCCTAAAAACAAGGATGAACTTATTAGAGGGATCAAGGCTTTTTGGCAGACAGTGACACCATCGCTTTTTGGCAGACAGTGACACCATCTATGTGTGCTAAAACATAGGACACTTAAAAAAAGCAATCCCTAAACCTATAGAACTGAAGGGTGATGCTACTGGTTATTGAGTGCTTGAACTTCAGTTTGTAAAGCAATTTTATTATTTCTTGTTACCTTCATATACAAGCACATAAATGAAAGAGGGTCCTTATGTCAGAAATTCAACATATTTGTTTTCATGTAAACAAGTAAACCTCTAAGCAGCTGTACATCTCACCTACACCTCATCACAACTTCTCACTCACTGACCACACCCATACCCTGTTTGCAGTTTAGTAACGTATCCCCGCTTTGCACTCTAATTAGTCCACACTGGCACCCCTTATTGGCTCAAGTAATGTATCCCCGCTTTGCACTCTAATTAGTCCACACTGGCACCCCTTAGCGGCTCAAGTAATGTATCCCCGCTTTGCACTCTAATTAGTCCACACTGGCACCCCTTATTGGCTCAAGTAATGTATCCCCGCTTTGCACTCTAATTAGTCCACACTGGCACCCCTTAGCGGCTCAAGTAATGTATCCCCGCTTTGCACTCTAATTAGTCCACACTGGCACCCCTTATCGGCTCAAGTAATGTATCCCCGCTTTGCACTCTAATTAGTCCACACTGGCACATCTTATCGGCTCAAGTAATGTATCCCCGCTTTGCACTCTAATTAGTCCACACTGGCACCCCTTATCGGCTCAAGTAATGTATCCCCGCTTTGCACTCTAATTAGTTCACACTGGCAACCCTTATCGGCTCAAGTAATGTATCCCCACTCGAATTAGTCCACACTGGCACCCCTTATCGGCTGGGTGATGTATCCCCGCTTTGCACTCTAATTTGTCCACACTGGGGAGTATGAAACAGACAGATACACATAACAAGTTCAAGTAAATTTTCTAGCGCTAGTGCATCCGTGACCTATACTATCTACACACCTACTCCATACAGGTTCAAAGTCGTACGGCGCACTCCAATATTTAACTAATTTACTAACTAAAAATTGTTTTAAACTATTCAATTCATTAATCGGTAACCCCTTGTATGCTGCACATCCCCACTTGCAGCGAGCCATGACATGTATTCCAAAAAATGATTCGGTTGCCAATTTGAGAGCAAGGGTGTGTATCTTGCTCTCAGCTGTGAGATTGTGATGCAGTTGAACTGTCAATTCGGGAGGCCTAAGGTGGCTGTTTTCAATCTCACTGGAGGGCAGGTGGTTCTGGCTCTCCCGAATTGGCAGACATCTGGGCGAGTTGCCATGTGAGGTGCATGCTCAGTGGTGGTGGCTGAGGCATTGATGGTGGCTGAGGCATTGATGGTGGCTGAGGCATTGATGGTGGCTGAGGCATTGATGGTGGCTGAGGCATTGATGGTGGCTGAGGCATTGATGGTGGCTGAGGCATTGATGGTGGCTGAGGCATTGATGGTGGCTGAGGCATTGATGGTGGCTGAGGCATTGATGTGGCTGAGGCATTGATGGTGGCTGAGGCATTGATGGTGGCTGAGGCATTGATGGTGGCTGAGGCATTGATGGTGGCTGAGGCATTGATGGTGGCTGAGGCATTGATGGTGGCTGGAGGCATTGATGGTGGCTGAGGCATTGATGGTGGCTGAGGCATTGATGGTGGCTGAGGCATTGATGGTGGCGAGGATTGATGGGGCGGAGGCATTGATGGTAGCTGCTGGAATGCAAGTGTTGATGCCTCTTGGTCAGCTGCAGGAGATATCCTGGGCACTGGTGATGCACTATCTTCCCAGGTATACTAGCTGACCAAGATGGTCTAGCAATGCATCCAGCTTGCCTAGCAGTGCCGCCTTCAGGTTGTTATGCCGGCAAAAATACCAGCCTCCATCTTTTGCACTGAGTGATGAGGAGTCAGAGTAAAACCAAAAAATCTCATATGACCTAATTCTGTTACCTGCTTCAACCACTTAGGATACATCTGATTGTGGCAAAGGTGTCAGCGGATAAAATGGTGGCAATGGTGGAGAAAGAGGTGGCGGCGACATTGAAAAAGAAAATGATCCAGCCCTTCCGATGGAGAAGGTACTCCTACTGGTTCAGCTGAAACGGTCAGATGTTAAATACTAGCAACCAAATTTACAAGGAACACCAATCCCTTACATTGGTGACTTTGGGCTAGCGAAGACTGTGGCAATGGTGTTGGCTCAACTGGCACAGGAGATGGTACATTTATGGGAACGGAGAGTGGTGCTGCTGAAGAATTAGAAGTTCTATGGTGTCCAAGACATAGATAGCACGAGGCTTACATTGGTCACATAAAGTGACATAGAGTGAGTGGGCTGGACAAAGATATCGGTCCAGACGAAGATGATGGTTCAGCTAAAATAAAAATTCAGAGTCATTACTATGACCAGATGGCACAAAATCTTACATGGATTTGTAGCAGATACTACAGATGAGGTGATAGCTGATGCTTCAACTTCTGAACAATTAAAGCACTATAGTCATTGCACTAAAGTGCAATACCTATTACAAGCCATACGTGAATCTGATTCATTCCATAAAGCAGCAAAGTCGAGGATTCGTCCTGAAATGATATTTTATTTGACCATGCACTGCTAAGCTCTTATTCATGGTTATCTACCTTTAGGCTTGGAGGCTTTTGCCTTTTTTTTCCTGCTCGCTTGATGTGGAAGCTTTTTTCCTGGTTGTTGCAACGAGCAATGGAACTTGCATATCATTATACAATAAATCAACTAACGTTTCGTAGAGGGCGTTAACGTTTCGTAGAGGGCGTTTCATGGACAGCTGTGGGGCAAACAGGCTTTTCCCTTTTTTCATTTACTAATGCAGCTTCCTGCATTTGCATTTCCATCTTCGATCCTAATATAATATTCATGGTTATGGTCGATCGTTACTGCAGTTTGTTTACCTGAAGCCACAATTTCAACACTGTAACGCTCCTTCCCCCATTTCACCAGGCAATCATCATCAGCCTCAGTGCCTTCAATCTGGTTACATTGGTATCAGGCACCACCGACACCAAGTCCTCGTCGCGCCAGCGTACAAGATGGTAACGCTCTACGGCAATCGAATGTAATTGCACAATGACTAATGAATCATTATCCAAACTGACTCCTTTAGCGCAAGGTATCGCTGCCTTAGCTCAGCATTTCAGAACCGTGCGATCGATTGTCAGTAATGAAAAAGTCGATCCAATATATCTATGCCATTTGCCACACGTGCCAAAATTGTACATGAAAATTTAGCGTGCTTGCATGGAAAACGATTGGAGAAGTAATGAAAAAAGCACGCTTTCGTTCGTTACGCAATGCACGAACAGTGCAAAATATGGTGTTTACTTGTACCAAAACATTGTTCCGAATATGTTCCGCAACGTACTACCTTTATAAGGTAAAACATTACGCTCGAACGTAATGTAATTTTCTACGTACGTAGTGCGTTACGAACGTAGAAAATTACGTTGCGTTAACTTTTTATTGACGTATACTGTACACACACACATACACACACAGACTGGGCTAGTACCACTTGCAGTGACTTTGGTTTCTTATTTCTCACACAAAGCATACATGTACACTGTACATGAACGTACACACTTGCATTGTTATGTACATTACCTGCACACCATATTCGACACATACACACACACAAACACACAAACGTGCTTACACGCACAGACTGAGCCTGTACCACTTGCAGTGACTTTGCGTTCTTATTTCTCACTGTTTTCACAAAACATACATGTGCACGAATGTACACACGTGTACACGAATGTACACACGTGTACACACACACACACACACACACACACACACACAGAAGACTCACTTGCAGTGATTTGGGGTTCTTATTTCTCACACTGTTTTCACAAAGCGTACACACACACACACACACACACACACAGAAGACTCACTTGCAGTGATTTTGTGTTCTTATTTCTCACACTGTTTTCACAAAGCGTATATGTGCATGAATGTACACACATGCATTGTTTTGTAAATAGCCTGTACACCATATTCGTCACACACAGCAGGGTTTCTGAAAACGTTTGGACACATGCCATTTTCCGATCAATTAAGCCATTCGTCCGCACATCATTTATTACGTTCGGACAAAATTTCAGGACAAAAAAGCGTGCGCTTGTTAGGAAGGTGAGGACGACATAGAGGATGGCATTTCAGCACCAAAAAAGTGGTCAGTGACGGTTAAAACTGTAGAAAAGTGGGTAGCAGAGAATGACAAGGATTTGGATACATCGCTTTGACTGAAGTACGTGAAAGATGGACGAGACTCGGTTGGGTTATGTAGTATGTTCATTGATGGAACACCTAATCTACGTACTACGAGTTTTAAAGATCACGCAAAAAGTGAGATGCACGCGCGTGCAATGATGCTTTTTAAAAAGAAGTGGGGCCGAGTAATGCCAGCAACTGTCCACCGATTATATAGCTGATCCAAAATCTTGATGGCAAGAGTGAAAAGGAAGTTTGATATCGCTTTTTTCATTTGCAAAGAGAACTTATCGTTTTTAAAGATGGGGTCCCTGTGTGAGCTTCAAACACGTCACAGGGTTGACCTAGGTGAAGGGTAAAAAAACAACAAAGCGTGTATTGAATTTTCCCACTACATTGCTCAAGATCAGCTGTCAATCCTGAAAAAAACCGCAGACACCAAATTTATCAGCATACAGGCAAATGGCAGTACTGACTCTGGGAATACTGAAAATGAGCTCTTTTTGGTGTTATCCTTTGAAGCTAATCGCAATGACAGGAAAGTCCATGTGAGAAGCATGTTTCTGGCAGTTCAGGAAATCAAGCGAGCCTATGCAGAAGGATTGCTCCAGTGTTTTAAGAATGCCATGAGTCATGTGGGCATTTCTGATTGGGAAACAAAGATAATAGGATTTGCCTGTGATGGAACAAATGCCAATATTGCTGCTGGAGGACTAAGAGGGCATCTTGAAGAGTCCATGGCTTGGATTGTTGTGTTTTGGTGCCTATCCCATTGCCTAGAGCTTGCTTTAAAAGATGCTCTAAAAATTTCGATGGTGGATGACATGCTGTTGAAGCTGTACTTTTTATACGAAAACTCTCCCAAAAAGTGCCGAGAAATTGAAGACATTGTGGCTGAGTTAAAGGCATGCCTAGAACCATCAGAAATGCCAAGGAGTCGTGGTATAAAGCCTCTTAGAGCATGTAGTACTCGATTCATTGCTCACAAGTTGGCTGCTTTAGAGAGAGTTGTGAACCGACTAGGAGCCTATCTCAACCATCTAGCCATTCTATCTGAAGACCCATCAATGAAATCTACTGACAGGAAAAAATTAAGGGTTATCTGCAGCAATGGCATAATGCTAAAGTTCCTTATGGTTGCACTCTTTTACATGATCTGCTGAAGCCTGCAGCAATTCTATGTGCTGCTCTTCAAAATGATGAATTGTCCATAGTTGGAGCCATAGATGCCTTCTTGAAAACAAAGAAGGCAATGAAAAGGTAAGCGATATGGCTTTTGAAGATCTCCTTACTGTTAAGAAGGTAATAGGAGCCATCCAAAAGAGTGATGAGGGAGGAGTATCGTATCAGGGAGCACAGCTAACCAATTTTGATAACTGTACAACATCTCTCAAAAAAAAAAAAAAACAATGTGTAGAAAGCAATTGAAGCCTGCCTTAAAGATCGTCTGGAAGTACTAACTCATGCCCTGATAATTCTTGCTCCAATGGGTTGGGAGAGAAAGGATGATGATGCTTCCTTTGGATATAGTGCAATTGATGCCATTAGCACCAGATTTAGAACTCCATTGGAACATGCTAAAGTCAATTGCAGTGTCTTGCAACAGGAATTGGACGATATGGTGGACTACGCAAGGAGATACTTGAATCTTGTTCAAGAGGACTAGATTCTTTTCTTTGGTGGAAACTGTTTAATGCAATTGATGCAAAAAAGTGGTCAAACATCCTGGCACTAGTAGAGCTGCTATTCTGCCTGCCAATGTCCAATGGTAAAGTTGAAAGGATGTTCTCATTATAAAAACTGAAAAGTTGACAAGGCTAAGTGAATGATGTGAATATCAGTTGATGCACCAGAAATGTCTGCCTGGGATGCTAGTGGTGCTGTAAAACTGTGGTGGAGTGCAAAAACACACCATATTGTCAAAGACTCAAGAAAAACACCAGAATCACATGCAGCTGCAGTGGAAGAGATTATTGATGACAATAAAGAAGATGCACTTGTGTTAGATGGTTGGGAAGATTGGATTGAGCAGTAGATGCTAACTGATATGCATTCAGACTGAAAGTCAAACCTGTAATTCTAGACATTGTGTATTGTAAATGTAAAGCGCAATTTGTAAAAATCTTCATCGAATCATGTCTGAACAATTAAACCATGTCTGGTCAATATTGTTCATGTTCTGACATTTTGTCAGAACACTTATTGCTCCTTATTGGAAACCCTGCATGCACACACACACACACTCTCACATACACACATACACACTCAGACTGGGTTTGTAACCCTTGTAATGACATTGGGTTCTTATTTCTCAGTTTTCACAAAGCGTACAAATATACACACTTGCAATGTTATGTAAATAGCCTGTACATCATATTTGTCACACACACACACACACACACCATATGCACACACTCACAGTGTGTCTGATAATGGTTAAACATCGGACATTTTTCGATCCATTTTGCAACTTGTCCGGCCGATTTTGTGCATGTGTGGTAATCATGTCCATGCACAATGTTTATTGAGCAAGAGTACAGCTAATTGTGCGCACGCGCGCTAATTGCATGTATAATCGCACATGATATGAATCGAGCAGCTGAGAGAGAGCAGTCCATCGTCTAAGAAGCGAGCAGCGGATTTACACTTGGAGAATGAGAGTGCTCCATCTACATGTAAGAAGCGTAATGTAACGGTCGAAATGATGAAGAAGTGGATCCTTGAAAACGATAAGGAGATCGCAACATCTGGTTGGTGTACCGATCGGGAACGTGTTTCTGCTCTTACATGTAAGTGCTCAGTGTGTATCCAGTTTGAGGATAAGTTGCATAGTTTAAGGAACTATCATCCTGCATTTATAACTGGTTCCACCAACCTCAGAGCGTCGTCATGCTGTAACCGAGATGCACATGCGTGCGATGATTTGATTTTGTATAAGAAAAGCAAATCAACTACCGTCACTGACTACTTGCCCATTGCCCGTTCTCTTAGCACAATAGACCCAATCACGGAGGCTAGAGTGTGTCGTAAGTAAAATTTTCATGTCAGGTCAAATATTGTAATGGCCTGACATTGTGTCAGGACAATTTTGGAATGTTTTCCTCCACACTGCACTCACATGCATACTGGGTTTGTACCCCATGCAGTGATATTGGGTTCTTATTTCTCACACTGTTTTGAGCAAAGCATATATGTGCATGAATGTACACACTTGCATTGTTATGTACATAGCTTGTACACCATATTCATCACACACACACACACACACACACACACACACACACACACACACACACACACACACACACATGCACACACAGACTGGATTTGTACCCCTTCCTGTGACATTGGGTTCTTATTTCTCACACTGTTTTCACAAAGTGTATATGTGCATGAATGTACACACTTGCATTGTTATGTAAATAGCCTGTACACCATATTCGTCACACACACAAACTGCACCACCCAAAATGGTACATAACCCATTAAAGCCTTACCCTATAGCCCGCCTCCGTCTCAACCTTGCAAAATGTTCAAAAGTACTTGTACCAAGCTATACGCTCAATATGCGCTCGATCCAGACTAGATAGAAAGAGAACAGATTTAAAAAAAAGTCATTACAACCAGAATTACAAGTGACGGACGACACTTCAAAAAGAGACTTTCTGCCATAACATTTCACTTACCAGGAGCTATACGTTCAACAAGCGCTCTATTCTGACTAGATATAAAAAGATAGGAGAGAAGAAAACCAGACATAAGACGGGAAACGTTCATCTAAATTGCACTTCAAAACAAATGCTAAAACAAAAGACATAACCGACCAGAAACTGTGCGTTCAATGAGAGCTTGACTGAGACTAGATATAAAGAAAAGAAAGATAAAAAGGTCAATAACCAGGCAAGTCAGCACAGTTACAAGAAACTGCTTACAGACTCGACGTTTAAACATCCAATATACCGTAAATTGAAATTTCTGAACTCTTTAATAATAGTGTTTTGTCGTTCCCAGACCATTGTATACACAACCAAAAAAATACAGCCCGATACGGAACCTGTAGTATCTTATTGTATATGTATATGCATATCCGTACGCGCATGCGCATTGCCATGGATTATGCTCTTTTTGTAATAGTCATGGCGTCTTTGTGAGAGCTCTCTTAGAACATAACAGTGGCGACGAGGGTGTACAGAATGGAACCTTCACGTGGCGTAGAACCGTTTGACCCAACGTTAGAGCAGATTGATGACTATAAAGAGCGATTCGACTATTTTTGCATTGCCCATGGCATAACTGAAGGAAAACAAAAGGCGCTATTCCTTACAAGGATTGGGCAGACGATGTATCTGAAGCTAAAGACCTGGGTGAGCCCAAAGAAACTTTCCGAACTCTCCCTGGACGAGATAGTGGCTCAACTTAAAAGTCAAACCAGTGCTGCAACAGTTGAGATAGCAGAGCGATATCGTTTTTTTAAGCGCCTCCAAAGAGACGACGAAGGTGTTGTAGAATATATGTCTCAGCTACGCAGCTTGGCGAAGACCTGCAAGTTTGAGGCATATTTGGATACGGCGTTGAGAGATCAATTTGTCTGTGGTCTAAAGGACCAGCGCATACAACAGGAGCTGCTGTGCATAAGTGATTTGACGCTAGCAAAAGCCTTGGATAAAAGTCGTTCAATGGAAATTGTCCATAAGGAGACACAGAGTATACGGGAAATAGGGAATCCTACAGCAGAAAGTAAACTTGACGATGCAGCTGCCCATAGAGTGTTCGCCTCCAAGAATAAGGACAGTTGTTACAGATGTGGGGGAACGGGCCACTCAGCATCTACATGCTTTCATAAGGATAAAACCTGCAATTCCTGTGGAAAACTGGGTCACCTATCCAGAGTATGTAGAAGCAAGTTGTCAGCAGGACGTCACAAGGGGGATACACGTCATGCAGCTCGTAAGGCACATTTAGTGGAACCAGATGAGGACCTCAGTGATTGCCAAACCAGTGATGAAGAGGCGCCAGTACGTATACATAGAGTAGTTAATAGGGATAGATATCCCAAGCTAACTGCTGATTTGGACATCAATGGTAGTATAGTAAAATTCGAAGTTGATACAGGAGCAGAAGTATCTACAATTCCAGCGAGGACGTACAGGCAAAAGCTGAAACAAGTAAATCTGCAACCAACGTCAATAGTGCTCTGTCAATACGATGGAACCATCCTTCCTACCTTGGGAGAGTTGAGAGCAAGGGTTTCGATCGAAAACCAGTCAGCAGAAGGCTGCTTCATCGTTGTGGAAAATGCAGACAAGCAACTTCCCTTGCTGGGCCGTGATTTGTTGTGTAAGCTTCGTTTGGACTGGTCTAAAATGCTAAGGAGTAACAAAGCAGATAGTTCCAGGATACATGCTATCCACAGTGTAAACTTGTTGAACGAGTTCCCGGATGTAATGGATGAAAAGTTGGGGCTATTGAAAGGAACCAAGGCTGAGATTCAACTGAAAGAGGGCACAGTCCCGGTGTTTTGCAAGTACAGACCAGTGCCATTTGCATTAAGGGAACAGGTGGAAGAGATGATAAGGCAACAAGTCAAGGAGGGAGAGCTGGAGCCAGTGGAAAGGAGTGACTGGGCAGCCCCTATTGTCATAGCAAGAAAGAAGGATGGCAATATTCGAATATGTGCTGATTTCAAAATGACTATTAATCCACATCTCTGTCCTAAGACTTTTCCGTTACCTACTGTGGACGAAATGTTCTCCACCTTAGCAGGAGGGGAATCCTTCTCAAAGATAGATCTGGCTCGAGCGTATAAACAGATGGAAGTGCTTGAAAGTCATAGACCACTTCTTACGATCAACACACATTTGGGGTTATTCCGCTACTGCCGCTTACCTTTTGGAATAGCTACCGCCCCTGCCATGTGGCAGAAGGCTATGTCACTGGTGTTGCAAGGCTGCAAGAAGGTTGTCTACTACATGGACGATATATTGGTGACCGGAAAAACAAGGCAACAGCATGAACAGAATTTGCGTGCTGTTTTTCAACGTCTTCAGCAGTATGGGTTACGTGTGAATCTGCCAAAGTGCAGATTTTTCCAAGAATCGCTGGAATTTCTGGGTCACAACGTCTCATCAGAAGGAATTAGACCAACCAAGGAGAGAGTAGAAGGAATTCAGAATGCTACAGTTCCGCGAAACAAGTCGGAATTAAAGTCCTTTTTGGGTTTGATGACTTATAATGCAAGGTTCTTGCCAGCGTTGTCTAGTGTGCTTCACCCCTTATATCAGTTGCTCAAGAAGGATGAAAAATGGGGATGGACGGCTTGCCATGAGAAAGCCTTTAAAGAAGCTAAGAGGTTGGTGTGTGAGGTCGTTACTTTAGTGCACTATGATGTTGAAAAGCCGGTAAAGGTTTACTGTGACGCTTCATCATATGGTGTTGGTGCTTGTTTAGTGCACGTTATAGGAGGTCAAGAAAAACCTATTGCTTATGGTATATATGGTGGCCTGAGTTAGACAAAGATATAGAAGACTTGGCGGCTTCTTGCGATCAATGCAAAAGGGTAGCATCGATGCCGGAGTTAGCACCACGTCATCCTTGGCAGTATCCAAGTGCACCATGGGACCGGGTCCATGTGGATTTTGGGGAATGGAATAAGAGACATTTTTTGGTGATGGTAGATGCTTATAGCAAATGGCCTGAAGTTAGAGTCATGTCGTCCACGACTGCTCAGTATACCATTGAAGTGATGCAGGACATCTTTGCAACACATGGTTTTCCTCGAATTCTGGTCTCCGACAATGGTCCACAATTCACATCAAAAGAATTTTCTGAGTACTTGGCACATAACGGCGTTCTCCACAGACGATCAGCTCCTTATCATCCATCAACGAATGGACTAGCTGAGAACATGGTGAAGAATGTCAAACAGTGGCTGTCAAAGCAGAATTGGGACGTACGAGTTGGGGTTTCCTTGTCTGAATTTTTGCGTACATACCGCAATGTTCCTCATTCCACCACTGGGAGATCACCAGCTCAAATTGTATTTGGACGTGCTCTTCGTACCCGACTGTCGTTCGTCTTACCTTGTATGAGTGAGAGGGTTAGAGAGCAGTTGCAACCACAGGAAGGACTACCTGTCCCACGATTGTTTATTCCAGGTGCACTTGTGTGGATCAGAGATTTCCGACCAAATGCTCCCTACAAGTGGATGCCAGGTACCATACTGTCAACAGTTGGTCCTTTGCACTACACTGTCAGCACTCAAGGGGGCTCACAGAGGAAAGTACATGTTGATCATTTACTGAGTCGGTCTGAATCATTGGTACAGGACTTCCCTGATGTACCACAAGAGACTACAGATGTCACAGAGCAGTTTGATCCATGTACAACAAGGAAGCCACTGACACCATTGCAAGGAAATACTCAGCCAAGAGCAGCACAACAGGAAACGACAGATGTTACAACAACTGGTCCACCTGGGTCTGATTCACAGCCAAGATCTAGCCTAGGAAGGACTGTTGAGAAGACTAGAGACATTGGCAGACCAGAAACTGGTACCACTGGCACCAGAGGCATTGGTGGGCCGGAAACTGATACCACTGGCACAACTCAGGAGAGCCACATGTCACCACCTAGGAGACACTCTACTAGGCCATCAAGGCCTCCGCGGCGCCTCATTGAAGAGCTCTGAATGTCTGAATTTTAGGGGGGAGGAAACTGTAGTATCTTATTGTATATGTATATGCATATCCGTACGCGCATGCGCATTGCCATGGATTATGCTCTTTTTGTAATAGTCATGGCGTCTTTGTGAGAGCTCTCTTAGAACATAACAGAACCGGAAGGCATTGACATTCCGAAACAGGGCCGATATCGGAATAGGGTCAGGTCGGTAGTAATTAACGACTTGGTTCGGGTTTGTAAAGTCGATTCGGAACGGGTTGTAGTTCCATTCCGTATTGAGCCGACAACGTACCGTACAAAGTGTGGTTACGGCTCTGTTACGAAGTGCTAACGGCCCGTACCTGTCTGAAAGTAATAACTTCTTACTAACTGCCAATGGCGCAGTGTACTTTACGTGGTCTTTGGATGCCCAGCGGCGAGATTCTGGCAAGATCGTGGCCATCATGCCAGCCGGGTGGTTTATCTTGAGTAAGCAAGGGCAAGATCTTAGCCAGAAGTTGGTCAGCATAATCTTGGCAGTTCGTGCAAGATCTTGGGCAAATTTTTTTTTGCTGGGATGACATTGACATGACCAATTGTTACGAATCCATGCAAATTGGCACTTACATCTTTGATGGCCTGTTTCATAAATGAATAAGACCCTACCAGCTAGCTACCCTACTGAATGCATGCCCCATATATAATGCAATGCAAACTTATAATCAAGAAATCAAGGATCACTGGATGAAAAAAATAAAAAAATGAAATCACAAAAACATGGATGATTGAGGTACATGTAATCAGAATGAGAAATAAATGAAATCACTGGATGAGTGAAGTAATCAGAATGACTGGATGAATAATGAAATCACGATCGGAAATACAGTTAAAGTCACAGTCCTAAACTTAATACCCATTTGGCTAATTGAAGTCACCAGAAAGTGGAGCAACTGGAGCAGACGCAGTGCCATAATCAAATTCCGCATCATTAGCAGCAATGTCACTCAGGTCATCAGTTGATGGGTCTCCATGAAATACAGTAACAATCCATTTCTCAAATTTTTTATGCGTCTTTTCTCTGCTTGAATCCCCAGTTGTTCGCACAAATGTTCGCTACAGTAACAAATATTAATTAACTTCAAATTGTTGCAGTTGTATCTTACCATGAGAGCAAGATGTTTTGTATACATTTCTAAATTGTCTGCCAGACTAACTTTGTATGTTACCAGGAATCGTTCAGCAAATTGTTTAGTGTTCATTGTCAGAAATCCCTGGCATGGCTGAGTACCAAACAGCTAGATTGTATATGGATACAGATTAAAATACATCAGTTTAAACATCATTCTTACTCGTCACCTTTCCTCCGATCGCATATCTGCAAGTTTCTTATTGCAAAACTTCAACGCTTTCTGAAGCTTATGTGGAATAACAGCATCCACACCCATTACCCTTCCTAGCATGTCCTGTGCATGTGGATTTGAGTTTAGGCAGACTCCTGTGCAAGTATATGAAAACTTACATTGATATCCGACTTGGATGGATCTCTTCTAACATTATTGCAGAACAACACAGCCAATTGAACACAAAGCTCCTCCTTGCATGATAAAACACAAATGTGCATAACATACATTAATACACATCCATTAACTTACTTTAAAGGAACAAGTTTCAATGGAAAAGGAAGATTCAAAAAACTTCGTCATACTTCCTGCCATCTTCTTTTGTTCTGCTTGCAACACTTCAACTATACGTCTCAACCTTTTCAGCTCTTCGCAGATGCTTTTTAGACAAGGTTGTAGCTGATGTGGTGGAATTGTATCCAAGTTACGGTCCGAACGGTCGTATGGCGTCCTTTGAATTTCAGATGCTGAAATTGGATCTTCAGCAGATCGTGATGTTGAAGGTACGGTGGCCATACTGGATGTTGATACAGGTATGCTAGTGCCATGATATGCTATACTGGATGTTCCTGATGACAAAATTGTCAGTGATGCTGACGTAGAACTGGGAGTGCCACGAATTGTTGAACCCGCACTGCCAAATCCAGCAGAAACTAAGCGATGCATACTACTATACCAGTAACAGTGATCAAAGGTGAAAGCCCGCCAACGAATAAAATTTATTAAATCATGGCCACGTGGTCGTTGGTTTATTATTATTATTTTGACAACATGGCGGACGGAATAGCTGCAAACGGTTTGTTTATCATTTGAACTTTCTAAGTTTAAAGATATCGATTGTATAAGCTTTGCTAAGTAAAAGTGTACTGTCTGTTTTTGTAGAGTTCTTTTGTGACGTATGCAATCGAGGATTCATGAGCGAGAGTAATTTAGAGCGGCACTTCGGAACTGAAAGGCATCGAATTTTAGTAGAAAGTCTCTCCCACGTGTCAAAGGAGCAAAACCAACACCGCTGCTCAGAAGTACTGGTTTTCAATTAGTTCACGCGTATCTAATGACTGTATTCTTAAAAACAGGAAGGATTTATAGAAGACGTTGGAGCTGGATTTGATCGAAATGACGAGGATTGTCAATACACGTACGAGGATGGGTGCTCAGATGAAGATGAATCTGTCATTGAGTCAGGTACGCTATAATTTAAGCATCCACAGCCATTTATATTAGTCCTGAAGGTAACCACTTTGAGATTCACTGTGTTTTATGATACTATAGATGTTGTACAACTTGCAAGGAGTTTGGAACGTTCATCTACTTGCAAACCTTTTCCAAACCTATTGTTTGCTCTCCTCTACATTCTGATTCATGGTCCTCATCCAATGGTGCGTAAATATGTACATGCTTATTATAGTAATAGACTGGTTGACATGGTTTAGGGAGAATCAAATTTATCCTTCATATGGTTCATGCTTCAAAGTGCAGGCCATTCTGTACCTAGTCTGTCTAAAGTACGGAAATTCCTCCTACCAGGATTTGTACCATCTTTGAAGGTATAGTTTATTGAAGAAATTTTAATCAGTGTTTTATTTGCTTGCAATAGTTTTTGTCCCCAGATCGTTATCCATTTTACTACAACTCTATGAGATCTACACTATCAAGCTGTCTTGGAAAAAGGAAAATTGCTTGTGATTTGACACGTTATCCAGTTGTGACCAGCATCTACAAGTACGTGTAACACCCTAACCTTTCAAGGTATCCATGCACTGTGGCCTACATTGTTCAATTACTTCCAAAAGGCTAAAATGCATGGCCTAGCTCACAATTCCTTATCCGTATCCCTGAGTTAAAGAAGGAAACCTGGGTTCTGTTTGAACTTTTTGGTCACTGTGTGTATGCAGCAGCTGATTCAGGGCATTTCTGTGTAAATAGTGTTGGCTTTATGGGCTCTGCCATTAGGCAGAACTTACAGCATTCACCTTCACATGCAGGGAAGTATTTCATGGTAAAAGGTGGAATACAGACCCTCGCTTCTTCACACCAATGATAACTACAAATGACATCCCTGTCTTTCTGAGAGAGTGTGTTGCCTTTTCTCATCCTCAATTTGGAATGACCACAGCTTTTATAGTGAAGTTCTTTCAAAAGGTATGCATACATTGCCAGTTTATGCAAACATTATTGCTACTTAATTTTACTTTTTAGGGTGATGATGTTGAATTATATTTTGAGGGAGATCTTTTGCTTGATGCCAGACAATTCAAGATTGCTGTGCCAGATAGCACAATCTATTTTCTTCCAGTAAACACTCGTATTCTGTTTGGCCGTACTGAACAATGCATATCACTGATAACATCTGTGGAACAGAAACCAACGGACATTGTACAATGGGAGGCAGCTACTGATTCATTTAAGAGATTTTCTTCTGAGGTAAAACTTGTTTCACATTTGCATATGGTCATAAGTGTAATTTAGAGATTTGCCTGGGATAGGACGTTGTTCACTATGTCATGCAGTAAAGCATCTGATGCCAAAGAGGGGAGGGGGGATAGTGCTGCTTACGGTGTTATACACCCAAAGATAGGGTGTTGATTTTATATGGTGTGATTCAATTGACTGATGAGTTGCATACTAACTTTTATAGGAAACTGCACAATACTTGTCTCCACATCCTTTTAAGGCAAAAGCAGCTGGACGTAGAGTTGTGACTGTACCACTTGTTTTGTTTTCTGACGACACCAGCGGAAACAAAAGTAAAAAGTGGCATAAATTCGAAAGTTGGTCCTTTATGCTTGCTGGTCTGCCGCGGAATCTAAATGCAAAACATGAGAACATACATTTCATCTGTTGTTCTGATCAGATGGATGCATTAGGCATGAGTGGTCCAATTGCTGATGAATTGACAGGCTTAGAAATGGATGGTATTGAAGTATATGATGCATATTTGAATGAACAGGTTTTAGTCATTGCTCCACTACTTTGCATAATTTGTGACAATCCACAAGCATCAAAGTTGGTCAATCATCTTGGTGGGTCTGCAAATAAGTACTGCAGATTCTGTATGGTATGTTGTCTGTACATGTAGTGGACAAACTATTGTATAATTTATATTTTATGTACAGGCAGACCGTGATACTTCCCCCTGTTTGGTATGTGAGGAGAGGTCCTTGCAACAGTCCCTGCAGCAGATGGAAATAATACGCTCGCAGCGTACAGAAGCACTGAGAGAGCAGCATCGAACACTTTATGGAGTTAGGGAAGTTAGCAACCCACTGTTGCATGTACCTTCTGACCTGTACAGGTGAGAGGTTTTTCGTGTTATAATGTAACTTTAAGATATTGCCTATTCAGGTGTTTGCCTGTAGAAGCGCTACACATCATTCCCCTTGGCATTTGTAAAGCATTTTTGAAGGATGTAATGCCAAAGCTGTCGCCCACACAGAAAAGGGAAGTGCTGGCTAGGATCCGTGCGTTTAATCATTCTGGATTTAAAGTCAAGATCCATGGAAACGTGTGTTATCACTACCAGTCTTTTGTCGGTAGAGACTACAAGGCATGGATGCAGATGGCTATATTTATTCTGTCCCCATACCTTTCAAATGGACAGTTGATTGTTCTTGTGAACTTATCTAAGGTTGGTGATGTTGAGGTAGTAGTATTTATGTTTACTGCTTCACACAATTTGTAATATTCAGGTCTTTCAAATTGCTTACTGCAGTTTCTTTGAGTTATCCAAGGCAGAAGCATGGCACCAGATATGTGTAGACTTTGTGCACTCTGTTCGAGACTTCATGCCTAAAATGCTCCGAAAACAGAAAGTTCATTACATCCTTCACCTAGTTCAGTGCATGCAAGACTATGGACCATCATCTAGCTTCTGTGCTGAGCGGTTGGTGTT
The DNA here is from genome assembly GCA_013339895.1 of Ephydatia muelleri. Classification (NCBI taxonomy): domain Eukaryota; kingdom Metazoa; phylum Porifera; class Demospongiae; order Spongillida; family Spongillidae; genus Ephydatia; species Ephydatia muelleri. Next base: position 4,591,678 of record JABACO010000012.1, on the reverse strand, counting down.
GTACACTATAGCACCTCTGTGTATGACTACATGTTTAAATTTTTTCCCTATTAGACCTGAATCGTTTAACTCCAATATACGGATGCAGAATATATTTGGCAACAAGCAGGCTCCTAGCAGAGATATTGCTGTGCATTTTGCTGTGATTGAACACCTCCGCTTCGTTTGTGAAGGTGGTTATTATAATGACAAGGAAAGGTTTGTTCACACGTAACTGTGGTGCTTGCATGTAGAATGTAACAATGTATATGTGTTGCCAGTTGTGATACAGGTCTCCATGACCTTTACTACTCAAACCAAGTCCAACGCTTTCTCAATTCAGCACCTAGTAAGGAGTTAAATGCGCACAAAGCCATATACACTGCAGCAACAGCAAGAATGGTAGGTGATAGAGATTAGAGGAGAGTGTGGGGGAGAGAATAGCATTGGCAGATCAAGAAATAATGCTATAGGGTAGGGTACACTTGCCAGCAAAGAAGTATGGGGAGCCCTGTAATCACTCAGGGTGGATTCTCATAAGCTTTCACACATTTAATGACAGGGACGGCTTTAAAATGAATGAGGCGGGGAGGGCTGCTGGGCTCCCCAAAGCTATGCTACATGTATCTAGATCCTCCTTTGGAGAAGAGGGTGTTGGGGAGAGGAGAGAGAAGAGGGTGTGAAAAAGGAGGCTGGAGAGGGAGGGTGTTTGGGATGATTTTCTTTTACACCCAGTATTTTAAAGCCATCAGGTGCGTGTGACCAGTTTATGTTTCTGAAAGTGACTATAACTGAGCTTGGAGTAGAATCGACACTTGAGCAGATTCTGAAGATGGATCCACCATATGATGTCATTGTGCACCTTGGCAGCCTTATGGATGGGAAGCTGCAACAGTTTAAAGCTGTTATGTCACATACGGTGGAACTAGTTCATGCAGGGAACTACATAGAACTCGATCCACCATTCTGTGAGGTATGCTACTTTTTTTAAATCCATTAATATACCACTTCATCTCTTCTAATAGTTCAAATATGGACAGCTCCTGACTACCATTAAGTCTGAGGCTGGACATACGTATTGTCTAGTACAAGGTTTTGAAGCAGTGGAGCAACCAGATGGACAACCACTAGTTAATTCTTTTGACTGTCCACTCTACTACTTGTCAAGGAAACTTTTCACTGTGGACAGCAGTGCCATTGTTAGAGCTGTGTCAATGGTTCATGAATGTGGTTCTAGCTGCAAACTACAGGATGCAGAACTTTTTCAGAACGTGGAAAGAGAAGAAATGGCTACCATGCAGTGTGTTCTTAAGCATGACTGGACATTGCCGTTGTTCTGTTATAATGTGTACTGCATTTTATAACAATTTAAACATTAGCGCATTATTAGAACAGGTCCATAAAAGGGATTTACCATGCCGATACGCTCTGCAGTACAGACTGTGTCAGGCCCGTTATCGGTTTCGAGTCCGATTGTAACCTACATACGGAATCGGAATGTTCCCTTCGGACATGTATCTATACGTGTAAATTTATCGGTACACATCTGTAAACAAACCGTTGCGGATTGTTTACGGTCCTGACTCGATGAAAATTTTTTGGTTGTGTACTGCATACTCCGCCGGCTATTTGATAATAATAATCATCATCAGTCTGTGTGCATGGAGAATCCTACAAGATAATCACGAATTCAATCGGGTCATAAAGAATCTTCCCTTGCAAACAAACTCGCCTACTTTCTGTCTTCTCCCCCACATGGTGCCTCGTGCGTTTCTGTAATCCCCTCTCAGGGGCTTGGCTTTCATCTTCAGCCGTCAGAGTACTAAGCGATCTGCCAAAAGGAGCTAGATCAGCGGACCTTGAGGAGAAACGCGCTGCTAAAAGGAAAAAGTACGAGGGCAATCCATTTTGGCATCTAAATGAAGTTAAGACGGTATTGGAAAGACCCCGATGCTGACCTAATTTCTAATCGAGTGTGATACCAGACCGTCCAGACGTAAAGCGAGCACCAAAGAGGACGCGGTACCGTAGGGGTGTCTTAGAACTCCAACAAATTAAAACTATCACCAAACGGTATGTTATAGCCACGGCTGTTTGCGGCTGGAAACCTAGTGTATAAATAGAATATTGCGGTATTAGTTTACAACCTCTTAGCAACCAGCCTAGCAACCGAGTATGCTTCGAAAAGCTCGATATGTCTGGTATCGGGTTTTAGTGTATAAGGTTTGGCAAGTAGCATGTTGTGGGCCAGTCCTAGATGGATTTCGTGTCCCAAACACGCAACTTCACTTTTTGGTTCCTGTCTACTGCGCACGTGTTAGTTGCGTTGCGTTTACAACAAGCGGTTAGAGTGGTGTGCACAAAAGATCACTTTTTCAGCTTCCTGCAGTTTTCCCAGCGATTCTGCCTATTCAGTTGCGTTCCTGTATCATTACTCAACACGTGCAAAGAAACCAGGTATAATGAATGTTTTTTTCTCGAATACTATAATATGGCAAAAAATGTTCACTTTCGCGTAGTTTGAGCTGAGCGTTTGCGTATAGTCACGCAATGGACGAACATGCAGACCTTTTAACAAGGCTATGCAGGATTTGTGGTAGATGTTGCACATCTACAAGACGTCAAGTACCTATCTACAGTTGTACCTCATATGCTTCGGATCTATTTATTGTCTTCGAAATAAGTATCAGCAATGATCTGCCATCCACACATCCTACCACATTTTGCTACTCGTGCTACCAAACCATTTCATTATACAAGAAGGCACTAGATAGTGGAAGATCATACAATGTGAGCACTGTGGTATTTGATGGCTGGATGTCACACAGTGATGATGTGTGTAGGGTGTGTGAGCAAGGGAGGAAATGTTATAGGGGAGGGAGACCAAAGAAGATCAAGCTAGATGGTAGGCCTCCAGATATTCCAATTAGGAATTTAGTCCAGCATATTGAATTGATAGCACCACCCCCTCTTGTACCATTTACCGAAGAGCCACCAAAATTAGTTGGTAATGCAGCATCTAGGGAGAGTGCTATGTGTCCACTGTGTCTCGAAGTCCTCAACAGCCCAATTGAGTTAGTGACATGTGGATCTATAGTATGCTCCAAATGTTGCTGCTCTTGGCTAGAAGTCAGGCATGAGCTTGTGTGTCCCTGTTGTTATGAGGATCATTTGAAGGATGCTGCTACAATAAGACCACCATGTAGCCTTGTATTAGACACACTAAGCAATATCAGTGTTGCTTGCTGTCGATGCAAAAACAAAGTGCCACTGTCTGACTTGATACCTCATTTGCAAAGCTCATGCCAATATGTCCCAGTGGAAGGTGTGCTTCAGGAGATACTTGACAATCCTGTGACTGAGCCCCTATCTCCTGTTGAGTCAGCATTACAGTCACATTTTGTGAGGCGTTCACTGCTGCTGAGTCCAAAAAAAGATGTGCTAGTAGTAAAGACTTCAGGGAAGGTAAATATTATACGTTTTGATAGCTACATGTAATCATTTTAAATTGCATTTAATACATACAATTTTCATAGCCACTCCATTTGACACATATCAGTCAGGCTCTGGTTCCGACCAGCTCTGCATCTCACAAAACTGTTAAGAAAAGAACCAAGAGCTTGAGTGATCTTCGGAGTGTTGTTAGTGCTGGGGACACAATAACTCAGCTGTCCAGAGAAGTGGACTCTTGTACTCCTGAGGAAAGAGCCAAGCTTCTGGAAGTCATTTCTTCTCAAACAGGAGATTTTAGAGTCTCCATTTCTACCAAGGATGCTTTAGCAATGAAAACAGAACTAAACATTTCATGGAATAAATTAAGAGCCATGAGGAGGTGAGAAACTACGTGCAGCACAAAACTCTGTCTATAATATTCACCATTTTATCCAGGTGGTTGCAGATGTGGAAGATTGATATGAGCAGCGAAAGCCACATGCGTGTCAGAGCCAATGATTTAATTGGAAGCAACATTCATGCTGAAATGGTTCCCTTGTCATTCCAGCACAAAGATGGTGGGGAAGTGATAAAACAAGCACCAATTGCATCTATACCACATTTGTGGGATAGAATTGTCACTGTACTTGAGCAGAATCAGAGTAATGGGTAAGTAATAGCATATATTATTTTTTACTATTATCACTTTTTAATGCACTGGTTACAGTAAACTTACTTGGCACAATGGTGTCATTCCATCAGAAGAAATATGGATCAAATTGGGTGGTGACAAGGGTGGTGGAACATTTAAGTTCTGTTTTCAGATTTTGAATGTTGCAGCACCCAATTCCACAGACTGTACCAATGTAATATCCCTGTTTGAAGCTGCGGATTCACTCACCAATCTTCGCATTTGTCTTGGACAGTACATCCAACAAGTGGCAGACATTTGTACTCGAATATGGAGGTGAGCAAGAGTAAATAACCTTTTTGGACCAAAAATACATGTATAACTTATACCAGAGAGAGAAGAATTAGATTGTTCATTTGTGGAGATTACGAGTTCCTGGGCCGAATACATGGCATCTCTGGTGCAAGTGGTACTGCATGTACTGTTGCATTTGCACCACTACCGAATGCATGTACATCTTTTATAGGTCGTCACTGCTGCTTATGGTGTCTTATCATATCAGAGAATCTGATCCTACAGCCTGGTCCAGGTGTACAGCAAGCAGAATGCAGAACAATCGAGTCCCTTTGTGATGATCACTTGAGGTTTATGCAATCAGGAGGGAATTGTAAACATGCCAAGTCATTCAATAACGTCATCCATCAGCCTTTTTTCTCTACAATTCCCTTAACACAGGTAAAATCTTATTTATGGTGTTAACGGATAAGCTGATCTTACACAATCTGTTTTCAAAGGTATGCCCCCCAGGGCTGCATATTACATTGGGCACCTTCCTAAGGCTATTTTCATTGATGGAAGAGGAATGCCATTTATTAGATGTTAAAAATGCCTTGAAGGCTAGTGATTGTGGTATTAGCTACACTAGGTACCATGAAGCACAAATGAAAAGAAGGGAACTCATGGATGAATCTCAAGCAGTGAAATCCAATATACAGATGATGGAAGAGCTGCTACTAGTAAATGTTTCTCTATCACCTGAGGAGCTAGCAAATCATAAATCTGTGATTGAGAGTATTTGCAGATGTATATGTGAAATGAAGAAGAAGGAAAGTGAACTGGTATGAATATAGTAACTGAGCACTCAAACAAAAAATGCAGACATCTTACATTTACAGGCAACTCAGCTAGCAAAAATCAACAGTGCACTCCAAAAGGAGTTCCACAAAGAAGAAGGTCCCTTTGTCAAAGCTCTTGACAATGCATTGGCCTCCTTCCACGTCCAGCGTCAAGCCTACTATAGTGGTTCATTTGTAGGCAATCACGTCCATAGAGCCCTAAAGGCAGGCTGCAAATTGTTAGCTATATGTCATGGTGCTTTTCTTTCTACTAGGTCAACAACACTGCAACACTCTGCAATAGCATTGTTAATGTAGCAAAACAGCACTGTCCATCACTTTTATGCGAAGTGGAAGTCATAAGCCAGAAGTATTTAAAAATGTTTACCCTCTTCCAAAAGTGCCATAGCACATATGATAAAAATGTGGTTACCGATGCTGAAATCAATACGCTAGGTATGCTTAATAAACACAAATTAATTTTATTATGATTTTTTGTCCACAGAACAAGATATCAACAACTTCATGCAGTTCTACCGAATTAATTTTCCCACTGCTACAGTAACCCCTAAAATGCACATACTGGAAGCTCATGTGGTACCATTTTTAAGAAGATGGCATATTGGTTTCGGCTATTTAGGGGAGCAGGGTATTGAAAGTATACACCCATATTTCAATACCCTTGGTCGCACATATAACTCTATTAAAAAACCTGCACAGAAATTATTATTAATGTTAAAAGAGCACATGTTGCATGTATCACCAATGAGTGTAGCTGCCAGGCCTGAAGTCAAACACTACAGCAAGAAAAGCAAGCAGCTTTAAGTGAGTAAACATGTACTGTTGACATGTATAGTAATGTTATATTATATTTCAGCTGGGATGATACCTGAATGAACATATGTATACCTTTATGTGTAATATATAACATTTTGTGATTATGTGTGTATTTATTATCAGCATTTCATGACTTGTAGGTGGCTGCATTGGATTTGCAATATACGGATTAAAAAAAGGATTCATAGCAGTTGCTATGCATAGTCTGGTAGCTCATTTAGCAAACGTTTTAGTTCGTTTAATCATTTTCTTAGGAAAACTGCAGGAATAGCAACATAATCAAAATATGTTTTATGCGTTATGGTCCAACAACGCGTGAATTAATACACATTTTAAATCCGAAAACGCATACAATCAGAGTCATGGGACTGCTTCATACACCATAAAAGTTTCGAGATGTGGGTACGCTCCCACGCGATGTAAGGCATTGCAAAGTGACGTGCATCCATCGTATCTAAGGAGGTTGCTAGGGGAAAATTTTACGCGGCGCGCGCGTACTAAGTTTCCACCTATTCAATGCAATAAAACAGCCGTGTAGCATAATCTATGTGGCATTGGCAAATGCACGATATCAAGGAATCAATCTAACGTTTCTCAGCCATGGTGGCCATTTGATGAGTTCATTATCTGATGTATGTATGGCTTCACGCACCTGGTTGGCTACACCTGTTTATGACTGCAATCATCTCTACCACCTCCACCAGCAACACTGCTACCACCTCCACCAGCAGCACTGCTACCACCTCCACCAGCAATACTGCTACCACCTCCACCAGCAACACTGCTACCACCTCCACCAGCAACACTGCTACCACCACCACCAGCAACACTGCTACCACCTCCACCAGCAACACTGCTACCACCTCCACCAGCAACACTGCACCACCTCCACCAGCAACACTGCTACCACCACCACCAGCAACACTGCTACCACCTCCATCAGCAATACTGCTACCATCTCCACCACTGCTACACCTCCACCAGCAACACTGCTACCACCTCCACCAGCAACACTGCTACCACCACCACCAGCAACACTGCTACACCTCCACCAGCAACACTGCTACCACCACCACCAGCAACACTGCTACCACCTCCATCAGCAATACTGCTACCACCTCCACCAGCAACACTGCTACCACCTCCACCAGCAACACTGCTACCATCTCCACCAGCAGTAGTGCTACCACCTCCACCAGCAACACTGCTACACCTCCACCAGCAACACTGCTACACCTCCACCAGCAACACTGCTACCACCTCCACCAGCAACACTGCTACCACCTCCACCCGCAGTAGTGCTACCACCTCACCAGCAACACTGCTACACCTCCACCAGCAACACTGCTACCACCTCCACCAGCAACACTGCTACCACCTCCATCAGCAACACTGCTACCACCACCACCAGCAACACTGCTACCACCTCCATCAGCAATACTGCTACCACCTCCACCAGCAACACTGCTACCACCTCCACCAGCAACACTGCTACCACCTCCATCAGCAATACTGCTACCACCTCCACCAGCAACACTGCTAACCACCACCACCAGCAACACTGCTACCACCTCCATCAGCAATACTGCTACCACCTCCACCAGCAAACACTGCTACCACCTCCACCAGCAACACTGCTACCACCACCACCAGCAACACTGCTACCATCTCCACCAGCAACACTGCTACCCACCTCCACCAGCAGTAGTGCTACCACCTTCACCAGCAACACTGCTACCATCTCCACCAGCAACACTGCTACCATCTCCACCAGCAACACTGCTACCACCTCCACCAGCAGTAGTGCTACCACCTTCACCAGCAACACTGCTACACTCACCAGCAACACTGTACCACTCCACAGCAACACTGCTTACCACCTCCACCAGCAACACTGCTACCATCCTCCACCAGCAACACTGCTACCACCTCCACCAGCAACACTGCTACCACCTCCACCAGCAACACTGCTACCACCTCCACCAGCAACACTGCTACCACCTCCACCAGCAACACTGCTTACCACCTCCACCAGCAACACTGCTACCACCTCCACCAGCAACACTGCTACCACCTCCACCAGCAACACTGCTACCACCTCCACCAGCAGTAGTGCTACCACCTCCACCGGCAGCACTGCTACACCTCTACCAACCACTTAGGGTCATTGATTTTATGGTTTCTGGTCTCAGCCTCCTCTGCTGCAGCCCCTTCAGACAGGCTTGTTGCTGTTAGGATTAAAAGGATTAAAGGAGAGGTCACCATGATGGCAAAGGCAGCATGTTTCCCTCTCTCCCAATTGAGGACAAGTACATCCACCGGCCAGGTATGGCCGCTGCCCGACTCTACCCGCACTCCAAGGTGGGCATGATGGCAGAACTCAACAAACATGTTACACAGATGATTGTGATGACACCTGCTTTACAGGACAAGGGAGAGGAGATTAACTAACCACTTGTACTTTGTACTCAAGCTCACAATTAATTTTTTTTCACACTGCCAATCAAACAGTAGACAGCCTGCGTAATGACCACAGTGCTGTGTGTACCACATTTCATAATTGAATTGATCTTAAAACCCCAGTGGTTGGAAAGCAACTGATGGTATGTGTACATGTAACCAGCTCAGCAAAAGGGCAGTCACTTTTAGAAAAGCCTATACAAGTATATAGATCTGCATACATGTATCTCTAACACACACACATGCACATGGCTCTATGTATGTATACATGTAGCTGCATGCCTACAACTTTGTCTCCCTCCCCCTCTCCCCCCTCGCACACTCTATTCGTATGCCCCAACATATGTATGCCAGTGTGCCCCGATGTATGCCCATTGCCAGGCTTGGCCTAATACATCATACCATGCTTTCCCATCCGAACGCCCTTCTCCGAAAGCCTTGTCAATGTGTGGGTGCGTGTGTGTATGCATGTGCATGTGCATGTGGTTGTATGTTCGTGTCATAAAGGTCGGATTGAAAGCTTGCGTTTGTTTACATTGTGAGTGTATATGCGTGTGTAAGTGTCAACGCATGCACATACAATAATGGTGGATTGAAAGTGGGTAGTATATACGTATGCATGTACAAGCCTTCTTATAGGCATACATGCATAAACGCAAGTGTATCGGTACACACATAGAGTGTAATACATACTATAGTAACTGACCTTGTATATGAAAAACAAAGTGACTTGAAGGTTTTATAAATATCTTGCTAAAATTATACATTGAGCTGTTATTGTTATTTGCGTCAAATTAAATTGTGCCTTGTGATGCTTATTAATTTTTCCAAATGGGACCGGGGAACGGGCGAGGGTGTTACATGAGTAGCGCCATATATGGCATTGCCATCATTTTAAATAGTAATCATTGAATCATGAGCAGCAATGACTATTATAATACAAATCCTCCTGGGTTCAAGATAAAAATTATGTTTTCACCACAGTAAAACACACTGGACCAGAATCTGTGGCCGCAAGTGCAACACGAATCAAGATTTATAGCTGGTGGAGTACTGTAATTAGGTCGCATTTTATGTACTTGTCTACGGAAAGCACTATTTTGCCTCCAGGAACCAAAACTTTCAATATAAAGAGGGGATTTTCTTTTTAGAATCTAAGACAGAAGATTACAAGATTTCGTAGCCACTAGTGAAGTATCATCTTGGATTAGTTAGTAATTATTAAGTATGGGTTTTCGCTGTACATAATTAATAGCCCGTATTCTTGAATATTTTATGAAAACGGATCATGGATAATTCACTAAAAAAAAAATTCATATTTTGTCTTCCTATGTGTGCACAACAGAAATCATGTGATGGAATCTCAGAAGAAAAAAAAAAAGTAACTTTTACAACTTTGGTGACCGCTAATGGTTGCAACTCCCAATATATCCAATACATCGAGAGAACATCAATGCATTTTTTAAGTCGAAAATATTTTCCATTGCATCAGTGGATAGAAAAAAAATCAAAATGATATATATCTTATGGCATTTGCACTGAAAGGAATATTGTGTAATTAGTACTTGCGGTCGCGGCATTATATAATGCAGTAAGTCGTGCTTTACGTCACGAACTAGTTTACTTATGTAAGCACGCGATCTCAGAACGGTCTTCAACACATAATCATTTGCGAAATTGCTTCTAAGTCGGAGGTGGCAACTGTGCTTTATAGCTGCGCCTCAGCCTGTCTTTGATCAGCCATTTAAGGGGCTGTTCATAAATTACATCACGCAAAAGGTGGAGGGGGGGGGGAGGGGGTCTGGCCATTTGTGACGGTAGGGAGGGGGGGGGGGGTTAGGATGGCGTGATGTCACATTTTAAATTGTCGTGGGTAACATTGTTCTATGATATGGTGACTGTATTTAACTGTTACAACTGTTATATATATTGTGCAGGTGCAGCGACTCTATGTGAACAGGCGCACAAATAAGGTCCTGTAGAAGGCTCCATTATACTGATCGGGCCGCTCAAATCTACAGGGCCCTGACTGAGGCTCAATGTATTGTTGCCTTTTGGGTATTAAAACCGGGTATCAGATAAAATATATTTTCAGGTGACAATTATTATATTGTGCAGTGACAATAATTTTTTTAATCTTATTTATGTGTGGCATTACAATATATTTGTAAACATATCGTTCACTTGATTAGCAAACCTCCTGAAAATGATGTAAGTGAAGAAAATAATTGACATCATTGTGTTCACAAGAAGGGGGAGAGGAATAATTGTGACGGTCTGTGATGGAAGGGGGGGGGGGGGGGGGGGGGGGGGCCAAAACATTCTTAATTTCTGTGACGTAATTTATGAACGGCCCTTTAATAGCACACGTTCAATCCTGGCCCGCTTTTACTAGTACTGGTACCCTGAACGGGACAACGAACTTTACTCGTACAAATATTCAGACTAGCATGTAAGTGTGTCTCATTCTACTACTACTTTTTCTACTTCTACTACTACTTTTTCTACTTCTACTACTGCTGCTTCTTCTTCTACTGCTTCTACTCTCCTACTTTCTTCTTCTTCTTCTTCTTCTTCCTCTTCCTCTTCCTCTTCCTCTTCCTCTTCCTCCTCCTCCTCCTCCTCCTCCTCCTCCTCCTCCCTCCTCCTCCTCCTCCTCCTCCTCCTCCTCCTCCTCCTCCTTCTTCTTCTTTCTTCTTCTTCTTCACCCTAAACCAACTCTGAAAAAAAAAACGAAAACAGTACATACTTAATTCTTCACAGCAAGTAAAATTGTTATAACAAATGCTGCGAGAGCAAAAAGAACAAAGAAAAGTATGAAAGAAAAAAAAACAAAAAAAAGAGAGAAAAAGAAATGCTGCATAACAATTATAACTAACAAGGCCAAAATAGTGGCAGAGCTATATGGCCGCCTTAGTTTATTATTGGTTAGAGCTAACGCTCGATCAATCCTTTGTCGTTCCTATCCCCAAACTCCCCAACAAGAAAATGAACTGATTACGTAGTTGTTTTGTGTATTTGTTGGAATTTGTCTTCATTCATGTATTTATGTATGTAATATTTGATGCAATAAAATTTTGATTAAAATAATAATAATAATAAATAATTATTAATTAAATGGCACCCAACACCTGACACAGGCGTAGGGAAGACAGCAACTCTCCATTCTTTTTGTTTCTCCATTGGAGAATTTCCATTGAGTGACACTACCAAGTCAACAGAAACCAAACAGAGCAGATATTGTGCCCTTTGATGAGGAATCACCCAACATCAGCAGCTCTTTAACTTTTCGGTAGTCATCTGCGACAGAACCGAGGCCATGCCACCCATGCACCTGTGGAACAATGGAGTACAACTAGGGGAGGAAATTGGGTGGACCCCGGGCCGGAATTGAACCCCAATACCATGAACTTGTGAAGCTCTCGTCGTAACCACTACACCATCAGTGCACTAGCTTGAAGTAATACAGGTGGAACTTATACTTACGTAGATAATCCCAAAAATTATAATAAAAGGGAAAAAAGAAAAGTTATTCCAAGCGGGATTTGAACCTTATGCTTCTCGATAGTGTTCCGGTTCGGACCGAACCGGTATCGAACGGTTCGAGGTTCGACTCGGTTCGATGTTCGGTTCGAACGTATTTCGAACCTTTCGAACATCTCATTAAAAATTCATTGCCTTGTACGAGAATAAGGTCTAGTGGCAGCTTTATCGGGTGTTCCTTGATGGCCATTTTGAAGAAATGCTAAGCAAGATCTGTACATCACTGCCATGCCTCGCCGATTAACTATTTGGTACTGTCGATCGCATGTTGAACTACCGTAGAGTACCATCGATCCCCCCCCTCCGCCCCCACCGAAATAAAAATTAAATTAATTAACGCTTCCATGTACCTGTTAAAACATGAGAACTGGTGGTAGAATTGGGGCCCATAGAATTGGGGACCCCGTCCCCAATTCTGCGTAGAAATGGGGACCCTTAAAAAATTTTTATACATTACCAGATCTAGAAAGCACGTGGCAGCACACATATGGCGAGTGACGATGGATACAAAGACGGGTGGTTTACTTTTAAAGAGATACACAAGTATCTTGTACAAGGCATGTATCCCTCTTCCTTTTCGAAATCGGACAAACAAGCGTTACGGAAGAGGGCCAAATTTTTCACTGTAAAAGGCGCGGAGTTATATTACACGGGTAGAGGTGAGAATCAAAACGACGTTTTGCAATTGCAAGTATGTCACATCACAGTTTCTCTTTCCTCATGCATACAACGCGCGTAGACGATGGATGTCAGGGTACTACTCGGCTAGTTGTAGAGAGTGTAGATAAGGAATTGTCTCCTTAACACATGACGATGGTCACTTCGGAGTTAATAGGACAAATGCCACTATAGCATCGAAGTACCAGCAAATGCTTTCTCTACATGGTTGTTCAGGTATGTTCAGGTAATTGTGATAGCTCTGGTCAAAGCAACTTGTACGGATTCTTTCTAGGAGTGCGCGCGTTGATTGGCTGTGTTTCCAATCCCTCTATAGTATATATTATCTCTGGTATTACGCTCGTTACAAAACACGGGCCATTTTTTAATGGTGGGTGGGGGGGGGGGGGGGTGGAAATAGTTTAATTTAAACATTAATAATCGTTAATAATTGGCGATCGCGAACCGTTCGAAGTTCGGTTCGACTTCTTCACTGCACGTATCACCTCAACCGTGGGGGTAATTCGATCTATATGGCACAACGTTAGTTAATCCGCGACGATTGAGCGTTGATTTTACTTTACCGTACTGCCTTTCCTTACTCATTATCTTGCATATCACTCAATGGGAATACCCAATTGACCTAATGCTTTCCTTGTGCACGATCATTACATGTACTTTAATTTCTTTTTGCGGCAATGTTCTCATTTGTAGTCACAAGAGGATAAGGAGCATATTCATGTGCATGTAAAGTGACGTAGGGAATTGGTAGTTTTTATATTGGTACCCAGTGCTAGAAAAAAAAACATACTAATCGTACTTTTCACAGTTGATTTTTAAGAGCTCAGATGTCAGTTTGATCATAGAAGGAACGGTACTCACATGACAAGCAGTTTACACTGAAGGTCCATTTAACGTTCAACGTTGAATGTTAAAGGTTATATGCTCAGTTGTTTAATGAGATTTGCATGGCGGTACGATCGTGCTACCCGCGCAAACCGTGTTCATTGAACATGTGTCGGCCGAAACCCTGCATACTCAATCAGAAAATGCACATGCAGAAAACAAATTCAATAAGACTATTAAAGATCCCCCCCCCCCCCTCCCCAGGCGCATTTATTGGACAAACAATCTAGTCAAGGAACAATAGCCGAAAACGACAGTTTTGGTGACAAAATCATACGCTTCATTATTAAATCACCTCTAGATTTTATAATTTTATACGCTGATATAGATTTAAAATAATGAACGTGTACATTATTGAGTCTAAAACATACAAATGTCAAACTACAAAATCAGCTAAGCTGAATGACCTAGAAATGATTGCTCTGGCAATCAATCTAGTCAGAGCCAGGTTCAGTCGGCTGTACAGTTCAAACGTCATCTTGGACTTGCTGCTTGATGTCTGGATAGCCAGTCGTGAGGCAAGAAGTGCGAAAAACTCCTGGGCTTCCTTGCCCCAGGCACCGTAAGACTCCACAGCAAGAGGTACACAAGACCATCCCAATTCGGTGCACTTTTGGTCATTGGCCGTATGTTTCCGTACCTCAGCAGCCTGAACTGCTGCCCCAGCTGTCATACCCGCTTCGTTTAAAATGTTTGCATTGAGCGGTGAAATGATAGACAAGTCCAGAGCCGCAGGCTTACCATAATCCCATCAAAAACTAGGATGTCTGTAGGCCGAGAGTGAGAACGATCATCATAGCTGAGACCAGAACCAGTCTCAACTTGAACATGAATGTGGGCCAGATGGAATGACTCGACCAGAATGTCCCTTAGTTTGTTGTGCCTGAGGACAGCATCACCTCCACGTTTTCAAGTCGTAGCATGATGGTCAAGAGGGTCAAGGGTGCTATCAGGGCAGAGAGCACAATTTGAGCCATAAGGAGTCCCTAGACCAAGCCACCACTTTACAGCCGTCCGACATTCATCAGGATTCAAGAACCAACAGAAGGGATGACAGAAAGCCATGAAGCAGCATGAGGTACTGACACTGACAGCAAACGTGCTTTATCAGCCAGCAAAGATTGGTCAAATAGAATCTGGAAATCAAAGTGGTCCAGCTTTACGAACAAAGATCTCTGACTTGGTGGAGAAGCTACCAGAGATGTCACTGTAGTTGCATTACTTGGAGGGACCAGCCCATTAAAACGGGCAACTGCTTGAATAAGGTGAGAATTTTCCGATGCCGCAAACCCAGAAGAACAGAAAGAGGCAATGAATGCCACACAAGAAAGCTTTGAAAGAGACAGAAGGCCAAGACCACCTCTGGATAAACTGATTTGTGCCTGATGCCATGCTGAATCTGTAATGCAATTGGCTATGCATGATGAAAGACCACGCTTACATCAGTGTCAAACTGCTGAAAGGCCTCGAAGATAAGTGTTGGAGTAGTTTTTGCCAAGTGGACAAGCTTGGAAAAGCTGCCACACATGCGTAAAAGCAGTAAGGCAACCTGGGGGTCTTGGACTGCAACATCCTCCAGCTTTGAGGAGTTTCAGTGCCCACGCAAAACAATTTTAAAACTTTTTTTTTTCATATGTAAACATTTGAATACAAACATTTATACATGTGAGTGATAAAAAAAGATTCTAAATGATGTTTAGATCAGTGACGAAAATGGGGGGGGGGGGGGGGGGGCCTGCACCATCATCCATGCCATGTCCACTTCTCCATTTGACCCTGGACCCACACAAGCAAAGTTTGTCGCACGTAAAATAGCAAAGGCCAATCTGGCACGAACCCATCTCATTACTACAGAATGTGACTTCTCCCACTTCTGTGCAATTTGGTCACCCAGGTACTTCATGAGGTGTTGTGTATCATGGCCTAAGACCCCATCAACTGAAACTACAAAGAAAGTAAATGTAGCACGTCTTTCTTCAATAGCTGCTGAGTACTTTGGGTTTTTTCATGCTCTGCATGGCAGGATACAGCTAATAGATCTCTGCAGTGCATGCATGACATTAGAAGAGTTTTTGTGTGTGCATGTTTGTGTGTGTGTGTGTGTGTGTGTGTGTGTGGTATGTGTGTGCAAGTGTATGTGTATGTGTGTATGTGCATGTGTGCAAGTGCATGTGTGTGTCTATGTATGTGTGTGTGCGTGTGTGTGTGCAAGTGTTGTGCTCAAGCAACAATAGTAACGGTTTATTTACACAATGTACAAGTAAATAAAAACATTCTCTATGAGAAAGTTGGTGGGATATAGGATTTGAAGGCAATTGGTGGTGTAAAAAACAAGGAACAAGGTCTTCTCTGAAGGGAAAATGTAATAGTGCTATATTTAGCACACAAACAACATATACCCTAAAATGTGCTAAATATAGGACTATTACATTTTCCCTTCAGATAAGACCTTGTTTCCTTGCTTTTTACACCACCAATTGCCTTCAAATCCTATATCCCACCAACTTTCTCATAGAGAATGTTTTTATTTACTTGTTTTCTTAATTTTTTTATCACACCCAATGACTGTTGTATCGCTGCTTCTCCATTTTCATTTCTTTCCATCTATACAATATAGGGACACGGTCTCCGACATGATTATGACGACGTAGTCTCGTACGCATACGTTTTATATATACGTCTGGGTACGAGGCACATATCCTGGAACGTGATGATCCCCCGTTTCTTTTCTGGGTCTGCTTTATAGCTTTCGCGTTTAGCCAGAGATAATATATAGAGGGATTGGAAACGGAGCCAATCAACACTAATCAACACGGACAATGCTACCAGTGACTTTTAAGGCTTCAGGTGCAGCTACTATTCTATAGCAGCAGAGATGATAACTATGCTACATGGTTCGAATCCACTCTCAGTACATTTTTTCCCCCTTCTTTTTATTTCTTCACAAATAATAGAGTAGTAATGATCTAAATGTTTACATATTTACAACACACAATTCAATTCAAAAGTGTCTGAACTGTCTAGAGTAGTTCTTTTCTCATGGCTTTTGATTTTTGTGTGGTTATCTTGTTGGTAACTTTGTACTGCTCCATTAAAGCACCACACAATGAAAACCCACGCAGTGTTATCCACAGCTTCACCATTCTCTCAAGCAGTTCAGAGCTGCAATCTTGGTCCCAGGAGTTACTGATGATGCTCCATAAAAATAGAACATCTTCATTGTTTAAAATTAACTCCACCGCATTATCAACTATCCCTGTTGGTTGGATATTGTGGCGAAACTCACACTCCATTGTGTGGAACAATTCAAAAGCCATGTTGTTCACTACTATCAGTCCACCTCGATTCACTGCAGTTAACCAATCATCAGAGGAATCAGTCACAGCTTCTGATCCATCACTAATAAGTTCATTTAAATACAATTGTAGATCCTTTTGCCTAGGATGCTTGAATAGTTTCTTTTGAAGAGCCCTTGGAACATATCCTGCTGTGTATCGCAGTGCATTGAGCTCTTCATATGTTAGCTGCTCAGTGGTTCCAAGATTGCTGCACTCTAAACTGAAGCCACACTCATCCCTGACAAGCTGACGAAAGATTTGGTTCCCAACATACTGAAAAAAGACAGGGCATAATTGTGTTGCAGGAAGTGTGGAACTGTCACGTAGGAATGCCATCCATGGCGCTCCATGCGAAATTTTCTTCCTCCCATCTCTGTAAAAATATTTATAGACACACTTATATGCAGACATCGCATAAATGTACATCCACGCCACACAGGAAACAGTTTTCTACATATTGAAGCATTTCAGGACATTTTTAGATTTGAAACAAAGGCTAGGCTACCCCACAAACCCGAGGTATCCACGTATCGATACATCCCATTCTAGAAGCGCTTTTGCGACAAAACCTAGCCTACGCCACAATACATTCAGTTACTAACCTTTTAAGCTGCTTTACGAATCGCACGCACCAATAGTTGAAAAGCGGCTACCCCACAAAAATGTGGACTCCAATAAAAGCACTTTAAAGCATCATAAGTGACATAATATTGCCAAAAAAGCGGGGTTTTTTCGCTTAAAACAATACCCCGCTATCAATCCCACTTTACTTAACATAAACCTACCTGATCCTGGTCACTATACTTGAGTACCAAGCAAAAAAGCTTCTTTTTCTCCCCCTTCGTCCGCCCCTTATAACACCTTAAAGGTGCGATTAGCGCCAGATAGCATTGCCCGCTGAGGCTCTCGTAGAAATGTATAGCTCACGTGACTCGTTTCCAATCCCTCTATATATTATCTCTGGTTTAGCTGACCGTTTCTTTTCTGGGTCTGCTTCATAGCTTTCGCGTTTAGCTGACCGTTTCTTTTCTGGGTCTGCGTCATAGCTTTTGCGTTTAGCTGACCGTTTCTTTACTGGGTCTGCATGATAACGCTCGCGTTCCCCTGTCCGTTTCTTTTCAGGGTCTGCCTTGTAGGATGCCCGTGCCGATTCTAAAACATCGTCTCGAACTTCAAGGTATTTCGCACGTCGTTTCGCTCGTTTCTTTTCTTGACGTGAAGGCATTTTGATGAAAACAACTTCACTAATAAAAAAGTAGCACACCAAACGACGATTGAATCACCAAAGAGCTTTTCTCTAATTGTTATGCTATTTATACACATGCCGTTTATCTTTAGACCGTAATTACGAAATGATCTAATTATACAAGACATAGGCTGATATTCGATTGTGTATCAAAGTATAACAACTACTATATTTATATAAAAGCGAGTCCTGCGGCCGATTCTGAAGCTATTGGTGAAATTTTCATCGCTTAAAAGTGTTCCTGACCCGAGTTATGCGTTGCCAAGAAGGAGGAGGAGGAGGAGACGAATTCCGAGACTGGGAACGAGAACGGGCAGCACACTCTTGTTCTCTGCAACCACGCGGTTCTGCGA
The DNA here is from genome assembly GCA_013339895.1 of Ephydatia muelleri. Taxonomy (NCBI): domain Eukaryota; kingdom Metazoa; phylum Porifera; class Demospongiae; order Spongillida; family Spongillidae; genus Ephydatia; species Ephydatia muelleri. Next base: position 4,573,181 of record JABACO010000012.1, on the reverse strand, counting down.
CATGAAACAAGAACGAAAGTACTCCTTTTTGACTTCTAGATCGATTGCTAAAACACGCTGCACGATCCGATCGTCGGGAGTGTTGTTACAGACGGGTCGCGTTTTTTTAATGACATTCATGGTCGTGGTCAAATCCTATATGGAAGTTTCTAACGAAACTTCCGATACTGGAACACAGGCACACAGAATCACCAGCAACTACAATTTCTACTACTGACATTTCTGGAACACTGCTCTTAATAGCTGGAACGGATCTCTGGGTTGGCTGTTTCCCCAAAAAACTCAACAAACCTCCTTGGTGTTTCATTGTGATGGCCTTTAACTAGCTCATTCAATAGTCCATCCACCTTCACTATCAACGCTTCACTATCCTTAATTGCATTCCACTTCTCATTCACCTCTTGCTGGCAAAGCTTCTTGGATTTGGTTGAAAACGCCTCAACGTAAGCTTCGAAGAAAAACGAGTACAATTTAAACCTATCCATCTGCTACTCCGCTACGCACAATCGACAAATACTTGAAACACTTCAAACAGTTTAATAAATTTATACATGCACGTTTTAATCAGGCTTCGGACAATCATTTGTCTTGCTGGAACCCACAATATATTGTTAACTTCGTTTTCTAACAATAATTTATTGCATTAATTAGCTAAATTCATCTTTGCAAGAGAACAAGCTTCGTTTAGCATACACCCACTGGCACAATGAATCAAGCTGTGCTGAAGACATTAGATAGTATACGCTTCCCAATAAATGCAGTGGCTTCAGAGTTACCCCACCCCATGCAAGAAGTTTCTTCTGCATGTTGAGCAGGCTACAGCCGGTATTGCTGCTGATGTGGATGGCAAAATAGGCTTGTTGAAGAAGCGCAAATTAGATTCTAGCAATAAGGTGTCATTACATTGACCTCATGCAACTGTATTCCTTGTACTTCTGTTGATCCACAGAGACTTTTTTCAATGGCAAAATACATCACAACAGATCACCGTGCTCGCCTGCTGCCAGTCACACTGGTAATGCTGGTTTTTCTGAAGCACAACCGCCATTTCTGAACAGCTGCTCATATTCATGAGGCCCTACAGTTGTCTGATAACATTGCTCTGTTTAATGATGCTGATGACTGATGAATTTTAGATTTCACCGTGTGAACACAATGATGTCAATTGTTTTCCAATTCTTGTTTCACTTAGATCAATTACAATCATTTTCAGGAGGTTTGCTAATTAAGTGAACAATATGTTGGGCTATTCCATAAAATAATTGTACACCCCTACTGATGACCAAAAAAGTTGTCCAGAGGGGGTCCAATGGTAATGTCCTAGGGGGATGTTCTATTGCAGTGATATGTGTCCAGAGGGGGGTCCAATGGCAATGATGGCAATGTCCTAGGGGTGTCACACAGTGAGATGTGTCCAGATGGGTTTCAAAGGTAATGCTCTAGGGGGTATCCTACATCAGGATGTGTCCAGAGGGGGTTCAACAGTAATGTCCTAGGGGGGTGTCCTACATTGAGATGTGTCCAGAGGGGGTTCAATGGTAATGTCCTAAGAGGGTGTCCTACATCGAGATGTGTCCAGAGGGGCTTCAATGGTAATGTCCTAAGGGGGTGTCCTACATCGAGATGTGTCCAGAGGGGTTCAATGGTAATGTCCTAAGCGGGTATCCTACATCGTAATGTGTCCAGAGGGGTTCAATGGTAATGTACAGGGAAGTGTGTCCAGAGGGGGTCCAAAATAAATGTCCTGGGGGGGTATGGTGTAGAGGCATTATGTCCTGGGGGGATACCTTGATATTAGTCATCAGTAGGGGTGTACAATTATATTATGGAGTAGCCCAATTTGTAATGCCACACATAAATATTGCCAATAAGATTTGTTAAACACTGCACAATACAATAATTGTCACCTGAAAATATATTTTATCTGAAGCCCGGTTTTAATACCCAAAAGGCAACAATACACTGAGCCTCAGTCAGGGCCCTGTACATTTGAGCGGGCCCAATGGAGCCTTCTACAGTGCCTTATTTGTGCGCCTGTTCACATAGAGTCGCTGCACCTGCACAATAACAGTTGTAACAGTTAAATACACAGTCACCATTTCATAGAACAATGTTACCCACGACATTGAATTTTAATTCAAAATGTGACATCACGCCATCCTAACCCCCCCCCCCCCACCCCCCACCTTTTGCGTGACGTGATTTATGAACGGCCCCTTAATCATAGATTGACCATGCGTTTGTGACTTAAGTCATATGACTTAAGTCACAAATCATTGATTATATTCATGTGGCCTTTCAAAACGTAGCTACCTTCATGTGGAGGATTATGTAAACTGATAGGACAGTTACAAAAATCAGTGAATATATACATTACATCACATCGTTACCCCACAAAATGTGTGCTCCAAATCTAGCCATGCATCTCCAGTCTTTAAGAACTCCATCAACGACCTTCCATTGTACTCCATGGCAAAGCATTGTCAGAATCATCTACTTCTTGCTCATGCTGTTCTGTAAGACACACTGCTGGAGACGCTGCTTCTTCTGAAATGGAGGGTGGAGGGTGTACATTTGTGCTACCACTGCTGCTTGCATCAATGACTTGACATTTCAGGCTGCGTTCTGATAAGGCCATTGAAACCCCTACCTCACTAATACATACTAAGTATTTCACTTTTCTCCCAATCCCTTCGACCACTCCTTTGTTCCAGACAGTCTTCCAAACCTTTGCTTTGCTGGCTTCTTCCCCAGAACCTTGATTCCACTACACGACACGCGATTACCAACATTTGCCATGCAACTAATAGTAGGAGATGCGCAAAACTAACGACACCATACGCGTTTGAGCTTATATGTGACGTAAAAATTAAACAGAAACTGTCTTGTGCGGTTGAAGTGCAGTGCAACACCTAGCCAGCGTCATGAAAGAAAAAGGTCGCAAGCATCACGAAAGGAAAAGGTCGCAAGCGTCACGAAAGGAAAAGGTTGCAAGCGTCATGAAAGAAAAAAATTCTTGCTAATTGTATTGTAGCTGTATCTATCAGTATACATAATCCACCACATGAAGGTACCTAAGTTTTAAAGGCCACATGAATATAATCAATGATTTGTGACTTAAGTCATATGACTTAAGTCACAAACGCACGGTCAATCTATGATTAAATGGCTGATCAAAGGCAGGCTGAGGCGCGGCTATAAAGCACAGTTGCCACCTCCAATTTAGAAGCATTTTCGCAAATGATTATGTGTTGAGGACCGTTCTGAGATCGCGTGCTTACATTAGTAAACTAGTTCGTGACGTAAAGCACGACTTACTGGTATAACGCCGCGACCGCAAGTACAATATTTCCTTCCAGTGCAAATGCCATAAAATTTATATCATTTTGATTTTCCAATTTTTTTCTATCCACTTATGCAATGGGAAATATTTTCAACTTAAAATGCATTGATGTCCTCTCGATGTATTGGAATTTCTGGATATGTTGGGAGTTGCAAACATTTGGAGAAATGAGCGGTCACCGAAGTTGTAAAAGTTACTTTTTTTATTTTCCTGAGATTCCATCACATGATTTCTGTTGTGCATATTTAGGAAGACAAAATATGATTTTTTTTTTTTGGGGTGAATTATCCATGATCCGTTTTTATAAAATATTCAAGAATACGGGCTATTAATTATGTACAGCGAAAACCCATACTTGATAATTACTAACTAATCTAAGATGATACTTCACTTGCGGCTACGAAATCTTGTAGCTTAGTATCTTCTGTCTTAGATTCTAAAACGAAAATACCCCTTTATATTGAAAGTTTTGGTTCCTGGAGGCAAAACAGTGCTTTCCGTAGACAAGTACATAAAATCCTAATTACAGTATTCCACCAGCTATAAATCTTGATTCGTGTTGCACTTGCAGCCATAGATTCTGGTCCAGTGTGTTTTACTGTGGTGAAAACATATATTTTATCTTGAACCTGTCGGTTCCAGGAGGATTTATATTGTAATGGTCATGCATGATTCAATGATTACTATTAAAAATGACGGCAATGCCATATATGGCCCTACTCTTGTAACAGTTCCCCGGTCCCATTTGGAAAAATTAATAAGCATCACGTTAACGTTAATGGCATAATTTAATTTAACGCAAATAACAAATAACAGCTCAGTATAATTTCTGCAAGATATTTATAAAACCTTCAAGTCACTTTGTTTTTCATATACAAGGTCAGTTACTATAGTACGTATTACACTCTATGTGTGTACCAATCTCATTCCGTTTATATGCATGTATGCCTATAAGAAGGCTTGTACATGCATTCTACCCACTTTCAATCCACCATTATTGTATGTGCGTGCGTTGACACTTACACATGCATATACACTCACAATGTAAACAAACGCAAGCTTTCAATCCGACCTTTATGACACGAACATACAACCGCATGCACATGCACATACATACACACACGCACCCACACATTGACAAGGCTTTCGGAGAAGGGCGTTCGGATGGGAAAGCATGGTATGATGTATTAGGCCAAGCCTGGCAATAGGCATACATCGGGGCACACTGGCATGCATACGTTGGGGCATACGATTAGAGTGTGCGAGGGGGGAGAGGGGGAGGGAGACAAAGTTGTAGGCATGCAGCTACATATATATACATACATAGAGCCATGTGCATGTGTGTGTGTTAGAGATACATGTATGCAGATCTTTATACTTGTAGGCTTTTCTAAAAGTGACTGCCCTTTTGCTGAGCTGGTTACATGTACACATACCATCAGTTGCTTTCCAACCACTGGGGTTTTAAGATCAATTCAATTATGAAATGTGGTACACACAGCACTGTGGTCATTACGCAGGCTGTCTACTGTTTGATTGGCAGTGTGAAAAAAAATTAATTGTGAGCTTGAGTACAAAGTAGTTAATCTCCTCCCCCTTGTCCTGTAAAGCGGTGTCATCACAATCATCTGTGTAACATGTTTGTTGAGTTCTGCCATCATGCCCACCTTGGAGTGCGGGTAGAGTCAGGCAGCGGCCATACCTGGCCGGTGGATGTACTTGTCCTCAATTGGGAGAGAGGGAAACATGCTGCCTTTGCCATCATGGTGACCTCTCCTTTAATCCTTTTAATCCTAACAGCAACAAGCCTGTCTGAAGGGGCTGCAGCAGAGGAGACTGAGACCAGAAACCATAAAATCAATGACCCTAAGTGTTGGTAGAGGCGTGACAGTGCTGCCAGTGGAGGTGGTAGCAGTGTTGCTGGTGGAGGTGTAGAGTGTTGCTGGTGGAGGTGGTAGCAGTGTTGCTGGTGGAGGTGGTAGCAGTGTTGCTGGTGGAGGTGTAGAGTGTAGCTGGTGGAGGTGGTAGCAGTGCTGCTGGTGGAGGTGGTAGAGATGATTGCAGTCACAAACAGTTGTTTACTGTAGCCAGGTGTATGCTACATGTAAATTGTGAAGCCATACATACATCAGATAATGAACTCATCAAATGGCCACCATGGCTGAGAAACGTTTCCTGTTTTTGCTAGTGCAGATAGATTGATCCCTTGATAGTCCAGACATCGTGCATGCAAACAATGGACCTCTTGCCTTTGACGTCACGCATGAATTTTCGGGGGGGCAACTTTAAAAATGGTATAACTTCACCATCATAGCTCCTACATGCTTTTCCTTTTAAATTTATATTGAGAAGTAAATTACCACACGTTTCATTTTTGTTGTATTTGGGTCATTCCATACCAAATGAGCAGGAGTTGTGACGCACGTCTTCCGATTTTGCTCCAATTTCTCATATATGTTGGTCTTGATATAAAAGTGACTTGTACCATTTATTGAGTTAATAACTTTAATGGTTTACGAAATACACGCCACTGAATAATTAATTTTTTCATTAAAATTGCAACTTTGCACACTTATATCTTGGCCGCAATACAATTCACAAAGGACTTCTGGGCATCAAATTGAAGGCCATGATCAGGTGAACTGATCTATGATGATTATTTTGGGGTGTGGTTAATGGGTTAAATTTGTATCAACTTCAAAGCACCTTTTGCAATATAAAGGTGCCTTCCCACACTGATACACAAATATTTTTTTTTTACACAAGTGAAGGGACTATCAATGTCAGTACTTTTCTGAAACAAAAAGTTTGTGTATTGATTGCCCCTGAGAACCACACGCTGTTAAACCTGAGGACGCCATTTTTTCCTCATCAAAAATCATTGTTGTTTTTATAGTTTCCAAGTGGTGTTATGTAACTGTCTTACCACAGCTGCCCACCAGTGGGTTTATCTAGCAGCAAATAGTGTTTCCTTATTTGGACAAGAGCGCGCGTTTTTTGCTTTTGTCTCATCATGTCCATTGATCGTCACAATTATTGTCGTGACCCGTTCAAGAAGCATCGGCGCCGCATATATGTGCATCTTCGAGTTGCATCAGAACATCCATCTCTGTCTCTGCGAAGTGGAGACTTGCTGTGTGTAAACTGTCTATAAGCAGTTCAAAGAATGATGTGAAGTAGCTTTCGAACCCGCAGGGCCTAGCAGTCTTTCCCAGGAAGTAGCTTTCGAGCCCGCAGGACCTAGCAGTCTTTCCCAGGAATGTGCTGAGTCAACTCCTTATTCCTCAACGCAAGATAGCGACAGTTCAAGTGTCGATTTGCCCGATAGTCTTGCATTACGCAAGATAAACGAAATGCTTTCTTCACAAGAGCTAGTCTCCCCATTCAGAAAGAGATATATCCATAGTCAAAGTCTATCGGGCAAATCGTCACTTGATGCAGAACTGTCGTTTCTTGCGTTGAGGAATAAGGAGTTGACTCAGCACATTCCTTGGAAAGACTGCTATGCCCTGCTGTCTCGAAATCTACTTCCTGTTAAAGACTGCTAGGCCCTGCGGGTTCGAAAGCTACTTCACATCATTCTTTGAACTGCTTTTAGACAGTTTACACACAGCAAGTCTCCACTTCGCAGAGACAGAGATGGATGTTCTGATGCAACTCGAAGATGCACATATATGCGGCGCCGATGCTTCTTGAACGGGTCACGACAATAATTGTGACGATCAATGGACATGATGAGACAAAAGCAAAAAACGGTCCAAATAAGGAAACACTATTTGCTGAGTCATGCTACTAGATAAACCCACTGGTGGGCAGCTGTGGTAAGACAGTTACATAACACCACTTGGAAACTATAAAAACAACAATGATTTAGGAAAAAATGGCGTCCTCAGGTTTAACAGCGTGTGGTTCTCAGGGGCAATCAATACACAAACTTTTTGTTTCAGAAAAGTACTGACATTGATAGTCCCTTCACTTGTGTAAAAAAAAATATTTGTGTATCAGTGTGGGAAGGCACCTTTATATTGCAAAAGGTGCTTTGAAGTTGATACAAATTTAACCCATTAACCACACCCCAAAATAATCATCATAGATCAGTTCACCTGATCATGGCCTTCAATTTGATGCCCAGAAGTCCTTTGTGAATTGTATTGCGGCCAAGATATAAGTGTGCAAAGTTGCAATTTTAACGAAAAAATTAATTATTCAGTGGCGTGTATTTCGTAAACCATTAAAGTTATTAACTCAATAAATGGTACAAGTCACTTTTATATCAAGACCAACATATATGAGAAATTGGAGCAAAATCGGAAGACGTGCGTCACAACTCCTGCTCATTTGGTATGGAATGACCCATTTCACGATGAAGCTCTGTAAGGGATTTGTATGCAACGAAACATTGTGGAAGTTGCTAATGAGACACGCGAAGTCGCGCTTTTCGATTTTTGGGGGGCAACTTCCGGTAACTTGTGAGCGCTGTGACATTTGCACCGTAACTGGCGAAGGTACTTCATTTTGGAATACAGTCAGGCATTCATTTACCATTAATTTAGTACTTGCTGTGTTTCTTCGTGAAGTTCCTATAAGGACTTATGTTATGTCAAACACAACCAATCAATTTGTGACGTCAGAAGGCAAAAGGTCCCTTTGCCAATGCCATAGATTATGCTATAACATACCGTTTGGTGATAGTTTTAATTTCTTGGAGTTCTAAGACCCTACGGTACCGCGTCCTCTTTGGTGCTCTGGACGGTCTGGTATCACATTCGATTAGAAATTAGGTCAGCATTGGGGTCTTTCCAATACCGTCTTCATTTAGATGCCAAAATGGATTGCTCTCGTACTTTTTCCTTTTAGCAGCACATTTTCCTCAAGGTCCGCTGATCTAGCTCCTTTTGGCAGATCGCTTAGAACTCTGACGGCTGAAGATGAAAGCCACGCCCCTGAGAGGGGATTACAGATACGCACAAGGCACCATGTGGGGGAAAAGTAGGCGAGCTTTGTTTGCAAGGGAAGATTCTTTATGACCCGATTGAATTCACCTTGAAGGATGGGAGATTCTCCATGCACACAGTCTGCTTCAGATGATGATGACGATGATGATTATCGTGTATCAAATAGCCGGCAGAATATGACGTTGGAAAATGGGCAGTACAATGGTCTGGGAACGACAAAACACCGTTTAAACGTCGAGTCTGAAGTGAGTGTAGCCTGTTTCTTGTAACTGTGCTGACATGTCTAGTTAATGACCTTTTTATATTTCTTCTCTTTATATCTAGTCTCAGTCAAGCTCATTGAACGCACAATTTCTGGTCGGTTATGTCTTTTGTTTTAGCATTTGTTTTGAAGTGCAATTTAGATGAACGTTTCCCGTCTCTTGTCTGGTTTAATGAGGTTTTCTTCTCTCCTATCTCTTTATATCTAGTCAGAATAGAGCGCTTGTTGAACGTATAGCTCCTGGTAAGTGAAATGTTAGCGCAGAAAGTCTCTTTTTGAAGTGCAACGCGTTCTGATTGTCGTCCGTCACTTGTAATTCTGGTTGTAATGACTTTCTTTCCTCTGTTCTCTTTCTATCTAGTCTGGATCGAGCGCATATTGAGCGTATATAGCTTGGTACAAGTACTGTGGAACATTTTACAAGGTTTAGACGGAGGCGGGCTATAGGGTAAGGCTTTAATGGGTTGTGTATCATATGTACCATTTTGGGTGGTGCAGTTTGTGTGTGTGTGACGAATATGGTGTACAGGCTATTTACATAACAATGCAAGTGTGTACATTCATGCACATATACACTTAGTGAAAACAGTGAGAAATAAGAACCCAATGTCACAGAAAGGGGTACAAATCCAGTCTGGGTGTGTATGTGTGCATGTGAGTGTGCATGTGTGTGTGTGTGTGTGTATGTGTGCATGTGAGTGTGCATGTGTGTGTGTGTGTGTGTATGTGTGCATGTGAGTGTGCATGTGTGTGTGTGTGTGTGATGAATATGGTGTACAGGCTATTTACATAACAATGCAAGTGTGTATTCATGCACATATATGCTTTGCTCAAAACAGTGTGAGAAATAAGAACCCAATATCACTGCATGGGGTACAAACCCAGTATGCATGTGAGTGCAGTGCGATAACATTCCAAAATTGTCCTGACACAATGTCAGGCCATTACAATATTTGACTTGACACGTTATGAAATTGGTCGTACATTATTTTACTTATGACACACTCTAGCCTCCGTAATTGGGTCTATTGTGCTAAGAGAACGGGCAATGGGCTAGTAATCAGTGACGCTAGTTGATTTGCTTTTCTTATACAAAGTCCAATCATCGCACGCATGTGCATCTCGATTACAGCATGACGACGCTCTGAGGTTGGTGGAACCAGTTATAAATGCAGGATGATAGTTCCTTAAACTATGCAACTTATCCTCAAACTGGATACGCACCAAGCACTTAAGAGCAGAAACATTCACGATTGGATTTATCGTACACCAACCAGATGTTGTGATCTCCTTATCGTTTCCAAGGATCCATTTCTTCATCGTTTTGACCATTACATTACGCTTCTTACATGTAGATGGAGCACTCTCATTCTCCAAGTGTAAATCCGCTGCTCGCTTCTTAGACGATGGACTGCTCTCTCTCAGCTGCTCGATTCATATCATGTGCGATTATACATGCAATTAGCGAGCGTGCGCACAATTAGCTGTACTCTTGCTCAATAAATATTGTGTTTGGACATGATTACTGCACATGCGCAAAATCGGCCGGACAAGTTGCAAAATGGATCGAAAAATGTCCGATGTTCAACCGTTATCAGACACACTGTGAGTGTGTGCATGTGTGTGTGTGTATGTGTGTGTGACAAATATGTACAGGCTATTTACATAACAATGCAAGTGTGTATATTCATACGCTTTGTGAAAACTGAGAAATAAGAACCCAATGTCATTGCAAGGGTTACAAACCCAGTCTGTGTGTGTATGTGTGTATGTGAGAGTGTGTGTGTGTGTGTGTGTGTGTGTGTGTGTGTGTGTGTGTGTGTGTGTGTGTGCAGGGTTTCCGATAAGAAGGAATAAGTGTTCTGAAAAAATGTCAGAACATGAACAAAATTGACCAGACATATGGTTTAATTGTTCAGACATGATTTGATGAAGATTTTTACCAATTGTGCTTTACATTTACAATACACAATGTCTAGAATTACAGGTTTGACTTTCAGTCTGAATGCATATCAGTTAGCATCTACTGCTCAATCCAATCTTCCCAACCATCTAACACAAGTGGTCATTGTCATCAATAATCTCTTCCACTGCTGCTGCATGTGATTCTGGTGTTTTTCGACAATATGGTGTGTTTTGCACTCCACCACAGTTTTACAGCACCACTAGCATCCCAGGCAGACATTTCTGGTGCATCAACTGATTTTCACATCAAATCATCTAAATTGTCCTCACTTAGCCTTGTCCGCTTTTCAGTTTTTATATTTTAACGAGAACATCCTTTCAACTTTACCATTGGACATTGGCAGCAACTCTACTAGTGCCAGAATGTTTGACCACTTTTTTGCATCAAGTGCATTAAACAGTTTCCACCAAAGAAAGGAATAGTCCTCTTGAACAAGATTCAAGTATCACTTAGCATAGTCCACTATATCGTCCCATTCCTGTTGCAAGACACTGCAATTGACTTTCGCATGTTCCAATGGAGTTCTAAATCTGGTGCTAATGGCATCAATTGCACTATATCCAAAGGAGGCATCATCCTTTCTCTCCCAACCCATTGGAGCAAGAATTATCAGGGCATGAGTTAGTACTTTCAGACGATCTTTAAGGCGGGCTTCATTTGCTTCTACACGTTGGTCTTTTTTTTTTTGAGAGATGTTGTACAGTTATCAAAATTGGTTAGCTGTGCTCCCTGATATGATACTCCTCCCTCATCACTCTGTTGGATGGCTCCTATTACCTTCTTAACAGTAAGGAGATCTTCAAAAGCCATATCCCTTACCTTTTCATAGCCTTCTTTGTTTTCAAGAAGGCTTCTATGGCTCCAACTATGGACAATTCATCATTTTGAAGAACAGCACATAAAATTGCTGCAGGCTTCAGCAGATCATGAAAAAGAGTGCAACCATAAAGAACTTTAGCATTATGCCATTGCTGCGATAACCCTTAATTTTTTCCTGTCGGTAGATTTCATTGATGGGTCTTCAGATAGAATGGCTAGATGGTTGAGATAGCCTCCTAGTCGGTTCACAACTCTCTCTAAAGCAGCCAACTTGTGAGCAATGAATCGAGTACTACATGCCCTAAGAGGCTTTATACCACGACTTGGCATTTCTGATGGTTCTAGGCATGCCTTTAACTCAGCCACAATGTCTTCAATTTCTTGGCACTTTTTTTGGAGATTTTTCATATAAAAAGTACAGCTTCAACAGCATGTCATCCACCATCCACTGTTGAGAAATATATATTTTTTAAAGCATCTTTCAAAGCAAGCTCTAGGCGATGGGATAGGCACCAAAACACAACAATCCAAGCCATGGACTCTTCAAGATGCCCTCTTAGTCCTCCAGCAGCAATATTGGCATTTGTTCCATCACAGCCAAATCCTATTATCTTTGTCTCCCAATCAGAAATGCCCACATGACTCATGGCATTCTTAAAACACTGGAACAATCCTTCTGCATTGGCTCGCTTGATTTCCTGAACTGCCAGAATTATGCTTCTTTCCTATCATTGCTATTAGCTTCAAAGGATAACACCAAAAAGAGCTCATTTTCAGTATTCCCAAGTCAGTACTGCCATTTGCCTGTATGCTGATAAATTTGGCGTCTGCGGCCTTTTTCAGGATCGACAGCTGATCTTGAGAAATGTAGTGGGAAAATTCAGTACACACTTTGTTGTTTTTTTACCCTTCACCTAGGTCAACCCCATGACATGTTTGAAGCTCACACAGGGACCCCATCTTTAAAAATGATAAGTTCTCTTTGCAAATGAAAAAAGCGAAATCAAACTTCCTTTTCACTCTTGCCAAAGTTTCAGCATCAAGATTTTGGATCAGCTGTATTATCGGTGGACAGTTGCTGGCATTACTCGGCCCCACTTGCTTCTTTTTAAAAAGCATCATTGCACACGCGTGCATCTCACTTTTTGCTGATCTTTAAAACTCATTAAGTGTTCCATCAATGAACGTACTACGAAAGTTGCGCATTCCAATCAGCCTTGCTTCAAACTCTACGCAAACCGCGCATTTCAATAACCCAACCGTGTCTCGTCCATCTTTCACGTACTTCAGTCAAAGCGATGTATCCAAATCCTTGTCATTCTCTGCTACCCACTTATCTACAGTTTTAACCATCACTGACCACTTTTTTGGTGCTGAAATGCCATCCTCTACGCCGTCCTCACCTTCCTCCCTAACAAGCGCACGCTTTTTTTGTCCTGACATTTTGTCCAAACGTAATTAATGATGTGAGGACGAATGGCTTAATTGATCGGAAAATGGCATGTGTCCGAACGTTATCGGAAACCCTGCACAGTGTGTGTGACGAATATGGTGTACAGGCTATTTACATAACAATGCAAGTGTGTACCATGCACATATACGCGTTGTGAAAACAGTGTGAGAAATAAGAACCCAAAGTCACTGAAAGTGAGTCTTCTGTGTGTGTGTGTGTGTGTGTGTATGTGTACACGTGTGTACATTCATGCACATGTATGTTTTGTGAAAACAGTGAGAAATAAGAACGCAAAGTCACAGCAAGTGGTACAAGCATTCTGTGTGCGTGTGTGTGTGTGTGCTTGCATGTATGTGTGTCTGTGTGTGTGTATGTATATGTGACGAATATGGTGTACAGGCTATTTACATAACAATGCAAATGTATATGTACGCTTTGTGAAAACTGTAAGAAATAAGAACCCAAGGTCACTGCAAGTGGTACAGGCTCAGTCTGTGTGTGTATGCACGTTTGTGTGTTTGTGTGTGTGTGTATGTGTCGAATATGGTGTGCAGGCTATGTACATAACAATGCAAGTGTGTACGTTCATGTACAGTGTACATGTATGCTTTGTGAAAACAATAAGAACCCAAAGTCACTGCAAGTGGTACTAGCCCAGTCTGTGTGTATGTGTGTTTGCGTGTATGTGTGTATGTGCGCATGTGTGTGATGTGGGCATATTTGTGTGTGGTAGTGCATGTTCACTTGCAATGTGAGCTGAAAACTGTGACTTATAGCATTCCTGCAGTGTACATGTAGCTGTGTAGGCGTGACAGGGATGAAGTTTAGCAAGAAAGATTTTAAATACACTACTAGCGAAGAGTCGGTACTGAAGTGTGATGCGAGTGAGTATAAAAAAAGATCCTTACACTTGGCGATCATCTCCGTCTTGCTTGGGTAGGTTGAAATACCCCGGGTGGGCACGATGTGTCCCAGGAACGACTCTTGCTGTTGGCAAAGATTGCATTCGGCTGGCTTGAGTTTCAGCCCCGCCTCTCTTAGCCGCATCAGCACACCACCAGTGTGACATAAATGGTCGTCAAAGGTTCTTCCTACAACAATTACGTCATCAAAGTACACCAAACAGCTGGACCATTGAAGGCCACCCAAGACGCGATCCATCAAAACGCTGAAAAGTAGCAAGGGCATTACAGAGGCCGAAAGGCATTACCTTGAACTGATAAAGTCCCTCGGAGGTTTCAAATGACATCTTAGGTCTGTCCTCAGTGGCCACTTTGACCTGCCAATATCCGCTTGCCAGGTCCAGATTTGTGAAAAACGTATGATCCCCCCAGCATATCCAGTGTGTATGATCGTAGCAGCAGTTTACTAGCAGCAGCAATCACGTGTACACACTTCCACAAATACAAAAATAGGTACATTTATACCAGGATATCACACGACCACTGAGTTCTAGTATAGTCTTTGATACCACGCAAGCGCTAGTTAGTTCAGCTCGTTACATTACCGTTGCACATGCACATTCAGGAATTTCTTCTTGACAGCTCGTGAGGTGTGTCTGCAGTTTTGGCAGCGTCTTGAGATGAACATGCATCTGGAGTTGTAGGATGCAGAGGAGAGTGTTGTGTTGAAGGACAAAAAGATGGTCCGCCTTGATGGTCGAGCCTGTGGCAGCGCAGGTCGGGGCGCCCAGCTCCCCCTGTTTCCATTCCAAGCCCGATGGTTGGGGCACTTGGCTCCACCAGCCTATGGCGGCGCAGCTTACAGAGTGGTGCGTTTACCTAGGCTGCTGCGATCGTGGCAATGCAACAAATGTGGTGGCTCATATCGTCTTGTCTGGGGTTTTTATTGGGAAGGCATGCAGCCAGTCCCTGTGAAAGTGGTGGAACACATTTGGGCGTGGAAATTTGTGAGGGATTATTGACCTCTGCGGGAGCAGTGGGCAGGTAAGAAACCAGATGAGACAGCTGACAGTAGTGACCCTTGTCATGCCTGCAATGAGGAAGAAGCAGGTAACCAACATCAACCTCTGTGACTGCAGGGTTTTTCTGCCTAAATCGGCATTGATGTGAAGGCATTACCCATCAGAGCTTCTGGCTTACAAATCGAGTCAAAAATTTGTGGGTGCAGTAGAACAAGACATTTAGGTGGCAAGCAGCGGCGGGAGGCAAGAATATTACTCTAATGGAGATTTTGCTGCACAGTGGTTTAGGAGCAGGACATTGGTTGTAAGAATCGTGTATTAATTTTATCCGTAAACAGGTTGTACAGTCTTCCCTCGATATGATATAGGCACATTTCCTTGATATAAGCTTAAGGTTTTTAAATGTAGCCATAATAACAATATTCAATGAAATGTGGAAGACACATGCATATTTATCAATGCTACATGCCACCACGAATGCCAATCTTGATCGTCCACTGGCGCATTCACCCAAGTAGACAAAGTAGCTTTTGTTTCATTTAAACTGCTCAAATGCCTGGACAAAAGAGACTGCACAAAGCCTTATTCTTACATGCAACGAGCGCACAATGCACATGGCGCTTACCTACATGTAGTGAATACAAGCGTATGTTTATAACTCAACTGTATAGTGTAGCGTGCACGATTGCGTGTGTGTGTGTGTGTGTGTGTGTAGCAATAGCCATGTCGTGGAAAGTCACAAGGATTTCACTAATGGGAGAAGAAAAGCTAAAAGGAAAGTGCAAACGGGCCATTCACAAGAAATAGCTGCATGGTTTAAGCAGCAGACAGGGAAGGAGATCCATCGATTTGTAGTAGGCAAGGCTGTTAGAGCTGGCTTCCACGAGCTGGAACTCGAAAAACCTGAAGCCAAAAGACGGAAGAGACGTAGTCCTAAGTGGCCTCTGCTAGATAAGGAGCTCTACTTGTGGTTTAGCAGGTAAGAGGTCTATGGCAACAAACAGAAGGCTATAATGATCCACCTTTTATTATTATATAGCGTGTGTGAATGCAATAGTGTACTATCTGATGCTCTGCAGCTATTCAAGACAGCTGAATTGGCACAGGAACTGATTATTATTATAGAAACATCTGCGCCTTCCACCAGCCAGTCATCGCCCTGTGCAGCTACGCCCCTGTCCATCAGCCAGGCATCGCCCATTGCAGCTATGCCTCCGTCTACCACCGTCGTAGCCACGCCTCCTTCTACCAGCCAGCCATCACCCAGTGCAGCCATTCCTCCTTCTACCAGTCCCATTGCTGTCACACCTCCTTCCACTAGCCTGTCTTTGTTCAAATCTACCACACCTCCATCTGGCGATGATTCCACTGCTGGTAACAAGCAAATCTTAAGTCATGGATGACTAGCCAAATGGAAAGAACAACATGGTGTATTTAGTGTACGCCTGCACGAGGAAGTTGGTAGTGCTGATCATCAAGGCATAACTAGGGCACAGAGTTGCCTATTATGATTGGAAGATATAGTAGTGGTTCGCACATCAGCACATTACCACATTCGCGCAACAGCAAAAAATAACTACATTCACTTGGTAATGGTAGAAACTTTTAGTATTTGTAGTAAACCTTATCGAATTTTGCAGCTTGCCATTTAATGAAATTCACTGTTTATATGATAACCAAGTTCTGGACAGTAGATTAAGACACAACAATTCAATACCAGTGTAATTAATTCCAACAGGCATGTATGCCCAGGTGTTAAAGCATACATGAAGCAAAACATACATCAGTGAACACGAACTGGGTCGACAAGGCTGAGAAACGTTACTACTAGTGTTTACACATCATACATGCACATAATTTATGAACCCTAACAGTGAGGTCCAATACCATAGATCATGCTATGACATACCTTTTTACGGTAGTTTTGTTGGTAGTTCTATGACTGCTACGGTACCACATCCTCTTTGGAGCTTGCTTTACGTCTGTACAAGTCTGATATCACATTTGTTTAGTCCTTTTAGATGCCAAAATGGTAGCTTAATTGTCTTCTGCTTTTTTAGCAGCACAATTCTTCTCAAGATGAACATGAACATGGTTCTCCTCAACGTCGCACTGATTGAGCTTCTTTTTAGCAACATGATGTCACACTGATACAGCTCTGTTAACAACATGGTGTTCTCCTCAATCTTGTACTGATATAGCTTATGACACTACAAGTCATCTGTGCCGCAATTTGACTTGCATTTGGCGGTGAGAAATGTGGGTGTCGCAGACTTTGTCGTTATGATAGTAGAAAGCCACAAGTTTGACGTTTCTGAGTAATTTAGTGTGTTTTGTGTGAACTGATCTACTCTCATCATGCAGTGCAATGTTTTAATTGCAATAAGTACATTGATAATTGAAGACTTTTAGTATCTGGGGAAGTGGTTCATATTGAAGAGAATAAAGTCTACGATGTGCATGTATTTAGTGATCGTTGAAATTAGAATTATGCTGCTTGTACACTTTAGTTGTTTTTTAACCATAGTGATCAGTCTTAAGTCTTCATTTAAGTATGCAGTCTGTTGCTGAAGTTCTATGCAAAAACAAAAGGATTGCATGCAAAAATGTGCAGAAGCATGAAAATAACTAATTGGTTGGTGGGTGTCTTTACTTCTAAGAAACTTATGCGCATTTGTTGCTCATACTTAAGCAACAGCATGACTCACAATTAGTGTTTGTTCAACAGATGTCAAAAAGAAGTGGCTCATCAACAGCACCATCGTCAAAGAGCACTGGATTAACAGTATCAGACTCCATTTGGAAACAACAGCTCTTTGATTGTAATTGGGATCCATACCCCCTGCCTACTGAGAAGTATAATCTGAGAGATCTTATTACAGGGGAATGGAAATGGAAGAGTGATTCTGAAACACTGTGCTCTTGGATAATAGACTGCTACAATGCATCACTAGCACTCGAAGATGCAGTACTAGAATTATCTTCTTTTGACAATCATCGCTACATGTCTGTTAATGAACAGATTATTGATTATGTTGAAGGTGTTACCTATTACTTGCTTGATCGACAGTCATATTCTCCACTTCGAGACTTAAGGCCTTTAACATCTTCTGTAACAATATACCCCAATGTTGGTATTGTGTACAAACCTTTCATTGTATTACACTGTGAAATAAATTCTTCTCCGATGAGTAATACTGTTGCAAAACTAGCAGCAAACCTTACTGATGAACTGCGTTTTGAACGACACTATGATCCAAATATAACAAAGATTGTAGGCTTTGCCTTTCCCAAGAGTTCTTCAAAGGAGTATGTCTGTAAAGTTACAGTGGAATTTAGGAATCTGACTTTCTGTGTTACCTGTAGGGCATTTGAATTACATGACCCTGCCATTACATTTGAAGTGAATCAAGCAATTAAGGACCACTTGAAGTTAGCTACAGATCTTTGTAACAAAGAAAAGAAATCCTATACTTTGCTTCCTTATTCTGAGACCGATATTGAGTTGCTTCACAAAAGTATTGCTGCAATGGGGCAGGAGCTTGAAGGGTCATTGAAGCAAGTGGACTCGCAATACTCTGTTGTGTTTCATGATGATATGAACTATTACAAATACTGTCCTGATAGTTTTGAACAGACATCTGTATTGAAATTTTGGGGAAAATCCAGTTCTCGCTTAGTTTTCCCAAAGCAATTGTTGGATGTCGAAATAAACAAAGCAGCACAATTTCCTTTCTTTGTTTTTCCTAAACAAATGTTTCAATTGACATCCTTACACATCTCTCAGTTGAAATCATGTCTCTTTGACTTAGCAAGTGGCATTAAAGATGCGCTTGAGGAGCTGCATAGCAAGTACAGGTATGCACATCTTGATGTACGATTGGCAAATGTGTGTTTTGATGGTGAACATGTGAAATTAATTGATTTTGATCGTTGTCGTTATATCAGTGTAAAAGATGTAGCAAGTGAGTACAGTGGCCATTATATGTATAAATACAGTGGTACTCTTGATTTGAAAAAGCAAAACGTTTCACTTCTGGATTGGAAACAGTTGGGTCTGCTGATCTATTCCATATTGAATCTCTCTGAGAAGGATGCTGACCTGAAATCTGCAGACTTCAGTACAATGGAAGAGAACACGGAATCATTGATTTATAGTCTGGTGTTTCATCACACATGGCATGACAAATATGCCAACAATGACCTTTGTCATGTCAAATCAGTTCACGACTGTTTTCAGGAGCCACCATCAACAGCTCATGATGTTCACGGTAAGCACAGGCTGCACACATATTATTCACACAAAAAAGTTACATTTCGTTTTAGTACTACAATTGTTGCACGACTCAGTATTTATTTTTTAACTGGAGTGTAGGATGACATCTGGCAGATGTACAAATTTCACGTACCCAGTTATAGTAGTCTTAGAAGCATCCACACCTGAGCATGTACGATGATGACACTGCATAGAGTTCCATCTATAATCTTAGAATAGCAGAGGCAGGCGTACAAATTAATATTAGGGCTTGGGGGGAGGGGGGTTATATAGTCCCAGCCGCTATTATGATGTATTTATTCTGCATCATAGTGTTTTGCATCATAGAGACATGGATGCATTACTTGATGAGCTAATGATTATGGCATCATTCACATCGTATGATTATCATCATGTTTTCTTAATACCACGGTGTCCTATTCACTATGTAAATTCTTCTCTTGAAAGTAACAAACTGTAGAAAATTTTGTATTTAGTACACATTTGTTTTTCTTGTTAAGCCTTGGAACAAGGATACCAGTCAAACACACATTGTACTGATGAAGAGTATGGGCCACCCCAGAAGAAGAGAAAAGGTGTGTCTTGTCGTGTGGAATCTGTCAGCGTTAATTGCTATTCCTTTTCAAATATGATTGATGTTGATAATATCTGTTTGTCTGTTTTCTGCACTTATAATTGCATATCAAAGTTGTGCTACATAGTTAATTCATTAAAAATACTATGGCACATTTAACCTCTTTATCACTGCACTTCTGGACTGAACCCATTGGCCTAGATCTGGGGGGAGGCGTAACTAGCACACATGCTTGGCATGGTGTTTGGGGGTGTGGTGATATGGCACCACCGACTTGCACTGTGCCATATCCTGCCCAGAATTCACATCGTCCTTATAAGGACAATGGAAGAAAAAACAGCAGCTGAACGCTACGAATGCGCACGCCTAAGCCATTCGCATACACACTATAGCCAACCATTCCCCTCACGTGATTATCGTCAGTAGCGGGTTAACTCATAAGTACCTTAAACTATATTTGATAATTCTGCATGTTATTTATGTGGTGGTGCAACATGGCAGCCATCAAATGTTGCCAGAAAATTGAAATGAACACTTTGTTTTCTATGCCTAGTGGGGGGATTCTCACATTAACAGATAATGCATGCTTGTACATCAAGGAGAAGTGGAAGCAAGAAGTAACTTGATGTTGATTGAATAATACATGAATTGTAGATGAGTGTACTAAACTTGCACCATTTGCTCAATCAAATAGCAGCCAGTTTGATTGTGTATTTTAAAAAGTTGCAATCACTTGTAATTGACTGTTTGCATTAGATATGGAGGAGGGTATGGGCCTTTTGAGGAGGGTACGGGACTATGGAGGAGGGACCTGGAACTATGGAGGAGGGTATGGGACTATGGTTGAGGGACCTGGGACTATGGAGGAGGGTATGGGACTATGGTTGAGGGACCTGGGACTATGGAGGAGGGTATGGGAGGGACCTGGGATAATGGCGTCACTCCATATGTAGACCTATTTTTAATCATTATAAATGATAAAACATTTTAGTGTGTATCATCAACATCATTGTTATAATATACCCCAGGCTCATCCACTGTTGGGAGAACGAGAACTCAGCCAGATCGAAGTAAAAGTAAAAAAGTAACGTTTGTGGTCTCAACTTCATTTGCATCTATTACAAGTGACTGAAATAAAGCTGAGACCTCATATCTGTGATTTTTTTGAAAGTTGACATGTCTTGATCTCACCTCCACTTCACCGTCCCTCTGCTTACTTCACTATGATGAAAGTTTGAACACTGTAATTAGATTTCATTGTAATGTGTGTTGTGTTCATTGATTCCTTATCATATCATGCGTTATTGCGTGATGCGGTTTTATAAATAGTCATCTTCATTTGGCTGGATGTTTGAACTTTTGAGTGTTCGTTCGTAGGGTCCATTGAACATGGCTGTTTCAAGCGGTCATAATTAGAACATACATCAACATTTATGGTCCCACTTTCAAAATGGCACCCCGGTCACTTGTGCAGAAATACGTGTACTTGACCTATAACATGGAGAGGTATTGACGTTGCCACATAGAGGATTTTTCTGGGTTCAGAAGTTTCATGCAATTAAGGTCTTTTACGCGCGCGCCGCATGATGTCTTGGCAACAACGACGTAATTATACCGCGTTCGTGAGAATTTTGTGACAAACTATGACGCGCGCACCGGTAAAATTACGTCGTATCACGCGGCGCGCGCGTAAAATATATGAACATGACCTTAATGAACACCCATATGACATTAGGAACATTCCTCCAATTTACAGGTATTAGAAATGTTTTACTTTCTTCAAGAACTTGACTGTGATGTAAAAAAACAGGTTGCACTGTCATTGTCTTTATTAAACAAATGTGTAGTTTGGCCAGAGGTGAGTTAATGTATCAGTGGTAGAAAATTCAACATAAATCACAATGTGTAAATTCTATACATTTCCAGATTGTCGTAGCTCTACTAATGGATACATTGAACCTTGAGAGAAAGAAAGCAATAAGACACTTTCTTAATCACACACTACCATCTGTTTCCTCTTTAAAATGGTCAAATGGATGATATGGGTGAGAAATGTGTACCATGTCAGAACATTGTAAAAGAGGCCAGTGCAAATTTTTTTTATGCAGCTGTTTAATTTCATTGAAGTAGATTTGAAGATCAGATACTGTATCTTTACTCAAGATGGCCCGGAGGGTCGGCTAAAGGATGAATTAGTTTTCATTTGCATCAATGCTTATTACAATTTAAACCTCAAGATCTTTCACAACTCTTCATATTATGTGTCTTGGAAATGGATAATGCTTTCTTGAAAATTAGTACCCGACATTTAGTAAAGTTCAAATCACTGTAAAATGCTTACTCCAAAGTGTTGTCTTTTGAAGTGTGGGAAGTTCTTCGTGTAAAAAGACTGTCCCCATCTCAGTGCAAAGATGTCGTCTGGATCAGGTGCATTCCTAAAATTAGGCACTAGAAAATCTTGGGGAACACCAGAATTGAGATCACCATCCATGTCATTGTTGCAATCAGTGTCATTCTCAGCTTCAGCATAACTTTCATCATCATCTGCATCAATATCAGATCCCAAAATTTCAGACTGGACTCTACAAGTCTAGACTGAGGTGAAGGGTGACATGGCAGCACAGGTTGAATGCTTTGCACAAATTGTGTGTTCTACCTGAGGCAATTTAACTTCTTTATTATGATCCTGTGTACATAAGAGGCGTATTTGAGATTAAGCACATTGCATTGTCCATTACAGATACACTGCTGCTTTTCTCCACTATGTGCCATGTAGGTTGAAGACAAATAGGAGAAATTACAAAAGAAACATGCAATAGATATGAACAGTATACCAATTGGCTGTAGATCTCCCACCGAGAGCTCATAAACCAATTGTAATCTAAATGCATCCATTAGTTCCTGCAGATTGCAGCAGAATCGGATTACAGACCTACTAGACAAATTAATTTTACTTGAGTATGTAGTTGGTCAACAATAAGTCGTGCTGCCTACATGTATAAAAATAAATAAGTCAAGCATGTCAGAATTATGAACAACTCACAAAGCACACAAATACACCACAATCTGTTGGGTTTCTTTGCATTGGGGAACTACTCCCCTGAAAAGTGGCTATATCAAACAAGCATATGTTACATTTTGAATCAAAGCAGACCACTGAACCTTGGTATGTCCAATGGTGCATTAAATCCTCAAAGTCTGATTGATGTCGTAGCTCATTCATTACTTGCACACCTGCATAGTCTGAACAAAATATATGGATAACTTACCAAATCCAGTTCACTGCAGCAATGTTACTTTGATGCAATGAATCAATACATTTGATCACATGCCTCTGAATGTGCACAACCTATAAGGATTATTACAATGAAGAATTTTTACAATGCGTAAATGTACTTACCAATAGGCTCCAATGCTGTGGCTTGTGTACAGGAAACAGCAAGACTTCATTTTTCAGTAAATCTTTCCCCTATATTGTACACTGTATATTCAGCTCGTATTAGTAAAATCTATCTCTTCTTCTTACCGTACAGTACTGTTTCACTGCTGAATATCCCTTTGCTTTTAGCAGAGGTAAAAATGTGGGATCAAACCACTTTGTCATTATTCCATGCTGAAACATATCACTATATTACTCCATACAGCCCTGTTAAGGTTATATAATAATGCTTTCTGTGTATTGCTTCTTTGCATAAGCTCAAAATATGAGACAATTATCTGTAATTGTAAGTTCGTTGCTTCAATACGTCAAAAAAATGGTATTAATGAATTCACTTTGGAGTCGATTCATCCTCTGGATGCTACATTCATCAGATCCTGTTTCTCAAGCTGGAATGTTGAACTAGGCATAGGAACCTTGAGCTTAAGCTGAAAAGATGAATTTTATGCTTGCTTTCCATTACTGCAGAAGCAAATTGAAACAATACCTCAGCTTCTAAATGTTCAGGTAGCCCAGGATATCGCTATGTTGTAAAAGACATCCTTGTGCAGCAATGTGCTCTGAACATTACACCTACTAGGTAGGTTTAAATTTGTTGAGTTAGGAGTCATAACATCATCAGTACATTCATCTAGAAGTGCCAATTAATAAATGTAAAATAAAAGTATCCAATATGTAAATGACAGCTAACTTACCACTGCCATTGGTGACATATACAATGCAAGACAAATATTTTCCTGCCACAAATGTAATATGAATGAATGTATGAACAAACCACCCTGTACAACCTGCACTTCTTGTGAACATATGTAATCAAATGATGTGATGATGCTGACTTGTGTGTCACTGTATCTGATCCATTGATCTCTGCTCCTAACAAGGCATGTGTCTATGTGCATAAAGGAAATTATAATGCAGTGTAAGGTACTATTTGATTTTAATAATATTTGTAGTGGCCTTTTCCTGTATGTGTGCCATGATGAATGTGCAGTTTTTTTTTAATTAATACAACGCACATGTCTACTACGGTACAAAACGCTAGATACTTACCACTAGTGCAGAAAGTTTATATTTTGACTTGTTCATGGCATGTACGCATGACACATGCTCTACACTGTATGCACAAATGCGGTTTACAGTTGTGTACATGAAATTGATAAGACATTTCCATGGCAAAAGAACTCTACAATTCAACTTCTTCGGTGTTCTAGATCGTGAAACTCTATCACAATGAATCATCATATGGCTAGGAAATGAAACTTCCCAACTATGAATGCCCAGATGCTGATTACACTTTTCACACACCCTGGCAACATAGAAATGTAACAAACAATGCTTGGGACAAATTGAAATTATAACACATGGGGGACCTTCCATTTCATTCAAGAAAGAGTCAATCCACATTTTCATTCATTCCATAATACTTATTTCTTGATGCTTTTCTACACTACAAGATATTACTGACCAATCAGTAGTTTCGCACACAGGCTGTACTGTGCTATATGCAAGCGATTTGCAAGGGCTACAGCGTGTAATCGAGAAAAAAAAAAAGAAAATTCACCTGATACTGCACCTTCCTGACAGCATGTTGAGGTTTGGGCCTGCATCTTCATTCAACACAGAAAGGTAAGTTCCACAATGTGCACGAGGCAAAGATATTGTATGGAACATATTGTGTTTCAGGTGTGAGAGCTACAATTCTGTAATACGGTCACGCAATGTATATAGCAACAGACAAGCCCCTAGCAAGGATATGGCTACTGCTTTTGCTCTACAAGGAAGTATTAGATTTACCTTTTCCGGCAGTTGCTACAATACATCTGAAGGTCTGATACTCCTTGCTTGCAGATGTGGTGAGGACCTTGTCAGCCTTTACCACTCCAAAGAAGAAGTGTTTTTAGATGGTGAAGTCCAAGAATGTGGGAGTGGAATTCATAAACATGGAACACTACGAAAGGTAATAATATGAGTATGAATATGATGTACAAAAATAAATGCATTATGTTCTTTGTGTGTTTTTGTTTGTGATGAAACTAATTTTTGTCTCTGTTATTCTGTTGTTGTTTACTCAATGTGTGTTCATGTTTGTACATGTTCCATGTATGTGAGTAAATTTTTTAATGTGTAGGTGTGTGTTTTCATGTGAGCATTTGTTTATACATGTATATGTTTGATTGTGAACTTTGCATATTTTTATTGTTCAGCTAGAACAAAAGCTCCATTGGCTTCAGTACCGATTACATTGGAAGGGAAAACGATGTCATAAGAAGAAATAGATGCAAAGTTCACTGTTGTGTTGCCACATGGAATTTCAAACTTGACACCAGTGCAATGGGGTAGAGCGACTGTAGGATAAAATGGACAACTCATTAATGTACAGGACTACATAGAATACAATTCTGAAGCTTCCACCTCGATATGATGTATGTAGTATTGTCATGTGTATGACTCATATGTCTTATTGTTTTACAGGTGGGATTGGAGACTGGATTGTTTATTGGCAGCTTTCACACGGAGCAAGCAACATTTTTGTTTGGTGCATTATTTGGAGCCTTTGCTGAGTGGTACTGAGCCCGTCCTCAATGAGTGGGGTTGTCCACTGCTAACACTGACGAATGTGATTCGTTGACTTGCACAGCATAACACGTATCTGCTGTGCAGTCTCTGTCGTACACCAGTGTGACAGCCAATGTGTCTTCAATGGCAGAACAGGAGACAACCTCAAGGATTGAACGAGAACTTGTGACACAAAAGAAAACTGTGCTTTTACATAACACAAACAACAATATGAATATGTACTGTTATAATATTCTGTATGCATTGTTTTCCATAAAAGTCACATGTTTGAGTTTGTTTTCCAGTAACTACTTGTACAGACGCGGGCGTGGTATAGAAACCACCGTACGTCGCTTTTACGTATACGGGTACGTATCGGAGGCGTACACGCAAGCAATACGCTACGCTTCCACGGTTACCCATCGCTTGTCGCAATCTGTGGAGCAATTCCAACGTACCCGTAATATTGACCGTGTACCAGAAATCCGCTTAATTGGATACAACAGTTGTTTTCCTTCGTACGGAGCACGTTTTTGAATAAACGAAGCGGTAGTAGTATAGAGTAAGGGCTGATGATCTCTTGGAATCAGGTATAGTTATATAATTATCCTCCTGTTTGCTGTATATGAAAAACGACATCGGTACTCTCGGGTGGCGAACACTACCTTAGTATGCTACTCTAGATTTTGCACGACATTCGGATCACCCTGTATACCGGCTAAAGAATGTTGGCGAAGTCAGGACGCCGAGTATGGTTTATATTGCTACTGTACGTGTCTTTAACGCTTGCACGCTGCCAGGGGATATGGAGAACTCCCAGTGATGACCAAAGCTACGTAGCCAAAGACAGACGAGACGATGACCATCTCCCAGCCGCGAGGCCCAACTTTGTTTTTCTCATCACGGACGATCAGGAGCTGGTCCCGGAGGGCATCCAGCACGGCATGAGATACACCCTCCCAATGATGCGCCAGTTCGGCACGACGCTACGAAACTTCTTCGCCAACACCCCGATCTGTTGCCCTTCTCGAGCCACCCTGCTCACGGGCAGGTACCCACACCACTGGTTCGTCCCTAGCGACGACGCGTGCATGTACATGGACGTAGCCGGCGAAGACTTTGCCAAAGTCAGCATGGGTGTGCTCATGCAGAGGTTGGGCTACACTACCGGGTGCTTCGGGAAAACGCTGAACCTCGAGATCGGGACCCAGTACTGTAATGAAGCCACTGCGACGGCATTTCCGGGATGGAATTCCTCCTTCGCTCTTTGCAACGAGTTCAACTTTCAAGAAAACGTGTGGAATGTCAACGGGAGTATACTAAACACGACGGACTACATGACTTCGGTTATCGGTAATCGCAGTTTGTCGTTCATCGAGAGCAGTCTCCAGTCTGGCAAACCGTTCTTCGCCTACATAGGGGTGCACGCCCCCCACCTCCCCTCTACGCCCGCTCCCTGGTACAAGGACGAGTTTCGACACCTAAGAGCCCCAAGATCCCGCAACTACAATTTCCATGGTTCCACCCATCACTACCTGGTGAGGAGCCAACCTCCTCTGACAGAAGACATTCAGTCAGCAATAGATGAACTGTACCGGGATCGACAGCGAAGCCTTCTCTCTGTCGACGACATCATGCATGATGTCATCAACCTGCTATCCCGCTATGGCCAGCTGGAAACCACCTACGTGATATGGACGAGCGACCATGGCTATCAGTTGGGTCAGTTCAGGCTCCCCGTGGAGAAGGAGCAACCGTATGAGCACACAATCCGGGTCCCATTCTTTATCAGGGGGCCGTGCGTCCCTGAGGGGGCAAGCCTGCCCTTTGTGGCCAGCATGGTGGACGTCCTCCCCACCCTCATCGAGCTTGCCGGTGCAGCAGTTCCTGCATCCATGGATGGCCATTCCTTTGCTCGCACTCTCCTATCAGGAGGCTCTTCTTTTCGAGAAAAGCACCTTGTGGAATACTGGAGTGTGCCCCGAAATCCATACTACAATCATCTAATCGACATAGAGAATAATACATTTATTGGCGTTCGGTTGCTCAATGCCACTCACAGCTATCTCTATGCAGAGTACTATGCCCACAGGCACGAACAAAGCTTTATGCATCCCATAGAGTGTGAGCTGTTTGACCTGAAACATGACCCTTGGCAGTTGTGGAACTTGTGTGGTCTGGCAGAGGCCCATTCTGTAGGGCTACTCCATAGCGTCTTGAGTGAACTTAGGCGCCACCTCCACAGCCAGGTCAAGTGCTCTGGTCAGGATGAATGTGTACTGTGATCTCATGCATCAAACATGCTTTCATTTTTATTTTATTTTTAAATCATTCATATGTACATTTTGACTATATCAAACTGCAGATATATGGCATCTGACAATGTCACAAGAGCTCAATAGTGGTCATATTATATGTTACATACGTAGCAATCTGCACTGGAAACATTTTCCATGAAATTGCTGCATTCAGTTGTTGATGGGTGTGGCTATCATCATTTTATGCTAGCTATAGGTTACTAGTAAACATATGATTTATTGGTGACGGACTACAGGTGGATCCTGTACTGTCCTAAACACCTAATTAGCCTTAATGGTTTCCATTGTCATTAGACCCATTCTATTTAAAAGTCACATGAAGGGGTTAATGCACACTTGGGCTTTTCCCTAGCACCATGAAGTTGAGCACTACTTTTGCATGAAATGCTAACACATTCATACAGGAAATAACGCTTCACTGAAGATGTATAGCTAAGACAGAGTAATGAGTTAGATCTGGACAGACACACAGAATCGAGTTCAGAAGTAGGACAGTCCCTGTCAGGTTTGCTGTTTCTCTTGAAGAGCCTCTACAACAATGACTTCTCCAAGTACCATTTTTCTAAAGTGACATTCTACTGTAGCCATCCACTGCATCAGCATGTTTGTAGACAGCTGGAAAAAAGAATATTTAATATCATGAATTAAATGGTCACGCTATTCAAAGTCAATGTAAATTGTTACAGTAGGAATTCTGCATTTTATTACACACCCATTTCCAGATGGTCTTCGTCATTATGTGGTAACAAGCTTTGTAAATGTGACGGAGAATGAGCGATCAGGAAGAAACAGTTAGATAACTACTTGAAAACATGATCAAATATTAACTAAATGTTGTACATATTAGTTTGAGGTAGGATTAATTTACAATGAAACAGGTGTAATAATAGCAGATGATAAGCATTGTTTCAATTTGTATTATCATCACAAGTTGATTATCAATATCTATCGTAGTTGAAACCATTCCAGACAACACACAAGCTTATTTGACTTATGTGCTCCTGGAAATTGATTTATTGCTTTAAACTTTATAACAAATGTTAATACAGTAATGGGATTTGCAAGAGGAAGAAGGAGGGGCAGAGTGCAAGCTATGTGAGTTTTTGTTACAATTTTTATCTGAACCTGCGTCAGCAGGTTCAATATAGGATTGATTGAGGAATGATGAATGTCATTAAGAATTTTAAATCGCGTCGGGAGGGACAACGGAGAAACGGATCACTTATCTCGTTGCAGCAATCGAACGACAACACCAAGATCTACGTTTTCATGCTAGTTTCATGTCATTAAACTATGCGCTTCCCGACAAACAAAAAACCTGCTTCTCGTGCCCATTCCCCAAAAAATTGTTCATAGTCGTCGTCGTCGTCGTCTTCTTCTTCCTTAGGAAGGTATAACTCGAGCTACGAACGGTTTTAAAGAACGACAATAGTACCAATCTCTTCAGAATTTACCGGCACGTTATCCTAGCATGTCATTTGGACACATATCACATCTAGAAAGAAACTACAGCGAGAAATACCTTATTTGGTTGCAAGTTCTATGGCCATCTAAAGTTCTAGCAAGTTCTTAATAAAATGTATAATTTTAGGGAGTATAAATACTCCAACAGGCACTAAATTTATTTGGTGTTCCTATCGCAGTTTAATAGTCGTTACTTACTTTGGCTAGTGAAGTTGTTTTTCTAAAAATGCCTTCGCGTAATCAAAAGAAGAGATCTAAGCAACGAGCGGAATACCTCCAAAAACGAGAAGATATTTTATCACAAGAGAACAAGGCTAAAGCCCGAGCGCGCTACAAGGCCGACCCTGAAAAGAAGAAGGCCTCTGTACGCGACACCTACAAGGCCGACCCAGAAAAGAAGAAGGCCTCTGTACGCGACACCTACAAGGCCGACCCAGAAAAGAAGAAGGCCTCTATACGCGACACCTACAAGGCCGACCCAGAAAAGAAGAAGGCCTATGTACGCGACACATACAAGGCCGACCCTGAAAAGAAGAAGGCCTCTGTACGCGACACCTACAACGCAAATGCTGTATCTAAGCGTGCTTCTAAAAGGCAGCGATATCAAGAGGGCGTCGAGGAGAACCGTGCTGCTAAAAGGCAGCGATATCAAGAGGGCGTCGAGGAGAACCGTGCTGCTAAAAGGCAGCGATATCAAGAGGGCGTCGAGGAGAACCGTGCTGCTAATAGGCGGATATACAGGGGCAATTCAGCTACCATTAAGGCAGCTAGAAGGAGTCGGTATTGGAAGGGTCGTAGAACTACCACTACCTATGTTATAAACAGCATGCTGTATGTAGCATTTAAAGTCTAAGGGCTGCTTTCTTACGTGCTAATGTAAGTTGCTCATGGCTTCCTGTCATGCACACATTAACACATTTCTTGTATGCTTGCATGCATATTATCAGATGTACAGTAAGGCTTCCCAGTTCCCTGGTAAAGGTCCATGTTTGTACAAAAGGTTATTTGTGCATGCATCTGTGTCTGTTACATTGTACATTATTTAGTAGCAGCAGCGCTACCCCCACCACCAGCAGCAGCAGAGCTGCCCCCACCCCCACCACCAGCAGCAGAGAGCTGCCCCCACCGCCAGCAGCAGCAGAGCTACCCGAGAGGAAGCAGTATCGCAGGGGTCACCGAACTACCACTACCACCCAAAGGTATGTGATGGCATGT
This sequence comes from Ephydatia muelleri, assembly GCA_013339895.1. Lineage (NCBI taxonomy): Eukaryota > Metazoa > Porifera > Demospongiae > Spongillida > Spongillidae > Ephydatia > Ephydatia muelleri. The sequence goes on along the minus strand of JABACO010000012.1, from coordinate 4,542,617 downwards.
TGTATTGCACTAGCATTAAAAAGCTATAGGAAGATGTGCATGCAACATGTGTACAGCACGCATGTAAGGGATATCTGCCATTCACTTCACATGTAAAGCATGCATGGTGACTCAACTGTCCTTTGTGACCTGTCTATGGAATATTGGGGTGTCATATGCACAAAAAGGCTTCCTTATCTGATGTAAAAAAAGCTTTTGACACAATGTTTTGACTACAATCAGCAGCAGCGCTGCCCCACCTACACCAGCAGTCGCAGTGCCCCCACCAGCAGCAGCAGCAGAGCTGCCCCCACCGCCACCAGCAGTAGCAGCAGAGCTTCCCCCACCGCCACCAGCAGTAGCAGCAGAGCTGCCCCCACCGCCACCAGCAGAGGCAGGAGCATTGCTACCTGCACCAGCCCCACCACCGGCACAAGCAGTATTGACGCCAGTGCCCCCACCACCACTTCGCCTGCTGCTCCCCTGGCCGCTGCCACCACCACCCACATGGCTCCCATGGCCAGAACCAGGCTGCCGCGGCCATAGAAGAGGCTGGGGGAGACATAGAGGACAAGGCCGAACAGTAAATAACATTTAGAACTCCTATACATATATTAAAATGTTAAACCTCCCTCCCTCCCTTTGAAAATTAAAATCAATTTGTGACCACTTATAAAGACGCCAGAGGAAAAAACTAATGAAACAAGTAAATAAAAACATTCTCTAACGAGAAAGTTGTTGGTATATAGGATTGACCAATGGTGGTGTAAAAAGCACGGAAACAAGAGTGACAGAAATTTGACTGGAAAATTGAAATAGGCCTATATTTAGCCCATTACTCAGGCATGTACTGTTACAACGTTAGTGTGCTAAATATAGGCCTATTTCAATTTTCCAGTCAAATTTCTGTCACTCTTGTTTCCGTGCTTTTTACACCACCATTGGTCAATCCTATATACCAACAACTTTCTCGTTAGAGAATGTTTTTATTTACTTGTCTTCATAAACGAAGGAATAGAAAATGTTTTATATCCTCATCACAGCACAGCATTAAACGTACTGGACGTGGTTCTCAAGACTGATAGTTATGGGGCAAACAATAACATGACTGAAGGCCACACTACACACAAGTAAAATAATTGTGTGATGCATGTATACTTTTGTACATGCATGCAGTTTTTGCATTGCAAATCCATCACATGAAAATGAAATGCTGATTCATACAGTGTAAATGCTACATTCAAGAGATACACTTCTGCACAAGGATTCCTTCAACTCAAAACGGATGGGGCATTCCTACATGATGATCATAAGGCTTACTGTTACATTCCAAAGGAAAAAAAAAAGGTGGCAAAGCTCAACACTTGGAGCCCATCCCGCAATATCACTGGACTAACATCGGTGTATACGTAGAGGGTACTGTCGCTATTGATTCGTTTTGTTCGTTAATTTATACATTGCAAATTTCATGCACATTTTCCCGCTCGATTCGCGCCATTATTGTATACACGGCAATACTGACAGGACCCGTCTACGTACACACTTAATGTGAAGCGCTCCTACCTAAAGATGTGGAGGCTTAGAACCTAATGGAGTATCGTACCTCGTAACGTCGGCACTATGATTGTGCAAGGCACCAAAATACATTCATACATTGAATCATGGTGAGGATAAAGTGTTCACAATTTGAGTTTTGCTATAAACTTAAACATGCTTAAACTTTTATTTTTAACATTATTCATATGTACATTTTGACTATATCAAACTGCAGATACATGTATATTCAGTATTGGCATCCGATGACACAAGAGCTCAATGGCGGTCGTATTATATGTAATGTACTGGTATACGTAGCAATCTGCACTCGAATCTTTTTCCATGCAATTGCTGCATGCAGTTGTTGATGGGTGTGGCTATCGTTATCATGTTACGCTAACTATAAATAACTAGCAATAAGTTATTGGCAAATATATGATTTATTGGTGACAGACTACAGGTGGATCCTGTACTGTCTCAAAACACCTAATTAGCTTTAATGGTTTCGTTTGTCATCTGACCATTCTCTGCCTTATTTACGCCACACTAAGGGGTTAGGGCTTTTCCCTAGCACCATGAGGTTGAGCACTAGTTTTGCATGAAATGCTAACACATTCATACAGGAAATAACACTTAAATGATGATATTAATCACAACTTAAAAGTTCGGTTTTAAGAAAGGAACCATGTGTTAACACTTTTGTTTCACTGAAGATGGATAGATAAGACAGAGCATTGAGTTAGATTTGGACGCATATACATATACAAAATCGAGTTCAGATGTAGGACAGTCGTGATTTTGATCACATGTTAGCTGTTTCACTTGAAGAGCCTCTACAACAACGACTTCTCCAAGTACCATTTTTCTTTGACGAAGTGACATCCAATTTAATTCCACTGTTTTCATTCACTGCATCGGCATGGTTGTAGACAGCTTGAAAAAGAATATTCACATCTTTAACATCATGAATTAAATAGTCAAGCTATTCAGAATTGGAACCTGGATGAATTCTGCATATTATTTACACACCCATTTCAGATGGTCTTCAACGTTATGTGGTAACAAGCTTTGTACATGTAAATGTCAGGGAGGATGAGCAATCAGGGAGAAACAGTTAGATAACTACCTAAAACCAATTGAAAACATGACCAAATGTTAACTAAATGTTATACATATTAATTTGAGGTAGGATTAATTTATAAATGAAACAGGTGTAATAATAGCAGACACTATATTGAAATGCTAATTCATTTGAACTTTACAGTGTAAATGTTACTCAAGAGGTACACTTCTGCATTCCTGATGATCATAAGGCTTACTGTTACATTTAAAAGATACAACTGTGGCAACGCATAACACTTGGAGCCCGCAGTTTCCCACCCCACAATATCACTGGACAATGAACTAACATTACAAAATATGTTTATTTTCTAATACAACTAATTTATTGCTCACTGTTCAAGATCCACTCAAACGATGTGCTCACGTTAGATGAGTCCATTGCTGACGTCTCCATAAAGTACAACTTGTGCTTCTCTGAGCACAGAGAATGCCTTCAATCACACTGCACACCCATTTTCAATACACATGCCAGAAAATGACAGATGGAAATGTTTTCTACATGTGTTAGTAACACATGTAGAAAACATTTCCATCTGTCATTTTCTGGCATGTTAGGTTTGCAGCAAGAACACATGATGCATAGTAAACAATCTGGTGCAATACTGGACAAAACGTCAATCTAGAAGTGACTACATGCACACGTATATGTAGGTAAAAGTGTTTATAATGTTATACGATTACATAGAGGAATAAGACTACCACAACTGACCATTTAACCCCTCTACAGACAATTTAATCCCTTAGGCTAATCCAATGGGCGCTGTACCTGCATATTGCTCAGCCTCTTGTCTTGACACAGCTCTTGTGGCTTCCTGGTCCGACTTGTTGCCTACCAGCAAGATGGTGGCATCAGGGTGCATGTTATTCCTGACCTCTGTCATCCAGTACTCCACATGCTCAAAGGTTTCTCTTCTGGTTATGTCGTACACCACTACCACTCCGCTGGCCCCTCTGTAGTACCTGCACGATGGTAAGAATATCTGTCAACATCATCTATGGGGAATATTCACTCCAGGAGATTGAATACTATTTGACAGGCAAGTAGCCCTATTTGTTTTTTTAGTTTGTTTATTATTATTATAATAAAAAATAATAATTTAACTCTATCATGGGCGAAGCCAATTATTGTGGTACCATGTAGTGCGATTTTGCGCGTTGCAGGAAAACGTAGTTTGTAAACAACTTACGCTACTATGACCAGGAAACATTTCCTCTGTTCAATGTGTTGTTGACAACAAAAGTCTTAATGGTTTAGTTAAAGAAAGTGGTTTTAGTATAGGACATGTGGCGCAATATTGCTCTGTTGCCCGTGAAAGAGTTAATACAATATCAAGTGTACAAAATTTAGTATGTACTTTACACATGTCTATCTTTATCAGGTTTTATAGACGTGGAGAGACTTTAGCACCTGTTAGTTGTATTGATGTTTGTATGTTTGGTCGTGGTACACATGTGTGTGCGCGTACAGACTCAAGGATATAGGTATGCCAGTGGACTTACGTTGGAGCCAGTGCTCTATAGTTCTCTTGTCCAGCTGTATGAACATTGAAAATGGACATGCCATGAAACTGCTATGAACAGTTGTGCATGCAGAAACATTCAGCATGTCTCCACACTATTGCACTGCCTGTGAGCAAGTTGTAATTTGCACTGCACAGGTCAAAGGTCATATACAAACACAAACTCTGAGAAGGAACATACAGGGGGGAGGGGGAGTGGTATTAGAGAATATTCTAAACAGCAGAATCATGGAATAACATTAATTAAGCTTTTCGATATGTGCAGTGAGGTGTGCTGAATAGAGGAAGTTATTTTTTTCTGGTAACGCAGAATTTCCCAAAACCTCCATGCTAATGAAATTAAACTGCACCCAACATACCAGTGTCCCAGATCTGTAATTTGACCACATTGTCACCCAGCTGCACAAATTTTGTCCCAAAATCAACTCCAATGGTTGACCGTGATGAAGGGTCAAACCTGTCCTGTGTGAACCTTGTCAGAAGGTTGGACTTCCCAACTCCCTGGTCACCTATTAGCACCACTGACACACACACAACACACACAACACACACACACACACACATGGGGAGCAGATGTACATGGATGTGAGTGACATGTTGTGAGTTACACTGGAATGAACCCCAATCCTGTGCCTCCAAGTATTTGGTTACAAGAATGGTCCCTTCCCCAGTGGTATACCATCGAAATGTTACCCCGCACTCCCAAATAACAGATCAAATCTGATGTACACAATAGAAAGGAAACAATTCTTATGCACAAGTACTGTAAGCGTTCTGCATGCAATAGTTTCCACCATTTAATGAGCAATAATAGTGTGGTTCTCAATACATTGATTAATTCACTATTGCAGCCAAGCTGCCAAGATGGTAAGAGTCCTGGGGAACCAGAGGTGAAAGTTTCCTCACATGCATGAGAACACCCAAACTAATGCAGCACACACATCATGATGTACACATGTAAGCACACATGTGTATGCAAAAATGCATGGTCATTTTAAAACGTAGCCAGCCAAATGATTTGTTACGCCTTGAGTATATTAAAAACAAGCACCAAAGACAATTGTATATTCACTACACTGACCCATTGAAGGCTATTGAGTGTACAAACACAGTGCCACGATTGTTACACACACACACTGTGTCTGCAAACGTCAGCAACTCTAGTGTGCTGTTAAGTTATTGTGATTGTATATATGCGCATTCAGATGTAAGGACAACATATGTACACACAATGCACCATAAAAGTAATCGAACAGTTCAAAACAAACAAAACGATTAAAGCATCCTTCAAACGTATCAACTTACACTTGTATGATGCATTTTCAGTCATTCTCATTGATCCTAAAAAATCAAAGATGCAGGATTTAGCTTTAAACCGTTTGCCCATCTCAATTCAATAATGCATACTGTGAATACAATTGGAGTATAAAAATAAAACAAAGATAAAACAAAAGTTACACCAGGTCTAAAAGACAGAGTAAAGAGATGCTGTTTCACTCCCTCTTCACAGAACTAGTCGTACTTTTTCAGCATTTTAACAATGGAAAACACAGCAGTGGCAAAGGGAAAAGAAAAACAGTAAGTAACCCAAATCAAACAGCTTTGTGAATGTAGAGCACATTTAATCCTGCACACTGGTACCAGAGGTGTGTACATGTACGATGGGACCCTAGGGTGTTCATGGAATTGTACATGCACACCCTAATACCTAACCACACCCCTATACTTTTGTACATATGCATAGCATTATCAATTCCTTAGTGTACCACTCAAGTGTACAGTTGGTAACATGCAAGTATAGTAAGGCGCTGCAATCAACTCCCACTAATCTCTGATGGTAAGTCTTTGTTTTGAAATGCACCACAGATGTCACAGTATGTGAATACAGTTTCATCATTTCCCCAATCCATAAGTGTAAGACAAGGAAAACAAAACAACTAGTTATAATGGATCAATATTACATACAATTCCCAGTACATGTCTACAGACTCCCACAAACAGCCAAAGAGTAACGAAAGACATCCTGACCTTCTGTTCACCATCCCCTTCAAGGTAACCTGTCACCTGTATGGGAACTACCCTGAATAACCTTAGCTAAGCCTTTTCCACGCGTACACACACATACACACAACACACACCCACACACAACACACACACACACACACAACACACACACACACATACATCTACAGACTTAAACACATTAAAGAGCTGGGGAACTGTCAAGGACCACGCCTCTCAACATATACAGTAATAGTGCGAATATTAACATGTAGACGCACATAATTTTATGGCACACACAATGGAGTTAGCGGTTTGGCGGAGGTGTGTGTTTTATGCCCATTAGTAGAGACAAGGACAAGCTCAATAGTGTTGTTGACAGAGAAGGTAGTCTAGAATATTATCTCTACAGTCATGTTTGTATCTCGAACGCGAGATCTTAGGAGGATATACACAGCAACTAAGCATGGCATAAACATGTCATCTCCCGGCTTGGTCAAAAATAAAAACGCTGACAACTATCGGAATGTCGTTATGTACCTTCATTCTAACATTAGAAACCCATTATATTCGCGTGTATCCTTATATAATTGTACACACAATAGGCAACATTCGGTCTAGTCCCCACGCGTGCGTGAACTTACCACCTCTCTTTCTTCCTATTCTGTGACCAGCGCACGCATGACGAGAAGGCGGTTTACGAAAAAAAGCGCGGGTATTATATTACATGTATTTACATGTATGGTGTACATACACAGCGAGAAATCAATAATTGGACCAATATTGACGCATTATTGGATCAGGATGATATCATCCTTGGTAGGCAATATGGGTAACAGTATTGGTTCAATGATTTAGGGGAACATGACCCAAACATGTGTACGCAATATTGATACAACACTGATAAAGTGTTGATCCAACCATGATAGCAGTCTTGTGCCAAGCATGATATACCAAAGTATTGGCCCAATGCTGTTATTACAATATTGGCCCAAGACCATATTACCTTTTAAGGCATCAATATTACCTCCTTTTTAGGCATTGAAATTTTATTTGAAACAATACAGATTGCATCACAATAAACTATTCTATTAAGTCCCTTGTTCTCTCTCCTTCTATTAGCACTGCGATCACCATATCCTTGAAGTAGCATACTCCACCAGAGCAATGGACGGATACTTTGCATCCACTCAACAGTCTCGATGGTCTGTGTACAACCCTGTGTTGGATAGCAGAAGCATTACCACCACATATGTTCACATACCTTGCAGTGTAACTGGTCGTTTGGAAAGCTGTATGACAAATCACCACCCTGGATATTTGCTAATATACACCATTATTAATTTAACTCACATCCAAGTCACAACGACAACAGCAAGTCAGTGTACTGGTGTTTGGATATCCAAAAGAGTTAGCCTGTGTGGATTCCACAAAAATAAATGATGTTCTCAAGTCATCACGTAGCCACACGCATCCAAGTCGCAAGACTCCATACCGGTAAATGACAACACCAAGCGCACTGGTGTTTTGATATCCAAAAGAGTTAGCCTGTGTGAATTCCACAAAATAAATTACGTTCTCAAGTCAACTCACGTAGCCACACCAGAGATATACCAATACCTCTGGTCAAACGAATCCAACTCAACGACAGCACCTCGTCCTCATGTAACCTGTCTATCTCCATCGCTTTCTCTTTTTCACCAATTCTCCATGGCACACCCAGATGCGCTCTAATAAGAGGTACAATATGAGAGAATTCCAATAATAACTTGGCATCTAAACACCACTAAAACGAAAAGGGACCGATACAATCACTCGCTTACCAAAAGAATTAGCCTGTGTGAGTTCCACAAAATAAATTACGTTCTCAAGTCAACTCACGTAGCCACACCAGAGATATACCGGTACCTCTGGTCAAACGAATCCAACTCAAAGACAACACCTCGTCCTCATGTAACCTGTCTATCTCCATCGCTTTCTCTTTTTCACCAATTCTCCACGGCACACCCAGATGCGCTCTAATAAGAGGTACAACATGAGAGAAATCCAATAATAACTTGGCATCTAAATACCACTAAAACGAAAAGGGACCGATACAATCACTCGCTTACCGATTCACACAGAACAGCGCGATATAGTCACTAACAACAAATCCGTGAAACGACGGCTCCACGTCTAGAAGCTTCCAACAATTTTCACCGTGTGTAGAAGCTTTCACTAGAGACCATATCATTATGTACATAACGATGGCAGGGCATTCACTGACTTTACACACTTGCTGCTGACGGAGGAACGGCCGTCAAATTTTTAGGCATTCAAACAATAATTATTAAAACAATACAGATTATTTGAATAATCGTGAACAAATACTTTTTTGTTAACTCCAACTTTCTTCTCTCTTTCTATTGGCACTGTAGTTACCATTTCCTCAAAGTGGCACCCTTCACTAAAGCAGTCGTGGACGAAGGACACGGCTTTTAACACTTTGCATCCTTCAACTGCTTCGATATATCGCGAAAGTACATGGGGCAGTCTGTATCATTGAATAAAGGTTCACCAATCCTGATGAACAAGGGCTCAAACATTTGTAAAAAACAAACTGTCGATCCAACAGCCAATTTATTATCATTATTGAAGCAATATTGATATCATGGTTTATGTAAAAATGATAGTCAGCTATTGTCCCAGGATTTTATCAACCTGTTCCATGTTGCTATATCAACATTGACGCAATGAAGATAATTTATCAGTATTGGGTCATGTTTTATATCATTATTGTACCAAGGTTTTTGCGTTTATCATCCTTGAGCCAAGATTGGTAAGGGTTGGCTGTGTACATGCAGTTATTTTCGTGCATGCCTGGACTCCGGCACGTGTTAAATTTACTTCCGGGACAATAACAATATGGTCTCGATCCAGCTGTCCCGTCCCGACCCGTAGCTATGCGGTTATCAACAACAACAAACAAAAGAAAACAAAACGGTCACACTGCAAAAATTATATTTCATCAGATCAAACATCAGTGGTTTTGGCATTAAGGACTCCACCACTCCTGGGTCTCATGGTGGCGCTCATTGAGAACTCGAGAGACTCTATGGCGAGGTCAACATCTGCTAGATCAAGCACTTGGGGTGTTGTCGTATTGCACTTGCACTGCAGTATGTGACCATTGAGCATTTCGTGGGTTGAAATTGGGTTCACGACAAACCTGCCTGTAGCAGGAAAGGAAATCAGTTAAGGATAATTACATGTACAATACGTTTATGTGTGTGTGTGTGTGTTGTGTGTGTGTGTGCACATATTATGTGTGGTCAGTGTGGGAACGCACAGTCTCCAACTAGCGATGGAAGTGCAGGAGTATCCAATGGCCTCACATCTTTCGTTAACCGCACCAATGCATGACTAACCTGGTAAGGGAGTGAAAGGGATGGGGAGGAGGGGAGGAGGGGTGGAGAGGACAAAGAGGAGTGAGGAGAGGGATGGAGAAAAGTGGCCAAAGGGTGAAATTAATCATACTACAAACTTTCAGCTCATTGATCGTAGTGCCAATTGCATTATAACACCAGTTTAATGCAATGCAGTACATAGTACTATAGAGATCTACATGTATACATGTATTATACCAGACCACCCAAAATAACACCACACACACACATACATGTACACAAAAACACATGCACAGACACACACACACACATATATACACACAAACAAACACACACACCTATAAGAACACATTTGCACTAGTTGGCACATGTACATGTATGCACACAGCAGTTCAGAGCCATGCAAAGGTACCTGGAGGGCTAAGGTGAGCAACTCATATTCTGCTCTCAGCTTCAGAGCCTGCAAGGCTTGAATAGCAACATCGTGACACATCTGGAAGCTGGTAGAGAGATATTAGTACATCACGGGCACCTCCTACAACAATGGCTCCTCCCACACCACAAACAGATCAATGTACAAGTACTATACAACATGCACTCAGCCTGATTTCAGGATGAATTTTGTTGTGATGACACAATGTGCATGTTTACAGTACAGCACAACATAGTTTACTGACACTTATCATAATTACATCATTGAACCATCCATACAGTGCACACTGGATACTTTGACACCTCAAAGAGGGTTAAAAAGGCAACCAATAAACCCATGCATGCAGATACAGTGCACAAGAAGGTGTAAAGAAGGTATATATTATGGTAAGCTGGAGTACAACATTGTGAACATTTCAACACACACACACACACACACACACACACACCGACTATCCAATGCACATTGTATAATGTTGCCAACAACCCTCTTCTTGTCTATTGACTCCTTGGTACATCCGGGTGTGATCAGGGGTCTACTTACAGGCACAGCCGGACCCCATGGAGAAGGCTGGTGACAAGCTGATCGTCCACAGAGTACCTCCTCATGGCTCCAATCTCCCCCAGGTTCAGGCAGCAGTCCATCATCAGGCCCGGACACCTGGCCAAGATGTCTCCCATCCCTTGAAGAGAAAGCCTTTGTGGGAAAGGGGGGGGGGGAGCGGACCATCTTGTATAGCATGTCGGGCATGCTACACGTCACAACAGCCTTATATGTACATACGACCATGAGCATCTAGCATTTACTCAATGTACTTACAGTGCACAGCATTCTACTGTTACACGTAACATTCTATTTACTGTACGTACATGCAACATACATGTACACCGGGCAACATGTTGCCCACATAGCTCAGTGCCACCCTCCATATGGGAAGAGATTCATGTTTGAACCCTGACCCTAACCTAAATATCATTAGATCACCCCTACACCATATAACAATCATGCCCATCATATCATACCATAAAAGGACGTATGCATCACTGGAAGTAGAAATATGATTTTGTTCCAATTAATGCAAGCTATAATCTTATTACATGCGCAGTGTGGGTCCTATACAACACAAATGTGGACACTACACTGAGTTTAAGCAAGTGCAAATAGAGTTTCAGGACACAAAATAGTACATATACATGTATATCAATATCACAATGAGACATACAACTCCTTCAGCAGCCGTTATACAGTGCAAACGTGCACCATATGCTTTCTATGTCATGTGGGTTTCTCTTGTACAAAACTGCATTAACAATTACGTTTATTGTTTTCCTCATCAGTGCTCAAAGCTGATGTCCATTTGCCACCGTACACTCCCCATGTCCCATTGCCTCTATTGCACTGCAAACACACTATACTGTACAGGTGTGCTACTTAAGGCAACCATGATTAGAAGCAGCAAAGTACAAAACAGATCAGAGCCAGGAAAGTGGGCAAGAACACAAAATATTGCCACAATGAAATCACTTCAATGATTTAATTGACATGCTAGTTATTGTGGCTCACCTGATGCACGCCTTGCAGAACAGTGTTCTGGTGATGGTTGGGTACAGAGCTACGTGGTCAGTGAAGATTTCCACCAGTGTTGCTAAAAACTGTAGTCTGTGAGGATAGAGAGAAGAGAACTAACAGTTAAAAAGGAAAATCAAATATCATGTGTTTTTCTTAGCCACAAACGTGACCCGTCCCCAGTCCTCTACGTTGCCTCATCCCCAGCCCTCTACATGCGCATGGTGTCTCGTCCCCAGTCCTCCCTGACCTATTGTTGACGGATATCTCCTTCCCACTGAACGTTGGTCTCACAGGAACACGAGGCACCTCTGCCAAGTTGTGCCTCTGAAGTGCCCCCTCCGTCAGACTAACACTGGAAACCTGAGTGGCAGCCTGAGGAAAAGGGTGCATGAGATGCGTGCCGCATTGGCCCTACATGAGATGGCGAACACTTGTACACCATGACAACACTCTACATGTCCAGTAATATGTTTATTGACAGGTGCTAACTATTCTTCACAACAAACTGCAAATGTAGAAATTTTAGAGACCAAAGTTTCATGGGTGACACACGTACATGCTACATGTAAGTGTGAATGTGTACACCTTACTTTTTAAAGTTAATATTGAGCACGTAACAATGATATTAATTGAGTGCACATGACCGCAAAACCAGCACCCTCATGGACAGAGATGTCGAGGGATTACATAGACCTTGGATCAGTAGAGCCATGCCAGCTCACCCCCCCCCCCCCCCCCCCCCAAAGTACCCTCACTGCATGACCATTCTTTGCCCCTCCTCCCCTCCCTTCTTCAAAGTACCATGCACTAAAAGATCAAAATAGAGCAGTTCAAGTGTCCCGCGACGCAGGCAAATTGTGCAGTGAAACAGACATGTGCATGAACTACCTACACACCTGCCCTCACCAGTGTGACTGTGTGATGCCTCTTGTACGATGTGCGCATGTGTAGAGTGCATTGTACACTACATAGGCACAGAGCACTCATCACAGTTTGCATGTGCTTGTGTACAGTGTACCTCATGATAAATGGAGGACTTGGAGAGATTGGCCACTTCAATTGTAAACGGACCCTCCTTTTCCATCTGAAAGTGCAAGTGAAGAAAGAAGGCTTGGAAACATACCCATACGCACATATTCACATGCATCCGTGCACACACAAATGCACACAACACACAGCCAATACACATCTCACAGGTGCCAATGATGCCAATTCAAACTGTGACTCTTGATGCTAAGACGCTGCATGTGTTGTACGATTATACACAGTGTTATGTGGTATATAGATCTGCTTGCTCTATGTGCAACAAAGACATTAATCCAGTCCAATGGAAAAGGAATTGATAAAAGGTGTGTATAGCCGTGCATTGTTGGTGGCTTGTGTGCTGTTAGCAGTATATTGGATATGTGGTGGTTGTAACAGGATATGAGTGGTGGCAATGGAAGAGAGCATGTAGGGGGCACTGTGACAAAGGCATCGGAAGCTACTAGAGTATGTATAATACAGTGGATTCATTTCTTGCTATTACATAAGTGTCATGCTACATACATGCATGCTGTATATTTCAACCAAGCGAAAGAACCTAAACAATAATTGTCACCACACACACAAGTACCTCATCTGACAGAGTTCTTAGCAAGGCTTCAGACCGTGCCCGCAGCTAGAGGGGTACAAAAAAAGACAAGTTCATCTCCATCCTCAGGTACACCCATGTCAAAAACTATGGAAGAAAACTCTGACAAGCTCATCTCCTGTACATGTACAATAGATGCTCACACGAAGACCACTTTAATCGCACTCTAGTGTGCAGATGTACGTACCTATCCTCAACCACACAGCAACTATACACACTGCGGGGATTCATGATGCAAGTGCTTACTTGTGCAGGTAGGTGTGTACAAATGAGTGTAAATCTGCATTTAAAATGACTGATCACTAACAGACATAGAGTTCAGGCATGGCAGGTGCGCACAGGCGTGTCAGGATTACCTACACTTTTGTCTGACTCATAGATGGCATAGAGATAGACCACTATCAGGTCTGGAATGAATTGGAGTACAAATGCAAATAGTTTGTAGTTCTGGTGTCTGGTGATGGCACAATAGTGCAGCCACTGGAAGAGCTATGATTGGGGAAGGGGAAGAGAAAGTATGATTGTTTTGGCAAAATGTGTACACCAGGATGTTTGTGTCCACAATGAGAATAAGAAGATAGCAGAGAACACTCCACATATGCTAACACACAACTGTACATGCATCAAAACATCAGAGACAAATAAAGCAAAGACAAAATGAAAATGAACAGTACTTACAAACTTAAAATTGAAAGCATGACAAACATAGAAAGAACAATAAGAACACACATTATGTACACAAATCAATCACAGCACACGTGTGCTACAGTTTTGTGCACTATATCATCACTCGCACTGAGCAAATGTTGAGGAATGCATACCCATGGATAACGAGTGTACGCTTTTAACGCTACATTCCGTACACATACCGTATCTAACACCATCTCCCACTAGTGAGCTTGGCCCCTGACCTCAATCCATGAACAATGCCACAGCAGTTTTTAAGCCTTGTTATAATACAGAGGTTTTTCTTTCATTTAAATTACAGTTGACATACATGTACCATGGTTCAATTATTTGCGATAGTTTGACAGTAGAGAGTATGATGCATCTAGGCTCAACTACAGCCACTGACATTATGTAATCACAATCGATGGCAAATTTGTAGAGATCAACACAAATTAAATGTATTGATTGCCAGGGCTTCTGGGTCTCTTAACGAGATCACTGGTCCAAAGCTATATTTAGATGCATAATACTGCATGCAAAAATAGTAACATATAGTGTAGTCCACCTGTGTTTCATACCATTCAGAAACAGCTGAAACTAGGTACTGCACATTCAATGCAAATTCACAGCACTTAACCCTGCAAGTCACAGCGATTGTATATACAAAAGCTTACAACATTGTGCAATTGTAAATACGATACCCAATACATCGCCTTCACATAGTCCAAGTACACAGAATGGAAAGAAAACTATACTGATAATGCAAAATCAATAGAAGCACAAGAGATTGGAAAAAAGGAATGGTCGTAAGTAAAGACCACCTTGGAAACAGGAGATGCACATACATGTACATGTACAATTGAGATGTTTGTTTTGTTTTTACCACATCACAGTCGATTCCCATTACAAGATGATATAATATGCCATCAAGTCCAATATACATCGTCCAAGCCAATTTGAAACATTAACCATATGACACACAGTGCAATGTGTAGCAGCACAGCAGATGTGGGTAATTCTGCACTCAACACACCACATGCAGACTGGGTAGTACCTTTCCATTATCTGTCCTCGACAAGATGCTTTCACTGATGGTGCTGACAATGGAATCATCTGATCTGAGATATTCCTCTGCCTTCTCAAGACCTTCCTTCTTCAGCGCCTAGAATAATTTCAATCACTCTATTCGAGGTGCCTTTTAAAATACACAATGTCATAACGCTTCATTATCACTGCCAGCAGTGACATTTTCTCGGCATACAGTCAGCATACACTCACTCCACTTGTTTTAATTCACCGATCGACTAACGAACGATAACAGCACATTTTGTATTCGCGCACTGTAAGTGAGCTTGTGTGGGCTGAAATCAATCTCCCCGTTAATATAATGACCGCAAGCTACATGTACACACAAGTGAATTGGGCTACCTCCGTGAGGAGCGTCACCATTGAGGTACAGAAACGCATACCTCACATTTTGCCATTATCTTCGATAGTGTGCCATCCTGCTGAATAAAAGTACTGAATAATGATCGGCATCAAGCGATGTCGATGCTTACCTCCATCGCTTTGTTGAAAGATTCTGAGTACTTATCTACCCTATGCTAATTACAGCGCACCAACTTGCGAGAGGGCGTGACGTTTAGATTGTAATGTTTATTTGCTGATTTTACAGTTTAACATGTTTGCGGCTGGACAAAACTCTGATAATTGGACAATACGGTATGCTCAGCTCATTATAGGTTGCATCACCACATACCACTGATATAACCAGTCCTCATTACTGCCACTCCTATAGGTTGTGATGTTTATTTGCTGATTTACAATTTAACATGGCGAACAAGCGACGAAAACCAACGTAGGTGTGTATAACCCATCGGTTTGCTGAAACCACACACCCGTGTCGTACGTAATCTAACAAGGCCTGTACAGCCCTACGCAAAAATATATTGTTCATACAATATATTGCAATATATTGTCTACAATATATTGTATTGTAGTAGTTAACAATACCAATATATTGTATTGTAGTAGTTAACAATACCAATATATTGTATTGTAGTAGTTAACAATACCAATATATTGTATTGTAGTAGTTAGCAATAACAATATATTGTATTGTATTGGTTGACAAAAAAGTGTTTAATCAGACTGAACTTAGTCTCATATATATACGTGTCAAACCACATCAATCTTGTATTGTGCAGTAGGGCTGTGGTAAATAAATTTCAAAATGTTTCAAACGACGCGCACCACAACACCGCCCACTTTTCAAGCAGCTGGTAGACATGAAACGGCTGGAAAAAAGCAAAAATAAATATTACTAACCATTCATAGTGACACTGAGAGCGCTTACCAAACTAAAGAGAAGTCAGGACGTCGAGAAAGTGAACATAGCCACCGCTAAGATACGTGAGGCCGGCCATACGATACTGGAAAATGGACCAATACGCACGGAAAAGAGTTCCAGACAAAAACGGGCGTAGTGTAAGCACTTTTCGACTCAATCACCACCATCGTGTGTAAAGCATGCATTTTTAGAGCAGGTACTGCACAATGTGTAAGATGCTAGTGAAATGCATAGAATGATGGGGACCTGCATGGTGGTTTAAAACATTGCAATATTGTATTGCAATATATTGTATTGTTATAATGGAATATTGCAATATATTGTATTGTTACAATGGAATATTGCAATATATTGTATTGTTACAATGGAATATTGCAATATATTGTATTGTTGTAATGGAGTATTGCAATATATTGTATTGTTGTAATGGAATATTGCAATATATTTATTGCTGAATATCAGTACAACCAATACAATAACAATATTATTGTGCCTAGCGCTGGGCCTGTACATGTAACGAGTAGACCTATTTATACCGGTCGGTCATATTTACGTCTAGGCATATATGATTCCCCCGTCATTTATACCAGAGATAATATCTATATATTATCTCTGTTTATACCTAGGCATATGACTCCCCTCTACAGTGAAAATGACTCCGGACATCTTATAGGCGATTGAAGGCCTTATATATACGTACGTCAAAGTAACCCCTACAGTTTAAGCTCAAGCACTCGCACGGTCAAGAGACCATGTGTAAGAGACGGTCTATTGTCAACAGACGTTGTAATTTAATACCTCACTATGAAGTTAATTAATTGACTAAGTTATGTTTTTCTAATTAAGGAATAAGCGTGATTGCCATTTATAAACAAAATTAATTAACTTAATAAGCCATTACACGTCAAATGACTTAACTTTAATAACTCAGCATCTTGTAAATTAATCAACCAAACTTGATAATTTGACCATAGGCTAAATAGCAGTTATTAAAATTAAATATTGATGATTACAGGGGACCTTGATAAATTAGATTTTCAAATATTTGATATCAACAGTTGATCATAAATCTAGATGTTTGCACCCGTATAATTTGACTAATCACAGCCAACTATGAACATAATATCAACTGATTTCAACATAAAGCCATAACCATTTAAATCTGTCCTGTTTATTTATGGACACTACATATAATTCAACAGAGCTTTCTGTTCATATATTGAACACTTGTCCTTGTCTGTTTAGAGTTGAGAATAATGTACTTTTATGTTGTGTTTTTTTTAAATGGTTTTATTTGTATGTTGAATTGCTTTTTGAGCTAGTACTTTCGTTGCAAGTTTGTAATAATTACAAACTTGCAACGAAAGTACTAGCTCAAAAAGCAACTCCATTTACCTAAATAACATACAAAACAAACCCATTAACACACAACATAAAAGTAGACTTCTCAACACTTACCTGTAAACAGACAAGGAGAAGTGTTCACTTATCTGAACAGGTAGACACGTGAGTTATAGCCTCCCGAGACATGGGATGGATCTATTTGGCAACGTCTGTATGACGCACTGTACAATTGGTATTTATATTAGGCCTTTGGCACGAAATTGTATAATGCATGTGCATTAATAACTACATTTTGCATGCATGTGTGCAGGGAGATGGACACACAAGTATGTCTTTCTACTAATTGTAATCAATTGTCGATTTATTCCAAACGACCAAATTGCACCAAAACATCGTCTGACACACACGCAGCACAAACTATTACTCCCTACACAGTGCATTTATCTACTCCACGTAAACACCAAACGCTCCACTCCAGGTCTCCCCAGCACTCAGTATGGTGAGGTGGTCGTGGTTGTTGAAAGCATCCGCCATACCTGACATTGGCTCCAATGCAATCCCATCCTCACCAAAGAATTTCATGGCTCCAGTAAAGATGTGAGTCAGTCTGAAGCTGCTGTCTTGCCAGAGACCGACACTCTGATTGCAAGTAGTGTCTGTTATCCTGAACACCATCACATCATTCACTGGTGATCTGGGCTTAAATTCACTATCATAGAAGGTAGGCTCCACTGCACTGCCCCCGATGACCTGGGAACCATCGAACGTGGTATCCAACTGTGTGCTACCAGTGGGGTCCAGGTTGGCATCCAATTCGACCAAGTTCCAAGCTGTTCTCGGCTCGAACTGGACCTGGGCCTGGTGTGTGCTGCAAGCAAAATATGGATGCCATCCAACAGTGAGTGGGAGTGGTGCCTGGGGCATTGTGTTGGTGATGGTGAGGGACACTTTGAAGCCAGATGCACTTAACTCGTAGGCAACCAACATCCTAAGTGTGAATGGATAGCCTTCATCGGAACCGTCAAAGTTGTAGGACAGTGTGATGCTGCCGGAGTTAGCAGAAACACTAGTTGTGTACACCGAAAGCTTCTTTCCTGCCAGGAAGCCATGGAGGGAGTTCTGCCTTGGGGGATCGTTGAGTGGAAGCTGGTATGTGCTTCCATTGAATGAGTATTTACCCTGTCGGATCAAAAGTGTACATAACAATGGATCAGAGGTAAAGGAAGTCAAAATCACATATACATGTAAAGATGCACACAAACGAATCACAATAATAAAAACAGACTATCACAAATACACTTAATTTCATACATACATGTAACATGTAACATGCAGTCCTGAGTTACAAATTTTCATTCACTTCTAATCACATATTGATTATCCAAACTCTGAATACATGTAGTTCTCGTACAAGTGCAGTACATGCTACACAAATTGCTGTGGTCTAACAAAAACACATCGCTCTGCATTGGTACAGGTTATAAAACTTTATATTACAAGTGCACATACATGCGCTTGTACGGGTCAAACATGCAGCAATGCTATGCCATCAGAAAATGGAGCTGCTCATTATGTCACATTTACATGAGCAATTCTGTTGGCCCAAGGCATGAGTAGCATCCCTTTCCAGAACTTGTTTTCAGTGATGGCAGTTTCATTGCCATTGTCAGTCAGAAGAACATCACGAAGTGTTCCAGTGGTCCTGGATGAGAGCCTCAACGCCTCCACCTTGCCCCCAAAGTCTGTCACAATCTGAACATACTCACCTACATGTATGAGCACACATATGATCCAATACAAAATAGAGCAATACATCCAATGCAGTATTCATCCACACACCCAACACACACACACACACACACACACACACACACACACACACACTCATACATGCCACACTTGACTCTTCAGCAGTACAGATAAACGCACTCTCATGAATGTCAGGAAGTGATTCACTATGCTGTAAGTTTTGTCTACAGCAATGACAATGTCAGTCGCCTTTGCATGGGAGGCTAAGAAACGTCCTCCAACAAGGATTTCAGATGGAAGGACCTAAAAAATATATGCTATGAAGTCCTTCGTACTAAAGCATGACATTGCTACAATGTACAAGGTGTACCTGGATAAGCACAAGGATGAGATGACTGAAAAAATGCCAGTTGGGAGAACATAGTTCTATGACATTGTGAATCACATCCCTGGTGGTGGCGAACATCAAGAGGCAGGATCAGCGGTAGACTACCTAAAAGTCAACTTTCACAAAGACAATTAACTTTGTCATTGTTGACAAAGTCATTGATATGCTAGTGCCTCTCTCTGAGGTGGACCATACATTACATGACAAGTTATACAGTCTCCACTCTAATGTATATACATTCCTCAACTACTGTTATGCTGTCCACATAGGGAGAGAGTTGTGGCATTTGATGAAACAGTGTGCCACGAGCACCACAGGAACATGAAGCCCAACATTTTGGTGCTTACCAGGGGTTACTTCAACATCCTGACAATTTGGATGAGCCAAACATGGACCAGGTTTGAAGCCAGCTGATCCCCTCAGCTAAAGCTATGTGAGCAGTACTGGAACAAAAGATCGTGCCACCACACACTCGTCTGTGTTCTCTCTGGATCTTGCACCTGACAGGAGGCCAAGCAAAGGCTCTAAACCTGGTGGTCACCAGGAATGCCATGCTTGTAGAGGCCCCTTTCTCTTTTATGATGAGCTAAGATATGTAGCTCTGGCCAGGCTTGATGAGGACCCAACTAGATTGGCAGAAATTGCTGATGTTTTGGTCACTATTCATCAATGAGAGCACAGATCGTATCGATACATGGCTCATGTTGGTCACTATTCATCAGTGAGAGCACAGATCGTATCGATACATGGCTCATGTTATGCCAGCTACTCACCAGGACCATAAAATGAAACAGGTCATGACTAAAATGGACTGCACCACAGCTTATGTAATTAATGATGTCAAGCAGAAATTTCTTGTTTGTGAAGGAGGTGACCCTTATTATGGCAGCAAAAGGGCATGCTCTGGAGGGGCATGTGAAGCCATGTGTTGTATTAAATGATGAACAAGATGAAGGTGATAATGATGATGGTGATGAAGGTGAGCAAGCTGAGGATGAGGAAGCAGAGTCTGGAAGGAAGAAGACTAAGGTGTCCCACAATGTTTATGATAAACAAAGGATCTATCAGAGTGGAATAAACAAGAGCTACAGGTCTATCTAATCCACCACAATCTGAAGAAAACTGGAAACAAACCTCCTGAGCTCATGCTTTGTATCAAGGAACACAGGTATACAGTTTGATACAAATTGTAATTTTACTGCACACACACCACACACACAATCAGCTGTACAAAATACACACAAACTACTCGAGTCTTTACATTAGGGTTTATGTCTAGGGTTTTATGTCCTGTAGTATAATGCGCGTTAATGCAATTGATGTCATGAAAATCACTTAAGTAATTAGGTCCGAGTACGAGAGAAGAGCTGAACCTCTCCCCCTTTGTCTAATTTGGTAACACTACAACAAAGCCAGCGCATGTAAAAACAACAAGAGAGACCAAATTGTATCCATATTTCGTTGCTTCTTGCAATATTTTCTCAGTGCTCTCCTTTACCCCATAAGCGCTGGGCGAGAGGGGTAACCTCCCACACTCTAAACCTTATTAATTCCTCCACTGAAACACATCCTCCTCCACCCGTTAGTCGCACTTGGACTGCATGTCCCATTAGTGGGACCAGGGGTTGGTTTGCCATCACCTGCACTGGTAAGTAAATCTCTTACCACTAATCGGTTCAAGTGATGCCGTTCCTACTTAGCGAGAGCTGCTAATGATCCCCTCTACGATTATAAACAAGAATAATAGCGGAGAATTTGTCAACATGGCTGAGTCCCTGCATTGAGGCTGACTGACGAGCGAGTGCCGTGGAGAGCCAGAAACCCCCCAAGGCTGTGAGTACCATCAGATATGAGTTTCCTGGTCAGCTCAGCTGGGGTATAGTGTTACTGGCATGTTCGTTGCCATTATGGACTACATGCATGTACACCAGGACACATTGCATCAGTTCCTGGCATATCAGGCATTCATAATTTGGAAAAGGTCACCGACTGGGTGGTATTGGCTGGCACTTGTAGGATACCATGCTTCAATAGCTAGCCGCCTTTGACCCTTCAGTGGATTGGTCCAGGATGAGCAGTGCATTGCAAGTGGTGTCATTTGTGATGCATGGTAGATGATGTGACGGCATGAAGAAATGAATTTCAGTTTCATTGTTTTCATACCCAAATACCCTAGCAATACCAATTCCCATCACAGTAGGTACATGTACATTTTGAAGTGGAAACAAATATGGAGGTGATAAGGGTGGGATGACAGTAGTTATGGCTGGGACGAAAAGTGCACAATTTGAAAAGCAGTTAAGACTCCATTGTATGAATGGTTCATTGGTACAGTGTGGTATCGTAGCATTTCAAGCTACATTAATGCATGAGCATTCTACATATACACATGTATGTGCATACATGTAAACGCTCTTGTAATGAACACACAGCTGTTAAGTGATTTGATTACACAGAACACAATAGGGAGCATTACAGATGATTTAAATAGGATATGCAAGGACAGGGATATACACATGATCAGTTGCAATGCTGAAACGCTATTTTCGAATGGAGTGACCTCAGTGTTGGGAGACATGACAGGGTCTTTCCCATACTAAGACAGGCGAAACCTTGTGTTAAACTGGAGGGCTGAGCTACTCAGGAGCTTCGCTTGGCGATGATTGCTAGCTTGGGAATGGACCTACATGTATGCACAGTTTGTGGGCAAGAGGTGCACCTGGAGCTGCTAATGTAGGTGTGCGTGATAGGCTGTATAAAAGACATGATTGCTGGAGGTTGGAGACTGCCAAGGATGGCTATGTGAAAAGGTTCTGTATAGAATTAAACACGCTTAGCGGTCTCAGAGTCTGGGATCCATATCAGTAACCTGTCCTTTGTATCTGTCCATGTTGCACATGTGTGTACATGTCATGCCATGCATAGAGTGACTGCACAGAGTGACACTGGCACCATGCTATGGTCTCTGAGTGTGGGATAACCATGCAAATTGTAAGCCAGGAGATGTCAATCAGACATGCATGAGTAATAATAATGTATGCAATGACAGTAACACACATTTACCTATAGCACTCCTGCATTCTTCGAAGATATGCTTGGTGAAGGTGGGGGCAGATTAGCATACTGGCAAACAAAACCTAATTTTCTTCCTCTCCAGCTGCCTTATACCCTTTTATTCTTATCTGGCAAACTAAGACTCAAATAATAGAAAGCCTCACAAACACACATAACCAACTTTGTCCGATTCTACCAAAATACGATCGTATCCTGGTCAGGATAGGTTTTGAAGCAATATACCAAACACCATGTGACATCCTAGAACCAACAAAACCCCCTTTGCTCACAAGGGTGGAATCTGAAGAATGCGATCAATTAATCCAGACATAGAGGCTGTCCTCTCCCCTGCCATTTACCCATTTACATGAGGTCAGTGCAATTTTTTCATTACGAGGTCAGTGAGCAATGACAAATAACATTGTTAAATGTGATGAAATACGTATTAACGATCTGTGCAAATGAATAACACCCTACATACATATAATCCCATCTCTGTAAATTCTCAAATTCCCAACAGTACAATACTCACCAGAGTAGACTGTATGGGAAGCAGTTTATTTTCTAATGCGATCTTGTTAAACTGTTGTGCCATTGTAAAGAGCTTATGACCTTTGTATCCACTTTGAATGGAACATTACACATGACCTTATTCTGTCCCTCAACTTGGCCAGTGATACTGTAGTAGTGATGACAGTAATGTTATGTTTGCATACGTGAAACCAGTTGACAAGGTATGTAGTGTTGTATAAAAGGAGTATCATCAGTTACGGCTAACAGCAGATTATATACATAAATGCGATTTATACCATTTCGATGTCTATACAATATATGAACATGTACTATGCCATGGGTTACCTTGGCAGCTACAAATAAC
This sequence comes from Ephydatia muelleri, assembly GCA_013339895.1. NCBI lineage: Eukaryota > Metazoa > Porifera > Demospongiae > Spongillida > Spongillidae > Ephydatia > Ephydatia muelleri. The sequence continues at coordinate 4,519,007 of JABACO010000012.1, read as the reverse complement.
GCTAAAAGTGTCATGATGCATGAGAGATTGTGGTACCAAGGTGCGATGGAGTCCTTCAGCAAATGGAAACACATGACAGTGGAGAAGACACACTGACTCGCAGACACAATGCACTTACAACATATCACCCATGCACACCGAAATGTCACTTCCATGTCTCTCGATCCATCCACGCACAGCACACATAATGTTTACCCAGATATAGTGTTGTGTGTGTGTGTGTGTGTGTGTGCTGTCCCACAATGAATCATTGTTAAAAGTGACCCATTCACATCGGAAGAAAAATATAATGGAGTAGATTTTTAACAATTTTTTTTAATGTTGTGTCTACTTGATTAGACATTTATTACAATTTTTGGATTTTTGTTAATTATACAGTAAAATATATTTCTATTGTTTACGTTCCAGGTTATAATATAACTGGAAGTCAAATAGCAAACCGGATTTATTTTTCCTCGACTGTGGGTCATCATGGATATGTTTGTGTGTGTTTGTGTTCATGCAGCAACGGGTTAATGCGCCATTTCTACGAGCTTCTGTAGTCTATCTTTTGAATTGATTAAAGCGTTTCACATGCCACATATACACAGCCAATTCTCAACATATCACGTCATAGGCAACAATCTGGTACAGATTGACAACATGTGTACCATGGCTGTTACATATTACATCCTGCCACATACTTGATACTACACTATGTTGCTATCATTCTGTTCCAATGTTAACAATATGTACCAGATCTTCAAAATCATAGCTGCTTCTGTAATGACTCATACATGTACCATATAATAAATCTTGTAGGGTTTGATTTAAAATCCTACTTAATCAATGGATGCACTGGCAGAGAGCAACAGGAGCGCTTGATGTGGACGGAGTGCCTGATGGTCCAGAAACGCGAATTCTTGGACCTCCTTGAGTTGACGATCAGGTCAAGACGGAGTAGTACGTACAGGTGAGTGAATCAACAAGCACGTGTATGATTCGAATTAATTCTCCCAGGCATACTGGTCATGTCAAAGCTCATCGGTAAGTATATACTTGTGGTTAAATGCTGTGACATGTTGTGCATTATGTTCGACCTTTGCCAAATAGCTCCCCCTATAAATGTGAACCATGCAATCAGACGTTTCCCTTCCCCTTAAAGTACAGACAGCACATTGCTGGGCGTCCTCACAAATTATTCGTTAGAAGCCTTGTAATTCACCCAACCACCAGTACACCAAATGCAAATGAAGAGGCTGGAATTTCTGATTCAGAAACATCAGAAGATATGTACGATGTGGTTCTAACATTGAGAACGAAGCTGAAGATATGGCTGCTAGAAGACCTTTTCGAGGAGATGAATGATAGGGCTGGCAAAGCAATGGAAGTTATTTTCCTTTTCCTTCAAAGGTCTTCGCACTGTGTACTTGCTGGTAAACAGTCTGCGCATCCCATGTAATGATTTTAAAATTAACATTAATTGTTAATAGTAATTTCAATGTTTTTTCCCCAGGGAGAAAAGAGTATTTGTGCTGTATATACATGGAATTTAAACACGAAGTCTATCTGGTGGTAGTTGCTCCACTGCTATGCATTGTCTGTGACAACCCAAACGCCTCCCGGTGTCGTTATGATTTTAGACCAGCTTTTTGAAATTACAATTTGCTGTGTGTACTATCCAGACAGATAGAGCTGTTAACCCTGATGAGATATATGAGATGAAAACAACAAGCAGTGCTCTGTGGCAGATTATATGCACTAAGTTGAAAAGTGAAAGGAAGCACGAAACCTTTTGCTTCACATACCTGCTGACATATATCAGTACGAAAGTAACACATAAATCCCCTTTCAATAGGAGCACTCCATTGAAGTACTTCATACCTTGGTGCTCGGCGCTATCAAATATCTACTGCAGGAGACGCCAGGCTGAAGAAAGAGATATTGGCAGTCTAAGGTCTTTTAATGCTTTCGGAATATGGGTGAAGCTTTATGGGAATGTCTGCCAGAAAGCCTGGGCACAGATGGCCATTTCTATAATACCAAGATGAAGGACAGAAGGCTGTATTGCTGTGTTTATCTAAGGTACTGCATGGACATTTTTTGAAAATAATGTTCTCAACATGCAGGCATCTCTTTACATTTAGGATCACCTACATGTGAATTCTATACAACACGTCTGAGTACTGAGTGGCAGAGTGTGTGCACAAGGAATTTGTTGATGCAGTTAAACACCACACATCTGCATCAAAGGAGGAAAACACAGCTCCTTCTTTACTTGATACAGTACATGAATGACTTTGGGCCATCTTCTGCATTCAATGCTGAACAGTATGTGTGTCTAAGGCTCGTATAACAATTATTCTAAGTACAATTGTAGATTTCAGTCTTTTAAATTCTAAATTGAGAGCTTTATGGGAAACAGACCATTTCCAAGCCATGACATAGCACACCATTTCTCTGTCCGGCAACCATTGCTACCATGGTGGCTGAAAAGGAAGGTATTTATATTTTAATGTCTTGTATTCCAATTAAAGTGCTTTCTTTCAAAGTGTGACTAGGGATTTAAACATAAGCTCCACACAATGTGTGGTTTTCCAATTAAAGAGCTCCTGCCTCATAAGCATATAGATCAGCCAGGAGCCGAAAGAAAGGTTAGAGTTTAAGAGATGTGCATGCATCATGCGGTGCTCACTTCTTAGGCTATGAAGTACTCGTATAGTTTGTCCTCTTTGCCTCTTGTATGTATCTGATGGTAAACAAGCGACCACACTACAGCATTTGTCATATCAAGTGAAGCTCACTGGGGTCACTTGCACCAACAATGTTTCAGGCTATAGTGCAGTCGTAACTCTACTGCCAATTGTGAGAGTACATCCAGCTTGTTAACACCTAATGCTGAGGTACACGTAGATATTATGTGTTCTTCAATAATAGCACTTGCATTTATAGACGCAATATGGAAATAGGGAATTCTACACTTGGAGTGTTCAAAACGTCAAGTGGCATGATATTGCTAGTCCAAGGGCTCGACTCACTACTGTCAGCTGGAGGGCAACCCTTGCTAGATGGAATACAACTGTCTCTCTTCTGGAGCTCAGCAATGTCACCCCCTCCAGTGACAACATCCAACAACCAGTGTCTGTCTAGCAACACATGTGTATTCCAAGAAGGCAGATCATGGAAAATGAAATTGTGTGCAATATGCTAGATTGTCATGACTCGACCAATAGATTACATTTCTATAGTGTGTATTAAGCTACTGGCAGGGCATTGATTTTTAATACCATTCAATCGAAATATTATTATCATAGTAATCATATGTAGTAATCCTGAAACATATAGATATTATTTATCTGTATCAGTCTGTTGTTTACAACCTGTACCAGATGACTGCTGAACATATATGTACCAATATGTGATAACAATATTTGGTACACAAATGATTACATTCTGACCCAATCATTAATCAGATCTATATGTTTCATATCAATATTATTGGCTGTGTACAAGCAGAGATTATCTCTGATACAAGGTAACACAAATACATGCCATATACCTACATAACGCAGCCACAAACCAAGTCTCACAGGAAAAAGTTAGAAACGTCTAGACATGGTTTTTCAAGGTGGTTTTTAACACAAAACAACTCTGGGATTGGATGTCTAGCGTGGAAATAGCATAAAAACTATCCTGGGATTAAGCGTCCAGGGTGGGAATATCGTAAAACCCATATGGTCTTGTCCTGGTTTTGTCGAACAAAAACCATGTTGAAGCAATAAATACAACATTTTTATTCACTGCTTCAACATAGTTTTTGTTCGACAAAACCAGGACAAGTTGTTACGATATTCCCACCCTGGACGCTTAAACCCAGGATGGTGTTTACGCTATATCAGAGATAATATATAGATATTATCTCTGGCTATATTTCCACGCTCAACATCCAATCCCAGAGTGGTTTTATGTTAAAAACCACCTTGAAAAACCATGCCTGGACGATTATGACTTTTTCCTGTGTCTCTTAGTACAAAATTGCCACAGCAAACCTTGTAGGCCTACCTGTTTGGGTATTTCTAATTACGTGTGCCTTCAGACTTCCAAAGAAAACCTCTTCCACAGAGTAGGACGACAGCTATTAAGTACATACATCCTCAACATCTATTCTAAATGCCTGCATGCGGTGTATGGCACCAATGTAGTGCTTGGCTTACCTCCATTCTGTCCAAAAGTACTGCCCAATCAAACAGCGCGCTTGATTATTCATAAATCAATAAAATTAATTTTAAAAATAAATTTGACACAATTATACCATACCCACCCGAAAACTTTGATTCTTTCAATTCTATTTGATGCGTGCGCCTGACAAAAGGCTTTGCTTGGGATGTACATTACTCGAGTTGCTGTACTCAGTGCTAATGATAGAATGGTTCTCAGAATCATCAAACATTTTACTGACTTTCTGCTTTCGTCGACATGCCAAGGAGCGAACGCTAGGATGAAGGAGGAGTGACAGAGGCAGCAAGGTAGTTGACACCTGAATCGCGGCAATCGACACCATTTGAATTAGACTTGAATTCTTAGAAAGCTTGTTCTGAGTGGCAATGAAGTAAAAAGTTTTCGCTGCGACAAGAATTACACCAATGCAGTCTACAGCTGGGTAGACTAGCAGCGGCAACACTTCTTTCAATGCCCACATATGCTGATGCTTCAGAATGCTGTTGTGAGTGTATGCCCCTCGGCAGAACACTATGCTCACGATCAGTATCATGACAGTGCTCATCAGGTGTACGATAAGGTCTACTCCTGCGATAAGGCTGCTTTGAAGAGTACCTTCGTAAAACGAGTGGAGACTGCTCTCGTCGTATTTGATCCAACACCACACACCATTCAGTCCGTATGAGTTGTGTATGAAGGGGATCCACGCAAAGAAACATGGTAGAATCAGAATCACTACAATACCTGTTACTTCTCGCTTAATCCGACAATTGCATATCGCAAGCATGAACACATACCAGCATATCCATAGCATGGAGAACGACTTTGCAAATCCAAAGTACTGGGATATAAACCCTAACGCTACGCAGGTACTGTTCCATCCGGGCCTAACTCTGACGCAACTCCCTGACGTGTACACAGGTATAACCTCCGCTGCTAGGGCGGCGTTAAATAGAGAGCAGAACACGGCAATGTACAGTTGAAGGCGATGAATGTGCTGTCGGTAGATCTTGAGCGACAATATAAGTACAATAGTGGCGACGCAACACAATATACCAAACACAGAAAATGTTGCATTCAAAGCAACGTAAAGCACCGAATCTTCCACTGATATATTTTGACAGTCTTCTCCCATTTTGGTTGCATGTGAAAGGCTCCACACAATGACAATGAGGCCGTCAGTGGCGAGCTACAGAGAGCCTATAATGTACTTCTAGATCTCCCTCGACCTCACCATAACGTTTGAACTTTTAACGTTGCTAATATAATTTGTCGCGGGATCGCTTCCGGTTGTTTTAGCGGTGATGTCACCAATATTAGACTAGATGATAATGTCGTTGCTAAATATGGCACTGTACAGTGCTAGAATGTCTTTGTGCATATGATAACGCATGTATTATATAGTGTAGTTGACCTTTGTAACAGCTAGGTAGAAACTTCTGCCCGATGAGCATACTGTAGCTTCTAAAATACGCGTGATGCTCATGCATGATTGAAGTACACTCTATCATGAGCTAGAAAAGTTTTCCAGGGCAGTTATCCGATCTGTTGCAGTAAAGAAGTCATCATGCACATTCATTTCTAAACGAAAACATCACACGCCAAAGCCCTATTCTCGTTCCCAGACTCAGCATCGCACCTATGGATGGATTACATCACCGATACGCTTACAAGGTACTGTAGCAGTCATGTCTCTAATGCCGATATCGTTGCATCCTGCTGTTACATGTGCCTGCATGGTGTAAAAAACATCAATAAATGTAGTAAATTTTAGCAGTTACCCAATATGCGGTGGGTTTTAATGCATCGATCAGACATGGCCACAGGCACCGATTACCCCAACATTCCACAGCCTAAAGGTCGGCATACACGGGGCGACTTCCTGCTGACTTGTTGCATGCAACTCGAATGAATATACGTAAAAGTTCCGTAATTGTTTAGTTTACTGATGGTTTGCGGAACATTTGTCCATATTCATTTGAGTTGCATGTGACAAATCGGCAGGATGTCGCCCCGTGTATGCCGGCCTTTTAACATTCCTAAACAATTAACTTCATTAACACCTACAACGGCGCGCGCATTCATTGAAATTTGTGTACCCATTGCATGCAAATTAAATACATTACATGAACGGCATCGCATCGTGACCTATAGTGAGTGCAGAGACATCAAGTGACCTTATCTGAGTACTCCTATACTATAGCCTCACCAGTCCACCCCTCCCTATGCCAGTCCATTCCACTTGTGTACACACACACACACACCATGGCTTTGTCAACTTTGGTCATCAGAACCAGAGGACCTAGGGTAATTCTGTGAGTGCAGTGACATCAAGGAACCATATCTGAGTGCTGCTATACTATAGCCTCACCAGTCCACCCCTCCCTATACCAGTCCATTCCACTTGTGTACACACACACACACACACACACACACACACACACACACACACACACACACACACACACACACACACACACACCATGGCTTTGTCAACTTTGGTCATCAGAACCAGAGGACCTAGGGCAATTCTGTGAGTGCAGTGACATCAAGTGACCTTATCTGAATGTTTCTATACTACAGCCTCACCAGTCCACCCCTCCCTATGCCAGTCCATTCCACTTGTGTACACACACCCACACACCATGGCTTTGTTAACTTTGGTTATTCCAACTTGAGAAACAGGACCTGATGAATGTAGCATCTGGAGGATGGATCGACTCCAAGGTCAATTCATTAATACCATTTTTTGACGTTATGAAGCAACGAACTTACAATTACAGATAATTGCCTCATATTTTGAGCTTATGCAAAGAAGTAATATGCAGAAAGTAGTATTATAGTGATATGTTTCAGCACGGAATAATGACAAAGTGGTTTGATCCTACATTTATACCTCTGCTAAAAGCAATGGGATATTCAGCAGTGAAACGGTACTGTAAGGTAAGAAGAAGAGATACGTTTTACTAATATGAGCTGAATATACAGTGCACACTATAGGGGAAAGATTTGCTGAAGAATGAAGTCTTGCTGTTTCCTGTACACAAGCCACAGCATTGGAGCCTATTGGTAAGTACAATTACGCATTGTAAAAATTCTTCATTGTAATAATCCTTATAGGTTGTGCACATTCAGAGGCATGTGATCAAATGTATTGATTCATTGCATCAAAGTAAAATTGCTGCTGTGAACTGGATTTGGTAAGTTATCCATATACTTTGTTCAGACTATGCGGATGTGCACGTTATGCAGGTTATATATCAGTAATGAGCTACGACTTTGAGGATTTAATGCACCATTGGACATACCAAGATTCAGTGGTCTGCTTTGATTCAAAATGTAATATATGCTTGTTTGATATAGCTACTTTTCAGGGGAGTAATTCCCCAATGCAAAGAAACCCAACAGATTGTGGTGTATTTGTGTGCTTTGTGAGTTGTTCATAATTCTGACGTGCTTGACTTATTTATTTAGTGTTCTACTTTATACATGTAGGCAGCACGACTTATTGTTAACCAACTACCTCTTCTACATACTCAAGTAATTGTCTAGTAGGTCTGTAATCTGATTCTGCTGCAATCTGCAGGGACTAATGGATGCATTTAGATTACAAATGGTTTATGAGCTTTCAGTGGGAGATCTACAGCCAATTGGTATAGATGTATTGCATGTTTCTTTTGTAATTTCTCCTATTTGTCTTCAACCTACACACATAGTGGAGAAAGCAGCATATCTGTAATGGACAATGCAATGCGTTTAATCTCAAATACACCTCTTTATGTACACAGGATCATAATGAAGAAGCGAAATTGCCTCAGGCAGAACACACAATTTGTGCAAAGCAAAATCAAGATGCGACTTTTCAACCTGTGCTGCCATGTCACTCTTCATCTCAGCCATTGTAGAGACCAATGCTGAAAGTTTGGGATCTGATATTGATGCAGCTGATGATGAGGATGACAGTTATGCTGAAGCTGAAAATGACACTGATTGCAACAGTGACACTGATGATGATCTCAATGCTGGTGTTCCCCTAGTGCCTGATTTTAGGAATGCACCTGATCCAGACGACATCTTTGCACTGAGATGGGGAAAGTCTTTTTACATGAAGAACTTCTCACACTTCAAAAGAAAAACCTTGGAGTAAGCATTTTACAGTGATTTGAACTTTACTAAATGTCCGGTACTAATTTTCTAGTAAGCATTATCCATTTCCAAGGCACATAATACGAAGAGTTGTGAAAGATCTTGAGGTTTAAACTGTAATAATTATTGATGCACATGACAATTTATTTATCCTTTAGCCGACCCTCCGGGCCATCTTGAGTAAAGATACCGTATCAGATCTTCAAATCTACTTCAATGAAATTAAACAGCTGCATAAAGAAGATTTGTACTGGCCTCTTTTAGAATGTTCTGACATGGTACACAATTCTCACCCATATCATGAATTTGACATTAGGAACATTCCTCCCATTTACAGGTATTAGAAGTGTTTTACTTTCTTCAAGAACTTGACTGTGATGTACAAAAACAGGCTGCACTGTCGTTGTCTTTATTAAACAAGTGTGTAGTTTGGCCAGAGGTGAGTAAATGTATCAATGATAGAAAATAGAACATAAATCACAATGTGTAAATTCTATACATTTCCAGATTGTCGTAGCTGTACTGATGGACACATTTCACCTTGAGAGAAAGAAAGCAATAAAACACTTCCTTAATCGCACACTACCATCTGTTTCCTGTTTACAATAATGCATGCTGTTAGTAAATAACCATGTTGGTTGGCTGGCTGGACCAGCTTGCTCAAATTATATTGTTATTTTAAACAGCAAGTTATAATCAATACGTACAACATGCAAACAGCAAGTGCAACTGCAGTATAATACTTTACAAGTTTCGTTACTCCAATTGTGCCAATTCTGTGCCTGCCAGGCAGACCGCTAATCATCAAACCATTGAAAATTGCAGTACATGATACGCTCAGCGGAGACGTAATATGACTTATGAATACACTCAGCCGCTTGATAGCACCTCAAGTGTTAAACGAATTACGAATGATAGGCTGTGGAATGTTAGGCTAACTTCAGCGCGGTGCCACAGGCCCAACTTGCTCCACTCAGACATGAAGGGCTGGGGGCTTTGCTCATTGTTGCCTCTCTATGCATGTTCTTCAAGTTTAGCAGGTGTATATGACCAGAATCTCACCAAGTGATTGTTAACAATCAAGTATAATAGGTGGGTCAGTCAGCTTTTGCTGCTCAGACTCTGGAATGATACATTGCTATTTACGTATCCTGTTACATCAGCATCTCTAGTTTCACCTGTGTAGTTATTGGCTTTGACAGTAGCCTAATTTCCTGAGCCTGAGAGCATAGAGATGCATCATGAGGTTCAACACACTCATGTGCACAGGTAAACAACAAACAACAAAATTCTAAGTGTCAGCCAGACACATTTATTGGGACCATGATAGCAAAGCTCTAGCATTAGCTCTGCTCAGAACAAAACTGAATGTTCCCTACCAGGCTGCAGTAGCTTGAGAGGTGCTGTGCATTCTGAGAGCAAATTGCCACGATAAACTCTTCACCCCAGCATGAATATGATTATCAGAGCTTCACCACCTCACAAAAGTGTCACAGGAAACAACTGAGTGTTGGTCTATAGGCCCAGCAATCCACAGCATATACAAAAGAGCTTCCAACAATTGCCAAGCATGCTTCTCAGCTGCATGGATGGTACAGCAAATGAAATCTCTGAATGGTGCACTGAGAATGTTAAAATTGGGAGAATGATAAGTATTCTTCTCAGGTGGGAAGATGCTCAAATCACAACAGGGCTGAAACTTTGCTCTGGAATGTTTTACAAAGACCCGTAATTATTATTATTATTATTACTAATGTACACTATTCATCAAATGGGCATTATACTATGGGAATATATGAAACACCCACACCTACTGTACATCCACGCACACAGTCACACATGCATACACGCATGCATGCACACGTGCACACACACACACATACACACACACCTATAAGTTTGAGATAAAGAGAATGGTTATGGTGTTGCATGGCCCGCATAAGGGTCTATCAGGCTCACCCTGCAATAAAGGTCTGAGAGGATCACAGCCTTGACATTGCTGAGCAGGAGCTGGTATTTAGCCAGTAGCCAGGCATGCTGAAGCAAGCCATATGTAGCATGGGAACACAGACCCATCATCATTGGCCTCATGATTCCTCATAATTTATTTTAAATTACATTTTACATATTACTTGAACCGGGTGTGACCACTGGTGCAGAAGGATGGGCTGCTGAGGTGCAGAAGTGTTCCGAGTTAAAATGGATTTGCGTACCACTTGCCACAGTCTAATCTATGGGGCTTGGGGGAAAGAAGGCCTACCAGTGTTTTTCTCATCTCACCTCGTGTCTTGCTCAAGCAGCAAGTCTAGTCACCTTTAATCTGCACAGTTGGAGTGTTATTATAATTTCACAGTTACAATGTATGTGTGGGTAAGATGCAATCCACGAACTTTAATAGGTAACATTGCATTGGATCATGGCTGGGAATTCAAATCAGCATAAGGCCAAGGCATTAGTCACATGGGTTAACCGTCATACGTCTTTCAAGGTCATTGAAGTAATGGTGGATACTCTCAACACCCTGCTTACCCAAAAATCCAAAGCCCATGTGCCATTGTTTTAGATAAGGCACAACATGGACTTCTAAGAAGTGCATCTTTGGCAGCACTGAATGAATAGCAAAGTGTTTGCGATAAAAAGCCATAAATTCTTCAATGTTATCTTCTGCAAAACAAATCAGTATGAAAGTACACAATACTGACTCACTGTTTGCACTTACCTATATCTGGATCAGAGACAATGTTCTTGTCATATATGGTATGGCACTTCTGAAATAAGTTAAAAAGTGACAAGTACTTCTGGCTAACAGTTCTTGCTTCACTAGACAATGTTGGACAGTTGTCTGCAGTTGATGTAATTGAATTGCACAGTATTGTAATGTTGTTGGCCTAGAATGTAATAATGTTTGATCATTTTGTTTTCAACATATGGTTGTTACCTTTTAATGCTCTGTGAACGTGATTGCGCACAAATGTTCCACTGTAGTATGCCTGCCTCTTTACATGAAAAAGGCTAGAACATTGTCTAGAGCCTTTACACAGGGTCCATCTTTGAAACCCTCTTTCAAAGCAACATCAAGCTTGTTCATCTCCTCACACTATAGATAGATTAATATAACTAAAATCTTACCACAAAATTCAGCCTTTAGCTGTATCCACGCCTTCTTCACCAATTGATAGCATGTATATCACATGGTGTTTGAAGCATTGGATTGTATCCTGCAGTGCTACCATTTCATCCATTAGTTCTCGTTTAGTAACTAATGCTTCACAGTACTTTTCATAGGAGATATCAGACACAGCATCCAACACAACACCTCTGAATCGACAAATAATCTTAAACAAATACCAACAGTTATATAAAGTCCAGGGGAACATACATGTACCAATAAGCATAACGATATTGTATCACCATGCATGTAAGTACTCTTAAAGTGGGTACCTAAGGCAGAGGTATGGAAGGAAAAAGAGGTTGGCAAATGACATTATTGAATCTCTTAGCTGTCTTCAAATTTCCCCCAGCATTCATAACTCTGCGCTGTGATCATAGCACAGTGATGCAATTGTTCTTAATTATATCATACATTCAAGATTGGGTGGCTAAATGATCTCATCATGAATCATAAAACACCACAAGCAAAAATGTCAGCCTGTGTATTAAAATATATATTATACCAATACAATGAAGAAAGAATTTACCTACCACTTGCATCATATTCCTTGTACTTCAGAAAGAAATTAATAATAACAAAATAGGAAAAACGGTATTTTCTGCCTCTGAAATGAAAAGATTAAATCTTGTGCAAAATAAAGTACAATGTTCTCACCCCCAACCCACTGCTTCAATGTCAGCGATTTGTTGAGAGTATCGTTCTAAGCAGATCTTCAAATTCACAAAAGAGACCTGACCAGAAAATATTGCTACAACACATGTATTCTCAACAGAATTAGGTGTAGTAACATTCGAAGTTGCTCCGCACATAGTGATAACAATGGACGATCTGCTGGCAAAAGTAAATTACGATACAAAAATCACTTACGCGGCATAGACATTATAATGTAAGTGTAATAATTGCTGCAAAAAACATAACTAAAACAATACACCCAATAGTGCACAGCCAAGTTGGTAGATTTATATGCTTTGACCCGCCATCGTTAGAAGTGTGTGAAATTTTACACAGAGCATTTTGCCCATCTATCTGGACGACTGGCAGAAATATGTAAAAAGAAATTAAAAAACTAAACATGCCACCATCCCATTCTTATTTAATAAATTCAGTGAAATTTCTATGTCTTCTGGTTAACCCATATAGAATCCCAATAATGCACAAGTGGCATCGTTAAGGCAGGCGCATTATCAATAAAAAATCCCTTTGACTGATCGGTACCAGTAAGTGTCTTCCTGATAGACTTTCCAGTGATAGCTCTGCCGATCCATCCGATTGGTGATGTGTTGATTAGTGCAGCCTCACCACCCATCACAAGTCCGCTGATTCTGCCTGAGGTGACAAGTGGTGCAATTAAATACCCACCTCCACCCATCACAACAGCATAGATCATCTTGTGTAGTACAGAACCTATGTACTTTGATATGCAGAATTTGCTATACGAATAAATATATATTTAATAAAGTTCTATAAAAGAGATGCAATAATATATTTATATATACATGTATATTCCAATTAGATAAATTTACTATTAAATTTTATTATATTATATTTGTAATTTTCCAAAGTGATAATGCCAAAAATCTTGCTGGCAAAGTTACTTACATCAAGCTGCTATTGCATGTTGCATATTACCACAATGAAGCTGCAGCTGGAAAAGATTTTGCTCACCAACAGTTGAGAGTTGAAGCCTATATTGTGGAAGGAGAGTGGGGAAGAAAGGTCTCAACTCCAATGCAATTTGCTGTTGCTTTAAGCACAAAATGTGTTAATACAACTGTCCTTCTAGTGAAACCAAAGCATGATTGTCCATTCATGGCAGCAAAATTTCCCCCAATCAAAGCCATTTCAACCTATTTGGCTGCTCATTATGACCACCATTCTAAAACCCCTCAAGTTTCATTTTTTCACAACCTTGGACAGTCTGTACCCTCTTACATAACAAAGCTGATTCCTGCTCTATTTGATTCCCATGACCAAGTGAAATCCAGGAGTCAAATGTTAGTGGTTGTAGAATACAATTTCACAATATGGATTCTGAGAACGATGCCTCTAAGGAAGAGTAAACGGCAACACTCCAAGGAGAAGCCAGAATCCATTAAGGCAGAAGTTATGAAGGATGTATGTAGTATTTACCCACAATGTACATGTTGCCAATGCCACTTCAAGAGTGCTCTTGGCAGAGAGAGGCACAAATGTAAAGGTCCCCACCATGCAATGTAGTGCTGTTTCTATGGCTATTCGCTACGCTAATAAGTACTACGCACTAGAGACTTCACAGTAGATGAGCAGGCAAGAGCAATGATAACCTCAATTACAAATCCTGGAACTTCAACGTATGCATTGTTTGAGGTAAATTTCATAGCTGGTTGGGCACACTGTCAGAAGAACCAACACCCTGAGCTCAGCACAAGAGTACAGGACTTCATTGCACAGTCCTGTGGTCAGTCAAATTCGAGCAGTACACCAGACAACGCAAACATCCAGAGCATGAATTGAGTAGAATCATTAGAAATGAGAGCCTTTGCACGAAGTGGTCAAAGGTTACTGTACCAATGGATGAGATTGACTGGGCTGCAGAGGATCTTAGTCATCTCAAGCTTACACAGCTTCGGTACTACTTGCAAGTGTACAATTTGAAGACATCTGGCAATAAGAAGGACTTGATTAAGAGGATAAAAGACTTCCAAATGCTTGGACACAAAATATATATAATTCACTGCCTTGGTTTATGTGCAAGTAATCTTTCCAAAGTATACAAAGCTCAGATATCCTTGTTAAATGGAATTTGCTCCACAAATGCCTTTTCCCTCTTCTTACTGTCAAAAGCCTTTTTACTCTTTGGGATAGCGGGATCGGGCACAAGTTTCTGAAATGTACAGACTATTTTCTCGGCACAGCTCTCAAACTTGTCTCGGCTATGGTGGTCATTGGCACTGGAGTCAAGTATGACTTTTGTCAAGTATGACTTTTGCTGCTTCCTTAGCTAGCTTCATTCTGGCAGTCCTTGTCATCCAAAATGGAACAAATAGTGCTTCGAAGTGTCGCAGCAGACATTGGGAATGAGAACACAATTTACGGTATCGTGAAATGCGGATGAATCCAGTCATCTATACCGTTTCAAATCCCTTTATTCTATTATCTATGGTGTAAGCTGATCTTAGGTTGACTGTTTTCAAACACCAGAACAATCAGTCTTTGCATGTTGGTTACATGGTTTATGTTGTTTTATAACCGGACATAGGTGATTCTCAACTACAGTAAGGTGTTTAGGTGTTCATTGTACTTTGTTATTTATTGCACATTCTGGTTGTCTGACTCGTTATGGGACTACTGGAACATTGAAACGTACGACCTAATTTCCACAATTTGCAAACAGCCATGATTTGCAGAACAAGCGAAGAGACAATGCACAACCTGGGTACGTGACAAGGTGAGTCTGGGTACCAGAAAAAAGCACAGTCTTTGATGCAATAACAAGGTCGATTTTTGTACAAATAACTTACATGGTCTCTATTTTGCATCTGGCAATACCTAAAGATTCAGCCTAGCTCATTTACTCATTTGAACTGGCCTCAGAACAAACTGTACTGAACAACTCTAGACGATTGAAAATTGGAGAACTGCTTGACTTTAAATCAACACCGGTGTACGTCTCCATGCTATATATCACACTAAAAATTACACCACACATCTCACAAGATTTAGAATATCTAAAAATGTATTTTCGATTCCTTTTCCAACTATTTTCAAAAACTATGGTTCAACTATAAAACATTAGAATTTCATGGACGTGGCTCAAAAAAAATGACCCTTAGTGTCAGGAGTTGGGGTGGGCCTGTATTCCCCTCGCCGTTGAAATTGGGGTAAAGAGGCCCTAAATGCTTTCTCATTACTCACATCTCTTCTCTCAATCTAAGATCATTTCGGATATCTACAAAGCAAGGATGGAAATAATGTAATGTATGTTCTATCAATGTGGCAGCTGTTTTTCATAAGTGTTGGAAGTTTAGGAAGGATTCTGAAGCAACTGCATTCCTAAACTTGCAGCAAAAAATTTTACAACTGTTAAGACACTAAAGTGTCCATCATTTATACATGAAAGTGAGGGATCTTCGTTTCATTGCAGTGATGGTGACAAGTGTGTCATCAAAGTATACTTTTCTCCATTCAGTCAGAAATGTGCCATTAAAACATTGGATGAATTAATCAAAGCTGTTCTTTCAATATCTAGGGCTGTGCTTTTGATGCATTTTGTTGGAATAGTTCACAATGATTTACAGTGGGATAAAGTCGTAGTTCATGACAATAACTATATTTTGATTGACTTTGATGATGCATACATTCTTTCCAAGGCCGATACTAAAGAATCTTGTCCAGGCCTCAATCATTTGCGTGCTGATGGGCACCCCCTAGCACATTTGAACCTCATTGTTTTGAAGTAGATATTTGGGCTATTGGTAAACTGATTGTGTCTGAACTCTCCAAATGTAAGAATGGTTCCCCTAAACTACAAGTTAGCTTGAGGGATCTGGGTTATGGTATAATGACTTCCTACACCACTGTCGAACTTTCTTCCATTATTATGAGATTGGAACAGTTTTTGATTATTATGTCTACAATTTGATTTGATCTTTGATTTTATTAAAAATGAGTTAGCACATCAGAATATGTGGCTACCACAATACGACACATGAGCAAGAATTTGTACTGTTTAGAACTCTGAATTTCACTTGGTTAATAACTTTTTTGTTGCTGTAGAATAGGTCTTCAGAAATGTTAATGGACACAGAAATGTGACAGACACTATATGTTTAACATGGACAGGATGCCAGAAGGTTCTAGATGATTATCTGACTTTTCTATTGTGCATGACCTTGTACATGTCTGTCACATACTGGTATTTGTATTGAATTTAAGCAGATGTATTTTTGAAGTGTGTACTGTTTTTGTGATTAAACCTGGCAATACCTATTCGTGACTCCTGGTCAACGTTATACACTAATGTCAGAAGTGGGATATGTTTAAGGAACAGAAGGCCGAGTCTTTCGCAACCCTGATTGGTTCTGGTGGTGATCCGCACCTTATCCCAGCGCAAGTGCGCAATGAGTTATTAGCCTTCTCATTTTTCCATAGTAACCAGCCAGGTGTGTTGTTGATGGTTGGAAACTAAACATCCCTCCCTCTCCATGCCCCTCTTGCTCACTTCTGTGAACCTTTTCAATGCACTCATTTCACCTGCGAATGTGGGGGAGATTGTCACCATGCTACCATTTGAGGAGATATGCCAATGCATGATGAAATTGCACATGAAAATGTAAGTGAACAATATCAGTCAGATAATCTTTTCCCTACATCACATTAGGACCCTTGGAAGGAGATCAGGCTTATAATTGATGGTTTTAATGATGATAGACAGCAAGGTATCATACCAGGTTCCCACATTGCTGTTGATGAAGTAATGAGTGCATGGTATGGTGCAGAGGCTACGTGGGTTGAGAAGGTATGCCACCTGTGACCCTGTAAGCCAGAGGGGGAAGGGTTGAGATGAAGGCACTAGCAGATGGACAAACTAAAATCTTGATTTGATATGACATAATGGAAGGAAAGGAGCATCAAAGAAAGAAACTATTTGCAGACATTGGTAGTGAGGACTTCGTCTCACCCAGCCATTGTTTGGCAGTGGCCGATTTGTTCATGCTGACCCTGCCTTCTCTTCTGTAAAAACATGTATGGCTCTTCGCCAATATGGTCTTCACTTCATGGGTATTATAAACACTGCTCACAAAAGAATATTCCCTTGCATACCTGATGTCAAAGGCAGATGAGTATGGCACAGGTAAAGTCAACCCCAGAGGAGGTCACCTTTTATAGGTCACCAAAGGGCCCAGATGACATTACACATCCACTTATTTTTGTATTAGGGTGGCATGACAAGAAGGGCAAGTATTTGATTAGTTCCTGTGGTACAACACTACCAGGCACACCATGCAAACATCCTAGGTTGAAAAAAACTGTTAATGACGGCTTGTATGAGATTGTGGCATACACCAAAGAGGTTTGACGTCCTAAATATAGCTTAGAAGTTATCATTAGGACTAGGATACTTAGGGTGGGCTGAAGGTCCTTAGGGTTTAGGGTATGTGTGCCGAAGGTGCATGAACTACATCAACTTTTCACCCACATTCGGAATCCAGAGTCGAAAAACACCCATCTCTTATCCTGACCTTTTTACAATCAGCCGCATAATGAGGTGCCTGATATGCCATATAGCTCGCCATATCATTTTCCTGCCATGTTGGAAAAGTTCTTCAGTTGCTTTTCCAGCATTGACATCCATGATCATTCTGTGGGATTTTAGGAAGGATTCTGAAGCAACTGCATTCCTAAACTTGCAGCAAAAAATTCCAGCATTCCTGAAATGGGAGATGCTTCATATAACCTGGCCATGGGTTTGCCACCATGTTTGATTTGCCGCATTCTTGTTTTTGAGATCATTGAGATGTCAGACTTGCTGCCCAATTCCCAGCTGCAAGAGGAAAACCAACCGGTCGTGACCCTTGATGGTCAAGTGCTGACTGCAAGCCACACAGGGCTCCAGTTCACAACGTTACTTGCGCATGGCTGTGATACTGGTGTCAAGGTTCCTGGATAAGGGCCCAGAGCTATGGGCATACCAGACATCACCTGGAATTTCAAGGGAAGCACATGGGTAGCCTACGACAGGCAATACCGGTCAAAGGCACTGGCGAGGGAGAGTTTAAACTGGTCGTAAGTGAACTCCCACCTGTACAACGAAGCCTTCACTGGGCGGGCCAAGGCGATCTCACGGTGCTACCACTGTCTAAGCGACACACATGCCTCATCAGCTTGCCTGCTTGCCTGCTGAATGCAAATCCCAGTGCTACTTCCGATGCATACTAATCTGCATCAACCTGTTGGTCAGGAGATCTGCAGGGGATATAACCATATTCAGATTCTTCAGCACTAACAAGGACGAGTCAAACTTCCACAAATGGTGGGATGCTTAAATCATCGTTGTTTACAGTAGATGCCAAAATATGTCGCATTCTGCTGTTAGAGAAGGGTGCACAGGTCAACAATCAGAGCAAGGTGAGTGCAGTTTGAAATCAGACAAATGCCTGTTTGTAGGGTCTGGGGACCCTACCAGAATAATTACATCACTATACCTATAAGCAGCTAGGAAACAAGCGTCTAATCATAAGGGAAAAAGTAATAGTCCTATATTTTGCACACGAGTGTAAAATATAAATGTCTTTTCAGGCTCTGATTGGTAATTATCACAAAACAAGCCCAATTCTTTTCAAGCTCTACATGTACTTTTTGCATTTACAAGCCTATTACTCTTCGGGTGCTGTCTAATACTTATCATTCAGAGAGACCCATTTCTTTCCCGAATTCTGCTTGTAACATGCTCATGCTGACTCAAACTGTCATCACGATTTTTGAGATATTTGCAAAGCCATTAGGCTCTGTCCAGGAGGAAAGTGTCTGTGGGAGTAAATTGTCCTACTGGACACGTTACTCCGGAGTAAATTGTCCCCCAACGGAGTAAGTGGTGCGTCATATATATTGTGTAAATTGCAATTCAAAGTAGTGTGCAGCCACGTGGTATAAGTTGTTAATCACTACCAATAAGGAGTATAGCTGCCAGCTGGCTTTCGGAGGTTGTACATGACTTCTACTACATGTAAATGGATGAGACTCATGAGAGGACAGATGAAACGAGGAACAAGAGTTTGCTGATATCCACAGGTACCTAACTGAAGGTATTTATCGCGATGACTGCACCGCTAATGAAAAAAGAATCCTACGACGAAAGCAAACAGGTATAGATAGTTCACCATTAGTTTCATATATAAGTAGCACATGTTCTTCGCTTACGTGTGAGCACTAGTAACAAGCAGTATTTAAATGTATGTTCTAACGTTCGTGAAGTAGACTACTGCGGAAAAATTGTATATGCATGAAAAGTTCAGCTTTATTCATTTAAATACTATACAGGTTCAGATTGGAAGATAAAAATGCAGTACAAGACAAGGAAAGGCATGTGGGTGGAAGTGATATTCAGCACGCACCAGAGGAAGCAGATCATGGAGTCTTGCCACAGCTACCCTACTGCAGGTCACCTTGGTAGAATACGAACATTCTACAAGGTGTCAGAATGCTTTTACTGGCCTGGAATCTTCAATGATGTGGAGAAAATTGTATGTACATTTATTACATTGTGCTTGACATTTAATTTTAAAAGTATTTTAATGATTATTGCTTATTTATATTACATACACATCTCACTACATAATGTAGGTGATGTCATGTGACCTGTGCCAGCATACTAATACCTGAAGGTTTGACAAAACACGCCCGGAGCTACATCTACATCCCATCAAAGTACAATCACCTTGGTTTCATATCGGCATAGATTTAATACGGCCACTTCCTGAAACCTCTGCTGGACATAAGTATGTGATGACTATCTCTGATTATTGCACGAAGTGGGTGGCAGTAATTGCACTTGAATCTAAACATGCCAGTGATGTTGCAATAGCATTGTTTAAGGTAAAAAGTAATAATAATAAATGTCTGACTATGTTTGAATCACTTTTAAAAATTCGATACATTGCTGATGTTCATGCAAATGGGTATACCTAGAGTTCTGACCTTTGACCAGGGCACAGAATTCCACAACCAGATTAATGAAGAACGAATGACATTGCTTAAAGTGGATCTTTTGAGCACAGCCTATCATCCACAGGTACATAAATATGGAGGAATTTGTACAGAACTATGCTATTCAGGTATTAAATGTTACATCCTTTATTTTAGACCAACAATTTGGATGAGCGGTTCAATCAAGCCATTCAGTTAATGCTTGTAAAATTCTGCAGTGACAGACACAGTACCCGGGATACGTACTTGGATGCTTGTACCTTTGCATATAACACTTCAAGACAGGAGTCAACCAAATACAGTCCCTTTGAGCTAATGTTCGGGAGGAAGCCTGTATTACCTGTAGAATTAGATGTTGCTGATGAGTCACCTGAAACCTTGCTTAGTGATTTCAACACAATACCTGAATGCAGTCAACCGTTAATGGACAAAATGATTGAAGCAAGGTATGAAACATTTCTAATAAAATTTGCAACAGCTTTGGCTAATGGGGTACAACCTGCATGGTCACTGTGTAGAGTGAAATGAGGAAGCATTTATTAAGAAGCCTTGAAGAAAAAGTTCTCTCCATGTTTCCAGTGGAGAAGATAAAGAGAGGAAGAGTTGGTGTTACTGCATTAACAGTATAGAAATTTTCTGCTCTTGCTGAATGCCGATTGAAGGCAAATGATCGAAAGTTCAGGATGCAAGGAGTGGTACCACTTGGCCTGTGTGATGAACCCAGAAAGAGCTGCAGATGAGTGCGGTTTTGTACTCCGTGCAAGTGATGAAACTGGATGTAGAGATATCTCATAATACTGCACCTCAAGAACGTTGTGATTCAATTTAAAAAATGCTTCTTGCTCTTTCCTGTCCTTGGTGTATTAATTTGTGTTCAAAAACTGTATTTATGGCAATTCATATTGAACTCAGGGCACATGCATCAATCCAGCGAAAAGCAAACTGTCCTAGGACATATTATTCCGGAGTAGGACATCTTATTCTGGAGTAAATTGTCCGTGGGAAGAAGGGACAGTTTACTCCAGATGGGGACAGCTTACTCCGAAATAACTTGTCCTAGAGGGACAGGTTGCTCTGGAGTAAACCGTCCTAGAACAACTTACTCTGGAGTAAATGGTCCGGGCGGACACTTTACTTCGCAGACAGTTTCCTCGTGACAGGTCCCTGCAGGTGCCCAAGACAAGACATCATCCATATACTTTCCAGGTACATGGTAATTGAAAAGGAATACTTCATCAGTCAGAGGCAGAACAGTGGTGAAAGATTATCCAGGTAAGTGGTGCTGAAAAGTGAAACTTGTGGCTTGTGGTCTGTCTTGTTAGGATATGCTTTCCTAGAAGATTGTCACAAGACCATGTTATAGCCAGAGGCTCTTTTCAATTTGTGCGTAGTTTTACTCTGCTGCAGATCCAGACGAGAGGCACAGATAACAGGCTTCCATTCAGCAACTGAAACTGGGTCTGTGGCATCAGATGCTCAAGCCAAAGACCCCATTACAGATTTTCTGATTAAGTACTGTAAATTTGGCTGGCCTGAAAAACACACAAGTTAGTTAATCAGGTGGTAGTGGCCATACTCAGGTCGAGAACATGCAAGCATCCCACATTGATTCATAAGCTGCTCTGCCTATTTGTTTGTCAAGGCAGTGTACAACTTCAAGCCAGGTGCTAAGCACACCACCGGTATTGATAAAACATCACGGATGACGTTCTACAGTCCTAGTAGCAAGTAGGGAACCAGCGAAAGTCAACACTTCCAAAGTGCTTTCACGTTAACTTCTGGATGTCTTCTTAACAGTGTATTCAAAGGCTTATCCAGACCTCAATCAGACTTCTTGTTTGTGCAAAGTCAGCCCTACAGACGGCGACAGCAGCGGATCCAGAAAATATGACGGGGATGGTTCACTGAAGGCCACTGCCCACCTGAGAGGGGAAGTGCTTAAGCTCCCAGATCGCCCCAGAAGTTATTTTTGCAAATGATCATTATTACTTTTCAGAATCATATGAATTTTAAATATCAATGCAATATGCATGAATAAAAATGGTACACGCGGGAGCCATATAGTGATGAAATATCAGTATAACACTTCACACTTATAACACTTTTACTGGTGTACTTGAATCTCAAGCAGATAAGATATCAGCTAACTCCATTGGTCAGGGACGTTCTATCGATTACTTTATAATGAATCGTCATCAAGGCCAACTCATCCTTTCTGGATTCACACAACAATCAGCAATACCTTGCATACACTTAATTATTAAAGTGTGAAGTGAGATACTTCATGCACAATGGCAATGCCTGGTACAAGTGAAGATAGAAGGCAATGCTTGGTACAGGACAGAGGGCACTACTGCTCTTCTTGTTGTGATGAGAACTGTGTTACAAGTTCTACAGGACAACAAGAAGATGGTCAATAGAGGGTGCAGGAAGATTGTTTTTATAATATAACTGAGTGCATGAGGTCCCAAAGTAGTGCAAATTTACATTGCTGTCATTTGCAGACTGACTGCAGCGCTAAATGGACAACTGAGAGTAATTCTACTGGAAAGTCTAAGGCTTCAACCAGAGATAATCTATAGAGGGATTGCAAACAGGCCAATCAACACTATAATTTAAAAAATAATGCAAAATTTCATTCCCTATAAGTTTTATAATGAAATATGTGCTTGATTATTGAGGTTGTTTCTCCATCATGAATAATTTGATCGAAAATTGCCTTATCACTAGATTTAATCTTTTGGAGTTTTATAGTCCACAGATGATGCACTTTAACCAATGTACAATTAGTTGGATATAATTTAAAGTTAATTAATACTTAGTACCAACAATAATACGCGCAATCCTCGAACGAATCCTTACAAGCGGTTTAGGATAGATTACAACAGACACATGACACAATATGGACAAATGAGTTTTTTAGATCTTTGTATGGTTTTTTGCTGGGCAACCTTCCTCTTTCCTACCCATACACTGGTATAGGACGGAACTGTGATTCACATTCTGGCTATCTTCTTACTCAGTGCAGTGCTGCAAGCACTGCCTATTTCATGGCTGCAGAGATATTTTCTCTGGACCTGGCAAGAACAATGATTAAGCCTTCTGAAACAGGCACATACATTTGAGCCACGACCAAACCTTCCCGCGTTCTTATTGTGCCGAAGCTTCAAATTTTCTTCCGCCCATCACCTTTGAAGATTTTCGCACAACAAATGGGACGTTGTTAACATGTGATGGGCACACAACCTACATAGCTCTACCAAATTAACATATCAAAAAATATATGATTAGTAGGTGTTATATCTATGGTGCGATTCACCCGTGCAAGGATAGGGCGTGCTGAATACTAGCTGTAGTACATGTACGTTTTAGAGCTCTGGTAAATCACTAGCCAGGATTTCGAGGCTGTGCATCCCGATTAGCGTAGAACACGGTGCGATAGAATAAGGATGTATGAACAATGCGTAGAACACAATGTGCTTCCAATCTTAGCAGCTACATAACGGATTTCTTACTTGCACGGACTCGGCCATTTTGAGACGCGTTGAGTTATTTATCGAACCATCTGCCAACTGCATGTAATTTGTTTTGGACATCAGGCTCCTCCCCCAAAATACAACCCAGTACCGGTAGCAGATGTACTACGATATAAATTAAATCGTCATATCACCCCTGGTACATACTCTGTAGGCAAGTACAATTTGTCTGTGTAGTACGTTAACAACCCTGAAACTCGAGGCTATGTATAAAAGCCTGTTATATAGCGTTCACGACGTCTTCACTAAGGTTTCCCCAAAAGAGAAAGTGGAAAACTGAAGTGGTTTTTTTTGGCACCGGTGAAGTTGAATAGGCCCTATATAACGCGTACCGCGCACATTTGGTGGAATACACATATAAAAACACAATTATTCTTAGCCTCGTCCCCAGGCCCTATTTTTATATAAAAGTTAGCGGGGACAAAAAATAGGGCCTGGTAGCGATTGGCAAGGTCTTGGTGCGCATGCGCTAGCCATTCTCCAGAATCTGGAGAATCGTGCACTGTTGTAATTTGGTTTGTAATACTTTGTATCCAGATGATCATTTTTTCTCTATCCAATCTATTTAGGGGATTTGATGAGAAGTTGGGGAACTTTGAGTGGTATCTCTCATCAATCACCTCCAGTATTCTGGCCTGCAGTACAACTTCAGCAACAATCTGTACATCTTTCACATCTGACCTCCTGCTGTGAGCAGTTGCTTCTGGATGGATGCCTGTTTGTCTCTCAAAGCCAAGAGCAAGCCTCTCAAGGGAGGACACTGCTCTTGCAGCACAAGTACTAGCAAACTCGGTAAAGTTAGCTCCCATGTTCCCTATTATTTCTTTGTACAGCTTGTTTACATGTTCATTGTGGAGATCACAAGCAATGTTTCGACCTTTGCCACCATGGGTATTCACAAACCTTCCCCAGGCAGCTGGTGCACAAGGTATGGCTGGAGAGTAACAAGTTGGAATTGTAGTCTTAGAGCCTCAAGTGCATATTTCGTCTTCCTCTCTGCATGGAAGTGGAGCATACACAACTTCCAACACCTGATGACACGTTCTCCATCTCCTTCCTTGCAAGCGTCGGTGAAGAGATGGACTATAGCTGCAAAGTGGCAGAGGACCTGTGCATAGCTGTGTACTTGATCACCAGTGTCTGGTACACTCTCATTGAGAAAAGCCTCTGGAATCACTGTAAACCTTCTAGCCACCTTCACGGTCAGGTCATTCAACAAAGACATGTTTACGATTAT
Source organism: Ephydatia muelleri (assembly GCA_013339895.1). Lineage (NCBI taxonomy): Eukaryota > Metazoa > Porifera > Demospongiae > Spongillida > Spongillidae > Ephydatia > Ephydatia muelleri. Next base: position 4,494,034 of record JABACO010000012.1, on the reverse strand, counting down.
ATCCTTTATGTCCCCCTCAGGTCCTCCTATGTTTAGCTCTCTACATGCAGCTGCCACTATGTGTCCCTTGAACACAGTGAGTAATGCATCCTGGCAAGCGTGCATGTCATCCTTTGGTTTCTTAGCTTTGGACAACCGTCCAAGTCTTGTAAAGAGTTGGGTGAGTGATCCATGGTCTCGTGGACTGATCTTCACAAGCTTTTGCCAAATCAACTGCAGAAAATCAAAGGTACATGTACATGTAATATACTAATAGTCACACTGAATTATCATGTGTATTATCATTGAGGACTGACAACTGTGATCACATCTGCACCATTTCGAGGTGAGTACACAGAAATCTGTATACATTGTGCACAATAAGTATTAAGAACATTATAGTTTACCTTAACTGATGTAGGAGCAGCCATAGCATCTTCAGTTGTGTTATCACATGGTTTCAACACAATTAAGCTTGCTTCCGTAACTATGGTGCATGTAAATTTGGTTGATGAATTTATGTATACAGCTTACCTTCAGCGGAATTCTGAGATACATTTGGGGCACCAATCACATGTAGCTCTTGGTCTCCTGGGCCATCTGTAGTACCTGGTACCTGATCATTGATACTGTCACTCAGTGGCTCAGTGCAATTATCAGTCTGTGCTGTGTAAGCATATATAAATCAAGTGTGATACATGGGACAGTGCCCGCGAAAAGGGACCTAGTGTATTTATATAAAACGATATAAAATTTTGTTCATATAAAACTGATATAACTTCCGAACGGTACACGCCATTGACTTCCTATTTTCAACACTTCATACTACACCATTTCTCTACGGTAAAATACTTTTTGGGGTCTTGCACTTGCTCCGTGCCTGTATTGCAACGTCCGATACCCCACAAGGTATGAACCCATCATAACTTTCGGCAGGAGTAATCAAATCGCTTCAAATTCGGTATGTAGATAGAGAGGTCCTATACCTATCTATTTGTTCTGTTCGTTAATTTTTATGCAATCCGTTACGGAGATACAGTTGAACAAACTACGTGCACATTTTCGCGCTCGTTTCGCGCCAATGATTTGGGTAAATTGCGCTCCGCTCAATGTATGGGGAGGCGGGGATTATTACATTGGCGCGAATCAAGCGGGAAAACGTGCACGTAGTTTATTCAACTGTATCTCCGTAACAGATGGCATAAAAATTAACGAACAGAACAAATCGATAGGTATAGGACCTCTCTATCTACATACCGAATTTGAAGCGATTTGATTACTCCTGCCGAAAGTTATGACGGGTTCATACCTTGTGGGGTATCGGACGTTGCAATACAGGCACGGAGCAAGTGCAAGACCCCAAAAAGTATTTTACCGTAGAGAAATGGTGTAGTATGAAGTGTTGAAAATAGGAAGTCAATGGCGTGTACCGTTCGGAAGTTATATCAGTTTTATATGAACAAAATTTTATATTGTTTTATATAAATACACTAGGTCCCTTTTCGCGGGCACTGTCCCACATTATGTTTTATATTTCCCTTACAGTTATGGCAAATCAGGATAAGTAAGTCTTCTTCCAGGGCGCTCAGGAGTCAGACGCTTGGCCACAGGTCTACACTGGTTAGTGTGAGGAGATGCCTCAGGGCCACTGGTGTCCTTGGTTCTTTTTCGTGTGATCTGGGCTTGTGAACCCATGGTATCACTAGTGCCAGAGCCAGAGGGTGAGGCTTTATTCTTCGCATAACTAGCCTTGGCTGTTCTTATAAATGACTCTGCTGACAAAAGTTTCCTATTGCAGATCCCGCAGATGAACTTAGTCAAACTATCATCTGGAGCCACTGGGACATCAGCAACCTTGCTGAGCCTTTCTGCAAGACCTGAATTCAAAGATTTTGTAGAAATGTGTGGGAGGCACAACACTGCCACAAATCCTGCAAGACCTTGACTCTTTCCTTGTCTCCATTTCTTAGCATTGATTTTGGTATATTTCGAAATGGAGCGCTACGCGCTACGCAAATCCACGGGCGACGCATATACGACGGTCTGGAACGAAGTAAAGCTTACGCGGAGAACCGAATTAATATACGGAAAGGATTACAAACCAAATTACAACAGTGCACGATTCTCCAGATTCTGGAGACCTTGCCAATCGCTACCAGGCCCTATTTTTTGTCCCCGCTACTTTAATATAAAAATAGGGCCTGGGGACGAGGCTAAATTTCTGTAGTCTCGTACCCAGACCCTTATTCCCACAGCTGCGGATGGATTACATCACCGCTACGTGCTGTGGGAATAAGGGTCTGGGTACGAGACTAAGCTAGCTCAGGCATATAGCTGCCAGGTATTAAACAGTCCATTGACTCAGTCCTCTTCCAAATAGCCCCTGAATTCTGGTAGTTCATGGAACCATACATGTCTTCTAACAGCTAGTACATGTAAGCTAGAGTCTTGTGGATGATATGATTTCAAACATAGACAAGCCAAGTTCGTTATGTCAATGAATATGACTTTAATTCTGATAGGCTTAGAGTTTAGCAATTAATTTGTCATCACAATTTGGCAGAGGTTAAAATATCTAGGCAGAGTATACACTGAAGTTGGTCCACCATTGGTTGGTTAGCGAGCCAATAAGTGTATATGCTTAACGACCTCAAGGGATGTGTACATTAACAGATCTGAGTGGTGACAGGAAGTATCCACACATGTAAATGTGTACATGTAGGTGGACACTTGGGATCCGATCCCAGGTGCAAATTCAAAATGAACAAGTCGTTTGCCTTGCATATTGTCCGTGAGTGTTTTAAACATGTGGACTACAGATTCGTCAATCACAAGTTTGAAGCACCAACTGGGACAGTGGATGAAAGCCTTGCCATCATGGGGCAGTCCAGTAGACACTATATACATGTGTCCTCCTTGGCCACGTGGCCAAATACAATAAACTGCACAGATTATTCATAAAACTCTCTGTGTACTCAGCCTACCAACATTCAAATCAAGAATGTTTTTAGGTACTTTTACATTTATAGTACTTCTATAATATCTGTGGGGCAATTTTCTGTCCCTAATATGATGACCTCCACTATGTGGTGTGAAGTAGAAGTGCATTAATAATTATGCTTAATTGGTATTCTGCAGCCATTACAAGGGGGAAAATCATTGGTCAAATTTCAGGGCAGATAATTCCACAACACTACATCAAGGCAGGATGGACATTAAGGGACTTGTCAAGACAGAAGCATTTCGATGTCGTACACTTGGCCCATATTATGCATGATTAATGATATGTGTTGATAATTATGGCCCTGCAGGACTGATTGCTTGTCACCCTTCTTTGTGTGACATAGTCATTCCGAACACCCTAATCTGGTCATATCGAAATTCATAAACTTCAGTGTACCAGCTGTTATCACCAATACACCAATGAGTTCACTATAATCTACTCCACGTAAACACCAAACGCTCCACTCCAGGTCTCCCCAGCACTCAGTATGGTGAGGTGGTCGTGGTTGTTGAAAGCATCCGCCATACCTGACATTGGCTCCAATGCAATCCCATCCTCACCAAAGAAGGTCTTGGCCCCTGTGAAGATGTGCACCAGTCTGAAATTGCTATCCTGCCAGAGAACTACAGCCTGATTTGTAGCTGCATCATATATCTTGGACACTAACATAGCATCTCTGGAAGGCATCACTGATTTGTACTCCACATCATAGAATGTGGGAACCGTAGCGTTTCCACCAATCTCGCGGCTGCCATCGAAAGTGCTGTCCAGGTGGGTCATCCCCGTAGGGTCCATATTGGCATTCAGTTCAACAAGATTCCAAGGTGTGCTCGGATCAAATTCAACCCTTGCCTGGTAGATAGAGCAGGCAAAATACGGGTGCCAACCAACAGTAAGAGGAAGTGGTGCCTGAGGCATGTTATTGGTGATATCAAAGGATATCGTCATTCCAGCCCCACTGAGGCTGTAAGAAACTAGCATCCTCATGGTGTAAGGGTAACCCTGATCTGTGCCATCAAAGTCATACAGCAGTGTTAGAGTAGCATAGTAGTCTGTTATGTCCGTGTTGAACACAGTAAGTTTCTTTCCATCCAAAAAGCCATGAAGAGCATTTTGTCTTGGTGGATCATTTAATGGCAGATCGTTGGTATCATTGTAAAATGTATACTTTCCCTACAGCAAAAGCAGATAGGGGATGAGAGATGAAGGCAAAAAGGGGCAACATAACAAAGGATACTGGTAACAGAAAGAAAAGAACACAGTTCAGCATGCAAACGCTTGCACATGTACATTCATAAGAAGCCAATGTCTATCAGTTGACAATGCCACACCCATGACAATATACAATGGTTGAGGAAAAAAACACAAACTCTTTCATACATATGTAATTGTACATTTATACATGTACTGTACCTACATCTGTTATTGGTACTAAATTAAGTTAGGTTTCATAACTATTTTTTCATGCTGAGGACAATGTTCAGTGACACCCATTATTGCAGAATAAAACCGAAGTTATATTAACCAAAAAATATTCACTTCTATGGCATTCTTGAGTGAGTGATCTCTTAAATCACAGTCCTGATTTGAATTCATAAGTAAAAGAGCTATGCTAAAAACTAAAAAGTTCAGTACAATATAAGCTAAATGTGATAGCTATCTTTTTGTGACTACCAGACCTATATATGTGTTCCTCAGAAATATGCATTACATAAGAACAGCACAAGTGCATTATAGGACAGGTACATTCTAAACCTACATAAGCTATTCTGTTGGCCCAAGGTATGAGTAGCATCCCTTTCCAGAACTTGTTTTCAGTGATGGCAGTTTCATTGCCATTGTCAGTCAGAAGAACATCACGAAGTGTTCCAGTGGTCCTGGATGAGAGCCTCAATGCCTCCACCTTGCCCCCAAAGTCTGTCACAATCTGAACATACTCATCTGGGATTGAGATAAGAAAGGGTAGTATGGCTTGTGAATGATTCATGAATGTACAGTGTTAGATGTGTTGTTTGTCTACCACAGCTTAAGAGGGCAACCTGCACATCTCACAGTAATGTAAGTACATACATGTATGCATAAGTTTCATACTGGTCAGTCGAACCTTTAGACCAAGCGTAGGCATGTTAAGTATGAATATGGGTTTGTTATGCATAGCAACGTTAGTGGGAGTGGAACCCGCTCACACAACGCCAATTGGAGTATGTTGTATGGATGATTTAGCCATTTAGCTGACAAGACCAGCCTGTGGCAAAGATACAAGCTGAAGCGTCATTAGTTGGACAGCGCTCATCTGCAGAGCGTACGTGTTAGCTAGCCTATGACAATTTACACGTATACTAGTACTGTATGGCATTTTTGTATCTGCGCATGCACCTCTGGTCCCAAGAGTGTGGAGCACGTGACTATTTATGTTCTGTGTATGCTAATCGAGTAACTACCTATGAAGACTTAGAGCAAGGTTAATGGTAGGGTATTGCGTACAATGTATGCATGATTTAATTCACCTGTTAGTACGTTCCGAATGATCTTGGTTGCCAAACTGCCAATAGATGCATCCTCTACCGTGTAGAATATTGCGGCTTGTGCACTTGTCAGGGCGACAAGTGCGAGAATCATCCTATTCATGTATGTACACATTTTTTATACTCCAGCATCACGTGCCAGATATTTTAGCCCACTCATGCGTTTTAGCCTCGTGCCCAGATCCGTATACTTATTGTTTCATTTTTAAAATTATTATTTGCAGTAGTCTTCTTTAGTGCCAGGCATGGGGGGAGACAAAGAAACCTTTTCTAGATTGGCTTCTAGCTTTATCCACCTGTACGGTAAGTTGAGCTGTTCTCTTATTTGCTCAAATGCTAGAGCCTTTCTAGCACGATCCAGCCCTGTTGTCTGCACAGATGATATTAGTGTTTGATTTGTTTGTGTGTATTTGTTAGGGCAATTTTTAACAGGCCCTAGAATTTTAAGTGTGCGTTGATAATGTCACATAGGAAGTTAAAATATCTAAAATACATAAATAAACAATACACAAAACAATTCTGACATACAAAAATACTCCTCCTTTTCACTGTCCAACTTCATAGTACCCAAAATATTGCCCTATTAGATGGCAACTGTCTCTGAAGTAAGATATATTTACATGTACAGTATAAATTTGGTTATTTTGTAGAGCATTGTCTCCACATGAATTCAGCCAGGTAGGTGTGGCTGTAACTCACTTTGTACCAAACTTTACCACATCCTTTCAATGTGCATGCACCACTTACAGGGGACAAAAAGTGTGTTTTATATAAGCTACCCTTTAGACATTTGGGAACAATGCTTCTGCGTTGTGTTCTAATATAAGTATCTTCGTGTTGTCATGGATACATGTAATCCATAGGCTTGGCAACAACACAGCGATAATAAGTGTCAAAGAGCATCAATTCAGCACGGACGGCTCACGTGACACTTGATAATGCCAAATCATCAATGTGTTGTTAGTAGGATGAAGTGCCGTGGTTGCTGGTCTCGAATTAACAAACCACTATTAGGCGGCATCGCGGTACTCTTCATTGTAGATGTTCTCTGGGTAGGGTCCGCAGGCCTTTCCGAGGTAAGATCTGGTCATAACAATGAACTCAAATCGCATACTCGCACGCACAACTTGTCAATTGTTCTAGCGACACGCGTGCACAATCAATTGAGACCAATTGTTACGATGAACGAACGCATCACTTGACGCAGCGATGCTCGAGTGAACACATACACGTACATATGTCTGATTTCAAATGAAGCCTACCAGCCAGGCACGCATGACAACCGACACACACACAGACACACACACACACACACACGAACTTCATGTTACTTAGGTCACTATGTGACGCGCCTTATGTGATAACAAATGTTTGAGAATGGGTACCATCCGAATGTTATAACAATCAATTGTTGTGTAATTAGTTATCTGTTCTGCTTCAATGGATGTGGTTTCTCACTGTTTTGTAATTCTTCACCTGTCTTTCCTACCACACCCCACACATAAAAATCCAGTATATCTTCCAAAATGGCACCTACCCCAAGCCACTCTTCACCACCTACTTTGAGACCTCTCTCTTTAGCATTTATCTCGTGGCATTCATCTTTTGGCGACCATGGCAACGAGCCTGCTGTCCTGTTTTGTGCAAAAAGAAGTTAACGTCTTCTTTAACTATCTCCACCAGCATCCAGGTAAGATGCACTATGTTGACATTCGATTTTTATCATATATGCCATCAATTTTGCACGTATACAGTACTTGTACTTGTGTGTCTTGTCTTGGTTTCTCATTACTTGTCCATATGTAAACTGATTGTGCTGAGAGGAATGAAATCGTTTGGAGATGCAGCACTTGACAAGCACTTCAATATTTTGGTCACTAAAGTACACACATGCACTCATGCAATGTGGACATTATCTCTTGGAATGACTTGTTCATTCATTCAACCAAAATTATTTCCTCATCCCTGCTAGTTTTATATTCATTTATCTTCTTGGTTGTCGTATACTACTACTGACTGGTAGAACTCCCTCCATATCACTAAATATTCTCCATTCCCCACTCCCCATTGCCACCCTCACCATACCACCACTCTCCACCACTCCCCATAGCTACCACTATCAATCCTATTTCCACTTACTGCTGCATAGCAATACACAATGTTCTTACATAGGTCATCTGATCTTGTTGCAACACATGTACATTTTCATGCAGTTATGCGACAGCAATAGTCTAGTCTCACTATTTCTATCCCTCTCATTCTTCATCACCCCCTCTCTCTCCCCCCACACACACCCTGCATGAAAGGGCTCAGGCAACTATGTTGAGATTCATTCCAACGGAGAGGAAGACGAGTCTGAGGCATTGATCAGCCCAACCGATAAGACGGCTGACGTCAACCAGGAGACTGGGCAGATTGAAGATGGGACCATCAACAGAGCATCTAGCAATAGTCTGGTTGAGCCAACTATTTCTTCCCTGGTGAGGAAATTATTTCATTGGTGCAGTTCTATTGTAATGTGATGCGCATGACCTATTGTAGTAACCAATTGGCACTCAGAAGATAGTACAACCTAGAACTTCCTTAAATATGCATGGTACGTATCCTTAGGCCTTCAGCTGTGGTGCTATGATTATGAGGCATTATGACCATGATGAAAACCGTACTCAACTTTGTTATTTAGGGAGTTGGGAGTCCTTAAGTGTGGGCCATCAGTAAGGGAGCTACTGCTGTCTGCATTTAACGACTGCAAGTATATATTGTAACATGGAACGTTCTATGCGAAAATGGGTCTTGTGGATTTCATTTTATAACATAAAATTTAAATCGATATATCTTCCGAAATATTAACGCTATCGGGTTCCTATTTTCAACACAACATACCACACCATTACTATATGTGCAAATCCATTGTGGTGTTTTACACATGCGGGGTACCGACGTTTCAAGGTCCGATACCCCGTAGGGTTCAAAACGGCCACATCTTCAGGTAGGAGTGTCCAAATCGGTTCAAAATAGGTACCTATGTAGAAGGGTCCTACCACTATTGATTTGTTCTGTTCGTTAATTTTTGCTTTATCCGTTGTGGAGATACAAGTGTGCAAAGAAATTGCATATTTCCCGGGCGTTACGCGCCATTAACGTATTACAAGTACATCCTCGTAATATGTTCATGGCGCGTAACGCCCGGGAAATATGCAATTTCTTTGCACACTTGTATCTCCACAACGGATAAAGCAAAAATTAACGAACAGAACAAATCAATAGTGGTAGGACCCTTCTACATAGGTACCTATTTTGAACCGATTTGGACACTCCTACCTGAAGATGTGGCCGTTTTGAACCCTACGGGGTATCGGACCTTGAAACGTCGGTACCCCGCATGTGTAAGACACCACAATGGATTTTCACATATAGTAATGGTGTGGTATGTTGTGTTGAAAATAGGAACCCGATAACGTTAATATTTCGGAAGATATATCGATTTAAATTTTATGTTATAAAATGAAATCCACAAGACCCATTTTCGTATAGAACGTTCCACATTATAATATAATTTACCACGCAGAGTCCAGCTCAGTTTCATCCCCTCAACATCTGTGATAGTGAAGAGGAAGATGAGAAGGAGGGAGCAGGTGGTGCTGTGTTGTCAGGTAGGTGAACTGTGTGGTTACATCATTTACACACATCTACATCTAGAAAGGGTAGTCTTCAGTTTTTAATGTTCACACCTACATGTACATGTAGGTGCGGTGAGCCTTGCATGTCAGCTTTGCAAATTGTTTGATTCCAACAAATGTACAAACTACCCACTCATGAAATAAGAACAATCGAGGGACTTACAAGGTGGCAGCAGAAAAACAATGCCAACGAGCTGCTAGAACAGTGTACACTCTGGCTGGGCACGCCCCTCATTTCACTTGTCGTTCTGAATTACAAAATTGTTTCTTTACTTATTAGACAGATATAATTTCACGAAACACACACATGTTTTTCAACTCGTATACTTTCATCAAGATTGTGGGCAATTTTCATACCATCTCAATCATGTGTCAAAAGAGCCAATGGTTAAATAGTGAATTAAAAATGAAACATATTTTTAGTTTGACAACGTTTGATGCCATGGGATGGCAAAGCAAAATAATATTACTATTTACATGTAGTTTTAATAGTACATCTAACATAATTTTTGGCTCTGCTTCTTGACAGTGTAAATCATGGTACATGTAGGAATTGAGTTCAACTACTATTCTATTGTTGAATTTGCAACACAAGAGCACCAGTTCACCACAATGTTGTAACTAAATACTTCATGTAATATTAGCTACTAACATTTGAATTGCATGTAGAGGAGTTTGATTTAGCATTTTATTCATAGTCTTTCTTCACTTCTTGAAGCATTAGTAGTGTACTGTTTAACAGGAACATTGGATTTGGAATAGATTTGGGACTGGAGCAATAAACGATTTAGAATTTTTGGAGATCAAGTACACTGTAGGTTATCACAGTGCAGTACAAACTGTCGTGGAGGAGTGTCTGGCGAAGGACACTGTCCTCCTGGACATGTTGCTCTGGAGTAAATTGTCTTTCGTTGGAGTGAGTTGTCTGTCAGATGCATCTGTGCTTATTTACAATGACATATAACCTCATGTGGCTACTCAGCTTCGCATGCATGGTTAACAGATTTGGTATTTTTGCAAGTCTAACTTCTACTGCTGACAACAAGAGAAATGACAGGTGTCCCTCACTCCACGCGAGAAGTTGAAAAATATAAAACCTTGTTATAATTTATTTATATGCAGCCTCATTCCTTCCACTGTATATTTTTTAGTCCTGGAGTAGAATAATTTCATTGCTGCATTAAAAATATCACTCCACGGAGTAAAGTGTAATTTGAATTTTGTCAGAATATTATGTATATAATCTATATGGAGTGAAAATGCCTTACATGTGTAGAAATTCCATTGTGTATTTTTGATCAACTTCAAATTACTGGCTGAACAATTTACTAAAAAACCTTCAGATGAATGTGTTACTGCAAATGTACCATGTACCTGTACGCAGTTGTTTGGATGGGTTGGTTTAATAAAAACGCTTTCATGAAATGAAGGCCCAATTAAATCAAATGTTATGGGGTTTTAACAAAGCCAAATAATAATGATATTGCATGACCATCCAATATTGTTTTCACATGTAAGATATTGTAATAGCAAAAATCCACAATGCAACATGTTGGGTGCAACTCAAATGAATATGACTAAAATTTCGGCAAAGTCATTGATTATACTACTAGATTAGCTCACACTGTACATATATTCATTTCAGATGCATGGAGCATGTTGCATTGTCTTTTTCTTTATAAACTGATTTTAATCATGGTTTATTTTTATTTAGGGAGGTTACCTTTCAAGTTCTTTGCTCTTCCTGTCTCTCAAAAAATAAATAATGCATACTATTTTGATGTAGTCTGTGTGTAAGTGTAATGATGCAAAAGTTATACATGTAGGTAACAATTCAATATGTACTGTAGCTCAAAGTCAAATGTTTAGTGATTATGGAGCTGCACTAAGTGTGCATATGTCTGTATTAAGATTATTGTTTAATTTACACCCAAAAAAATTATTGATGTATTGTACTTTTATGGGCATTCCATCGTAAGGACTTCACATAACTATATGTACAATAGCTGCATATATTGTAGCAATTCTATGTACATGTATGTGATTATATGCATGGCTCCTTTAAGTTACACTGCTATTGTACTGGAGTGGGTTGTAAAGGACACATACCATTGTAGGTTAAACCGCCTTCAGAAACAGCCATCCATCTAGTTTAGTGTTTTTGCATAACAGCAGTCTTGTTGTCTGTATGTCTGCAAAAAAGGGGGTATTAGAACCTTGTATGTACATGTAGCTATTCAATCTGTAAGAGCTAAACATAAACCTTTATGAGTTCATGTTACAGAGCTGTAGACCCTTGGTTGGAATACAGATTGGTTTTCTGACCAGTGTCAAGTACTATATATGTACACTGTATGTGCCATTTGTTTCGTGCCAAGTTGGCTATGGGTTTTAAGTCTCTGTGTATAAGTATAAATACCCAGATGCCTTGATACATGGACAATGCAGGGGCAACATTGTGCACACAGTGATGCATCAGTTGAGCTGTTTATAACTTGTGTTGCCTGGTTGTTCCTTTGAAGGTTGAATGCTAGAAACCTCAAAACCACATTGAATGTTCATCTATTGTGGCTACGCTTCCTGTGCACTAATTGCCCATTACATTTGTGTATGTGGCTGCTGAAATGAGCTTCTCCTAGAATGGGGGTTAAGCCAACGTTTTGTTAGGAGTAATTTCATATGGAGTAATGTGTAGACCTGTACTGTACAGTACCTATGTGTTTGGACTTGTTACACTCAGAACAGATGGAATGTAATTGTTGACTCACGCGCGCGCGTGCACACACACACGTGCACACACACACACACACACACACACACACACACACACACACACACACACACACACACACACACACACACACCACATAGGTAGTTTATCCATTGTATGCCTTGTCTGCCCACCATCATGAGACCCATGGGTCCCATGGCAGGCGCACTACTAATGGACTATTACATTTAATGACCATACAGGGGGTGAGGTTGAATCAGTTATCTAGGGTGGTTAGTTAGCTTTGATATTCATAATATCCAGGGGGAATTGTTTCTCTCCATTCCCCTGTACATCACTGAATCATTAAATGGAATTGCCCAAATGTATCTTGCATGCTAGAAATGTGCAGTGTTTAGAGTGGAGCTAGCACAGTATGGATAATTATATGCATTATAGTGTACTGTGCAGTGTAATGTGCATAGAGCTACATAATGCAGTACATGAGACCTGAACACATACCAACCCAACCCCATGATAATAAATACATGACATGGTATTCATACACGATTGGGTGAAAAAGTCATTGATAAGACGATTTGAATTGGTTGTGGCGTTCTGCAGTTCATTACTGGTAACTTGCAATAGCATGGTTAATTACAAAGTGTGTGCACCTACATTATGGAAGTGAATGCACTGACTATTCAAATACATACACTGTATATTGTATGCATATAAATTCATGTGCAACGTAGTACACATGAGAGGAAGGAAGAAGTTAAAGGAGACGGGTTGACGTACTTGCAACTGCATGATCTGTCTGTATGGAGTGAAGTTACTCCTGGTATGTCAAGTGTACACATATGACACTTTGCCGTTCCACTCCATTTGGATGACTATTAAATATGTTACGTCACCTTGGTGATGGCATAATCGTGCGTGGAACATTGATTTCTTTGCCCTTGTTTTTTGATGTGATCATGTGTCATGTGGTTGCATTGCAGTGGCAGTATGGCTCCTATTGTGACTGTGTCTAACAACGAAGACCTATGCTACCATATTATTATCCATTCTTGCAGTACCCTCAGGTAGCACCATAACCAATCGCAAAGTGAGGTTCAAAAGGACTATAGAAGTCAGACAAGCATTGTGTGAGTCCTTGAGGGAGGGTGAGAGGGAGGAAGGGAGGGAGGGAGGGAGGGAGGGAATTGTGCTGTATTTATAAAACGTCATTTCAAGAAGTGCACGCATAACGTAGTTCAAGTCCTTGTGAGTCTATTGCCGGTTGTTTGATGTGGGCACATTGCTCATCCCCCACTGGTTAGTTACTCCTGACTTCCTCGTGCACAGCTTCCTCCTCCCTGAGCACTGAGGTAGCGAGAGGTGGTGATCCACCCATCATGTCGGTCAGAGTGGTGGTTATCTTGGCCTTCGTCTTTGGACTAATGGTGAGACTGGAATGCACCCAAAGATAGGTACTAGTGCAGACCAGAGTACAGACATGCCTAACTTCAAACTGATACCTGTACATGAGTGTATAGCATTGCGTTGATGTTTAATTTACGTGTAACCTGTACACACATGTACATGTACCTTAGTATACACTGCATGTGTGTGTGTTGAACGGTACGCACGCATGCAGTGTACAACTCTAACTCTTGTTGCAGTGCTTTGCATACCCTGGTGTGTAGTGTACACGTGTACAAGCTGCTAAGTTCTTGGCCAACTTGTTTACTATGAAAAGTATATATTATACATGTACTTTGCTAATATGTCGATTGCACAGGAAAATACATACAGGAATGCATATAGAGTACTTGTACTGAATTAACGTATACATCATATGCATGTAAATCTCTTCCAAAAAGTATTACATTGCACTAAGACATAGCAAAAACACTGTACAATAAATAATTAAACATACACTGTAGAAGTCTGTAAGACACTTCCCTTCCTTGGAATATTGTGTCTGGACTTTAATTATAGACCTTACATCTTCCACACATATGCACTCTGATTTGCTATGGTTGTCCAAAGTACGGGACTCTTTTTAGAAGTGTGGCGTGTACATGTATTTGTGCAGGGGTTTCCTCTGTTTGAAGCAATTGTGGGGATGGATGCCCAGCAGGATGAACATCTTGTGATGCCTGCTGGAAATTGCAAGTCACCTGTTTCACTGTTTTGTGTTGCAGTGGTTCTTTGCCAACTACCTATATCAGTTTGCTCTGCTCTACATCAATGTGGCCTCTGTGAACACCCTTTCCTCTTTGTCCTCCATTTTCGTCTTCATCTTGGCAGCCTTACCCCCACTCCAGTCAGCTGCCACTGACAAGTTCACACTCTCCAAGCTGTTGATAATAGTTGTGAGGTGAGAGAGGGAAGGAGAGGGGAAGGGAGGAAGGGGAAGTGACTGTAAAGGTGGGCATTAATTAAGAGAAGGATGAGAAGAGGATAAAGAGAAGTGGTGTAGTTCTACACTGCATGCCTATATGTATATACGCTGTTTGCCCAGCATGTCAAACAATATGCTGGAACATCTGGCTGGTGTTTTGTGCATTACCACAATTTTGTCTGCATGGACAATAGCGACCCTGTCATTATTATCACAATCTTGTAAGGATTAGGTTTTGGGTTTATAACCAAATCACGTGCTTCCATGTAAGGCATTCTGTGGAAGATGTGGGGAAGAGTCCAACAATCATGTTACAGCAATGGCATATTGTCTCACATAATACACCTACATACGTACATACATGTAACAGTGTACATGTACATGTATAAATATACTTTATGTGTAGTATTAAGAAACATATCTATCTCACCGTGTTTACTCCCGTAGTAGACAAAATAGACAAATAGAAAAAAAAAAGGGAAGCACCATTGTTTACACATTAATAAGGACTCCATTAATGTACATGTATTGAGAAGAGGATAAAGAGAAGTGGTGTAGTTCTACACTGCATGCCTATAGTGAAGAAGATAGAAGCTTTTACTTATCTTGGTACTATTCAATGCATGGAAGAGCTACTGAATAAGAAATAACCACATCAAAGGCTTTTTGTCAAAAGGCAAGTACATGTAGACTAATTCAGATTGTTGTTACAATGCTACATGTATAGGTGGTATATGTGTAGTTTTCGTGTAGTTTTCTTCGTACAAGGTACATGTACGTACATATAGATATACATGTATTTTTCTTTGTCGTGTACATGTTGGTACATGTAGGTGAGCATGTCCTTTTCTTTGTACCTAGGTATACATGTCTGTACTTTGTACAGTAGATGTACATGTGCTGTTTTGTTTTGTGCATGCTGTACTTTCATTACATTCACTAAATTTGAATTTCCTTTTATCTTTGTACAGCATTGGTGGTGCTGTGCTGGTTGGATTGTCACCTTCCAACAATCGGTCGCAAGGTGGTGAAAACAAGTATGTCGGATTTATTATGGTGATAGCCGGAGCAATCCTGTAAGTTTCGCCCTTCTCACAATGGATTAGACTGTCACATTGCTATGCATTTGTCTCCACTTTAGTTATGCCTTTTATCTTGTGCTTCTAAAGAGGTTTGTCCCAAACCCTGAGATGTTGGAAATACCAATGTTCTTTGGTACGACTCCAGTTGAACTGCATACTTGCGTATCGCACTAATTTAGTCTGGGAATGCGCCTTGTCTTTGCATGCACTAATCCTGTGCACGTATGTGTGTCCTTGTTGCAGGGTTCGTTGGGCTCTCAGACACCATCATCATCCTACCGTGTTTGCTGATATGGGACTTTGCTGGATGGGAACAATTCTCCCTGCCCCCCACCAGTGGCTTATGGACCCTCCTCTTGATTGACGGGTTTGTGGGGACAGTGCTCTCAGAGCTATTATGGCTATGGTGAGTGAAGTACATGTACATGTACTCGTATGTATCCACATGTGTGTGTATGCACTGTATTTGTCTGTACACATTTGTCAGTGCGTGGTGCTTACGGTTTTATAAGTTCATGGGATCGTGTCTAAGAATCCATACATGTAAGTTGGATATTGTGCAGTGTTTAGTATTCAGGTTATGTCCGTCCAATCAGTAAGACGAGCGTTAGGCAGAGGGCATTACTGTGGTAGTCGCATTTAGGAGAGTTCTAAATGGGATCCTCTATTACAGTGGGGGCTGGGCACAGTTTAAGTGCTTGGTACAATGGAGGATGTCTTGATGTCAAGGGGGACAAAAGTT
This sequence comes from Ephydatia muelleri, assembly GCA_013339895.1. Taxonomy (NCBI): domain Eukaryota; kingdom Metazoa; phylum Porifera; class Demospongiae; order Spongillida; family Spongillidae; genus Ephydatia; species Ephydatia muelleri. The sequence goes on along the minus strand of JABACO010000012.1, from coordinate 4,477,920 downwards.
TCTGGTGTCAGCAGTTGGCTGATGAAGATCACTTTGGTATAGACCTACAAACATCTGCTAGATTGAGTGGTCCACAAACTTTAGATATGTTGTGCTCTATATAGTGCAAGTAAATAAGCATGTGTGTAGATGTACGTAAACACGTTGTTGTAATAATGTCCATTTACACTGTGTAGGTTTATCACAAATGGGGTTACTCAACTATTGCAACTATTCAGACAAAGTATTTCCTCACATGTGTCTACAGTATACGAATACATGTTACCGCTATCAGTACAGAACTATTTTATTCACACCATGGTGTGCATCGTTTCTGTTGACCAGCAACATAAACATACATACAGGTGTTTATATAGGGCTACACACACACACACACACACACACACACACACACACACACACACACACACACACACACACTATGTACCAGTATGTACCAGCATGTACCAGTATGTTGAAATCAAGTGAAATCAAGTTGTGCTGATTCACGTGACTTGTATGATTGAACCCACGTATCAGTGGGTTAAAACATGCCTTTGGGTTTCCACCAACCTGTTCTGTTGCCCAATGAGGCCTCTTGTCTGGTCTCGAGCATCTCTAGTTGTTTTGACTCAGATGTTCAGTCGATGGCGTGTTATTTGATTGCATTGCTTGCACTCTATATTGAGTTGTGACATATTTGGACATCAAGAGATGGTATGGCTATCACATTTCAAAGCAAATACCCAGGTTGTTTCATTCTTCATTCCTTTCCCTGTGTTTGAAGCATCCTCTTTGCTATGCTACCTTTGAAACTACTTGCAGGTGTTATTATATTGCTACAAACTGTTCTGGGTTTTTTTAGGCCTTCTTAAACATTTTTTATACTCTGTACTGTACATGTCTAGCACATGTATGCTTAGAATATGATTGCTTTCTTCCTCCATCATAGGTCCGTTCTTCTAGCATGTACATGTCATAAGTACACAAACACGCACACCTACACACACACACACACCTACACACACACACACACACACACACTATGTGCATACTGACACACACACACACATACACCACCTACACACACAGGGCTGACTAACCAGGATCTAAATGTACAAGTGCATTGTAATATATTGGGCAATTTGAATTTTCGATAATGCCATTCACAACTGTCATGCCTACGCATACTCACAGCTCATTTGTGTGTGTCATCGTGTACAACTGTTTATCACCATACGGCTGACACCCTCCATGCAGCCTCACACCTCCACTGTCGACTACGCACACAAACCCACCCTCCACATACCTCTCACACTGATACGTGTATGTTAAGGCGTCAAGCAGCCTTCCCATCTCCATAGCAGGTGAAACTTCAAGCTGTAGTTTCGCCCTTGCTTGCTTAGTCACGACCCTGCACCCTGCTCTGAACCTTATTAGCACATGTAATAGTTAGTTATTGGCAGTGTGCTGGATGTGTTTATTGCATGTATGTCGGCTACGTGCATGGGCTAAGGCAATTAATTGTGTGTGCATAAAAACTGGCAAGATTCTCCTCTCCGTTTGCGGTTTTTCTCATTTCGCTTTCAAGTACACTCCAGTTGCCAAGTGCACCCATTGCTTTTAATCTGGTGCCAAATTAGGAGGGACGTGGGTGCATGTTGCGCGGATGATTAGTGATCGGTTCATCGGGTCACAGTCTGTGCATGCAGGAAGTAATAGTTGTATGTGTACAGGTGCGTATCCACTCTAGGATACACTGTACAACTATAAGTTCCCCTGATCCACCCTGAGATCCCTTACTGGTATTTTGTACTCCCGATTAGCTGCCATTGAGCACCAACCAGTCATACATGTATGGCAACACGTTTTGTGTGGCATGTGAATGAGTGAAACTGTAGCTGCATGTAGTGATCTGATTACTACAAATTCAGAGGAGTTTCCTGGGTTTGCTTTTGTGATTCCATATACAGTCATTTTGATTTCCTGTACCTGTTGCAGTCACATGATTTTGCATGCATGCTCTGTTTGCCAGAGTGTGTACCCATTTTGTTGATCTGAAGTGTACACATCCATGCAGACTCAGATAATATGGACATTTACCATACCTTCCCAATCAGACCAAGTTGCACTATTATTACATTCTTTTTGTTGAATGGAGCATTCATATTCTTTTCGCATACATGTGTGGTTGGGATTTGTGTAGGTGCATTGTGGTGTGCTGGAGGTTCATGCTTGTATTGTGGTGGTGGCTTTGCCAACCAGACAGTAAATTTGTAACCAGTGTATAACCACAGTCAGTCACATGTGTGGTCTTGTTATGTCATATATTCATGTTTGTTGTATGCATATATGTTGAGCACATGTTAGCCACTGTTTCTTCATTTTAATTTTTTTTTCCCTGTGCAGGGGAGTGTTTCTGACTTCACCACTCATTGGCACTCTAAGTCTCACATTGGTGACCCCACTAAGTATAGCATATAGCATATTCGTTGGAAAGGTGAGGGACATTGAAGTCTTCGGACATTGTGCACACCTTTTTTTTACACAACAATGTTGTACAAGTTGTGCTAAACATATTTATACGTGCACCCTGTGCCCAGGCAGGTTGTGCACATATGTATGTGGCACCCTGTGCATATTGTGTACTGGGAGTGTGCACATGTATTGTGACACACCATACATTGTGTGCACTGTACATGTTTTAAATATTCAACCTGTCTTCGTGCAGGCCTCCATATCATGGGAGTTCTTCATTGGAGCTCTTGTGATGATTCTTGCCTTTGTCTGCATCACACTGCTGGACAACTACAGCAACTGGGACCCAGTGTGGATTGGGATAAGGAAGCTCTGCACAGCAGCAAGGGGGATCAGGTGTGTGTGTTTTAGGAACGGGGGAGTGTATTTCAAGTTTCATTTTAGTATCAGTGTGTAGGGGGAGAGAGAGAGAGAGAGAGAGAGAGAGAGAGAGAGTGTGTGTGTGTGTGTGTGTGTGTGTTGTGAAGGGTATGTGTGGAGATAGGTGTAATTTGTAGAGAGATTTCCAAGTGTAGGCTAACCTGCCAGAAGCAGTCACCCAATTGTTTGGCAGAGTATAGTATCATAAATCAGGACCCCCCCCAAACCAACCACAATTTAGGACAGGCTGACTGTACAACAGATGGCGTTATATTATTGACAACATCCTTTTGTTTGCGCACAACTTTCTAATGTCCTATGTTTAGGAGTGCGATGATTTATATTGCATTATTTTTGCCATAGGGCACGCAGAGGTTATCAGTCACTGGCAATAATGCCTCAGGGAAACCGTTCTAGAGAAGATTCGACTGCCTCATAAAATGGCATTCATCTGTTTATGTATATACATGTGTTAGTATGTGTTTGTGCTCATGTTGTATGTCAGTACTTTCATTTTTGTGGTCCTCCTTACTTTATACAAATTCTTATTTCTGCAATATGCATTTCAACCCTCTTTTAAATTATTAATTATTTGTACAATGAACTTCCTGGTATGGACACTTCCGCTAAAGGCCGACCGCTGGAATGAGTATAAGTCGTAGTTCTGTGGTAACACGCGTGCATATGCTCGAGGAGGGTGGGCTTGCACGAGTTCGTGTAGGTCTGCACCCTGTGGTGTATAGCTATTTTATTCTGGAGTTCTAGACAACGTGTTTTGATCAGTTTGGTCCTAGTCATCGCTAGGAGACATGAGGAAGCCTAGGGACCGCGGCTCCATCCTGTTTCTTCTTGCGCTAGCGCTCTTACGTGGCATAGCTGGATGTGAGTTAAAAGAGGTCTTTACTAACATACTGAGTATTCATTTATATGTGTCTTTCTTTTTCTATACTTCAGCTTATTGTCCTGGCTGCCCTAGCTGTGAGTATTGCTACCTACAATATCCCTCCAACACTAGCGCCCAGTGCAACCCCTTTCAAGTGTCGTTTGTCTTAAATTGCGCGGTTGCCGGTCCATCTTCATCTTCGATCGTCATTACTTGGCAGGTCGATGGTATCAAGTACCAAAGCGGCAACGGTCCATATGTGGTACCGTCGGCTCCTTCTTGTAGTACATTAGGCAACGATGTACAAGTGTGCATGTCAACGTTGAGCGGGATGATCGACGACGGTTCGCAACACAACTACAGCTGTATTATTAGCTCCGCACAGGGAGTGGACATGTTTTCTTTGCCCGACACACATATTCTTCGTCTATACCCGCCGTCTGGGGAATTCAAAAAGATGTGCACCACATATAGCTTTACAGTCAATGATACGCAGTGTGCGTCGAATCATAGTCTTACCTGCACGCCTGCGTTATCACCCACTGTAAGCCCTTCTCTGCGTCCGAGTACAGCAATGCCAGGGTCACCTACAACGGCGGCTGTGGTTCCAACATCTCTTCCTACTAAAGGACATCCGTACACATCAGGAATTCCAACTAGTACTTCCATTATGATATTGCTACCGGATAGTGTGTACTCAACAGGTTTACCGGACAGCTCGCTCAAGTTGTTGCATCCCACTGTGACAGTAGGCTTAAACCTCACAGGTGATGTTAATACAAGCACCGATGACTTGACGAGGATGTCGTTGTACGTGGTAGCAGGTATAGCTACTGTGTTTGCACTCACAATCATTATTCTGAGTGTACTATGTCTGGTCCTCTGCCTGAAGAGATCACAAACAGCTGACACGGATACTCTCAAGAGTAAGCTTGTGTACGGCTGTTATGTGTTTGTGTGATATGTGCAGACATGTGTAATGCATGTACTGTACAGTGTGTGTGTGTGTGTGTGTGTGTGTGTGTGTGTTTGTGTGTGTGATAAACAATTTAGTAGTATATAGTACATGACCTAGATTGTGATCCACCTCTACTAGTCTGGGAACGTATACGTTGTATTCATTTTTGAGTCAAGCTGTGTTATGCCTTCAAATACTGTCTACTGATGATCACTGTATCTGCAGTGTGTCTCTTGTATGTGCATTTGCTATGCTGTGCGTATATGCAGTATATAGGGGTGTAAGGCACAAATTGGGAATAGAAAGTATTTGTGCATTTGTTGTTGCTCTTTACTCCTTTATAAGGCAGGTACTGTAAGACAACTGTACAAATGCTAAATGACTAAACCACAGACGTTCCCACCCTCATCAATTCGTGCCTTAAATGTACAAACCCCACATTTAACTCTTTCACGGGTAACAGAGCAATATTGCGCCGCATGCAGGTACTATACTAAAGCCACTCTATTTATCTAAACAGTGAACACTTTTGTAGTCAACAACATATTGATCAGTTGTTTCCTGGTCATAGAGTGCAAGTTGTTTGATAACTATGTTTTCCTGCCACACGCAACGCTTTTATTTTGCACAACATATTTATCGTAATAATCAGCTTTGCCTGCGAAAGAGTTAAAATAGACGACCAATTTTGATGAGTCAATTAACCATGTCGCTATATCATTCTGAATGCAATTGGATAACACAACAGAGGTTGTTGCTTTTGTTTGTGTTGCAAACCATAGAGATGCCAGACACATGGTTTGTTGCATTTCTGATACCTATATGGTATTCCACCTTCATGATTTTATGCTACAATTAATAGGCACCTTACTAAGGTTTGTACTTAGCCTTACTGGGAAAGAAACTCCAAGAATGAAACCAAAGAAATGTGGCATTGTAGGAAGGGGAAGGGGCTCTTATTTCCTCCATCATGCTAGAAGAGAACTTGTTATTTGTTATAACTTGTACTATTGATGCATGTTTCAACATCCACCTGTGTAAGATCACCCTTTGGAAATCTAGTTTCATAACATAACTTTGTGAAATTTGGAACAATTATACATGTATGCATAACAGACATTAGGGTAGATTTTTATAACATATTCAAAGGCTTGCAGCCATGATCTTGAAAAAGATCACATACCTTTATGGTGACTTGGGTCCAGTAGTGCATGCTACTTCTTATGCCCAGGAAATTGTTTGCTTCTGGCGGAGTGGCTGATGCTGAATTATACACATGCACACATGGAAATGTCTACTAAGCTTAGTTGTATAGCCACCTATTCTGTAATATACTAATGTAGATAAAAGCAATGTCAAAGATTAACTCCACTGTCTGAAATGTTTCCAACTGTTACCAGAATGAACATCTTGTGTACTTCAGCATATATTTATCTGCTTAGTAAGAGACATGCCCTTCCTAAGAGTGTATCTTTCTTGCTTAGAGTTCTATTGGGCTTTCACTCCCATAAGGATTGCTGTGTTGCTTGTTTTTCAAAACAAGACCTTAGGAGTCAGTAATTGTATCTTGTGGCAATGCATCGGACATTAATATGTCATAATTTGATTGGCACAGTGGCGCTACACAATGAGTGAAATGATATAGTGTGCATGTTTCTATGTCATTTGGCCCTTGCCTGATTAGAATGTAAATTTCATTACAAGACCACTGAAACAAAAGGGGGGAAAATTTTAGTGCACCTTTCAGCCCATCTGTAGTCTGCAAATAATATAATCAATGAATCGGCTACAAATTTTGCTCATCTCGTGCTCCTGTCTGTGTGTTTTTATACACCCCCTGGGACTGAGAGAACATATCTGTTGGTTCTGGACACAACTAATCCGAATTCCAAGAATGCTGTTAAGCATTAGTAACTTTACAGCCATGTAGTTTGCGTAGTAATTAACCTGCATGAATTCATTTGTCTACCTACCTTGTTAGTCTAACACACTAGACAGCATGCTTTACTGTATGTGTTTAGGAAGGTGCAGCCAATATGTGTCCTTCTGAATTATATACATGGGAGGCGTATTTCTATTGGTCACCGAGTGCTCACATCCTCTGATTCGTTACATTGTGTAGGTCAAGAACCTATTCAGAGTATCCGGATGCGATTTTCCTCTACGGGGTAAGCTGAGGTGTTTGTGTGTGTATGTGTGTGTGTGTGTGTGTGTGTGTGTGTGTGTGTGTGTGTGTGTGTGACTAGAACTAGGATTGGGTGGTGAGGAGATATGTACATTCAGGGGTTGATAGGATGGTACAACGAAACAGTCGAATAAGCTCAAGACAAGGAATGTCTGTACATGTATTTTCAATTGCATTCTTTACTGTAGCACTTACAAGTACGTTTGGTTACTATTAACTCTTTTGAGGGCAAAGCCAATTATTGCGGTACACATGTAGTGTGAAATAAGCATTCCGCATTGCAGGAAAATGTTTGCAAACTACCAGGGAACAACTGATGTTGACTACTATGTGTTAACTGTTTAGATAAACAGCGTGGCTTTAGAATAGCACCTGCGGCGCAATATTGCATGTTGCCCGTGACAGAGTTAATGTTATGGTATGCTTCATGCTCAAGAACTAATAGTAACACGATCAATTCTTAAGTGTCCGAACAACTCTAACAATTGCCTACCCAGTTATTATTGGCCTTGTAAACGACCAATCAAATCTTAATTCCTATATTGAGGACTACCGTAATATAGCTCACATTCAGATTATAGCTTCTGGTGTATTAACTTATTCATGGGCACCAGAGCAATATTGCGCCACAGGTGCTATACTATAGCTACTCTGCTTATCTATACAGTTAACACTTTGTAACAACATATTGATCAGTTTTTTCCTGGTCATATAGTATAAGTTGTTTGCTAACTATGTTTTGCTGCAACGCACAACACGTTTCTTTTTGCACAACATGTATACCGTAATAATTGGCTTTGCCCGCGAAAGAGTTAAACCTGCAAATCGTCTTAGTGTACATAACAATGGTGAGGGACGAGGATTTGCATCAGCTGATGAGTGAAGAGTCTGTTATGTTGTTCATAAGTTCACTCATGAATACTTGTAGTAAGCATGATGTTCTGTTGCGTGACATTGCACATGCATTTATCATTTCGTTGTGAACATGCTGCCCCTCCCCTCCTGACAGCTCCTCCCTCTACTCCAGTGACCAGCCAAATGATTCTGGTGGGCCAAAGACCATCACCACTACCACCACTAACACCACAACCACTACTGCTGGCGATCCGGACAGAGACTATGATATCATCACACCATTACCTACAACACATCAGTACAGCCGTCTGTACCGGCCATCTCTCAGCCCCAGTCCACCCCAGCAGGATGGTCTCAATAGCCGTCAGCACAGCTTCTGCACCACTACAACTGTCCTCACTGACATTGGCTGTCTCAGAACAAGCGGTGAGCCTTTCGAGATGGCTGATATGACTACAAGGAGACCAAACGCCCACAGCCCCCCTGATGCCCACGAAGCCCTGTACTGCATCACTTCCCTCAGCAGCCTCCACCACCAGGCTAACCAGTTGTGGTCCAACAATGAGACCACACCCATTTCTCCGCCTCCCCCTACGGCAAGTGCCACTCCTTCTGCCAGCAATATTGTGTATCACGTCCTCGAAAGCACTACAAATGATAGAAGTGGTACTGGTGCAACTGGGATTGTTGAGGGGGGAACAGAGGCAGCTGCCTCAAAGGACATATTTCAAGATACACTACAGTCACAAACATTTGATTCTGAGGACGCACCCTTCCCCTTGGTGCCTTACGAATCAACTGTCCCCTCCCTCATGCAGAGTGGAGCCCTTGATGGAACAAGTTCTATTCGAGCTGAGAATAATCAGGTTTGTTCAGTAGACTATAGCCTTCCACCAGATGCTATTGCTGCTGCTGCTGCTGCTAACCAAAGTGCCATGCAATTCGCGTACTATTCTGAACCCGATGATCAGTCTGAAGACGTTCAAATACCTGATTTTCGAATTTCACAAACACCTGATTTTCAAACTTCACGTACCTATGAAGTGCTCAGTGCTACAACCATGGACCCAAAGTCTTGCTACACTCGCTTAAAGCTTGGAAAGCACACTGTTGTGTGAGACCTAGGCCCTTTTTTTTTTCCACCTTGGATCTAACCTTTCCTATCCATGAGCTTCTTCTAGGAAACTCTGAAGTGAGTGCAGCTGTTATTCTAACAATCCAGTGGACAATGCTCCTTAAACTCCGTCAATATGATTGTATGTGCGTCTAAATATGTTTGTAATGGTTCTGTACAACTGTGTCATATTTTCTGTTGTCACATATACATGTATTTACATAAGTTATATTGACCAGCATGACACTAGTTATACAATTCTGAAAATTTGTAAAATATATTGTTGTAACAAATAACAGGTTTAGCACATATTGAACTACTTGTTACATGGATATACATTTTGGCTTCTCCCAGTTTTCAATGTATAGCTCCCAACAACTTGGATGTTGATCTGCAAATGAGCAATGTGCAAAATCATATATCACTAACAAGAACTGGCAATGTGAGAAAGGAAATAAATTAGCCTTGTGATACTAGACTTCATAGACTCAGTATACAACCAGCTTACGGATAGTTCAATCCAAGCTGCTTATTATTCCAATAATTCATACAATTCTCAAAAGTCCTAAATTAAATATAAAATTTAATCTCAAACAATATAAATAGTTGATAAACTATATAACAATTAATTAAATTGAAACTAACAAACCTCATCAATGCAGCCAACAAACCCAGCAGTATTTATCTGAGAGGACAAACTCGAACAACCACTGTCTCCAGGGATTCTCCCAACATAAAGATGATCACTGGACAAATGTAAAGGACGACGTCCTCCCTGAGTAATGCAAACACTTTTATGACAATTACACATGTCAAATGAATACAATACCTGAAGCTGCACCATAGCAAGTGTGATACCATTGACAGTAATAGAACCAGTTCTAGTAGCATAGCTATATTCAACAACCACACCGTACCATTTATCAACTCGAAGAGGTAGTGTCCTAAATTATAAACATCAATTAATACCCAATGAAATGTAAAAATACATTATCCTAACCTGGCAACATTGACATCAGTCCCAGTACTAAACCAGAACTCCAGACTTGAAGAATGTAAACTAATACTAACGAAAGAACCAGTGCAATTTGGAAACTCAGAAGAAAACAAAATCAATCCATCAGCACGATTAGATATGAATGAAAACGTTAACAAAAATGATCTAATAATTCCACTTCCAGAGGTGCCGTACTCTACAAACGAGCTGCCATTAAACATGACACCACGAGATGTTTTCAATGATGGGGAAATAGAAGGAAGCAAAGCCAGCTTTGACGAAGTAACTACTGATCGCGTTTCTAGAAAAGAAGTCAACATCATAGAAGCTGGTGTAATATACAACCCTGACGAAACATGATAAGATTGTACAGGAACGACAGATAACACTCCTAGGATAAGAGAGGTAGAAAAAGAAGATGGGACAGCTGATGATGGACTGTAAAGTGGCAAAGGCTGCACGGCAAAAATCTGAGCACTTGTGCTAAATGTAGCTGAAGTGTCATTGTACACCATCAGCTGCGATAGAGTAGCATTGACATTTGTGGGGATCGCACCCACTCTTGTGTACATGGGAGAGAACGTCAATGCCACGTTGACTTGAACATTGCCAAACAGTGCACCACTTCCACTTATTACTCCAGGTGTCGTCTCATTTAGCTGGAGTGGGACGGATAAAGGAGTGCTATACGGATAGTCTTTGATGTCGGGAAGCAAAGGATTTGAGTCCACTTCTACAAACAAGACCACAGACGTTTCCAATGGATTACTGCTGGCATTCTGCTTCATACTAACAGTCAGACCAGATGGATACTTGAGGACAGTGATGGCAGAAATTGTGCTATTTGGAGAGACTGGTGACCTCTGCAGTGGACCCTGCAGGGAGTTTATCAAACAATAGGGCAGAGTGACTGCCGACAGCAGTGGTATATACGACGAAAGTAAGCTTCCGTTCTGCACACTGATGCGCCAGTTGAGAGTAGCTGTATTGAACACATCAACCATCCCTATCAATGCAGCCCTTGATGGCAACAAATTCGACCCATTCACGGAAGTAATTCGTACTTGAACACCGCCAGAATAGGTCTCCACACTTTTCACAGGAGTAGGAGAGGGAGATGTACTAGGAGTAAGCGTGAAGGCAACCACAGGTGGGACTGATGTCGATGGACTGTATAGTGGCACAGGCTGCATGGTGAAAAGCAGAGCACTTGTGCTAAATGTAGCTGAAGTGTCATTGTACACCATCAGCTGCGATAGAGTAGCATTGCCATTAGAGGGGATCGCACCCACTCTTGTGTATATGGGAGAGAACGTCAATGCCACGTTGACTTGAATATTGCCAAACAGTGCACCACTTCCACTAATTACTCCAGGTGTCGTCTCATTCAGCTGGAGTGGGACGGATAAAGGAGTGCTATACGGATAGTCTTTGATGTCGGGAAGCAAAGGATTCGAGTCCACTTCTACAAACAAAACAGCTGAAAATTCCATTGGATTGCTGATGGCATTCTGCCTCATAGTAACAGTCAGTCCAGATGGATACTTGAGGACAGTGATGGCAGAAATTGTGCTATTTGGAGAGACTGGTGACCTCTGCAGTGGACCCTGCAGGGAGTTTATCAAACAATAGGGCAGAGTGACTGCCGACAGCAGTGGTATATACGACGAAAGTAAGCTTCCGTTCTGCACACTGATGCGCCAGTTGAGAGTAGCTGTATTGAACACATCAACCATCCCTATCAATGCAGCCCTTGATGGCAACAAATTCGACCCATTCACGGAAGTAATTCGTACTTGAACACCGCCAGAATAGGTCTCCACACTTTTCACAGGAGTAGGAGAGGGAGATGTACTAGGAGTAAGCGTGGAGGCAACCACAGGTGGGACTGATGTCGATGGACTGTTTAGTGGAACAGGCTGCATGATGAAAAGCAGAGCACTTGTGCTAAATGTAGCTGAAGTGTCATTGTACACCATCAGCTGCGATAGAGTAGCATTGACATTTGTGGGGATCGCACCCACTCTTGTGTACATGGGAGAGAACGTCAATGCCACGTTGACTTGAATATTGCCAAACAGTGCACCACTTCCACTTATTACTCCAGGTGTCGTCTCATTTAGCTGGAGTGGGACGGATAAAGGAGTGCTATACGGATAGTCTTTGATGTCGGGAAGCAAAGGATTTGAGTCCACTTCTACAAACAAGACCACAGACGTTTCCAATGGATTACTGCTGGCATTCTGCTTCATACTAACAGTCAGACCAGATGGATACTTGAGGACAGTGATGGCAGAAATTGTGCTATTTGGAGAGACTGGTGACCTCTGCAGTGGACCCTGCAGGGAGTTTATCAAACAATAGGGCAGAGTGACTGCCGACAGCAGTGGTATATACGACGAAAGTAAGCTTTCGTTCTGCACACTGATGCGCCAGTTGAGAGTAGCTGTATTGAACACATCAACCATCCCTATCAATGCAGCCCTTGATGGCAACAAATTCGACCCATTCACGGAAGTAATTCGTACTTGAACACCGCCAGAATAGGTCTCCACACTTTTCACAGGAGTAGGAGAGGGAGATGTACTAGGAGTAAGCGTGGAGGCAACCACAGGTGGGACTGATGTCGATGGACTGTTTAGTGGAACAGGCTGCATGATGAAAAGCAGAGCACTTGTGCTAAATGTAGCTGAAGTGTCATTGTACACCATCAGCTGCGATAGAGTAGCATTGACATTTGTGGGGATCGCACCCACTCTTGTGTACATGGGAGAGAACGTCAATGCCACGTTGACTTGAATATTGCCAAACAGTGCACCACTTCCACTTATTACTCCAGGTGTCGTCTCATTTAGCTGGAGTGGGACGGATAAAGGAGTGCTATACGGATAGTCTTTGATGTCGGGAAGCAAAGGATTTGAGTCCACTTCTACAAACAAGACCACAGACGTTTCCAATGGATTACTGCTGGCATTCTGCTTCATACTAACAGTCAGACCAGATGGATACTTGAGGACAGTGATGGCAGAAATTGTGCTATTTGGAGAGACTGGTGACCTCTGCAGTGGACCCTGCAGGGAGTTTATCAAACAATAGGGCAGAGTGACTGCCGACAGCAGTGGTATATACGACGAAAGTAAGCTTTCGTTCTGCACACTGATGCGCCAGTTGAGAGTAGCTGTATTGAACACATCAACCATCCCTATCAATGCAGCCCTTGATGGCAACAAATTCGACCCATTCACGGAAGTAATTCGTACTTGAACACCGCCAGAATAGGTCTCCACACTTTTCACAGGAGTAGGAGAGGGAGATGTACTAGGAGTAAGCGTGGAGGCAACCACAGGTGGGACTGATGTCGATGGACTGTTTAGTGGAACGGGCTGCATGATGAAAAGCAGAGCACTTGTGCTAAATGTAGCTGAAGTGTCATTGTACACCATCAGCTGCGATAGAGTAGCATTGACATTTGTGGGGATCGCACCCACTCTTGTGTACATGGGAGAGAACGTCAATGCCACGTTGACTTGAATATTGCCAAACAGTGCACCACTTCCACTTATTACTCCAGGTGTCATCTCATTTAGCTGGAGTGGGACGGATAAAGGAGTGCTATACGGATAGTCTTTGATGTCGGGAAGCAAAGGATTTGAGTCCACTTCTACAAACAAGACCACAGACGTTTCCAATGGATTACTGCTGGCATTCTGCTTCATACTAACAGTCAGACCAGATGGATACTTGAGGACAGTGATGGCAGAAATTGTGCTATTTGGAGAGACTGGTGACCTCTGCAGTGGACCCTGCAGGGAGTTTATCAAACAATAGGGCAGAGTGACTGCCGACAGCAGTGGTATATACGACGAAAGTAAGCTTTCGTTCTGCACACTGATGCGCCAGTTGAGAGTAGCTGTATTGAACACATCAACCATCCCTATCAATGCAGCCCTTGATGGCAACAAATTCGACCCATTCACGGAAGTAATTCGTACTTGAACACCGCCAGAATAGGTCTCCACACTTTTCACAGGAGTAGGAGAGGGAGATGTACTAGGAGTAAGCGTGGAGGCAACCACAGGTGGGACTGATGTCGATGGACTGTATAGTGGCACGGGCTGCATGGTGAAAAGCAGAGCACTTGTGCTAAATGTAGCTGAAGTGTCATTGTACACCATCAGCTGCGATAGAGTAGCATTGACATTTGTGGGGATCGCACCCACTCTTGTGTACATGGGAGAGAACGTCAATGCCACGTTGACTTGAATATTGCCAAACAGTGCACCACTTCCACTTATTACTCCAGGTGTCATCTCATTTAGCTGGAGTGGGACGGATAAAGGAGTGCTATACGGATAGTCTTTGATGTCGGGAAGCAAAGGATTTGAGTCCACTTCTACAAACAAGACCACAGACGTTTCCAATGGATTACTGCTGGCATTCTGCTTCATACTAACAGTCAGACCAGATGGATACTTGAGGACAGTGATGGCAGAAATTGTGCTATTTGGAGAGACTGGTGACCTCTGCAGTGGACCCTGCAGGGAGTTTATCAAACAATAGGGCAGAGTGACTGCCGACAGCAGTGGTATATACGACGAAAGTAAGCTTTCGTTCTGCACACTGATGCGCCAGTTGAGAGTAGCTGTATTGAACACATCAACCATCCCTATCAATGCAGCCCTTGATGGCAACAAATTCGACCCATTCACGGAAGTAATTCGTACTTGAACACCGCCAGAATAGGTCTCCACACTTTTCACAGGAGTAGGAGAGGGAGATGTACTAGGAGTAAGCGTGGAGGCAACCACAGGTGGGACTGATGTCGATGGACTGTTTAGTGGAACGGGCTGCATGATGAAAAGCAGAGCACTTGTGCTAAATGTAGCTGAAGTGTCATTGTACACCATCAGCTGCGATAGAGTAGCATTGACATTTGTGGGGATCGCACCCACTCTTGTGTACATGGGAGAGAACGTCAATGCCACGTTGACTTGAATATTGCCAAACAGTGCACCACTTCCACTTATTACTCCAGGTGTCGTCTCATTTAGCTGGAGTGGGACGGATAAAGGAGTGCTATACGGATAGTCTTTGATGTCGGGAAGCAAAGGATTTGAGTCCACTTCTACAAACAAGACCACAGACGTTTCCAATGGATTACTGCTGGCATTCTGCTTCATACTAACAGTCAGACCAGATGGATACTTGAGGACAGTGATGGCAGAAATTGTGCTATTTGGAGAGACTGATGACCTCTGCAGTGGACCCTGCAGGGAGTTTATCAAACAATAGGGCAGAGTGACTGCTGACAGCAGTGGTATACACGACGAAAGTAAGCTTCCGTTCTGCACACTGATGCGCCAGTTGAGAGTAGCTGTATTGAACACATCAACCATCCCTATCAATGCAGCCCTTGATGGCAACAAATTCGACCCATTCACGGAAGTAATTCGTACTTGAACACCGCCAGAATAGGTCTCCACACTTTTCACAGGAGTAGGAGAGGGAGATGTACTAGGAGTAAGCGTGGAGGCAACCACAGGTGGGACTGATGTCGATGGACTGTTTAGTGGAACGGGCTGCATGATGAAAAGCAGAGCACTTGTGCTAAATGTAGCTGAAGTGTCATTGTACACCATCAGCTGCGATAGAGTAGCATTGACATTTGTGGGGATCGCACCCACTCTTGTGTACATGGGAGAGAACGTCAATGCCACGTTGACTTGAATATTGCCAAACAGTGCACCACTTCCACTTATTACTCCAGGTGTCATCTCATTTAGCTGGAGTGGGACGGATAAAGGAGTGCTATACGGATAGTCTTTGATGTCGGGAAGCAAAGGATTTGAGTCCACTTCTACAAACAAGACCACAGACGTTTCCAATGGATTACTGCTGGCATTCTGCTTCATACTAACAGTCAGACCAGATGGATACTTGAGGACAGTGATGGCAGAAATTGTGCTATTTGGAGAGACTGGTGACCTCTGCAGTGGACCCTGCAGGGAGTTTATCAAACAATAGGGCAGAGTGACTGCCGACAGCAGTGGTATATACGACGAAAGTAAGCTTTCGTTCTGCACACTGATGCGCCAGTTGAGAGTAGCTGTATTGAACACATCAACCATCCCTATCAATGCAGCCCTTGATGGCAACAAATTCGACCCATTCACGGAAGTAATTCGTACTTGAACACCGCCAGAATAGGTCTCCACACTTTTCACAGGAGTAGGAGAGGGAGATGTACTAGGAGTAAGCGTGGAGGCAACCACAGGTGGGACTGATGTCGATGGACTGTTTAGTGGAACGGGCTGCATGATGAAAAGCAGAGCACTTGTGCTAAATGTAGCTGAAGTGTCATTGTACACCATCAGCTGCGATAGAGTAGCATTGACATTTGTGGGGATCGCACCCACTCTTGTGTACATGGGAGAGAACGTCAATGCCACGTTGACTTGAATATTGCCAAACAGTGCACCACTTCCACTTATTACTCCAGGTGTCGTCTCATTTAGCTGGAGTGGGACGGATAAAGGAGTGCTATACGGATAGTCTTTGATGTCGGGAAGCAAAGGATTTGAGTCCACTTCTACAAACAAGACCACAGACGTTTCCAATGGATTACTGCTGGCATTCTGCTTCATACTAACAGTCAGACCAGATGGATACTTGAGGACAGTGATGGCAGAAATTGTGCTATTTGGAGAGACTGATGACCTCTGCAGTGGACCCTGCAGGGAGTTTATCAAACAATAGGGCAGAGTGACTGCTGACAGCAGTGGTATACACGACGAAAGTAAGCTTCCGTTCTGCACACTGATGCGCCAGTTGAGAGTAGCTGTATTGAACACATCAACCATCCCTATCAATGCAGCCCTTGATGGCAACAAATTCGACCCATTCACGGAAGTAATTCGTACTTGAACACCGCCAGAATAGGTCTCCACACTTTTCACAGGAGTAGGAGAGGGAGATGTACTAGGAGTAAGCGTGGAGGCAACCACAGGTGGGACTGATGTCGATGGACTGTTTAGTGGAACGGGCTGCATGATGAAAAGCAGAGCACTTGTGCTAAATGTAGCTGAAGTGTCATTGTACACCATCAGCTGCGATAGAGTAGCATTGACATTTGTGGGGATCGCACCCACTCTTGTGTACATGGGAGAGAACGTCAATGCCACGTTGACTTGAATATTGCCAAACAGTGCACCACTTCCACTTATTACTCCAGGTGTCATCTCATTTAGCTGGAGTGGGACGGATAAAGGAGTGCTATACGGATAGTCTTTGATGTCGGGAAGCAAAGGATTTGAGTCCACTTCTACAAACAAGACCACAGACGTTTCCAATGGATTACTGCTGGCATTCTGCTTCATACTAACAGTCAGACCAGATGGATACTTGAGGACAGTGATGGCAGAAATTGTGCTATTTGGAGAGACTGGTGACCTCTGCAGTGGACCCTGCAGGGAGTTTATCAAACAATAGGGCAGAGTGACTGCCGACAGCAGTGGTATATACGACGAAAGTAAGCTTTCGTTCTGCACACTGATGCGCCAGTTGAGAGTAGCTGTATTGAACACATCAACCATCCCTATCAATGCAGCCCTTGATGGCAACAAATTCGACCCATTCACGGAAGTAATTCGTACTTGAACACCGCCAGAATAGGTCTCCACACTTTTCACAGGAGTAGGAGAGGGAGATGTACTAGGAGTAAGCGTGGAGGCAACCACAGGTGGGACTAATGTCGATGGACTGTATAGTGGCACGGGCTGCATGGTGAAAAGCAGAGCACTTGTGCTAAATGTAGCTGAAGTGTCATTGTACACCATCAGCTGCGATAGAGTAGCATTGACATTTGTGGGGATCGCACCCACTCTTGTGTACATGGGAGAGAACGTCAATGCCACGTTAACTTGAATATTGCCAAACAGTGCACCACTTCCACTTATTACTCCAGGTGTCGTCTCATTTAGCTGGAGTGAGACGGATAAAGGAGTGCTATACGGATAGTCTTTGATGTCGGGAAGCAAAGGATTTGAGTCCACTTCTACAAACATGACCACAGACGTTTCCAATGGATTACTGCTGGCATTCTGCTTCATACTAACAGTCAGACCAGATGGATACTTGAGGACAGTGATGGCAGAAATTGTGCTATTTGGAGAGACTGGTGACCTCTGCAGTGGACCCTGCAGGGAGTTTATCAAACAATAGGGCAGAGTGACTGCCGACAGCAGTGGTATACACGACGAAAGTAAGCTTCCGTTCTGCACACTGATGCGCCAGTTGAGAGTAGCTGTATTGAACACATCAACCATCCCTATCAATGCAGCCCTTGATGGCAACAAATTCGACCCATTCACGGAAGTAATTCGTACTTGAACACCGCCAGAATAGGTCTCCACACTTTTCACAGGAGTAGGAGAGGGAGATGTACTAGGAGTAAGCGTGGAGGCAACCACAGGTGGGACTGATGTCGATGGACTGTATAGTGGCACGGGCTGCATGGTGAAAAGCAGAGCACTTGTGCTAAATGTAGCTGAAGTGTCATTGTACACCATCAGCTGCGATAGAGTAGCATTGACATTTGTGGGGATCGCACCCACTCTTGTGTACATGGGAGAGAACGTCAATGCCACGTTGACTTGAATATTGCCAAACAGTGCACCACTTCCACTTATTACTCCAGGTGTCGTCTCATTCAGCTGGAGTGGGACGGATAAAGGAGTGCTATATGGGTAGTCTTTGATGTCGGGAAGCAAAGGATTCGAGTCCACTTCTACAAACAAAACAGCTGAAAATTCCATTGGATTGCTGATGGCATTCTGCCTCATAGTAACAGTCAGTCCAGATGGATACTTGAGGACAGTGATGGCAGAAATTGTGCTATTTGGAGAGACTGGTGACCTCTGCAGTGGACCCTGCAGGGAGTTTATCAAACAATAGGGCAGAGTGACTGCCGACAGCAGTGGTATATACGACGAAAGTAAGCTTCCGTTCTGCACACTGATGCGCCAGTTGAGAGTAGCTGTATTGAACACATCAACCATCCCTATCAATGCAGCCCTTGATGGCAACAAATTCGACCCATTCACGGAAGTAATTCGTACTTGAACACCGCCAGAATAGGTCTCCACACTTTTCACAGGAGTAGGAGAGGGAGATGAACTAGGAGTAAGCGTGGAGGCAACCACAGGTGGGACTGATGTCGATGGACTGTTAAGTGGAACGGGCTGCATGATGAAAAGCAGAGCACTTGTGCTGAATGTAGCTGAAGTGTCATTGTACACCATCAGCTGCGATAGAGTAGCATTGACATTTGTGGGGATCGCACCCACTCTTGTGTACATGGGAGAGAACGTCAATGCCACGTTGACTTGAATATTGCCAAACAGTGCACCACTTCCACTTATTACTCCAGGTGTCGTCTCATTTAGCTGGAGTGGGACGGATAAAGGAGTGCTATACGGATAGTCTTTGATGTCGGGAAGCAAAGGATTTGAGTCCACTTCTACAAACAAGACCACAGACGTTTCCAATGGATTACTGCTGGCATTCTGCTTCATACTAACAGTCAGACCAGATGGATACTTGAGGACAGTGATGGCAGAAATTGTGCTATTTGGAGAGACTGGTGACCTCTGCAGTGGACCCTGCAGGGAGTTTATCAAACAATAGGGCAGAGTGACTGCCGACAGCAGTGGTATATACGACGAAAGTAAGCTTCCGTTCTGCACACTGATGCGCCAGTTGAGAGTAGCTGTATTGAACACATCAACCATCCCTATCAATGCAGCCCTTGATGGCAACAAATTCGACCCATTCACGGAAGTAATTCGTACTTGAACACCGCCAGAATAGGTCTCCACACTTTTCACAGGAGTAGGAGAGGGAGATGTACTAGGAGTAAGCGTGGAGGCAACCACAGGTGGGACTGATGTCGATGGACTGTATAGTGGCACGGGCTGCATGGTCAAAAGCTGAGCACTTGTGCTAAATGTAGCTGAAGTGTCATTGTACACCATCAGCTGCGATAGAGTAGCATTGACATTAGAGGGGATCGCACCCACTCTTGTGTACATGGGAGAGAACCTCAATGCCATGTTGACTTGAATATTGCCAAACAGTGCACCACTTCCACTTATTACTCCAGGTGTCGTCTCATTCAGCTGGAGTGGGACGGATAAAGGAGTGCTATACGGGTAGTCTTTGATGTCGGGAAGCAAAGGATTTGAGTCCACTTCTACAAACAAAACAGCTGAAAATTCCATTGGATTGCTGCTGGCATTCTGCCTCATAGTAACAGTCAGTCCAGATGGATACTTGAGGACAGTGATGGCAGAAATTGTGCTATTTGGAGAGACTGGTGACCTCTGCAGTGGACCCTGCAGGGAGTTTATCAAACAATAGGGCAGAGTGACTGCCGACAGCAGTGGTATATACGACGAAAGTAAGCTTCCGTTCTGTACACTGATGCGCCAGTTGAGAGTAGCTGTATTGAACACATCAACCATCCCTATCAATGCAGCCCTTGATGGCAACAAATTGGACCCATTCACGGAAGTAATTCGTACTTGAACACCACCAGAATAGGTCTCCACAATTTTCACAGGTGTAGGAGAGGCAGATGTGTGTTTGTTTGTGGTAGCAGACAAAGAATTAGAGTATGAATTGGTTTGGTGTTGGAACAGTGGGGTTGATATTGGTTGAGAGATAGAAATAGTTTTGGTAGTTAGCACATGTACTGATAATTGTGAGCTTTGTAACATTGATATCATGAATTGTGCAGTTGGTTTACTTGAGATGTCTTGATTGGTGTTCATTCCTTGAACAAACGTATATGCAGTTGAAATTAAATACAATGTTGTTATAGTTTTGAATTTTTTAATGTCAAGTACATTGTGAATGAAATAGTGTTTGTTTAGATACAATTAAGATAAATAGAAGTAGGTATTGTAAATCAACGCCTCAAGATGATGGACTCATGAGCATAAGGTTATTGTCTTAATGCATTTACTCTTGCTCATTTCACAATGACGAAATGGTATGGTCACAGATTAATTGCTTTTCGTCAGATATTGTACAGTAGTATGCAACACATACGTTGCAAATTCCCTTAATGAGTGGCCAGTTGACAATAATACAACATTATGATGTTAGTTTATATTGCTTGTGATAAAAATGCATTGTAACATTTGTAAATTGCTAATTTCATAGGTTAAATGAATTATTTTGCATACTAAGCATGGCATTGTAATGTATACATTTACATAAGACTAGGTTTTAGATATTTACATACTCACCCCGCACTGAACTTCCTACTGGAAATTGTGAATAGAAACGAGTAGATATTAAAAGGCATGACAGTTAGAGAAAGAAGGCTCAAGCCTACCAGATTGTTGCGTTCGAATACGTTGTGAGGAGGAAGAGGAGACAATTGGAGAAGGAACAAGAAATCTACCTATGGGGTTGTCCAAAAATCATATTTATCCATCTTTTAAAAAGCACTCACTTATATCATTGTGACAACAGGCCAAATACACAGCCTTGCAAGTCATATCGGTTTGTGCGGGTTGGTAAGCTAGATTGCCACATGCTGATTTGCCTAACAATGAGCCAATGTTGACACCAATTTCACAACATGAGCAACACTTGTCCGTTTCTTGAGCACAGAGAGATGGTTGATTTGACGTTGGTCTGCAAATGTCACCACCACCATTAAACAGAAACAGACTTACTCCATTGAAACAACAGGAGGACACTACAAAAAACAAAGAATTCAGTAAAATCCAACACTAGGATTGTATAAAATGAGAAACAAACCTGCGTATGCCATATTTGTAGCCTGCAGTATAATACTAACAGCTGAAATTGATGGACTAAGACCTAATGACATGGTACTGGATGCAATGAACGTACTGGACCAAGATGTCATGCTGGAGGTTGAATATCCAGAACCATTGTAAATCCTAGTAGAGACAATGGGAAAACTGGTGGTGGCTGTTTGTTCTGAACCATTCTGAACAAGAGTAGAACTGATTGAAATGAAGGTATTAGATGACTGCTCTGAAGGAATCCCAGTGGTAATGAACCATGCTGTTGTGTGATTTAACAAAGTTAGCTGTGCAAAGGAAGCATTGAAATTCTTAGGAATTCTCCCAGTGCTCGAATAGATTGAGGAGTATGTCAGTGCTACATTGACTTGAATCACTCCAAGCATAACACCAACTCCAATCACAATTCCAGGTGCAGTTTCATTTAGCTGAAGTTGCGTCACCACAGGTGATGTATATGTGTAATCCTTGATATCAGGTAGAGCTGGATATGCATTCAGAATGACAGCAACCCTAAAGAGACTTCCAGATGGATTGCTTCCATTAAATGTCATAGTAACCATCAACCCTGATGGATACTTGAGTACGATAGTCATATATATCTGGTTGTTGCCTGTCATAATGTCACAATCATATAATGCATTGGCCATTAAGGTGTATGGTAATGCCACAGCAGGCAGCAGTGGAAGGTACCAATTTAAATTACCATCGTTTTGAGAAACCAGCCAGTTGATATGTCGAGTACCATTGGAGTCAATACTACCTTGTAAATTAGCAGTGGAGATGGCTCCTGTGTTATTGATGGTCACATGCCCTTCAAGATGACTGGGAACTGGAGAGCACATTGGTGTAGTTGGTAGACTTCTAGAAATGGTGGATAGTGTCGGTGCAGGAGCTGATGAGAGAACATATCAGTGTAGCAATCTAGTCAGCACTCTGCAAGCACATTATCAAGTGAACATGTGTAAACACTGATAGCTTTAAAATGGGTATTATTACCATATGAGGGATGCATGTGCACATAGCTTTGATCATCATGGTACTAAGATAGAAAGTCTGACTGACAGTGTAAGTCCAGTGATTGATACATTTTGACCGTAGGACAATGCACATTATACTTTTTGACTATTTTGCCTTTGAGCAGTTCTATTCAACAATTCTTTAAAATGAATAACATGTAATTATAAAAGCAATACAAACATTCAGTGCATTAAAATTAAGAATAACTGTCAGAATCAGTGGCCTCTTTTTGCAAACATGTGAAAACAAGGCGTACATGATGTAAAAGGGACTCTTATTCTGTACCACCTATATGTATAACGGCTGTTCGCACAAGAGCACAAATGTTTTATATCAGTAGTAATAGCTGTTATAACCAGGCAATTGTTTGGGCGTAAACAAGTTTAGATTATGGTTAAGTGACTAAACCAAGGGCCTCTAATATAAATTAAAATCGTGACCAAATACTTAAGACAAAACATTTGGGAGCATTGCAGTGAAAGACCTAACACATGGATTTCAATTTGTATGATATTCTAGAAGAATGAGGTCTACACAACAATTCTTACACACTGAGACTCAAACTAAGTTCGCCAGCGGAGTTCAAGTATAGCGACACTCGCGCGAGTATAAACTTGCGGGTACTGTAGTGTAGCGAGCCTACAGTGTATCTGTCGGAGTATAATTAGCTATACATTTAAACACAAGTGTTACATTTCTATTGCATGTACTACATGCAGAAATTTTACAATATTATGTGTTAGGTCCCCTTTCATGTAACAATCCCATTAGTTCATACTGGTTAATGATTTCAATTAACATACCTCAATGGAGAGTTATTACAGCTCAGTTTTTTTCAAGTTATGATTTTTGAATTTCAATTAAATTCAAGAGGCACTTTTGTGGGAAAATAATATTATCTTAAATCATAAGCAAAACAGTTCTATTTTTTAAGGCTGCTACCATAATCAAGATAAAGTACCTCCAGTAGTATTAGTTTCACCATCTCTTCTCCTGAAACAGGTGAGTTTTGAACCACTCTTAATGTGCTAAACACACTTTTGTCTTTGTATTCCTTTCTGCAGGTCGGTATCAAAGTGCTTTATGAATGTTCTAATCTTACGACAAATGTACAGACCAAAGATCCAAATGCACATTGTTATAGCGAGAATTTACCATTGAGGACTATATTAAACCTGTCTTGAAATGTTTTAAGCCAAGGCAATGTTACAGACGTATGCACGTGATAGTATTAATTCATTATCCCCTACCAAAACAAGGAAATGAGGGCACCTATAGAAGAAATTGCCTGAAGATGCTAGACAGACTTCTTTCTGAACCATCATTTTGAGATGCAATGTTGTCTTCCAACACATTAGCCACTCCAGCAATAATCATTTCTACCACAAACTAGACAAGGTGTGGTAACTAGCATACATGGAGCCTTTGTGACTCCAATATGCCATTGTTTGCATTTATAACATGCAAAATATTAGGAGATCCTATAGATGAGCTGATGGTAGGCTGCGTGGTAATAGGACCTAAGAAATGGTAGCCAAAAAGTGCATACAGGTTTACAGATACCCTCTTTCCTGTTTGGAATGGGGAGATAAGGCCTATTCTCATCATCCCACCAAACAATGTGAAGAACAAGCAACTGATGGCATGAAGCAGCGACTTTGGGGTGGTCTGAAGCAATGCAATGCAGGCCTTTGTAGTAAAAAAGATGCTGCCTAATACAACTCTACCATGGTAGGTAGAGAGCTGCACTTGCTGCACAGGCACCAAGAAGAATTACCAATACGGCCTGCTGTTGTCACTGTCATTCTCAGTTCACAATTCCAACCTGTGACAAGTAGGCTCAAATCAATACAGAGCCATCCCAAAGACTCTAGCCCATTTACCTTCCTCCATGTGTATTACATAACAGACCAGTGATGTCAAATGCCAGAACACTTTAATATATCATGGTATCCAACGAATGCTAAGCTACACAAATTACAAAAACATTACTTAGAAGTCAGTGGTGTACTTAGAAAGAAATGGTGAGGATAGAAGAATGAAAAGCTTTACTGGTATATTTGAGGCAAGAAATTACCTCATATGGTTCAATGCATTGGACTATCTTATCATCTTTCCTGCTTTTACATTTACATCACAACACAATGATTTTATTTTGCTATTAACGTTACAGTTATACAGTGTACATGATATAAATGTTTGTGGAGTATAGTATAATCATGGTGCATGTATTGGAATTCCAATATCTATGATAGAATAAATTGGGACTGTCCAGACCCAACGGCTTATGGGAGATGACTGCTGTATTCATGTGACTGCTTGGGCAGTTGCATTGTACATGACTTTTTGTAGACACGTGTTAAAAATTAAATGCATAAAGTTGTGTTTGTTTACATGTGGTATGCTATGAAATTCATCAGTTAACAAGTGAAAGCTACTAAACCATCGATCTCTGTTATAAATGCATTGTACGATAATAGCACCAGCCAGTAACAAAGTGGCACTTCGCAATACAGTCACTTAGCATGCAATACGACCACTTAGCACTGACCCCATGTAATACCGCAAGTATATTAATCAAGCTTAATGGCCCGTTAACTCGTATCACAAAGAGTAGCCAATATTTGGTTTAGGAGCCAGGAGTTTGTCCGAAAAACAGGATTGAAAATTTAATGCATGACACATTCATTTCTCACGCCCTCTGTTTAGTCACTTCCCATAAAAGATAATGTTGTGTTCCATGTGTTCCAGGAAAAAAGAAGCGGTCTTGCTCAATACATGTCCCATGAATATAATGAAGTAAATAAATCAAGACCCTCTAAAATCAATTGAAATATATAGATGAATTTAATTTATTGTTAGACTTAAAATAAGTTAAGCTAAAACTGGAAGTGATTTAATTAACCAACCTCAATGGCGAGTTTTTATAGCTCAAGTTTAGGACCTTTATTGAGGTGTGATTATTTTAATAACAAACCAATTACAATCAAAGAGTAATACGCTTGTTTTCAATTTATGATTTTACTTTAACCTTATGCTTTGTCTCTAACACTTAAGTGATGTGTGTGTGTGTGTGTTATTTAGGTTCGTTCATTTATAAGGTTCACTATGAACATACCAACCTTATATTGATGGCAAAAATGTCTAACACCGAGAATTGAATGTATTTTTTGTCCAACCGACCTTTTACAAAAGTCGGAAAATTTGCAAATGCTTTAGAAAGCATATTTTCTGATAGGCCAACTCTCAATGAGCCATTAGGTATAAATTGTAGCTTTGTAACACATATAATAACTTACTTATTACTTACAGACTTTCCCGTTTGTTGATGTTCGAAAGCTGATCGGTACAAATTTTTCCTATCCCTTTTCAACAAAATCTGATGGTATCCTTAGATTCTTATCTGCTCTGTTTGGTACATAAACACGTACCCAGACTACACACTACATTAATTATTATTTCACGCATGCGCGTCATAAGCATAAGTGAAAATGTCTCTCGCTTGTTCTGCAAGAAGCCAGTGTGCAACAAGTGCAATGCAGGAACAAACTGCGTAAAATTTTGCATGTGCCATCCACGTACACATGGCCGACCAAGCAAGGAAAGTGCTTTGTCTGATTCTGAACCACCACCAGATCGGTTTCATGCTGCTGCCTAATCTGAGGCTAAAGAGTGATGAAAAGTTGAAGCTGGCATTGAACATTCAGTCCATAAAGAGCCAGAGGGGAGTGAGAATCAAGCAGCCTGTTCTGCACCTTCAAGCAGGATTTCAACGGAAGGGCTCAACACAATTCCCAGTATCATCCGGGAAATGTTAAAGCATGAAAGGCCTACACAACTATTGCCACAAGGAAGCTTCTTCTCCCTTTGGCTAACCTTTCTCAATCATATAACATAGCATCTCTGCTCACCATCAGCAAAAACTATGCAGGATGTTTGCTTTTCCAAGCCAAAGGTGATAAGCTGTATATCACACAAGGGATGTCTATTCAGGAGCATGGCCAGACACAATCTCATGTGCCAAGGGATTCTGTCACCTTTGCTGTATGCTTCTTTTACAGTGATGACAATATTAGCTGTCTTGCCTGGCAAGCCAAAAAGCGCTCTCTTAACAGAAATCAAAGGTGGAAGGGACTGGATTATGTTTTTGCAATGAGGTCACTGGTCCTGAAGCATGATGTTGCAACTATGTACAGGGCTATCTTGTGAAGCAGAGGGAAGCAATGCCTGGAAAGTCACCCATTGGCCAGACATTGTTCTACACCATTGTCAAGCACATAACTGGTGGTGGAAAGCAGCAGGAGGGTGCAGGGGTGGATTACATCAAAGTAAACTTCCACACAGACAATTTTACTATCATTGATAGAGTCATTGACGTATTTGCACCCCTGTCTGACATTGACCATACTTTGCGTAATGAACTGCATCACCTCTGCTCCGAGGTGTTCACATTCCTGAGCTATGGGCAATGCAGTGCATGTAAGGAAGGAGTGGAAGCGTCATCAGAAGTAACTTCTGAGCACTTTCACCAGCCTCAGGACCATGATACAGCATGTCAAAAAGCAAAAGAAGGATCAGAAGGCATTGAAGAGAGTAAGGGAAGTTTACCCACAATGTAGTGAGTGCCTCTACCACTTCAAGTCATCAAAATTGCTGGAGAAGTATATCTGCTGTGGAGTGATGATGCCTTGGGATGATCTTAGCATTGCAATGAGGCATGCTAACGGTCTTCTGGCCAAGATGGATTCCCAGTCAATGGTGCTATTCAGCGAGCATCAAACTTGTTTGGTGATGAGATGTCATATGCTACCTTTGAACCAAATTTCTATGCTGGTTGGGCCCATACTAGAAGCCAGAGCTGACCTCAAGGGTGAACAGCATCATACATGAGTGTTGGTAGGCTGGTGAAAGTAAAGACCAAGGAACGGTGAAGATCTCTGCTGATGGCATGTTTGCCAGGCTAGATGAGCTGCAGTTGCAAAAAGCTATCAGATTAAGTGAGCTTCCACTGCCAGGAAAAATCAGAGGTGTGTACCAAAGCATTGGCAGGAAACCTAAGCTCCAAAAGCATCTAGTTGTAAGCGTGCAAGGCCTCAGAGTGATGAAGGGAGCGCAGGAAGGCAAAAGAAGGCAAGGATAAGCTTTGAGCATTTGGATATGGCAAAAGATCTCTCCAAGTGGAAGAAAGAAGAACTGGAGGTACCTCTGCCACCACCACATCAAAAAGATGGGAAATAAGCCAGAGCTCATCAGGCGTGTAACAGACCACATGCAAGCAGCTGCCTTTGAACAGCAATGATTATGTTGTAATGTGTACTACTGTGAACGCTACTATATATGTCTGTATGTAAAGAAGAATAGTGCACGCACGGACTAATATATTGGTCTGCCCGGAACGAAAGGTTGACATTACACACCCGCGGATGAATACATCGGTCTGGGTACGTGGCCACCAAGATCGACATTATAGGCAGTGCTGGTTTCAACGCTCGCATAGCATTAGAGAGTACAAATGTCTACAAAACCTAACCATCTTACAACGGTAAGCATATTTGGAAGCGTTTTCGGAGTTAGAAGACACTTCAGATAAAAGTGTATGTTTATCTGTGAAGCTTCCAACCGTTTGACTAAAAACAAATGCAGGTTACAACGGGAAGTACATACGACGCTAGAAATAGCGCAAACCCGCATGCAAAGAGTTGTACTGCTAAGTTCTTAAGCGTTTGTGGCTGAAAAACTTAATTTTCTAAAACTTGAGTTCGACAAAATAGCCCCAAAACACATTCGATTCTCACGGAACTGGTGTTAATTGAAATACTATCTAGAAGGTAACATTATTATTTGCCTAAATTAAAATATTATGTAATGAACTCAAGGATCTGGTATCCATTGCATTCAACACATAGCAACAGGGATATTGTTCTGATAATATTATCACATACCAATGGTCAGCTGTGGTGGTTGCAATGACGACAAATTAGGTGTCAGAAAAGAATCTAAGAAGAGAAAACCAGTAGTAGACTATATCAACAATACACTAGACTCACTTATGGTATTTAAACAGCAAGCTTTGAAGATGGTCAGGCAAATTCCATCAGTTATTAGTGGTCGGTACATTTGATTGTCACATGAATTAGGACCTGGAAACTGCTTAATGATTGTGCCCAGTTGACAACACGAGCAGCAGTAGTCAATTTCCTGATTACAGGTTTTTGCTTGTTCTATCACAGGGGTACAGATTTTGCCACCTCCGCTTTGTAACGAAAACAGCCGAACACCTTCGTAACAGCACGGGGTCCCTATAATAGGGTTGCAAGAAATGGCACACGTAGAGCTATTAGTGCATAATACGTACCATATGTTTTGAACTTACCAGCTGTGGCATTGCTTTGAACGTCGCGGATCTGTCGACGCGGTGTGTGCAGAATTGGGGTATACACTCCACCATTGAACACAGTTGGACAAGTGGAACGCGAAATTTTGAGTGAGAACAAGTAATCATTGCCACTCTCCAGCGAATCTCCGCAATTGGTGCGGACAGCAACGTGCAACACTTTGCCCAGCCAGCAAGTTGAAGGTGAGACGGTCAAATCTCCCCATATTATGTCTTGTACGTGAACCGTCAGCTCGTGCTTTGCTCGAGAGACAAGAGTTGCATGCAGCAGCACATCCGCTTTGGGATCTGGAATGAAATGCAAGCGAGAACAGTCTTCACACGATGATTGCTTTATACATGTGACTTCCAAAAGCACACACGTCAGTAGCACCCTCCACATGGCGCTGCTACAAAACACAGTAACCGAAACACAGTAACGTTAATTGTATCAGGCGTCGAGCGTATTACCGTATACAATCAGAGATAATCTCTGATACAATCTATTACATAATGCACGACCGTGCTTGCTCGTTGAAGTGCACAATTGAAAGACGTATGCATGTATTTTCATGTAAGGAAAAGTTATGAATGCACATGTTTCAATCAGTGATTTTAGAAACGCAGTGATTGAGCCCTAAGTTCATTCTGGTCGGATTTACCTAACCCATAACAAAATAAGTAATGTAAAGTTAAGTCGGATATCATAATCATAATTCATATCGTGTCTAAACTTTGTCACCAAGTTTCATACATAGCTGTCATACATAGCTGGTTGACTTGCACAGACTCAGAGGCATCCGTCTGCTTTCTTAAAACATAACCCAAGTGAGCTAGAATATAATACATGCACTTAGCCAACGAGATAACACGTTTCTCCGGTCCGGCAGATCATTTCAATAGAAGTTCAAGAAAACATATCTTCATATAACTGATATAGGGAAAATGTCCTAGTCTAGCCTCCATTTAAGCATATATTGTATAAAACCCTTGTCAAATGCCTTTGGTTCATACAATTGTATAACATTGTAAGGGGTCTGTTGTGTACGAATATATTGTAATTTCGGTTCACACCAGCCCGGGCGCGCGCACCTTCAACAAGTACGGTTCATTAATGGCTGTCCTAGACTAGGACATCGACCTTTTTTAAATAGCCTTGTATTCAAGCATGCTGTAAAAAATAACATTTCAGTACCTTCACACCAATATATGTGTGCCAAATGTTCATTTACAAGGTTTACAAAATCACTCATTCTAAAGAAAGAAGAAACGTTTCGCATGCGTATTGCTAATTTAGATTACCGTAATAAGCAGTTGTACAGCCCTGAAACCACATGCATGGATGATCATGTTCTAGATAACAATGAACTGTACTGACAGCTCTCATTCATTTGCAAGGTATATTGGAGTACATTAAAAAAAACTTTATTCATAAAATTATTACAAGTCCTAGACTAGGACGAAACGTCCTAGTCTAGGACAGTCGAATGAATATCCACTAAGCTCAAAAAAAAAACGCGCCGCCATTGTTGCAGCACAGCATTCTACACAATTGCGCCGCATCGATCTTCAACACACTGAATTGTCAGTTAATTGTTTTATCATTTTCCCCAGGATTTCTATCAGATTCTCAACCGCTTTTCACAGCTGTTTGCGGCCTTCGAAGTTAGCCTTCCGTGAAATTATGGCCCTAGCAACGAGCCTTGATGATGTCAACCACCGAGCGTTATTACATTATTTTTAAAAAGATGACTTGTTGTACTAGTAAATGGAACAGCTCCCAAAAGTCGGCTAACTTTGACCTACATCTCCAGACAAACCAAAAGTGGGGGAACCAAATTAAGGAGACAGAAGGTACTTTCTGCATGTAGTATGGAGATTTTGCCAATTGCTATTTTCCATATCACTTGCACTGGATAAACTCCCTCATAGAAACACTTTTAGTGTATACTGTGTCAGCTATACCCTGCAGTTGCTGAGCATGAACGTTACATTGATCAGAGCACAACTGTTGGCTGATACAACTGAAGATGCAGGTATTGTGCACAGGGTTGGATGTGCCTCTTTTGGGATGTCAATACATTCTACATGTAAAGTTAATCAGCATGTATCATCCATGGATAGTCCATTACCTATTCATTGCTAGGGTCTATACTGAAGACACTGAAGTCCATTCAGAAAAGTCTGTGCACTGATATGATGTTCTTTTATTTAGCTACCAAAATGTGCCCAAACTCTCTGCAAACATTGCTAGACTTGTTCTCTATGCTTGTTCATGCTACCAATATATAATTAGGTGGGATATACAATTGGATGGCAATGGTGGTGTAAAAAGGAAGGAGACAAGGGTGAGCATAAAAGGAAAATGACACAGACCTATATTTAGCACACATGCATTTTAGTTAGCTCTGGATCAAGGTATTAAAACTATATAGATCAAATATGACCAGCAATAGTACTATAGTCATTTGGAGAACCTAAAGGAATAGAAAGGTTAGTGTGAATACAGTGGAAAACACAGAGGGCAGATTAAAGGAACTCCAAGAAATGATCAGCATTAGATATTACTGAAACAGCATGCAAATCACAGATTCAATTAAGTACCAATGCAATCTGACACAAGGGAGACATATACATATACACTATATCTGTTAGCAATGCAAGGAGTTAATGCTCCACTAAGTAGACTGCTGTTGCATTGAATGCCTTTTGCCATCTAGCAAGCAGGTGAAGAAATATGGAGTAATTGTACTATTCAAGAGCCATGCAGTAGTCTTGATAATTATTAATCTGTTGCATTTTGCAGTGCATTTCAGATTAGTTTGGGTGGATCTAAGTGGGCTTTTTGCTCAAGGTCGGGCATTCAACCATGTAGAGAACATGTGGTAGCATAAGCATCAAATATATCAAGAAGGTAAAAAATTTCCTAAGTTTTTGTATCTGCTGTGAACATCATCATGTTTCCTTACTCCTGATATTCTCCAGCAGTATGATGATCAATTGAGGGAAATTTTGAGCAAAATTGTTAGTGTCACTTAACCGATTAACGCCTGAATATTTTTTGTTTAGAGTTGTCCAAAATCAACTAACTGAGGCAGCAGAGGAATTTTAAGTAGCAAAGAGGAGTTGCTACAATATGAACTGAAGCCATGAAAATGAATACTTCTGATTGGTATAATGCTTCAAAGGGTCTGGAAGAGGTAGAGGTTGGCAACAACCTTACCCCCAGCCACAGCAAGACCCGCCCAGCTGATATACTTATTCCCAACTGGGTCATGGGCAGGACAGCAGCCTTGGATGTGTCTGTCACATCACCGCTTAATCCACAAACCTTATTGGAAGCGGGAGTGACAGCCACTGCTGCCGCACTCACCACTGAAGAACGAAAGCATGATGAAAACGACCCTAAGTGTTCTGAGCTGGGTTGGGTTTGCATCCCTGTAGTGGCAGAAAGCTATGGAGCATGGGGAAGAGAAGCTACACTGCTGTTTTCGACAATTGCCTCGAGAATTGCCACCCTGAGTAACAAACCTAAATCTGTAACCCTCATTGACATTTATGGCCGCCTTAACTTACAACTGCTTAGGGCAAATGCTACATCAATCCTAGCCAGGTTAATGCCACCATCTTACTGATTTGTTGTATGTCTGTGTGTAGATGTTATTGTTATGTATATTTATATTATAATAAAAACAGTAAACAAGAAGAAATACGTCTCTCGGCATTAATTGGTTAACTATTGGTGGTCTGGGCATTCATACTGCTACACATGTAGCCCCATCTGCTTTCCAAGATGATGCTCTCTCTGTGTTGCAAGCAAGGACACAGCTATCCTCCCCTAATTGGTGGGCTAAACACCAAAAGTCATGGGATTCCCCTAGATTAAAGGGTGTGACTGATGTGGCAGTCCCAGATGCAAAGGCTGGAGACTGCCTCTTGGCCTGTCGAGCTAAAGGGTCATTTCTTTTACCCCCCCCCCCCCCCCCCACCAAAATGAAATATTATACCACTCCCATAAACAACTCCCTCATTTGCGCCAAACAAAATTGCTATACATTTGTATACCCTACCATGCCCTGTTTGCCCAATACCACACCATGAATAATTAATCATTTTGATGCCCTTTGTCTGTTTGAAAGAGGATAGCTAGTTCTGAGGTGGTTGTGACCTTAGTGTATTAACATTAAATAATGATGCCTGTTTGGTGCACCAATAAAAGGTTTAAGTAATTAAAGTAGTTATTAGTGGTTAGTGAAATTAATGATTAATTTTAGTACAGCAAAATACAAAAGTGCCCATTTTTTGTCCTTGGGTGGCTCATACAGTACCCAATGCTCTTTGCTTTACATCAAACTGGGGAAATGAAGCACTGAGCAGTAGCATCAGTTCAAAAACTAACTACCATTTTGACTTCTTCTTGTTGACCACAGTTTACACAGCAGCTATGAGGTGTTAATCTTTATCATAACGGGAAAACAGGTCTTGCGCTTGCGATGTTTTATTGTTAATTGTTTGTCAAAAACAATAAAACGGTCCTGGGTGTTGTGTGAGCAAGACCTGTTTTCCCGTTATGATAAAGATTAACACCTCATAGCTGCTGTGGTCAACAAGAAGAAGTCAAAATGGTAGTTAGTTTTTGAACTGATGCTACTGCTCAGTGCTTCATTTCCCCAGTTTGATGTAAAGCAAAGAGCATTGGGTACTGTATGAGCCACCCAAGGACAAAAAATGGGCACTTTTATATTTTGCTGTACTAAAATTAATGATAAATTCATTAATTTCACTAACCACTAATAACTACTTTAATTGCTTAAACCTTTTATTGGTGCACCAAACAGGCATCATTAATACACTAATACACCCAATGCTGAGTCTTTTCTTAAGAAACTAGGTCATTGCCTGTTGCAACTGGGGAGCAGCGATCATACTCTTTCCGAGGTTGATGTAGCAGTGCAGAGGGGCAATGCTGTTTCAGCCAGTGGAGTCTAGTGATGTTTTCTATTAGTATGCATTTATACCCGTTACTTGTTTACTGTAACCAAATGTAACATCAGCAAACAGCATTTATACATTTAATGGTAAGGTTATATTATCAAGCCTTAAAAGCTGCAAATATAATATACTATGCTTTCACTGCTTATGAACAAAAAGATACAAGCAAATGTGTCACATACAAAAGAACTTGATCCATAATGACTAAGTAGAGTTTGGAAATAATTGTTCTATAGCTGTGTAATGTGCAGGTGAAGAGAAATGCAACAGGAAATTAAAAAGTTTGCTGCTATTTAAATTTGGCCTTTTCATTTGCAAGGGCCAGGTGGCGTATGTTTCCAATGCACCCTGCAGCTGCTTCTTGTAGCACTTCATCAGTGGATCCCACCATACTAAGAAGAGACTGAAAAGGAATAGAGCAATGAACTTACATTGTATATCAACAGAATGTAATAATGAATCAAATTTAAATTAATGCCTTGGGGGCCACAGCAATGCAACAACATCATTCAGCAATATTTGCAATGGGAAATCTGTCTAAATTATCCGCAATTAGAGTCATTTTAAATTAATTCACATGTTACAATGAAATACATGGAGAAGAATATCATTTGTACCAGTATGTTAATGAACAGGATTTCCAATACAGACCTGAACAACACCAGCCTCATGCATGGTGATGCAATTGCCTGGGTCCTTGGACAGCTGGTGAAGTGCGCAAGCTGTGGAACGATGGACCTGTGAGTCTGATGACTGAAGATAGGACACAAGAGGTGCTACAGCTGATGCCTGTCCAAATGCAATACGATTGTTTCGCCACATACAGCACCTTGTAAATTGAAAGATCAGATTAGCACTACAATCATAGCATGCACTGCATACCTTGCAATAGCATCACACAGATGCATTCGTAAGTGGTCACTATCCTGTGAAAGAGTTAATTATATGAGACAATACAAATCCGATGCTAGTAGATTTACCGTTGTTGCCAGCTTAGCCAGTAGCGGTACTACCCCATGGTCTGTCAGTACACCAAGGTTCTCCTCATCCTTAGCAATCTTGGCAATAGCAGCGCATACAGCTGCTAGAACTTCCAGGTCATCAGATTTCAGTAGACCAACTATTAGTTCCAGGCCACCTACAAAGGATCGCACAAGTTCCCCTGCATCTTTTGCATTTTCTATACAAGGACATATAGCCCAAGCAGCACATGCTTGCACCTGAATATAAAATGCGAATGGATGGAATTATAAATACTCACACACACACACACACACACACACACACACACACACACACACACACACACGCGCGCGCGCGCATTTACGTTCAATCACATGAAATGCACAAATTAAACATACATATGCATACTAATTGTCATGAACACACACCTCAGGGTTTACTGACTTCAGCAGAGACCACAACAACCTCACTCCATCTTGCTTATCAATGACACTAAACATGGATTAAGGGTTACACATGTAATTTGATGTCTACAAATGTGACCTTTACATTATGCATATGTGCAAGTAGCAAATGGTTATGTAGTGTATAACAATATATCAAAAGTTTGCTAATACCCTAGCAAGGGGGAAAAAAATAATTAAAATTTGAGGCACTAACATCATACTGTCTGCATCTAGAGCACAAGCCCCAACCACTTTGGTAGTGTTGATGAGCAAAGAATGATTAGTTCCTGTTAGCAGCTGCACAAGAGGAACTAGTCCACCAGCTTTACGAATACTGGCCCTGCTATCAGGGTCATGAGCTGCACACTCCCCAAGACCACCAACTACATTGACCAAGACCTGCATGTAAAGATGCAAACAAACACAAGATTAGGAATAATCCCCCTTGCACTAATAGAAATGCATCACCTCTTCAGGTTGGTTAGAAAGAAGAGCTACCAACTGTTCTATAGCTTTCAACTCCTTGAATCTAATAAGTGTTATGAATCAAATTAAGCACACCACTTTAAAAGTAGAGCTCATCTCAATACCGTGTTGCATTCTGGACATTCTTGCTACACTTCCATACAGCTCCTGTGACAGCACACAAGAGGTCCTTGTTAGATGTTTTGCTTAACAGAGACACAAGTGGATCCAATCCTCCATACTCCCTCACAAGTGTCCGGGTGGCATCAGATTCTGCACACTACACATGACATGCACAGTATTGAAAGTTTCATCAAACCAATGTACCAGCATACACGTATTTATTAAATTGTACAAACACAGTGCATTAACTGTACGATTTATACGTGTAAATCTGAGTGAACCCACTTATACAAACTCAGGGTTGTTCAATAGGCCTAAAGACATGTAAGGCAAAATAGCTGTGATTTCTTTTACGATCGAAAGGTTATGAAATACTTCTCGTAGCAATCAGTTTGTTGGTAGTTCGCACTCTGTTGCTTACCATTCAAGTGATGCATCCCAGCAAAAAGCTGTGAAACCAATTTGCATTAGAAACAGGTGTCTATATTATTTACAATGTCATTATGCAGATTGATATAATATTAGCTTACATCAGCAGAGATGGCATTGATATTAGCAAATTATGGTATAAGTGACATTAAAGCTTTGAATAATTCAAGCAGTTCATTATAAATGTATATTTTATCAGCTTTAGTCAGACATGCAATACGGTGATAAATAGTGTACATGATATAGTAATTGATGATGATAGTCTTAGTGTAGTATGTAACTGATGTAATGTGTACTACTGTACATACAGCACCAACCAATTAAACTCTGGCATGTAGTAAGATCACTATGTAACATAAACTATCTGCAATTGACCAATCAGGTTGCAAGATTTTATTATGCTATAGTCTGAAACAAAATGCACTACTAGATGTAAATGTAATTTCATCAACAATACAGTGCTCATGTGCCTGCTACACATTTGGGGCATAGAAATTGTGCTTTTCGTGGGAAAGGAGAAAAAACAGACTCGAACTATGTGTCATGATAATGAGAATGTAAAAACAGTCCAAACATAAAATATAATGCGGTTCTCACCAGACATGTGTACAGTATACACCTGGACATAAAACCAAAATCTGAGGCCTATTGCAACTATATGTGATATTCCATTTATCTTGTGATGCGATACAATAAAAACAACCAGATAGCAAACACATCCATGCATATCTGCATAAGATTGTACAAATTAGGAACTTTGGTCTTACTAAATATTTGTTTGGCATTGGACACAGATCGTAGAAAGTAGCATGGGTAAAATATATATCATACACCATGGAACACTTGAGCTAAACCTTAAATATTGCAGAAGCACAATGCCTTTGAAGCTCTTCGTTCTGTGTCTTCAGACCTTTCACCAGATACTCTACCATACCCTCTGACTGAATGAGTTCTTGATAAGATGTCTAGAATATAAATACATCCAAATAAAACCAGGAAAATGCCATAAGCTATAAGAATGTGCACTGTCCATACATGACACACTCACAAATGCAAACAAATTGTCAGACCTCTGATGCACATTCTTGTAGAGTTCCAACAACGGGTATCAACACTGTGTCACTATCACACTGTAATAGCTTCCCCAATTGGGGTACAGCACCAGTTTTCAGCAATGCCTACCAAACAAGTGAGACAAACAATTAAGTAAAAAATCGAGGAATCATTATGCACAGACAATTTTATTCTTCCTGCTCTTTGAGCAGCTCCAAAGACCAAGGGCTGCACTCCTAGCAACGTCCAAGTCTGACCTTTCACCAGTAACTGGTGAGTTTGGACGGCCTGGGTTAATAAGTAGATCAACCTACACAGAAATGAATGTGTAATAAGCAATGACAAAAATAAAATGCAATTACTTGTGACTGTGTATCATGTGACAAAACACATGCTTCAAATAATAGAGTACAGTACATTAAACTTCAGTGGTTCTCCTTGCTCAGCATTGTGCACAATACTGTAATTACATTACATTAATCATTCACATTCAAATACATATGAATGCAAGTAGCAGAATAGAATCCAAGACCTAATGAAGGCATGAAAATTTATAGTAGCAGTAAGTGCAATAGTTGGTGTCTTGGTTTTAGATGAAATGATGGATTGTCGAGGTAGCCAACGGATGCTCTCGAATTTTGCAAATAAGCTCAAAACTAAGAGACTCAGAATTAACTATTTCGCGGGCAAACCAATTATTGCAGTACACATGCAGTGCGAAATAAGCGTTGCCACCTTGCAGGAAAACATAGTAAAACTTATACTAATAGGACCAGGAAACAACTGATCAATGTGTTGTTGACTACAAAGTGTTAACTGTTCGATTGGCTTTAGTATAGCACCTGCGGTGCAATATTACTCTGTTGCCCGTGAAAGATTAAAAAAAAAAAGCTGGATCATTTTTTTCATGCAGCATCTCATTGGCTATACATACAATCAGCTTGTGCATAAACTGCTGCACATTAGAAGAAACATTTGTGACTGATTAGATGTTTAAAAGGCTACCAATATAGTAGGCATTTCTGTTTTTTCATCAACATACCAATCTCTTGATCCCATCATTCTGTCTTACAATACGTCGAGACCGCTTGAACTTTGCAACATTTGCAATTGTCTCTGCAGCCAAACATTTTAGTTCACGATTGGGAAATTGCAGTATTTGCACCAACATTTGTAGACCTAACATGTATAGGAATGTTATTAAGAAGACATCTTGCTTTAGCATACATATTAGGTACAGCACTTTGCAGCAAGGATGGATTTTGTGCAATCAGAGAAACAATATTATATGTAGGCATAGCATTAATTACCTCCAAGGTCAACAATTGCTTTTCTGGTCTGGGCATTCTGTGATATTTCGCGAAGAATCTTCAGAGTTCCAATTTTGCATTTAACATCATCAGTTTCCAGTAAATTGATCAGTAGGTCTAACCCTCCAGAGTCCCTGATTGCAAGGTGGCTGGCCTCCAACTTGAGATCAAAGTCCAAAAGAGCACACAATGCTATGACTGTTGCAGTTTGATTTCCACCCTGCAGTCCAAACACCAACAAATAATAATTTCTGTCATTACTGTACAATGACAAGCAGGTGGCATATAAATTACATCACACACTTAATAGGAACTACCATATCTAACTGACCTTCAAATAGCGAATCAGTTTCTGAATTTGCCAATACTCACTCGGCAAGTCAGCATTTGATTCCTAAATGGAAAACAAACTACATGGAAAGAGAAAATTCAGAAATCTAATACATACTGGTCTTCTCTCCTGTTGTTCTTCCTCTTCACTTGTTTCAGAGCTACTATCACTTATGTCACTATCTGGTTGTGTGGACCTGTGACTGGTCCTGGATTAAAGGTTCACTTTGGTTGACTGGCAAATCCCATGTCATTAATGTCGTTTATAGCTCACCTTGATCTAGACTTGATGCTAGAGATAGATGACTTTCGCTTAGATAGTTGCGATGTAAGATCAACAGATCCTCTTGATTTTTGGGGGCTAGCACTTAAAAGAGTAATAATTATGATAACACACAAAAATATATACATGTAAGAGAAACACATACTTTGAAGATAGTGAAGTAATAGGTGTTTCTTTGCCCAATCCTAAAGACTTCCATCGTGGAGATGGCTGAGCGCTTGATTTGGAAGTATCATTGGCACATTGAGGCGTCTTTTTGCTCCCAAGAGAAGTCTTTCTTTGAGCAGCCCTGCTGTTTTGTACATTTAGTACACTTTGATGGCATATTGACAGACACTAAATACAAACCTTTCATCAGTCGTAGAAACAGGATCATCCACATGTGTGACAACCTTAGGTACAGCAACCTTGCCAGCTAGTGCCGCTTTGTCATCAGGTTCCAACATGACTTTATCGGCTGCAACATACATAAAGTCCTGTATGGTACCAAAACAAATTATGCTTCCTTGCACTCGTTAATCATCTGGAATGTACCCGACTAGTAAGTCTGTTGTGGAAGTGTTCACTA
Organism: Ephydatia muelleri; assembly: GCA_013339895.1. Lineage (NCBI taxonomy): Eukaryota > Metazoa > Porifera > Demospongiae > Spongillida > Spongillidae > Ephydatia > Ephydatia muelleri. Next base: position 4,437,856 of record JABACO010000012.1, on the reverse strand, counting down.
TTTCTCTTTAAGAGATCTACAAGATTAGGGTAAATATCTCCAATCCTTTCGTAGTCAGCTGCTGTAGTTGTGCCCTTAAAAATCATTCAGATTTAAGTCATGTAGTGACATGCATCTATCATTTTACAAACCTTAATAACATAGTATCCTTCGGTGCTGGCTGCGATGCAAAGCTCACTTCCATCATGGGGCTTCACCTGAATGTAGCATATGTCACCAAGCACTTGCCTCCATGGAGGAGCCCGACATCCATTAGCAAATGTAATGTCTGTACAAGGAACAATATACATTGAGCTCTCAATGGTGGCTCACTTATACCCACCTGAGGTGAAGGTAACTGCACATAAGCAAGTATTGTCAGAATCTCCACTGAATTTCGAAAGCACTTCAACCTCAGACTGCACAGTTATACATATCAAGCATGAATTCAACTGGACACAGTGTCAACTACCTGAACAATTTGAGGTGAGAGGCGAATTTCTCTGTAGGATAGAAATAAAGATACTGTATGCATGTGCATGTAACACAATGGCCATACAGAAGCAACTCACTGTCCCATCCTCTTTACTGACGAGTGAAGCAACTTGAGATCCAAACTGTTCAACAATAATAGTAGTCTAAAAGAGGAATCCAATTCATCCGCTGACACATCCCCCCCACGAGCCCTTTCTCTAGACAGCAGCTCATGAACTTCAAGGAGAGTAGTTGTTCCTGGCACGCTATCATGAGATGAGAATGCTGCACCCAGGATTGTCGCTATGGGATCCTGATTTGCTACACAAAGAGATAAGGATGGTGCATTTCCTTAAAGGACACCTGGTACCATAAATTCCAAAATGAGTGCTGTGTATGCCACAAGCACAAAACGAATATGATTTGTTAGTGTTATTACCATGCATACCTATGCTTTGCACTTGACGTACACTCAATAGAACCAATGTATTTATTGAGGATGAATGCATGCATAATACCTTCCAAGCATAGTTGAAGCTCTTTAAGCTTCTTTGCGCCTGCGCAATTCAGAATCTTCCGAAGTTGGTTGAAATTCAAGGCTCGTATTTCTAACCCCCCTGCACTCTGCAAAAATGTGAGGGAACAGGATAGAAGCGCCAAAATAAGTTGGTAAATGTATATGCAAGAGGAATGAGGAGGGAGTGAAAGCTTCAGATACGCATACACACCTGCGCCACGCTCAAAAGAGGTGTACCATGACTGTCCTGAGCTTTTGATACTATTCCTGTGGCACTATTATACATAAGGGCAGTAGTACTAAATAGGTTTCTCTTGGTGAAGTACAGCATACCTTAAATCGTAGTTTTCGTCTGATTTGAGAGACTGGAATGACTCCAATACCAAAGAACTGGTCCAAACAAACGGTCTCTTGAAAATAACCGAAGCTTCTCTGGGATGTTCTTGGCATAAACTTTCAGAATTTTCAAGTATTTCCAAAAGAAGTGCCTCGTTCGCTTTAGAAAAATCTAGTTTGGCTCCTTTGTCCTTAGCCGATGTCCACTGCGCACGACTAGACAAGGCTGCTCCCATTGCTTTTGTTTTTCGAGCCAATTTCCATGGCGATGCGGCACGTGAGATAGCAGCTGTTTGCATTAACAGCTGTAATTTCGTTTACGCATTCTGGAATGGACAAGGTGGTTATTATTAGTAAATCGTTAGAAAAAAGTGAGATACACCATCAATTACAAATTCAGAAGCATAAAATTAGAGGTAAGATACTCAATGGAATGTAGTAAGAACGTTATAAGCGTACTGACAGTTTCCTCAGGCACATGGCACCACACCTGCCTTTTCCCGCAGTCGTCCGCAGCTTTCATGATAATTCCTGTAAATGATGTGCTGGAAAAATGGCCTCCAGAGCCTCCGTATCGAATCGACTCGGAGCTACTAGCTAACCTGGAAAGGTTCTCGGCTCTGCATCACAAGTGTTATGTTCTCCTGTGTGCCCCGATGTATCTTAGCAACGAGCAGACTGCGCTTATGGTGCTGCAGCAGAACTACATTGTGAGCTCATTACGATTTCTTCCGGTTCATAATTCAACCGAATGCATCGAGACCATGCTTACTATAACGAAAGTTACGTCAAAGCCACTTAGTTCTACCGTTCGAGAAAGATTGCTTAAGCTACACGAGCAGCTGATCTCCGAAGAGGTGATTCGTAACGTAGTTGAACAACTAGGCATTGGAATGCACGAAAGCTTGGTTCTTATGGATGGTTGTGGAACTCTGTCGTGTATCTCTCGAGCACCTCTTAGCGTAATGCTGGATTGCAGCTTGGATTCAGCTACTTCTGAGCATTTACAAAACTTTTTTCACCAGACCTCAAATACAACGCTGTGAATGTGTAAATACGCAAAGCGCAAAGGGATTACGTAATGCATACGTAAACTGTGCATAGCAGTTCATAAATATGCTACATGTATTCTTAATCTCCCTCTCTCCTCTCCCTCTCCTCTCCCTCTCCCTTTACCTCTCATTTACCTCTCCCCCTCAATATGTGCCGCTATTTCTATTCTGGTCCTATCAGAGACAGACGTTCAGTGGGAGTTGCATGGATTGCATAACAAATTGCGAGTGAATGGAGAAATTGCAACAACAAAAAATTAATCAGCAACCTCACAAACTGGATGCATGCATGCATTGATTCTTATAGTAAACATAACTGCATAACATTTACAATACAAGGCATTACCTGTACGTGAGTGATCTCGAGCAGACGCACATCATTGTGGCTTCAACATTTCAAAGCACTTAGCTAAGGGCTTACTCTCAACTAAGTATTACATGTATGATAATAGGGACATGTGCTCCCGGATATACATGTATCGTCTTGAGCATACCTTATTTAAAGGTACGATGTTTTTTTACCTTCCCATCTCTAACAACATTACGGAAGGGTCACAGAGCTTTGAAAGTACGTACCTATGAATTTATAAACATGAAACTGAACAGCAAGACATATATATATATATACATACGTTCTGTACTAACCAAACTACTTGGCGTGCATAACATAGAGATCAAAACAATAGATTTCTGCGACGGTACTAGCACTTATTGCACAAGTATATACGTAACTAAAAACATTCCGGCTCTTTGAGAAAATTGGTGGTACAGTATATAGGATTTGAATTAAGGCAATAGTGGTGTAAAAAGCAAGGAACATGGGTCTAACAATACGGGAAAATGGCTATATTTATTAGCACACGAATAACTCATTATCCTACTAAAGTGCTAAACATAGGATTATTACATTTTCCCGTATTGTTAGACCCTTGTTTCCTTGCTTTTTAGGTTGTTTGGTTGGAAGGTTGTTTTTGTGCGTGGATAAGCAGAATGTGGGGTTCTGTATACAAAGGTTCATGTTATACCACGACTAGTAACTACAGAGTGGCTGGTACTGGGAGCCTTACAGAGTTACTGTCTATCTCTTGGAATGATTAATGATGTGACATACTGCAGTATGGCACAGTACATATCAGCATACTGTTAGTGCCAAACCAAGAATAACAACAGTGCAAGGGTAGTACATGTATTCCTATATTGCACAGCAGCGGATATGTACATTTAAATGTTCAGATATCCCCCTGTTGCCACCCCCCCATTAAAATGTCTTAGGGCACATGTATTTTCTGTTCCATGATTACTTCTCATGATATAGAATTGGTGTGCAACTGTGTGTGTAAGTGTGTGTGTAGTGTGTATGTGTGTTAAGACATTTGATTTCACCATCGATAGTGTACACTATCCATGACTATCCATGATTTGACGCATTGTACATGTAGTCTCTACCCCCGAATCACATAATATATTACACAGTCAAAAAAAAATTTTAAATGAAGAACATCGATGCAGTTCATATCTATAACGTTTAACGATATTCAAGTTCCACGCCCAGCACTTCCGGATGTGAAGTTACCGTGCACGACCGGTATATGACATGGGCGGGGCTGATACAGGTACAAGTACGGCTATGCGAATGGATGAAGCCGCAAAAGTAGACAAGTCTCACCAATGTAAGCATCTGGTGGGGCGTGGCTCACACTAGGATTATATTTCCCCCATCAGACCTCCAGCCAGGAAAGGCTGTAGACGTACAATGGAGTGCACAATGGCACAGAGGCACTGTTATCCAACTTGGCCCGCAGCTCAATTTGTTAAAGGTGAGTATAGGAATGAATTTTAATGATAAGTTCCGCGCTGCAATCAATGCACACCTTTTAGCTGAGAGATATCGCGAGCGATGCAACTATTCTGCTGGAAGCAAGGAACGTGAAGCTCATGGAGGCGAACACACTTGATAAGCAGTTCTACGTGGGAAGAAGGGTTGGGTACCATGACAACGATGAATGGAAGGAGGCCCTAATTGTCAGCAACAAAGCCATTGGGGATGTACTTGTGCAGTGGAGAACGTCCGCGTATGAACCTTACAAACAAAATTGGTTTCAGGATTCAAATGTCATGCTCCATAATGAAGATGGTGAAGATGACGATGTGGCTACCAATGCCATTGCGGAGCCAATTGCACATTTCCCAGGGAGCACGTCGTATAATGAAGGCCTGCAAATGCCACTCCCCCAAATTCCACAATCACAATCACATTATGGTCTGTACAGCTCCATTCCTACTTCTCCAACTTATGAGAGCATGCATTCCATGCTGTCACAACAGCCAGTAGTGCCACAGATGATGTTTCTGCATCATAGATATAGGCCATGGCATGTATACAATCATTTCCACAGACTAAGGACTGGGATTGATCCTACTGGAATGGAAACAATGTCACTCCCAGGTCTTAGGTCATATCCGACTCTCTCCGGAGGTATACCGCCTCACATGTCGTCACATTTCTTCCAAAACCTTTACCTAAGGCAACATAAAATCACCCATGCAGGATACCCCCATGCATCACCAGTCCACTCTAGCTCATCTGCGCCCAAAAATAGCCCTGTACCATATGCAGAACTTAAGTTTAATTCAGTTCCACCCAGAACACAATCCACCATACAAATACCAACTTCAGATAAACTTTTAAAAAGTCATCATCATCCTTCACGACACATACCTGTTAAAAGGCCCAACCCATATGAAATACCTCAGCCATCGAGGACAAACTTGCATCTAAATGTGAATAACAGTGTGGGTGACAATCATGAAGAGAAGAGACAAAGTATGTCTATTCCTATTATTTTTATTATTGTATTGATTAACTGATGCCAGGGTTATTTGTTGTTGTACCTGTTGCATGTGCATGACATAATGAATGAGTTGTTTACACTCACTATATTAAATGTTAAGCTTATTCATGGCGTGAGGTTTATAATTGTATTCATATATTGATACATGCTTACTTAAATGTCACTGAAACATGCTTTGTTCTTATATAGGCCTATGCATACAATCCAGCAGTCCTGCAGAAATAAGAGTTGAAGTAGATGGATCTGCTTTGCTTTCTGTAATTGTCAATGTATCTGAATCCAACTTCACATGGTACAAGAACGAAGAAAGATTACTTGGTGGTATGCAATTTGTGTTATATGTATGATGGAATGAAGTATGAATAACACTATAGGCAGTTATGAAGTTAATTAAGTGTGGGGGGTGGTGTTAATTGTTAAACATCTCATATGTGTCTATCACCATATAGATGCACTGTTGTAATTCGATTAGATTAACACACTGACATACAAATACCTATATGCAATGCTTATTATCTTTAATTGTATGCATTATGATCATGATTGTTTTCTTCTATAGGTAAAAATATAACTGTTCTTGCACCAAATATATTGCATCTTCAACATGCAACACAGACAGATGCCGGAGAGTACAAATGTGTGATATCATGTGAACTGGACACAATCACATACACATGCAATGTCACTGTCTTTGAATGTGAGTTTTCAAGGGCAATGGAAGAGGGTAGATTAGTACTTGGCTTCAGTAAACAATTATTAGTGACGAGTGTTTTTTTCTGAGCAAAATGATCACAATTATGGCTTGTACACCTTACAAATCAGATAATACCATTTTTTCTGCACAAAATGTAGACCATTTCTGTTGCTTTCCGAATAGAGCCACTGTATTGCACTACACTCTGTGATATTTGAACAATTGTACACTGCTTTCTTCCCTGTTGCAGCATCATTACCTAGTGAATCAGAAAGCAAAGAGGCTAATGAAATTGCATATGTGTAAGAACTTGTGCCTCCATATTAGCTAAATTGCACTTAAACATAATATGTATTGCAGTCAGCTGAGTTTGGACCCTGATCACCAGAGCACAGTTCCAATAAAAATTGACGAAAATGAGCCCATGTATGTTATGTATGAGTGTGTAGTTCCAAATGCTTACTCAAACAATTTATTCTTGCTATGAATACACTTGAGTGCAGGAAATTGGATGTGACTTCGAGAGATCAAGACAACACAGCTTCACCAAGAATGGAAGTTGGTGGTGATGTTGTAGTCACTGATGCACAAGGAAACACTATCATGCTGTCTGATTATAGTATTCAGACCACTGAGCCTGCACTAATAGATGTCTCCAATCCATTACCAAAGATTCAAAGACGTATTAGTGCAGTTTTAAAGACTGACATACAAGATTATCTACAAGGATATGGTGAAAATTATGGTGCAGCTTTATCTACAACAAACTCAACTGAAGAGGTAAAGTCATATTTACTTTCAGCTGGAGATGATTCTCAATCACCCACCTCACCAATCTCAACAAATCTCTCTGGAAAAGTTCAGCCATATGTGATTCCAGTTGGAATTGATTCTATACTACCTACTTCACCAATCTCAACAAATCTCACTGAAAATGTTCAGCCATATTTACTTTCAGTTGGAGAACATTCTCCATTACCAATAGCACCAACCTCCCAACCTGATGAATTGATTGCAAACGAAGATGAGATTGTCACATCTCCATTACAAAGCTCTAGTTCGCTTCAGTATCAGACTGCAAAAAACACAAATGCACCAAACAATGTGCAAAAAAGTAAAAAGGGTTTTTTTCATCATAAACTTTTCAAAAAAACAAAGGTTAAGAAAAGCAGTTGCACAGATCCATCTGATGCATCAGCATCAGGAATACAAAGTGATGCAACCACTCAAAATAAATTGGTATCAAATGTGATACCTGTACATGTGGAGAAAGCGGAACAGTTACTAGACAATAAAATGAACAGTGAGCTGATGACTGAATACCAAACAGACGATGACAGTGTAAATGTGAATACATCATTGGATGGTTCATCTGGTTCAGAAAAAGCATCATTGAATGAGCAGTTGGATGCATCTTTGCCATTAGAAAGAGAACCAGTAGCCGAACTAGTAAGGAAGCTGCAATTGGCTGCAGAAGCTCACACACCGCAATATGTTATTCAGGTATGCTCACCTTCCCTTCTATTTAGTTGAAACTGATTACAGTTCCCTTGTATCCTCTAGCAACATCGCAAGAAGAAAACATTTGTCTCAAATTTGTTTCACAGCAAAACCAAGCAGAGTGAATGATGACCCCTTTTAAAACGTAGATCCATGCTGCATTCATTTTTCTTTTTCGGTCCCACAACCATCTCAAGTGTGGTGAATGTGTGTTGGATTTTAAAGTACATGTGCATTATGCTTACTGTGTAGTTGAACATGTGACTGTTACTTGTTAACTCTTCAGTTCACGTGTACTCCACCTGACAATATATCACCCTCCCTACATCTTGGGGCTGAAGTGTTTGCTTAACTTGCAGATAAATTATTGCAGTCAGCTAAATTTATTACATCTGTCGTTTCTGCGAAAAGGGACCTAACATATACATTATAAAATTTCTAGTACGCGCAATATTTGCGTTGAAATATATGGCTAATTAAAAATCAGAGCCTTACAACTCCATGACAAATACTTTGATTCTCAGTGCATAAGAAGCAATGTGTAGAGGACGTTTCAGATTTCTAGAATATGATATAAAAAAAAATTTGAATGTTGAAAAAACATGCGTTAAGTCCCTTTTCGCGGAAACGATCCCATAATCCAGTGAGGTGTTAAATGGTGGGATAATAACTACATTTTTGCTTTCTTCAGCTAATGCAAATCGTGTTCGAATTTTACATGTAACTGATCCACATATAGACCTACAGTATCATTTTATTATTATGGGAGATGCTATTCATTTACTGCATTGTAAAAATTGGATGTGCACCAGAAGGGTTTTGGATGCTTTACTTTTGATTTTTACTTTTGATCTAAACAAAACCAACCAGTGCAGGTGTAACGCGCGCCGCTACACAAACTAATGTTATTACGTAATTATTATACTTATGTATTGTATGTGAGATACAGCTGTGTGTATTGTTGCCTAGAGACAGAAACTTGTATGTATTGCACATTTGCATTGACAACGTTGAAATCCAAGCATGCTGAATTTAGTAGACGGGTGCCTCAGTCCATCGAAAAGATGGACAATAGGCCTCGCCCCCAACCCCTGCTTGGAGAATGATGGCAATTGGAATTTGGCTTATCCTTATTTATCCGTACCAGGTAAACTCACTGGGAGTGAATATTTCTATTAGAAAACAGTATAAATGTTAATCTTTGTTGTATTTACATGCGCGAGAAGAGACGAAACACGCTTTATTCTGAGTTGTTCTGTCACTAGGCTTTTATTTTTGAAGTGTGTACTCGAGAGATGGTTTTATTTAGATCGAATTATGGCAGTGCTCAACTCCCATTGAAACGTATCTAATTAGCAACCTAATGTCCATCTCGAAACACCCGGGAGCTGCTCGTTACTGGTAAACACGAATGCTAAACCGATTTTAACAATGAAGTTGAACCATACTAGTAGCCTGATCAGAGCGACGCCTTGAACAAAAGACAAACGTCACGAGCATTTAAGGTACACTTAAGAGATAGCCACCTGCACTAGATTGTAATGTGAATGTGCGTCGAGAGCGGTTACTACAATCAGAGATAATATAGGGTAGCGTAGGTAGTGATCGCCACCTGCGATAACGTCAGGAGTGTTCGCCACCCCCCTGTTTATTCTACAGAGCAACGTTACTTGCGTAAAACTGTGTATGGTACTAACAACGAGCCTATTAGGGTTGTTTTAAACTCATATACAATCAAACTGCGCTATTAAAAGTGGGGGTGGCGACTATACTCCCCCTGAAATCTCTGCTACAATTGTCGGATTACGTAATTGTAAATATCATGTGACGTTGAACAGATACTTATCTTACAATATGGATAAGGTAACTCTGGAAGGTAAGCTAGATTCCTGTAGGTGTTTCATTCGACATATTCTGAGTAGCCAACATGAGTAAAAACAGTAACTTGTATGCTGCAGCTGTAGAACATGTCTGCTTGTTGCATGTTCCATTCACACACCTTACTACGGGATGGTATATTATACCAGCGTTAACATAGCCGGTGGGTCGGTGGGAGTAAGACGTTAGGTTGGTTGGAAAGAACATGTAGTGTTACGTACAGTAGTCTCACAGAATGGGCCTACTTTTTCGTTTATCGGATCTGGCGATGATGGTTCATAGTTGGTTACCTGTAGTTTAATTGCAACGACAAATGGTTGTAATCGAAATGTAGTGTGTGAATATTTATGTGTCCACGGGCGTTTGTGTGTTTGCAAAAGTGCGTTATGCTTAAATGCAACATAAATTCGCCAACTTGCAGGTAACACACAAGGAAAACATAATCCGAGGATATTGGGCCTGGTTTGTTATGTCTTCCGTGAATGCTTATCGGAGATCACAAGTCGTGCATGTGTTGTGTGGGGGCGGCACGGGGGGTGGGGGGGGGGGGGGGGGGGAACTGCATTATTTCTGAACGATTATCTTCTTGTATATGAATTTATCAGGAGGTACAGACTCATGGGTGGTGGCTTATCTGTGTAGCATTTTCTTCTACTTATGATTATTTAAGCAGTGGTGACGGAACAATATACAAAAAGTGGTTTCTATTGGACATTTGGTTAACACTTATAGTGCCTGTATGTCAAGTCAAAAGTGGAATGAGGAAAGCTGTGTTTATACTTTTACAATAGCTCGCCCCAAAGATGCAAATATTCCTCAACAGGAAGATTGTGGTAGGAAACCATAAGACGGTGGATGGACTGTCCCCTTTGGCTTTGTTAGCTGATGAATCACACACACATATAGAAGGCCTGGTAAAGCTCAAATTTTGAACTTCCATTCAGGCTTTTTTGAGTATAGTGGAACTTGTTTGGGACCTATTTTGGTAATGATGGGAAGAGGTAAGAGGTCAATTGTGAGTACAAGCTATTAAACTGGCCAGTCCGGACAATTGTTCTGTGTATTTGCGGCTTCTTTGGAATTTCCATATTATGGGTAGAGCCAATAATTAAGCACTTGGTGTTTATATTTTATTCTTCTCTGAAGTCACTTTGCTCATTCTTAGCATCTGTGCAAAGCGAATTTTATGTATGGAGGGTGGTTAAGTGTTGTTTGCTTCATAATAGCAGCTAAACAGGGCCCAGAGTCTGAACCTGTCAGCAAGTTCCCAAGGGTGAAAACTTGGTTTCGAGAGGTAAATATGTTTAGTTTCGTAGCACTTCATTTGGAATGTGATAATAGAATTATGTTTAGATTGACGTGTTATTTTTGGTTTAGTTGGGTCAGTATTTGAATATTGTATGTTTAATTGAACTACCAACTGCATTCAAGATACTTTGTGATAATGGAATTTAAGAAAGCATTTGAGGGTGCTTACGCACTGTAAGTATGCATGCAACGCAAGTCTCCATTAGAAGGAATGAGATAATGTGGAGTTCCAAATATTATTTGCATTTTTGCTCTGTAAGGGTCATGGTAGTGTTTTTCATGCACAAAAATTCCATATCTATTTATAGTATTATTTTCATGTACATCTAAGTGTGTTGATTAATTTACAAGTCACTGACAACTCTTCGTGTTTTGAGTTAACACACAAATACGCATTAGTGTACCCAACAATGGATTTACACGTGCTCACACAAACACATACACACACACACACACACAAAAACACAACAAAACCACACAACGCACAATGAATGTAGACCCCTCCCACACACACACATAACACTACAGTTAATGAAAGAATTAAATAATAATTACATGTACTCAGACTGTTCACTAGTAGATTGTTAGATAGACTAGAATATGTGCAGGTAGTAACAAATAAATACTGAATCAAATGAAAGGTCTGCATTATATGGAACAGCGCTTAACCAAACAAATGCAAGTTCTTCAAGCATTCTCAATAACAAGGATATATTGACAAGAAAAGAAGCCCCAACTTCTACTACTGTGTGTGTAAAGCTTCCTATATTCAATATGCAATATGCTCGGAACATGTACGTGTATTAATGCAGAAGGTAAATCCGAGTGCCATGGTTTAAAATGATTTCTGCATTTGTGAAACAGCATGTAGTAAGAATAGTTCATTTTGAATTATCGCCTTCAGGATGAACCGTAATCTGTGTTGGTGGTCTAGATTAGCTTGCCTATGCATAGAAGGCACAACTGGATTGTACAAAATTAGAGATTCATATCTGGTATTTATGTTGCACATGGGTCATTCCAAGTCAAATCAAAACGACTATTGACACCTATGTTTCAATTTGTTGCACTGATTCAGATATACAAAAATACTAAATTTTAAACTCCAAAGTCAAATCGTTTGGGAACTGAAAACATTGACCACAAATGAAAACAATCCTGAATATCTCGAAGTGCATTGCATGTACAGCTGAAATGTTTTAACACATATGGCTACCATGTTTGTTAAATGGGTGAGAGGCTCCACGCTTCAAAATGTATTATGTATAGTATTTATATGCTTCTTAACGCTGCCATTTAAAATTGATCACTTAATTATTTCCCCCTTTAACTTAAGAGTACACAATGTTCTTTAGGTCTTCCAAGTTTGAAGATGGCACAAAAAGCCATTCCCTTGGCATAATGCGTTGGGAGCTCAAGAGCTGCAAAGAAAATCTTACAAAGGTGATCATTTCATGCAACGTAAATGTCTATGTAAACAAAGCACCACATCTGCACTGTGCTCACATTATCCTTTTCTGTTTTGGAGTACTCCAGAGTGGGGAGTCAGACACTGTATATAATACATAAGATAGTGTTGCTTGAACACAGTGCAGATGTGATGTTTTGTTTACATAGACGTTCATGTAGCATTTCTTTGCAGCTCTTGACACACTAGCTTCAACAGATTATTCCAGCGGAATGGCTTTTCGTGCCATCTTCACACTTGGAAGACCTAAAGAACATTGTATACTCTTCAGTTAAAAGGGGGAGAAAAAAAAAGTGATCGTTTTTAAATGGCAGCATTAAGAAGGAGAAAAAAAAAGATATACCATAACGGTAGCCATATCGTGTTGCAGTGTTGCCATGTCCCAATCGCCTACTGAAGTTCATTTAATTCTACAGGTATGATTGAAAAAGAAATAGACATAGCAGTAGTGTCAAGTTCACCATGTGTGTGATTCCAGCATTCATGTTTATGCATGTTTTTCTGCACAACACAGAAAGCCAAAAGTACCAAAAGTTTCCCCCTTTCTGTGTTCTTCATTGTTGGGAATGAATTTTGTGAGAGATTCTCATATTATGGCATGAAAGGTACGATGAACTTGTATGTCTGTAATATTTACATGTGCGCTGATATGTGTAATCGATTTTGGGGCCAAATGCAGCAAGTGGTTTAAGAGACTACAGTACCAACATGTATACTTGACTCATATGCATACATTGCTTATTGTTGTATGGTATTATCTGATTTGTAAGGTGTACAAGCCATAATTGGAGGAAGCTTAATGTTTTCAAGCATTATTAAAGAATAATGGTTTTGAAAATTGACTGAAGAATTCAGTTTAATTCCTAAATAAGAAATGCAGGTTCTGATGTTGAGTAAAAGAGCTGAGTAACACTAACAACATGCTTTCTCTTTTTTTATTTACTTTTCAGCTGTGCTGATACTATTCCTAACATCACAACTCAAATTCAGTGCTGATAATTCCACGGCCATATATCATACCTTTGTGATGTTCTGCTATTTCCTTCCACTTGTTGGGGCCATTATTGCTGACAGCTGTCTTGGAAAATATGGGTAAGCTTGTAGCTTAATTAACATGTCCATTGAGTAATAATGTAATGTTCAGGGAAACGGATTTTATTTATAAAACACTCATTCAACTGTTGGATTTCAAGGGCAAAAAAAATGTTGATTATATTTCTCCATGGTAGAAAAAAAAATCACTGAAGGGTGAGGGCAAACAAATTGGTATTTGAATTTGTGCATGCATATTTGCATGCAAACATTTGGTATTGTACATGTATATTTTTGTGTGTGTATATATATGTAGCGTAACAATGTTTTTCTTCCTCATTCAGGACAATTTTAAGTCTTTCTATCATCTATTCAGTGGGAAATGTCATCATGGCTGTCTCTGCCATCACATTTGGCAATGGTGATGCAGCCCCAAACATGTGTGTTTAGTGGAGTGTTTATTCAGTGTTTCAAGAGTACCGTTCTACGGTGCTTTGTACAAGTGCTGAAATGTATGTATAGGAATAGTATTTAAGAATGACTGAACTTCAGAATGCGTAGGTATGCACTGGTATGAATAAATGTTATGCATTAATTTACTCTTCAGCTTGCACAACTTATGTGTTTTTTAATAGTGTAACTATTAGACTACTTGATGATAATCTGATGGTTCTGTTTTACCTGCATTGATTATTTTATAAATAATAATAAATCAATAAATACTTACGGCTATAACTATAACAGCTGCATATATAATGCTTTTAAAAAATACACTTCACACATTTATGTGCAGTATGGAAGTTTCTTTTTATGTTGTAGATATATCATTGTGTGTGCGTGTGTGTATGTGTATGTGTTTGTAGTGCACTGGCTGCTATCGGACTAATTGTCATTGCTTTTGGTACTGGAGGAATCAAGCCATGTGTTGCATCATTCGGAGGAGACCAGTTTAAAGAGGATCAGGTACCACTGTACCAATGATGAATTCTGTGTTTTACAATTCTGTTACTAATGTATACAATGCTCTAATCTGTAGCAATACATGGACATTGCTCTAATCTGTACAATGATAAATAATATGATAAATGCATGGGCTTACAAAAGCATTTGAAACACCAAAAACAGTTGGCTAATAATGACCTGGACACTAGTGTGAGAATACGCCTGCCATGGCGGAGCGGATGAATTGTATCATTTTTCCTGTTAACTATGATTAGAAAGCAATAGCAATACTGAATTGCCAAATGAATGGGTGCATGTCTTGTATGCACAGTAACACTGTATGCAATATAATGTTTAGATCAACTAGTGTTTGGAATGTGCACTTAATAATTGTTGTATTATTGTATTAGAACATTTTGTGTGTACAAAATTTTGTCCATCATCCAACCAGTCTGAAAATGTTACTACATGCAGAGCAGTATTGATAAATGGATCTTTGCAATATGTCGAGCATTGGATCCATGAATTGACTACCACAAAGAGAAACATTTTTGATGCCATAGCAAATCTTTCATGAATTTTTGTACCGGAACTCACATGGCAATGTATGACAGAGCTACTAAATAAGAAACAGCTGCATCTGCTGTAGCATACAATCGCATTGTTGTCTTCGCTTAAACTTGAATTGTTTATAGGGGTGTTTCAGATGCCTTGACCTATTTGAATTGTGGATACCAAATCTATCGATATACTTGGCTACCTGCTGTTCGAGAAATCCTGAGCTATGATAGAGAGGTCTCTGTGTAGGAGTTGAAAATTTGTAGAATCCTACTTTGACTCTTCAGACTTTCTTATTGGCCACTACAGTCACACCAGATAGCAAAATCTGACATAGTGTAGTGACATTTGGGTCTGGTAATGTCATGGTCACAAATCTATGCTGATAGACTTTTAAACTTTTCATTTTGAAATAGTCATGTAACATGATTATTTTTTTTGTACATTTGGGTTTGTATAAATATTTCCAAGTACAAGTTTTTACAAGAGCATTGAAATAAGTATTTACTAAATCATGACACTCTAACATCTAACAAAGTAAGTGCAAGATGAGCAAATCATTAGTCAGTTTGATTCAAAGCAAATCTTCTCATTGGTAGTTAATCAAGATTGAGTTGTTAAACTATTTCGTGTTGTATTGAAGGTGTTCTAAGCTATTCAATTATGTTTTTGATTATGCTGTAAAGAATTGTACTCATTCAAGGTCTACTTTTATACTGGTTGTATGCGCACATGGATACAATCTGTTTTGATATGGTCCCAGCAAGTGTTATATTCCCCATCTTATATTTAGGTAGGGATGTTGCAATACTTTTTCTCTATTTTCTACTTTTCTATCAATGCTGGCAGTACCATTTCTACTCTGGTGACACCTGTTCTAAGAAGTACGTTCTGATGTTAATCCACTTTAGTTCTTGTTTATGTACATAAAGAGACATGTTTTTTGTGGTATAGTATTTTATGCTTGTTGCAAATGACAAGCATAAAGATATTTGTTGCAAATGACAAGCATAAAGATATTTGTTGCAAATGACAAGCATAAAGATATTTGTTGCAAATGACAAGCATAAATGAACATGGCTTTTTTTAAATTACTATTTTTTATCACTGGTGAGGAGCAATTCCTCTGTCCATGCAACTTGTACACTGTACACCTGTTGGATAAAAATCGGAGCATACATTGCTTGCCGATATATTCTGATACTTTTACATTTCACGTTGTAGCAAAAATTAGTTACCTGTGGTAAACATTACTCACTGCATTAGTAAATCACGGTGTACAGAACATATATTAGTGCAGTGTTCAAGATGTTCAATATACTGTTTACAGCATGCTATATGATCATGTGGGATTGTTGCCACACAAAGGGACCTAATACATATGCATGTACAATTTTAAAAAATTCCAAGTGCAAGCAGTACAAATGCAATGCTTGCATTGAAATGCATGGTTAATTCAGTGCCTTACAACTCCAAGAAGATAGTTCCAGTCTCAGTGCTTTGTCGAGCACATTGCAGATTTCTAAAATATAAATACAATTGAAAACTTGAAAAAATATGCACTGTTTGTTATTTCTCTTTTCACTGCAGTGATCCCATAGGATTAATACAATAATCCTATGCAATTCATTTCTGAATTGAAAAAGATACATTTGTATACTTGTTTTTTAAAGCCTAATTATAATTCAAGTGGTAAGTATACTTTACACTAACATTGTTGTTCTTAACTCTGTACTAGATGACGTGAAGTGTTTTGGTAATGATCAATGTTTCCCGCTCGCATTTGGCGTTCCTGCAATATTGATGATCGTCTCAGTCAGTAAGGGATTATGAAATAAAAAATAGCCTTTAGATTGTAATGAGATGCATGGTAGCATTGTACATTTCTTTGTAACTGAATATTGAACAATTGATAAATTCTTTGCAACATGTTTGTCGTGTATTATAAATATAGGATGCTGGGTGGTTCAAGTATTTAGCGAAATGCAAATACCTACATACAGGATGTGTGTTCACGTTTCTCTACATACTTGATGACACATGAAAAGTTGAAAATCATATGTTATGATATTCTATAGAACTATATTTCCCCATAACATATGCATGTTGATATATCATTTTACAGAAAAGAAATAATACAGTTATAGTATTGTCCGCGAGTAAAGTGGGTCAGAATTGAGGGGAAACTAAAACCTAAAAGATCCGCTAACAATAGAATCACAGGTACTAGTTGTAAAATAAGTAGGGTAGCCTTTTACAGGATGTTCGCATTATAATTTATAACAGCTGCAACTATCACAGTTTTGATGCACGCACTTTAAATAAACTAGTTCGGTACTATGCTTATCATTTTATCATTTTACACCCCTTCCCTTATTTACTGTAAATTCATAAGCATGCATAAGTAATCTATATCAATGCAGCTCTTGGTTTCCCTGAAAATAAAAATTATGTGTGCATGCAGACTCACAAAGCAACAAAGTTAAACCGCATGCGGTAATGTATAGCGTTCTATAGACACGATACAACACATGCACACAGTAAATAAAATACATTGCATATGATTGAAAAAGCATTGAAATGTTTAAAAGTTCAACTTGGCTTATACAATGTGATTATTGCCGTTTTTCTATTATGATGAAATATGGTTTCATCGACATAGACCACTTTTATATTGCCGCATTTGTAGCATCCAGCAAGTTGAATGATCTCTCACAAAATGCATCCAATGTTGTCTCAAGATTTGTACTTCCACATTCCTGTATTCGAAAAGAAAAATACTCATCAGCGGACCTTTTTGTTTTTTTTACTTCCCCCAAAAACGGCCTAAATTGACCCACTTCACTCGCAGACGCGGTGTTAATGCAAAAAATGGACATTAAGGCAATTAATTGCACTCACTCATTGGGTAGGTGTGACCTATACTTACGTCAAAAAGCTGAGTCAAATGGGATCAACATTAGTATGGTATTGTGGGGGAGAATGGGCTTATGCCAATACTGTGCCGTGAATCCTTTAGGCTGCCAATTATTGCTTTAACGGCAATGATGCCGGTTGTGACTTATTACCATGTAATGCAAACATGTTTTAAGTTCAAAATACGTGCAAAGTTGGGTCAGTTCAGGGGCGTAGTGCACTTACATGTAGGCACAAATTTCATTTGACGCTACATCATTAGCTCATTCATATACATGTGTATGCATTTATAAGCACGTTCATGTAACCTGACAGAAATTGGATTTATATATTTCCTGTTTCTCCTCTGGATAGTTATTTTTGTAGTTGGAACTCGATTTTACATTGTCAAGAAGCCAAATAAAGAGTCTGCACTTCTTTTCTACCACTTTGTTGCAAGTATTGTGGTATGTTCGATAACAAATGGTTACTGTTTGAACTTCAAGGCTGACTAAACCGTGACGTGTAATATGGGCAACCAAATAAGTATGGTAAAGTAGTCCCTTCTTATATTTGGTAGTTTTGTAATGCTGTTTTACAGTACATGAATGACACATGCATGGATTATGATTGATATTGCATGTGAATTGATGTATATATTACAATGCCACAATGAACAGTGTGATCAAGTGTTCATGTGTGCAACTTTTCAATGTGTATAATTGTTGCAGTAGGAACAAGTACTGAGTAGTGCAAAGCTTGTGTTTAAGAGAAAAAATATTCTGTATGATGTATGAACCATGTAATCATTGAATGTACCATGCAAATGCTACATGCTGTGTTGTATTCTATTTGTTAAATTTTATTACATTATTGCTTACATGAAATTTTATCAGTTTATGGTTCTGTGAAAGTGCATCTGGGGTTGTGCTTGATTTAGCCATATTCTGCATGTCTGCTGAGAAAAAAGGTTTTATATACATGTCACTGTACACAAGCATATGGTGTAACATGTGCAGAAGTGCATAGCAGCTCACTGTTTAGGAATTCATTATTTGTAGGATTATTTGTACATTTCACATCTAGTTCATACTATATGTACCTGTGCAAAAATTATAGGATTACATGTAAGGTTAATACCAAGTTTTAAAAAATCTTCATGCTGGGCATGTACCTATGAGCACTAAAAATAGAATGAAGGACCGATTTATTAACTATTAATCATACTCCCTAGTTTAATGGTAGTGATATCCAATGTTTTAGCAAGTACATCAATAATATATACAGTGCCCTCTAAAATCAAATTGAAATCAAATTAAATTTTTTAAATATCCAAGATGATTAAAAGGTTATAATAAATTCTATTTATTCATCCTTGAATTTCATAACGAAACAGGTGTATTAATTTTTTTTGCTACTATACCCCAATTACCATTTTATTAAACTCTGCTATGTAGTAGTGTAGTTTTCTTCTTCATTTTGCTGACTGTTTAATTTGTTTCTCCATAATTAAACTAATGAGTACAATTCATTGACAGAAAAACTTTTGCTTAATTAAATAATTTTAAATATGGTGTCATATAGTTTGCACTCATTAAAAACACACATTAATGTAGCTATCTCAACACTTTCAAGATAGGAGTAGTGAATGTAACTAACTGTACAGCTGTGTATACTTCTCTATCATACACATACATGTTACGGTACATGCAACAACATTGAATGCATGTACAAGTACAGCAACTGTATATATGAGAATAGTATAAGCAAACACTTCATTATGAGTAGGTTGGAGTATTCACCTGTACTAATCACCTGTGTGCCCGTACATGCATATGTGTCTGAGATTATCATGTAACAGTTGAATGTGTTTATGCTAATGTGTATGGTGCATAAGGAACAAGTATGTTAAATACACTCTAATCCATGTATACATGGCCTATAGTTCATTATTGAAATTTGGCTTATGCAGGTTGCAACATACCATCGTATCAAGCGTGGCAAAGATGCGACCTGCACTTTTTTTCTGCAACATGCAAAACCAAATTATGAAGTGAGTAAATACACCTTAAATTATATAATTGAATGCATCACATATTTGTGCATTTACACTGTAGGACTCATTTCTGCGGGATGTCAAGATGGTGCTGAGAGTTCTGGTGATGTTCCTTCCACTACCCATCTTCTGGGCTTTGTTTGATCAGCAAGTAATATAATCTTTATACATTTTGCAAGTGAAGTGACGACTTGACCTGTATTTTGTTTGTAGAAACATTATATGTTCTATGGTACTGTATGTATGCTCATGTAGCCTACATATTTTGTGCTAGTAATAATAATAATGGTTAAATAGAGAGAATAGACCAGCCCGTTCTTCTCCTTCCCCCTCTTCCTTTCTCGTGCTATATTTGATACATAACTTCAGCTGGAGGTTTATTTGTGTACTGCAGCATGGGAACATGTTTATTTATAGTGAGTACAGTACTTATTTGTTTGTTCAGTTAGTAAAGTACCATAAATATGCCCCCACCCTTCGCCCCCAACAAAAAAACAAAAAAATGTGGCATCTCCGTAATTGTGAATGTCTCCTCAATCGTATCCAGCATCTCAGGAAATATAATAGTACCCGTAAAAATAGATGCATGATAGTGTTTGCCATTATGAAGATATGGATGTTTAAACACAAGTCCTTTTTTTCGTTGGGGGTGGAGGGGGGAGAAAGCTTATTTGTGGTACTTAATGGTATTTCTCATTATTCGAATGCATGTAATCTGTGTATGTTAACTCACATACATGTATGTGTTCATCTAATGCCAATTAATTTAGCCCTGTTTTTTATCCTCAGGGCTCACGTTGGACCTTACAAGCTGTTAAGATGAATGGACGTTTAGGTTCAATAACAATTACACCAGATCAGATGCAAGCTCTGAATCCAATCTTGATCCTTGCTTTTATTCCAATATTCCAATTTGTGGTCTATCCACTCTTCAATAAGTGTCATCTTCTCCGGAGGTTAGTACAATGGTCAATCGATGATTTGAGGTTCCCAAACATATCAATCTGGGTAAAGTTGAGTATGCCAGTGGGAGCTAAAGCAAATATATTATAATCAACAAGAATAAATTTTACGATGTGCTCCAAACCATACATGTACAGGCATCCCACCATACTCATAGTTTTGTCTTCTCTGACTCACCAAAAAGCTACAGTGCCATTTGCTTGTAAGAACTACGCACTGCAATGTCTTTGTTGTGAACAGTATATTAACATGTTTGTGCACACACATTGCAGGTAATTGTTATAATAATGGAAGGTTTAGAAACTGAATTGCGTGTTATGGATTTGCAGAACCCTTTGAGATACAAGAAACTGTGATAACCCCCATTTGGTATCGTACAGGGTGTCCACAAATGTACTTTAGCTGTTGTTATATCATACCCAAGTATAGCTGTGTAAACCAAGCAAATGAAAATATTATTGTGGGAGAAGGCGTGCCCTTAACAAGCACTGCCATCTAGAAACTAAACAATGTGTTTTAAGCTCTATTCCAGTTAATATTAATATCATTGGAAATACCAGAGATCCAAGCTCAGTTACTGGTGATCAATTTGAATTAGGACTGCCGCTACTGCTCGTGCGCTTTGGAAAAAAATATACTTTTTTGAGATTAGGTCGAAGTTGCAGAACTTATTACCACCATAATTTCGTTGTTTAGAACAAGTGCTCCAGTTTAGATATGTGAACAGTAAATGCTGCTCTTATCCACTGGTACTTAAACTCTTACCATTAATTACTGTTTACGATAGTTATTGGCAGGAACGCCCTCCACTTTACGCATTGTTGTTACAAAAGGTCGTAGTTTCAAATGAATGCTGTTTCAAAGTATATTGGCCTGGGGACTTGATAAACATGCATTAGTATGTTAAGGAAAGAAACAAAATTTGAGAGGATCTTGTATAATTTTGAGTGAGCTGTGATGTGATTATTACCCAATAATATTGATGTAAGTATATTTAACTCAAATCAAGGTTATCAAGGCCCTCAGTAATAATATCAAGTAAGCTCATGATTGATTTTAATAACTAATTTTAATTAGCTAATTTTGATTTTCAAGTTACTAATATCACTAATGAATTACTAAAGTTAATTATGGCGTGTTCGTTCATAAGCAATTATTACACACATTTCAAGATTGGAGAAACAATTGAATAACTCAATTTCTGACTCAAATATTAACTTGCTTCAATCCTGAGTTATTATTAATAAACTTCAAAATCTCTTCATTGTATCAGGTTATCAAGTTTGATGTGTTGATTTTTAATTTTAAAAAGTCATAATTCGAAATTGAAATAATCAATTCACGTTATAGTTTGTTAATTAATTCACGTTGAAAGCAGTTTATTTGCCTAATAAGTTCAATGTATAATCTGCAATAAGCTTATGAACTATTATTCTACCATTGAAAGCTGTTTGGTAAATTTATACATACAATTCGACAATGGGGTCGACACAATTTTTTATTTCTTCTTCAAATGTTACTTGCGAGTTGACTGATTCTGCATGAAGGCACTTCTATAAAATTCACTACAAGTAAATTCAAGTTTGTCATGATATTCTTTTCAAATACATTATAAAATGAAATTATAGTGCAAAGAACAATATTTTTAATTTCATGGCAAGTTACATTGTATTGTAATACAAGTAGCTAATTGAGCAATGTAATAATCATGTCCTAAAACCAATTGCTCCAATTAATAATTGCTCAGCAAAATAGCATACATGTTCATGAATTATTACAATTTAATAATGATAATTGTCATGCATTTGTATCATTATTATTAGGCCACTTCAACGAATGGTAGTTGGTATGGGGATTGCCGGACTAGCATTTGTGGTAGCTGGGTTTGTGGAGCTGAAAATTGAAGCTGATGCTGATTTACTCAACACTGGTCAAAGCAAGGTTGTACTTACCAACACAATAGAGAACCCCATTACTGTGATATCATCAGACTTTAATGGCACACTGGATAGGGTAAGCATATGTTGAATTCCTTTTAATCGTGCATTTATTGGCTATATCGTGGCAATAGCGTCTATAGTTGGATATCAATACAATTGATTATAGTATATGCATGTTAATATATGTGTAAATAAAAATATATTTACCTACATATACGCACACAGTATATTATTTGCGTAAGCTATATAGACCTGTCTTTTGGCTCATAATTGCATAAATCAGAGAGCATAACGTTTTTGCAGCAACCACATGAATTCCGTAATGATCCATGACTTGTATTTTATTTTATTTTAGACCCCCCCCTGCCGTTTGATTTCAAACAATGCGTGGTCTATTTTACCCTGATCCACATATCATAGAGAGCATTGTCTACCGGTTCAAACTGACACCCGAATGTTTATACAAAACTATTCAGAATTTTAAAATAACAGTGTAACAGGAATTGATGATTATAAGGAAGGTAAAATTAGCTTTGGACAGGTTATTATATTTCACGTGATTGATTTTTACTGATTTTACGATGTATTTTCATATCGTTACAGCTGGCAACATATTCTTTCCAACCAAAGCAGCTTGTTCAATATCAATTTGATTTTAAATTGGAAGGAACTGAACCCAGAAGTTGCTTCTTTGATTTGCAGAGCCAGAATATTACTGAAATTGTCGTAACCAACGCATCAGGCCTAATTGAATGTGGCAGTGTAGGTACATTTTATGTCTTCTGATCCCAATTTACATGCTTCTCACAATCCTTGTACTTCAGGTAACGCATGTGCAAGACTCAAAGACGTCAGAATTATCAGCTATTGTCAGGTGAAATTGTAGTTGGTGTATGAGAAATATGAAAATGGACATGTCATGTAGCATCCATTAAGCAGGAATGCTACAGTATGCACAGAAAAATTGTATGTCAATGTATTTTGTTTTCCTCATAGGGTTTTTAACGTCATTAATAATAATTCAGACATTGCTCTTATGGTGGTTGATTCTAAAAATGTATCAGAAAATCTTAGATTCTTGGATGCTTCGGATGTGTTCACAGTTGCTACAGGAAGGTAAATGATATTCTTAATGTGTAACTTACAAAAGGGTATGCATTTTAGTACATGTGAGGGACTGAATTATTTGAAATCAAAATAGCAATTGAAATTAAGACAACATTCATGGTGGGTTAGTGCAAGTTTAAGAATGCACTTTGTAAGCAACTCTTTAGTGCTCACTACTCAGTAAATAATTCAAAGTGAAGCTTGTGATGTAACGTACAACATCTGCGGCTATTTGAATACATAATGGGTTGTTTTTGATTATGGTTATTTGAATACATAATGGGTTGTTTTTGATTATGGTATGATAAGACCTAAGAAGAGATGGGAATTAATCTTTGGCATATGTGTGTTCAATTTTCCTTTATATATACCTTAGTGAAATACTTTGCATTTAAAAATGTATTTTGAGAGGATAAAGGCTATTAATAGATATGTACCAGCTTCTATAATCAGTATGTATTTTATATGTATTTACCTATATTTACCTGTTCTTATCATCCTGCATTGTGCAGAACATTGCCATATTCAATCATTGTGAATCATAATGGCAGCTTAATATATAATGTATGTGAAAGGTGGAGTTAATGAATTTACCCTTTGCAAAATATTATATCCTGCTTTACTATTGTTTAGAATGGATATTTGGACGAGTTTGGAGAAAATGGTGTATATTCTCTTGTCATAAAAAATGTAAGAGTATTGCTAAGAAATAATAATACATATATATGTTGTTTACATGTACATGTACAAATGCACTGTATATGTTGCTGGTGTACTCTTGTCACACGTGACAATATAGTTTATATTGACATTAGAAAGTATATGCTTGCATGTGCACCTTATTTACCGTATTTTTTCAACTTTGCAATATTTAGTCCAGTATTGTGGTGGCACCTGTGGACAAGCCAAACTCTGTATCGCTGTTTCTTCAAGTTCCAATGTACATTATCATCACAGTAGCAGAAGTCATGTTCTCCATCAATGGTTTGGAGTTTGCATATTCCCAGGCACCGGCAAGCATGAAGGCAATATGTCAGGCTGCATGGCTATGGACTGTAGCCTTCGGAAATCTTGTTGTTGTCATAATTGCAGAATCCAAGCTGTTTGAAAGTCAGGTATGTACTTTGAATTTGCATTAATCCAGCAAGTAGCATTAAAAAAAATATTTTTATTTGGTTCACAGGCCATTGAATTTTTTTTCTTTGCTGCTGCAATTGGTTTTGTGACCGTGATTTTTGCTGTGATGACATTCTTCTATAAATATGTTGAACTGACTAGTCCAGTTGCTGTTCATACATCAAATGAAGAATCTAAAGCATTGATTGGCTCACATGACAAGGGCAGTGATGAAGTTCGTGACAGTGAGATTTGAAATAATTTGCAGGACATGGCTGATTTAGATAGGTTATAATTATTGATGTTGTATAGCTGTGTTCAAATCGCATGAAAGCAGTCTTATTAACAAATGTTTGCACCTCGCGATTCAGTTTCATTGATACCTGTGTACATGTAGGTGGGTAATGTTGAAACTTAAGTTTCCAACACAGTTTGACTGCGGAACCAGAAGCCACACTATTACAGTTTTTGAATTACATAGTATAAGAGATAGGTGATTTGGCCCCCTGCAACTCTGGTTAGGGAACCTCGGTCATTTCAATTGGTGCAAAGTATTTTGGTTGCATTTCTGTATGGCATGATGCTGCTATCCTTAACTCTGACGCACATAGATATTCTGTTCGACTATTTGACAGTATGATTGCACTTGGCATTATTAGTACGTATTTGCAACCATGCTTCGCTCTATATGCAGGTGAGAAGATCTATGGTTTTCATTTAAATAAGACCCCCCTCCCCCTCGATAATTGATCGCATGACGATATATACTGATAAGTATGTTTTAATTAACTGCTAAAAACGTCATATCCGAGTGCCATGCTTTTAATTAATAGAAAACGCCTAAAAGGCAGCTTATAGTAGTATACCATAAGGAACATGCACTGCACTCATTTACATGACTCAATTTTCTGTATGTTTGCGTACGTTACTCAAATGTATTTCCTAACACTAGGACTCGCAGTAATTAATTTGCTAGTTTTTGTCATAAGTAAAAATAAACAATCATGAGCATTATAAGCTCGTAACTACTTGTAACCCCTAATGCAGGTACCTTACAGTGCCTAATTCAGACGGCTCAAGAATTAAACTATGAACTTTTGTTCAACTAAAAGAGTAGACCAGCCTGCTGTACATTGAATTTAGCAATATTACAGCCTGAGTGGAATTGGTTTGAGCGGCAAGTCTATATCTTATAGCCAGATGGGAGAATTCCTGCAAAAAGGAATATGCACTATACTAACCGTTGTCTCGATCGATCGCTAAATACATTTGAAAATGGTTGAACATGACTCTATACATGCATGTATATTCTCGATCTCATAATGAATATAGATCCTAATAGTTGTAGGTCTGGGCACTTGTCCGAAGTTGTTTATTTCCGTTGCAAGATGTCAAAAACTTTTTCGTGGCCGTGGCAATACTCTTTCCCACCATTCTTCACAATGCAACCTAATAGTGATACCAGATCGAAGCAGGTGAATGTGTGGTGCGATTTGGTGTTGGAATACTTTAAAGCTAACAAGAATTACATATTGGACGTTAACGAAGCCCAGACCAGCCCGCTATTTTGCAACAGCGCCATTAATAGTATCCTCCGACGTTCAAAGATGTATATGCATGTAACGGGCCTTGTTTTTCCTTTAATCGTGTAATTTTATTAAAGGGAAGCTATCTACAGACGGGATCGTACTGATTTTATTGGAGCTAGAAAAAAGAGGTTCGTCTAAAAATGTGTAATAATATACAGCTCATGTGATGTTCTTCATAGGAAACCTCGAATGGCAAGATAAGCAAAAATCTAGGTGTCTTGTGATGTGGAGAACACCTTCAGAATGGGGAAAACTGGTGTATAAGTGGGTAAGGATTAATTAATATGAAGACAACTAAATGGTGCATGTTGCAGGAATTAAATTACATAGCAACCTAATGGATGGCTTTGCAAAGAAAGCTTTCAGGTGCTCTGATAGGAACAAGAGAAGTACTGCTGTACTGTGCATAGCTGGTAATAACCACTTACAGTTAACCTCTTTTGGTATCAATTCAAGGCATCAGAACATTGCGAATGCTATTTATAGACATAGGTATAAAAATTGAATTGAAATAAAATTGTTGTACATGTCAGGCTTACTATGCACCACAACATATGGAAACAAGGCATTACAGAAGTTATCCAATTGTGAATTAATTAATATTACAGGTCTATGTTCAAGAAGCAATCTTGCTAAGTGTATTGGTCTCTAATATTTATAAATCCATAATTGATATAAATTTTGTAATTCCCTTTACTTTTACTCAATTCTCAATTGGTGCTTGATAATCGTACATTTATTTTTATACCTGGTTCACTCATTTCTATTTACAGCTGTGTCTTGATTGTGGCACATTTAATAATCTCCTGTATGTACAATTGTTCTGCTTTATTGGCTCTGGATAGTCCTGGGGGTAGTTTGTAAACCTTCTTACATTCAGGGTCGTTTGAGTAGTGATTGTTGTCGGAAACCTTCCATCTGTTTCTTGAAAACTTAAACTCTCTACACAGTCAAAATCTTGCCATCTACACAACTTAATACAATTGTCTTAGCATGATTCTCTACTCACAATACTTTATGTAATGAGACAATAAGGGATCGTGTATTTTTCTAATCGTTTCACAGCACTTTACATTCTTCATAGGGCTAATTCATGTTTTGATACTCCAGGACAGTGGAAGGCATAATAATCCACATTGTGCTTGTGACTTATATTACCAATTGTGTATTTTTTTGGCCTGGTTTTCACTTATCCATGTATTGATACCTACATGTATGCATGTACAATGTTTATGTTGAATGGGTAAACGTAAATATATGTGCACATGTATTTGCACTCCTACATTTCTCTTTTTAGTGTTTGCTGTAAAAAGACATAAAGCCTCCATACCACTTCCTAGTGTACCAGTCATTGAAAGGAATTAACCAAACAAATAGATAGTAGCCTGATAGACAAAATATTCATATAAGCTAACAGCTATTTGTATGTACTTTGTCTCCTTGATATATTTTCATTGCTATGTATGCTAGAGATTTTGCTGGGTAGGGTACAGGTGGGAAGGGTAAAATGTGGCTCGAATTCTGATTCCTGTGGCATTATGACAAATATTCTGTTCTGACACATTTTGGCATATAAATGCAACACAATTACATGTATGTGTATTCATTGTCTCAAGTCATCAAACGTAATTCTAACTCTCCCACTTTTATCAAAGCGGTGGTTATTATTTTTCATTGAATTGCACTGTTCATGTTTTTTCGTCAAATGATCACTTTTCCATATTGTTTTGTATTCTATGTGTGTCATCTTTGCACATGCATAAGTGTTGCTATTTATGCAGGCTGTGGATAGTGGCCTAGCAAATAGTGTTTGCACGCTATATGAAATTCATTCAGGTGCAGACACTACTTCTGAAGGTATATTTTGTATATTAGGCTGATTTTTAGAAATGTTGCAGTTACTATAAACATGCTGTGTGTAAATGGTTTGCATTATGGTAACTTCGTTGTGCGCATATGTACAACATGGGACATGTTGCCAGAGACAGAAGTAATGTACTTGTTAGTGGTTTGTGTGCATTTTTGCATGACAGTCATCTTGGCAGCTGAAGCATTTTAACATTATATTAAAACAATGTGTACATCAATATGTAACTAGCACAATATTCCCAATGGCTTGTGCAGTGTAACTATTAATTGAACATGCATATGCAACTGTTGGTAGACTTTTAGCAGAATTTATACAATTCAACAGAATTTTCCAACATTGAACCCTGGATGCTGAAGAAAACAATTCTGGCACTTCAAAGTGAAGGCAAAGCAGAATACATTCATGGAATAAATCCTGATGACTCAGATGCAGGGGTCAAATTTTTCACCTAATAACCAAATGTTGCTAATGTGTTAGTGTAGGTCTCTCAATGTTGTTTATTTGTTTCATTACACGTATCTTCTGTACTATATGTAGATTGGAGTATCATCCATTCAAACTGTATGAATTAAAATGCGATGTTACATTCATGAACGATGTACAAAAAATTCCTATGATATTTGTACGAGTGGTTCTGTGGTGTGTTCATTCTGTGCAGTATAAATGTATTGTATTCAGTTGTTAGAAACTGATGAATTTATGTTGTATACTATGAAGTGGACCAATATGTATCTGCAATGCAAATGTATGTAGCATCATTCTGCAATGCATTGGAATTGCACGGCATATGATAAACATTGTTCTGCAGAGTATTGGAATTAAATTGTTTATGATAAGCATAGTTGTGCAATGCATTAAAATTGCACTTGTGCAATGCATTGGGATTGCATTGCATATGATAATCAATGCATTGGAATTATATTCTGATAGTTGTGCAATGCATTGGAATTATATTGCTGATGAAAAGCCTAGTTGTACAGTACAATTCCTAATGATAAGCATAGTTGTGCAATGCATTAGAATTAAATCGCTGATGATAAGCAAAGTTGTGCAAAGCATTGCAATACAAATCCTTTTTACAAGCATAGATGTCCAATGCATTACAATTATATTGCTTGTGATAAGAAAAGTTGTGCAGCGCATTGGAATTACACGGCATATGATAAGCATCATTCTGCAATGCATGATGAGTATCGTTTTGCAACGCATTGGAATTAAATTGCTAAGTACATTTTAGCACATAGCTTATGATAAACAACATTGTTTATATGAGATGGGTACTGCGCAATGACAAAATAATTATTGCAATACTATTGCCACTGGTTACTTATAGTTATACAGTCCTCTATTTAGGACATCATTGCTTATGATAAGGAGCAATGCACAAATGTTTTTTATCATGAAATCCGAATTGCACAATATCAATCTGATTAATGCAATTCTATTTCCAATGGATATTGATAGTAATACAATGCTTAGTTTCATTATAGTACATTATAGCTTATGATAAACAACAATGCACAAATGTGTTTATCATGAGATGGGTACTGCCAATGACAACTAATACTATTACCACTGCACTGGACACTGATAGTAGTACAATGCTTACACGCATTTTAGCACATCAGTGCTTATGATAAGCAACAATGCACAAATTTGTTTATCATGAGATGGGTACTAAGTAATTTTTGCAATAATATTGCCACTGGTTTGTTATAGTTATACAATGCATCTATACATTTTAGAACATCAATGCTTATGATAAGCAGCAATGTGCAATGAAAATAATTGCAATACCATTGCCAGACGATAGTGATAGTGATAAAATGCTTGAGTACATTTTAGCTCTTAATAGCTCATGATAAACATAAATCCACAAATGTGTTTATCATGGGATCGGTACTGCGCAATGACAAAATAATTATTGCAATATTATTGACAGTCGATAGTCACAACTATGCTTATCATAAGCAATTGAATTCCCAATGCATAGCTAATTTATTTCTCATTGCACAACTATGCTTATCATGAGCAATTTAAATCCAATGCATTGCTATTTTATTTTTATTGCATTGAACAACGATGCTTATCATAAGCAATTTAATTCCAATGCATTGCTAATTTATTTCTATTGCATTGCACAACAATGCTTATCATAAGCAAAGCAATCCTAATGCATTGCACAATTATGCTTATCATAAGCAATGCAATCCAATGCATTGTACAACTATACTTATCATAAGCTATATATTTTCAATGCATTGCTATTTAATTTCTATTTCATTGCACAACTATGCTTATCATAAGCAATTTAATTTCAATGAATTGCTAATTTGATCCTCATTGCACAACTATGCTTATCATAAGCAATGCAATCCTAATGCATTGCACAAGTATGCTTATCATAAGGAATGCAATCCTAATGCATTGCACAACTATGCTTAACATAAGCAATTTAATTTCAATGCAATGCTAATTTATTTCTATTGCATTGCACAACTATGCTTATCATAAGCAATTTAATTCTACTGCATTGCTAATTTATTTCCATTGCATTGCACAACTGTGCTTATCATAAGCAATGCAATCCCAATGCATTGGACAACTATGCTTATCATAAGCAATGCAATCGTAATGCATTGCACTACTATGCATATAATAAGCAATTGAAATCCAATGCATTTCTATTCTATTTCTATTGCATTGCACAACTATGATTATCATAAACAATGCTATACCAATGCATTGCAAAATAATGCTTATCATAAGCAATGCAATTCCAATTCATTGCACAACTATTCTTATCTTAAACAATTTAATTCCTAAGCGTTGCTAATTCATTCCTCATTGCACAACTATGCTCATCATAAGCAATGCAATACTAAAGCATTGCACAACTATTCTTATCATCACCAATTTAAATCCAATGCATTGCTAATGTATTCCTCATTGCACAACTATGCTTATCATATGCAATGCAATGCTAATGCATGGCACAACTATGCTTATCATAAGCAATTTAATTCCAATGCATTGCTAATGTATTCCTCATTGCACAACTATGCTTATCATATGCAATGCAATGCTAATGCATGGCACAACTATGCTTATCATAAGCAATTTAATTCCAATGCATTGCTAATGTATTCCTCATTGCACAACTATGCTTATCATAAGCAATGCAATGCTAATTCTTGGCACAACTATGCTTATCATTAGCAATTTAATTCCTAATTTATTCCTCATTGCACAACTATGCTGATCATAAACAATGCAATCCAAATGCATTGCACAACTATGCTTAAGATAAGCAATTTAATTCCAATGCATTGTTAATTTATTTCTATTGCATTGCACAACTATGCTAATCATAAGCAATGCTAAGCATAGTTGTGCAATTCAATAGAAATCAATCAGCAATGCATTGGAATAAATTGATTTTGTTAAGCATAGTTGTGCAATGCATTAGGATTGCATTGCTCATGTTAAGCATACTTGTGCAATGCATTAGGATTGCATTGCTTATGATAAGCATACTTGTGCAATGCATTAGGATTGCATTGCTTATGATAAGCATAGCTGTTCATTGCAATTGAAAGAAATTAGCTATGCATTGGAAATAAATAGCTTATGATAAGCATCGTTGTTCAATGCAATAGAAATAAATTAGCAATGCATTGGAATTAAATTGCTTATGATCAGCATAGTTGTGCAATGAATTAGGATTGCATTGCTTATGATAGGCATAGTTGTCCAATGCATTGGGATAGCTTTGCTCATGATAAGAGAACTTGTGCAATGCATTATGATATATCAATGTAATCCTAATGCATTGCACAACTATGCTTATCATAAGCGCAATGCAATCCCAAATCATTGTACAACCATGCTCATCATAAGACAAGCAATCCTAATGCATTGCACAATTATGCTCATCATAAGCAATGCAATCCCTATGCATGGCACAACTATGCTTATCATAAGCAATGCACTCCGATTGTATTGCTCAACTATTCTTATCATAAGTAATGCAATCCTAATGCATTGCACAACTATGCTTATTATAAGCATTTTAATTGCCAATGCATAGCAATTTTATTTCTCATCGCACAATTATACTTATCATGAGCAATTTAATTTCAATGCATTGCTCTTTTGATCCGCAATGCACAACTATGCTTATCATAAGCAATGCAATCCTGATATATTGAACAACTATGCTCTTCATAAGCAATGCAATCCGAAAGCATTGCGCAACTATTCTTATAATGAGCAATTTAATTCCAATGCATTGCTAATTTGATCCTCATTGCACAACTATGCTTATCATAAGGAATGCAATCCTTATGCATTGCTTAACATAAGCAATATAATTCCAATGCATTGCTAATTTATTTCTATTGCATTGCACAACTATGCTTATCATTAGCAAATTAATTCCAATACATTGCTAATTTATTTCCATTGCATTGCACAACTGTGCTTATCATAAGCAATGCAATCCCAATGCATTGGACAACTATGCTTAGTATAAGCAATATAATTCCAATGCATTGCTAATTTATTCCTCATTGCACAACTATGCTTATCATAAGAAATGCAGTCCAAATCCATTGCACAACTATGCTTAACAAAAGCAAATTAATTCCAATGCATTGCTAGTTTTTCTATTGCATTGCACAACTATGCTCATTATAAGCAATGCTATCCTAATGCATTGCACAAGTATGCTTATCATAAGCAAAGCTATCCCAATGCATTGGACAACTATGCCTATCATAAGCAATGCAATCCTAATTCATTGCACTACTATGCTGATCATAAGCAATTTAATTCCAATGCATTGCTAATTTATTTCTATTGCATTGAACAACGATGCTTATCATAAGCAATTCGATTCCATTTTCTTTCAATTGCATTGAACAACTATGCTTATATCATAAGCAATGCAATCCTAATGCATTGCACAAATATGCTTATCATAAGCAATGCAATCCTAATGCATTGCACAACTATGGTTAACAAAAGCAATCTATTCCAATGCATTGCTGATTTATTTCTATTGCATTGAACAACGATGCTTATCACAAGGAAGTTAATTCCAATGCATTGCTAATTTATTTCTATTGCATTGAACAACTATGATTATCAAAAGGAATGCAATCCTAATGCATAGCACAACTATGCTTATCATAAGCAAAGCAATCCTAAAGCATTGCACAATTATGCTTATCATAAGGAATGCAATCAAATGCATTGCACGACTGTACTTATCATAAACTATATAATTTCAATGCATTGCTATTTAATTTCTATTTCATTACACAACTATGCTTATCATAAGCAATATTATTACAATGCATTGCTAATTTGATCCTCATTGCACAACTGTGCTTATCATAAGCAATGCAATCCTAATGCATTGCACAACTATGCTTATCATAAGCAATGCAATCCTAATGCATTGCACAACCACGCTTATCATAAGCGAAGCAATCCTAATGCATTACACACTATGCTTATCATATGCAATGCAATCCCTATGCATTGCACAACTATGCTTATCATAAGCAATTAAATTCCAATGAATTGCTATTATGATCTTCATTGCACATCTATGCTTATCATAAGCAATGCAATCCTAATGCATTGCACAAGTATGCTTATCATAAGCAATGAAAGGAAATGCATTGCACAACTATGCTTATCATAAGCAATGCAATCCTAATGCATTGCACAACTATGCTTATCGTAAGCAATTTAATTCCCAATGCATAGCTAATCTATTTCCCATCGCACAAATATGCTGATCATGAGCATTTTGATTCCAATGCATTGCTATTTTATTTCTATTGCATTCAACAACGAAGCTTATCATAAGTAATTTAATTCCAATGCATTGTTGATTGATTTCTATTGCATACTAGAACTATGCTTATCATAAGCATTGCAATCCTAATGCATTGCACAAGTATGCTTATCATAAGCAATGCAATCTAATGCATTGCACAACTATGCTTAACATAAGCAATGTAATTCCAATGCATTGCTAATTTATTTCTATTGCATTGCACAACAATGCTTATCATATGCAATGCAATCCTAATGCATTGCACAAGTATGCTTATCATAAGCAATGCAATCCTAATGCATTGCACAACCATGCTTAATATAAGCAATAATTCCAATGCATTGCTAATCTATTTCTATTGCATTGCACAACTATGCTTATCATAAGCAATTTAATTCCAATGCAATTTCTATTGCATTGCACTACTATGCTTATCATAAGCAATGCAATCAAATGCATTGCACAACTATGGTTAACACAAGCAATATATTACAATGCATTGCTGATTTATTTCTATTGCATTGCACAACTATGCTTATCATAAGCAATGCAATCCTAATGCATTGCACAACTATGGTTAACAACAGCAATTTATTCCAATGCATTGCTGATTTATTTCTATTGCATTGCACAACTATGCTTATCATAAGCAATTAAATTCCAATGCAAATTCTATTGCATTGCACCACTATGCTTATCATAAGCAATGCAATCAAATGCATTGCACAACTATGGTTAACACAAGCAATTTATTACAATGCATTGCTGATTTCTTTCTATTGCATTGCACAACTATGCTTATCATAAGCAATGCAATCCTAATGCATTGCACAACTATGGTTAACAAAGCAATTTATTCCAATGCATTGCTTATTTAAATCTATTGCATTGCACAACTATGCTTATCATAAGCAATGCAATCCTAATGCATTGCACAATTATGCTCATCATAAGCAATGCAATCCCTATGCATTGCACAACTATGCTTATCATAAGCAATGCAATCCGCATGTATGGCGCAACTATTCTTATCATAAGCAATGCAATTCTAAATCATTGCACTACTATGCTTATCATAAGTAATGTAATTGCCAATGCATAGCTATTTTATTTCTCATTGCACAACTATGCTTATCATGAGCAATTTAAATCCAATGCAATGGTATTTTATTTCTATTGCATTGAACAACGATGCTTATTATGAGCAATTTTATTACAATGGATGATTATCATAAGCAATGCAATTCTAATGCATTGCACAACCATGCTTATCATCAGCGAAGCAATCCTAATGCATTGCACAATTATGCTCATCATAATCAATGCAATCCCTTTGCATTGCACAACTATGCTTATTATAAGCAATGCAATCCGCATGTATGGCGCAACTATTCTTATTATAAGCAATGCAATTCTAATGCATTGCACAACTATGCTTATCATAAGCACTTTAATTGCCAATGCATAGCTATTTTATTTCTCATTGCACAACTATGCTTATGAGCATTTGTATTCCAATGCATTGCGATTTTTCTTCTAATGCATTGAACAACGATGCTTATTATAAGCAATTTAATTCAAATGCAATGCTATTTCATTATTATTGCATTGAACAACTATGATCATCATAAGCAATGCAATCCTAATGCATTTCACAAAATATGCTTATCATAAGATATGCAATTCTAATTCATTGCACAACTATGCTTAACATAAGCAATTTAATTTTAATGCATTGCTAATTTATTTCTATTGCATTGCACAACTATGCTTATCATAAGCAATGCAATGCTAATGCATGGCACAACTATGCTTATCATAAGCAATGCAATGCTAATGCATGGCACAACTATGCTTATCATAAGCAATGCAATGCTAATGCATGGCACAACTATGCTTATCAAAAGCAATTTAATTCCAATGCATTGCTAATTTATTCCTCATTGCACAACTATAAGCAATGCAATCCTAATGCATTGCACAACTATGCTTATCATGAGCAGTTTCATCTCAATGCATAACAAACATTTCTCATTGCACAAGTATGTTTATCATAAGCATAGCTATCCCAATGAATTGGACAACTATGCCTATCATAAACAATGCAATCCTTATTCATTGCACTACTATGTTAATCATAAGCAATTTAATTCCAATGCATTGCTAATTTATTTCTATTGTATTGAACAACGATGCTTATCACAAGCAATGCAATCCCAATGCATTGCACAACCATGCTCATCATAAGCGAAGCAATCCTAATGCATTGCACATGTATGCTCATCATAAGAAATGCAATCCCTCAACTATCATTATCCTTATCCTTATCAATACAATCCGAATGAATTGAACAACTATCCTTATCATAAGCAATACAATCCTAATGCATTGCACAACAATGCTTGCCATAAGAAATTTAATTCCCAATGCATTATTATGTTTCTCCTCGCACAACTATGCTTATCATAAGCAATTTACTTCCAATGCATTGCTATTGTATTTCTATTGTATTGAACAACGATGCTTATCATAAGGAAGTTAATTCCAATGCATTGCTAATTTATTTCTATTGCATTGAACAACTTTTGATTATCATAAGCAATGCAATCCTAATGCATTGCACAACTATGTTTATCATAAGCAAAGCAATCCTAAAGCATTGCACAATTATGCTTATCATTAGCAATGCAATCGAATGCATTGCACAACTATACTTATCAATGCAATGCTATTTAATTTCTATTTCATGACACAACTATGCTTATCATAAGCAATTTTATTCCAATGAGTTACCAATTTGATCCTCATTGAACAACTATGCTTATCATAAGCAATTTAATTCCAATCCATTGCTAATTTATATGTATTCCATCGCACAACTATGCTTATCATAAGTGAAGCAATCCTAATGCATTGCACAATTATGCTTTTCATAAGCAATGCAATCCCTATTCATTGCACAACTATGCTTATCATAAGCAATTGAATTCCAATGCATTTCTTGTTATATTCCATCGCATTCCACATCTAAGCTTATCATAAACAATGCATTCCCAATGCATTGCACAACTAAGCTTATCATTAGCAATTTAATTCCGAACCATAGTATCAATAAATTTATCATAAGCAATGCAATCCCATTGCATTGCACAACTATGATAATCATAAGCAATTTAAATCCAATGCATTGCACAACCAAGCTTATCATAAGGAATGCAATCCCAATGCATTGCACAACTATGCTTATCATGAGCAATTTTATTCCAAAACATTGTATCAATCAGTTTATCATAACTATGCTAATGCAATCCCCATGCATTAATGGTACAACTATAAATTACTTTATCATAAGCAATGCAATCCCATTGCATTGCACAACTAAATAAGCAATGCAATCCCATTGCATTGCACAACTAAATAAGCAATGCAATCCGAATGCATTGCACAATTATGCTCATAATAAGCAATGCAATCCGTAATTATTGCACAACTATGCTTATTATGGAATTATATTGCATATGTTAAGAATAGTTGTGCAATGCATAAGGATTGCATTGCTTATGATAATAATAGTTTCGCAATGCATTCGGATGGCATTGCTTATAATAAGAATACTTGTGCAATGCTTTGGGATTGCATTGCTTATGATGAGCATAGATGTGCAATGCATTAGGATTGCTTCGCTTATGATAAGCATGGTTGTGCAATGCATTAGGATTGCATTGCTTATGATAAGCATAGTTGTGCTAAGCAATAGAAATAAAATAGCAATGCATTGGAAATTACTTATGATAAGCATAGTTGCAATGCAATTGAATTAAATTAGCAATGCATTGGATTTAAAGCAATTTATGATAAGCGTACTTGTGCAATGCATTATGATTACATTGCTTATAATAAGCATAGTTGTGCAATGCATTGGGATTGCATTGGTTATGAGAAGCATACTTGTTCAATGCATTAGGATTGCATTGCTTATGATAAGCATAGTTGTGCAATGCAATAGAAATAAAATAGCAATGCATTGGAATCAATATGCTCATGATCAGCATATTTGTGCGATGGGAAATAGATTAGTTATGCATTGGGAATTAAATTGCTTACGATAAGCATAGTTGTGAAATGCATTAAGATTGCATTGCTTATGATAAGCATAGTTGTGCAATGCATTGGGATTGCATTGCTGATGATAAGCATACTTGTGCAATGCATTAGGATTGCATTGCTTATGATAAGCATGTTGTGCAATGCAATAGAAATAAATTAGTAATACATTGGAATTTAATTGCTTATTAAATAGCTAATTTAATTCTATTGCATTGCACAACTATGCTTATCAATAAGCAATTTAATTCCAATGCATCGCTTTTTTTTCTATTGCATTGCACAACTATGATTCTCATTAGCAATGCAATCCCAATGCATTGCAAAACTATGCTCATTATAAGCAATGCTGCAATGCACAACTATGCCTATCAGAAGTAGTTTATTTCCAATGCATAGCTAATTTTATTTCTCATTGCACTACTATGCTTATCATCAGCAATGCAATCCTAATGCAATGCACAAGTATGCTTATCATAAGCAATGGAATCCCAATGCATTGCACAACTATTCTTATCATAAGCTATTTAATTCCAATTTATTGCCATATTATAACAATTGCATTGAACAACTATGATTATCATAAGCAATGCAATCCTAATGCATTTCACAACTATGCTTATCATTAGCAATGCAATCCTAATTCATTGCACAACTATGCTTAACATAAGCAATTTAATTCCAATGCATTGCTATTTTATTCCTCATTGCACAACTATGCCTATCATAAGCAATACAATCCTAATGCATGGCACAACTATGCTTATCATGAGCAATTTAATTTCAAAGCATAGCTAACTTCTCATTGCACAATAATGCTTTTCATAAACAATTTAATTCTAATGTACTGCTAGTTTATCTCTATTGCATTGCACAACAAAGATCATCATTAGCAATGCATCCCAATGCATTGCATCAATATGCTCATCATAAGCAATTTAAATCCAATGCGTTGCTAATTTATTTCAATTGCATTGCACAACTTTGCTTATCATCAGCAATTTAATTCCAATGCATTTACTAAATTATTACTATTACTGCACAACTATGCTTTTCATAAGCAATGAAATCCTAATGGATTGCACAACCATGCTTATCATAAGCGAAGCAATCCTAATGCAATGCACAAGCATGCTTATCATAAGCAATGCAATCCTAATGCGTTGCACAACCATGCATATAAGTCATGAGCAACTTAATTTCAATGCATTGCTAATTTGATCCTCATTGCACAACTATGCTTATCATAAGCAATGCAATCCATATTGCATTGCACAAATATGCTTATCATAAGGAATGCAATCCTTATGCATTGCTCAACTATGCTTAACAGAAGCAATTTAATTCCAATGCATTGCTAATATATTTCTATTGCATTGCACAACTATGTTTATCATAAGCAATTTAATTCCAATGCATTGCTAATTAATTTCCATTGCATTGCACAACTATGGTTATCATAAGCAATTTAATTCCAATGCATTGCTAATTTATTTCCATTGCATTGCACAACTGTGCTTATCATAAGCAATGCAATCCCAATACATTGGACAATTATGCTTATTATAAGCAATTTAAATCCAATGCATTGCTAATTTATTCCTCATTGCACAACTATCCTTATCATAAGCAATGAAATCCTAATGGATTGCACATCCATGCTTATCATAAGCGAAGCAATCCTAATGCATTGCACAAGCATGTTTATCATAAGCAATGCAATCCTAATGCGTTGCACAACCATGCTTTTCATGAGCAATTTGATTTCAATGCATTGCTAATTTGATCCTCATTGCACAACGATGCTTATCATAAGCAATTTAATTCCAATGCATTGCTGATTTATTTCTATTCCATTGATCAACTATGCTAATCATAAGCAATGCAATCCTATTGCAATGGACAAGTATGCTTATCATAAGCAATGCAATCCTAATGCATTGCACAAGTATGCGAATCATTAGCAATGCAATCTAATGCATTGCACAACTATGCTTAACATAAGCAATTTAATTTCAATGCATTGCTAAATTATTTCTATTGCATTGCACAACTATGCTTATCATAAGCAATTTAA
The DNA here is from genome assembly GCA_013339895.1 of Ephydatia muelleri. Classification (NCBI taxonomy): domain Eukaryota; kingdom Metazoa; phylum Porifera; class Demospongiae; order Spongillida; family Spongillidae; genus Ephydatia; species Ephydatia muelleri. The sequence continues at coordinate 4,397,698 of JABACO010000012.1, read as the reverse complement.
TTCCAATGCATTGCTAATTTATTTCCATTGCAATGCACAACTGTGCTTATCATAAGCAATGCAATCCCAATACATTGGACAACTATGCTTATTATAAGCAATTTAATTCCAATGCATTGCTAATTTATTCCTCATTGCACAAGTATGCTTATCATAAGCAATGCAATGCTAATTCTTGGCACAACTATGCTTATCATTAGCAATTTGATTCCTATTATATTCCTCATTGCACAACTATGCTTATTATAAGCAATTTAATTCCAATGCATTGCTACTTTATTCCTCATTGCACAACTATGCTTATCATAAGCAATGCATTGCTAATTATTGGCACAACTATGCTTATCATTAGCAATTTAATTCCTATTTCATTCCTCATTGCACAACTATGCTTATCATACGCAATGCAATCCAAATGCATTGCACAACTATGCTTAACATAAGCAAATTAATTCCAATGCATTGCTAGTTTATTTTTATTGCATTGCAGAACTATGCTCATCATAAGCAATGTTATCCTAACGCATTGCACAAGTATTCTTATCATATCCCAATGCATTGGACATCTATGTCTATCATTAGCAATGCAATTTAATGCATTGCACAACGATGCTTAACATAAGAAATTTAATTCCAATGCATTGCTAATATATTTCTATTGCATTGCACAACTATGCTTATCATAAGCAATTTAATTCCAATGCATTGCTAATTTATTTCCATTGCATTGCACAACTGTATTCTATTGCATTGAACAACGATACTTATCATAAGGAAGTTAATTCCAATATACTGCTAATTCATTTCTATTGCATTGAACAACTATGATTATCATAAGGAATGCAATCCTAATGCATAGCACAACATAAGCAAAGCAATCCTATAGCATTGCACAAATTTGCTTATCATAAGGAATGCAAGCGAATGCATTGCACGACTATACTTATCATAAACTATATAATTTCAATGCATTGCTATTTAGTTTCTATTTCATTACACAACTATGCTTATCATAAGCAATATTATTACAATGCATTGCTGATTTGATCCTCATTGCACAACTGTGCTTATCATAAGCAATGCAATCCTAATGCTTTGCACAACTCTGCTTATCATAAGCAATGCAATCCTAATGCATTGCACAACCACGCTTATCATAAGCGAAGCAATCCTAATGCATTGCACAACTATGCTTATCATATGCAATGCAATCCCTATGCATTGCACAACTATGCTTATCATAAGTAATTAAATTCCAATGAATTGCTATTATGATTCTCATTGCACATCTATGCTTATCATAAGCAATGCAATCCTATTTAATTCCATAGAATAGCTATTGCATTTTTCATTACATAGCTATGCCTTACATAAGCATTTAATTCCAATGCATTGCTAATTTATATCCATTGCATTGCAAACCTATGCTTATCATAAGCGAAGCAATTCTATTGCATTGCACAAATATGCTCATCATAAGCAATGCAATCCCTATGCATTGCACAATTTTGCTTATCATAAGCATTGCAAACCGCATGGATGGCGCAACTATTCTTATCATAAGCAATGAAAATCTAATGCATTGCACAATTATGCTTATTATTAATAAGCAGTTTTATTCCAATGCTTTGCTAATTTATTTCTATTCCATTGCACAACTATGCTTATCATAAGCAATGCAATCCTAATGCATTGCACAACTATGCTTAACATAAGCAATGCAATCCCAATGCATTGCACAACTATGCTTATCATAAGCAATGCAATCCTAATGCATTGCACAAGTATGCTTATCATAAGCAATGCAATCCTAATGCATTGCACAACTATGCTTATCATAAGCAATGCAATCCTGAAGCATTGCACAACTATGTTTATCGTAAGCAGTTTAATTCCCAATGCAGAGCTAATCTATTTCCCATCCCACAAATATGCTGATCATGAGCATTTTGATTCCAATGCATTGTAATATTATTTCTATTGCATTCAACAACGAAGCTTATCATAAGCAATTTAATTCCAATGCATTGTAGATTGATTTCTATTGCATAGAACTATGCTTATCATAAGCAATGCAATCCTAATGCATTGCACAAGAATGCGTATTATTAGCAATGCAATCTAATGCATTGCACAACTATGCTTAACATAAGCAATGTAATTCCAATGCAGTTAATTTATTTCTATTGCATTGCACAACTATGCTTATCATATGCAAAGCAATCCTAATGCATTGCACAAGTATGCTTATCATAAGCAATGCAATCCTAATGCATTGCACAACTATGCTTAATATAAGCAATAATTCCAATGCATTGCTAATCTATTTTTATTGCATTGCACAACTAGTTATGTTTATCATAAGCAATTTAATTAATTCCAATGCAATTTCTATTGCATTGCACAACTATGCTTATCATATGCAATGCAATCCTAATGCATTGCACAAGTATGCTTATCATAAGCATTGCAATCCTAATGCATTGCACAACTATGCTTAATAAAAGCAATAATTCCAATGCATTGCTAATCTATTTCTATTGCATTGCACCACTATGTTTATCATAAGCAATTTAATTCCAATGCAATTTCTATTACATTGCACAACTATGCTTATCATATGCAATGCAATCCTAATGCATTGCACAACTATGTTTAACAAAAGCAATTTATTCCAATGCATTGCTGATTTATTATTATTGCATTGCACAACTATGCTTATCATAAGCAATGCAATCCTAATGCATTGCACAACTATGGTTAAAAGATGCAATTAATTCCAATGCATTGCTGATTTATTTCTATTGCATTGCACAACTATGCTTATCATAAGCAATGCAATCCTAATGCATTGCACAATTATGCTCTATGCAATCCCTATTCAGCACAACTATGCTTATCATAAGCATTTTAATTCCAATGTATTGCTAATTTAATTCAATTGCATTGTACAACTATGCTTGTCATAAGCATTTAATTCCATTGCATCGCTAATTCATTTCTATTGCATTGCACAACTATGCTCATCATAAGAAATGCAATCCTAATGAATTGCACAACTCTGCTTATCATAAGCAAAGCAATCGTAATGCATTGTACAATTATACTTATCATCAGCAATGCAATCCAATGCATTGCACAACTATACTTATCATAGGCTATATAATTTCAATGCATTGCTGTTTAATTTCTATCTCATTACACAGCTATGCTTATCATAAGCTATTTAATTCCATTGAATTGCTATTTAGATCCTCATTGCACAACTATGCTCATCATAAGCAATGCAATCCCTATGCATTATACAACTATGCTTATCATAAGCAATGCAATCCGCATGTAGAGCGCAACTTTTTTTATCATAAGCAATGCAATTCTAATGCATTGCACAACTATGCTTATCATAAGCAATTTAAATGCCAATGCATAGCTATTTTTTTTCTCATTGCACAACTATGCTTATCATAAGCAATTTATTTCCAATGCATTGCTAATTTATTTCTATTGCATTGAACAACGATGCTTTTCATAAGCAATTCAATTCCAATGCATTGCTATTTTATTTCTTTTTCATTGATCAACTGCTTATCATAAGCAATGCAATCCTAATGCATTGCACAACTATGCTTAACATAAGCAATTTATTCCAATGCATTGCTATTTTATTTGCACAACTATGCTTATCATAAGCAATGCAATCCTAATGCATTGCACAACTATGCTTATCATTAGCAATGCAATCCTGATACATTGCAACACTATGCTTATCATATGCACTTGCATTCCAATGCATTGCTAATTTATTTCTCATTGCACAACTATGCCTATCATAAGCAATACAATGCATTGCTAGTTTATCTCTATTGCATTGCACAACAAAGATCATTATAAGCAATGCATCCCAATGCATTGCATCAATATGCTCATCATAAGCAAATTAAATCCAATGCGTTGCTAATTTATTTCAATTGCATTGCACAACTTTGTGCTTATCATAAGCAATTAAATTCCAATGCATTTACTAAATTATTACTATTACTGCACAACTATGCTTATCATAAGCAATGAAATCCTAATGGATTGCACAACCATGCTTATCATAAGCAAAGCAATCCTATAGCATTGCACAAAATTGCTTATCATTAGGAATGCAAGCGAATGCATTGCACGACTATACTTATCATAAACTATATAATTTCAATGCATTGCTATTTAGTTTCTATTACATTATACAACTATGCTTATCATAAGCAATATTATTACAATGCATTGCTAATTTGATCCTCATTGCACAACTGTGCTTTTCATAAGCAAAGCAATCCTATAGCATTGCACAAATTTGCTTATCATAAGGAATGCAAGCGAATGCATTGCACGACTATACTTATCATAAACTATATAATTTCAATGCATTGCTATTTAATTTCTATTTCATTACACAACTATGCTTATCATAAGCAATATTATTACAATGCATTGCTAATTTGATCCTCATTGTACAACTGTGCTTATCATAAGCAATGCAATCCTAATGCTTTGCACAACTCTGCTTATCATAAGCAATGCAATCCTAATGCATTGCACAACCACACTTATCATAAGCGAAGCAATCCTAATGCATTGCACAACTATACTTATCATATGCAATGCAATCCCTATGCATTGCACAACTATGCTTATCATAAGCAATTAAAATCCAATAAATTGCTATTATGATTATCATAACTCATCTAAGCTTATTATAAGCATCGCAATCCTATTTAATTCCATAGAATAGCTATTGTATTTCTCATTACATAGCTATGCTTATCATAAGCATTTAATTCCAATGCATTGCTAATTTATATCTATTGCATTGCAAACTTATGCTTACCATAAGCGAAGCAATTCTAATGCATTGCACAACTTCGCTTATCATAAGCATTGCAAACCGCATGGATGGCGCAACTATTCTTATCATAAGCAATGCAATTCTAATACATTACACAATTATGCTTATAATAAGCAGTTTTATTCCAATGCATTGCTAATTTACGTCGAATTGTACATATATGCATGTCATCAGCAAAGCTATCCTGATGCATTGCACAACCATGCTTGTCGTAAGCGAAGCAATCCTAGTGTATTGCACAATTATGCTCATCATAAGCAATGCATACCCAAAGCATTGCGTAACAATGCATATCTTTAGCAATGCAATCCAAATGCATTGCGAAACTGTTGCTATCATAAGCAATTTAATCCTATTGCATTGCACAACTATGCTTAACATAAGCAATTTAATTCCAATGCATTGCTAATTCATTTCTATTGCATTGCACAACTATGCTTATCATAAGCAATGCATCCTAATGCATTGCACAACATGCTTAACATAAGCAATGCAATCCCAATGCATTGCACAACTATGCTTATCATAAGCAATGCAATCCTAATGCATTGCACAAGTATGCTTATCATAAGCAATGCAATCCCAATGCATTGCACAACTATGCTTATCATAAGCAATGCAATCCTAATGCATTGCACAAGTATGCTTATCATAAGCAATGCAATCCCAATGCATTGCACAACTATGCTTCTCATAAGCAATGCAATCCTGATGCATTGCACAACTATGCTTATCGTAAGCAGTTTAATTCCCAATGCAGAGCTAATCTATTTCCCATCGCACAAATATGCAGATCATGAGCATTTTGATTCAAATGCATTGCTATATTATTTCTATTGCATTCAACAACGAAGCTTATCATAAGCAATTTAATTCCAATGCATTGTTGATTGATTTCTATTGCATAGAACTATGCTTATCATAAGCAATGCAATCCTAATGCATTGCACAAGTATGCTATTATTAGCAATGCAATCTAATGCATTGCACAACTATGCTTAATATAAGCAATAATTTCAATGCATTGCTAATCTATTTCTATTGCATTGCACCACTATGTTTATCATAAGCAATTTAATTCCATTGCAATTTCTATTTCATTGAAAAACTATGCTTATCATATGCAATGCAATTCTAATGCATTGCACAACTATGGTTAACTAAAGCAATTTATTCCAATGCATTGCTGATTTATTTTTATTGCATTGCACAACTATGCTTATCATAAGCAATTAAATTCCAATGCAATTTCTATTGCATTGCACCACTATGCTTATCATAAGCAATGCAATCAAATGCATTGCACAACTTATCATAAGCAATGCAATCCTAATGCATTGCACAAGTATGCTTAACATAAGCAATGCAATCCTAATGCATTACACAACTATGCTTAACATAAGCAATGCAATCCCAATGCATTGCACAACGATGCTTATTATAAGCAATGCAATCCTAATGCATTGCACAAGTATGCTTATCATAAGCAATGCAATCCCAATGCATTGCACAACTATGCTTATATAAGCAATGCAATCCTGATGCATTGCACAACTACGCTTATCGTAAGCAATTAAATTCCCAATGCATAGCTAATCTATTTCCCATCGCACAAATATGCTGTTCATGAGCATTTTGATTCCAATGCATTGCTGTATTATTTCTATTGCATTCAACAACGAAGCTTATATAAGCAATGTAATTCCAATGCATTGTTGATTGATTTCTATTGCATAGAACTATGCTTATCATAAGCAATGCACAAGTATGCGTATTATTAGCAATGCAATCTAATGCATTGCACAACTATGCTTAACATAAGCAATGTAATTCCAATGCATTGCTCATTTATTTCTATTGCATTGCACAACTATGCTTATCATATGCAAAGCAATCCTAATGCATTGCACAAGTATGCTTATCCTAAGCAATGCAATCCTAATGCATTGCACAACTATGCTTAATATAAGCAATAATTCCAATGCATTGCTAATCTATTTTTATTGCTTTGCACAACTATGTTTATCATAAGCAATTTAATTCCAATGCAATTTCTATTACATTGCACAACTATGCTTATCATATGCAATGCAATCCTAATGCATTCACAACTATGGTTAACATATGCAATGCAATCCCTCCAATGCATTGCTGATTTATTTTTATTGCATTGCACAAGTATACTTATCATAAGCAATGCAATCCTAATGCATTGCACAATTATGCTCATCATAAGAAATGCAATCTATATTCATTGCACAACTATGCTTATCATATGCATTTTAATTCCAATGTATTGCTAATTTAATTCAAGTGCATTCTACAACTATGATTGTCATAAGCATTTATTTCCATTGCATCGCTAAATCATTTCTATTGCATTGCACAACTATGCTCATCATCAGAAAAGCAATCCTAATCAATTGCACAACTCTGCTTATCATAAGCAAAGCAATCGTAATGCATTGCACAATTATGCTTATCATCAGGAATGCAATCCAATACTTTGCACAACTATACTTATCATAGGCTATATAATTTCAATGCCTATCTCATTGCACAACTATGTTTATCTTAAGCTATTTAATTCCATTGAATTGCTATTTAGATCCTCATTGCACAACTATGCTCATCATAAGCAATGCAATCCCTATGCATTGCAAAACTATGCTTATCATAAGCAATGCAATCCGCATGTAGAGCGCAACATTTCTTATCATAAGTAATGCAATTCCTATGCATTGCACAACTATGCTTATCATAAGCAATTTAAATGCCAATGCATAGCCATTTTTTTTCTCATTGCACAACTATGCTTATCATAAGCAATTTATTTCCAATGCATTGCTAATTTATTTCTATTGCATTGAACAACGATGCTTATCATAAGCAATACAATTTTAATGCATTGCTAATTTATTTCTTTTTTATTGATCAACTGCTAATCATAAGCAATGCAATCCTAATGCATTGCACAACTATGCTTAATATAAGCAATTCATTCCAATGCATTGCTATTTTATTTGCACAACTATGAAGTAATGCAATCGTAATGCATTGCACAAGTATGCTTATCATAAGCAATGCATTGCACAACTATGCTTATCATTAGCAATGCAATCCTAATACATTGCACCACTATGCTTATCATATGCACTTGCATTCCAATGCATTGCTAATTTATTTCTCATTGCTCAACTATGCCTATCATAAGCAATACAATCCTAATGCATGGCACACCTATGCTTATCATGAGCAATTTAATTTCAAAGCATCGCTAACTTATTTCTCATGCACAATTATGCTTTTCATATACAATTTAATACTAATGCATTGCTAGTTTATCTTTATTGCATTGCACAACAAAGATCATCATAAGCAATGCATCCCAATGCATTGCATCAATATGCTCATCATAAGCAATTTAAATCCAATGCGTTGCTAATTTATTTCAATTGCATTGCACAACTTTGCTTATCATCAGCAATTTAATTCCAATGCATTTACTAAATTATTACTATCACTGCACCACTATGCTTATCATAAGCAATGAAATCCTAATGGATTGCACAACCATGCTTATCATAAGCGAAGCAATCCTAATGCATTGCACAAGCATGCTTATCATAAGCAATGCAATCCTAATGCGTTGCACAACCATGCTTATCATGAGTAATTTGATTACAATGCATTGCTAATTTGATCCTCATTGCACAGTGCAGAGCTGATCTATTTCCCATCGCACAAATATGCTGATCATGAGCATTTTGATTCCAATGCATTACTATATTTTCTATTGCATTTAGCTTATTATAAGCAATTTTATTCCAATGCATTGTTGATTGATTTCTATTGCATAGAACTATGCTTATCATAAGCAATGCAATCCTAATGCATTGCACAAGTATGCGTATCATTAGCAATGCAATCTAATGCATTGCACAACTATGCTTGACATAAGCAATGTAATTCCAATGCATTGCTAATTTATTTCTATTGCATTGCACAACTATGCTTATCATATGCAAAGCAATCCTAATGCATTGCACAAGTATGCTTATCATAAGCAATGCGCATTGCACAACTATGCTTAATATAGGCAATAATTCCAATGCATTGCTAATCTATTTCTATTGCATTGCACCACTATGTTTAACATAAGCAATTTAATTCCAATGCAATTCTATTACATTGCACAACTAAGCTTATCATATGCAATGAAATCCTAATGCATTGCACAACTATGGTTAACAAAAGCAATGTATTCCAATGCATTGCTGATTTATTTCTATTGCATTGCACAACTATGCTTATCATAAGCAATGCAATCCCTATTCATTGCACTACTATGCTTATCATAAGCATTTTAATTCCAATGTATTGCTAATTTAATTCAATTGCATTGTACAACAATGCTTGTCATAAGCATTTAATTCCATTTCATCGCTAATTCATTTCTATTGCATTGCACAACTATGCTCATCATAAGAAATGCAATCCTAATGCATTGTACAACTCTGCTTATCATAAGCAAAGCAATCCTAATGCATTGCACAATTATGCTTATCATAAGCAATGCAATCCAATACATTGCACAACTATACTTATCATAGGCTATATAATTTCATTGCATTGCTGTTTAATTTCTATCTCATTGCACAACTATGCTTATCATAAGCTATTTAATTCGATTGAATTGCTATTTAGATCCTCATTGCACAACTATGCTCATCATAAGCAATGCAATCCCTACGCATTGCCCAACTATGCTTATCATAAGCAATGCAATCCGCATTTAGAGCGCAACTTTTCTTATCGTAAGCAATGCAATTCTAATGCATTGCACAACTATGCTTATCATAAGCAATTTAAATGCCAATGCATAGCTATTTTATTTCTCATTGCACAACTGTGCTTATCATAAGCAATTTATTTCCAAAGCATTGCTAACTTCTTTTTATTGCATTGAACAACGATGCTTATCATTAGCAATTCAATTCCAATGCATTGCTAATTTATTTCTTTTTTATTGATCAACTGTGCTTATCATAAGCAATGCAATCCTAATGCATTGCACAACTATGCTTAACATAAGCAATTTATTCCAATGCATTGCTATTTTATTTCTATTGCATTGCACAACTATGCTTATCATAAGCAATGCAATCCTAATGCATTGCACAAGTATGCTTATCATAAGCAATGCAATCCCAATGCATTGCAAAACTATACTTATCATTAGCAATGCAATTCTAATACTATGCTTATCATATACACTTGCATTCCAATGCATTGCTAATTTATTTCTATTCCATTGAACTACTATGCTTATCATAAGCAAAGCAATCCTATTGCAATGGACAAGTATGCTTATCAAAAGCAAAGCAATTCTAATGCATTGCATAACTATGCTTAACATAAGCTATTAATTCCATTGCATTGCTTAATTATTTCTTTTTCATTGCACTACTATGCTTATCATAAGCAATGCAATCCCAATGCATTGCACAATTATGTTTATCATAAGAAATGCAATCCCAATGCATTGCACAACTATGCTTATCATAAGCAATTTAATTACAATGAATTGTTAATTTATTTATTTTGCATTAAAAACTACGCTAATCATAAGAAATGCAATCCCAATGCATTGCACAACATAAGTAATTTAATTCCAATGCATTGTTAATTTCATGAGCATTGCAATCCCGCTCAACTGCTTTGAATTCCAATGCATTAATTATTTAATTGAATTGCAACGCACAACTATACTTATCTTACGCAATGCAATGTAGTTCATTAAACATTTAATTAAAATGCGTTGCAAAACTATGCTTTTCATAAGCAATGCAATCCAAAAACATTCCACCACATTGGTTATAATCATAAGCAATATAATTCCAATTAAACATAGTTGTGCAATGCACTCGGATTGCATTGCTTGAGTAAAGCAATAGAATTATATGATTAACATTATATTGCATTGATTATGATAAGAATTATTGACAATGCATTCAGATTGAATTGCTTATTTTAAGCATTGTTTAACAATGTAAGGGGATTGCATTGCATGCTTATGATAAGCATATTTGAGCAATGCATTCGCATTGCATTGCTTATAATAAACCTACTTTTCCAACGAATTGAGATTGCATAGCTTATGATGCATTAGAAATAACATTGCAATGCATTGGAATAATGTTGCTTATGATGAGCATAGTTGTGCAATGCCGATCGGTATTGTACTTACGATAAACATAGTTGTGCAATGCATTGAGATTGCATTGCTCATGATAAACATAGTTGTGCAATGCAATAGAAAAATAATTAATGTATTATACTGCATTATGTAATAGGATTGCATTGCTTATGATAAACAAAGTTGTGGAAGGCATTGGGATTGCATTGCTTGTACAATGGAATAGAATTAAATGCTAAATGCATTATACTGCATTGCTTATGATAAGCATAGTTGTGCATTGAAAAATATATTAGCAATGCGTTGGGATTAATTTGCTTATGATTAGCATAGTTGTGCAATGCATTGGTTTGAATTGCTAATGATAAGCATAGTTGTGCGATGCAATAGAAAAATGTTTAATGCATTACTGCATTGCTTTAGATAAGCATAGTTGTGCAATGCATAAGGATTGCATAGCTTATGACAAGCATAGTTGTACTTTTTATTGGGATTGCATTGCTTATGATCAACAAAGGTGTGCAAGGCATTGGGATTACATTGCTTGTACAATGGAATAGAATTAAATGATAAATGCATTATACTGCATTGCTTATGATAAGCATTGTTGTGCATTGAATTGGAAATATATAAAATACAATAAAATAAATTAGCAATGCGTTGGAATTAATTTGCTTATGATTAGCATAGTTGGGCAATGCTTGGGTTTGCATTGCTTATGATGAGCATAGTTGTGTTATCAATTGAGATTACATTGATTATGATAAGCATATTGTGCAATACATTAAAATTGCTTTGCTTATGATAAGCATAGTTGTGCAATGCATTAGGATAGCATTGCTTATGATATGCATGCTGTACAATGAGAAATAAATTGGCAATGCATTGGAATTATATTGCTCTGGATAAGCATAGTTGTGCAATGCATTGGGATTGCATTGCTTATGATAAGCATAAGTGAGCAATCATAACGATTGCTTTACTAATGATAAGCATTGTTGTGCAATGCAATCCAATTGCATTGCATATGATAAGCATAGTTGTGCAATGCAATAGAAATAAAATAGCAATGCATTGGAATTAAATTGCTTATGATAAGCATAGTAGTGCAATGAGAAATTACATTAGCTATGCATTGGAATTAAATTCCTTATGATAGGCATAGTTGTGCATTGCAATGGGATTGAATTGCTTATGATAAGCATAGTTGTGCAATGCAATAGAATTAAATTAGCTATTCAATGGAATTATATTGCTTTTGTTAAGAATAGTTGTGCAATGCATAAGGATTGCATTGCTTATGATAAGCATAGTTGTGCAGTGCTAAATTAATTAGCTATGCATTAGAATCAAATTGCTTATGATAAGCATAGTTGTGCAATGCATTTGGAATGCATTGCTTATGTTGAGCATAGTTATGCAATGCATTGGAATGCATTGCTTATGATAAGAATAGTTGTACAATGCAATAGAAATAAATTAGCTATGCATTGGAATTAATGCTTATGATAAGCACAGTTGTGCATTGCTTATGATAAGCATATTTATGCAATGCAATAGAAATAAATTAGCAATGCATTGGAATAATATTGATTATGATACGCATAGTTGTGCAATGCATTAGGATTGCATTGCTTGTGATAAGCATAGTTGTGCAATGAGGAATAACTTAGCAATTCATTGCAATTAAATTGCTTATGATAAGCATAGTTGTGAAATGCAATAGAAATAAATTAGCAATGCATTGTAAATATATTGCTTATATTAAGCATAGTTGTGTAATGCCATAGGATTGCATTGCTTATGATAAGCATAGTTGATCAATAAGAAATCAATTCACTATGCATGGGAATCAAATTTCTTATGATAAGCATAGATGTGCAATGCTATAGGATTGCATTGTTAATGATAACCATAGTTGTGCATTGCAACAGATATTGAAAATAAAGCATTGGAATTAAATTGCTCTGGATAAGCATATTTGTGCAATGCATAGGGATTGCTTTGCTTATGATGGGATTGCTTCGCTTGTGATAAGCATGGTTGTGCAATGCACATCAGGATAGCACTGCTTATGATATGCATATACCTTTATACCTTTGCCAGTCAATAGTGATAATGATAAAATGCTTAAGTACATTGTAGCTATGCAATGACACTATCAAAACCATTGCCAGACGATCGTGATAGTGATAGAATGGTTAAGTACATCATTATATATAGTGATATTCATTACAATGCTTCGATACATTTTAGGATATCTATACATTTTATCTCATCATAGCTTGTAGTAAAAAACAATACATATATTTGTTTATCATTAGATGGGTAGTGCGCAAAGTATAGCAATACCATTGCAAGTCTATAGAGATAATGATATAATGCTTTTGTACAATTTAGCTCGTAATTGCTTATGATAAACAACATTGCACAAATGTGTTTATCATGAGATGGGCACTGTGCAATGACAAAATGATTATTGCAATACTATTGCCAGTTGATACTGATAGTCATACAATGCTTCAATACATTTAGGACATCATTGCTTATTATAACAATGCACAAATGGTAAAACAAGAAAGTGATAAATTATTGCTATACCATTATGATTGTCATACAATGCTTCCATACATTTTAGGATATCATTGCTAATGATAAGTAACAATGCACAAATGTGTTTATCATGAGATGGTACAGCGCAATGTCAAAGTAATCATATCAATACCATTGCCAGTCGATAGTGATAGAATAGTTAGGTACATTTTAGCTTACCATCGCTTATGCTAAACAACAATGCAAAAGTGTGTTTAACATGAGATTGGTGCGGCGCAATGACAAAATAATTATTGCTATACTATTGCCAGTTGATAACGAAAGTCAATACAATGCTTCCTTACATTTTAGGATATCATTGCTTATGATAAACAATGCTCAGTAATCAAAGCAGTACCATTGCCAGTCAATAGAGATGTGATATAATGCTTAAGTACATTTTAGCTAATCATAGTTTACGATAAACAATAATGTACAAATGTGTTTATCATGAGATGGGTACTGCGCAATGACAAAATTAGTATTGCAATACTATTGCCAGTCATAAGTGATAGTCTTACATTACTTCCCATACATTATAGGACATCATTGCTAATAATAAGCAACAATGCTCAAATGTGTGAATGCATTGTAGCTCATCATAGCTTAAACAATGCACAAATGTGTTTGTCATGAAATTATTACTCCACAATGACAAAGTGATCATAGCAATACCCATGCCATTCGATAGTGATAGTGATAAAAGGCTTGAGTACATTTTAGCTAACAATGCACAAACATGTTTATTATGAAACGATTACTGCGCAATGACGCGGTAATCATAACAATACCATTGCCATTCGATAGTGATATTTATAACATTCTTAAGTACATCTTGGCTCAACATAGCTTATGAAAAACATCAATGCACAATTGTATTTAACATGAGTTGGGGGCCGCGCAATTATAGCAATGCTATTGCCAGTAGTCATACAATGCTTCCATACAATACCATTGCCTGTCGATAGTGATAGTGATAGAATGCTTGTGTACATTTTAGCTCATTATAGCTTATTGAATTGTAAGCAACAATGCACAAATATGAAATGATTACTGCACAATGACAAGGTAATCATAGCATACCCATGCCAATTCTTTAGTGATAGTGATGAAATGCTTACGTACATTTTAGCTAATCATAGTTTACAACAATGCACCAATGTGTTTATCATGAGATGGTACCAACAGAGCAAGTCAAAGTAATCATATCAATACCATTGCCAGTCGATCGTGATAGTGATAGAATAGTTAAGTACATTTATAGCTTATGATAAACAACAATGCACTTATGCGTTTAGTATGAGATGGGAACTGCGCAATGACAAAACAATTAATGCAATCCTATTGCCAGTCAATAGTGATAGTCAATACAATGCTTCCATACATTTGAGGATATCATTGCTTATGATGAACAACAATGCTTCAATGTGTTTATCATGAGATGGGTACCGCGTAATGAGGAAGAAATTAAAGCAAAACCATTGCCAGTCCATAGTGATTGGATAAAATGCTTAATGCTTAAGTACAATTTAGCTTACTATCGCTTATGATAAACAACAATGTTTAACATGATATTGGTGCGGCGCAATGACAGAATAATTATTGCTATACTATTGCCAGTCGATAATGATAGTCAATACAATGCTTCCTTACATTTTAGGATATCATTGCTTATGATAAACAATGCTCAAATGTAGATGGGTATTGCACAATGACAAAGTAATCGAAGCAGTACCATTGCCAGTCGATAGAGATAGTGATAAAATGCTCAAATACATTTTAGCTAATCATAGTTTACGACAAACATCATTGCACAAATGTGTTTATCATGAAATGGGTACTGCGCAATGACAAAATAATTATTGCAATACTAATGCCAGTCGATACAGATAATCATGCAAAGCTTCAATACATTTAGGACATCATTGCTTATTATAACAATGCACAAATGGTAAAACAAGAGATTGCTACATTGTTGCTATACCATTGGCTGTCTATTATGATTGTCATACAATGCGTCTATACATTATAGGATATCGTTGCTTATGATAAGTAACAATGCACAAATGTGTTTATCATGAGATGGTACAGCGCAATGTCAAAGTAATCATATCAATACCATTGCCAGTCGATCGTGATAGTGATAGAATAGTTAAGTACATGTTAGCTTACCATCGCTTATGATAAACAACAATGCACAAGTGTGTTCAACATGAGATTGGTGCGGCGCAATGACAAAATAATTATTGCTATACTATTGCCAGTCGATAATGATAGTCAATGCAATGCTTCCTTCCATTTTAGGATATCATTGCTAATGATAAACAATGCTCAGTAATCAAGGCAGTAGCATTGCCAGTGGAAAGAGATAGTGATAAAATGCTTAAGTACATTTTAGCTAATCATAGTTTACGATAAACAACAATGCACAAATGTGTTTATCATGAGATGGGTACTGCGCAATGACAAAATAATTATTGCAATACTATTACCAGTCGTCACTGATAATCATACATTGCTTCCACACATTTAAGGACATCATTGATATTAATAAGCAACAATGCTCAAATGTGTGAATTCATTTTAGCTCATCATCGCTTATAATAAACGACAATGCGCAAATGTGTTTATCATTAGATGAGTAGTGTGCAATGACAAAGTAATCATAGCAATACCATTGCCAGTCGATAGTGAAGTGATATAATGCTTATGTACATTTTAGCTAATCATAACTTACGATAAACAACAATGCACAAATGTGTTTATCATGACATGGGTACTGCGCTATGACAAAACAATTATTGCAATACTATTGACAGTCGATAGGGATAGTCATACAATGCTTCCAAACATTTTAGGACATCATTGCGTATGATAAGCAACAATGCTCCAATGAGTTTATCATGAGATGGGTACTGCGCAATAAGGAAGTAATTATTGCAAAACCATTGCCAGTCAATAGTGATAGTGATAGAATGCTTCAGCACATTATAACTCAACATTGCTTATGATAAATAATGCACAAATGTGTTTTATGATTAGCTAAAATGTACTTAGGCATTTTATGACTATCACTAAAGAACTGGCATGGGTATTGCTATGATTATTTTGTCTTTGTGCAGTAATAATTTCATGATAAACACATTCGTGCATTGTTTTTTGTTGTAAACTATGATTAGCTAAAATGTACTTAAGAATTTTATCACTATCTCTATCGCCTGGCAATGATAATGCTTTGATTACTTTGTCATTGTGCAGTAATTATTTCATGACAAACACATTTGGTGCATTGTTTAAGCTATTATCAGCTAAAATGTATTCATTTGAGCATTGTTGCTTTATCATTAGAAAAGATGTCCTAAAATGTATGGAAGTAATGTAAGACTATCGATAACTTACGACTGGCAATAGTAGTGCAATAATTATTTAGTCATTGCGCAGTACCCATCTCATGATAAACACATTTGTGCATTGTTGTATATCGTAAACAATCATTAGCTAAAATGTACTTAAGCATTTTATCACTATCTCTATCGACTGGCAATGGTACTTCTTTGATTACTTTGTCATTGCGCAATACCCATCTTATGATAAACACATTTGAGCATTGTTTATCATAATCAATGATATCCTAAAATGTAAGGAAGCATTATATTGACTATCACTATTGACTGACAATAGGATTGCAATAAATTATTTAGTCATTGCATCTCATACTAAACGCATAAGTGCATTGTTGTTTATCATAAGCTATGATGAGCAAAAATGTACTTAACTATTCTATCACTATCACGATCGACAGGCAATGGTATTGATATGATTACTTGGACATTGCGCTGTATTATCTCACGATAAACACATTTGTGCATAGTTGCTTATCATAAGCAATGAAATCCTAAAATGTATGGAAGCATTGTATGACTCAGTTTCGACTGGCAATAGTATTGCAATAATTATAATGTCATTGCGCAGTACCCACCTCATGATAAACACATTGGTTCATTGTTGTTTATCGTAAACTATGATTAGCTAAAATGTACGTAAGCATTTCATCACTATTACTAAAGAACTGGCATGGGTATTGCTATGATTACCTTGTCATTGTGCAGTAATCATTACATATTTGTGCATTGTTACTTACAATAAGCTATAATGAGCTAAAAGGAACACAAGCATTTTATCACTATCACTATCGACAGGCTATGGTATTGCATGGAAGCATTGTATGACAATCATAATACACAGTCAATGGTATAGCAATAATTAACCAATCTCTTGTTTTATCAGTATTGCAATAATTATTTTGTCATTGCGCAGTACCCATCTCATGATAAACACATTTGTGCAATGTTGTTTATCATAAGCTATTATGAGCTAAAATGTACATAAGCATTTTATCATTATCACTATCGACTTGCAATGGTATTGCTATGATTAGTTTGACTTTGCGCAATATCCATCTTAACATTTATGCATTGTTTTTTATCACAAGCTATGATGAGATAAAATGTATGGATATCCTAAAATGTATGGAAGCATTAAAATGAATATCACTATCGACTGGAATATTATTGCAAAAATTAGTTTGTCATTGCGCAGGACCCATCTCATGTAAAACACATTTGTGCATTGTTGTTTATCATAAGCTATGTTGAGATATAATTTTCATAAGCATTTTATCACTATCACTATCGAATATCATGAGTATTGGAATGATTACTTTGTCATTGCGCAGTAATCATTTCATGATAAACATATTTGTGCTTTGTTTAAGCTATCATGAGCTATAATGTATTCACACATTTGAGCATTGTTGCATATTATTAGCAATAATGTCCTAAAATGTATGGAAGTAATGTAAGGCTATCACTTATGACTGGCAATAGTATTGCAATAATTATTTTGTCATTGCGATAACAAAGTAATCATAACTATACCCATGCCATTTCTTTAGTGATAGTGATAAAATGCTTAAGTACATTATAGCTAATTATAGTTTACGAAACAACAATGCACAAATGTGTTTATCATGAGATGGGTACTGCGCAATGACAAAATAATTATTGCAATACTATTGCCAGTCGTAACTGATAACCATACATTGCTTCCACACATTTTAGGACATCATTGCTAATATAAGCAACAATTCTCAAATGTGTGAATACATTGTAGCTCATGATAGCTTATGATAGACAAGAATGCACAAATGTGTTCATCGAGATGGGTACTGTGTGCAGTAATTATTTCATGATAAACATATTTGTGCATTGTTGCTTACAATAAGCTATAATGAGCTAAAATGTACTCAAGCTTTTTATCACTATCACTATCGACAGGCAATTGTATTGCATGGAAGCATTGTATGACTATCATAATCGACTGGCAATAGCATTGCAATAATTGCGCGGCACCCAACTCATGTTAAATACAATTGTGCATTGATGTTTTTCATAAGCTATGTTGAGCCAAAATGTACTTAAGAATGTTATAAATATCACTATCGAATGGCAATGGTATTGTTATGATTACCTTGTCATTGCGCAGTAATTGTTTCATGACACTAACACAATTGTGCATTGTTTACGCTATGATCAGCTAAAATGTACTCATTTGAGCATTGTTGCTTATAATTAGCAATGATGTCCTAAAATGTATGGAAGTAATGTAAGACTATCACATACGACTGGCAATAGTAAAGCAATAATTTTTTTGTCATTGCGCAGTACCCATCTCATGATAAACACATTTGTGCATTGTTGTTTATCGTAAACTATGATTATCTAAAATGTACTTAAGCATTTAATCACTATCTCTATCGACTGGCAATGGTACTTCTTTGATTACTTTGTCATTGCGCAATACCCATCTTATGATAAACACATTTGAGCATTGTTTATCATAAGCAATGATATCCTAAAATGTAAGGAAGCATTGTATTGACTATCATTATCGACTGGCAATAGTATAGCAATAATTATTTTGTCATTGCGCCGCACCAATCTCATGTTAAACGCATTTGTGCATTGTTGTTTATCATAAGCGATAGTAAGCTAAATTGTACTTAAGCATTAAGCATTTTATCCCTATCACTATTGACTGGCAATGGTTTTGCTATAATTACTTCCTCATTGCGCAGTACCTATCTCATGATAAACACATTTGTGCATTGTTGTTTATCTTTAGCAATGATAACCTCAAATGTATGGAAGCATTGTATTGACTATCACTATTGACTGGTAATAGGATTGCAATAATTATTTTGTCATTGCGCGGTACCCATCTCATACTAAACGCATAAGTGCATTGTTTATCATAAGCTATGATGAGCAAAAATGTACTTAACTATTCTATCACTATCACGATCGATTGGCAATGGTATTGATATGATTACTTTGACATTGCGCTGTACCATCTCATGATAAACACATTTGTGCATTGTTGCTTATCATAAGCAATGATATCCTAAAATGTATGGAAGCATTGTATGACAATCATAAAAGACAGACAATGGTATAGCAATAATTTACCAATCTCTTGTTTTACCATTTGTGCATTGTTATAATAAGCAATGATGTCCTAAATGTATTGAAGCATTGTATGACTATCAGTATTGACTGGCAATAGTAATGCAGAAATTATTCTGTCATTGCGCAACACCCATCGCATACATTTGTGCATTGTTGTTTATCATAAGCTATGTTAATTATTTTGTCATTGCGCTGTACCCATCTCATGATAAACACATTTGTGCATTGTTGTTTATCGTAAACTATGATTAGCTAAAATGTACTTAAGCATTTTATCACTATCACTGTCGACTTGCAATGGTATTGCTATGATTAGTTTGACTTTGCGCAATATCCATCTTAACATTTATGACATTGCGCAATACCCATCTTATGATAAACACATTTATGCATTGTTTTTTATCACAAGCTATGATGAGATAAAATGTATGGATATCCTAAAATGTATGGAAGCATTGTATGAATATCACTATCGACTGGAATAATATTGCAATTATTTTTGTCATTGCGCATGCAGGATCCATCTCATGTAAAACACGCTATGTTAAGCTATAATATACTTAAGCATTTTATCACTATCATTATCGACTAGCAATGGTATTGCTATGATTACTTTGTCATTGCGCAGTAACCATCTCATGATGAATACATTTGTGCATTGTTGTCTATAAGCTATCATGAGCTAAAATGTATTCACACATTTTAGCATTGTTGCTTATCATTAGCAATGATGTCCTAAAATGTATGGAAGCATTGAATGACTATCACTTATGACTAGCAATAGTATTGCGCTGTAACAATCTTATGTTAAACACATTGGAGCATTGTTGTTTATCGTAAGCAATGATATCCTAAATGGTATAATAATCTCTTGATAAACCATTTGTGCATTGTTGCTTATGATAAACAATGATGTCCTAAATGTATTGAAGCATTGTAAACTATCAGAATCGACTGGCAATAGTATTGCAATTATTATTTTGTCATTGCGCAGTACCCTCTCATGATAAGCATATTTGTGCAATGTTTATCGTAAGCAATGATATCCTAAAATTTATGGAATCATTGTACTGTCTATCATGTACGAGTGGCAATAGTATTGCAATATTTATTTTTTCATTGAGCAGTACCCATATCAAAATAAACACGTAAGTGCATCTCTGTTTTAAATCGTAAGCTGTGATGAGCAAAAATGTACTTTATTATTCTAGTATTGATAGTGTCATTGCGTAGTACCGATTTCATAAACACATTTGTGCATTGTTGTTTCTCGTTACCTATGATTAGCTACAATGTACCTAAGCATTTTATCAATATCACTATTAACTGGCAATGGTATTGCTATGATTACTTTGTCATTGCGCAGTACCCATCTTATGATAAACACATTTGCACATTGTTGTTTATCATAAGCATTGGTATCCTAAAATGCATCGTATTGACTATCACGTACGACTGGCAATAGTATTGCAATATTTATCTTTTCATTGCGCAGTACCGATCTCATGATAAACACATTTGTGCATTGTTGTTCATCATAAGCTATGATGAACCAAAATGTACTTAAGAATGTTATAACTATTACTATCGAATGGCAATAGTATTGTTTTGATTACTTTGTCTTTGCGCAGTAATCATTTCATGATAATAATATTTGTGCATTGTTGTTTATATTAAGCTATGTTGGAGCCAAAATGTACTTAAGAATGTTATAACTATCACTATCGAATGGCAATGGTATTGTTATGATTACTTTGTCTTTGCGCAGTAATCATTTCATGATAAAACTCTTTGTGCATTGTTGTTTATATTAAGCTATGTTGAGCCATAATGTAATGTTATAACTATCACTATCGAAGCAATGTACGACTATCACGTACGACTGGCAAAAGTATTGCAATAATTATTTTCTCACTGCGAAAACCATGATTAGCTAAAATGTTCTTAAGCATTTTATTACTATCACTTTCGAATGGCAATGATATTGCTATGATTACTTTGTCATTGCGCAGAAATCATTTAATGATAATCACATTTGTGCATTGTTGTTCATAAGCTATGATGAGCTAAAATGTACTCAAACATTTTATCACTATTACTATCGACTGGCAATGGTATTGCTATGATTACTTTGTACCCATCTCATGATGAACATATTTATGCATTGTTGTTATCATTTCAATGCCTAACATGTTTGGAAACATTGTATGACTCTCACTATCGACTGACAATAGTATTGCAATAATTGTTTTGTCTTTGCGCAGTACCCATCTCATGTTAAACACATTTATCGTCAACGATGATTAGCTACAATGTACTTAAGCATTTTATCACTATCACTATCGACTGGCAATGGTATTGCTTTGTCATTGTGCAATGCCCTTCTTATCACATTTGCGCATTGTTGTTTATCATAAGCAATGATATCCTAAAATGTATGAAAGTTATAATGAGCTAAAATGTACCATTACTTATCTCTATTGACTGGCAATGGTATTGCAGTACTAACTTCCTCATTGTGCAGTACCCATGTCATGATAAACACATTGGTGTATTGTTGCTTATTATACGCAATGATGTCCTATAATGTTTGGAAGCATTGTATTACTATCCCTATCGACTGGCAATAGTATTGCAATAATTATTATGTCATTGCGCCGTACCCATATCGTGTTAAACACATCTGTGCATTGTTCTTTATCATAAGCTATGATTTCCTAAACTGTATGGAAGAATGCAATATCACTATCACTATCGACTGTCAATAGTACAGCAATAAATTATTTTGTCATTGCGCAGTACCCATCTCATAATAAACGGCATAAGTGCTTTGTTGTTTATCATAAGCTATGATGAGCAAAAATTTTCTTTACCATTCTATCACTATCACGATCGACTGGCAATGGTATTGAAATGATTACTTTAACATTGTACAGTACCATCTCATGATAAACACATTTGTGCATTGTTGTTTATCATAAGCTATGATTCCCTATAATATTTGGAAGCATTGCATGACTGTCCCTATCGACTGACAATAGTATTGCAATAATTATTTTGTCATTTCGCCGTACCCATATCATGTTAAACACATCTGTGCATTGTTGTTTATCATAAGCTATGATTTCCTAAACTGTATGGAAGAATGCAATATCACTATCACTATCGACTGTCAATTGTATTGCAATAATTATTTTGTCATTGCGCAGTACCCATCTCATAATAAACGCATAAGTGCTTTGTTGTTTATCATAAGCTATGATGAGAGTTAACCATTCTATCACTATCACGATCGACTGGCAATGGTATTGCTATGATTACTTTGACATTGTGCAGTACCATCTCATGATAAACACATTTTTGCATTGTTTCTTATCATAAGCTATGATGAGCTAAAATGTACTAATGCATTTTATCACTATTACTATGGACTGGCAATGGTATTGCTATGATTACTTTGTCACATTTCTTCTATACTTTTAGGACATCATTGGTAATGATAAGCAACAATGCTCAAATTGTGTGAATTCATTTTAGCTCATCATTGCTTATTATAAACAACAATGCGCAAATGTGTTTATCATAAGATGTGCAATGACAAAGTAATCATAGCAATACCATTGCCAGTCGATAGTGATAGTGATATAATGCTTATGTACATTTTAGCTAATCATAGCTTACGATAAACAACAATGCACAAATGTGTTTATCATGAGATGGGTACTGAATACTATTGCCAGTCGTAAGTGATAGTCATACATTGCTTCCACACATTTTAGGACATCATTGCTAATGATAAGCAACAATGCTAAAATGTGTGAATACCTTTTAGCTCATCATAGCTTATAATAGACAAGAATGAACAAATGTGTTCATCATGTGATGGTTACTGCACAATGACAAAGTAATCATAGCAATACCATTGCCATTCGATAGTGATAGTGATAACATTATTAAGTACATTTTAGTTCAACATAGCTTATGATAAACAACTGTGCACAAATGTGATTAACATGAGATGGGTGCTGCGCAATGACAAAATATATAATTGCCAGTCGATAGTGGTAGTCATACAATTCTTGCATACATTTTAGGATACCTTACATTTTATCTCATCATAGCTTATGATAAACAACAATGCACAAATGTGTTAATCATAAGATGGGTATAGCGCAATGACCAAGTAATCATAGCAGTACCATTGCCAGTCGATAGTGATAGTGATAAAATGCTTATGTACATTTTAGCTCGTAATAGCTTATGATAAACAAAATTGCACAAATTTGAGTGCAGTGACAAGGAATTTTATCTGAGTGCTTCTATACTATAGCCACTCCACTCCACCCCTCCCTATGCCAGTCCATTCCACTTGAGTACACACACACACACACACCATGGCTTTGTCAACTTTGTCATCAGAACCAGAGGACCTAAGGTAATTCTGTGAGTGCAGTGACATCAAGGAACCTTATCTGAGTGCTTCTATACTATAGCCTCACCAGTCCACCCCTCCCTATGCCAGTCCATTTTGCTTGTGTACACACACACACACACAACACCATAGCTTTGTCAAACTTGGTCATCAAAACTAGAGGACATGGGGTAATGTTGTGAGTGCAGTGACATCAAGTGACCATATCTGAATGCCCATGGCTTTGTCAACTTTGGTCATCAGAAGCAGAGGACCTAAGGTAATTCTGTGAGTGCAGTGACATCAAGGGACCTTATCTGAGTGCTTCTATATTATAGCCTCACCAGTCCACCCCTACCTATGCCAGTCCATTCCACTTGAGTACACACATGCCCACACACCATGGCTTTGTCAACTTTGGTCATCAGAACTAGAGGACCTAAGGTAATTCTGTGAGTGCAGTGACATCAAGTGACCTTATCCGAGTGCTTCTATACTATAGCCTTACCAGTCCACCCCTCCCTATGCCAGTCCATTTTGCTTGTGTACACACACACACACACCATAGCTTTGTCAAACTTGGTCATCAAATCTAGAGGACATGGGGTAATGTGTGAGTGCAGTGACATCAAGTGACCTTATCTGAGTGCTTCTATACTATAGTCTCACCAGTCCACCCCTCCCTATGCCAGTCCATTTCGCTTGTGTACACACACACACACACACACACACACACACACACACGGTACCAGAGGGCCAAAGGTAATTATGTGAGTGAAGTGACATCAAGGAACCTTATCTGAGTGCTTCTATACTATTGCCTCACCAGTCCACCCCTCCCTATGCCAGTCCATTCCACTTGAGTACACACACCCACACACCATGGCTTTGTCAACTTTGGTCATCAGAACTAGAGGACCTAGGGTAATTCTGTGAGTGCTGTGACATCAAGGAACCTTATCTGAATGCTTGTATACTATAGCCTCACCAGTCCGCCCCTCCCGATGCCAGTTCATTCCACTTGTGTACACACACCCACACACCATGAATGGACTGGCATCGAGAGAGGCGGACTGGTGAGGCTATAGTATACAAGCATTCAGATAAGGTTCCTTGATGTCACAGCACTCACAGAATTACCCTAGGTCCTCTGGTTCTGATGACCAAAGTTGACAAAGCCATGGTGTGTGTGTGTGTGTGTACTCAAGTGGAATGGACTGGCATAGGGAGGGGTGGACTGGTGAGGCTATAGTATAGAAGCACTCAGATAAGGTCCCTTGATGTCACTGCACTCACAGAATTACCTTAGGTCCTCTGGTTCTGATGACCAAAGTTGACAAAGCCATGCATGGCTTTGTCAACTTTGGTCATCAGAACCAGAGGACCTATAAGGTAATGGCTTTGTTAACTTTGGTCATCAGAAACAGAGGACCTGGGGTAATGTGAGTGCAGTGACATCATGTGACCATATCTGAGTGCTTCTATATAGCCTTACCTGTCTCTGTCTCCTAAATCCAGTCCACAATGCTCATGCGCACACGTGCACACTAAAAGCTTTGTCATCCTTTTTCAACTTTGATCTGGAGGATATATCTTGTTTTGCTGATAATAATCCTTATGACTGACCTCAAAGTTGATTGATTTTTATTGGTGATTGCATTCATTATTGTGCATGGATTCCTTTGTACTCTATAATGGACTCCCATGTTTATCACATTTAGTATAGTGGCACAAATTATTCTATTTTGAATGATGGTTAATCTAATATGATCTTTTCGAATATATAAGGGATAAAATAAATACGCTTGCAATACAATCTGTCTTTGAAGTCATGGTATGTTTACTAGTTTGTATATTCTTTGTGTATATATGTTGCAGGGAAAAAAGTAATACAACATTGAAATAGAAAGACTTGCTGCTATTCTTAGGGAGAGGGGCTGGCCTCCTCCTGATGCATCAAGAAGTGCCCCCATGGGGTACTGGTTTTTAATTGCTTCAGCTTTGTCAAACTGCAACAAGCCATGTGCTAAGTATGTTTTAGCGGTGTACAAATCTTGGCAGACCAACAGAGGCAATGTGCGTACATCTGTCGGTAATTATGAAGCAAATGACTGGTACAGCTTAGTTACCTGCATTATTCTAGATGACTTGCAGCATCATAGTGTTGCAGAAAGTGGAGATTATGAAGAATCTCTTATACGTCAGGAGTATATGGTGGCTGGTGTAGACAGGCAGAATGAGAATGAGATATGGCTAATGAGCAAGTAGGAGCACATGATGTCTAATGAGCTTGTGGTGTGTAATGAGCAGGTAGTGGATGAACTGGCTACTGAGGAGGTGGAGAACAGGATGGCTAGTGAGAGGGTGGAGGACACGATGGCTAGTGAGAGGGTGAAGGACAGGATGGCTAGTGAGAGGGTGGAGGACAGGATGGCTAGTGAGGAGGTGGAGGACATGATGGCTAGTGAGGAGGTGGAGGACATGATGGTTAGTGAGGAGGTGGAGGACATGATGGCTAGTGAGAGGGTGGAGGACATGATATCTAGTGAGGGGATGGAAGACATGATTGCTAGTAAGGTGGAGGACAGTCAGAAGTTGGAGGATGAGGTTACTAGTCAGGAGGTGAAGGATGAGATGGGGGAGATACAAGTGGAGGACACGGTAAGCAGTTATGAAGTCTGATTCATAGTAGAAAATTACATTGTGTGAGGTTGAATTATTTGACCAGTATCACGATGGTACAGAGGATGCAAGGTTAGATTCATAACATGTGTACACGTATATAATAATATTATATTACATTTTGTAGTATGATAGCAATGTTTATTACATGTTCATTACAATGAAGCTGAACTACAATGAAAGCAGATCCGTCCCAGTGAAGGATGAGTCTCACGTTCTGGTGTATTGCATATGCCGAAAACCTTTTGATTCAGCAAAGTAATTGAATTATAGTGCCTTTATTAAGAAAATGATATGCTTAAACTAGGTTCATGATCGGATACATGTGACTTCTGTGGGGAATGGTATCATGGCTGTTGTGTTGGAGTATCTGAAGAGGAAAGTAATAGAATGGAGGTTTACAAATGCCAACTTTGTGCTGAACATCACATTGCTACTCCATTTTAAAATGAAGGTCAGAGGTATATGTGTATACTGTTGGTCATTTACAAGCACTTTTGCAGATGATTCATCACATGAAATTGTCAGTGGTCACACATTACAAGAGGTACAATCACTTGTAGTTTGGGATCGAAAAAATAAATGCAGCACAATTTCAAATATTAATCCATTGCTTGCCATATATGCAAATACAAATATTGCATCGCTATATCTCATATATACTTACTATTGTTATGCACAAATGAAGATTAAATGCCTTTTAAAATATATTCATATTAATGAGCAATATTCTTTGCCATTTAACAGTTCACTTGAATATCTGCATGCCCCTGTGTATGCACTGTATAATCTATGCATTAAATTATTCATCTCAGATATAATGTTGCGGCCATCACCTAGCAGTGATTTTAGCAGCCAAGTGTTTTTCTATCATGTTTAGGAATTTTTTGTGTCGCAACAAACAACAGAATGTCTGACTGATTCAAATTATATACCTGTTGGTAGTGAATTTACAAAGAATCTTAAGAAGCATGGGCTGTTTTGCATATCAAAGGCACAGTGGGATCTCCTTGCTTGCAGTGACAGAATGAATCCTTCTTGGGTTCATGCAATGGCACATGGTTTGTCGAGTTAAATAAGTGCTGCTGATTTGCATTTAAGAGACATTGGCTAAAACAATTTAACTCACGAAAAAATACTCCTGTTATTTTTAAAGCATATGGATATTATACATTCCAAACCTGTGGTGTCACTGTGATGCTATGGATAAACGAGGACAGCTTTATTGAAGACAAAGTTGCAGTAAATGTGGTCTTTCATGGTAATATTAATCATAAAGTTGGGGAAACACATTCGAGGAACTTAAGCCTATCTATTAGACAGAATATAATAAGCACATTCCAGGACACCCACATTGCTCTTCTAAGGAATATTGCAGACGACTCATGTCACTAAATTGTTTCAGGAAATCGTGATGGAGTTGGCTGCAGCACATCAGTTCTTCAGAAGATCTCATCACATACAAGGCTTCAACTAGAACAAGACAAAGATCTCATTACATCTCTTTTAGTCCTTCAAAAACTCAATGCCAAGTGTAAATATCATGCGCCCAGACTCTCCAGTCTGTGGATCTATACAACATATATCCATGCATATCCATTTGGTGTCACCGGCTTCAATGAAATAGCTGTGCGCTTATATCATGATTTGGCACCAAAAAGTCCCATATTCTGTGATGCATCAGGTACTATCATAGCACTACCAAAAGAACAAGGGAAACTTCCAACTGTCTATTACTATGCTTTAGTGCCAATTTCTGGAAGATCACCAATTCCTGTGGCAGAACTAATCCCTTCTGACCTCACTGTGCTATCTATAAGCTTTTATTTAGAGGCTTTTCGTAGAACTGAAGGTCTGCTATTTGGTACAGGAAACTTGATAGACCCCTTCAAGTTATCATTGACAGGAGTATTGTTTT
The DNA here is from genome assembly GCA_013339895.1 of Ephydatia muelleri. Lineage (NCBI taxonomy): Eukaryota > Metazoa > Porifera > Demospongiae > Spongillida > Spongillidae > Ephydatia > Ephydatia muelleri. Next base: position 4,368,478 of record JABACO010000012.1, on the reverse strand, counting down.
ATTGTTAAGCTTTTTGCATGCATTTAACAATGAAACATTACACGAATACCTACATAGATCATTTCGTGTTGTAACTGGAACATCAACGTCTAGAGACGAGAGAAAGATATTTCCTCATGCTTGTTTGAGCCATGTAATGAATTCAGCAAAAAAAGAATGCAAAAAGTGGTTAGTATTCATCAAGAATGCATTATGTAATTCACTTGGAATTTTTTTTATGCATATAGGTTTCACAAGGGGCAATACAAATTTGCGATGTATTCATTTTCTACCCTGGTGAACGCCGCAACACTGCAGGAATTAGATATGAGACTAACATTGATGAAGGTTCTCTATTGCAACAAAACTAATACAGATGGAGTGAAGAAGGCACATGATGGGATTGTGGATGTTATTAATTCATTAGGGATGGTATCTCAACCTGAATCAGAAGTTAGCAGTACATCTCTGACTTATGAGTGCATTGAAGGCAGTGGTACCTTAACTGAATCATGCAGCCTTTTGGCACCTATATCCGGCTAAAATTGGAAAAGATTCAAGTCAGCAATTAAGGAGAATCAAGCAATGCCTTCTATCAACCTCAGTGGTTTGATGTGGTTATAGAAAAATGGTTGCCGATGGCACCATTCTGAACATCTCTTCTTTTAGGTACACAAGCAAAAGGTTGTGTGCAATAATAACCCTTATTTCGAGTACAATTAGGAGATATGCAGCACCATAAGGATGAAAATGTCCATTTGCAATCCACTGCTACTGTGGTATGATCACAAATGGCATCGTATTATGCAGGAACAGTTAGCAACTGTAACATGTTATTACTCTCCCCCTGTCAGAACACTCGATGTAAAACATCAGGGACAGGAGAAGCCTGGAATTACATACAAAAAAAAGTTGATCACTGTGAAAAGCACATTAGGCCAGATGTATTGCTTAGGCAACATTTCCCCATAATGATTGCAAGGCAAAGAAAATTCTTCGATGACCTTCAAGAGCCATGTTGAAGGCTTATTAAGGTTGAAAGAATAAATAATACAGCTGCAGTGAATCAAAAGGTTTTCTCATTTCAGAAATCAGCTTCCAATAAACCTTCACGTGCTGTAAAGGAAAATGGTCTAAACGAAACAATGACCATGTACAACAGAGTCAGTTGTGTGGTTTATTCCAACTAAAACCTGTTGCTCCATTCTCAACCACATGTCTCTAAGGTATAGTTCTCTGAAATATCTTAATTTTAAATTAACATGTACTCATCTATGCTCGAAATCATACCTTCATGTTTTACTGCACTTTTCATTTTTGTATCAGTTGTGCACAAGGTCGAAGTTTCACAAGATCTCAGGTAAATGGTTATGTGTTAAATACACAACTGTATGTTGTGCAAATTCTTATAAATGTAGGGTAGATGATGTGAATCTTGACACAAATTCTGATGTATGTATTGTTTCTGCTGTAAAATCTATGTAAGTGAAGATAGTACAGTTACTCGTGCATATATATCATGTTTATTAACTTTACTTTAAATCCAATTTATTATTATAAATGAATCATCTGAGCTGAAATCATCGCACATGGCCGCAATTGTAATATTATTTGCACGTTCTTCCGCCTATTTACATGGTATCTATTTAAAAAGGATAGAACTGTGCTCGATGTAGCACGGAGAACAAGGGCCTTGAACATTCTGCTAATCTGTGTTGGTTGAATTTAATATTGCAAGTATTACTGACAACAGCATTACATCTTATCCTAAAATGTATACAAATCTGAGCAATCATACATATTATATATTACTACTGTTTTTCCCAGCAATGAAGATTGAATATCGTTCACATATTCAAAAGGCATTTGTTGATCTGATGGAATGCATTGAAGTGAAATCTGATAATCCTTCTGACCCCTCACATTAGGCAGTAAGAATGAAACACAGATGGAAAGTAATTTATCTATTTACTTTTGCAGACTTTGCTTACCATGAATGCTGCTTACCTCAGAATTGGATGTCAAAACGACCGTTGTGAAGGTTTTACTGCACTTTCTGATAAGCTAATGACAGGGTCCAAGGTAGTGTCTGAAACGTTACTGTTTTCATGTACACAACAATACCTTTGAAATTGGATACCTATATAGGTGCTGTCGAAGTATCGCCAGCTTTTTGCGACAACTGTGCATATAAAAGCCATTTGCTGCTCAAAAATATTATCTAATTATTGAGATAATTTGCCACATTATGTATTTATTATGTACAGCCTGTGTGCGAAACTACTGATTGGTCAGTAATATCTTGTAGTGTAGCAGAGCATCAAGAAATAAGTATTATGGAATTGATGAAAATGTGGATTGACTCTTTCTTGAATGAAATGGAAGGTCCCCATGTGTAATAAATTCAATTTGTCCCAAGCATTGTTTGTTACAATTCTTTCTTGCCAGGGAGTGTGAAAAGTGTAATCAGCATCTGGACATTCATAGTCGGGAAGTTTCATTTCCTAGCCATATGATGATTCATTGTGATAGAGTTTCATGATCTAGAACACCTCAGAAGTTGAATTGTAGAGTTCTTTTGCCATGGTAATGTCTTTTCAATTTCATGTACACAACTGTAACCACATTTGTGCACACAGTGTAGAGCATGTGTCATACTTACATGCCACGAACAAGCCAAAATATGAACCTTCTGCACTGGTGGTAAGTATCCAGTGTTTTGTATAGTAGTATTCATGTGCGTTGTACTACTAAATAAAACAGCAGATTCATCATGGCACACATACAGGAAAAGGCCACTGCAAATATTATTTAAAATCAAATAGTACCACGCACATAGACACATGCCTTGTTAGGAGCAGAGATCAATGGATCATATACAGCTAGTGACACACAAGTCAGCATTAGCAAGCGCGGTTCTCCTCGACGTCCTCTTGATATCGCTGTCTTTTAGCAGCACGGTTCTCCTCGACGTCCTCTTGATATCGCTGCCTTTTAGCAGCGCGGTTCGTCCTCTTGATATTAGTCTCGTACTCAGACCCAGAGTTTCACAGCAGCGGATGTATTACATCACCGCACGTAGCGGTGATGTTGCGGTGATGTAATCCATCCGCTGCTGTGAAAATCTGGGTCTGGGTACGAAACTATCTTGATATCGCTGCCTTTTAGCAGCACAGTTCTCCTCGAGGTCTACTTGATATCGCTGCCTTTTAGCAGCACGGTTCTCCTCGACGTCCTCTTGATATCGCAGCCTTTTAGCAGCGCGGTTCTCCTCGACGTCCTCTTGATATCGCTGCCTTTTAGCAGCGCGGTTCTCCTCGACATCCTCTTGATATCGCTGCCTTTTAGCAGCGCGGTTCTCCTCGACGTCCTCTTGATATCGCTGCCTTTTAGCAGCGCGGTTCTCCTCGACGTCCTCTTGATATCGCTGCCTTTTAGCAGCGCGGTTCTCCTCGACGTCCTCTTGATATCGCTGCCTTTTAGCAGCGCGGTTCTCCTCGACGTCCTCTTGATATCGCTGCCTTTTAGCAGCGCGGTTCTCCTTGACGTCCTCTTGATATCGCTGCCTTTTAGCAGCACAGTTCTCCTCGAGGTCTAGGCCTACTTGATATCGCTGCCTTTTAGCAGCACGGTTCTCCTCGAGGTCCTCTTGATATCGCTGCCTTTTTGCAGATTGCTTAGATTCAATATCTGCGTTGTAGCTGTCGCGTACAGAGGCCTTCTTCTTTTCAGGATCGGCCTTGTAGCGGTCGCGAACAGAGGCCATCTTCTTTTCGGGATCGGCCTTGTAGCGCGCTCGGGCTTTAGCCTTGTTTTTTTGTGATAAATTATCAGTCATCTTGCTTTTGAAGGTATTCTGCTCGTTGCCGCCACTTGCTTAGATCTCTTCTTTCGATTACTCGAAGGCATTTAACTTCACTAGCCAAAGTATCGATCATGCTGTATATAGTTTAATAAAAAACCTAATAAACTTCTGCACTATAACTTCATACCAATTCCTATATAGAACTTGCTACCGCATGAGGACATCTCGCTGTATTTTCTTTCTAGATGTCTATATGACCTTAAAGGGCACCGTGCAGGTGAATTCCGAAGCGCGATTGGTCCTATTGCCGTTTTTCAAAACCGTTCGTAGCTCGAGTTATACCTTCCTAAAGAAGAAGAAGACTCGACCACGACCAAGAATTATTTAGGACTGGGCACGAGAAACATTGTTTCTCTAAAAGCACACCGTTTTATGAAACCGAACAAACGTAAAAACGTAGTTGACATAACCTGCATGGAATGACCCTACCAGTATCTCAAGGCTGACAGGGTGGTGCTTTGTGCATATAGTTATAATTAGGGACGGTGATTTATTCATCACATTTCCGGTCATAATTTCGTGTGATGTTTGCTGTTCTCGTGTTTGTATTTCATTGTTGTGATGTGCATTTGCTCGTTCGCTAGAACCTGGTCACATCCACTGCTCCGCGAGGACATAACAAATGCACCTTTATCTTGTGAAAGATCGATAGAACTTTGAGAGCGGTTACACAGCAAAATTGGTACAAACTGTATCAGATATGATACTCCCATCATTCTGTGCCAAATGCGTTAACACCGCTTAAAGTGGGTCAGAATTGAGGGAAAACTAAAAACCTAATAGATCCGATAACAATAGAATCACAGGTATTTATAACAGCTGCAACTATCACAGTTTTGATGCACGCACTTTAAATAAACTAGTTCGGTACTACGCTTATCATTTTATCATTTTACACCCCTTCCCTTCTTTACTGTAAATTCATAAGCATGCATAAGTAATCTATATCAATGCAGCTTTTGGTTTCCCTGAAAATAAAAATTATGTATGCATGCAGACTCGCAAAGCAGCGTGCAAAGCAACAAAGTTAAACCGCATGCCGTAATTTATAGCGTTCTATAGACACGATACAACACATGCACACAGTAAATAAAATACATTGCATATGTTTGAAAAAGCATTGAAATGTTTAAAAGTTCAACTTGGTTTATACAATGTGATTATTCTATTATGATGAAATATGGTTTCATCATAGATATTAGAGTAGAGTTAGTGTTGGTTAGGGTTATACTCTAATATCTATGGTTTCATCGACATAGACCACTTTTATATAGCCGCATTTGTAGCATCCAGCAATGCAAGTTGAATGATCTCTCACAAAATGCATCCAATGTTGTCTCAAGAGTTGTACTTCCACATTCCTGTATTTGAAAAGAAAAATACTCATCAGCGGACCTTTAGTTTTTTTTTTTACTTCCCCCCAAAACGAACTACTTTACTCGCGGACGCGGTGTTAATATGCGTGTATCAGGTATGACAGCAAGATAAAATCTGGTTCAGATTATTTTGACTGTCTGTGCCAGCATACCATTGTACCAGAATGATCGACATACGAGTGTACCAATTGTGGGTTATATTAGAAGTTCATGAACAAATAGATTGTCAAAACATGCACGTATACACATATATGTGGAGAGTCCTGATCATCGGTACTAATAGCCAGACAAGCTGTGAGGCGGAGCAGGGCTCAGGTTGGCATCGCCATCGTTGAGGTTACCGTTTTCTGCCAGTACCAGTAGTGGTGAAGTGGCATAGATGGTTGACGAAGGAGCAACAATAGATTCTTCATCATCCTGCGCTGTCTGAAGATCTTCTGCTGTTGGTTGACCACCTTCATCAGTTGCTTTTAAGCCATGCATCAAATCCTTTATGCGTCATACTCCTGCTACTCAATTAGGTTCGGCAGAACTTGCGCTGTATATAGAGATCAAGCGTCGAGGTATCATGCAGCATATAGCATGGCAATGCTACTCTTACCAACTGAGCAATATGCAAGTGATAGTTGGGTATCTCTTTATCGACTTTTAGTATGCTCAGGAAATTCGTCACAAACTCTTCACACCGCATGAGAAGAAATCCCTGGCATGGATTAATCCCAAAAATCTTGTATGCAAAGGAAGAATACATTCAGCATAAATACAATTATGGCAAGAGTTGCATGGCTTACCCTTCGATGCTCTTCTGCCCGCAACTCTCCTAGCCTGGTCTTCACAAAGGTTTCAGCAGCAGTTCTTTTATACTTCTTCAAGGCTTCAGCCTTTAAAACCTTTCCTACAACTCCCTTTAATTAAAAAAATAAAAATACAGTGCTTATTGTTATTATACATTTAATACCGCTTCTGTACGTCTTACCAAAATGCTCTTCTGATCAGGCAAATTGTTGAGTTTTGCAGAAGAGAATACTACTCTCGTGGAGCAACTCTGCCTGAAGGTAAAGTATATTTAGGCCGGAAATTGTTATATTATTTTTTACCTTGTATCCGCTTTTTTTAATGCTGAAAGAGGATCGTAGGGCTTCATCCATCAAATCAGTCTGACGTTGTACTTCCTGTTGTAATGCATATATAGCAGCTGTATTAGTATTTACTCCAGCTAAAATTTTGTCTAAAATCCCCTGCAGTTGATGGGGAGGAGTGGCTGGTGTTCTTGACGGTGGGTTTGCATTTGGTAATATTGCTGCTCTCTGAGTAGGCGGAGCCTCACTAGAGGGGTTCCAAGATGCGGGGTTACATTTCCATGTCCATATGGATGGTATCGATCAGAATTACGATGTGTTATTATGACAGTATACTTCACCTAGCGTGCGCACCAAACGTAGCCGTCGCCGCAGTATAACTACTCAATACAGAATAAAACTTTGATGAAACTCAACACATGCAATGTACCTTTAAATAACAGTTTCAAAGATATATGCTCTAATCCTATTGGGTCTGAATCCCGCTACACCCATTGGCTGGGATCATTCACTCAGAGCTGCTGCTGGCTTGGTGCGCCACATCTGCATATTCATATTTGAGGTTCTCGTTCCCTTCCTTAAAATTCTTTCTCACCAAAAATTAACAAATCACGTGGTGCTCATAATTAATTTTTATTTAATGCCCTTTTCTAAAGAGAATGTCGAAGTGTAAGTTTCTAAATCTCATAGTGGACTATACAGTAGTACATTTGGTACAATTGCACATAGGATACATGTCACGATGTACTCATTTATGATTAGTGACATTCCGTGTTATAGGATATTTATATACTTGTGAACGGTGTGATGAAAGCTTCGAGTATGCAAGCGTTCTCAAACGGCATTTTCTAACTCGAAAACATACAAGCCACGTAGCATTTATGGAAGAAAAAATCTTTGGGATCATTAATGATGAGGTTTATTGAATATTTTTAGTCACCATTTTGTAGTTTTTTTAATTATTATTTACGTAGGATGTTCACACAACTGACAATGATATTGTATTTGTATTGTAAGGATGTTTCATGTGGTTTGGGATGGAGATGCAGAAGGAAAATTGTAGAAAGGACCTAGCGCTGCGTTCAGGAACCTTTTTTGAAGGTCAGTAGGAAATAGTAATTCCATCTTTTGACACTGTATACTTGATATAGGAAGCAATATAGCTATGGAACAAATTATTCGTATATTGCATCTGTGGTCGACGAAGACACCTCTTGGAAAAATGATGGTGGAAGTAGAAGTCTGCAGTATAAATCATTGGTTTACCAGCATTTAAAACCTCTGCCTCTCACAGGTTGCTACTCATACAGCAGTTGACTGGTATTATTTTATACGAGATGTCTATATCCAGTACTTCCTTGACCACTCTTCCATGATTGGAGGACCAGGTATGAAGGTGGAGATAGATGAGAGTAAATTTGGAAAAAGAAAGTGTAATAGAGGAAGGCAGGTGGAAGGTCATTGGGCACCAATGGTTAAACTATTAGATGAAACATCTGTTTTTCTGAGGATTATGTGTATTTTAATCAACCTGAATTAGGAAGAGTTATAGGAGTCGTGATCAAATTATTCCAACAGGTTATGTAAGTTATTTAGACCCTGTATATGATACATTACCTCCCACAACCTTGTTCACATGATGTCTTTGCTGAAATCGAGACACTTCTTGAAGTTACTCAATTCAAGATTATGGTACCAAGCACTGAAGTTGTACATCTTTCTGGCAGTCTAATTCTTTATGTGTGCCAGTATCCAATATCATTTGTCTTGCCCCACTAACAAACCAGATAAATCGCCTTGTATCATCAGGTTTAGGCTTTGCAAGAATGGGTATACAAGTATGTTTTTAAAATTATTAAATGTGCTTAGCCTTCTCTTTAAAGGAAACGACAGATTACTTGACTCCACATCATTTGAAAACAAAGGCAGCTGGAAAGAGGGTGGTCATGATGCCCCTTGTTCTGTTCAGTGATGACACAAGCGGTAATCACTCAAAGAAGTGGCACAAGTTTGAGTCGTGGTACCTCCAACTTGCTGGCTTTGAACGTCACGAAAATGCAAGACTTGAGAACATACACTTTGTTTGCTGCTCCGACAGTGTTTCACCCCTTGATCTCAGTGGCCCTATTGCTAAAGAACTCACATTGCTGGATCATCGATAAGTTGTATCAAGATGTTGTGCTGGTAATTGCTCCACTGATGTTTATAATTTGCGACAATCCCAGAGCTTCAGAGTTGCTGAATCATCTTGGCAGTAATGCTATAAAATATTTGTATGGTAAGTTACTTTCATTTTCTTTAAAATGTGGCTACAAAATTTGTTGTCCCTTTAGACCAGTAGAACACAATATCCAGACACTGTGGGTGAACTGCGCACCAGGGAAGCAGCCTTGCTCCATATTCAAGCAGTCAAATCTAAGACAACTGAGCAGGACAAGGTGGAGCTGAGGAAGGAAGTTGGTATAAGAGGTCGACAATCCTTTGCTATTCATTCCTGCTGACGTATATCAGTAAGGATATGCATATACAGTGGCATGCCATTTTCTTGTTACATTTCTTTTACCCTTATAGATGCACACCAGTGGAGGTTTTGCATACATTTTTGCTAGGTACCTGCAAACATATCCTTAAGAATGTAATGCCCAAAATGAGTGCCCAGATAAGAAGTGAAATCCTGGCTCGCATTAAAGCGTTCAGTACATCCGGGTTTACTACAAAGATGTATGGTAACGTTTGCCAATACATGTACTACCAGTCATTTGTTGGGCGTGACTTTAAGGGATGGTCCCAGATGTGTATTTTCATTTTGAGTGCACACCTGAGCGAGGGTGACAAGAAAGTTTTACTAGCATATTTAAAGGTACTGTAAATGCTTTGTGGTGATATGTAGTTATTTGATGCTTAATATTATCACAGCTATTTCAGATCTCCTACTGTAACTTCTTCAAACCATCACTGGCAGAGGAGTGGAGAGGGCTGTGCAGTGGATTTGTTCACACAGTGAAGCAGTACATGCCAGAACTTCTACAACAGAAGACTCACCTTGCACTTCATCTGGTTGACTCAATGATAAAATTTGGGCCCTGTTCAGCATTTAGTGCAGAACAGTACGTTTATACTAAGTATTACTACACCTGTAGACGTTACTTTTCATTTAGGTTTGAGTCCAATGTGCAGAACTACAATGTACACGGAAACAGGCTTGCTCCCAGTCGTGACATAGCTTATGCGTTTTTGTATCTTGCAACATTGACGATATATCTGTCATGGTGGAAGTGAAAGGTGCACATGGCAATGTTGGTAATAAATTCTGTATCCACAGGTGTGTGTGGTGGTGCATTGAAAGATCTGCACTCTTCCCCATTCGTCCAACATGTTATTCGTGGCATCTCTTTGCAAGAATTTAAAGGCTGACAGAGTCATTTATCAACCTGGGACACCAAGAAAGGTTGTATCAAAATGTACGCACTGATGTATAGTGATGCAGTGGTGTTCTTTTCACCTAGGCATGCAAGTAGCTCTTGTGCAATCTGTCTGAGCTGCCACTTGTGTCAGCTGGAAGACGTTCTACCACCATCAGCTTCTTGTTACAGTGTGGAGTGCACTATGATCTTGAGCTAGGATCAGCTATGCTGACAGACCAAGTGGCAGTGTAAAGTGCAGTCATGTCATAACAGTCAAGTTTGGTGAATTGTGGGGATTACACAGAGCTTGTTATACAGCAAAATGATGTAAAATACTTAAGTTGAGTGCAATGTGTTTTAAGGTACTTCTCCATATAGGTGCTGTATGAATATTGTTAGCTGTGTTCAAGCAGACAGTACTTATTGCCTAGTTCAGACCTTTCAGCAGCTGCAGTCATTTGGTGGAGCACCACTTTTGAACGAATATGACTGCCCTCGATTAGACCTAACCACTGCTATCTTCAGCACACCAGGAAAGAATATCAAAAGAGCAGTTTCCATAGTTCATGATTGCGATACAAGCTGTTGCTTTAAGCGGACAGAGACTGTGGAATACTTTGAACGTCAAGAAACTGTGCAGTCAAAACTTGTATTTGAACATGACTGGTGTAACACATCTTCTTGCGCTTTAAAAATATAAATTCCATATACGGAAAGCACCGCTGTAAAAGTTATGAATGAAATTAACAACTGGGTAAACAATACCATACAAGGGTGGATAACCCCTGATCTGTGTATGTGATCATTCTGATGCATATACAAATCTGTTACAAAATTGTAGCGATTATCTGGTACATTCTGCTTGCTATCATATCTTGGTACAGATAGTTCAATCACTATGTACCAGGTATGATGACGTCATGCATGATACACATACGCCTGCATATTGGATCAGGAAATACAATTTGGCTGTGTACTATTTTAAAATTTCTAGGCGTAAGCATAGATATTAGACTGGAAGGGATTGGAAACCGCGCACGTGCGCCATACATTTCAATGGAACGTAGCGCGGGACACTCCTAATTGGTTAGTCCGACACCTCGCCCCTCAAAAGTTTTTGGTGAAGTACACACGAAGAAGATAAGAAGAGTAGCAAAAGGTAGCGCACGAACTGTGGATCACAAAGAAGTAAGTATCTTTTTAATACTCCATTCCTAAGAGAAGATATAAGACTTAAAGCGCTCCATGTCTAAGATTAAACTCACGGGTACTACGCCTGAACAAAGCGACGTAAAGGAACGGCGTTACGATAGGCAGATTGAGCACTGTGTTTTACGTATCACAGTATAGTTTTTGTGGCATGAATACGTCAGACTCGATATAAAAAAAAAAAAACGTACTTTTGACTAGGTGTGATACTCACGGGTATAGCGACCGTAGCTTTGTTGTAAAAATTCTGAAAACCTGACTACTAGATAGCCAGATGAAAAATATGTGCCAACGGATAGTTAGTTTGCCGTCTGTGCGTTTTCTACGACCAAAAAAAAAATTCTAAAAGCTAAGCATTTATTTCGCGCGCTCCATGTATGGATTATTATGCTTTATCTCAATGCAGAATGTGTGACAAGAGTAAGAAGAAGTTCCGACTGACCCAGTGTCGCACAAAACACTCATCTGGGATGAAACTTGTTGTGAAGATATCTAGGGAAAAGATATCTGCGTATCAAGCTCCATAGATATTCCACCAGGCCTGGGGACTTGAACTGCCAGGACTGTACTTGTTGATTGGTGTTAATTGGTCTGGTTTCCAATCCCTTCCAGTCTAATATCTATGGCGTAAGCTGTCTAATTACTGGTAGACATTGCCACACATGGAACCAGAGACTGGTTGGGGAAGTTAAGGTCTCTAAAAATGACAAAAAACGTGCCAAGGAAATAGAGCAAAAACTATTTGTGCTACAGGAAGACGCAACTAAGGCGATCAGTGGACCAAAGAACTGGAATCCGGTGTCCAGAAACTTACTGATATGATACACGCCTGGCCGAGTGATCAAGCAGTTCATTTAGACTCGATATCAAACGAGATATTTGGGTTGAAGCTTGAAATAGAAAATGCAATGCAAGCGCAAGACAGCTTTACCCCTTTGTACCTTGCGCCAGTACTAATAATTTTGTAGTCACGTGATTGTAAATTAATGACAATTGAGCGTGAAGTGTTGCACGTATAGTGAAGTGAGCGTGGAAAGGATAGTTAGAAGCGCGCCTGTTCGTACATGGTCCTTCGAGCCGGGAGCAACGCAATATGGCTGATCAGGATAGCGCTACACGAAAACGGAGAGTTCGAGCAGGACAGAAATCATCTACTACTCGAATTATCGCCCAGGCTCATGAAGCCATCGAATCCACGCAAACTAGTCTCGCTACATTCGAACGCTTTCTTTCTACCCTTCGTGAGAAGGGAGACATCAATTTAAGGTTAGACCCTGAAATTCTTGAAGTTACCTTGGAAGAAGAAGATGTCATTAAGGAGATCGAAGAAGCGGACGTCTACCGAGAGAAGATCGAACTAGCCATTGTCGCAATTGAACAGGCTGTTATCGACATGAAGGCAAGTCGCATTGTCAGTGACCGTTCAGAAGATAGGACTCGCCCCTCGAATGTTTCGGTGGACACCCCCAACGAAACACTAACCCGTTTGACCAGTCGCTAGCTGGAAACTCTCGTCCTACGTCTCCGTCCCAAATCCAAAGGCGTACTACCCCTTCGAGAACGACTTCGCCACATGACAACGGTACGCGTTCGAGCCCCCCTCCTGCGTCATCCCCGGTCCAATCCCATTCAGAACACAGCAGAGCGCATGGACCAAAGGTAAAACTCCCGAAGCTTTCATTAAAGAAATTCAATGGTGAGCCAACGGATTGGATCACATTTTGGGACGCTTTTGAGTCATCTATACATAATAACTCTGAGCTTTCTGATGTCGATCGTTTTAATTATTTACACTCATTGCTCAAGGGTACTGCAGCAGATGCTATTTCTGGCCTTTCCCTGACTTCCACCAACTATGCTGAGGCAATTGCCTTACTCAAGAAGAGGTTTGGTAACTACTACTTCAAGTCAGTCTGGTCTTGCGCCAAATGTGCCAGTGCAAGGAAACAAGCAGCAACGAACAAGCGTTCCAACCACACCGCCTGTCCGCACCCCATTATTATCGATGTATATCGAAACTCATACACCTGTACTGCTACAGACAGCAGTGACCATTGTTCGCAATCCCCGTCAGTTGTCCCTATCTACTCAAACTAGAATCATCCTTGATAGTGGAAGTCAACATTCTTACATAACTCAAGGGCTAAAGGAAGACTTGGTTTTGTGTCCAGAACGAGCAGATAAAGTGGTTGTTAAGACATTTGGCTCACAGATGAGAAGGCACTCCATTGTGACGTTGTCAAGTTGCTTATGAAGACCACAGATGGAGATGACCTAGAACTAGAGTTCCTCGTTGTTCCACTCATTTGTGAGGCATTGTCAGGTCAAGTCATAACCCGTGCTCTCGATAATTACCCCCACTTGGTAGGACTGGATCTAGCGGAAATTGGTACTGGTACAACCAAGAAGGTGGATGTTCTGATAGGGTCAGATCATTATTGGAAGGTGGTATCTGGGGAGATTGTACGTGGATCAACTGGACCCACAGCCCTGAAGTCCAGATTTGGTTGGATCTTGTCTGGTCCACTCAGCGGGCTTATGGAGTGCAGCACAATCAGTAATCTAGCATGCTGTCAGACCTTGTTGACAAACTCAGACCCACTACAGAAGTCAGACACTGAGCTCGAAATTGCACTAAGGAGATTTTGGGATTTAGAATCGTTGGGTATTCAAGGTGAAGAACCCACTCTGTATGAGAAGTTTGTAGCTTTCATCAACAACAGATATCAGGTGCGACTTCCATGGAAGGAGCATCATCCTACTTAACCCAGCTACTATAAATTGAGTGAAGGCCGATTAATGAGTTTGTTGAGGCGTCTTCGGCAAAGTCCAGAAATTCTTAAGGAGTATCAAGTCCAGAAATTCTTAAGGAGTATGACAGCATTATCCGAGAACAGCTGAGGAAGGGCATCATAGAGTCTGTTCCATTGCCACATCCTCATGTCACGATAAGTCCTGAGACAACTAAGATTAGGATCGTTTATGATGCATCTGATCGAAGTGATGGACCATCATTAAATAATTGCCTATATGCTGGCCCAAGCTTTGACCAATATATATATTAGATCTCATTATCCGCTTTAGGCTGTACAAAATAGCGATCATAGGAGACATCGAAAAGGCCTTTCTCATGACATCTGTTGCTCCTGAGGACAGAGATGCCTTGCGTTTCCTTTGGGTTGATGATACATCTGTAGGATTTCCACAAATAGTTGAGTTTCGGTTCGCTCGAGTCGTTTTTGGCGTATCTTCTAGTCCCTTTCTACTGAACGGAACCCTGAAGTACGTTGAAACCTTCAAGGCTGTTGACCCCAAATTTGTTGATAAGTTTTCAAGATCAATATATGTTGATGACTTTGTCTCTGGGGCCGATGAAGAGGGTGAATTCTACGATTTATATCAGAAGTGCAAGGTATGGCTCAAGGAAGGCGGTTTTAATATGAGGAAGTTTACATGCAGCTGCCCTGCTCTGCAACAGAAGATAGATCACCAGGAGGGTCTCCAACTAAAGGCTATACAGGAGAGACGTCAAACTGCTGAAGATGACCAGACATACACAGAATCTACACTTGGAGACAAACAATGTCAACAGGAAACACAGAGAGTTTTTGGTGTACAGTGGAATTCGATGGATGATCATTTTGTCATTGATGTCCGTCATTTTGGACAACTGGCAAGGGAATTGGAACCAACCAGGAGAAATATAGTTGGTCATTGACCCCTTAGGAGTAATCTCTCCAGTCACAGTTCAACTGAAGATCTTTGCACAAGAATTATGTGGAGCAAAACTCTCATGGGATGAACAGATTACTGGGTCATTGATCGCGAACTGGAAAAAATTGGTTGCGGGTCTGCAAGGCACAGAACCATTTCGAGTACCCAGATGTTACTTCCTTGGAGTAGATAAATCTGCAGCCTTGTGTACCTTAGAGGGGTTCTGTGATGCATCATCATTGGCATATCGAGCAGTTGTCTACTTGCGTATCGAGATACCAACTGACACCGTTGTACGGTTTGTCACTGCAAAGACACGAGTTGCACAAATGCACAATAGCACAATTCCTCGACTTGAGCTGCTAGCCGCTCTGCTTCCTGCAAGGTTAGTAACAGCAGTGTTAAGGGCGCTCCAACCTGAATTGCCACTACAAGGTACAAGATGTTACTCCGACTCTACGGTAACACTCTACTGGATTAAGGGTGAAGGCCATGAGTAGAAACAGTTCATCCAGAACAGAGTTATGACAATGAGGGAATTGGTGCCAGTAGTTTCCTGGAACGACTGCCCCGGAAGCTGTAATCCCGCTGACATCCCAACCAGAGGAACCAATTTACTTGAGTCATCAGTGTGGCTGAACGGCCCTGCATGGCTATACAACAATACACACCATGAATACGATAACACCACCATCCCAGATGATTGTCTACAAGAGATGAAAATGACGCGTGAAGATGTATCCATGACAACACACAGTTTTATAGCTAGTGATTGTGAACAAGAAGGCCTTATAGTACGATGTGAAGAATTTAGCACATTCAGCAGGCTCTTGAGAGTAACATCTCTTGTAATGCAATTCATCGAAACCCTCAAAATGAAGAGAGTTCCTTTAGCACAAGGAGAAGACAGATGTTGCATTACGAAGGCAGAGAAATATTTGATTAAGGTCTCACAGGTAGCACTACAGCAAAACAAGGATTTTGCTTTGTGGAAATTGCAGTTTGATCTGTTCATTGACGAAGATGGAATCTGGAGGTGTAGCGGACGCCTAGCAAATGCGGGGCTACCAACTTGCACAGTATTTCCTATACTATTGGACACCAAAAGCCACATCACGCATTTGATTGTAATGGCATGTCATGAGCGTATCATGCATGGAGGTGTAAAGGACACTTTGACTGAACTCAGGTCAAAATACTGGATAGTTAAGGGAAGAAGTTTTGTGAAAAAACTACTCCAACGATGTGTTGTATGCCGTAGGATTCATGGAAAACCATTTCTATCCCCAAGGTCACCTTCACTGCCTGGATTTAGAGTACAGGAATCTCCACCTTCTCTTATACTGGTGTAGATTTTGCTGGACGACTCTACGTCAAGTCAGGCGAGGGTAAAGTATGGATCTGTTTGTATACTTGCTGTTCAAGCAGAGCAGTGCATAAATTTGGAAGTTGTGCCAGATCTAACTGCAGAAGCCTTCATTAGGTGCTTTAGAAGGTTTGTAGCAAGGCGTGGAATCCCTCGTAAAATCATTTCTGACAATGGGAAAACGTTTAAGGCCGCCATAAAGACTATCTCCAAGATAGTAAAGGACCCAGTTGTTCAAGGTTTTCTCATAGACCGTCGTGTGCAGTGGACATTCAACCTGGAACGAGCACCCTGGTGGGGAGGTCTGTTTGAGCGAAGGGTGGGTTTGATGAAACGGTGCTTGAAGAAGTCCATTGGTCAAGCTAAGGTCACACTCGATGAATTGACAACCATCGTTGCAGAGGTGGACATTACCTTAAACTCCCGTCCATTAACCTACCTTTATGCTGAAGAGCTAGAGGAACCACTCACTCCCTCTCATCTCCTTGTAGGGCGTAGGCTGTACAATTTGCCTGACCCTTCATGTGGAGTTGACAAGGACCCTACATATGGGGAGAAGGCGTCGCACGCAACTCTAACAAGAAGAATGAAGTACCTGGGTACCATGTTGCAGCATTTCTGGCTGAGATGGAGAAGGGAGTATTTAACTGAGTTGAGGGAACATCACCGCTATGGAAGACTTGGAGCTTCCACAAATCACCACGACATTGTCAGAGTTGGTGATATTGTCACAGTATATAATAAGAACATGCCCACAGCATTCTGGAAGCTAGCAAGTTGATTCCAGGCAAGGATGGAATTATAAGGGGGGCAGTTATTCGCGTTGGGTCTAGTTCCAAGCAAATACAACTCAGGAGACCTGTTGAACATTTATACCCACTAGAGGTACACCATGAGTCTGAGGTTGAAGTGGAAGATCAACCAGTCAAGGATGGAATTCGGCCTAGGCGTGCTGCCTTTCAGAAAGCAAGACAAAGGATCCAATCTTGGATGAAGGAGCTAGAAGATGAAATTAATGTTGACTAGACGTACCTAGTCAACGGTGGGGAGGATGTCTGAACTTAGCATACATTAATAATTTTGTAGTCACGTGATTGTAAATTAATGACAATTGAATGTGAAGTGTTGCACGTATAGTGAAGTGAGCGTGGAAAGGATAGTTAGAAGCGCGCCTGTTCGTACAAGTACTTCAAAACTTGGTATGCCTCCTTGTAATATACGACGATTTTGCTACACTTAGCCCAGAACAACGCGACAAACTCCCTACTGTGCATCTGAAAGAGCTTAACCACTTGTACAATAAGAACTCTGCAAATCAAAAAAACAACAGTTGCTCTCGATTCTTCTCAATGCAAATGATGGGAGTTCATCAGCGGCTATTCAGTTGGCCATTAGGTTGCTGGAAAAAGCTACCAGTAGAAGTCTAATGTATTAAAGACATGCTGGCCGTAGGATTCATTATGCACATCCACACATTGAAATATCAAAAGCAAAAGCACTTCTCGAGAAGAGTGTACCAACAGATACTACTCTTGAATCTTTCCAACTGGTATTGGACCTGTATGTAATACTTCTATCCAATATAGCATTGTAATTTTTGGAATTGTGTGTAGAATTTTTGCTTAATGTCAAGCTCTGTGTAACATCCGAAAAAATGGATCATGCGTTATCTATGCTCCGGCGTTTCTTGAAACCGTTCCTGAAATGAAACCAGTACTAATGGTTACAAGTAAATAAAAACATTCTCTAATGAGAAAGTTGTTGGTATAAAGGTGGGTACTTCAACCCCCCCCCCCCCCCCCCCCCCCCCCCCTACCTGAAATGCACACAAAAATTGAAGACGCGTAACAATACAACTATTGGCACGGGTTTATCACATTTAGGAGGAGATCGTTACCAAAGCAAGCTACAGGTACGTGACAAATGCTTTAGTAGGCTCATATACTTGGTTTTAGTGAAAGATGATACCTTTGGGTACATTTTTACTTTGTACAAAGTGGTAAAATAGTACACTGGGAAACGTACGTACCACTCAAAAATTGGATCGATTCCATCAAATAAATACATACCTTAATAGTCACACGACACATTTAGGATTAACTTTGACTCATTCTATAACCCCTGGACTACGTATTATGAGTAGTTTCATTCGTTTTGGTGTCGGCGAAAGGTGTTTTCTAGATGGCGCCAAATAACAAGTACATCCTATATTATTGTCTGACTTATTCTTCACTCCATGAAGACATTTAAGGACTTCGTTAGCGTTATAAGGAAGACATTAATGTTTTTCGGGTATCATTTATAAGACAAGGACTTCTCTTAAGTGATTTGTAGGCAACTTCAACTCTCTTAAGAAGAATATTGGAAGGAATTGGGAAAAAATAGTAGGGCTCTTGGACCAAGAATTTTCTATACCTACATGAATTCTGTCTTGTTTTAGCCAACCTAGAATAAATCCTATAACATCATTGACATTTCAGCCAAACCTTTCCATTGTGACAGATATCAGTGTGCAAACAAAGAACATCATACAACATCAACCACCTAAATTACTGTGTTGTAATTGCAGGAAGTGTGAAAACAGAAGAGCCGTTATGACAATGCTTATGTCCAAGAACAAAACACTGCGATCTCAGAAAGCTTTACTACTCAATAAACTTAAAAATCATCACTCCAATATGCGAGCTCTGTCCAGGAAGGTTGCCATTGTAAGTTCTCTTCGTAAAAAAATGCAACATCTGAAGAAAATAAACCTGGAACAAAATAAAACTATCACAAAAAACAATGCTACATTTAAAAAAAATGACATTATTAAGAGGATGGTTACGCTAAACAAAAGTAACAAAAAAAAGTATCGTCACAAGATTTGCAAGGAAAATGATAAAAGAGTTGAAAGGGAATTGAAAGTAAAGTTGAAAAGGAAATCTGATGTTGAAGCAACCAGTGACGTAGTTGACTCTGATGATTCCTTGAGTAAGGGTACAATCACTCAACCACAATTGATTAGTGACAATGGCAGTTACAGCACAGCATGCCGCAAAGCAATTTTGTTTAGAATATGAAGTACCTGTTAGCGCAGCATGTTCAGTAATTAAAGCTGCCATCAGAGAACTATCTGGAGTATCATTGGGCATTTTGCCATGTAACTCAACAGTTGCTATGATGGCATATGAATTAGGAGCAATTAGCGACCTTCAAGTAGGAAGTAATGTACACACAAGACAATATCATCATATCAATGAAACCAGCTGATCCTCCTGTCTCATATGTTTTGCAGTTAGGTCTACTACCAGGAGGGACAACTGAAGACTAGTGTACAAATCATGGATTGCATAAACGATGTGGCTTTAATATATGCAGATTTTAGAAACCTAGATCTGATGCATGTAAAATGCACTATCATCAAACATCTGAAGAATGTACTGAAAGATAGAGTGGCTGTAATCTCAAGTCCAAATTAGACATTAATTTGCTTGAGTTAAAATGTAATGTGCATCCTTTGGATGGCATTGCAAACAAGTGCACCAGCGCACTTAAAGATTATGATGTGTTAAAGTGCATCTCTAGTGACACCTTGGATACAACTGCTGTGCTGTTAATTTTGTGTATGGGCATGACAAAGATGAGATTTAAGCAAGGGAATGGTGACCCATCAGGATTTAAGCAATTCATGCGCCAGGAAAATATTAAATCTGCCCTTTTTGTGAGGTATGTAGGTAATCGATTTCATGTATTGTTCCATCTTGCTGGTCTCATGTAAGGAAAAGTTAATACATTATTTGGAAAAATTGTGCCGCAATACGACATCTTTGCGAACAGCATTGCTAAACAACTTGCATAATAACTTAATTGTTTTGCAATTGCAGGCACTTGGTTTTAATAGGAAAATTTATTACTGGACCTTGGATGAGACATTTGTATGGTAGTTAATCTATTTCTAACTTGGATGAATTGTACAAATGTGTTTGGTGAACATAAGACAACCAATAGAAGACCCCTTGCTGATCTTAAAGTCTTCAAAAGATGTATTTGGTTGTGACATTGATAGTGATGCTGTTCTTCAAGCGTTACAGACAGATGAGATGCCTGAGGAAGACATGTTTACATTAAAGGAAGTTATTGAGAGGCTTTTAACGAGTGTGGTAGAAGTTATTGGAAAGCAAATGAATGAATATATTGATGGTGACCTTTCTCATCTTTCTTCATCAGTGATTACTCAGGCTAAGTCTGCTCCTGTACATAATATGTTTTCAGAGCAGACTTGCTCTTGCAGATCACCAGTTCAGAAAGTCACCAAATTCAAAAATTGGTTTCATTGACGGCAAAGTTAAGGCTAAAAGAAACAAGACCCTGGAGTGGATGTCTCAGAAAAGGGAAGAACATCAAAATCAAGTTATTATCGTTGCTATCAAACGAGCACGATCATTCATCTGAAGTGTGAAGAAAGACTGAAAGATATTAAAAGAGCTATAACCAAGCGACAGAAATTAGATATGACATCAAGAAGGAAGTTTGAAAAGAAGATCAAAGCTGCGCTTAATAAAATGGATGAAATTGGTACACTGTTTCCAGATCTGGTATGATTCAAAGTATTTATGACAATGCTTCGCTTTTAAGCGACATGTTTATAAGACATTGTTGGTTTGTCAATAACCAAGATGTACTATACAATGGCCATATAATAAATGTTAAGAGATCAAAAGTGACTGCTATGTACTGGGGTCCAAATGAAATGAAGCCTATGACGGAGAAGAAAAATTGACAGTAGATCAACTGCTAGTTGATTACATCATAGGTGATATTGAGTTTTATGACAACTTTTGACTTAGTTAATCATGTATATAGAAGTGCTCTTGTCCTATTCTGCCATGCAAATACTTGTATCAATGTATTATACTTTTAACATTGCATAATACACAGAATTGCAATCCATTATCATACTGCATTTGTAAGATACAAATAGCCTCTATAGAATCAGAAGTTAAATTGTGGACTTTTAGGGATGATGTATATATATCTTACAGTACTACATCGTTTAAAACCATAACTGTGCCAATTTTTTTTTACCGCTCCTATTGATTACTATTGACTAATGTGTCTCTTTTTTCTGGCCACAAACTGTCCATCATTGTTCATAATATGAAATACCGTTATACTACATTTCTCAAGCTCTTTCCAGCTATACTATTTTTGTTACTGAAAAACCAATTTCAGAAATTTATGTAAAGTACCTAATATAGGATTGACCAATGGTGATGTAAAAAGCACAGAAACAAGAGTGACAGAAATTTGACTGGAAAATTGAAATAGGCCTATATTTAGCCCATTACTCAGGCATGTACTGTTATAACATTAGTGTGCTAATTTAACTAGTTTCATAAGTTTTTTCCTCTGTCGTAGTATCGCGTCTTTATACGTGGTCACAAATTCAATTTTCGAAGGTAGGGAGGTTACAAAATTTAATAATTGAAATTATAAGTATATGAGTTTTTAATGTAATGTGCGGTTCCCCTGCCTTGTCCTCTTCCTCCCCCCCAGCCTCGTCTCTGATCTTGGCGGCCTGGTTCCGGCCATGGGAGCCATGTGGGTGGTGGTGGCAGCGGCCAGGGTGGCAGCAGGCGAAGTGGTGGTGGGGGCACTGGTGCCAATACTGGTGCCGGTTGTGGGGCTGGTGCAAGTAGCAGTGCTCCTGTTGCTGCTGGCGGCAGTGGGGGCAGTGCTGCAGCTGCTGCTGGCGGGAGTGGGGGCAGCTCTGCTGCTGCTGCTGGTGGGGGCAGCTCTGCTGCTGCTGCTGGTGGGGGCAGCTCTGCTGCTGCTGCTGCTGGTGGAGGGCAGCTCTGCTGCTGCTGCTGGTGGGGGCAGCTCTGCTGCTGCTGCTGGTGGGGGCAGCTCTGCTGCTGCTGCTGGTGGGGGCAGCTCTGCTGCTGCTGCTGGTGGGGGCAGCTCTGCTGCTGCTGCTGGTGGGGGCAGCTCTGCTGCTGCTGCTGGTGGGGGCAGCTCTGCTGCTGCTGCTGGTGGGGGTGGGGGCAGCTCTGCTGCTGCTGCTGCTGGTGGGGGTGGGGGCAGCTCTGCTGCTGCTGCTGGTGGGGGTGGGGGTGGGGGCAGCTCTGCTGCTGCTGCTGCTGGTGGGGGTGGGGGCAGTTCTGCTGCTGCTGCTGGTGGCGGTGGGGGCAGCGCTGCTGCTGCTGGCAGTGGGGGCAGCGCTGCTGCTACTGCTGGCGGCGGACGGTAGGGGGGCAGCACTGCATCTAGCAGCCACAGGGGCAGAGAGCCAGCAGTACGATACCCATGCCCCAGCTACAATATCATTTTCTTCTAATTTCAATGCATTAACTTCCCGGATAGTTTTTAGCAATGACCCTGCTTTTGCTCTTCGTACACTCAGTGCTTTAGAAACCAATGCATCTGCACCAATCTTACTTACTGCTGCACGGGCAGATCTAGTAACAACCTTTTGAGCTAGCAATGGATGAGACTTTTAAAAGGCAACATTTACTTCACTTAGAAGCTCACTATCCCTAAGAATAGCGTTTTCGAGACCACCATTATACTCCATTAGTGCATGAGATTTGGGTTCATACAAGGAGTAACTAACTATATGGGAGAAGGATATGGTTGCAGTAATTTTCAGTGCTCAAATCTAGCAACTGCAATTAAATTCATACACAGTTGCAGGCAGGCCTGCCATTGTACATCAGATTAAGGATGACACCCCAATATTCAATAGACAGGTCACGGTCACAAAGCAGAAAGGACTACTGTACACAACAGTTGGGTCACCACATATGCTTTAGGCCATTCCAAATGTGATAATAGTTTCCCGTCCTCCGCCTGCGTCATTATATGCTACCCACGTAATGTCACCATTATGTTCATTATTCTAATCATCGGAATATTTATTTGAATGTTTATCGGAATACTTATTTGTTTGAGATGTTGATTAACGTGTCCATGTATGACGAATGTTGCCATACTTGTAACAGTGCTCAGTTGGACTATTTTATTGGCCGAGGAACACCTAAACATACATCAGTTATATGAACAAGTATTTAATATTAAAAACCTCTCGGAAGGTAGCAATCTTCTCTTGTTTAACCGGGCAGGTTATTTCTGTAAGAATCGATGATAGCAAACAGGACCATAAAATACAGGAAGTAAGAGTCGGACAGAGGAAGGAAGATCTATCCAGTGTTGGCGACTATTACCTGAATTGTGGTGAATTACTCAATCGTTTGGTCAGTTCTTGAAATATGTAGTTTCAAGGAACACTGAGGTGGATTATCCCTCAGAGGATGTTCCGGAAGTTGATCAATCCTTGTCAAGAGATGCATTTCAAATAATGCTAAATGCAAACACAAAATTCAACACAGCTAAGCTACCCCCTAAGGTAACTGTATTTTGTGAAAAAGATACAATGTACAATGATCTTCTTTTGCTCTTGGAAACAAAAGAACTATGTTGGAAGTCTGAGGAAGTTCAGAATGGAACAGCTACATTAGCCTTGCAAACCTTGAGAGATGCTCTTTGGTATATAGACGGAATGCATAAAACTCTTAATGAAAGGTCATGCATGATTCCTAAATGTTTTGAACAATTTACTGGTTATAACAGGCCAGAGCAACATCAGCATAAGAAACGATGTCATACATCTATGTCTAGAGATATACTATTGGCTCATCCACAAGCTCTATTTGGCTGTCTTCATAATCAATTTTGGGGAAGAGCAACATGGTCAACAATGAAGAATGATGGCACGCTCCATTGCTTCATATGCAGACCTTCTGCTTGATAAAAGAGTAAGAATGGAAGCTATCCATAGCTCAACAGAGCCAGTTCGACAAATAAGCCAGAACCTCACTGTAATGTACACTAAATCTAGAGTGCTGGCACCTGCTTTTCTGGGTCCCATTAGTGAATCTCTAAAGTCGCTTGGCCCAAATGCACCATTAGCTTGTACCCACTGTTCTGCGCAGGCGTTATGAATGGGTAGAAGCTTTAAAGCAGGGTCTAGATATCCCACTTATTCATGTCACATATGCTCCTGGTAGTAATGTTGGAAATCTCTACTGGGTGTGGCATTGCACAGCTGAAAACATAGAAGAGGCCATCAGCATATCTCAGCCAATAATTGAGCAGATCAAGGGAGACAGCTATTCGCAGGGAAGCATTTCAAATGTTTGGCCTCACAACTCCCACTACAAAGAAAGCTGTATTACGCCACATTTACAAGGTATTAGTTGGTGACTGTTCGTCAGCAGCCAATCTTTTGCAATCAGAAATTGATGAAAGGGTACAAGTAATGTTTGATCTTGAGGAGCCATCATTAATTTATGATCTTAAAGACCATTATGGGCAAAAAACAAAGTTTGATGAGTTTTGGTCATGTGCAAAAGATTTTATTGAAGAAGATGTGGGCTCTGCAGTAGATGACGGCAGGCATTCTACAGTTGTACATATGGCAAAGGGCATTTCTGTACGTGATTTGCGTGAAAAGGTACTTGAAAGATGTCTTCCAAACATACCTGTGCCATCAATCCGTCTTCAGTTTTCTCCAGTTTGCCAATCATCCCATACAAAAGTAAGATACACTGGTCGCCTTCAAGTAAAACATAAGGTACAGCAACGAAAGGGAGAAAACAGCATGTAGATTCACATTATATAGCCTGTCTTTTCCGATATGAAAGAGAGTATGCAGTGTTAATGAGAAGGTATTCAACCTTTGCTTGCATTGATGACAAGCACAGGATCAAAATTGGGGAGCCAGGTGCTCCTGTGGCATCTGCTGAGCGTTAATTGTCCACTCTGGTACATCACTGCAAGCTGCTGACCATGATTATACTAAATTTAGTATATTACTATGTGTAATATTGATTTGTGATATACCTGAAGAAGTCAGTGGCTCATGGTATACTGGGGATGTGATGGTGATGTTCATGGAAGGAGCCCTTGAGCTTTCATCACCATTACGCCACTCGGCGGAGCTTGCTCAACGTGACAGCTCCTGAAAAACCAATTCTTTTTGTGTATTCTGATGGAGGTCCTGATCACAGGGTCACCTTTATCTCTGTAAAGCTGGCACTTATTATTTTATAGCACTATTCAGGAAGCTAAACCTTGATTACCTCTGTGCTGTTAGAACAGCACCCTATCACTCATACAGAAATCCTGTTGAAAGGATTATGTCAGTCCTTAATCTTGGTTTGCAGGCTATTGCCCTTGCTCGAAAACGCATGCCAGAAGAAATGGAAGCAGAAGCCACAAAGTGCAACTCTATGAAGGCATTAAGATCTGTAGCAGAAAGAATAGTTGGTTTTGAAGAGGCTATACTTGATTCTATTTCTCCTGTTAAGGTCATACTCACAGGCATTGCAAAAAGACTTGAACTAAAAGCCCGCATGGGTTTTGGAAAAAGGTCCGGACGGGAAACTATTATCACATTTGGAATAGTCTTACATGTGAAGTGAATGGTTTTGTGCAGATCCCTTACATGCGTGCTGTACACATGTTGCATGCACATCTTCCTATAGCTTTTTAATGCTAGTGCAATACAACATGCCATGACATACCTTTAGGTGGTGGTAGTAGTAGTAGTAGTTCGGTCTAAGACAAAAAGATTGCTTATGATAAGCAACATTGTGCAAGTGTGTTGATCATGAGATGGGTACTGCACAATTACAAGTATTATCCTACATAGTTCTGATAGTAATACAGCACATAAACAGTATTTTGCACGTTTTTATGATATGCAAAAAAAAAACGGCAATGAGAACGCTTACCGATGAAAATGGCCGTCAAGACGTCGAGACACTCCACCTAAGACACAGCCATTTTACATCACACATACACACACACACACTCACACAAACACACACACACACACACTCACACAAACACACACACGACGCTAGTACAAGCGAAAAGCATTCAAGACACAAAAATGGCGTTGCGTAGACACTTTTCGACTCAACTTTCAAATACATATGACACATCGATAGAGATAAACTCAGAGCGAAACTATCTAGCTGTAAGTTACAAATTCTCTCCGCCTATACTATATATTCAGGTAGGCGGGAGCTTATTACCTGTACGACAGAAAATGTATACCTTTGTTGTATGTTTGACACCATACAGATTACACCGCACACGGTTGCATTGGGGAATGCACAAAAGCCACTAACTCTATAGCCTCTTGTTAACTAGCTCTGACAGAGCTGTGCAATAATTAGAAAGGCGATTGGCATTTGCAGCTACACATGCATGATGGAAAAGAATTCTATCAGAGATGAGGTTGGCTGGGACAATTACACGTAAAAGTGTGTATACAACCGTAGTTGATCAACTCACCCATGTAGCTAGTTGCCTTCGTCGTATGAATGTCGCGTGCGTCCATCGTGTCATTGTGCTGGCTTGTTATTTTAACGGTCACATGTACTGTAATTAAGGTTGACCTCCATGGTGGCCACCTTTTCTCGAATGCTACGTACAAAGCGTGCATCATATTGCTATGGCATCTGCGTGCGGCGGGTTCGTACAGCGTCGCACTTTTCTCGGCGTCGCACATCAACAAACGTAAATCATAATGGGTGGAGCTTAAGCTGATATTTTAATTGCCAGTTGGGTTGTATCACGTGCGGGGCATTTACGCACTGCAGTTGCATCACGTGAAGCGATTTTGTTGGCTGTATTCATCACGTGAGACGACTGGATTACCTCATAAGCTAAGCCTGGGAACGGCATCCGCTTGTCGCGTATGCCATTGCGCATGCGTATGGGCAACGGTGAAAAAAAAAAGCCATTAAATGTTTTGTAGGTCAGAATTAGAAAATGTTAATTAATTTTAATTGATAAAAAATCACCAAACTTGTTGACAAACATTTGCTAGCGGATTTTTATCTGACGGTTATTCCCGTTTAAAACATTTGCCTTCATTCGCGAACACCCTGTATGTGACATACTTGAAGAGATTGTCATATTTTGGATTCTCACCTCCGGCTCGATTCGTAGTACAAGTAGCATTTGTAATGTTTGCTTGTCCGATTTCGAAAAGGGAGGATACACGCCCAACAGTCTAGCTGACTCGTTGCCAAGATGACTCAAAATGCCAAACCGGTGCGAGCTTAACTTGTTGACAACTTCTGTCAGAATAAAGCTTACTGGTTACCAAGAAAACCATGGCACGACCCGAAAACGAAAGAGGGCTAGTCTCTAGTATCGAATCGAATTATGGCAGTGTTCACCTCCCCTCCCATATAATCGCCATTGAAAAAGCGCGCGTTAGTTTCTGGGGCGGTAGGGCCAGACCCATCTGACACAATAGGACCTTACAGCGCCGCCCCTGAAATATGTGTATGAGTGGCCATGTGGCCGTCAAAAATTACGTGACTTTCTAAAACGTATGTGACCGCCTAAAAGGGCTGATTGACGGAAGTCCGTAATTTTATGCCTTTCATAAAATACAGCGTGCTAAACAGCCTAAATAATATGGTTCGTTACTAAATTTAGATTTTGCATGCAATGTCTGTCCAAGTAGTAGGTGAGCGTTCGGAATCGAATGAACAACCTGGATACTGTGATTCTAAAGAATACGATGATTACAAAGGACACCTAGATGTAAGCCTTGTCACAGAGGATTGCACAAAAGATACGGCTGACCAAATGGAAAAAGGGAGAATGATGCGCTGAAAGTCGAGTTGGCCGCACATTCATTTATTTCAATGTTAGCATTATCTTTTCGGCAACACACGCGTGCGCTTTTGTCCTAAACAAACGACCTTTCTTCGTACGCTTCATGACACTACAATTGCTTGAAATCTATGTACACGATGCGCGGCTCTATAAAAACACTCCTGGTGTTTCTGAACGGTGGAAGGAAATATGCTGTCTTTTTGAGTGGGAGGAGAACTTCGAAACAGTACCAGCCGTAGTTAAGTACGCCGACAAAAAAGCCAGGAATTCGCCTTCGGAGTTATACTACGACATCAATCGTCTTGATGTATGTGTGAAGGCGAATCGCTAAAGCAGTTGCCTGAAGATCATTGTGCTTGTGAATTGCTCGAGTTGTGGGGTAAACTTAAGGAATTGTCACCCCAAGCATGATGGCATCCTAAAGGAACAGCTGTGTGTTGAACCGTGTATCGAACCGTGTAGTGTTACATTTTCATCGTCATATTGTCGAATATTAAAAGGGAATTGCTATGACTCTTATCAATTGTGTATGAAGTACCATCAGGTTGTATGTATATAAATTATAAATGTCAACGTCTCAAAATTGACAATAATGGGCGCCATGAGGTCTCAAATTTAATGGACGATTCAGATGTCGAGACCACAGAGAGCGAGCCTTTGGGTCTACTGCCATACCGTTTTGAGCCAACAAGTGATGAGTTCGACACCTCTAGCGAGATTGATAGTGGCAGTGAATTACTGCGAAAACATACCGTGTGTTCGGACACCATTAGTGTTTGGTTTGGCATTAAATCTTTCAATTGTGCTCTGACAATCTATTTTTGGCGCCGAATTAGTTGTGATCCTGTGAGGTATCAGACCTTGGTTACGGCCGGGGGAATCAACGTTTTACCCCCATGAGGTATCAGACGACCAGGGGAGTGATTCTATACTATCATAATGGTACCGTATGTACAAAAGGGATGAGGGTGTATATTAAGTTGGGGAAGAAATTGTTATATGGTACCTGAAGTAACCTTATCAAAATTATCATCAAAAACAGTACCGAGGATATTTAGCTAGATCAAATATAATTTGTTCCCCACAGTACAACTGCCAGAGAACACATCTTTGTGTGGAACACCATAGCCAACCTCCAACACTTCAGATGTCAATAATAAACAGGAGACCAGAAGCCAAACTTAATCATAAGGTCAGTGGAAGTGTAAATATTATAATTCTTATCTGATGATGGCTTTATTTGTGTGCTGACGTCTCTCGTTTTCATTTCCGTTCATCCGATCATTCACTAGGAGATGTTCACTCGGGTAGTAGCTCACACCGAGTGTCATTTCCACTTTACCTGCTGCTTTAGTTTGTCGACTGTGATGACAGCAGTCCTTCTCCCTCTTTGCCTCCATCAGCTTGTGCTGTGCCTCAACAAAGTAATGTTACATAACTGCTGATGCAAGGTATGCACGCATAAGACTTGCAGTGGCAGTGATTTATCTCACCATGGCAACAGTGTATGCAAACAGAT
This sequence comes from Ephydatia muelleri, assembly GCA_013339895.1. Taxonomy (NCBI): domain Eukaryota; kingdom Metazoa; phylum Porifera; class Demospongiae; order Spongillida; family Spongillidae; genus Ephydatia; species Ephydatia muelleri. The sequence continues at coordinate 4,339,282 of JABACO010000012.1, read as the reverse complement.
TATAATCACAGAACATGGGGTCAGCTAGCTCTAGATCCCCACTAATATACATAAACTTCACATATCATAAGATGATTTGAACTACAGAACAAAGACATTTACATTTATACCTTAGCCTAAAACAATGCTTGAATAGTAAAGTATGTGCGCGGTCACTGTTAGAAATACTGAGCTGAATACATGAGAATCCTAACACAATACAGTGCATGTCCCAAGTGCATGATAAGCAGCAAACGTCACATTCACAGCAGCTGCCCTCAATGAGCTTTTGTTCCTTGGTTTCTTTTACTTTATACATAGATGCAGTGTCATACGTAGGTAACTAAGGGTTATTGTGAAGTTGAAGTAACAAGAGGTTTTAGTGGGATATTTTTTACGTTGCTATAGGCACATAACAGTAGAATCTCGGATTCCACAACCAATGAAAATTGAAGTAGCTTCCAATGTTACAGCATTTTAAGATTCAATTGCGAATGTCGCATTATCAGGAAACCATGTTGTGGTATTCCCATACATTGTTATAGGCAGTTCAAATGTATCACCTGTTTTTTTGGCTGATATTACGATAGAACCCTGGCATTTAAAATCAATGCATATGCACATAGCTTCCAATGGTGGCTATATTATAAGATACTATTCCGCACAGATACCTATTAGAAAACCCTGTCATGTGATACTCCCTACATTGCTATTAGCAATTTCAGGTTTCATTCTCTGAGTATCAAGGAGATACCTGACATCCATAACCATTGTAACCTCCAAGGGAACATGCATCATAAGGCGGATGAAAGGAAACCTTGTCATGGGTTATTCCCATACATAGCTATTGTCAGTATAACATGCTTTACCATCTAGAATCTTATCATCCATTAACCAATGCCAATGGTGATTGCATTATATGATTTAACTGTGGATGAAAATGATTTGCTGTCACGAAACAATGTCATGTGTTATTCCTATACTTTGCTGTAAGCAGGTAAACATTTGCTGAGCATCAAACAGACTCTTGGCTGCAATTGTCTAATTCCTTTACATATAATGAGATGCTCATCACACAATTGCAATGCAATGTTCAAAGCATATTCCCACATTTCACAACAAAGCTACAATGACTATTCATTCATTTCCAGTTGTGTAGATACTGTTTATTATGTCTAAGCACACAAAGTGACAAGAGTATAATACATTGTAAAATAATTCTATTGCAAAGAAAAATTAAAACAGCACAGAACAACACATCAATCAAATGCAGTCAAATGTTGAGATCCTATGCAAAGTAAGGTCATTCTCATACTGCAGGGAACCTTTTTCATTTTAAAATTATAACCATCCCACACAAGAGCTGTTCCTTTCTCGCTCGAAAGGCCAGAAGACCAGTCAAGGCAGTCTGAAGTAGCTATGTTTTGTGCGACCCAAAATCCGTCAGTAGATCTGAAATATTATTACATCATGTATTAATGCAAAGCAAGCACAAATAACTTACAAAATAGCAGCTTCGTCGAACATAAGTTTAGTAATGCTCTGATCAAGGCTGTCATCAGTATGGATGTTTTTAGTATTGTTGAAAATTATTTTTCCCTGGTTATGTAACATAAGGATTTAGTACAATCTTGTCTTACACACAAGAGCATACCTTTGAACTGATAACAGGGATGTCTTTCTTCCATAAAGAGGATCCTCTTGCATAAACAAAAGGCACATAATATCCGCCATAACCTTTAATCTTGGCTGTATCCTGACATAGTCTGTGAGATGCACGATTGGGATTTGTTGCATTTAAGTTAAAACTGAATGTCTTCAATATCGCTCCATCAGTTGGTTCGTTAGCTGGAAAAATCAGTGCCTGTAGACAAATATGAAACTATGATAGGAACGTATGATGAATAAAGAGAGTGGTCAAGTATACACGTGTGATGTTCAAACATAAGCTATCATTCCTGCCAGAAAAACATACATTAGAGTAAAAGAAATTTTATGGGCCCACCGGTATTACACATTAATGTGCAAGGCCTGTTCCTTATACAATGAATGTTGTGTACAGCACACTTCAATCTTCATACACTCTATCATACACATTCTACTGTTTGCCCAAATTAATCCGCTAGATATTATAACATTCAACCATTCTCATAAAGGATATTAGTATCCATGATAAGAAAACATCAGACAGATCATCACAAATGTAGGCGTTATGTTTTAATTCAATAAAGATTCTATTACCAAGAATCAATTGCCAATATTTATACTTCATAATTTTCTGCATCCATCACTACAATCAACCTACATGATTAGATTGTACAACTCCTCCAGTTACAATACATTGCCTGTTGCCTTACGGATATATTAAGGATAACTAATCAAGATTGTTAAGTACCACAAAATTAACTGCATAAGCCTGAACATTATGTATTGTGCCCAACAATCAAGCAAACGTCATAGCATAATTCAATGTGGAATTATTTTACAATGTGATTTAAACCATTTCAAATAATTCTGCTAAATATTCACTGTTGAAATATTGCTGTAGTCAATCAAACAAAAAATAAAATTTCATACCATGACACTTTTATTTGTGAGGGCCAAGGCTAAAGCCAACCTGTCCAGAGTTGGTCGAGTATAGAACCTTTGTGTGCATATCTGTATGGATGTGTATCTTTATAATATTTGCAATGAGTATCTATGTTAGGCCTATTGAAATAGATGCTGCACAATAATTCCAATTATCATTTGCAATAAATGCTGTGAGAAACTTTCAAATTTCCCTGCTATCTTTTTAACAAACTCGATGATATCTTGTCTCCAAAATTAAATGCAAAGTGGCACAGATACTGCCCGGCTGTGTCCTTACTAGATGACTGTCCATCGGGCAGCAAGACCACCCCTAGCACCTACCAAGTAAGTGCTAACTTGAAGCGCTAGGGACAAGACATATATAGGCGTGATCTCTTACAATGGACACAAGCTTGACTTCTTTGGCTCTGTACACTGCCAAATAATGCGACCTTCAGAAAGACGCAAGTATTTACCACATCATTTTAGTTATATCTGGCACTAGCCTTTCTGTGACAAACCACCTATTTCACTCATTACAGGCCATTTGTTGGTTATGCAATGTGCCGATGAATGAAAACTGCTGGTGATAGAAAGCTGCCTAAAATGCGGAATTTCCAGTTGAATGTTTTCGACAGGCCTAATCTATGAGTAATTACAAGAATGAATATTACCAGTACTAACATGTTCAAGAACATAAAATGGATAGTGATGGACCATGACACTGTACCGCTCCCTCCCTCACACATCAAAACCTCTCCAATAGCTGACACTTAAACTTCCTGTGTATAGTTGACAATAACCTTGAATGTAACATGTTTGAGTATTTCTCCCATACTCAATTGTCTAGGTTGTGCGAAACTTCCTTTTATATTTGACAGGTTTTGTTTTTAGTTCTCTTGCTTGATGGAATCCAAAATTGTATGTTAATTGTAAAATGATTTTCATAGTGGGTCGAGCCTTTCAAATTATTTCAACATGAAGCTTTTCCAAAAGGTAAGTTCCGTTACATGGAAATATCCCATTTGCTTTGATAGCAATTGCCACTGACCCTAAATTCTACTAATAATACAATATGCAGCATGTGCATCAATGCAAGAGATCAGTTTTATTGATGGTGCTTTCAATCAAACCATTAGCATAACCCCTGTATAGATGTGTACAGTGCATGCTTGTTTCTTTGTGTGCAATATTACTACATTGTTGCTGTAGACGTCTATTTAATGACAACGGAGTGAATGAAATAATGAAATACGTTCAATAACAGAAAATTAAGAATGACAGAGTAATAGTTTGAGTAAGAACATGCAGTGTTATGATAAAACTGATCCGTGATATGGCTAAACTTAGTCTACTCATTGTTGTGAATTGTTTAACACTACTAAATGTTGCTCTCGTTTTTTTATTATTCACCTTTTGTAAAGTTTACATATGAATATGGGAAACTGGACTAGGCCCAACTTATCTTAAGTGTATTATTGTCTTACAAACCATTCTTGCATAAGACAACCCAATATGAAGATGCACATGTATTTGTATATATACTGTATATACCGCAAGTTGCTGACAGCTTGATAAGTTGAACTTGCAATCTGCACTGCACAAAAGGGTGCCAGCAGAGCTAGAATGAGGAATATGTTTGCAAATGAATAAAATGTAACTCATTTAGCAAAGCAACACAAAAACGAAATTGGACACCATAGCATAACTGAATCTGTCACCTTTCTGACAAAACAACGTTATGTGTGATGTGATTTATATCTAACTATGTCATGAAAATGAACCCTAATGTTTAACATGTTATGTATACAACAATTTTTCTGCAACTTGCAGCAAATGTCCCTTGATAGCATACTTAAGAACCTAGTATTGAATTTTATGTTGGTGGTTGAAAACACAAAGTTTACACTGTATACGCTAAATTGCTATGAAGAATGTTTGAAATAGAATTAAAAATGCATCAAAGCAGCAATTAAAATGGCATCCTATTTCTCCTTTTGTGCCGGGTGTTCATATTAATTAAGAAATTATGCACCATCCATCGAGAGTATTGCACCTATCATATGATCAGTAGCTACAACTGTCAATTATGAAAGACTGAAAAAGTGAGTCAATAATACAACCTCCTTTATAAAGCAACTCATGCAAACTTCAAAATAACTTCCTTACAAGTTTCCTTGTACACTCCAACAGCTTGCACCATTCAGGTTAGTCCCATCACATTCCTCACCAGGATCTATACCACCATTACCACACTGAGGACAGAGGAAAATCATCATGCTTCAATTTAATATTTAAAAGGGAGCAGAATAGTTAATCTATTACTCATGGGGTTGCTGGAATTGGTTATCTGCAATTCTGTACATGTGAAGTATGATAGTAACATGATTAAAAGTCAATCATTAGCAGTGCAGAAGTGATTATGATATCTTGGGTAAGTCTCCAAATATTTCTCTCAACATATAAGCTGTTACATTTTTGTAACAATATTATTAGCAAACTGTTGGCATGTCTGAAATAATCATGACTGTATACTGTTCAATTACATACATTTGTAATTCTTTAGCAGGTAAACAGATAGAATCAATTCAAGTATCGATGCCAATTCAATTAGAAAATACAGCTAGATGTAACAATGTTAACTTACCTCGCAAACCATATACTGTATTATGCATTAACATACTTACAAATCCATGGTGGTCAGTCTGAGTAAGTGCTGGGCTTTTGTGTTCATTTTGGACTTGCTTTAACCTGTTCTGTTCAATCTGAATGCTGCGCTTTTTAACATTTAGGACTTGTGCCAGCATGTTCTGTTCAAACTGAATGCTGCGTTTTTTAACATTCCCTTCACATCCATCCTTCAGTAGAAATATCACATTTGATAAATATCTGTAATATCATTGGCCTACCTGAACAGCAACCCATTCTGTTCCAACGCATATGTATAGAATATTTGTGCTTTCCACAAAAGCTATTGTACCACTCTGAGTACACTTAGAAAGATGCTGTGACTTGAATACTAATGCCTGTATGGGAAAAACAAAACTTCATTTAACCATTTCACTATAAATTTCCTATAATCTATTTTCCATGCCACATATTTCTGTTCAGAACGAAATATCATTTTATAGCTATAAAAAACCCTGCAACAATGAATAATAGTCATAACACATTTTATTCTGCACAAAGCTAACATTGCACACTGTATGTAATTGCTAGAAATACTGTAACCTTTAATAAATCCATTGCATCTGCTGTACTTAATTGTTTGCCAAACTTCTGAAATGTAAAAATCATTATGTATATTGCAGCTCCATGCAGTTGCATTGCCTGATGCAGTTTACTCAATAATTCAAAATGTACCCATTGAATTCTCCTTAAGAATTATGGTATGTGTTCAAATGATAGTGTCAAACTATTCAGCAGGAAATCTACTCTGCCATGGTTAAAATGTGCAGTACATGTATTTGTGCATGATGCAATGCATGTAATCAATGCTCCATTGATAACCTTAGAATGGGCTTGCATTTCATTTCTGATAGCAAATAACCAGCTTCAATTTCATGCATGTCATAAAAATCCAAGTGTCATGCTGTGTGGTGTTACTTCTGACACTATGAATACATCCATGTTTTCTTTTTGACTATGCAAAGTTTTCCACTTTCTTCTTGATATAGAATGCTATACTAACATTACTTCCACAACACAGCTGCATCAAATTGGTTCATTTTGGAAAGAGTAAAGGTTGCACACATTTACCCTATGATGGGGTATAATATTTTACTGTACCACAAAGCTTCCGACATAACCATACATCTGTACTAATCAAAGTTGGAGGAAAATCAATACTAATATTAGTATAGTGTCCTTAGTTGCCTCAATTCATCACAATCAGTATTGGTGTCCATTTTCATGCAATATAATTAATAAACTCAACACATGTAAGTTGATGTACCATTTATCCAGCTTACTTTCACACTTCCCAGTTGACCCTTCATGCCGCGAATTCCTTTGTCTCCTGTAAGCCCCTGCTTTCCAGGTAAACCAGATCGACCTTCAGTTCCGTTACTCCCTTGTATCCCTTCTGCCCCGTTTTGCCCTCGTGGACCAGGGAGTCCTGCACGACCAGGAAATCCTTTCTCTCCACTGCTTCCATGATTGCCTTGTTCTCCTTTCTGTCCTTTTACTCCATTGTTTCCTTTTTCTCCGGTCGTTCCTTGAGGTCCATGTGACCCATTTATTCCAATGTGTCCCATTGGTCCCATCACACCGTCTGGACCGTCTGATCCAGATGGACCTTTATTTCCATCATCTCCCACATCCGCAACAGCTCCTTGAGATCCAGGTGCACCACCAAACCCAACAGCTCCACGTTCACCTTGAGAACCAGGCTTGCCTTTCATACCAATTCCTCCCACTATTCCGTCTGGCCCTACATGCCCTTTCATTCCTTTCTCTCCTAAACTACCAGGTAGTCCATTGTGGCCTTGTTCCCCCTTTTGTCCTGCATCCCCCTTGTCCCCTTTATCTCCTTTGCTCCCTTTCAAACCATTCAAGCCATCTCGTCCAATTAGCCCTTGAGTACCATTTACTCCCTTATCACCCTTCTCTCCTTTCTCACCATCTGGTCCAATACGTCCTGTGTTGAAATCACAGAACAAAAATTATCATATGAAAGATTCGTGTGTTTTTTTCAGACCTGTTATGCCATTGATCCCTTTCGTCCCAACTTCACCAACATCTCCTTGATCACCTTGTAAACCCAAAGAACCTGAAAAGTTGTTCAAAAAAAATTATTACAGCTTACTATTTGGATATGAATTACCTTCATTCCCTTTATTTCCTTTCAACCCTTGTAATCCAATTAATCCTGTTGCTCCTCTATTTCCAACAGGCCCCTTTCTCCCAGAATTTCCAATGGGGCCTGGTATACCAGATGGTCCTTCTTCACCATTACGTACTAGACAATTAGGCACAAGTGCATGGGAAATGGAATTAAAAATGAAATACACTTACCATTATCGGGTCCAGGAAACCCTTTATCACCTATTGAGCCTTTGTCACCAACCACACCCTGAAATAGAAGTGAGTAATTTTTTTATGTATATGAAGAATACAACACACAATGTATTCTGTATGTACATGATGCTACTAAGACAAATGCTCACCGTACCTTAATATGGGTTAGGAATATTAGACAGGTTTTTACAAGCTGCATTACCATGATATGAATGATAAACTGAAAAAAGTGCTGGATTCTTGAACAGTGACACGGGGATACTATGAATTGAATAAAAGTCTGATTCTGATAGGCATAAAGCGACCTAGAATGTTTGATAAAAATTCAGTACATGCACTTCAACAGGGGTTATTGCATCATTGTTAATACTGGTAAATACAGTTGTAGCACCCGACATGGCTTTTGCAAACATAAGAGACTCCTCATTCTTTTAAGCAATTCTCCATCATTTGTGCAATGATTGTGTATGGACCTTATTAGAAACAAATTTGAATTGAATTGCAGTACCTTGTGCAAAAGCAGCGATATCTGCAACATGCACTACACATATCCCAGTATTTCACAAGACTTGTAACTACACCAATGCATCTTCATTACTCACATAGTCCAGTATTGTAATATGCAAAACGTGAAAGATCAAACTCAACACCAGCTTGCTAAAAATAATGCACTCAACATTTCTACCCAATTTTTTGCATTTCTCACACTCATGACGAAATGCAAGTGCACATGACAGAATCTATTACATGAAATACTAAGAATGAGTTTAAATGTCTTCTACTTCTGATGTGGCAGTGGTCCCTCTGATACAACAACTATGTAATGCCAATAGAAAGGTAATCGAATGGATTATACTAACACTGTGTGTACAAATAATACTCGAGATAATTAACTGCAACGAGCAATACAATTCTGTCATAATACCAATTATGTATACTGTCACTTTTTTTGAAATGATAATATATAGTGTATCTCAGTACTCAAACTTAAGGACCAGGTCTCACATTGAGTCCAGGTTGGCCAATGGGGCCTGCCAAACCCTGTTTTCCCCTTATTCCTGGTGGTCCGATTGGTCCTTGGATTCCTTGAGGTCCAGGGATACCTTGAAATCCTTTTGATCCGCGCAATCCTGAACTGCCATTAATTCCATTTTTACCAGCTGAGAAAAAGCAGTAAAAAATAATCTGAACATTGTTCACTGAGTTTCCACTTAAAGGTAAAAATATTATGCATAATCATTTGAGAGATGCACCAGAATTAACACTAACAGGGCTAATATTGAGGTAAAAATATACAATACAAAATTTGGAATACAAGGACATTATGCTAATATTTCCAAATCATAAATGACTTAAACATGTACTTTCATGGCAAAGTAGATAGAATGAAATATGCTAGACTTACTAAATCCAGGAGGACCACGAGGCCCAATTGGTCCTGGCAGCCCCCTTTTCCCCTTGAAACCAATTTCTCCAGGAGCTCCATTTATTCCTTGTAAGCCATCTTTACCAGGCATTCCAGGTATGCCAGGTTTACCTTGCCTACCACGGTTTCCATTTACACCATCAACTCCATCAATTCCTGGTGATCCCAATGTTCCTTGAGCACCCTTCATCCCTGGTATTCCAATGCTACCATTTACACCCTTTTTTGAGAGAAAAAGGGGGGAAGTAGAAGTGATTAGGTTGTTTCATATACATCACAAATAAGGAAATCCAGCATCCATTGTATTACTAAACTATTTAACATTGAATAAAAATGTCATTTTCTGACTCAAATGACTGTTGGAATTGCCTGACCAAATCTGTACACTGATATTTGAACTATTTGTGATCGTTTCCACGAAAAGGGTCATAATGCATGTTTTTAAATTTTGTGATATTCTAGAAGTCCGAATGTCCTCTACACATTGCTTCTTATGCACTTAGAATCAGAGTATCTGTCAGTTGTAAGCCTCTAACGTTTTAATTAGCCATACATTTCAACATAAGTGTTATATTTCTATTGGGCGTACTGGGAATTTTATCATGTATGCGCTAGGTCCTTTTTCATGGAAATGATCCCATTTACAGCTATATAAATCTAGACAGTGCTGCCACAGAGTGTTTATGTTCATTTTTGTTTAGTTTTTTCATTTTTATTTTTAGCATTTGCATGCACACATGAGGCTCACAAGTACTTCGCGCACCTTATCTCCCTTGATACCAATGGCCCCCGCCACTCCAGGAAACCCAGGTTGGCCTGGTTCTCCAGTTACTCCTGGTAGGCCAATATCTCCACGTGGACCAGCAGGACCGTGAGTTCCGTTTGGACCGACATCACCTGGCAAGCCTGAAAATAAGAATGATCGAGTCAGACTGAAGTAATAACTTCTGTAGTGTACCTGGAACTCCTTGGTCTCCCTTTGACCCTGATTGCCCTTTCACTCCTTTATTTCCAGGCTCACCAGTAAGTCCTATATCACCTGGTTCACCAATGTCCCCTGCAAATCCTGGGTCTCCGGTAATGCCCTGTAGAATACAACAACTGATCCACTACTGTATTTTGATTGGGGGTGTGTACCGCCAGGCCTTGCAATCCCTACAACAGAATAAAGGATTAGGACAGTACAATTTAGGAGAATAAATAGGAAACAGGTGAAACATACTTTATTCCCTTCATCTCCTGCACGACCCTGTGGTCCAATTACACCTGGAGGACCCTGTGCATTATAGCTGAAATGTTAATACTTGCAAACATGGTATGTAATTGCACCTGTTTTCCTTGATGCCCTATTGGTCCTAATAAACCTTGAGGGCCTGGAGATCCAATCATCCCTTTGACTCCCTTGATCAAAAGTGTATGTTATTCGACAAACTAATCTAGGATAATACATACCTTTAAGCCTTTAAAACCATCATTGCCTTTTAAGCCCTGAGTATTTTGGAGTATGTTGATAAGACATACATGTAGTAGCACAATGCACTTACATCTTTTCCTTGTTGTCCCTGTGCTCCAGTATCGCCTGCGTAACCTTGCTCACCCTTTGGACCTCTTTCTCCCTTTTGTACAGAACATAGATATATATTAATGTAACAATGCAATTTGCTAAAATGATTGTAGTGCCACGATGCATCACTTGAACAATGCAGTGAGTGTCTTGAATGGTCAAGGCTTGACCTTGTGCTGATAGAGTTTTCACATTTCTCATTGTAATGGATGACATAGCATGATGTAAATTGAGCCCAAAAAACTGAGTCAGCATTATATGTCATCTTGCATCCACAATAATACATGTATAGTGTCAAATAACAATCCTTTGTGCACAATACCAGATTGCCAGTCCCATTCAAGTTAATCTAGTGCTTTTCACATAATTTTTGTTATATGGGAAAGCACTTCACATTCTTCTATGGTACCACTAGACCTTTTTCCAGCCGCATATTGCAGCCACACAAATTCATAACTCTCAAAACAAGTGTCATACAAGGTCTTGTTTCTTTTTTCTACATTAATACATGGTGCTGTATGAACAACTATTAACAGTTTTTACTTATTAAATAAAACATGAACCTATTAATGTGTTGTTTGATGGTAGTAACACAGATTGGTGTTTATTGCAGTGAATAATTTATAATTGTTTTGCATCAAAAAACCTGTGGAAAATATTGTACAGCAGGCAGTAAAGCAATAACAAACTTTTTCTGTAAGCTACAAAAAAATAATTTCCAGCTAAGTGTAATAATGATAGTGCTAATAAAAATACAAGGCATATTTAAATTCATTTCCATCCATATACTTTGGACAAGCAAGCACACTATTCTGGTAAATTAAAGATGTGGTATATTACGGACTGTATTTGTGTATATAATATAGGAAAGTTACAATGTAATGGCTAATGGATATTTTCAATCACTATTAATTTTCTACAATGTGAACCACAATTTCCTCAACTAAGATGCAAGGAAATAGTATAGTTACATTAACAACCCACAAAATGCATTACAAAAAGCAGTAAATTACTCACTTCAAGACCTGCTTTGCCACCTGGTCCAAGCCTCCCTTTAGGTCCAGTATTGCCTGTAAGACCCTGAAAGTGATACAAATCCACGATGATGATAAATTTTTGTAAAGATTATTATAAAGAGTACAAACTAAGTTCAGGAAACATGCAAGACAAACCATTCTCAACAACTCAGAATACTGTATGTACGTACTCCCAATATACAGACCATATAATGATAAATCATCCTCAGCAATCAAATATATTATTGAAGAACATTTATTTAGCATTTATTTTGTTCATCACGAAGCACTGAAAGAATAATAAAGCTGGTTTGAGAGCTGTGAATATGGTATACCCCAATTAATGCATCAGAGTACCCACTGTAATATGATGTTATGAACTTATGAACAAAACACTATTAATAATTTAGGATATCAACGTGATATGATAACTAGGATATCATACGAATTCTATTTTTATCAGTGGTTGCTGGGCATTATTTCATCTGCATATTCAACTTCTGTTCCTCAGCATACGATTGGAGTACCTGTTTTCCTTCAATTCCAGGGTCTCCCAGGTCTCCACGCATACCCTAAAGTAAGGGATGAGTGTCCACACGTAAACACAACTGCAACAGAAATGTACCACATGCCTGAGATCCAATGTTACCAGATTTTCCAGTTTCACCTCTTTGCCCATCCGTTCCTTTCATACCTGTAGTACCCTAAGTAAATCGTTACAATCACTGTATTATTTAAGAACATGTTCCATCGACATACAGTATTGTCATCAATACTTCAACACAATTTAGATACTATTATTACAAAATGAAATGTCTCTCAATATCTTCTTATTATATGTGCCGGTGTGCGGTTTACAGATCTAATTGTTCTGATTGTTATACATTTTGAAAATGCAATAATCCATCTTTTCGTATGATTCACTAAATGTAACTACTGCGCACACAAGATGGCAACCAAAACAAAGTGGCACATTGCAAGAGCACAAGTACAAGTTAGCTCCAACATTATTATTACTTGACAGCTTCATTCTAATTTCAGTATTCGTTTATAAGCAGCATACACCTATTATTGTCCCATGTATCTGCACTCATTTAATTCCTCTTCTGTGTATGTTCTAAATAAGCCTTACAATTCATATCAGCAGTATTGAAGAATTGGCATCACAAGCACGAATCAAATGAAGGAGTACTACTTTGCAATAGAAGGACTTGATCAACAAACTGGGTACAATACCAGCTGAATGGATGACATGGCTGTTCCTTCAATTGGGTAGTTAATAAAAAGATGCAGTGTATGTACATATATAACATTTGATTGGTCCTGTTGCTAGCAGTGCAATGAAGATTTAGTATTATTAAAATGTCGCACTTAACAACACCCTTATTTTAGCAATTGGAAATATAATTTTACATCAGGCAGTATGCAACTATATATGCAAGCTATGAGTATATAATTATCATCTATACTATTCGATCATCTTGAATGCTGTAGCAACCAAAGGAAAAAGCACCAATTGTAATAATAATGTGCATTCGCAACAAATACAATTAAGCACCCACATACACCCATAATCACATGCACACTCTTATTGTCAATAATGTAAGAGCACATGAACCATTTCAGAGTGCATTAATTAGGTCCAAAAACAAATTAAAAAAATAGTCATGGAGACAGTTACCTTGTGACCACCATCTCCGATTGATCCCTGGCTTCCAGCAGGGCCTGTTTCACCTGCATAACCCTGACCATGCATACAAGAGGATTAATATGCTGGAATAGTTTGTTTAAACACACAGACAGCAGAGCATTTATCAACTACTGCTACTGAAGATGCCATCAACAAAATAAAAATCCCATTCTCATTTGCTACAACAAGCTTACAGGGAGTCCCATTCTTCCCATAGGGCCTTGCATTCCTTTTGTTCCGTCAAGTCCAGTGGATCCCTAGTAAACATAAATGGACAGTGTACACACATGTATTACTCTGAAATTTATTGTTCACCTTTTCCCCAATACTTCCCTTTTCTCCGTTCTCACCAGTATCACCTTTGACACCAATGTCGCCCTTAATCGAACAAAATATTTAAACTTGTTAATCACAACATCAACTGTGACATACTTGATCACCAGGTGGTCCTGAAATGCCATCTGATCCAGGCGGGCCAGCAGGACCAGGTAATCCCTGTAATGATGTGCATCTCAATATGTATCCATTAAAAACTCTCACTTTACAATATCCTCCCCTAACACAAATTTCCGCAATGAATGTTCAATATTTGAGAAATATCACATTTACATAACTTGAAAGTCGGGTAAAAAAGATATGTTTAACCCAATATCAATACACATTTTGTTATTATTACAGAGAAAAAAAACAATACATAACCAGATTGTTGAACCCATGTGGTGCTATACACAACTGTATACTACCAATGTAATGCAAACTAAAAGGTTATGGTAATCCCCAGAAGTGTAGATATGTAGATGGACAATGATACTGTCTATCAAATGAAGACATACGTTTTCTATTAGCATAATATTTGCCAACTGCTGTTGTGTGAAAGACCATACATATTTTATCCGTACACACAAAGGATAATTATTACATATACTATAAGCACATTATATCAAAGTATTTGAGACACCATTTATTTAATGAAAGAAAACCGGGTATCAACACTTCAAAATTCCATCTATGAACAACTCTCTCCCAAATTAAAACCAAATTAAAACAAGTTGATCTGAGCAAGGTAAAGAGTGCATCCTTGTGCCTATCAGTAGTTCCTCATGAAAAGTTTGGTTTCACTTGAGTTTAGGGATGCAATCTGTGTACGATATGGTTGGAGTTTCTATCAGGGGGGTGATGTAGGGATTTTCACTCTTTATAATTCCTTATCACAGACATAATAATAAAAAGTCTAAGCACTTTCCTGAACTCTTCCCCTGGGTCAGTTGGTGTTATGGCCAACACCCTCTACTTTGGCACTCCCTGGGTTGCTTGACTTCGGAGTCAGGTGTCCAACAGGAGGACCCACTTGGCCCGCTCCTATTTTCACTCGTTCTGAATATCCTTGTCAAAGCCATCTCAACCACCTGCTCCAACCTCCTCAATCACGCCTGGTCCTTGCTGGCCCAAGGGCTACCTTATGCAGGGCTATCACACTCCTTCAATCAGAGGGCCCAGCACTGGGAATTCACATCAATATGTCTAAATGTGAAGTCTTCAGTTCTCACTCACTTGACTTTGTTTCCACCTGGCATGATATCTTCTGACAAGCCAAATTTGTTGATTCTTGGAGCTCCCATAGGGAATAAAGAATTCTATTCTTCTTTTGTTTCAAAGGGCCTCAAAAATGTCGCAGGTCTGTGGTCCCAGCTGGAAGAGGTTGGCCTGATTGATCCTCAGGTTGCCCTCATTTTGCTTCGCCTTTGTGGTGCAATTTGCAAGCTTGTTCATTTAACTCGTGCAACCCCCACCTCACTCATAAAGGATGCTCTTGCTGTCTTTGATGCAGGTGTCCGAAGGACGTTTTGTTTGTGCACAGGTGTGGATGCGTCCAATGATGCTTGGCAGCAGACTCAATTGAGTTTGGGGAAAGGAGGTCTTGGTTTGCGATCTTTGTCTCTTCATTCACCAGCTGCTTTTATTGCTTCAGTCTGTTCAGCGGGTTATGGATCACATTCCACTTCACACTTGTCCCAGGCAATTGATATGTTCAACTGCTTGGTTGCCTCAAGTGATGTCATCAGTGTTGAAAATCTCCTTTCATCCTGTTCTGTCCATCAGAAGTCTCTTTCAGAGAAACTGGATGACCGCCAATTCAACCTACTGCTAAATTGCTCATCAGTTGCAGATAGGGCTCGCCTACTTTCAGTTTCGTCCCCCTTTGCTGCTTCTTGGCTTTCTGTCATTCCTTCTGAGGGTCTTGGGCTACACTTGACTGCTCCCATTTTCCAGGTTGCCTTAAAGTGGTGGCTTGGTTTAGATACCTCAGGGGGTTCCCAGTGTTCCTTGTGCCCAGGAAGTGTACTTGACCATCTCAGCCATCATGCAGTCACATGTAAACGTGGAGGAGATGTGGTCACCAGGCACAACAGACTTCGTGACTGCATTGTGGAAGTGTGTCGTCGTGCCCACATTGGAGTGCAGGTAAAAGGTTGGCAACAACCTTACCCCCAGCCACAGCAAGACCCGCACAGCTGATATACTTATTCCCAACTGGGTCATGGGCAGGACAGCAGCCTTGGATGTGTCTGTCACATCACCACTTAATCCACAAACCTTATTGGAAGCGGGAGTGACAGCCACTGCTGCCGCACTCACCACTGAAGAACGAAAGCATGATGAAAACGACCCTAAGTGTTCTGAGCTGGGTTGGGTTTGCATCCCTGTAGTGGCAGAAAGCTATGGAGCATGGGGAAGAGAAGCTACACTGCTGTTTTTGACAATTGCCTCGAGAATTGCCACCCTGAGTAACAAACCTAAATCTGTAACCCTCATTGACATTTATGGCCACCTTAACTTACAACTGGTTAGGGCAAATGCTACATCAATCCTAGCCAGGTTAATGCCACCATCTTACTGATTTGTTGTATGTCTGTGTGTAGATGTTATTGTTATGTATTCATTTTATTTTATTTATTATTATATACAAAAATAATAACACAGTACATAAACATTAAACAAACAAATTACACATACAATCGGATCTTGCTCTACGACAGTGGGATAATTCTAGACAGGATGGCTGTAGCATTGGCACGAACTAGATGGAATTAAGCCGGCCATAAATGTCATTCAGCACAACTGACTTGGACTTGCATGTAGAGGTGGCGAGTCTGGAGGCGATTGATGAAATGATAGAAGAGGCCTCATCGCCCCAAGCTCCATACGATTCTGCCACCATGGGGACACATACCCATCCAAGTTCCGAACATTTGGGATCATTAGCTTGATGTTTCCTCGCCTCTGTGACCTGAGCAGCAGACTTGGCCAAAACTCCCGCTTCCAAAAGGGTTAAAGGGTTTAGCGGAGAAGTGATGGAGACATCTAGTGCTGCTGGTTTGCCTAAGAACCAATTGGATAGTAAGATATCAGCTGGGCGAGTCTTATTGTGGTCATGGGTGAGATTGTTGCCCACTTCCACCTGAACACCTATGTGTGCACGCCGACAGGTCTCCACCAGGATATCTCTGATCTTGTTGTGGCGGGAGACCACATCTCCACCATATTTGCAGGTGACTGCATTTTATTATTATTATTATTACCGGTAAAAAATAAAGTGAAGGAAGTTGCGCATGGTGTCCTTTCACAATTGGTTTCTTAACGAGAGGAATGGCACATGAGTGCTCATGTTCTACAGGCAGCAAGTAAAAATGATCTCCACCAAACAAGAAACGTTCTACAGGCAGCAAGTAAAAATGATCTCCACCAAACAAGAAAACTCTATTCCCTAGTGGGTAACTGGCTACAAACTCCACTTTCTTATGCCACTCTTCGTGCTATCATGTGTATTCGTGGTAGCAGGTCATCACATAACCACCCTGTTTATGAACACAACCTTACCTTTGTTGCTGTTGAGTGTAAGATACTATTTAGAACTTATTTTTTGTGGTTTGTGTATTGTTTGAATCAAAATTGGAAACAATCATGATAAAAAAACAAACAACAAAAACAATCAAAATCATAACAGTTAGCATCACAATGTACAACGTTTTGTTATCAAAATCCAACCCAGTAAAAATTTAATTATTTAATCAAAACAAAATTTCATCATGCTTATCAAAATGCTTTCTATTGCCAGACACATTTATTTGTATAATTTGCAACACAGATAAATGAGCCTTGCTAATAGAGCTAATCAATGTGAGTTGTGTTAATTATTGGTACAACTTTATCTATGGATATATATTTTATTTCATGATGCTAATCTCGTTACATATGATGCATACGGCTCACTAATCTCACCATCTGTCCAACTTCGCCTTTTACACCCTGCAGTCCTCTAGAACCAATTTCCCCCTATTGGAAATATACACTCCGGTTCAACTGACAATGAATTGCAGCAAACAATGGCAAGCAACATGTCTTTGTACCTTTATACCAGGAAGCCCCCTCTCACCAGGCATGCCATCAATACCATTATTTCCAGGAGGACCTTGAAGACCCTATTATTAGTATATCAGAATCATTACTACCTGTAACATAACCGTTACCATTTTCCCACGATGGCCAGGTTCTCCAGGAACTCCAGGAAGACCAGGAGCACCCTAAAATATGCACAAGACAGTGGTACGCTAACATTATCAATGAATGTAGGCTTAAAAATACATGTATAATTGCAGATCTGTTACTTTAACATGCAAGGGTTTACTCACCATCATTCCTTGGGATCCCTTATTTCCTTTTGTTCCTGTATCTCCTGTGGAACCATTTGAACCCTGAGAACATAAGACGTGTTTTGCACATAAAATGACTAATGCATCTCCTCAACATAAGGAATTATGAATATGTGTTAATAAATATAACTATAGCATTTCCATTTCAGTAAATATTCTATTGATGCAAGTGTAATTTCATGGCTTGAAGTATGTATGTGTTCTATGCCATCAGGTGAACATAATAAGAGTACAACCCAATGGGATCAAAGCAACAACATATTGCTCCCCGTGCAGGAAACAGCTCAATAAGTAAACCTTATTGGTTGCAAAGTGTTGCATACATTGAATACGAATGAAGAACAGCCATTTAAAAATTATAAATGCCTCATGTCATAAAAGATGGAAGTTACATATTTATTTAAATAGCTCAAAATGAAGCAGACTAGTGATAGCATTATATCATAACACATTATAATCAGTACGATATTACACATTATACTGTACTCACTGGATCACCTGGTTCACCACTCAACCCTGGAACTCCGGGTGTGCCAGCTTGTCCTGTCAGGCCCTACATGATGTTATACATTTTCTAGTAATGTTTACACTTCATTCGATCTCTGTATAATCTGAAATTGAGCTACAATACATATAGCATGTTTACGCAATGTAAGTAAACAAAAGGTATAAGTTCATCTCTAGAGCAATACATCTCATGCATAACACTTTGCTCCTTTTTTCACAAATGAAAAATTTACAATTTCATTCAAGGTACAGATCCATGTTCATGTATACTTAGACCCCATGCAACACATGTTATTAAATGTTTAATTAGGACATAACCATCCAAGACAATATTTAATACTTGAGATATAAGGTGGAAAAGGCAATCAATTTTCATTCAAATAGATTTTATATGTCATAACTCATGAACAATTTTAAATTGGTAATTAAGTTAGACCATTTTAAATTTCACACTATTGTGAAGCCAAAAAATAAGCTAATAATCAACCATCAACATACCAATGCTCCAATCTTCCCAGGGTCTCCTGTAGATCCCATTTCACCTACATCTCCAGCTATACCCTAAAGGACATTTTAAACACATTCTTATACAAAATACAAACATACATAAACATACAGTATTGCCAGTTTTTCCTTTAAGGCCTGGTTCTCCAGTCAGCCCCATAGAACCTGGTAAGCCCTAAAAAAGAGTCATTTTAAACATATACACTAATAAGGCATCACATACAATTTTTCCTTGAATTCCTTTGTTGCCTTGGGCTCCATTGGCTCCCTTTCAAATGAAGTTAAGTATTTCCACATGTACACATTACGCAAGATTGTGTAGAAACCATTATTTAGTATAAACCTTTGAGTTCAAAATACTTTTCCACCCCTACCTTCTTTCCATTAAGACCTACAACACCTGGCAGACCTGGTGATCCTGCAACACCAGGCAACCCCGGCAAGCCCTATCATTGATAGATAATGCACTAGAACTTATCAAACAAATTTACACAGAGCGCTAACAGTCTTTCCGGGTAAACCTTGCAATCCAGGCTGGCCAGGTAGCCCCTGGTTTCCTACAGCACCTGGTGGTCCCTGTTGTTGCATTCAATTACGTTCAGCAATTCCCATTGCACAATTTCTAACCTCAGGTCCTATGCCTCCATTTGATCCATCTTTGCCACGTTGACCTTTTACACCCTGTGAATTGAAAATGCAAAGATATAAAAAAGACAGCTACTGTTTGTGCCGTATTGTGCATTACTGTGTGCAGAAATTTTGATGCCAGTTATTGACATCTAAACCAAGTATACTGATTGTTGACATTTTTATTCTTGCCATGTAACTCTATTCTATTTAATCATATTACTACTCAGAGGTAAAAATATTCTATTGTGATACAAAACTCAAATAATGCAAAATTACAGCTGAGGAAATAGGGAATATAAAAACATCAGTCATAAGCAGGATGATTTTCTCTAACAAATGAAGTTGACATCAGTACCTAATTATAATTTGGATGGATATCAAGTATTGCTCCAGGGATGGATCTCTTAGAGGAGCAACCAATTTCAGTCACTCCTAGATACATCGTATTAATATTGATATTTTATTTGTATTGTTACTATATAAATGTTTAACACACACAGAATGAACAAAATGTTTGCATAGTTGACTGTCTGAATCATTTATGTCCTCGAAATGTATATCTCTATGATATAAGTTTCGCAAATGGTTTCAAATCTTACATTGGGTCCAGTATTGCCTACTTCTCCTTGCAACCCAGGTAAGCCTTGCAAGCCGGGAAGCCCTTTGAGTCCCTAAAAGACATAGAAGAAGTAGCACTATAATTCAATCCAAAAAGAAATAACACTACAATTAAGATACCATATCTCCCTTCTCCCCATTTTCTCCTTTTTCTCCAGGTTGACCAGGAAGACCAGTTGCACCACTTGAACCCTGGTAGGAATGGTTTGCATTAAAATTAATTACACACATGTTTTTGTTTTTTTTTTCTTTTTAGAAACTAAGCACTTCTACATTGCATTTAAAAGCTTTTCCATGCAGCTCATTCCATACAGGTTAATATAAAAGCGCTTCATGCCTCACAATACCAAAATGAGAGAAAGGTAGTAGGGCACGATTAACTAAATGCAGTTAAAAGAAGGGACAGGAGTGCAAGATGTCACATTATGTGCAAAATAATTTCCCCTTGCATTAAAACTCTGTTTTGATGTATTCAAAACATAATTAATCCCCAACCCAATATAGCATAACTATATACAGGACGTCCACAATGATAGAATTACTGTTAATTAGCCATAGTATACAATAGTTGTATATAGTATTATTCCAACTAACACAAAAATAATGTGAAACAAGATTGTTATTGCAAATGGTCAATTGAAGAACGAGAAATGAAGTAAAAATAAATGCACTGCCAGATTCACATTTTAAATTGTAAATTCATAAGTTGATCTCCAGTCATAATGGTGGAGACACAATGGACAGCAGTATGGTAGATACACACCTACAACCATAATTTGGCAAACACGATGTGCAAGTCAACAATATGGATGTATTGAAAGTAAAATAAGTTAAAAGGAATGCAACAAGTGTAACAGTAAATCATTTAAAAAGCATTGCACTAACAACAGCTACAAGATTAGCTATTTTAACTCACAACAATTCCAGGTATTCCTTTAAGACCTGGCATTCCTTTGGGACCCATTGGACCATCTGCACCCTTTGTAATTAGCAAATTATAAAAATGTTGTAATCACAATGTGCAAACTCACAGATAAACCTTTAATACCAGAATTACCAGGTTCACCCTTTTGCCCTTGATCGCCAACCACTCCTGGATTCCCCTATATGTATGTCAACAAGTATTAAGGGACTTAAAAGTTATGCTATGCACTACCTCACCTTTATGCCAGGTAACCCAATCCTGCCTTGTGAGCCAGGATTGCCAGGAAGGCCCTTAGAGCCCTGCAAATATGTTATTACATGCACTTAGTGAGTTATCGAATGGATCACATACAACAATTATTATCATTGATTATTAATCTACTCATTCGATTCATGTGACACTGAGGTAATCACTCATATTGCAATAATGTAAAAGGTGGATATACGTATTGTTAGTCTTTAAATGTGGTTATACTTCATTTTCGTGGAAGCATGTACTTTTTTTCTTAATGAGCAGTTACATTGCATTGCTCCAGATCAGCAGTACAGATATTGGTATTGGTACAGATATGTTGGTATTAAGATTATCACTACCTCAATTTGAATTCATGCCTCTAAAATGAACCACACAGCTATCAGCATTAGATCGAGCTGTTATATATGTATCAGCTTGTGCCTGTAAACATAATATATTATACTGTAGTACAGCTCATACAGTTCACACCGTTCAATAATGTACAAGACAAAGCTAGACTGAAACAAACATACTTGAAGACCATCTGTCCCATTTAAGCCAGGCACACCAGGAGAGCCAGGTGGACCCTTCTGTCCAGGTGGGCCAGCTATAGGTTTGCAGGTCTGTTAGAGAACAAGAAAAATACTGATCATCTGCAAGACACACATATGGAGTGGCTTACCGCTGGTGTTGTTGGTGTACACGAAGGCCCCTAGGAAGAAAAAATCAGCACATGATACATTGGTATTAAGATTAGCACTACCTCAATTTGAATCCATCTATCTTGACAGACATAGAGATAATGAGTTGTTGAGCTGAATCCAATACATCCTAAACAGTTGCAGGAATCTGAAGGATTTACAAAAAGTAGCACCTACAACAGAATTATCATAATTAGGACTTCAATCAAATACAAGCAAGTACTGTGTACACACAAAACGGAAGTATGTAGTAATTAGGTTTGTAGTATTGCTCGAAATTATGTTGGATTATACCATACTCAAACTAACAATTGATGTATTCCTACAGGGTTCCCTATCTTCTGAACTAGATATGGTCATTTGGAGCATGAAATTATGACCAAATGTCAGGTGACCTGAGCTAACAGTTAACTAAGCACACCATACACTACCTTTATTTACTATCATTCCACTATAGATACCAATACACATTATCATCATGATGTTGAAATCATTACAGTTTGGAGCAACAGTAGTGCTGTAACTTACCGCTCCATCATCTCCTTGGTCTCCAATGTCACCAGGCACACCATGCAATCCCATTAGACCTGGCTTTCCAATAATGCCACTAATTCCTCTCTCTCCCGGTGGACCAGGTGGCCCTGGATACCCAAGCAACCCTTGTTTTCCAACACTTCCCTTGAGTCCCATGCTTCCTTTCAATCCAACTTCTCCTCTGTCCCCTTTACTTCCTTTCTCTCCAACGTCTCCTTTAGTTCCCTCATAGCCTATTGGTCCTTTATCACCTACTGGTCCCTTTGCACCAGGTAATCCCCGAGGTCCCATAGTTCCATTCATTCCAATGTCCCCTTTCTCTCCTTTTCGACCAGGAAGGCCTTTGGTCCCTTTGATTCCAGGAACACCACTTATTCCTACTTCTCCAATAGGACCAGCAGAGCCTTTGTCACCAATATCACCTTGCATTCCCACAATTCCAACATTTCCTTTATCTCCAGGATCTCCTATGGGTCCTGTAATACCCCTTTTACCCATAATACCAGTATTTCCTTTTTCACCCGTGTCTCCAATATCACCAACATCCCCATCTGTTCCATTGTCCCCAACTGCTCCACTGGATCCAGTAATTCCTTTGACACCTTTCTCCCCTGTATCACCTTTGTCCCCTCGTACACCAGGTATGCCTATTTGACCTGTGTAAAAATACAAATCGTTTTCATGTAAGTCAATTATATAAATATTTCTATGGAACATAATAAAGTAATCAAAGTTACACCTTGTACAAAGCCATTATAAAGATACCTATAGAGACCTATGTAAAATACATGCTTCTGTCTGTATAGAACCTTGTCTCTTATACGTTGCATAAAAGTATGAAAGTGCATTATTCATATTTCAGAATGCTGAATAGGCACAAACTATATAACAACATTCATTAACTGGATCTATTTATATCTTGAATTACATTCTTGTAGACAAAAATAATTACTGGGCTTATGCAGTGAAATAAGGTCTTCAAATTGTGCACATAACATCCATCACAACATTCAACATGATGCTAGAATCAGTTGAAAGCAGAAAACAGAAAAATTACTGTGGCTTTTAAACTAACGTATAAAAAGCACACACATTTCGAAATAAATAGGTATATTTGGTATTTTATTCAGTATAAATGAATTAGTGCTAAACTTATATACTATTCAAATTATTTAGCAATCTTTGAATATTGCACAGACTTAGTGTAATCGAATTTGGCTCAATTAACTGCATCTTCTGAAATCACATTGCAATTGTAAACAAATAATCCGGAAGAATCTTTTGATTCCAATATCATAATAAACAATGTTGATAGTCCTTAAACTAAAACCGTTTAATTAATTAACCTGAATGATAAGTTTCCGAAGCTCGTTATTGGGGTTTGACTAGTTGGTTTGATTTCATAACAAAATTGGCATAACAATTGCAGCATCACCTCTTTAATTTACATTTATTATATCATGTTAATAAACTGATGACTATAAAGTTATTTCTTTATTACATTAATTTACTATTATTTTTTTTACAAAGAACTAAAACTAATGTAACAAAGATTAATAATTAACCAATTCTAATAATAGCATTGCACTCTATCAGAAATGCTCAATATACGGTATTATTTCCGTGAAAATGGATATAGCGCATGTTTCTTCAAGATTTCCATTTTTATATTGTAGAAGTCTGAAATCCCCTCTACACATTGCTTTATACGCACTGAGATTCAAAGTACCTGTCAAGGAATTGTAAGGTTTTGAATGTTAATAAGCCATATATTTGAACGCAAGGATTACATTTCTATTGCGCGTAATGGAAATTTTATAATGGGTAATTTTAGATTAAGTGAGCCAAGGTTTTGACACCTGTGTTTCTATTACACGAAACATTTCATAAATGTGGTCAGTTCATTTATCTTAGATAAATTCTAAAGCTGTTTTTGCCTAGGCTGTTCAGTTCACTAATTGTAAGGTGTGAAACGTTCGACCACAAATGTAAAGAGTGCCTGATATCTTTACAACCATCAGGGTCATGACAATGAAATTTTGAGAGCTGTGACACTTCTTTTGAGGCTTCAGATTGCTGTACTGGCATGGCCGTTGCTTCTATTGTCCTCAAAACATGCAACTTTTTTTTCTTGTATTATATATGTTTGAAAATTTACCACTTCCAAAACTTTGATTTTTTGGACAAACCACGATGTGGTTGCTCTGTACTAGTTTATGCAGTTTTCAGGACGGGTTAAAACATCTATTAAATAGAGACTATCTTTCCAGAAGTAGTAGTGCCTGATACTTATCTTACCATAACAATATCCCTATGAATCAAACAGTTTGTTTTTGTAGACTGGGTGGTTTTGTTATATTAGGCACCACTACTCAATTTGCTAGAATAACTTCTGGAAAGATAGCCTTAGACTATTACAATGGAACCAAGTTTCAGCCTGTCCTGGAAACCGCAAAAACTAGTCCAGAACAACGCACATCGTGGTTTGTCCAAGAAATCAAAATTTTTGAAGTGGTACATTTTCAAATATAGGTAAAACAAGGAAAAAATGCTGCATGTTGGAGGACAATAGAAGCAAAGATCATGCCATTACACCTACCTAAAGCCACAGAGGAAGTGTCACAGCACTCAAAACTTCATTGCCATAACTATAATGGTTGTAAAGATATCAGGCATACATTGATGGTCAAACTTTTCACACCTTACAATTAGTGAAACGAACTAAAATAGTTTTGGAAGGTAAATGAACTGACCAAGTCTATGAAACGTTTCGTGAAATAGAAACATAGGCCGTGTCTAAACCTTGGCTCATGTTATGTAGAATAATTACCTTAATATATCCTTTTAATATTATAATATTCCCTTTTCATGGAAACGACCCCATATAGCGATAAACCGTTTGATGTTATATATGCCACACATTAATAAAGCATTGATCGCTTTTGTCATGTACCTCTTTCTCCTTTATTGCCTTTTGGCCCATCAATACGAGGTCCTTGAGTGCCTTTTATTCCTTTTAATCCTGGATGGAATACATCACTAAGATCAAGTGTACAAAACAAGTGAAAAACAAGCCCAAAAAGGCACCTTCATTTCCGGTGTCGCCTTTAAACCCTTTCAATCCAAATGGTCCTGGCAATCCAATCAGGCCCTGGAGTCCGTATGAACCTTCTTCTCCAGGGGGTCCAGTCCTACCGGGAACACCCTTCATTCCAGATAGCCCTAGTGGAAAAGAAAATAACAATATAAAATCTTCTAGTCATGAATTACATTGTTGTATCATAACTTAGTACTAGATAATATCTGGAGGAGAAATAAACATATTGCATACATAGTACAATCATGTATTTAGTTTTTTCTTGGATTTGCTTGCAAGCCTTTTTATTTTATAACATCAACACAATATATTCATGTCAATAATAGATGATACACTATACAGCAGTGTTACTTAGCTAGAAACATTATTAGCCACCAACTTATAACAAATGATGATAGTCTATCATTGAGTACAGGCAAATATATGCACTGGCAATAAGATTAACATACTTATATTTACTCCAGGCAGGCCAATGTTACCAACATCTCCAACATCACCATCTTGTCCCTAATGTGAAAAAATTGTTGTAACAGTAAGCCTCATATTACTTTGAATGCAAACTTAGAAATGCGTATTGATGAATCCTGTTCTCATTAAAGAACACAATTTGATTTTACCTAGAAATATTTATATTTAGCCCAACACTCTAGAAGGATTGATTTATTACTTTTCAGCAATGTGACAAAGCGCATAGTGCAGTACAATTAAACTAATAATGCATTGAATATGCGACTATCTTTCTAACAAGGCGATCGATAAGACTAATTATCTGTATCAATACAGGCATAAGTAAATCATCAAGTTTCAATTGAACACCAGGAAGGAGTCTTTTGTATGTACATGGGCACATGTGTTTTGGCACCTATGATTTCTGAAAAGGTGTATGCAAGCTGTATGTGAATTTAAACTTGCCTTGTGTCCACTTGTTCCATTAAGGCCAATCATACCCATAAGACCAGGAGCCCCTATCAAACCTGATGTTCCTTGTTTTCCAATAGAGCCTTTTATCCCCATTTGTCCCTTGTAGCCTTTAGGACCTCTTGGACCTTGTGTTCCATTGAGCCCATCTTTTAAGCAAGAGAAGTTACATGTGAAAATTAAGTGCATCATGGCATCAAAGAACACATTAGTAAAGGTTTCAGACTTTTAAACAAATGTAGTCATCATCAGATGAATAAGTACAATACACTGTGTTTCATTCTCTATACATGTTAACTAATGTTATTTAGGCTAAATCGCAACATCTGTATAATGAAGTAGGGTGATCCGAGAAGTTCAACATATAAACACCTTCAACTTTCTCAGTGGAACTGTATATATTCATTGCTATCTAACCACCCGGGAGAAAAAAACGGCGTAATTGTGCGTGAAAAACGGCCATAACAACGCCAAATTACGCGGTCTTCAAAACGCTGTATCTTCTTGATTGTGCAATATAGTGGAGCTGCATTTTGCATATTTACAAAGCGGTCCTGTGTCTATAGAAGTCCAAAGATGGTTGAGTTTGCGATGCATCGTTCGGAAGATATTCACAATCAACTTAGAGCAAGATTTCGCGGGCTTCAAGTACAAAACCCCGCGAAATCAAGCCCTTTACTTGAATGTGAATATCTTCGGAACGATGCATCGCAAACTAAACCATCTTTGGACTTCTATAGACACAGGACCGCTTTGTAAATATGCAAAATGCAGCTCCACTATATTGCACAATCAAGAAGATACAGCATTTTGAAGACCGCGTAATTTGGCGTTGTTATGGCCGTTTTTCACGCACAATTACGCGCGATTACGCCGTTTTTTTCTCCCGGGCAGTATTTTATCTAAATATATAAATTGCGACAAAATCAAATTAAGTATAAGAGAACTTTATCTCACTACATTTATTACCTTCTCCTGTCTCTCCTTCCATTCCAGGTTCACCAACTGACCCTAAGTCACCAGGAGGGCCTCGAGGTCCATCCAGTCCATTTGTTCCATTTATTCCATCAACACCAGGCACCCCAGGAATCCCATCCTGTCCTGGATAGCCTTGAGGCCCAGGCAGGCCATTGAGTGCATTTGCACCAGGTGGTCCAACAGGTCCTTGTGCACCAGGGATGCCCCTCATTCCTTTGAATCCATCATATCCTTTTTCCCCTTTATCACCATCAGGCATATTGATTCCATTACTTCCATGTTTGCCGGGCACACCATCCCTGCCAGCAAATCCAGCATCCCCTATGGGACCAAGAGGCCCTGGTGGCCCAGGTCTGCCCTTGATGCCTGTCATGCCTAAAAGAGTACATTGATGGATCAGTAAAATTCATATTCAACAGAAACTTGTAATTTACCAACAATTCCTTCATCTCCGATAATTCCTCGCTCTCCTTGATTTCCTTCAGTACCATTTGGCCCCTGCCTTCCAGGGGAACCAGTTTTACCTGGGAGACCCTTTACACCATCACTTCCAACACCTCCCTGATTTTAGATTGACGAATAAACGATTCAGATTTTAGGTAGACATTATAGCTGTTCAATACGCCCATGAAAATATGCACTTAATAACATTGATTTTAGTTATGAATCACCAATGTGATTGCACAGCCATGTACATTCAATTCATTTCTATTTTACCAATCGCAAATAATAAATACATGATAATTTATTGTTGTGACATCCTTGTTCATTATGAGGCAAAATAATTTACAGAACACAATATGCATTGTTGTTCTTGTGAACAAATTAACTATTTAAGTGAAGCAGACCCCTTGACAATAAGTATTTTTATCTGTTATGAAAACACAATTATTGGGCAGTTAGTACAGTCTTATATTGTTTTTATAATTCACGCTTCATAATTGCCTTAAGGCATAGTACAATGTGATCAATACAAGGCGCACAAATAAAGGCATGTTTATTGAAACAAAATCAAGATGTTACATACAGACTGCTTTTATGCAATATGCTCGCAACAATTACATGCACTTACTTTTTCTCCTTTGGAACCCTGTGAAATAACATATGCATAGTAAATATTTGTAACCAACGTAACATTATCTATGCACATACCATTTCACCATTGGGACCAACAGGTCCTGGTGGACCCCCAGGACCCTGAACGCCCTATTGTATCGAAGGTAAAGAAGTCAAATATTATACGACCATATTATTTATGCAAATGTTTATTCTAAACAAATTAAATGCTTATTCATAAACACAGAGGTGAAAAGGTAGGATGATTGGTTCCCATGTAAAATGCGCTAAGTCATTTTTTGTGTTGCACAATTTTAACAGTTATACACTGATAATGACTACTAGTTCTAATCTCAATTTGAGTTCAGTTTCAAGCAATAACCCAATGAAGTGCTATTTTATTCATAAATATATGTGCTTAAGATGTATCTACATATATTACTGTTCATACAAATATTTATAGTACTAAATGTTTCCTCTTGAACCTATATATATTTCAATTCTGTTCATGTCTAATAGTGGTTTGCATTCAATATCTACTCTGAATTTCATTTATGCTATTTAGCACAATACATTTATTTGAAATCTAAATCTTTCCTATTTATCTAACTCTATCCAATGATCACTGTTCAAAACATATCAGTATAGAAAGTTCTATGACAAAATTTGAACTGTGGAATTCAACTTAAATATGTAATTTTGAAAATAAGTAATCATATTTGGACGATAAGACATTACATGGTAAGCATCAAGTACAAGCTGAACTCACATTTTCAATACCAACCAGTACAACAGGTCATAAGATACTTCACTAACCTCTAAGCCAGACAAGCCTCTCATTCCAGGTAGGCCAATGGGGCCATCTGGACCTGGGTCACCTATATCCCCCTGTGGATGGCCATCATGATTTAACTATTGATCTGACACTCGAATACTTACCGTGTCCCCAGGAGGACCAATTGTTCCCTTTGGCCCCTGTTGCACAAATGAAAACATAATGAATATTGCACCTTGTATATTTACATAACTAAGGAATAAAAATTAAGCTCAACCTTCTAAATTGAACTCAGTTCATGAGTCCAAATACCATCATTTAACTGTATTGCTGAATACCTTGAAGTTTATCTTATTAACCCAATGGCTTGTATTTACAATCCCATGATCAGAAAGCGATAATATTTCTATGTGTACACTTCTTAGCAAGAGAGCGCATACAGCAATAAAATGGAGTAACTCATGAATTCTTGTAAGCTAGAAGAATTTAGGATAGTTGATCAGCAAGCCCCTTGAGATACAAAATGTTTCCATGCATTGGTGTTATTTTGTGTGTGCAATAGCTCAGGTGATATAACTGATTTGAATAAAGTTTATTGGGCATCACATGAAAACATTTTTTAGCACAGATCTACTACTCCATGAAAGAAAAAATGGCAAACTAATAACAAAATGGAGAAATGGAAACTAAGTGAACATACTATTTTCCCTGTAAGTCCAGGTAGACCTGCTATACCACTTGGCCCTTGATCTCCTTCTGGACCTAGAGGACCCTGATTGAAGAGACAAAATATGCACACACTGGTGTAGTCATATTTGTATATAAGCAACAAAATCTCCCTTATCACTGATCACTGAGAACATCTTTTAGCATTACATAAATAAAAATGGTGAATATCATGTACTAGTATTTGACGTACACCCCTCATGTATGCAGTTATTGTCCTCTTTCAATCAATTAATCTGAACAGTTTTGGATTTGCTTGAGACAATGAAAATTTTCATCAATGGTGAATTCTCAAACAAGGTGTGAGTTGACAGTAATCAAGTATTTGCAGACGTGAGTGATTCTGTATTAAAGTAAACATTGTATGAGATACTTTATTTTATTGGGATAGATTTGGGTGATCAAAATAAATTGGTATTTTCTGATTAAGAATGTAAAGATCTATATAAGGCACATAAGATGATTATAAAATATTTTTTTAGATACTTGTTTTCAAGCAATTGCAGGGTGGTGATTTGGATAAAAACAAAGCATTATCACTATGCTACTAGGAATGAGACAATGTTTTACAATCTTTCAACCATCAGCTCTTAACAATTTAAAGCTGAATCACTATATTCTTAATACACTCCATGGACCATGCGCTTGGAGTAAGTCCATGGCAGCTTTAAAAAAAATAGGCTTTAGACTCCAAACAACTGGTCTTGTGATTATCTAGCATTATCCCTAACAGCCCCTCCTGGAATAATACTACTTGGCAAATAGTCAGTGGGAAAATAATATACACTGTACCACATATACCTGTGGTCCTTGGGGACCCTTTACTCCTTTGTCTCCTTTAACAACTGATGGCCCATGGGAACCCTGAAGATAAAATGCTCAGTAAAAAGTCAATGCAATGTGTTTCTTACAGCACACACCTTGCGTCCAATTGGGCCCATTAAACCAGGCAAGCCAACGTCACCCTATGATTGAAGTTATCAGATCAGGTTACAAAGAATTTGCATATGACCTACAGGAAGTCCAATGGGTCCAATAGTACCACTGTAGCCTTTCTCTCCCTTGTTGCCAGTTGGACCAGGGTCACCCTATTGTATCATAAAGACTCAACAGTTGTGGTATATGTGCGTACATAATGGCATGTGCACTGATCATTACACAACAAAGATAACATAAATAAAAATGTGAAAAGTCACTAATGGCAGATAAAATCAATAACTTAGTCATTTGTTTGATGGGGTGCAATATACAATGTCCTCGGCAAAATGCTCAGGAGTGTAGAAATGATTCTAAATGTATAAATACACAGCCCCATCCAATGCTTGTGATACAGAGGACGCATATATTTGTACCAAATGAAACTTGTATACTACATATAATAGATAACAATGAGCCATGCATACTGTGCCCTGGATTGGAATGTTTTTCATTAGTACTAATGTTGCATACATCATTGAATATATAGTAATTTTTTAAAAGTAAGATGACTTAGCTTAGCAGGTAGCCCTTGTGCAATATATAATGATGGCATCAACTCACTGGATCTCCAATGTTGCCTTGTGGTCCAGGTGGCCCTTTCACACCCACTAATCCTGTCCGCCCCTACACAAGGTACATAGACTGTTTAGTTCTGGCAACATATAAATTTTGTCTCACTTGTTTTCCTTTAAGCCCCTTTTCTCCTTTATCTCCAGGAGGTCCTGTCAGTCCAACATCACCCTGCACAGTAAAGGCCCAACACAAAACATGTCACTAACTACACGTGTACAAGCAGGATGCAGATAGTACTGCTTTTTCCACTATATAAAATTAAGCAAGAAAACTTCATAACTGCAGTATATGCACCACAGCCTTTTGTACCCTACAATGTATACCTTTTCTCCTGTGAGCCCAATAGTGCCATCCTGTCCGATGTCCCCAATTGGACCTTGCACTCCCTGTATTCAATAGTAAGCATGGCATTTATAGTGCGCAAAGTGTGTAGGCACTTACAGAAATCCCGATACTTCCATTAGGTCCAACCTGCCCCTTAGGCCCATCAGGACCTGGTAACCCCTGCACAAGGAGTCATGCACGATATAGTCACAAAAATGGAGGTTTCAACTTACAGGAGGACCAGGTGAACCTGTTTCACCAGGGGATCCTGAGGGACCTTGATCTCCCTAACAATTATTACAGGAATTAAAAATGTGCACAATTTGCATTAACGTACCATTTCCCCAGGCAGACCCTTCAATCCAGTCTCTCCAACTTTGCCGTCTGTTCCATTATCTCCAGGTAAGCCCTGTGAATGTACGGGAGCAATTAAAAGCAAATGCAGTCGAGTAGATAAGAAATCATTTAATACATGTGACATTCTGAATTATGAAACAGTATAATAATGGCAACACAGCAGTGCACACATCCCCAATCCTGCAACAAAGTTACACACAATCATGATTTATACATGTGCCCACTAAAAGCTTAGGATGGCGAATTATTGGCTTTTTGCAACTTACAGAATAACCTTGAGAACCTGCTATTCCTGGTAGACCAGGCGGGCCTTGAGACCCCTAAAAAGTATAACGGCAAAATAGCATTACAGTGAATGAGTGGTAAAAAAAAGTTATTTGCACATACGTTCAAGGACATTAACAGAAAAATTATATAATTTAAATGCAGTACTTTTACCTTCAATCCCGTATCTCCAGTGGAACCGTTATCTCCCTGCCTTCCAACTGCACCATCAAAACCCTGTAAATCATAGCATCACAAGCAAATTAGTTAAATCACTAAATACAAGTACCGGAGATCCGGGGAATCCTCTCCTGCCAATTCGACCTTGGGGCCCAGCAGGGCCATCAGGACCCTACAAGAAGACACATAGTAACAGGCTGAGTATTGTGAACAGGATATTGTACAGGAAGTCCAGTTACACCAGCATCCCCGGCAACTGTGCCATTTGGTCCACGAGGTCCTTGAGGTCCCTACACAGAAACAGATAATACGCACATGCGCACATGCACTCATCCTGTATCACATACATTGAGTCCAGGGTCTCCTTTGGGTCCTAATGGTCCTGGTGGACCTCGTGGTCCTTCAGCACCCTGCATGGTGTGCATGTGTGTGCACATAGAGACATGAAATCTGACAATTTAAACAGGTTCAGACAAGCAACTTACATCAGGTCCTTGATCTCCTTGCTCTCCAGGAAGACCAAGATCACCCTAAGAGTGGTGAACAGCATTAGATAATATGTGTAACGTAACTAAATGAATTACCTTAGCTCCAGGAATTCCCTTTCTTCCAAGTTCTCCAGGATCTCCAGGCAGACCAGTTTTGCCAAGTGCACCCTAATATTACAATGGAGCGTAGTGTGGATACAGTGTTACATCACACCTGGAGCCCTCCCAGTACCTTCAATCCAATGCTTCCAGCTAGACCTGGTAGTCCTGGAGATCCAGGAGGACCAAGAGGGCCATCTCTACCCTATCGGAATCAATATTTCAATAACCATGCAGCCAGCTAACCAGTGAGACATTAAAGATACCTTTGGACCAATACCACCAGCACTGCCATTCAAACCAGGGTCTCCTGGGAGACCTTTGGAACCCTTGAGATGTGAAAGAAATGCAGTAAACCATTTTAAAAAGAGCCTCAGGAATTTTAGTCTGGCTTTGATTCCTCCTGATATATTTTCCAGCTGGCATCAGTATGTCATGTGCACGTACAATAGCACTTTGCATTCAACAACAAACTTGTTGCATATGTAGAAATAACTATCAATTGTCAAGATTGATTATATGCAAGTTATTGGTTTATCCTGTTGTTTGTTACAATTAGCATAAGCTATGATAGTGTATTAAGAATTGCATTTACTTTTTTATCACGAGAGCTGGAGAGCACTTTGGCATTATACCAGGTGTTAGCAATTGAAGATACATCAGGTGTGAAATTAATTAAATCACTTGATTTATTATACATGCATTAAGGTCATTAGGCAAATGCTATTACATTTAGATTGTTGTAACTGGTTAAATAATTATACCAAAATCCTAATAAACCAACATATTCAAAGCCTTCTTGTATCAAGATTAAGGTTAGAGCTACTTAATTTTAATGATTATGCATGAGTAGTGCTAGATATGGTTGTGCAGTAGAATAGGATTCAGTAAGTTGTTAACATCATTCGTTTAAAATCATTGAGGTTGAATTTCATAATCATTTCTAATAAGTCTACATGAAAATGAACATATGATATTAAAATTATGTGACAGTGAAAGTAAAAGTGTGTGGTAATTTGTGTTCTCAAGTTTGACTTGAATATTTACCACTAAAACACTATTTTTCAAATTTTAATTCAAGTTAATAAATCCTTCAATTAATTAAAGGTTGTATACATTAATGCACCACAGGAGGTAGTTACATCTATTGAAGGTAATCATTTTAATAACATAGTTGGTATTTGCTGACTTCAGCCCTTTGATTCCATAACTTAATTGAAAAGCATACCTTCATTTGTGAACACACAGTACATGTGCAGTTCTACTGATATGATTTTTGAAAATACATTTCCAAATGATGATATCAAGCCATGAACATAAAGCAGTACTTTTGACTAATTATAATTATTTACAAGCAAGCAAATAGTTGAAGTGATGTGTGCAAGGCACAACATTTACTGTTAATTCAGTACAAAAATCATAACTAATCTATACACATTCCATCATAGCATAAAGAGCTAAAAAATATCATTTGTTGTTTACACTGAACTGTTATGCCATATGATGGGGTTATTACTTACATTTATGCCCATTGGTCCATCCGCTCCACTGACACCAGGTTTCCCTGGGCTACCGGTAAGTCCAACTGAGCCCTGTAAAGTAACTAGATGTCAGGACCATGTTACAATTCTATAATGGGATGCACATACAAGGTCACCGATGGTTCCAATGTCTCCACTGTGCCCTTTCATTCCATTTGGCCCTCGGCTTCCATTCATTCCCTTTTTGAGCAACATACTAAATACTGTGTGCATTGATTAATTTCATTGATTACTTTTTCTCCTTCTGGCCCAGGAATTCCTTGTTCTCCTTTTATCCCTTGCTGTCCTTGTAATCCCTGAAGGGTGGAAAGAAACATAGATGTCAAAAGTACACAGTAATCCCATCATGACAAGATTGATCCCATACTGTATATGGTGTGGTGGCTGCCAATGCAACCTTTCTCTATGGGTTCAGTCCCATTACTTCATTGATCAGTGTAATAGCATATGATTGGGCATGCTGCCCAGAGTAGGAGGATACGTATTGATGCATTGGACTACGCACATCAGCCTAAATCAAATTTTTCAAGCCAATTATGATTACAAATATTAAGCAAACAGCAAAAGCCACAAGTAGATTTGACAACATATACATGTATGTAACACTGGAATATAAAATAATGGCATTAAGAAGCATTATATTTATCCATTACAATAACTCACAATTGATCCTGCAGGACCAGGTTCCCCCACTGGCCCTTTCACCCCTTTCTGTCCAGGTGAGCCAGGAACACCCTAATGGTAAGATTTGACATCACAATAGATCTAGAAGATGAACTCTTTCACGGGCAACAGAGCAATATTGCGCCGCAGCTGCCACTTTTTTTATTTTATTGCAGTATTGTGAGGAATAAGCGTTTTGGGGAAACGTTCTTTGTAAACAGCTTCGGGAATTTGACAAGCAAATAAAAGTTAAGGATAAGATAAACAAAGTGGCATTATCGCAGCTGCGGCACAGTATATTGCGCTGTTGCCCGCGAAAGAGTTAAGGTATTGCTAATAGAGATGCATAATTTTGCACGGATGTACTGGTATTCTAGCATAAGTTAACCAAACAAAACCAAAAACTGTTCTACATCACCACAAACTCCTGCCAACCTTTTATATAAGAATGATAACATGAGTTCACTGCTGTGCACAACATATGTCTGTTCACAAATATTGGCTGTGCCATTTACATATTGGGGGGGCTTGCACTTTCTAGCAGTTTGAGGCCATGTACTAACACTTCTATGGAGCACTTAACAATCCAACGTGATGAGCACAATGCAAAAAACACTAAAAGTACTTACTATCTTTCCTGGAAGTCCCATTCCACCTTGTACACCTTGCTCTCCATGATAACCAGGAAGTCCTGGTTGTCCCTAAGGCAGGAATCAGTACAAGTGTCAATTACACAACAAACACAACAGAGTAGTAGTACTCATTATTACAGGAGTATACAAATTGATGCAATCATAATCGATTCAGGATTAGATAACGATTGTAGATAGCACATATCAAGATCACACATACTTCATATAGGTGTATTAGTAAGCAACATAACACCATAATAAAACCTTAATTGTACAGGTCTCTTATATACTATACAAGCACGATTGATAGAAAACAGATCTAATTGCTACATGATGCCACAACTGTTATTAAAAGTTGGCATCATTTAGCGTTAGATCTGTTTTCTATCAATCATGCTTGTATAGTACATAATAGACACCTTATATTATGGCGTATGCTGTTTACTATTGAAGTATGTTTGATCGAAGTAGCTTGATAGGTGTTACATACAATCATTATCTAAATCCTGAATCGAATTATGATTGCATCAATTTGTATACTGCTGTAATAATGAGGACTATACTACACTGTTGTGTTTGTGCAATGTGCTCTGCATCAACAAGAAATGTATTCCGCTCACATTTGTGCCATTCACTCCAAGTAGTCCAGGGAGTCCAGGGGGTCCAGGAGGTCCTATGGGCTGTAACATTCATATTATGATAAAGAATACTGAGTGGTCACACTTGTGAGTATCACACCTTTACATTACTAATTCAATGCACTTACCAAGCATCCAGTTGTGGCAGTAGTGGTATCATTTGACAGTCGAATATCTCGCACCTGAAAATAAAATGTGGCACACAACATGTCATATGAAGTATAGAACTGTGTCCCAAAATATCCTAATCCTGTCATCTAATTTTTAGCTGGAATGCTCATATGTATTCTCTTCATTCTACATATGCATTAAGCAAATTTCTACAGGCATTACTTATGGTTTCTCCATTTCAAGGGGATAAACATGTAGTGTGGCAGCCAGCTTACCAGTACTGGACCAGACAAGAAAATATCTCTGGTCAGCAGTGGTTGTCCCAGAAGACAAATGTTCATAACAAGTGTGCAATCCAAATAGATTTCCAATATCAAGCCTTTCAAACTGATGCCAATAGTTTCATAGGCCTTGTCAAAAGCGGTGCGGTATTCTTCTGAATATTTTTCATGCAGAGCTGGTAGCTCAACAGAAATCTCCTGTCCCAGTGGTGTAGTCACTAATTTCATTGAAATGCCTCCAGTGTACAAGAATAGTTCTGACCCAGCTTTAAAATCCATATACACTGCAAATGCATTTGGGAAGCTAGATTTCAAGCTGTCCCACTGCTCAGGTGTTAATTGGACAGAAAGATTGCCTGTTACATTGAGGGGGTTATTAATTCCGAGCCTCCCTCTATTTGTAGTGTCTCCCTGAAGTGCCACTGTCTCAAGAACATCAACTGAAAAGTAAGTGCAAATAGGTCATAGCATTCCAATCCAATGCGGTTAATATCAATGTATGAGCGATTTTGCGTTGTGAATTGCTACTGTATGTGCATAGCAATGCAGCATTCGCTAGCACCTTTATATGCAAGCTATGGTTAATAGTAATGTTTATGGTTTGGGAACGCGGTGTTTGCTGCAGCTAGAGGGCTTCTAACCACACAGCATCTGTTCTGTACTATCGCACTATCTTTAAGTCAGCATTCCAGAGTGTAAACAGGTTATTAACACCAAAAATGCATCTGGTGAAACTGTGTAATTCCTACGCTACCCGTCGCATAGACTATCAATGCGAGAGTAAGCACCCTATCTATACATGTCGTTATCGCATAAATGAGAGTGTGCTACGATTTGTCGTAGTGCAAGTACCAAAAATAAAACTCACTCGTTACAGCGGATGCGTGCAAACATTCATCGCCCATCTTCGACAGTACAAATAGCAAGACAAAGCTAACGGCTGTATCCCGCGTCCGGCGCATGGCGTACATCTCTCAAAGCTCGATCGTGCAGCGTTGCTGTTGTCTAGAGCACCAACTAACACAAAGAAGTTGCTGCTCCAAGCTCGAACAGCCGAGTGCTCAACGTTAGTAAGTATTGCGATATTACCGTACTAATTGTGCAAAATCAATATTACTATATACTACCGCGGCCAGCTATCGGAATTCGGTTGCGGCTTAATCTTATAACTACGGATGTGCACGTACCAATTAATGGGATAGCGTGAGTGTGATTATGGTAATTGGAAACATGATTTTAGTAAGGACAGTACTGTAATAAAGGAAGGACAGAGGGACGGTACACCTATATGATCGCTCGAATTCGGCTATGAGTAGAGTCTGTATTTTGCATGATACCAGTATTCATTAACTTTAGATTACAGGAACGTACGGAAATAAATAATGGAATTATTCTGCCATTATTAAGAGATGGGCAACGCCATTGGGAGAGCAGCTCTAATAGACTTTTCTGTTCAATGGGTATCTTTCATTCTAGCTGCCTACCTTAAGACTGAAAAGTTCTATGACGCTGTAGGCTCACTAACTTATGTCATTTTGACTGCTTACTCTCTTATTCGAGGAGGACAGTTTTTCCCGCGGCAGGTCATTCAGTCTGGATTGGTTGTGACATGGGCTGCGCGTCTTGGGTCTTTTTTGTTATTCAGAGTGTTGAAGGCTGGTCAGGATAGCAGGTTTACCAAAATCAGGGGGAATCCAAAATTATTTTTCTTCTACTGGACTGTGCAAGGTATGTTCCAACTATGATACTAATTAACGAAAGCCTTGCGTATTAGATATATATATACAGTATTTCTGCCCACGTACTATTTTACTGTAACGCGCTGCTTACATTTGCAAAAACCAAGAAGAATTTAGTGCATTGTTCGTGTAATATGGTTTGTACATGGCTGGTCTGTTGCAGGTTTATGGATATTTCTTATGCTTCTTCCAACACTGATTCTGAATGCAAAGCAAGAAGACACTGCACTATGTTCACGTGATTACATAGGATGGGCTGTATGGACAGCAGGGATGTTGATTGAAGCAATAGCTGATTATCAGAAGTTCAGCTTTAGAAGCAACCCAGCCAATGCCAACAAGTGGATTGATCATGGGCTCTGGAGTATTGTTCGTCATCCAAATTACCTTGGTGAAATTCTTCTCTGGTTTGGGCATTTTATCGCTGCTACATCTGCTTTCAGTGGCCTGGACTATTTAAGCATCATATCACCTCTGTTCATAACATTTCTGCTCACCAAAGTATCAGGCATCCCTATACTTGAACGACA
Organism: Ephydatia muelleri; assembly: GCA_013339895.1. Lineage (NCBI taxonomy): Eukaryota > Metazoa > Porifera > Demospongiae > Spongillida > Spongillidae > Ephydatia > Ephydatia muelleri. The sequence continues at coordinate 4,299,704 of JABACO010000012.1, read as the reverse complement.
GAATATGAAAAAGTGGAAAGGCAATCCGCAGTATCTTCAGTATGTGCAGACAACACCACGCCTGTTGCCATTTCTGTACTAGAAGGTTGCTATTGTGAAATGCTAATGATGTGTACTGTGGCAATTTGCAGTTTTCCTTATGATGCTACATATTGTTCTCCTTGTACAGGGGGAGGGGGGAGGCTGCATAATTTAATTTCATGGTGTGACATTGGGTCATGGAACATTTATGATACCATGCTTTTGCAGGTACACTGCACTGTTTTGTTCTAATATTTGAACTAACCCACTGTTCCTTATGGCACTTGTACTGCACCACTTCTGTTTAAAGTGTAGGTATACTTCACGTCGTATACTTTGCTGCATGTTAACATAATGTGCATATCAAACAGGACTACGTAGATGTAGAATGCTGGTGATCTACAGCAATGACGATTACACTGTATAACAAAACAGTTTTTTTAGCTCATGGGAATTTGTGTTCTTACGTGGCTTATATTTTCTTCCGTTTCATTTTGTCATCTGGGGCCAAAGGATTTTCACCATCATAAAACTGCTTCAGCAAGACAATCGCTTCCTCTTGCATCACTCCTGAAGTAACGGAAAGAGTCGGCAGGCAATTGATTTGCTCCACCTTTTTTTTCAGATCCAAAGGTAGTCCGAGTGTTCTGCAGTGCACGTCTGCAACGGAGCCACACCCGCCAAAACGCTCATTCGAGCACCCATATGTAACCGTTTGAAGTCCAATCATTCTTAACGCAAAGGCACACATGATGCATGGTTCAACAGTAACAAACAGAGATGAATCCTTTACAACTTTCTCCATTTCTAAGTTTTGCACTTTGCAAAAGTCATACATCTGATCAATCGCAATCATTTCAGCGTGCCTAGTCGAATTCAATGTATTGTTGCATTCATTGTGTCCTCTTGCAATAATTACCTCGTTGAATACAACGATACATCCAACAGGCACTTCTCCCTGTCTGAGAGCATGTTGTGCCTCAGTAAATGCTTCTTTCATCCAGCGAACAGTCATTCCTCCTTCTTTAGTATTATTAAAAACTATAGCACTGCAAATTAAGTAATTTGATTGAGCAATAAATGCTTCGATAATTTTGTTCCCGCGTCCGGTCTTGAGAGCTGTCAATTACACATCGCATTTGTTTTGGCAACCGTGTTAAGGTGCAGCGCAGGACCGGCAAGCGAGCCAGGTATAGTGCAAAATGTTTCGTGAGTTCGCCATGAATAATGATCTTGTTTTAATTTGCATCGTATTATGCAATTTTTTCCTCGGACAGCTAGGTCATACATAGCGACGCGGTTGATGGGCTGCTTGGATAGATAGTCGCAGTATAAAGGCAGGATGGTAACATTGTATGCAGTCTCTGTCACAGCTCTGATCGTGGTCTCGACGCATGGATTTACGAGTACGTTCTTGCACGCAAGATGCGTTACGTGTAGCTGCCAATCATGGCATTTCAAGTACTGTAGTGGCAAGGAGTCTGATTCGTTAATTCATGCTTTGCTCTATGTACATATTTAATTTTCGCTTGCAGTCGACCTTCTGGAGAGGGCAGGAATTCGGAATACACAACTCCTTGTGGATGGTCCGGATGGACAGAAGGATGCATACCTTGTGCAGAAACCTATATCGACAATGTTAAACGAACAAGAATGGGCTATATTAAACTCGTACTTATTAACACGATTGCTGCTGAACATGTCTGTGAATACTGCAGGGTTTAACAACACTATTACAACAATAGTATCATTTGGAAACTTCAGTGTGTCACTATCAAAGAGGAACCTTGTGATTGGCATTCGTGGAGAAATTTATAGAATTCCTGTCAATTTTGTTGCCGGCTTCCAAAATATTAGTATTCAACTTGAAAAAGGGTATATGCTAATTTATTTGAACTGTTTCAAATTGAATGCCACCCTTTCAAATACAATCATGAAGCTATTTGAACCTGGTGCTGCACGCAGTTGGACTATTGCAGATCCTTCACCACTCATAGTACGTACATAACCTATTTACATCTGTATGATGTTATGACTCAATAAGAACTAACCTTAAATAAAATGGCCAATCCTCTTGTCATATCTCCTGTTAGAATGATTTGTGAATTAAGGTTTTATTGCTTTGAGATGAAATTTACTGCTGCTCATGGCATAACCCATACACACCTTTTGCAATGAAATTTTGGCTGAATTGGGGTGGGGGTTCACTGAAACCATTTTTATGCACCTAACTTTGCAGATCAAAACCTTGTTGCTGTCTGATGGCCCTGATTTGCAATCATATTGTGTAAGTTTATTGCTACTTGTATAAAATATCCAGACATATAAGATTGCTGTCTATAATCTCTGATCACTGTTGTGACATCTGCTGTGGCCAGTTGTTGTAACTAGTGTGGTCTGGGCACATTCCGATCCACCTCCTTCACTTGCACTTTTATGATTTTTGTCCACCTCCCACCCATCCAGATGTTTAGTTCACACCACCAACTGTGATATCATTTGCCTTGTTTTGCTGTGATCCTATAGCAGTATTTAGAATTTGATTATAGGTGTATTTTGACATGTGTTTGTTTACATTGCTTACTAATTGCAATGTGTTTGAGAATGTCTTTTGATCTTAATTGTGATGCATTTCAGTGAGCATGTTACACACCAACTTTGCACTTTGCAGTAGTGCCCAATTGAACACTCATGAATGCATGTGCTGAATATGTGACTCATTTTTCTCTTCTCTCTCACCCACAAACATGTATACACACAACTTGCACAAATAATTCAATCCATATTCTCATGATAGCCAGTAAGTGTGCATTTGTCATGTGTAGTGTTGTTCTAAACATGTGTGCACTTAATTCACAGGGACCACCAGGTCCATCTGGACCTGCAGGACCTCCCGGACCTCCAGGATATCCTGGATTACCAGTATGTGCAGATTCTAAGCCATCGCTCATGTGTTGATCAGAACTCTTTATTTTGTAGGCTCACACTGGACTGCAAGGTCTGCCTGGTTTACCTGGAATACCTGGTCCCGATGGATTACCAGGGATGCAGGTACATATAATATGTTTGTGTGTGTGTGTGTGTGTGTGTGTGTGTGTGTGTGTGTGTGTGTGTGTGTGTGTGTGTGTGTGTGTGTGTGTGTGTGTGTGTGTGTGTGTGTGTGTGTGTGTGTGTGTGTGTGTGTGTGGTCCTCACATGGATGAGAAAAATTGAGCACATTTTGGCTACATTATAGTTACGAGTCCAATATGTAGTAATTATGTATTTTCCATTTGTGTATTGCATTGAAACATATATTTCTCTAGGGCCCTCTAGGAATGAAAGGGAGCAAGGGTGACACAGGTGACCAGGGCCCACCAGGTCCTGAAGGGCCAGTTGTAAGTATCGATCCTTTAGTCTTTACGAGTTTTAAGCTAAGTGTAGGACATGTTTTTCTAAGTAACTACAGTGTCATGCTCTATCCACACATTTGGTGTGTGTACGTTGGTTAAGAGTATTGTTCATTTTCATGGCCTCCAATCCACTGAAGATGAGAAGTGCTCATGTACTGGAACTCTCACAAATGAAGATTAATTCCAATAGCCATTTATTTTTATTGGTTGCAAATATATCCAAGGGCAGGATACTTAATTCAGCTTATTTCACTTTTTTTAGATAGAGCAATGAAAATATTAACTTATGTACATGTAACAAGCACTTCACCAATTGATGCCTAAAGCGAAAAGGCCTCGTAAGGATCCATTTTTGAAATGCATCCCTTGACAGAGCTAAGGAACCTAAGTGTTGGTAGCTGTTATGTTTTGCTAAGAGTAATTTTGCTGCTACAGTCATTTACTCCAAAATAGTTTTATGAATGTATTGGTTATTGTATTGTTAAAAAAAAAAATGTAAGTATTCAAATTCTCATTTGTAAAATATGTGGGTGCTCTTGGAGTACGAATTGAAAGACATTCTACACTACATAATGTGTACTGCACTGTTCCACTTGGTGAAAAAGTCATTGCACACCATTACATTTTCTCATGGTTACTTGATTTCCATACACAGATAATAAGATGAACCCTATCCGTAGAGCAATATTTTCTTCTGTAGGTGTTCATATTATACAATAACTAGTGGATTATATTCATATACAGTTACCATATAGAACACTTCAAATAACTTTATGCATACCAGTTATTTGATGTAAAGCTATAAGATCTAGGAATTATTGAAAATAATTTTGCCTTATCAGCAGCATGGACAAATAAAACAATTCATTGAACATAGGCAGAAATAACTTATAAGAAGCCTTTTTGATTTGATCCAATCACCAATCACCAATATTAATCTGGGGTAATGCAAATTAAGTATTGAGGGATGAGGTTTAAGATTTTGTGTTTCAGTTATGACCCCAGGACAATGTCAATAAATACAGATGGCTGGAACATGAAGTAATGTTATTACCATCAACAATCTTCTCTATCATTGTTGTTAACAAACCAAAATGTCAACTGGCAGTCATTATCAGCCACTTTGCAGTGCATGCACAAGTATAGGCTGATGTATCACATTTAAACCACTGACAGCATATGATTCATCAGGTGCTGAGTTGATTGGCGGCATATGAATATAATTGCAATCTTATGTATTTAAGGCCTATCATAGTAAATTGGTATGCTACAAGTGGAAGTGGAAGCACTTGTATGTGCAGATTCTTCAGTGTCTTTTCTATATACATTACATCACATCAGTAGTGTAGTTAGTTTTATGTTGTTTTTATACAGCAATTTGTAGGAACCGGAAATAGCAGCTATTTTACACATCTTCCTGCAAAGTCAAAATTATTAGAACTACATGTAAAGGACTTTGCAACCATCTTCAAATGTTATTGTGTTAAGTACATGTAGATCTTGTTTAGGTTGATCATTCATGTCAAACAATATGATGTAGTTAATCTTACTATCAACAGGGTCCAACTGGTATGCCTGGTCTCATTGGAATGCCAGGACTTCAAGGTGCACAAGGAGAGAATGTGAGTATGCAAATTGTATATTCTATAACAATACAAAAGTCATACAAGGAAATGAAATAAACAAATAAACCAGTTCAATGCATGAGTGAGACCAGAGAAGCACCATCTGTAAAATTCAGACCACAGATGCAGTAGATTGGTTTACGGGTAAATCCATATATATATTTGCCACCCTTTTACCATCATTGTCTAGTTTGGACATGCTATTTTCCCCATGTGTTCTCCCCACAGGAGTATGCAAAATTGCTATACATTTGTATACCCTATAATGTACGGTTATTAAAATACAACAAATTAAAATTTTCATTTTTTTCATAACCTCGGTTAACTCGGTTGAGCACATCCTGAGCCCTGAAACATTCTTATTGATTCAAATATATCCAATACATTGCAAATATCTGGATCTACATAAAAATCATTATTTTTAATAACTCCTTGTCACCTTATATGAATAGGGTCATGAATTTGTAATGAGTTCTGACCTATCCAAAAATATGAAAATAGGATTCGCACCAAACTTATACTATAGTTAGCCAATCACATCCCAGACATATTAAACTGAAAAGCTTACTGGGACACATATTCTCAGGGCTGGGACAGCACAAAAAGGGGCTGGCAGCCATGTTATTCCTCCTTGCAACTATTTGTTTACATAGGGTAGTTTACACAGCTATGGGCACTGTCACAACTAAACTGCCTCATGAATCTATACAGAATATTCGCCCTCTTATATATGCCTTTGCGTTCAACAAAAGCATGCGCGCGCTCAATAAAACCATAACAAGCCAGCTTTAGCGTTTGGTTGAACAAAGCGATGCGCGCCCATCTCATAACTAAGAACCCAATTGTACATTTGTCTATGCTTTGTTCAATGCATATGCGCGCGTCCAGCTCAATTGAGCCTCAGTCTGCTCTAGCGCTTTCACAAAGCGCATTAGCTTCGTAAGGCCAGCCAGGCATTAGACCATTGCATGTGCGCATTGCCCTTGAATGGGTATATTACAAATATAATCTCTGCCATTAATAGTTCGGCCGTTTTCAGCGCGTATTCTGGAGATGTCTTTGCCTGCGGAGCGAGTTTGCTGTGATCCATTAAAGCGCCATACAACTCCCCAACGGAAGGATCTGAGGGCAGTTCCATATGCCATTATTGCTGAGCACTCATCGCTAGGTCTTACACGCCGTAACTATCTCTGCACCAAGTGCCGCAAGAAGTTAAATGCCCTGCAACACCTACTCCTGAGGATGCAGGTGAAATGTTGCCTATGGATGATGATGATAGCAGGCAGGAAAGCAGCAGTTCATCAGACAGTACCACTGAATCATTACCATCTGATTCAGAAACCTCTATCTTTAAAAGACCAAGGGTGGAAGGAGAAAGTGAAACTACTTGCAGTAAGGATGATGATACATATGCTGTTACTAAAGCTGATGGGGAAGAGATGATTGAACAGCTAATAGAGAAGCTCAAGTCAGCAACAGTAAATAGTGAAAGGCTGCTAGTGTTAACAGCTGTGCCCAAGAGCTGGTCTGTCCGCAAAACCGCTCAAGTATTTAATGTATCCCGCCAGTTTGCAGGAAAGGCGAAGAAGCTGGTTGAAGAAAGAGGTGTGCTGTCCAGTCCGTACCCTAAGGAGGCTAAAGCTGTTACTCTGGCAGAGGAAGAAGTGCACAAGTTCTATCTTTCAGATGACATTAGTCGTATAATGCCAGGAATGAAGGATTATGTCTCTGTTAGAGGAACCAATGGACAGAGGGTTCACCAGCAAAAGAGACTCCTGCTATGCAACCTGAGGGAAGCATACAGCGAGTTTAAGAAACGCAACCCGAGACTAAAAGTAGGTTTCTCCCGGTTTGCACAGCTGCGTCCCAGGGAATGCATTCTAGCTGGAGCCAGTGGCACACACACTGTCTGTGTGTGCCAGATTCACCAGAATGCCAAACTGATGATGGTGGGAAGCAAACTAGAGAAGCTGTACAATGGGGAAGTTAATCACTATCGCCATTGCCTGGCTAAGATGCAGTGCATCCCACCAAGTTTGGACTGCTCCTTGGGCACCTGCACAGAATGTCCAGGTGTTGAACAACTCTGTGCTGAGCTGCAGGCCGTATTTGATGACAACGATATTGACAAGGTGGAGTACAGCCAGTGGACAAATACAGACCGGTCAACACTTGAAAGGAAAGTCCAAGGTGTAGACGAGTTCTTGGAAGATTTCAGCGTAATGATGCAGAAGCTTCAACTGCATGACCTCATAGCCAAGATGCAGGCTGACTTTATGCGCCAGAAGAAACAAAACCTTGGGCCAGGAGAGTTCCTTGTTCTTGCAGATTTTTCTGAGAACTTCAGTTTCGTTGTACAGGACGAGGTCCAGTCCTTCCACTGGAACAACAACTCTGCAACAATCCATCCATTTGTGTGCTATAGCAATGAAGGTAGCTTCTGCTTTGTTGTGATTTCAGAATACACACAACATGATGTGATTGCTGTACATTTGTTCCAGAGGAAGTTGGTGGATTTCCTGACCCAGCAATGTGGTGGCCAGCGTCCAAAGAAGCTGTACTACATGTCCGATGGGTGCGCAGGTCAGTACAAAAACTGCAAGAATTTTTTGAACCTCTGCCACCATTTCGAAGACTTTGGGGTCTATGCTGAATGGCATTTCTTTGCCACATCACATGGCAAATCGCCATGTGATGGTGCAGGGGGAACCCTAAAGAGAATCGTAACAAAGGTATGTCTCCAGCGTCTCTATGAAGACCAAATCTTAACTGCTCATCAGCTCTTTGAATTTGCTGTTAGCAACATCAAAGGGATGCATTTCTGCTTCACTGATACTTCACAACATGAGGAAGAAGCGAAACTGCTGGAAGAGAGAATGCAGAAAGCCAGAACTGTGCCAGGCACCCAGCGGCTACACTATTTTATTCCGCTTTCCACCGAAACTGTGGAAGTGCGGCAGTTCTCTACCAGTACTATTAGCAGGGTGGAAAGGGTCCTACTCAAAGGCTCTACTACTCCTTGCACTCCACCACCTGTTGCTATGGGATATGTCACAGTGGCATATGATAACTCATGTTGGCTTGGGTATGTTATTGGTGTCAATGAGTTGGAAGGTGGTGTAAAAGTGAAGTTCCTTCACCCACGCATACCTTCGAGCTCATTTGTATACCCCAACCGGGAGGATATAATGGACATGGACCCTTCTGACATCCTGACCCATGTAGCCCCTACTACTGCAACAGGCCGAACATACACCCTAAGTAGAAAGGAAATGTCAGATGCCACAACTGCTCTAGCATTAAAATACCAGTAGTATGTTAGGACTCAATATCCCATTAGTATTTGTGTATACAGGTACATGTACATGTATGGAATGTGTTTGTCTCAATATACATCAATCAAAACGCATTTAAAATATATCTAACATGTACTTGTGTAATGACAGCTTGTTTTGTTCATTTGTGACTGCATACAGCACAGTTTTGATAGTGCCCATAGCTGTGTAAACTACCCTATGTAAACAAATAGTTGCAAGGAGGAATAACATGGCTGCCAGCCCCTTTTTGTGCTGTCCCAGCCCTGAGAATATGTGTCCCAGTAAGCTTTTCAGTTTAATATGTCTGGGATGTGATTGGCTAACTATAGTATAAGTTTGGTGCGAATCCTATTTTCATATTTTTGGATAGGTCAGAACTCATTACAAATTCATGACCCTATTCATATAAGGTGACAAGGAGTTATTAAAAATAATGATTTTTATGTAGATCCAGATATTTGCAATGTATTGGATATATTTGAATCAATAAGAATGTTTCAGGGCTCAGGATGTGCTCAACCGAGTTAACCGAGGTTGTGAAAAAAATGAAAATTTTAATTTGTTGTATTTTAATAACCGTACATTATAGGGTATACAAATGTATAGCAATTTTGCATACTCCTGTGGGGAGAACACATGGGGAAAATAGCATGTCCAAACTAGACAATGATGGTAAAAGGGTGGCAAATATATATATGGATTTACCCTTACTGAGTCCTTTAATATGCACAAGGCCATTGACTATCCAAATTTGATTAGATGTAACATATAAGTTATTTCAACTATTTTGTAATTTAGGGTAATCCATGATGCAGATTTAAAATAGCACATGTAACCATTTACATCTAATAACATAATTGTATGTATTGGCTGAGAACAATGTCTGTATACTTGTAGGGTTCTGATGGAGAAACTGGATTTCCAGGTGAGAAAGGAGAGAAAGGTACAAAGGGACCAAAAGGACTACCTGTAAGTTTTGGTTTTGTGAGACAATGTTAGTTTATTACTTAGCACTCACTGGTGATAACAGGGACCTCATGGACAAACTGGGGTAACTGGCCCTACAGGCATTTCTGGTGCAAATGGTTCAACTGGGTTCCCTGTAAGTGTGATTGCAATGTGTTATGAATATGTCATGCCAGACGATTGTTGGGTTCATGTGGCCACCTTCATTCTTAGACATTAAAATTTTTAAAGACACATGTATGCGTCTGTCTGTCTAGGTTTGAAGCATATAGCATTTACATGTATTGCCCAATGTCATTCTCTATTGCAAGTGCATGAAGACCTATCTTAATCTTGCGGGTACTAATATTTGATATGTTAGCGGTTCTGATTGAAAGCACAAAAATGTATTAATCCCATAGGGACCTGCAGGGGACAATGGACTAGCTGGATTTGATGGACCACCTGGGCCACCTGGAATTGCTGTAAGAATGCATGTTTACAGGAACTCCTTCATTTTCACATTCATGTTAAATATGTTGTAATTAATTGTAAATATAATAATGTAATTCATGTGAATAATGCCAGCATGCCTAGGCACTGATCGTAGCCATTACAAATTAGTGCTGGATGTAGCACAATGTTACATGTATGTAAATGAATGTGTGTGTTCTCAAGCAGATAAGCAGTGTTTAATAGTTGAACTGTACAAATATTGTGCATAACATATGGTGCTGTAATATCTTGATCTATACAAAGGTAACCCTCCCACATTTTAGCTGTAAATAAATCAAATTAATTAATAAAAATACAAGCCACATTTGAGAATTGGTTGAAAACCAATCATATTTGTTTGTAATGATCAAAAGAAGGCATGTGTTTTGACTTTTTTTTTCCCCCTTTGGTTAAGAATCATACATGTAATATGTAGCTTTGCTTAGTCTAACATGACAAGCAGTTTTATAAGCATTAAATCATAGGTCTGTAGTAGTCATTCATATTTTTAGTTAAAAAAAACTATTTAGAATTGCCAGACTTTCACAGAACTTCATTCATTACACATGAACACATATAGTCTCTGTGTATTATGAAGGAAAATATTGTGAACTATAATATGACTGTATTTTGATAAAGTTGAACGATTGCAACTAAACTTTGAGGCCATGGTGCTTTCTTACTGCCTTGGCTGATGATGTAATTGTGTTGTAATTAAATCATTAAAAGTTCAGTAATTATGTGCATGGCAAATGAGCATTGCATTGGTTCCCAGTAAGTGCATGTACACCCTACATGTAAACATATCCTAACAACTGATCTTCTTTTGTAGGGTCAGCAGGGACCAACAGGACCTAAAGGGTGGCCTGGAATTCCAGGAATGTTTGGACTACCAGGACCAATGGTAGGTTGAAATATGTGTTTGCACTGAATGGAACAACAAGAGGGTCTTGCTTTTTTGACTAGACCAATGCAGTTGCGCTATCTACATGTTGTGTAAATTGCACTAACCAATTGTTTGTACTGTATAGCAGGAAACTTTGAGGATGAAAATGCTTGCACATTGTGAAATTAAATGTTTCATTGTTTGGTCACGCCATGCATAACACTAAGCATCCTGCGAGCGAAATTTCCACCCATGCATATGCTAATACTTCAAGTCACTGCTTTCTTGTAGGGTCCAGTGGGGTTGCCAGGAGTGCCAGGTCCTATTGGAGAACCTGGAACGCAAGGCAGTCCAGGCATTCCAGTATGTCCCCCTGTACCTGAATTGGGAGTGATTTTTTATGCCCTTTTCAGGGTCTTCCTGGTGTGCCTGGAAGCCGGGGTCTGCCTGGAAAGACAGTAAGTATATGCCAGTGTACATTATTATATGATAGAGTATTAGTATATAGTAACTCATATTGCATACCTATACACTTCATATGAATTATTAAATGTGGAATCGTTATACGACTCTACTGGTTTACTATTTGCTTATACTTTAACTGGAGTAGCAAACCTTTGCACAATGTGTGAATACAAAAATGCAGTATTGTGGTTACTCCAGTGTATGACACATACTTCATATGTTAAAGAGGTTTTACATTAGTATGTGCGTACAGATGTTGTTTTAATGACTAAATTAATACCTCGTTAGGGTCATATTGGCCCTCCAGGACTAGCTGGGCCTCCTGGGATGACAGGATCAGATGGAAATAAGGTGTGTTTTATCTGCTAATTAATTCTGTACTTATCCACAGCCAGTCCCAATAGTTTCAAATGAGATAAAATGATATTAGAACAACTACATGTATACGTACATGTATATGGTAGTGTACTCAAAGCAATACTGTGCAGACCTCTATCAAACCTGTAAATGCCTACATGTATGTCAAAGAAACACACTCTATTTCAACTCATGGGGTATTTTTAGTTGCATTCTCAGTTCATTGTTGAAAACAGAAGCTGTGACTTGCTTGCGTGAAATTAGCTATAATGCTATAGTAGACAAAATATTTCATCAGACTTTCACCAAACTATTTCATACTTGCGGTATTTACATCAAGTGTTATCTTACCTTGATCAGGCCCAGTGCTTGAGCCATGAGATTTGCATAAAGGTTTTGATTTGCATTGGTATGACATAATGCATGTATGTATCCCTCATGTATATCTTTATATCTGAATTAAATAATAATAAGGGGATTGGGGGGGATGGGGGGGGGGGGGATTGTAGCAGGATTCATTATGCACTTGCCTTCACATTATTGTACTGCTTCACAAGTTTGCACATAATTCTAATCATCAGGGTGTTCTTGGGCCCAAAGGATTTCCTGGACCAATGGGAGCAACTGGGTTTCCTGGTAAACAGGTGTGTTAATTGTACTGTGAGAAATTCTCTCGTAGTTACACCTTTTTATCACAGGGATTACCTGGGCCTCGTGGGCCACCTGGAAATAAAGGAAGCAAAGGCTATGCCGGGGATTCAGTAAGTCATTGAGACTTCAGACTTCGCATTAATATTGGTGCTAACTAGGGAGTAAAGGGGAACCCAGGCCCTCCTGGACTGCCTGGGAGAATGGGGGACACTGGAGAAATGGTTCGTTCAGTTAAATGAAGAGTGTGGATGTATAAGTCGATGCTTAACTTTTGAACGTATAGGGAGATATTGGTGAGCCTGGAACTCCTGGTGCACAAGGCTTAAATGGATTACGGGTGAGAAATTCAGGAAAAGGAGCAAATATGGAATGTGTGTGTGGATTTGTAGGGTCCTCCTGGTACTCCTGGAAGAAATGGACTCAATGGGACACAAGGACAAAAAGGATATCAAGGACCTGATGTAAGCTTACTAGTATATGATATTTATTTTGAGTAAACTTCTCTAATCACCCTTGATTTAGGGCCCTCCTGGAACACCTGGTGTGAATGGATCCACAGGGCTTCCTGGAATGCCTGTAATACTATTGTTAGCAGCTGTTAACTGCTGCTCTGTGCTATGATCTGTGGTCATGTTTCAGGGACCTACTGGCTCTTCAGGCCCGAAAGGAGATGCTGGCGCCAAAGGAAAAAAAGGAGCAGTGGTGGGTTGCCTGCTCATACTTTCATCTACACTGCAATCACTGCTACTTCATATCTCTTATAGGGTGGCAAAGGGGTCAAGGGTCCAAAGGGTATGATTGGGCCTACAGGACCTAAAGGAACACAGGTACAGTAAGCATTGTTATTGTGTTCTCGTGGTGCATGTTGTTTTATATTCACCTGATTCTACAAAAGCACATACGTATCTTTCTAAATGTTTTCAAGCAAAGTAAAAGCCTTTATAATGTGCTTTTAATTATTTTTTAAACATGAGATATAGTGTACATTTTGGATTCTCTTAGACACCAATTCATTTGCTTGTGCACATAGTATTATAGGATGAATGGACGAGAATGATACCAAGTTAGGGTCCAGAAATAATGAGCGGTAGTCAAGTATTGAATAGTCCCATTTTGAATTTATGACACTGCACAATAACGTCCCAGTTATAATGGATGTTTGCAAATGGACGCAAAGCTTTTTAATGTTTATTAATCATATGAACATGCTGTTCTTAAACTCATTGCATTATGAAATTGAAACAACTAATCAAAACCCTCCAAAAAATCAAACGTATCAGCATTAGTAACCCATCAATGAGATGTGTTAGTATAATATATTCAAGGACTAACAGCTAATTAATATTAAAATTAGTTACAACCTTTTAGTACCTCTTGGTGGGTCACATGTGATTTTTGAACAGACTTTTTAAATCATAAACTAAAGCTGTTTATGCCAACACTATTTGCCCAGTCACTGTCTAATCATGCTTTTAGTACTGGTATAGTTATTTGTGCTTTCACCTGTTATATACAGTTATCTACAGCTCTGCACAGTTGTGTGATTTTTTATAAATATGTATCCTTCCATTATACGACTCTGCAATCATAGGGTGAAAAGGGCTTGTATGGATCATCTGGAGAAGTAGGAAGTGAAGGAGATATTGGAAATCCTGTAAGCCACTAAGACTTTGCCAGTTCTGCATTATACAGATAATAATTTTGTCTCACCAGGGGCTTCGTGGGCCAATGGGTGCTGTTGGAGATCCAGGGCCTGATGGGCCGAATGGTTCAATGGCAAGTTCATTTCCCTATTACTTTTGCACATTTATGCTCATATGTATGTATGTATGTATTATGCATGTATGTATGTATTATGCATGTATATATGTATGTATGTATGTATGTATGTATGCATGCATGCATGCATGCATACATATATTTAGAGGATGTCATTGTTGCATATCAATATGCCTTTACTAGTATGTGTAGGCATTTATGTTGTCATGTCTGATTCAAATCGGCCAGCAATTTATTTTTCACTTTTTCATTTTGTTGTGCAGGGTTTGATTGGCCCTCCAGGTGCTAAAGGAGATAATGGCGCCGATGGGCTTGATGGACCACCAGGAATAAAGGTACCACATCTTCTTTCTATACATGACACCATATATTTCATGCATTCCCAAATGTCAGGGACATATCTAAAGCATTTTGTTTCATTAGGGCATGAAAGGTTTACCTGGGCAAACTGGACTTCCTGGAGAACAGGTATCCCATGTGGAGACTAGCATGATTCTTATGCAGTGCATTTGCCTGTGTGTATATGGAAATAATGATGCATTTCGTTTACCTCGTGAATGGTGCGGTGCATGGTATATAATATCGTTATACATATAATGCACTGATGTGTATTATGTAGGTCTATTGAGTTCTAAATTTTGACAGTGGCCTCGACCTTCAAAAAAGGGGATTTGCTTTGAGGTCACACAACATGACCAAAATTATCCAAATCTTGAAACATAATTGAGTAGTATTCCAGTGGTCATATTATCCATCGTTGTTCTAACTATTCCCATGAAATACAGTGTACATTAAAGTTTATAACAATTATTATAAAACATTTGGGATTGTTGCAGCAAGTTTGGAATGTCTTCTACACAGTGATTCTTACGCACTGAGAATCGGACTAACTGTCACGGAGTTGAAGGCACTGAACTTTCATTTCAATGCAACCGTTACGTTTCTATCGCTTGTACTGGAAATTCATTTTTTGTGAAAACAATCCCATGTGCTATATTATATCTTAAATTATGTATGTCGGAAAGCCAATTTTATTACAACTTACATCTATGAGACGTAAGGACGCAAAGGCAAATCTCACCCATTTCAAAGCTTAAGGCAAATTATAAATACGGGAAAGTCCATACTGTATTATTTTCATCATTTGATGCATTGGGGATATCACCTAAAGTACACTCAGCAATTCGTTGTTAATTTCATGTTACAATTATTTTTTTATACATTAAAAACATCCTTTAATTTTTGTAGTCACATTTTAAACTATTACTGTATGATACCACTTCTGTAGGGTGATGTTGGTGACATTGGTCCCCCTGGTGACTCTGGACCTTCTGGAGATCCTGGAGTGCAGGTACATGACATGCATACAGGTTCCTATTATCTGAACATTACCTTTCAATTGTACTATAATACACTCACCACTTGGTTGCAGTATCTTCAGATATTCATCATTAAGTAACCAAACATTGCATTGTCTGTGTATACTTAGACAGGTCCAAATCAGTTCACACTGTCAGCTTGCTTTACTATTACGAGCCGGGCTAATGTAACTTCTGGAACAACATAATGACATTGCCAGCATGTACGTCTTTAGATGAAAACTCGGCTGAAGTCTAATATTTTGGTGCTTTAATAACATGTATGAATACAGACTTTCAGTACATAGATGCAATTATTTGATATTTGTCCACAGGTGTGTATGTTTACTTCTTAACTACACAACTATATTATATGTTTCTGTAAGGTGTGGTTGTGTTTGTTTTCCAATATTGCAGGGACCACAAGGTCCTAGAGGTCCAAAGGGTCCTGTGGGAGACTCTGGACGATTAGGCTTTCCTGGAATGAAGGTACTGTGTGATTTATCTGTGCAACTGACTTCTAAGAATCAATTTCCATTCTTATAGGGTGAGGATGGAAGTCCAGGTTCCAATGGACTACAGGTAAGTTTGCATGCAACTCACTAATGCCATTGCAACACATCTTAATTATTGCATTTGACAACTATGGCAAAAAATGTATGTGCGATTGATATTCTTTCACCCAGCACCTTATCACTTTCAATTACTGAAACTGTTCAATTTATATTAGCTTATGCACTGACATTGTGATGAAGTGGCATGCAACCTGTTCCATATACATGTACTGAGACTGGATCTTGTCTTGTTACTGTGGATGCTATTAACATTTAATAATGCAGATGCATTGTTGGTTATAATGCAATCTAGGGGTTGCCTGGCAAACCTGGCTCGATTGGCCATGTTGGAGAGAGTGGTGAGACAGGACTCCCTGGAAAGAAGGCAAGCCTTTGTACTGTGTATGTTGCCAGAGCTAGTGTAACAAGTACTTCAATTGGTAAATATTTAGTGCTCCCAAAATGTAACTATACATTTACTAACTAAACCATTAATTTATTAACATGATATTTTAAGAGCAACAGTAGGTGTGATCAATCAGCACCAGTCATTTTAGCTTGCATGATGAATCTGAAGTATTGTATTGCACACTAAGAGACTCTAATGCACCACGCATGCTCATGCACATTGTACATAAATCTTGTAGGGTCCAGTGGGTGAGCCTGGGTCTAAAGGTCCTCTCGGCCCTCCTGGGGAGCAGGTAAGTAACCCAATTCAGTAATGAATGATGTTATCGTGTTTGCATCAATCCTGAGTCCAGGGCCAAAATGGTGAAAAGGTTAGTTGTATGCTTTTAAGTAGCTCATGTGAACAGATATTGATATTTGGTGCCATTGTAGGGCAGCATGGGTGCAAAAGGCATACAAGGACAAAAAGGTCGCAAGGGTGTGACAGGAGGGACAGGGTTTGATGGCTCTGCAGGTGCTCAGGGAGAGAAGGGTTACATGGGACCTCCAGGACCAAAAGGCAAGTAAAAGGATAAACAGCGCTGATGGATTTACTGTTGGTTGCTTATTGACTTTGTCCCTGTGTCTTTACCCAAGGCCTGGTTGGTGATGTTGGAGCCGATGGTCCTCCTGGCCCTAAAGGTCCAATAGGTATGGTGGGCATGCCGGGCCTACCTGGGAAACATGGCATCAATGGAACAAATAGCAAACCTGGTGCAAAGGGTTCTGTGGGAGATCAGGTGAGCTGACCAAATGAGGTTTCAAAGAATACCCATAATCTGTTTTCCGATCAGTGTTAGATGAAGGATGAGTGTAGTATTCTTGTGGGTGGATTATTTGCTTGCTGTGCTGTGTATTACCACACTGTATATATCAAAGAGTTGTGTTTCAGGTGGAACAAGTTCATTGAGCTCAGTGTGCCTTCAGTGTACATGAATTGATACCAGTGGCATGATAGAACCCGTACATGTTGCAATAACAGGAAAAAAAAATACCTTTGCTGTTCAGTGTACTGTAGTGGTAAAATACTTCAATTAGAATATTTCATTTCATCACATACTAGTGCACTCTAAAACACAGAACTCCATGGTGGATGATAATAAAATATGTGCTGAATGTTTCGGTCATCCAGACAGGAAGTGTTTCTGTGACTGATGAGAAATTCACAAATAAAATCACCAATCATTTATTATTGCGAAAGTGTACACATTTCATATTATTATTCATAATTAGGGTGACCCTGGTGATCCAGGAGACCCAGGAGCTGTAGGACTGCCGGGTCCCCAGGGTCCTCCAGGCACTAATGGAACAAATGGAGATTCTGGGGCCACAGGACTTCCTGGAAGGTTTGGAGTACCTGGGACTCCGGGGAAAGATGGCAAGCCTGGTAGAAACGGAGAACCAGGGAGTATTGGATTGCCAGGATTGAGAGGTCCTGTGGGAATTATGGGAAAGAGAGGACTACCCGGTAGAGGTAAGTGTAACAATGGCTATTATTGCCTTCGGAATTATGTATCTTTTTGTTGTTATTGTTTCTATTTATTTATTTTTCAGTTTGATGTCATTTGTTGACATAGCATGTGTTTTGAAAGTTAGATAGGTGGTTACATTTTTACAATACAAATTAATGTATTGGGCAATTATGTACATAGCCCACTGATTTTGTTGTAATTAATACGATACATTCTGGATCATTGAGCCATGATGATAGATTTCATAATATCATAAAATCATAGATATATTGATGTGTGCATGCTCAATGAGACTAAAACCACTTTGCTGAAGAAACCACACTGCATTCCATGAATTCATTGTGTCGAACCCAATGATTGATGTAACATGTGGGGCACACGTACAAGGAGCGTGGTTGCATAATAGTCTGTTACAAAGTAACACTAACCTTGAGAGTTTTGTGATGTCAAAATGCCAGAATTGAATTGTTCATTGTTTTGTTAATTATTTATTAAGGATGCAGAACTTTCTACTTTCTCTAAATTATCATTCAAATGGCATGGGATCAACTAATAAACCTATTGTATGTATCCTAATTATTAGGAAAATAATATTTCAGTTATATCTACTATAAGAAAATCTTAATTATAAGCATTTGAAGTTTCTTTCCCCCCCCCCCCACTATTGCACAGTCGGATAGGTTTGAATTTATGCATATTTAATTTTTGTCTTGTTTGATTTTCAGATGGATATAATGGCACGAGTGGCCCAGTTGGTGATGTTGGAGACATGGGAGACCCTGGAGAAATGGGAAGTCCTGGACCCATTGGAATACAAGGATCTCTTGGACTACCAGGACAACCTGGTCCTATCGGTCTACCTGGTCTAACTGGAGAGAAGGTTTGAGATGGGAGTAAAAGCTAAAGAATGTTTACAGTTCACATCAATACTATGCCACTATCTGTAACAGGGGAATAAAGGATTGAAAGGAAAAATGGGTGATGTGGGACCGTCACCAGACATCAGAGGTATGTAGCTACTACTTTCACTGTGTTTTACAATGGTCTGCTATATCTTGATCAATTGTTATTTTTGTATATGGGATCTTTTCCATGAAAAGGGACCTAACACATGGATTATTAAATTTTCAGTATGCACAATAGAAATGTAAAGCCTGTGTTTGAAATGTATGGCTAATTAACTATTCAGAGCCTTACAACTCCATGACAGATACTCTGATTCTCAGTGCGTAAGACACTTTGTGTAGAGGACATATGTTCTAGAATATCAACCAAAAAAATTGAAATCTTGAAAAAACATGTGTTTGGTCCCTTTTCACGGAAACGATCCTATGTTTTGATGATTATATTCTATCAGCCAAAGGTACCTTTGATGACCAAAATTGTTGTTGATGTTTCATTTCAAGCTGTTCACTGTTAGGCATCTATTATCTGTTGTCAGTACTAATCTGCGTGAAACGATCCTGAATTCAGGATCGGTAAAATCCTGAATTCAGGATAGTGAGTTCTTCCGTTTATAACAACCATTGCTGCGAAAATTAAAATCATTAAAACATAGAAGCTGTTTGTTTCAACAATGGTGCACACATTCTATAGCATGGAATAATTTTTATCATCTAGAAAGCTGCCCAAACTTCAAGGATGCATAAGCACGTTGCGTTGCTCTCGCTTACATAAATTAAATGATTAGCAATTTATAGTTTGGAATGCTTACAAAGAGCATTGAACATATCAATTTTACTCCTTTTCACTACTTATTGGTGGTAGCACCTCCAGACTCTTGTTAGAAGTTGTATTTTTATCAAACTTGTACTCAAAATAATAGAAAAGTGTAATTTATTATCACTGTCCGAGCATCCGCCCCTTCTTTTTATGTCCCAACAGTACTGGTGACAGCATTTCTACCAATGCCAGGCATTTCTGCATTGCTCTCAACGACAGAAATGCTGTTTTATTGTTATTTGCAGAGGCTAACCATCGTACCACCCGCTCTGACTCGCTTCGCTTAGTCCGTCTTGAGTTCATTCGATGCTCGTATCTCCTGTGTCCCATACTCTTGAATTTGCTTTTTTGGCTCTCCTTACAGATCTTTGTAACAGTTCCTATCTTGAAAGTAAGCTTCCTGCTCTTTCCTCAACTTTATACCTGACTTTGATGGTATTTGCGAACGAAAAAGGAAACTAAGCCTAAACATAGTTTTTTTCTAAATTTGAACGACTAAACTGGATAGCGCTGTTTAGAAGAAAGCCTACAGAAGCTAAATAGCAAAAAAAAAAATCATCAATACCGTTCGAATTGATGTTGATACGAGCGGCGTAAAGTCATCCTTAATTCAGGATTTCCATCCTGAATTAAGGATGAAAATAGATTAAAGGTTAAAGTATTGTATTACTGTTTCTGATGCGAACTGTTTATGCATGTGCTATTGTAACAGATAATCATATTTGTCCTTTTTTTTAAGGACTATTGATGCTTGTGGGTGACATTGGAGAAAAAGGCATGCAAGGCGGTCATGGAAATGATGGTCCTCCAGGCCCCCCAGGCCCCCCTGGTCCCATCGGTCTACCAGGGGAGAAAGGAGAAGAGGGAGATGATGGTTGGTTGCTCTGCATAGTTTAATATGTACTAACTAGTAAGACATTCTGATATATAGGGCTACAAGGTTGCAAAGGTGAAAAGGGCAATAGAGGGCCTCCTGGATTTCAGGGAATAATTGGTGATACAGGTATGTGTGGAAGTGCCACCAGATCTTTAAAAAAAATTGTTAAAAGAAATACACTGTAGCATAATGAAAATGCTTTGTGTTCCTACACCTTCTGATGTTTGGTAAATCATATATAAATTTAATAATACGACCACAAAATTATTGTTACTTTGTGTTGGATGACGTATTTTGAGAGATCAGGTGATATTGGAGCACAGGGACCAGCTGGAGAGAGAGGTTTCCCTGGAGATGTAGGACCACCTGGCGACACTGGAGACACTGGTCCTCAAGGTCTTCCAGGCCCTAAGGGAAGGAAGGGATGGAAAGGGTTAATGGGAGCACCCGGACTTCCTGGATTGTACGGAGAGACAGGTCCTAAAGGCAACCAAGGATTGGATGGAATAATTGGAGATCAAGGTGACCCAGGACCTATAGGTCCCCCTGGACCACAGGGAGTCACTGGACCACCAGGTATTCAGGGTCCCAAAGGATTGCAGGGAAAGCCTGGGCCATCAGGTGCAAAGGGCGATAAAGGAGCCATTGGAGATGAAGGGCCACCAGGACTCCAGGGGTTACCCGGGCTTCAGGGACCAGATGGACCTAAAGGGGACAATGGCACCATCGGTCCTCAAGGAATGAAAGGGGAGATGGGACCCATGGGGCCACCAGGGGAGAAAGGTGACCCTGGACCTGATGGAGACATGGGAGATACTGGGTTGAGTGGACCTGATGGACCCATTGGACCCAAAGGATTGCCAGGCCCAAAGGGCATCCCTGGCCTTCCTGGGTTGGAAGGACCCAATGGAAATAATGGATCTCGTGGTCCAACAGGTCTACCTGGACCGCCTGGACCTGATGGAACACCATGCCCAGTGACAATACTGCCACAGGTACATAACTGTATTGTGGTATTTAAGGATACGTGTGTGTGTGTATGTGCATGCAAGCTTTCAGGTTAATGTCATGTGGCTACTGTATGTGATGTATTTCATTTGCGTTGTGTTAAATTGTCAGCAACAAAAGATGATTGGCATAGTCCACAAACAAGTAGTTCTTGCGTGTGATTTTACATGCCCGTATCCATATGCTTCCAGACCTCATCTCCTGCATTCCCTGCTGTGGCCAAGGAGGGCTGTCTTGCGTTTGATTCAATAATTCAAGTGCTATATATATTTCTTGGAGCTGAGTGGACTGAAGTTAAGGTGTGTGAAACCACCTCTAACAATTTCACTTTACCATTAATAAGACGTGATTACAAGAGTCATTCACACCTTTTATGGAGAGTGGCAGTTCAAAGAAAATTGTTTCAAAATTTTCACTACATGTGTTTATCAACGAAATATCGTTCAAGGAAATTACAATGAATTTTTGTAATTGACGATTAATGAACAAATGTTCAGGATTGTTCATAATCCCCCCCAGACACACACACACACACACACACACACACACACACACACACACACACACACACATACACACAAAGACTTAATTTTGACTGTTCATTAAATCAAATTGTGGTCATAGTCCACTTCTCCATTAGGGCAGCCTCTTGAGGCATTTCATGCACTTTGGCGGATATGTGTGTAGTGAAGTAGTTATATCAAAATCCTCATAGATCAAGTTCAAAACCCTCTAGTGTCAAAGTTAAAGTAAAAGCTAATTAATTTTAATAATTATGCATCAGTAGCGCAAGATATGATATGCAGTGGAACAGAACTAGTATCAAATTACCTGGTTCAATAGTAAGTTATTCTTGATTATTCATTTTAAATTTATTCAGGTTGAATCTTTACTATTTATATGCATTAATCCACTATTTGATTTGATTTTATTTATTTAATAGTGAGTTATTAAAATTAAGAATCATTACTAGTTTTGTGGTAATTAGTGTTTCGAAGTTATTTTGCTAAAGAGCAAAATTTTTAAATCAAATAATATGACAACTTGTATATGATTAGTGGATTTACACACACTACCCTGAATGGCATTGTTAAAATAATTTGTCAAGCTTTAATTTGGGTTAGTATAAATCCTCCAATTAATTAGAGTTGTCATACATTATTTTATCACATTAACTAATTACTGCGTATTTGATTTTATCTCTACATCTATTAGAGGTAATCACAATTTAATAACATGGTTTGTATTTGCCTAACTTCAGCCCTGTGTATACGAAAATTCTATACATTTCAAACTGTTGCTAACACTTGGTGTACATTCCCATTTACATGTAAGTTAAACCATGAAACTGGGTTTTCCCATAGGTCAAGTCAAACTGCGTCTGTCAACAATCACCATTATCTATTGCCAAACGAAATGTGGATAACGAGTTTGCAGCATACAATGAAGTGATATCTGAAGTATGTTTTACATATGTGGTGCATGAATGCTTGAATGCATTAAGGATCTTGCATTGTTTTGTTGATGCATATACGCAACACCTACATGTTTGTGTAATATTTATGTTTTCGTTATGTTCAGGATTCACTGTGTGGCAATAAACTTGTTGAAGAAGGTGAAGAGTGTGATGGTGATAACTTTAATGCACAAACGTGTCAAAGCGTCCTGGGACGTTTGTAAGTGTGATATTGGTGGAACTGTAATGTTTTGAAAGATGCTTACTTTTTCAGCACTGTGGGTTCATTAACTTGCACAAAGGATTGCAGAATGATGAAATCAAGTTGTTTGACATTGGCTGTGAGTTTATCTAAGAACAACCAATGACTGGTTTTCAACAACATGTTAATAATTAAATTGCAAGTTTGAAAATAACTATGTAAGGAAATTCAACTAACATTGTTATGGTAAATCAAATGCACTTTGCAGACACATAAATTCTGTTAAGTTGGTTGATCTGTTTTGTAAAACCATGTTGCTTGCAATATTTGCATATGCTTCTTCACCAAGCACTTGTGGCTCATTCATTGAACTAATTTGTTCCTTGCTTTTTACACCACTGACCCTTGCTCAGACATACTTTGTAGAGAGGTTTCTACTTTATCTATAAGGTCATCACTATTATTATATTTTGCACGCATAGAAATACTATCCAATACCCTCTCAAGTGTGACACCATGTTGAGGATATAGCAGTGTCTGTATGCAGAAAATTATTTACAATGTAAATCCTTCTTTTGGGCGGAAAATACATGTTTATAACTGTTTGATGTACAGTAATACAAAAGTGAAACTTTACATTGAATGTTTAAAAACAAACTAAATTACATTACATACTTTCATGTGCAAAATCAAATCTGAACTGATACTACATGCAGGCCTGTAATTGACTGGCCATGGGTTGTAAGGGAAAATAATTAATGGCTATCATACGTAAATATCCTTCCACCCTAACCAATGCAGTTCACAGTGTTTGCACTGGCTGGGCAATTCAATGGAGATCTCAGGGGTACCAATGAGAACTGTCAGGCTGAAGCCGTGCAAGCACAGCTGCCAGGAACATACATTTCATTGCTTCATCCAATAGTACATTCTCTGTCAGTTACCGATGACAACACGCCACTTGTGAATATTAAGGTTAGAGTGCAGCAAATTTAAAGTGATAATCATCCCTGTCATTTTGCTGTCCTTAGGGCGAAATTGTTTCTACTTCATGGAAACATTTGTTTGAACAAAATCAGTTGAACATGGCACATATTCAAAGTGTTGACGGACATCCAGTAGTACTGTAAGTGCTTGCTTATTTAATTTGCTGCCTTTATGTCACTACTTATGGCCTTAGAAATGGAATTTGGATAGGTGACATGATAACTGACTGTAATAAT
This sequence comes from Ephydatia muelleri, assembly GCA_013339895.1. Classification (NCBI taxonomy): domain Eukaryota; kingdom Metazoa; phylum Porifera; class Demospongiae; order Spongillida; family Spongillidae; genus Ephydatia; species Ephydatia muelleri. The sequence continues at coordinate 4,275,452 of JABACO010000012.1, read as the reverse complement.
TGGCAATCAAGTTCCAGCTTGACCAACGGAACTGCTCTTGTGTGGGAGAAGGGACAGCTGGAAAGACAAAGTATTGAGTGTCACCAGATGCTGTCACTGCTGTGTGTTTTTTCCAATAACTAAAAGACCGTCATTTCTTTGTGTGTCTATTTGTAGCTAGTTCTACAGATGTTTTAAATTACATGTTCATTCAGGTAACAAGAAGGTGTATTTGTCATGAAGACGATGCACTAACACTGCTGTCTTTTATGTACTTTCATCTGGCTAAGGAAGCGAAACTAAATGTTTGGTTGCTGCACCCATGATATCTGCCTCAGCATATGCATTTTTCACATTGAGTGACATGCAATGATCTGAGAATCCAGCTTTCATCAAATCACGTCTCAAAATCTGACAGAATTTTATGCAGAGAACCATATACATTGAGAAGTTATATGCATATAGCAAACACTAGAAGGGCAGTTGCCCCCCCCCCCCCCCCCCCCCCCGTACCATCCAATGACCATCAAATTGATGCAGCATCTATTTGCACACCATTTCAACACACAACATGGCAGATCCGACACACACACACACACACACACACATTTACAAGCTGAAAGGTCAGAATTGGAATATGATCAGCCACACATGTTGAAATTAGTCTTGGTAGCCATTATGGATCTGCTGTTTACACGAAAAAACAAAGTGATGTCTACAGTAGCATCAAAGCACTGCATGGATGAATTAACCAAGCAGCTCAGTGATAATGGATTCAACATATACAGGGGTGGGGTTTACTTTCGCCCGATTCCAAAGCGAAGCTCTTCCTTGGAGGGTAAAAGGCATGTTACAACTGTGAAATTAAAGCTCATCAGAGTGCAGAATGTCCCACGCCAAGCATGTTGACCAAAACATACAGTGTATCAACAATCAAACACCTTGAAGAAATATCTTCTACTATGGGGCCTATGCAGTGTGGTTTCTTAGCCAAGACAACAAAGCTGTCCTTTGCTGATGCAGATTGAATACAGAAGAGTGAGTTTACAGGACTGTGATTGGGTAGTTGCTGATCAGCACAAGTTGATCCTATCTGTGTATGCTGGTATTGTCTTGCAATGAAATGGTCTTTTTTAGCCAGAAGCTTATTCAGGGCCAACATACATTGTGATTTGATCTGGAGAGCACTCCTCATCTACTGCCTAAGCACACACACTTGATTCTGAGAGATAGCTTCTGCTAGTTGAATTGGACTTTATAACCACAGATAATGCACGGAAGCCTGCTGTTGTCATTGCTGTAGATGGTGAACCAGATGAGAATCCTTGCTATTAGAAGGTCATGATCATAGAAATGGCTGTTCATCATTTCTTGTAGAAAACTCTGCATGCATTCTGTACCAAAACAAACGCTCCTAGCAGGTTTTAAATGAATATAAATGTGAGTGTATGTGTATGCAAGTGTTGTGTTCAAAGGTTCATTTACACAATGTATACTGGTACACATGCATAAGGGTGTGTGAACCCAGCATCATGGCATATTCTGTGTGAGCTGACCATTGTGTGGGCAAAAAGGAACTGACGTCACAGCAAGTGGTACAGCTTAGTTGCAAAAGGCATAAGGAATGATGAGTTGAGCAATGGTTATGTCTTGGAAAGCTTCATCACGTGCATAATGTGAGTGCATAGGAACTTAAAGCCTTACGCATGTTGCGATGAACATAGTGTTATTTCATGTGGATACAGTGTGTTGGGCAAGTGTACATTGTATAGAGGACCAATCCTATGGGGTCATGATGTATGTGCAACGAATCAATCTATGGACCAATCCTATGGGTCATGTACAAAGGACCAATCCTATGGGACAGTGCATGTAGCTACATACTCCTATGCACGGTCTCAAGTGAGGCTTTATGTCAAGTACGAAGACCAGATATATGGGAACTCAACATGCACAAAGAGTAGTTGTCAAAAGGAATACTTGTACAGAGGATATGTGCAATAACACACAGAGAGTCGGTACATCAAATCAGTGGCCTGTACAAACATGCACAACAGCAGTTTAATAAATGGAACAGAATGCATGCGCATGTCACAATGTTTGTGAGTGTGTGTACTGTGCATCATTACCAGACAGGTTTATTGTATGCCACATACATGTATAACCATCTGGTATGTGTAAGTACTGTGTACTTGAGTGTGTGAGAATATGCCATTACGATGATGTACAGGTCCATATGTGCAACAATGCAAGCGTGTTCACAAGTGTGAGCCAGCATAAGCGCATGCCTGTTCATGTACTATGTTGTGTAATCCCAACAAAAAGTTCTTGACTTTTCTTGGCCAAGGTTCTTACTATCTTGACCAAGATAGCAAGATTCTTGATCAGCATTGTAAGAATGCTCTTGACATTCTTGCAAGACTGCAAGATGCGGTTCTTAATATGGCAAGTTTCGCAATATCTAGTTCAAGAGATTTGTAATGATAGCCAAGGATCTTATTATCTGTAAATAGGTTCATTAGCAAGGCAAGAATTCTGTGTTAAGAAGGTCAATATTATTGCAAGACAGCATGCAGTTCTCTATATGGCAAGATAAAGTCCAAGTCAAGAATCCCAAAGTAGTTCTGATTATTTGGACCAATATTCAGTGCAACATTCTTGACAGCAAGGCTAAAAATCTATTTATTTTTACAACGTTTATGCCAAGGCGGAAAGTTTAAGGATTAAATATGGTATGACAAATTCTTCTTACAATTCGGTGCTGGAATGATGGAATTAAGTAACACTCATGCTATGCTATATCTAGTGTTGTTATGTGTACATGTAACACATTCAGCAAAATTTCACTTATCACCTGTAATGCACATACATGTTTTCACCAGACAAGATTGCAAGATCAAGACCACAATGGCAAGACTCATCTAATGAACCTTTATGTTATTCAAGGTGGTGCCATGCATAGCATTATAATTGTGGTAAAATATATAATTGTGTGAAATTGACATTTCATTACAACAATTAAAACACTACATGTGATATGTACTCAACAATCAGGAAATGTAATGGGCATTTTGTGATATACTATATTTATACATCAAGAAAACAACAAAGTACGTACCAAGTAGACACAATACTGGTGATACAACCATGGGATGTTCAATACACAACTAATGATGCTCATAAACATTAGGCATGACGATGATAATATCAGTTGATGAGTGCTTGATCGGAACATGGACACACTTCTGGATCAAATTTTTAACTGCAACAGCCACAACTTGTTTCAAAACTGATATTTTCTTCACTTTAATGAAGTGTCGACATGCCATGAGAGCATTCTGTGCAAATATAGGTCTACTAACTATTGAGGTATCCAGAATACTCTCGGGAAGTTTGGTAAACACATCCAATATAATAATTGGTCCTTCTGTAAGAATGCAAAACTTTCTAATTGACCCCAACATTGTTCTATCCTCATTCTTAAACTCACAAATAGAGCTATCACGCAATCTTTGGATTCCACCTTTTCTGGCCCGGTATGAAGTTGCATTGAAAGCGAAAGATACACAGGTAGTTACATTATTTGTATTTGGAACAAAAAATCCAGCCTTCACAACTGCATCAACTTCATCTTTAAGAAGACTCTGTTGGGTGATTCTTCCCAATGGTCCAGTAGGTATGCATTTATCTCCTGAGCCTAGAAATGTTAAAGTTCTGCTGTTTTCTGATTTAACAAATTTATTTCTAAATTTAGGTATAGTATACTGCATTGATATAGCACGAGAGATGCTTGGTAAGAAGTTTCTATTACCATGACGATGCTTAGTAATATGTCCATTCATGTTCTCAAATCCAAATGTTGAATAGGCCCAGAGAGGACCTAACAATCGGACATAACTGCATAAATGTATGACGCAGTGCAAATTGGCAGTTAGCATTTCTTCTGGATACAGTTCTGGCACCAGCATATAAAATTCCGATAGCAATTCTTCAGCAAAGTCAAGATCCGTTGCAGAAATATCCACTCCTAATAATAAGTGCATAGCAGTCACAAATAAAGCCCAGTGGTGAATATAGTCAGAAGTTAAGAATTTAGATAATATGGGCAAAGAGTAATACAGAAGCCATGCTCTAAATTCAGAGGCTTTCCAATAATATCTTTTAGATGTAGGCCGTGGAGAACGTCTAAATTCATGTGGTGGCTTTATTCGATTCAAAAACTTGTCTATTTCCCCTTCATGTTGTCCAAGATAAAATCCTAGCCTTTTGTATTTTGGATTCATCCAGCACTCTAAAAATGCCTTAGTTATTCCTTCTAACATAGCATGCATGTAATCCACTGGAATACGACGTATTGGAAGATAGGGTCTCAACACTGAGAAGCCTTTTATACCACACACTGGGCGGGATGTTAACTCTGCTTGTTGAGCCCAACATTTAATATCTTTTTGTTTTCTAATTTTGTGCGGTTCATCAGGATAATATAAGTGGCGTTTATGTTTATGAACACCTTTATCTGTGCAGTAAGGGCAGCCGTAGTATCCATTAAATTGTATAATACTTAGAGCCATAGCTTTAGCAGGTAAGTCAAACACACCAGCTACAAGTTTTGCCTTCAGTATTCTATCCCCCTCTTGTGTTGCAAACTTCATACCATCCTTTTCTAGTTTGTCAATTTTGGACAAAACAGGTGGAAGCAGTATTGTCATAGGGGGTTTGCAAGGTCCTAGCCACAATGCACAGACCATCATATTTTCGGCATTCATCCGAATCGCCGGAGGAAGAGAAATAGTGTACATAAGTACTGGCCACAATGTTTGTGCTACAATAGAAATGAATAGAAACATTTTAACTCATATTGCTCAACATACCTGAAGACTTAAATACTGGAACACCATCACAGCACATTATTAAGCCAGCATGCTCAGGAACCGAAAAAAAACTCTCCTTTTGCCTTTAAGTCTTTGTATACATATCCATCTTGTACATCCTGAATGCCTTCAGTATGATTCCTGAAGTAGTATCTGAATATTTCATCCCATTGCTCTGTAAGGTTTAAAAAGCTACCATACATTCACGTACATACCATTTCTATGTATTTTTACCAGTAAAAATGTTGACCAGATGTTTTTCAAACGGAAGAAATGTAAGGTAGCACAATGTAGCTGCTGCCTTAGTACAGGAATCATTTGAACAGAGATTGGAGTCCTTAATTTCCTTAAAACATATAGAACAAAATGTGTGTACTTCAGACTCAGCAACAGCCTCTAATTTGTTACGTAAAACATAAGTTGATTTAGCACAATTGCTTGTCTCTGGACAGTGGATCGCAATCAGATCCAATAGTTCTTTGGTGGCGGCATCACTTAAGTGATTTTTTGTGGCAAAATAATTGCATGCAAACCAGCTTGCTTGTGTGCTAATAGGAGCTCCAGGATAGAGGGGCACTGCTGGGGCCATGTGAAAAAAATGCACTACACCACAGATTCCATCTTCATCTATCATCTCACCTTCCCTGTCTTCATCAATGGAGGAATCTGCCTCAGCTGTATTTGCATCAATCTCCGGACCACCTTCATTGACATCACCATCACTATTACTGAGACTTCCTATTTCACTGTTATCATCAACTTCATCTCCTCTCCCTTCACCTTCACTACCACTACCACCCCCATCCTGATCATCATCATCATCATCGTCATCATCATCATCATCATCATCATCATCATCATCATCATCATCGTCATCGTCGTCGTCGTCGTCATCGTCATCGTCATCATCATCATCATCATCATCATCATCATGACCACCATCATCCCCATCCCCATCATCATCATCTCTTTCATCATGACTGCCTTCATCTTCATTAACTGTAACACCACCATAACTATCAGAACAACCACCACCTTCACCACTACCTCCATCATCACCATCCCTATCAAAATGACCACCATCACCATCAACACAACCACCATCCCCACCACCACCACCACCACCGCCACCATCATGACCACCACCATCACTGCTGCCATGACCAGCATCACCACTATCATGACCACCACCACCACTGCCACCATCATGACCACCACCATCACTGCTGCCATGACCAGCATCTCCGCTATCATGACCACCACCACCACCACCACCACCATCATGACCCCCACCATCACTGCCGCCATGACCAGCATCACCGCTATCATGACCACCATCATCATGGCCACCACCACCACCACCACTAATATAAGCACCGCAACCATGACCACCACCACCACCACCTTCATGACCACCACCATCACCATCATCAGCAGCATTACAAGCATTGTCATCATCTTCATCTGGAGTGGTACACTTCATGTGTGGGAAATAGCATTTCCTCTTCGAAATGTAGTCTACAATGTAATTAGATGCTACGCAAATTAGTGTAATACAGTTTTGATGCAGTGATATAAATAATATAAATAATATGGATTCGTCCTTATATGCTCGAACGCATACAAGTTTAATTTCTTCCATTCATGTGAACGTCTAGACTGTACACTAGCGGGGGACAATTATTTCATTGTACGCTAAGTTACTACGAGAAAGGTCAAAAATGAATAGAGAATTTTTGCCCCACCGTACCAAAATGCCCCCCTCGTACTATATGTACATGCATAATACATATACACTGTATAGATAGAACATGTGCACTCGTATGTACGTACATACCAGGTTTCAAAATCAGTTTCTCGCGTAGAGTAGTGCTGGAATATGGTACGGGTACATTTGGATCCTTGAGGTACTGTCTGTATCGCTTTCTTCGCTGACATTCAGCCATTTTAATTCTTGCAAGAATAATTATCATTACAAATATATATATTTGTAGTCAATAATATGCAATTTAATTACACACACGCGTAGTTCTACTGATATGGCACCAAAAGTTGCATCGTCTGGGAAACGGAAAAGGACAACATCCAAGCGAGTGCTGGAGTCTATGGAGTCCTCTGAAGCGGGGATAAACGGTGGAACTCTCGAAGAAGGTAATAATTATGTAGCTAGGACCATTAAAATCGCCCTAGCTAACTTTCACAGCTGAGATGTATATGTAAGACGTATATATGGGGTCGAGGCAGCGAAAAGGGACCTAGCGCATATTATTTCAAGTTTTCAAATTATTTCATATTCAAAGAGACACCTATGTCCTCTACAACTTCCTTCTTACGCACTGGAAATTAGCCTGTCCTTCATGGAGTTATGGAGTCCTGAATTTATAATTACGCATACATTTCTATTGCACGCGTGGACTTTGATGCACGCTAGGTCCCTTTTCGCTGCCTCGACCCCATATATATGTAATTATAATTATATATCTTTACAGGCATGTTATGTGTATTCATTTGTTTAGAACACATGTACATGGATATATCCAGCCATGTTGAGTACCGATGTAATAATGTACGTTCAATTCATTTTGAACTTCACTAATCAAATTGTATTCATGCTTGCTGGCCACGACGTGCAAATGTACATGTATGGCTTTGTCTGCGGGCACAAAACAAAATGAATATTGGCTGTCTAGTTAGTACATGTAGTCCTTTAATCTGCACGCTATGTCTTTATAGTTTATTCATCTATCGTATTACACTGACAGCTAACATGTTGCCCAGCTTTGGAAAAGATGACAGTGGACAGTATTCCGAAGACTCGCCAAGTGATAATGAGGTAGCAGAAATAATGCAGGTACACAGAAATATTTATATATGGCAAAGAGTGTACTGATTGCTTGTTGTAGAAAGCCACCTGCAGTAAGAAGACAAGACAAAAGGTGAGCTTACAACTCATACAACTGTATACAAGTGGTTACATATATACGTAGGACACATTCTCAAGTGCATTGAATGAAGTGGAATCAGTGCCAAAACTTTGTCTCACCACAGACAAGGTTAAATATGCAATATATGGGCCAATTGTACATTGATGCTGCATGTTGCATTTATAGGCTCAGGATCCACCAGGAGGAGTGTTGGATAAGAGCCTAACATTACTTGCTGTACGTCAATTAGCTTAACTACATGTAAATTTTAGCGTGTTGGCATCCATTTAATAGGGCAGTATTGAGAAGCTGGCAAATGCTATTATAGCTGCTAGTGCTGCTGAGGATAGGTGTGCAATGATGCGACCTATTATTTCAAACCATGCAATAAAAGAGCAGCCGCAGGGAGCCTCCTCCACACAGCAGGGTCCAAAACCTGTCCCTTCTGTGTCAGGTATATAAAAATTAAAATGTGTTACATGCTACATTTAAAAACGTATTGTGTTGCAGATGACGATAATGTGGACCACAATTATATATCGGTACATACAAATACTTAATGCATGTAGCATTATTATTTTCTATTGCCCCATATCTACAGGATAGTGGTTTGAAGTTATTGGAAATTCGGGCCAGCGATATATTTAAATATTCATTGCAGCTGATGGATGCCCTTTTTTCTGAGGAGGAACTGTCTTCCAGCTGCTACCAGGTGGCTGGACGTGGCACTCTTAGTGACAAGCCACCTCTCTCCCCACGTCGGGTAAAGTGTATGGAAGGTGAGTGTATATTTTTCCATCTGTTTTAATAAGTGTATAAAAAGTTGTACAATTACTTTTAAATATACACAGATTGCATCAAAAAGAAATTTGGAAAACAGTTTGATAGTCACCATGTGGAGATTAGAAAAAAATGCAACCAGAAGTGCAGGGATACAAGGGCAAAGAAGGGGAAGGAGAATACCAGCACTACCACATTACAAAATAGCAGTCAGGCTGTGTAACTTATTTCATGCTATTATATTCTGTAAGTGCAGTTACAAATCATTGCGTAATGAATTACATATACTAGCTGACATTGCATGAGCTTACACATACATGGTGTACGTACTAGTGCTTTGTTATTGGGGAATATTATTAAGTAATGCTATTGCCTAATTAGGCCTAACTATTGATGTTGTGTACAATTAGTACTTACAAAGTACTTGAACATCATAGTGGGCTCCTTGGTGAAGGAACCCAGGAAACATGGGTAAGATACGCAAGAATCATGGAGAAGGAACCCAGGAACCATGGGTAAGAAACTCAAAAAATCATGGCCAAGGAACCAAGTAACCATGTGTATGAAACTCAAGAATCATGGGCAAGGAACCCAGGAACCATGGGTAAGAAACTCAAGAATCATGGGCAAGGAACCCAGGAACCATGGGTAAGCAACTCAAGAATCATGGCCAAGGAACCCAGGAACCGTGGGTAAGAAACTCAAGAATCATGGGCAAGGAACCCAGAAACCATGGGTAAGAAACACAAGAATCATGGGCAAGGAACCCAGGAACCATGGGTAAGCAACTCAAGAATCATGGCCAAGGAACCCAGGAACCGTGGGTAAGAAACTCAAGAATCATGGGCAAGGAACCCAGAAACCATGGGTAAGAAACACAAGAATCATGGGCAAGGAAACCAGGAACCATGGATAAGAAACTCAAGAATCATGGCCAAGGAACCCAGGAACCATGGATAAGAAACTCAAGAATCATGGCCAAGGAACCCAGGAACCATGGGTAAGAAACTCAAGAATCATGGGCAAGGAAACCAGGAACCATGGATAAGAAACTCAAGAATCATGGCCAAGGAACCCAGGAACCATGGATAAGAAACTCAAGAATCATGGGCAAGGAAACCAGGAACCATGGATAAGAAACTCAAGAATCATGGCCAAGGAACCCAGGAACCATGGGTAAGAAACTCAAGAATCATGGGCAAGGAAACCAGGAACCATGGATAAGAAACTCAAGAATCATGGCCAAGGAACCCAGGAACCATGGATAAGAAACTCAAGAATCATGGGCAAGGAACCCAGGAACCATGGGTAAGCAACTCAAGAATCATGGCCAAGGAATCCAGGAACCATGGGTAAGAAACACAAGAATCATGGCCAAGGAACCCAGGAATCGTGCTTAAGAATCATGACCATATATGACTACAAGATTTGTGGGTAATATACGCAAGATTCATGGCCAAGATAAACAAGATCATTGCCAAGCTCATTTAAACCCGAGAAAATGGATGACAAATCTTGCGTAAGATCTTTGTACAAGATCTTGACTTAGAGTAAATCAAGAATCCCAGCAAGTTCTTGGCCAAGGTATTTCAATGATCTTGAGCAAGATCTTAACTTACAGTAAATCAAGAATCCCAGGCCAAGTTCTTGGCCAAGGTCTTGGCCAAGAGCCGAGTGGGCGAGGCAGGAATTAGAAGAGAATTTTAGCAAGGATTATGGCGCATTGGAAAGCTTTACACACGACCAGAGGATTATGCGAAGTGCGTAGCAAATAGCCTTACGCGCGCTAGCTGTGTTGAATACTGCCACAGGAATTCCCTGGGAACCGTTAATTTGGTACGGCCGTCTTGCGACGTGAGAAGTCCTCTTCTTTTTTCTCTAAATCTACTCACATAAACTCACTGCCTGGGTGAGGCAAAAATAGTTGCAAACGGCTAGCCGAGAGGCTAGCTTAGTTTAATGGGCGGAACAAAGAAGTTATCGAAATTTATTGTGGAATGAATCGAGCTGGAAATGTGCATTAACTTTGCACAGCTGTATCTCCGTAACGGATAAAGTAAAAATTAATGAACAGAACACATCAATAGCGACAGGACCCATCTACCTATACACCGAATTTGATGCGATTTGAACGCTCCTACCTGAAGTTGTGGAAGTTTTGAACACCATGGGGTATCGGACCTCGTAACGTCGGCAATGTGCTTGTGCAAGTCACCGAAGTATTTACTCACATAGAGAAATGGTGTAGTATGACGTGTTGAAAATAGGAAGCCGATAGTGTCAACCGTTCAGAAGTTATAACGATTCAAACGCGATGCATTTTTATAACTTTTATATTCCATAATGGGACATTTTATTATCGGGAACGCCCTTATGAATGTTGTATATCTATTAGTAATGGCTACTGTTGGTACCAAGTCTTTGGTTTGTACCATATGCCGGGGGATATTCAATGAACCAAAGATACTTCCGTGTCTACATACTTTTTGTTCATTGTGCTTATTGAAACTGCAGAGCCGTACGCAACCTGATTCACCGATGCGTCTAGCAATGGACTTGACGAATGATCATATGATCACCTGCCCTGAATGCAAATGTCAACACAAAACCAAGGTAAACATTCTTCCAACGGATACATCTTTGCAAAGAGAAGCAACACTCTATGAACTGTCTTCCAAGAAGAAGAGCAACACCTCCTGCGGCATTTGCATTCGTAGCGATACTCGTATATCAGTTGGATATTGTCAGCAATGCGAGTCATTTGTTTGCCAAAGCTGCTCCGAGGCACATCAGTATATGAAACAATTCATCGATCATGTCATTGTGCAAGTTGACCAGTTCGATGCTCATATGGTGAAGCCCAAAGCCATCTACTGCTCAGAACACAACGGTGAAATAATCAACCGATACTGTGGTAAATGTCAAAAGGCAATCTGCCGGGAGTGTATGCTCGGAAGTCACTACAAGCATGAGTTCATACCTGTGGATAATGCGAAGAAGGAGGTTTTGCATTCTTTACAAGTGTTAGAAACAGAAATGGTAGCCAAATTAAAACTTTTCGAGAAATATCTAGAAGAAATCAGGACCATGGAAAATCATGTGACAGAATACCCCAGACACCTTGTAGCTCAAGTCAATTTAAGCTGTGATCAAGCAGTCAAAAATGTTGAAGCTGCTCGAACGAAACTGACATTGGATATCCTGGGAAGTTACTTAGAGTATGGTAACAAAGTGAGAACTGAGAAGGTTGCTGTTGAGAAAGTAATTGTTAGTTTGCAGAGTAGTATTGCGTTTGCTCAACGTCTTATAAATTCTAGCAATGATATTGAAATGCTAGTATTGAACACTCATGTAAAAAGTCAACTTACTGATATGAAAAATTCAACTTGGAATGAAGCAAGCATTAAGTTTCCACCCTTAATTTTTAAAGCTGAAATACCTACTACTATTGGAAACATTGTCGAGTTTGATGCACAGCACTTTATTTCCATCTGTGCAAAAGGTGGAGATCTCACAGCAGGAACTCCATGTAGTATAGCTGTCCAACTAAACAACTGCGACATCCCAAAGACTTTGCCAATAACTTTGGATCTGAAGGTCACATATCGTGACAATAAATCTATGGAGAAGAGGTTTATACCATTATCTGAAAATAATGTGAAATTAAGCAATTATGATACGGTTGAAAGAGGCTGGATAGCAATGGTCACCTGCTTGAATGAGGGTGAACATAAAATAGAAACAACTGTCAGTATTTTTGGAAAAGTATTTGGTACTTCCCTCGTTACTTTTAAGGCTAAGGCACAATTGGTCAAATATAGACCAATGCCTATTGTTGCAAGAGTTCAGACTTGAACACATATCAGACTTGAACGCATACATGACAGTAGCTTTGTAGCGAGTGTAGACATTTCTCAGGTTCATGGATTTTGATTCCAATATATATATGAATTGTTCATACCAGAACAGAGTGTAATATAAACTGTGTGGATCACATCCTGGATTTGTTGTCAAGTTTGGAGTTCATGGTGGGGGAGGAGATGTTATAAAATGGCTAGAATTACATGGAAGACACAAAGTACACTGTAAAGTGAAATTTTCATAGGCAGTAGTTCTTCTCTCACAAGTATATACAGTGATTGTTTTCATGCCATTGATTTTGTATTACCTGATCCGTGCCTTCCAACTCCAGATTCGGAAGAAGCACGTTTCAGCATAGGCGTAGAGTTTTATTTAGCCCGGGGGGGGGGGGGGGGGGGGGGGCTGGGTACATATACAGATACCGGTAAGTTGGGTAGGGGGTGGGAAACACTGCAAACTACATGCATTTGTACATATATATATTGAAGGTACATGACTACGTATACATTTATATGATAAACATTCATTTCATGCATGGAATTTCATGAGGATAAACAGTGACAGATGAGCATCATTATATTGTGGCTATGTTGCATTATGGAGAGAGAAAACATTCATGCGTACAGGAGCGAATTCGTCAAGTAATTGGTTTGAGTCTAATATTTCAGAATGGCAAAAAGTCACTGCAATGTGATTTAACCGTTCTTAGGTCATTGTTGAGCGCAGGTATGATTTGAGTCTTCGAACAAATGCTGCATATGAATCCTCTCGTAAGGGGCATTTGCAACTTGACAGCATTTGTACAAGCTGAGCAAAAGACACGACGTTTGTCCGTGTTGTACTCGATCCAGTTGTACTTCGCTTTCCAACTAAGCTGAAATTTTCTACCCGAACCACATAGCTCCTCAGATCTAAGTTCATTACACTTCTCTGAGGTCATCTTTGAGGTCATCTGACTTACCTCCGAAAGTTCCGCAACGTGTCCGTGATCACGTTGCCTTTGTCCACGGGATGTTCAAAAGCATCTATAAGTACTTCACTCTGCTTACTAGGCTCAGCTGCTGTCGATATTGGTTGCTGACAAATCTTATTTTGAACAAAATAGTACAGTCATTTCGCTTTCATTGTTGTTGTGCACGTGCACGATTTGCAAATTAGAAGGCGGGTCTAACACAATTAAATCATAGCGCATATTAATAACTTTATAAAATGAATAAGTACGCCGGGGGGGGGGCTGAGCCCCCTCAAGAATTAGCCGGGGAGGGGGGGGCCTGAGCCCCTCAGCCCCCCCGTACTCTACGCCCATGCGTTTCAGACTTCAAAAAATTTGCGTTAGGTCCCTTTTCGGGGAAACGCATTATGCTCAATACATGCAACAGCTGCATTCTCAATTCTGGACATGTAGCATTATTATTGAAAAACAATAGCTGAATGAAAGTGAAAAGATGTCTTCACAGAATATGAGGACTAGTCAGAATGTTAGAATAGTGAGGCAGGAATGCAAAATAAAGGAAGTAAAAGTGGCATGAGTGGATAAAACTAGGACAAACTCTTGGAACTATAAGCTTTGCCATACTTGTATTTTATACATAAATATCGAAGGTGTAAATATGATAGCAGTATTATGTAACAATTCAATCCAGTGCCGTTTGTGGAGTGTCTGGGAACAGTTGCATAGACTTGACAATTTTGTGGTCTGAACTGATTCATAAATTTTTACTCATTTCTTTTTTTAATATTCCTTTGTGTTGAACTTCAAATGTTCCAGTTGAGATTGTTGCAAACACCTTTCCCAGAACAGATATGGTTGCGGTCAACTTATGTTCTCCATGTGTAATACATGTGATAGCAACAGGCCAGCACTTCTCTGCCAGGTTGAGGCTACCAATCTTAATGTTACTGTGTGGTACCATCAATTTGAAGTCTGGTCCATACATTACAGACACATTGACAGCAAGTGATGGGATGGTTAAAACTTCAGAAAACTTGTTGAGCATCAATGTGGTATTGAATTCAATTCCAGCAATTATACGTTTGCGTTTTACACTAATGGATATATTCTCATGACTATTAAATTCAACAATATTACCGACAGTAACAGGAATTTCATCTTTGAAGACTAAGCTAGGTAATTGAATTGTTGTGTCATTCCAGCTGGCTTTCTTGAGCTCTTCAACTCGACTATAAACTTGTGTACTTAAAAATAATGTTTCGATGCTGTCATCAGTGGAGAGGAGTCTTTCTGCAAATGCTATACAGTTTTGCAGGCCAGTAACCGTTCTTTCTACAGTGTCCTTTTCCACCCAAACCTTCTTTGCAAATTCAGCATACCGGCCCTTAATATCAGATACTAGCTTCAATCGAGCAGCTTCAATATTTTTGATTGCAAGGTCGCAGCTTGTATTCACCTTTGTTATCAGATGATCAGGATACTGCATCACATGGCCTTCAACATTCTTAACTTTTCCAAAGATATGCTCAAAATCTTTCAATTTTGATATTAATTCCATCTTTTGGCACTCGAGCGATTTTTGTACCACCTTCTTAGCTTCATTTGGTGCCAAACGTTTGTGTTCATAGTGATCTTTCAGAGCACATTCGCAACAAATTGTACACTTACAAGTAAGACAATAACGGCTCAATCGCTCATTGCTATGCACAGTACAATAAATGGCTCTGGGTTTCACCATTTCTGGGTCAAACTTATCTATGTGTACAACTTGATGGTCTTTGAATTGCATCATATATTGATGAGCCTCAAAGCAGCTCTGACACACAAATGCTTGGCACTGTGGACAGTACCCAATTGTTTCACGTCTATTGTCCCGTGTGCACAAAGTACAGACCATACTATCCTCTCGCTTGACTGCCAATGCATGAACAGCTACCTCTTTTTGTAAAGTGTGATCTGTAGGAAGTTGTTCTATCCTTACCTTGTGGTGTGCTCTGCATTGCGGACAGTCCAATTCCTTCACCTGCAACTCCGCGCGTTTTGCCTCCTCTTCCATTTCGGTGTCGCAATGCATATTGTCATCGTATTGATCACAATCCTCTGGTTCACAGTCGTTTCTTTCATCATATTGGTCCTCATACGCTTCGTACTGATCGTCATCTCTGTCATCATATTGGTCCTCATATGCATCGTACTGATCGTCATCTCTGCCATCATATTGGTCCGGGTACTGATCGTCATCTCTGTCATCATATTGGTCCTCATACGCATCGTACTGATCGTCATCTCTTTCATCGTAGGACGCGTATTCCAATTCTACGTGTTGCTCTTCATCCAGATAGTCCTGCACAGATTCTACATGCTCCTCCGGAAGTGATTCCAGGCACGTTGGTTTGCTTGTCAATTTCACTAGACACGATTTGCAAAACGTATGCAGACAAGGAAGAACCTTTGGTTCGTTGAACAATTCCAGACATATAGAGCAAGTCAGATATTCTGATTTCGAGCTGGGACTAAATATAGCCGCCATATTGAGCATCTATAGTCTCGTACCCGTACGCGTACCCAGGAGATGATTATCGTTTTTGTAGCATCCCAGGGATGCTGCTTACCAGTGCAAAGATTCTGAAGAGATTTGTGGTCATTATGGCCTCTAGAACGCAATCACGAGCAGACGTTTATACTACTGATAATTACATACATGCATTTGAACTGGTCAGTGATCGCACAAACTGACCAGGGAAACATCACATCATGCACGGGACGTCGGGGCCTAGAATTTTGCATTATTAGAATCTGAACCTCCTAACCTCCTCCACAGTTGCGTCAAATGGGAACTTTAAGGCCTGATCCCAATTGTATTGCAGTTCTTGGATTCACGACATTATATCCATGCATGTTTGACGAGCACGCTCAACCAAATAAACAAACATTAATATACAACACTCCAAATGTTTGTATCAGTGAGGAAAATGAAGAAGGCCTGCACCATCATCCATGCCATGTCCATATCTCCATTTTACTCTGGACCCACGCATTAGCAAAGGTTTGACTGTTCTGAACAATCTCTATCTTCTCCACCCCGTTTGACGTATACACGTCTGGACTCTGGAATCGGCTAAATGATGATCCTCAAGGATCTGTGAAACATGGAATCACTTCGATGTCCCAATCCTGAACGTTTTGATATTGATGACATGGTATACATGTACATATCTCCCACAAACAAGGGAAATTGTTGACAATTAACTTTCAATAATTGCATTGCAAATTGTTGCTTTAATATTGGTCTAAAACCAATGTCAAGCTAAGCTGAATGACCTAGAAATGATTGCTCTGACAATCGATCTAGTCAGAGCCAGGTTCAGTCGGCTGTACAGGTCAAATGTCGTCTTGGACTTGCTGCTTGACGTACGTGTGGACAGCCAGTCGTGAGGCTCCTGGGCTTCCTTGCCCCAGGCACCTTCCACAGCAAGAGGCTAGGTACACAAGACCATCCCAATTTGGTGCACTTTTGGTCATTTGCCATGTTTCCATGCCTCAGCAGCCTGAGCTGCTGCCCTAGCTGTCATACTCGCTTCGTTTAAAATGTTTGCATTGAGCGGTGAAACGACGTCACAGTCAAGTCCAGAGCCGCAGGCTTACCATGATCCCAGTCAAAAACTAGGATGTCTGCAGGCCGAGAGTGGATCATGGCTGAGCCTCAACTTGAACATGAATGTGGGCCAGATAGAATGACTCGACCAGAATGTCCCTTTTATAATTTATAAAACAAGATATTGCAAAATGAAAATAAACAAATACATAATCACCTAGTTAGTACTACCTATACCATTAATACGTCAACAAACTAGTAATCTGGACAATATACATGCATATATGCCATTGTTTTGGCTCTAAGTTAAGGCGATGCTTAGCTTTCCATAAAAGTTGGAAACTGCCGAGAACTTGGGGCAGGCTTTAAGAGTGGCAATACGTGTAGCAAGCTGGTCAAGTCATTTGGTAGCTTCATCGATATCTCCCCAACAACAGTAGGACTCCACGGATAATAATATAACTTGGGAAATAATTAATACATTTGCTGCATAATTAGAAATTACATAGTCGAGCTCACCTTGGTGTAACTGGAAGCTGGCTGAAACATGACCTCAGACGATAGCAACACACGTCCTCACCACATTGGTGCACGGGTAAACCTGCAGACCTGCAGAAGCGTAACCCTAGTTTGTTACATCACCACTAAATCAAGCAATATTATCAGAAGCAGGATTGACAGCAGGTGCAGCTGCAACAGCCACTGAGATTCGGAAGCATGACAACAATGATGCAAAGTGTGCAGAGCTGGGAAGGGTGTGTGTCCTTGTGGTTTCTGATACCTATGGTGCTTGGGGTACAGAAGCTATGGACCTTTTCTCAAAATTAGCCACACATGTTGCTATGACTTTTATGGACAATGTACATGTATTATGTTTTTCATTACTATAATACACAGATTGATAATGACAAACACAAAAATCACTCACTACACAAATTACCAGAACTGGCCTGTATTTTGTCTCATTAGGACTAAGCTGAGTCTGCCAAATACCTCCTGCCTCACCACCACTTCATTGGAAGCTGAGCCCACAGCCAGTCACTTTACATACAATATCTACACACAAGTTTAATCACTTAATTAATCATGGAAAATTAAGAGACCGCTTACAAAAATAGCCACCCAGCTATGTTGACTTACAAATGAGGTTATGTCAACCAACAGTCACCTCAGCCTCACCCTCACCCTAATGAGGCAGAATGCCAGGGCAATTTTGGCTCGATGTGTCACACCAACCACCTTTATGTATAATGTATATTTGTGCCGAAGACCTCAGGGGGCTTTCTAGCACCAGCCAATATAGGCTATCGCTACTTTAGTAGCTGTCAGTGCCCATCCTCAGGGAGGGTATAACAACGGTAGGTGATGGAAAGGTGGCAGAGATGGTTAATGCAGTTGTCTTGAAAACAGCAGCCATTAAAGTGGTTTGCATCTAATTAATAATAATAGATATTACACGAGGGGGGGGCAAAAAACAAAGTGGAAGACACCATCCCCCAACTTTGAAGAGCTCATTGAGAGCATCACGAATATGCTATTCTTTTTATCAGGGGGGTCTAGGAAAAAAAGTTATGAGGTATCAAAGTTAAGGGGGGGGGGGGGGGTCTTGGCCAAAAAATTAAAAAAAAAAAAATTAATCACTTTTCTTAATTATTTTTTTTGCACTTTAGCTCGCACTACAGCAACATAATGATGGAATCATATTGTTTGTAGTGTTCATGGGTGTCCAATTCATGCAAAGATAGGGCTTAACTGCCTATCTAGTGCGATTGTAAGCTATTTCATTGAAGCATATTATCACGTGACTGAGACACAATTCGTGGGCGTGGCCTTCATACCAATTCACTACCCAATAGTGCAACAATTGAAGCGTCGCAAAGCAATGTAAAGATAAAAACTATACTAACGCTACTAAGTAAGCCACGGATACACCTGGTACTAAGTAACATGCATGAGGTCACGCCGACTCACGCCTCACGCGAGCATGCCCCGCCTGTTATTGTTTAAACGAGTACTTTACCAAATCATGAACGATAATGCGTGCCGTTCTTCAAAATCTTGTTGGAGTACCGCAAACCTTAATTGATGGGCAGGGATGTAATATTCGATAGGCCTACAGCCTGTACATTACGTCATGGCACGAGAGACTGAGTATCGCGAAATTCTATGGTACAAGTGAAACAGCGTCTCCAGCTGCAAGCGACGAAGTGACAACACCTACAACAGCAATCTGCAACGAAGCCTGCTTTCTATTATCTTAATTGTAGGTGTGGTCAATTGTCAATTACGTAATTATTTTAAGGGGCGTGGTCGAAAATGGGCGTGGTCGAAGGCGGAGGGGGGGGGGGGGGTTGACCTGGCCCTTGGTTTTAAGAATTTTTGGGATGGTGTCTATAACTTTTTTTTTTGCCCCCCCCTCGATATTACACATTGAAAATACTCACAAGCTGCTGAAACAATTAATGCTTCTTTTACACCATTTGTTGTGACAGCTGATAGGGCACTCGGTCTTGAGGCAAAGACATTTATATGTCATTTGGCTGAAAAAATAGCTGTAATTTGGCACAAGTCCAACAGTGAAGTGCTGGGCTATGTGCATGCCAGAATGCTTTTTGCTGTCCTTCGTGCTACGAATCTCTGCATTCGCGGCAGCAGAGTGAAATGGAGGAGAAGGATGAAGATTGAGGATGGAACTGGGCTTCCATACCTGCCAGAATGAGTTTCAGCACAGCTTCTTGTGTTTCTTTTGTATTTATTATACTTTTTAGTAGCTTCTGTAGTTGTTTGTGGGTGTTATTCTCTTGTATCTTGAAAATATAGTTTATTGCTTACACATTGAAGTTGTAACTATTTATGGTAATTAATAGCATTTTATTACATGTACTGGGCTAAAACTATAATTAACTAATTCCATGAACGGTCAATCATTTGATTTTTGGGCACTTGATTATGGGTAGTTTTGCCAGTTTGTAATGAATAATTATCAATACAATGATTACTTGAACACATTGTTAAAGACGAATACATGTAATATACTTTTGTGATTAGTTATTCCTTCATTTTGGGACACCCTGTATTCTTACACAGTCAGAAATTATAATTCTGTTAGCTGATTGTCAACTAGGAATGAATCAAAACATGTCGTCAATATGGACTAAAAGTAATAGAATTAAAAGATAACTGAAGCTCTGGTCAACATCATGGCAATATTTTATATCATGGCCAGGATCACATATGTAAATGCTGAATTTAGTAAGTAACTGTAGCCTATATTATAATTTTTAATAGTTATAATTATACAATTACTGCAACTGAGCTTTCCAGTTATCATAACTATTTAATCTACAGCACATGTACTGTATTTTATAAACACATTAGCTATGTGCATATGATAATTTTATCACTGAAACATGTTGGTTACCAGGAACAGTGCTTGAATGAATTATCCAAATAATTTATACACAAATATACACAGAGAACATTCATGCAAACATCACAGGTTTCCACATTTTTCTAGTCAGGGTCCATGTTATAAGTAAACTTGATGATAATAGCAATGCTTCGGGGTGTTGTAACATCAGCTACAACAATCTCATGGCCATCAACAATGCCCAAATCTGGAGTGAAAGAACAGCAACTTTGATACTGTATCTTATCAACAGTACCTCATCACCATCCCCTATCTCTTCTCCCTCACTTCATGCAGACCCTCTCAGAGCAAAGGTCAATAACGATCCCTCATTACTACTAACTTTACACCCAGCAATACAAAAACTTTCTTTTCTTTTCTGCATATAACAAGACTTCTTGAACAACAATAATAGTACAGTATATGTTTCCATTGGGTACTTGTACAGGTAAATATCCCACACTCCATTTTAGCCATGCGCAGCGCTACATGTACTGTACATGTATCATACACACGTGCTCCAAAGTCACTAGTGGCAAAGGATGAAGTGGGGAGAGGGAAGATGAGTGTAGCCAGAACAACACTTGACAGTAATAGCAGCACATGTACATGAACAAAGATCTATACCCTTGAATGAGATTTTAAAGTGCAATATTTGTAAAAACCAAAATCTCACAAAGGCAGGTACAAAACCGATTGCTAATACAATGACTACACTGCACTGTGGAACCAGTCCCTCTCCCACTGTCTATGCACGTGATGTTAGTGACATTAGTTCTATCTGGATTGTTAGAAATCTCCTAAGTTCATCTAACAGCTACCCTGGTTTTCTGTTTAACTGTACCACGTACAGTAGCTGGAAGGGGTCAATCCAAAAACAATTGTACCCCCTTGGTTTCAAATCTGCATGCCTTTTCTCACAGTTGTTCTCCTCAATGAAATAGACAATTTCACAATACATTTGTATACCCTATTTTATTCGGTTCATCCAATACACACTCCTGAATAATTAATTTTTTCCCTGACTTTTCTTGATATGAATGAGTACTGTTTGCACCTTACAAATGGCATGCGTGTTACTTTGGCGTGAAAAGGTAGTTTATATGGAGAACATACCCTTCAATTTACAAATGTGTTATGTATGTCACAAGGGGCGTGGTTATGCATCAATTTATCATAAGGTTGGTGTCTAGCAAAAAATTTTAAGAAAGTTATGCCACCATTTTTTTTTACTGGATACTTGCTCACAGCATTTTTTGATTAACTTAGTGGGAAAATGATCAGGTGGCCTGGGATTGTAATTTAAAGGCAGGTAGCCATCTTAAGTCCCCCAAATCAGTTCATTATCACGCACTTCTCTTGTCATAACAAGCAGCCACACAGTTTATATGAATATCATATCAAAACCACACACACATCACCACTGTTTAAAGTTTATGCAAACCTTGCTCTTAGAGCAACACTGGCTTCCTGCATCTCCTTTCTGCTCAGAGTATATGTTCTACCTGTTGCAGTGGTCGCATTGACACAAGTCAGAACATCTGAGAGGTCTATGTCCAGTAGATCCTCCTGCTCAGGGAACACAAAACAGGGTGCTGGGATGCAGGGGTGTAGGAACTTGACAGTGATGGCATGTTCAGTCTCATGAGCCCCAACAACACAACCAAGCCAGGATTCTCCATCATAAGCCACGGTGACATAGCCACCGATTGCTGTAGCTCGAGGAGAGAGGACAGGTGTACGTCCTACTTCCACCTTTTCTCTTCGAGACACTGTGCTGGAAGAAAACAGCTTCACTTCAACAGTGTTAGCTGATACTGGAATAAAACAGTGAAGCTTTTTCTTTTGCAATTCTGTTTTGTGGCATTAAATGAACATCAACAGGAAACTAAACTATTGGAAGAACGGTTGGCAAGGAGCAGAACTGTTGCAGGCACGCAAAAGCTTCCCAGTATCAGCTAACACTGTTGAAGTGAAGCTGTTTTCTTCCAGCACAGTGTCTCGAAGAGAAAAGGTGGAAGTAGAACGTACACCTGTCCTCTCTCCTTGAGCTACAGCAATCGGTGGCTATGTCACCGTGGCGTATGATGGAGAATCCTGGCTTGGTTGTGTTGTTGGGGCTCATGAGACTGAACATGCCATCACTGTCAAGTTCCTACACCCCTGCATCCCAGCACCCTGTTTTGTGTTCCCTGAGCAGGAGGATCTACTGGACATAGACCTCTCAGATGTTCTGACTTGTGTCAATGCGACCACTGCAACAGGTAGAACATATACTCTGAGCAGAAAGGAGATGCAGGAAGCCAGTGTTGCCCTAAGAGCAAGGTTTGCATAAACTTTAAACAGTAGTGATGTGTGTGTGGTTTTGATATGATATTCATATAAACTGTGTGGCTGCTTGTTATGACAAGAGAAGTGCGTGATAATGAACTGATTTGGGGGACTTAAGATGGCTACCTGCCTTTAAATTACAATCCCAGGCCACCTGATCATTTTCCCACTAAGTTAATCAAACAATATGTAAAATGCTGTGAGCAAGTATCCAGTAAAAAAAAATGGTGGCATAACTTTCTTAAATTTTTTTGCTAGACACCAACCTTATGATAAATTGATGCATAGCCACGCCCCTTGTGACATACATAACACATTTGTAAATTGAAGGGTATGTTCTCCATATAAACTACCTTTTCACGCCAAAGTAACAAGCATGCCATTTGTAAGGTGCAAACAGTACTCATTCAAATCAAGAAAAGTCAGGAAAAAAATTAATTATTCAAGAGTGTGTATTGGATGAACTGAATAAAATAGGGTATACAAATGTATTGTGAAATTGTCTATTTCATTGAGGAGAACAACTGTGAGAAAAGGCATGCAGATTTGAAACCAAGGGGGTACAATTGTTTTTGGATTGACCCGAAGGCATTTGTGGCTTCTGAAGTCAGCAAGTCGTACGATAATACCTTTACACTTTTTTGCTGACCTCTGGATAGATCTAGAATCCATGGCCAACTAGGTTTCCTTGTTTTAACTATGCTGATGAAAACACAGCAAAATGTCAGGTCATTTTACCACTGACCAGGTGTACAGGTAAATTGTGGTGAAAGGCATCACTGTCTGAACAATGCATACTTTTTTCTGAGGTAAGACTTGGGGTACCAGTATGAAGCCCTTGTAACTTTGCCCACATATCATTTTCATTACCAACAATCCTGTTGATATTCCTGAAGGTTTTGCAGACACATGACAATAAAAAAATCTATTAAAATTAATGGAAAGACTATGGATTTAAACAACAACATCCCCTGATATAGGGTGCTATTGATGGGTGGCCTGAATTGATTAGAGTAATTAGAAAAACTGATTTAACTCTTTGAACGCCAATTGCATATATACATACATGCTCACAAAACGAGAATTATCTGCCTCACCATTCATGCAGTGCTGTGTGTTATATTGTGTTGATCAAAATCACTTTGAATATGCATGCAAATGCAATACTGACATGCATGTAATCCCACAGTCATATAGATGTTTGAACATATGTGGTCCCTGTTTGTAAGCACATTTTGTGTGTCCATTATAACCCACTGGCCTTTTGTTGCAACAACCCATAATGCAAACTTGCAAAAGGGGGGGGGGGGGTGAACAGGCAGGCAATGATATACTACACTGATCTGGGCTACACATTCTTGTTCTTGGAGTATTGAAGTGATGCATTAGTGAAGTCAAGTGAGGTCATCTGAATAATGGGGTTCTTTAGCCAGTGTGAGAGGAAACATAATTACTTTGTACATGGACTTCTAGTGCAGCAAGCATGTATGCATCATAGAGTTGTGACTGATCAACATATTTTTGCATGCAATATCTAACTCATGCATGAATGGTGGTGTAATGGTTGTGTGTGCATGCATGCATGTACTCACTTGGCATTCAAAGAGTTAAAGATGAAATATACAATTTTTGTTAATTACAGTTAATAAAGTGATAAATGGACAACTCATGTACATGTACGACAGGTACATGCCATTATGATTAATACATAAAGGTGACCCCATGCATACATGTAGATCCTGCCATCATATCATCCCAATCTTCCACAGTACCTAGTAATGCAGCCTACCTGAAAGCTTCTTCTTAAGGTTTGGTCTGGTGGCCACTTCAAGAGATGCAAGTGTCTGTAATAAGTAACATGCTGTGTAATACACTGACCTGTTCATCACAATATGGAAATGTTCTAAGACAAAAATACACGTCTCACACAAGAATTAAAATTTATTGCACACGTTACTAATAATTGCAAATTGACATATGCACTCATCTGTTTGAATTTTCTTTTCATTAGTAAATAATTTTATTCAACAAACCAAGTACATATAAGGAGTATTCACACAAACATAATTTCCCTTGCCCATAGTTTTACCATCCACCAACATGGCTCACAGATAAGAGGCACAACAGAGATTGGAGAGAGTTACTGAGGCCCCTACAAGTACACATAACTTACCTTGCCCATACCAGCTTGTGATTTGCCATTTACTATTCATTATCAAACAGAGCTCTCTAAATACAACACATACATGTGCAATAGCATACAACGCATGCACAGATGGACAAATGCATGAACACATACACATTATCAGATCTTTAGATGTCTGCAATGCAACTACTGTACCCTAGCATGCATGAGGCATACACAAACATACCGACATATAGAGAGTCTTGTTTTTCTCACCAACTACTGTGGTCAGTGAAGGAGACTTCATTGCACTAAAGGGAGAAAGAGCTCACAGTGAGTGGCTACCACAGACATGTATGTAGTCTACCAGCCTTACAATTTCTGGTTTTCACAAAGATAATTGTATACATCCTGTAAGGTGGCATCTTCGTGAAATGTTAATGTAACCGGTTTTGAAGAACAGGCTGGGCAATCGTCCTGTAAGATCACATGATCATGGAGCCCACATCAGATCACATGGAGATCAAACAGTGAATACCATTGCACACAATACAAAATGCCACACCTTCTTTTCAGCTTCAAATGTGTATGTGTATACACCATCAGTATCATTAAACACCATGTAGTTCTGAAGTGGTTTGCTGCAGCTGGTGCAAAAAAGCATTTAATTTGGAAGATGTGCTCACAGCTCATGGAATACATCTCAACCATTACAAGCACATGTCCTTAGTTCTGGACCATCGTGTAGTGTACATGAGCAGTTACTGTTAGTCTCCTTTTGATGATCACAACTTAATTTACATTAATTTCGTAACATGCATATAGTATCTGTACCGTCAAACAGTACTGTGGTGTGAAAAAATCATGGTTGTAACGAAGTGATTATAAATAGACATGATCTTGCCACACTGCTACGATTCCACTCAAGTCAGTCAATTATTACCATGGATTTTCATTATGGCATTCTTTAATGAAATAATTAGCTGAAGCAACTAACCTTGTTGCTATCTTGAACACCTCAGTGGCACAAACACCTGAGAAACAAGGTACTTGTTGTACACATACTTTTGAACAAGTAGATCTGTTACCTGCAATAACAGCATTGGTGGAAGCTACTGCCGGGATGATTCGCTTGACAACACCTATGGTGTCAAGGGATGTGACATGGCTGCCATACATACATACTGCACACCTTGGGTGAGTCTATAGGTGACCCCTTGAATTCCGTACTCATTTGCCCTCTCTTGTGCCTTCGCAAACACCCAAAGTATGTGGTCCGAGTTGTCCCCATCAATTGCTGCATCTTAAAAAAGAAATATAGTCAACTTCATGACAGCACTGGACAATAGCAAATTGTAGAAAAGTCACAACATTTTTGTGATGCATCAATGAGTACACATGATGTATGTACACTTACAGTTCACATGCCTCCTCGAACTTTAGAATTATTATATATATCTGTCCCATTTGCAATTGAATATTTACTTTGACACTTGTATTCCCATCATATGATTAAGCATACATGTAAATGTCATTACAACACGTTAGCATGCACACAGTATGTATCAGATGCATTTAAAAAAATTGATGAGGTAATATCTTAAATGGATTGCTAAATTTTGCCACCCACCATCTGGTAACACATCTAACACAGAGAGGCTAAGAAATGCAAAAAGTGTGAAGTTATTTGTTTCGTTTACTCACCACAAATAGCAAATATTGAAACAGTCGAGTGTGTAAACCCCTGATATACTTATTGTATACATGTAGGCAGCCTCATAGCAAATATGCGATTGCAAATAAAAGGAAACTCTAATTTACATGTAGTTCCGCACAAGGAATGTGCTTCAAATGACTAATACAGTGTATAGTCGAATTCATAATTATGTTGCCTCATTTGTATGCCACGTACTGTGACTTGAAAAATGGAACCATTCTTTCAAGTTACTTTGGATGTTGTATTTCATAACCAACTACACGCATATAAATGTACCTAACATTTGCTGATCTCACACAGGATATTTACAAATAATGAATTTACAAAAGTAATAGTACAAGCTGTGCACATTACCAACACTGTACATGTATTATGTGTTTGCTATGCTCCATAAGCTAACCTCCAAATGGTTTTTCCTTTGGCCACTGTAGCACTTTGACATATTCAATACAATGTTCTGGTAACCTTGGCTTGGATGCAATTGTACACAGAGGGTATGTCACCTGCAATGAGTGTCAGAGGTTTAATATTTACATATCATAGTTGTTATTTGCTAATTACAATTTTCTGTGTTAATGTTAAAAATTATTTAATTACACATGAAATGGTACCTGTACAATGTGCATGTGTGGGTAGACTGATGTGTCCCACAGTGGTCTGTACAAGGTACCATCAATTCTGTACTGCCCTAGACCCCCAGGCCCAGTTTTTACTAATATAAAATGTGCCCATTGCAGGTAAACCAACCTGGGGTGGGTAGAGATCCAGAGAGCAGTCAATGCATGCTGTGAGTCCAGGTATAATGACCCTCGCATTTCCCTTGAAACCTGCAGTTCAAGTACAGTGTATGGGCAGTTGTGCCATAGAGTACTTGCAGCAGTGCCAAGTAAGCATGTATGTGATTAGGCTATTCTACACACTCTGTATGTATCATTGCCTTCTACAGAATCCAAACAGAATACGAATAAGGATTACATGGTTTACAAGTGGGGCAAATTCTAGACGAGCATATATTGCACAAAACGTTGCCTCAAAGAATTTAGTTGTACCCTTACATGAACAACAATATACAACATCAAGATAAGTGTACATACATGTACTGTGTACATGGACAGTATAAGTACATATGCATAAACATTTTACATGTACGTACGTATACATGTATGCGGGCCAAAATATTAGCCAGTCAGATTACAAAAATATCAACAGAATGTGGCAGTGTTCTGTGTGAAGACATGCGCATATGCAGACACACATTCCTCATATGCAAGTGTGCTCACCTTCAGTTCCGCCATCAACAAGTGGTATGATGGAGCTCCTATCCAAGCAACCACTTTCATCATATCTCAGCAGACCCAGCTAAAATCAAGATAAGTATAAACCAATACGTGTTCTATGAAACAGACTACATACTACCAGCAAAGACATAACTATTGAATAATCTTGTAGATTAAATTACTGTACCATTGTTGTGTAAATACATGTGTATATGCAGAGCATTCTATTAGAGATAGTTTCACATTTCACTTAAGAGTTATCAGTATTCAGTTATGCTAGGCTATCCAATGTCAAATTTACATGAATTAAACAATTTTCTCACTTTGTGGAAACAACATGAAAAAAGGTAAAAGAATACAACTAGGTTTGTTACTTTGTGTAAAGTCTGCACACTCTTGTAACAACAGAATATGA
Source organism: Ephydatia muelleri (assembly GCA_013339895.1). Classification (NCBI taxonomy): domain Eukaryota; kingdom Metazoa; phylum Porifera; class Demospongiae; order Spongillida; family Spongillidae; genus Ephydatia; species Ephydatia muelleri. Next base: position 4,247,216 of record JABACO010000012.1, on the reverse strand, counting down.
GTGTAGTTGCATGAAGAGTGCCTTAATGATGGCAAAGGGACAGAGGATCACTATGCTAATGATGGCAAAGGGACAGAGGATCACTATGCTAATGATGGCAAAGGGACAGAGGATCACTATGCTAATGATGGCAAAGGGACAGAGGATCACTATGCTAATGATGGCAAAGGGACAGAGGATCACTATGCTAATGATGGCAAAGGGACAGAGGATCACTATGCATAAAGTACCGCAAATGTACAATGCTAGTGGTCTTCTGTCAAACTGTATACGTACACATGCACAGTAGTGTTATGTGTGTGCAACCAACCTACCACCATGCCATTGATCCATCTTCGAGCTATAATTGAGTCCAATCCGCAAACAATGACATGAAATTCTAATTAGTATTGAAAAGGAATAACAACATTATAAGCCTGCAAAACAAAAATAGAATAACAAAACAAACAATACCAAATGGGTTGGAACTATTTATACCCTGTACACACATTGAAGACACAGACATTACTTTGGAGAGGAGGGGTGTGGTTATTCGCTATTACTGGATATTATATTTACAGAGAGATACATTATTATTGTAAGGATACAATACTGTATAAATATTACATACATAAATACATGAATGAAGACAAATCCAACAAATACACAAATCAGTTCATTTTCTTGTTGGGGAGTTTGGGGATAGGAACGGCAAAGGATTGATCGAGCGTTAGCTCTAACCAATAATAAACTAAGGCGGCCATATAGCTCTGCCACTATTTTGGCCTTGGGAGTGTTACCCCGGATGGCTAAACGAGTAGGCACCATACATTTTGCATTATTCACAGAATTATGGAGACATAAAACACAAAGTTTCACACATTACTTACGGCGATAAAATTCAGCACCTAAATCCTGGATTTTACAGCAGTGGCTTGAATTCATTCAGGAAGAAAACCATACAAGTACATGCATGTGACGTTTGTTTAAAAGGATACGGTGTGACATGACAACCAGTAATCCTTCCATTAATGAATGATGCAGCCACTTCTGCTTTGAACTTGCCAATGTCCTGTGTTCTAGAGAGACGACATTCAAAGGTGAACAACTAACATCATATGTACATGCACCATCAGCCTATTTAGTCAGTGTGCAATGTGCAATATGAACTATTCTCCACCAATGAGGAGAGGTCATGGATAATGTTGATTTACGTACTGTACCACACATTTTGGGATGAATACTAACTAACTACTGTACCAACATGAGTAAGTTGTTCAAAATGTTCATGATCTTCATTGCACAATACACTCAACAGATGCCCAAGAGTTGCATGCACCCTATATACATTCCTAAATCAGTATTATGCCCACATGATCATGTACATGTATGCACACATCAAGCTATGACACGGTTATTACACGGTGCAGATGGAAGGAAATGGCACTGTACATATGTATATTGTGATGTAGCAAAATAGTATACATATGCGCGCAAGCTAATGAACACAAGTATAGGAAACGTACCTGAAAAGAAATTGCCTGTTGAGATTGGACAGGTCAATTGTGTCCATGTCAATACAGTGAAGGTTAGTGAATCCCATCAGAGCCTTAGGATGAGGATACAAGCATTAGACACACACAACATGTACTGTCCACGCAAAGGAAAGAGCACACTATACCCCCCCCCCCCCCCCCAATACTTCTCCTGATTTATGTATGGGGGGAAAAAAACAATGTCTTAGTCAAGTACTTTTTTCTTTAAAATAGCACACTATTGTGCATGATTGGACAAGTAAATACAGTACCTGTGTTCCACACTATACAGGTATATAGCAAACTGTATTACAGCACTGGATTAGCAGTGTGAAGATGGTACACACACCCACACACACAAACGTGACATCTGCAACATACCAAATCTTTTAGAAGTTCGCATCCCAATCCTCCAGCTCCAATTACAAGAATCTTGCACACGTCTTGGATGAACTGCAGGGTCTGTTAAGAATTGAACCCAGGAAATACACGTTAGTATCATACCCACCACTCTTCATAATGGGCCCAAGAATAGTTACGATGAGCCTGGGCTACAGAGCTGTAATACATATCTTTGAGTCGACGCACGAAGGTCCGCACTCATTTCGACACACTAAGCACATCCATTCCTCCCATGAATGATTACAAAAAGGACTCAACCCAAACCAACAGTATAAGCATGCCAGGTGGTACGTAACGATCGAGCCCACAAGTTTATCCGGATATAGATAGTGCACTATGAAATATTGTTCAACTATGTATGACAGAAGTATGTACTGACCTCTTCACTGGGTTCAAAATCAGGGTGTGCAAGCGGACTAGCTGAACACAAAACACTTTGAAGGCCAGCCCATCGTTCTGAAGGCTGAGGCGCCCCGTCCATTTTTGAGTACACCACTCCCTCTTATTGTACATTACGTCATCACCGTCACGGCTGGAAACTAGGCTAATATTACGGTACCTATCAATGAAGAACCAGACACCCTATGTTGTAAAGCTCACAACACTTCAGAACAGCAATACAAAATTCACGTAAAAATAAAATACAGCACAACACTGGGTTCCCTTTTATTTATAATGAACACACACTCTTGCGTACTGTGTGCGCAAGCCGTGTTTAGTAGTTATTTCGTAAGGGGCGGTACAAGATCCAACACTGCGGTTCTCCTGCACTAAAGTAGGAGGTAAGACTAGTGGTTTCGTACACCAAAGGCATGCCAGCACAAGATTTGACGGACCACGTCCAGCGCCGAATTTTCTGTCTTCATGAAAACCAAAGTGTATCTTATGAATAATCTATGCATGTTGTGGTCATTGCTTGAAGATATGTACATAAACTAGGTTACAGAAATGGATTACCACCAGAAACAGCTGCCGCTGGCTGCACTGTGAGCAAAGGCTGATGAAGAGGAAAAAAAAAAAGGAGTGCTATGAATGCAAAGCATTTGCAGCTGATCTGCATATTGCTTTTACCATCAACACCCTTACTGATAACCCTCAAGTGCACCCTGAACATTTTTGCCGCTGCTGTCACCATTCAATGCAAAGGGTTATCAGTGCCAGGGCAGGAGGAGTGCACCACAGATGTGCACTGACACCGTTTGTATGGGCAGTACATACAAATGAAGGGTGTAATTCAGTATCACTTATCTAGTTATGTAATACTTGACCATACCTAATAGCCGGTGACATTCATGCACCTAACAAAAGCCCACAACCGACCACAGCTGCTTGCTCCAGGACTGTGAAAGCCAGGTGTGCAGAGATACAGACTGTAAGAAGCATCATCAGTGGAGGGGAATCATCTGCCCTGATGGAGAATGAGGTGCTCACACTGAGTGATGAAGAGTGAAAGTCTCTATTGCAGAAGGCAGGTATCTCAAACATTGCAATTGGCTCTGCTGAAGTATTGGCTATAAAAGCTGGCATGGCTATTCCCTGGAACAGAATGAGACTTCTTAGACGGTAAAGTCTTACACACACAGCACCAAATATAACTTACCGCTACTCCAGGTGGCTCAAAGTATCAGGAGTTTCTCTGGCTGGGGAGGAGAGGATGCGCCACATCTGCAGACAAATTGTGGGTGACAACCTGAAAGGAGAAATGGCTCTCTTTTCCTTTCCTCTCCCTTCTGGTGGTGAGGAGCTTAGAGGAGCTCCTTTGGTTTACATTCCAAATCTTGTTGAAAAGGTTGTTTGACCTCTTAGAGAATCAAAGGTTAGAAGATCATGACATACACATGACACAATAACTTTAACCCAATGCAGGACAGGATGGCTTACCTGGCATAATGAGGATATACCTGCCAGTGAAGTATGGATAAAAATTGGAGGCGACAAAGGAGGTGGCTCATTCAAAATGAACTTTCAGATCGTAAATGTAGCAGCTCCTAACTCTGTCCACAACATGTGTGTGTTTTGCTGCTATGAAGCAAGTGACACTGTTACAAACCTTCACATAGCACTTGACCGCTATAAAGATCAAATAACACATCTACAAGGAATGAAGTGGAGGTAGGAACAGTAAACTACAAGGTTATAAAGAATTCAATTAACTTGACACTTACAGGCAATACACGGTGAAGTTCTTCATGTGTGGGGATTACGAGTTCCTGACTAAAATGTATGGGCTGTCTGGAGCAAGCGGTATGTGACTAAGTGAAAATAAAGTGCATGACATTGCAACTTTGTCATAGGATGCTACCCACTACGTGTGGTTATATCACAATCTAAGAAATTGTGACCTGTTCAGAGACTTGAATGTTGCATGCACTACATTATTTAGTGTCCATCATGCAGGGTAAACTAAAATACGTGAAATAAAATTTATTGCTTTGCATTAACTATGAAGTCCTGTTATTTGAAAAAAATTCCATTCTTGATAACGAATTGTGATAGTTTAAACACATATTAACATTTTATGCCTAAAGTCCATATCCTGACCCAATGTCATGGTCTTAAATCGATATCAAACCTCCTAAGTAGAGCACATAGCAAAGGCAAAACACAAAAAAATAATTTTATTATAGCATCGTTCAAAAGGTATAGCATATCAAAAAAGTATCAGCTTTTATTTTTCCACAAACAGTCATCTTTGATGGCTGCACCATCATCTATAGCGTATATGGAATATTCGTAACTGCAAATATGGGACTAGTGAAGGAATTAATTTTTTTCGTTCTTTTTGTTAGACGTAAAATGAGTATGTTATGGCTTGCTCAAGATACAGGATTTATAATAAGGCTCGCAATATAGTAATTAGCCATTTAAAGTATGCTTCTAATTGTAAGCTTAATGCCTGGCCGCAAATGGATGTGCACCCATTGTCATCCCACTTCCTAATTTTGCACAAACCTCTCCATAACAAAGAGAAAAACTTTGGTATGGCAAACCAGTTGTGATCTAAATATACTGAAGATGAAAGGCAAACACTTTTAACCACAGATACTTAACCTTAAATCCCCAGGTACTGGTCCTACGCGTAGGACCACAATTTCAACATTTATCCTACATGTTCTAGCATCCATATAATTACTGTTGTCTCATGTGCCAATGTACTGAATTTACCAATTGTTAGTTTATTTTTATACCACACCTTTGGTTCATAATATGTTAAACAACAGATGTGGTTCTCACTATGTAAAAATTTCATAGTTGCAGAAAAAAAGTATGACATATATCACTTTATAAATATGTTTTATGGAATTTGATGTGTGCTACTGTATACATTGTCAGCATAGAAAACATTTGTGGTACAATGATAGAATGAAGCATCATTTTTATGTCTCAATGCAATTTGCATATTTGTGTTTGTACTTCCCAGTCTTTTATAGGACCACAAGTTTTAACCACATTGGACAAGTGAATTTCAACTTGATGATGGGCCAAACCTCAACTGTTTGACATCTCTCTAGGTTGACATTGTAATAGTATTCATTTATATATGTTTGTATCGAAATGTTTTCTTATTATTTTGGGGAACATACTTTACTTTAAAAACACATTATTATTGTCTCTTGAAGCCAATTAATGTAGTACAACACTACTGCATACATCTACAATCACATAATCATGTTTTCAATGTTGGTTTTTGCTAAGTTTTATGCAAACCCTAACTTGTCTAGGTAAATTTTAAAGCAGTCTCTTGTTGCTGGTTCACAACAACCATATAGGTCATTGTCTTTCACTCTTGAGCAACTAACACAGTAATACGACGATTTAGCAGAGCATATTCTGCATTTACACTGCTTTCGTCCTGTGGCACCACAATACAGTGGTAAGTGCTTGGACATCCCAAAGCGTGTACCAAAGCTTGCACCACTGTATATTGTGCCAGGCTGTAAACCTTCGTCCCAATACACAGCGATGGACCCCCCTTTTAGGCTCACATGTCATGGCAAGTCGCAACCCTAGGTACTTAAACAATTCACCTTTTGAGCATATTGACATTTGTATATTCCAATGTTTTTCAAACTCCTCGAACAGGGTAAAATAATCCATTCTTTCTTCATCCTTTGTGCTTCTGGCCATCTAAATTGAACACTGTGGACATTGTGTTTAGATCCAGCGTCGATTAACAACTCTTTTCAGGTGTGCCCATGAGGTGACAGAGTAGGTCTGGGTTCACTGTTACCTTCAGTGATGGCTGTATCATCATTATAAAAGTGTAAAACAATACGAATAACATCTGGGAGCCATCTGGGAGTGGGTGCTCAATTAACGGAACTTGTTCTACAGGACTCATCACTCTGCTCATCACTATCAGCATCAGTAGATGTAGATTGCATGTCCATATCTGCTTCATCACCTCCACTACACCTTTTATTATTATTATTTTTACTTGTGCATAAAGATGACACAGATATGTTAGACCTTCAAGCAGTGGCAAATGACTTCGTAAACCATAATTCAAGCCGCCAACACTGTATTGGAACATTTGTTAAATGCATACTGCACAGAATGTACATTTTAGTGTCATACTTACCTTACCATCATTTTATCATGACTCATGAATATTAATTAGCCCCCCCCCCCCCCCCCCCCCCCCCCCCAAATTTTTGTGATTGACTACGGCCATGCTCAATCATAAGTCACGTTGACTCTGAGAATAAGATTTAGAAAGAAGCGGGTTTGATATTACATTTTGTTGGGATTAGTCATAGCCTTAGCAGACAATTAGATGGATAGCTCGCACAAACCGTAGGATGATGGTAGGCTACACCACCCACTTTAAATAGCAGAGCAGATCACGGAGTGTAGGTAATAATTCACTATTATTAACCGCGCTTTTTACAATCCCTCTCTAAAGTATCTATGGTTTCACCCACTCTTCCAGACACACACACATAAACAATGCAATCGAGCTTTTACTCCACGCACTAAGGGTGTCTCTTTCATACTTTGTTTAATCCATTCACAATGACTTCAATGATGACAATGGTCACAGCTCTCGTCCCCAGAGTACCAAATAACCTTCTGGGAACGAGATTAAAGAAAGGTCAGTGTGAGTAAGCTCAAACCATATGAATTGATCTATATACGGGTGAGGCACACGTAGACGCTTTCAAAGCCGGCAGATGGAGCTATTCGAATATTTGTTGTTGCTTCACGTGGCATTTCACGTAGTAACAGCAATCTTCGTGGCTGCATCCCCGGGGGGTGTTACCTACTAAAGTGTATGTTTATGGCTAATGTCTGCATTACGTTCGCTTATCTGTAAGTCCTGTAACCTGGAACATCACACGCAAATCCCAAGTCACGCTACTAAGGACATGCGGAAGAGATGTTAGGAGACGGGCCCACCTGCTGTTGCGATCTTTGAATTGGTTGCCTGAAATCTGATTTTGATACAATGTTGTTTGTGCAGGTTACACATGTAAAAATATCCTGCAGAGTGAGAGAAAAAGCTTGAAATTAAAATCTTTACAGCATTAAAAACAAAACAAAAAAACAAAAAAAAAGCTTTAACACGCCTGGCTTTCGTTAGCTACACTGTTACATAAATGTTGAGAACAGTAAGTCATAAGTGACCATATACAATGATAGAAACGAGGAAAACAAAATTGTCTAGATATATAGGTGTTTGGTTTATTAATTTACCTTGTGACTCCTCGAGGATGCGTACACCAGACACATACTAAATACAGGTTATATTTAGTACTTTTGTTAAACACCATAATCCCGCATTCTAATTATTAAAATCATGTTGTGTTTTCCCTCGAGCACGCAAGAATAGAATGAACGGTTCACATAGATAAATGACACTCTCTTTTAATTAACAATGTTCACACATTACATAACATGCCATAACACCTCCCTTCCAGCTCTGAGGTTGTCTGACCCGAAGGGCGATCTTTCTAGGTGTGTGTTCCCTTGAGTCGTTGTGATCTCCTGGGGTTACTAGGGCCATACTCATCACCAATAGGGAAGCGGGGGTTGCGATACGTTTTCTTGGGTTGGGTTTCTGCAACTGATTGGTCTTGTGGCGTCCCTTGTGTTGGTTCCTCAGGGAGAACAGGTTGAGGTGAGTGTTGAGATACTGTTGGGGTTTCACCTGGGTCTACGTCTTCCTGGGCACCATATCTGGGTTGAAGTTGTTCAATATGGCGTCTCCATATGAGACCCTTTGGGAATACTCTCACATTTACAGAACGGGGACCAAAAACCTTAATGACGATGGCTGGAACCCATCTCGGGTCCTTGTCACGTATGGGCCCATAGTAGAGTGCATAACAAGGAGCTCCTCCCGGGAATGAATATGTCAGCTTGTTTACTGAAGGTGCACTGTCGTCCTCTTGTAACTGGGACTTAATGGCCTCTCTGGCCTGTTTTCCCTGGGCGATGTGTGCAGGTGAAGGCAGGAGAGTGTCTATCTTGGATCTGATCTGCCGTCCATTTAGCAATTCACTAGGTGAATAACCAGATGAGAGTGGTGTCCGACGAAACTGCATAAGGAATTCTTGCAGTGCCCTCTGTGGTGTAAGTGAAGATGGCGTGTTTAAATGTCTGCACCAGACTCTCTGCAGCTCCATTAGTTTCTGGATGATAGGGTGCTCCAGTCAGGTGCGTTATTCCCCTTTCCTGGCACCAAACCTGAAACTCTTCTTCCATTGAAGATTTCCGAAAATTATCTGACTCACTCTCGGCAGCACATGGGTGCCTCTTGTACGGGTCCAGGGCCATTATACCACCCTCACTGCAACGTCAAGTGCTCCAGCTTCTGCACTTAGGCCATTTTGGCATACAGCGCATGAAGCAATTGGCCCGAACAGTAGTCTACTGGCCCAAGCTTGGTTCGGACATTGTGGACCAATGCCATCAATGCCCCATGTGTGCTGAAAATCAGAAGCTGCCAGCCAAGGCCCCAAACCATCCTTGGATGCTCCCAGAGAAGCCGTGGAGTAGGGTACATATTGACTATGCCATCAACTTCTTAGGAACAAATTGGCTACTCATCACAGATGCATATTCCAAGTACCCATGTACACATCCAACCACCTCTACCTCAACAAAAACCACCACAGATTTGCTGGAAATTGACTTCGCCCATTTCGGTTACCCCCATACCTTAGTGACAGACAATGCCACTACTTTCACCTCTAGTCTCTTTGTATCTCCCCAGAACTGGCCTTTGGAGGCCAACCTTCCCTTGTGTATCGTATGACATTGGCAATTACAGGGTCCTTAGCAGACTCCTTTGCCAACACCCCTTGGTCTGTAGGGTTCAGTTGAAGACTGATGGTCCTTATGGTGCACACTGTGTCCACATCTGCATCCTCCTCTTCACTGTCAAAATCGGTATCGGGTCCCACAGGCAAACGACTGAGTGCATCGGCATTTCCGTGTTCGGATGTCCTTCGATACTCTATATGCTGTAGTCGTATTGACTGAGCATGAGTGCCCATCGTGCCAGTCTGTTAGCGGCTAAAGCAGGAGTGCTTGCTTGGTCTAAATAGTGCTAACAATGGTTTATGGTCAGTGACTAAGATGAACTTTCGTCCATAGAGAAATTGATGGAACTTGTTTAGTGCAAAAACAATTGCCAGCGCTTCCTTTTGGATTTGGCTGTAATTACGCTGGGTCTCCGTTAAGGTCTTTGAAGCATTTGCAATGGGCCGCTTGATAGCGATGAAACAGAATCACTCCCAGGCCAACTTCTGAAGCATCACATGAAATTCCAATTGGGAGAGTTGGATCGAAGTGAGCCAGGACCATGTCCATGCTGAGTAATTCCTTAAGCTGACTGTTCCTCAGCACCCCACTTCCACTTAACATTCTTCCTAGTAAGGTTGTGCAATGGTTCTGTGACTGTGGCCAAATCAGGTAGAAATTTACTGTAGAACTGGACAGAGCCTAAGAATGAACGCAAACCAGCACTGTCTGTGGGTGGTGGCATCATCCTAATGGCATTCACCTTTGGTCCTTTCGCAATACCATGATTTGAAAGTGTGTACCCCAGATATTCAATTGAAGGTTGAGCGAATGAGCATTTTTCCAACCAACAACGAAGACCTCTCTCCTGAAGACGCTGAAGTAGTGCCCTAAGATTCTGGAGGTGCTCTGAAGCTGTCATGCCACTGACCAGTATATCATCTATGAAGGTTGCCACTCCGTTGAGGTCACTGGTTAACTGGTCCATGATCTCTTGGAATTATCCGGGTGCTAAACTAATGCCGAAAGGTAGTCTGAGTTGCAGCAGTACTCCCCTGTGTGTACTGAGCGCCAGCCTCTTTTGACTCTCTGGACCCAACTTTATCTGGTTGAATGCATCTGCCAGATCAACCTTCGTAAAACCATAACCTCCTCCTAGCTTTCTTATGAGGTCCTCAGGAATCGGCAAAGGATGTCGGTGTGGTTCCAGTTGTGTGTTAACCGTAACTGAATAATCGCCGCAGACACGGATCTTTGTCTTGGACTGATTTGAATGGCCTGGCTTTCGAATGGGAACAACAGGAGTACCATGTGCATTGAACTGTACCGGCTTCCAAACACCTTTGGCTATGCCCACATCATAGGCTTGGTTCAATTCATCCTGTATGGCAAACGGGACTAACCGAGACTTCGCTGCGCATCTGGCTTGAACTTCACTTCTAACTCAAAATCTTTGAGGCACCCCAATTCTGCTTTGAAAAGGTCTGGGAATTCCTCACACAATCGACGGCAAGCTTATTGAAGAGCCATGTCCGGTTTGCGGCTATCTGAGATGGGCTTAACGCAGTTACCCTGTGACATTGACCGCGCCATTCCCATTAAAGCAGGAATGTCCACTCCCAACCTGACAATTGCATCCCGTCCTAGTAAGTTCAGGTTTGGTGTTTCTGTGACTATAAACCCCAAAGGACATTCCCTTGAATCTTTTACTCCCTCAAGTTTTACTGAGGTCTTGAAGGCACCTAAGGTAGGTAATGTTTGCCCATTTGCCACTTCATAGTGTCCGTGGGCCTTGCCAAGGGCCAGCTTCCCCAATTCTGTCCATATGTCTTTGGAGCAAAAGTTGTCTCCGGCACCTGTATCCACCTCGAAGATAAAATATTTGCTTCCAGGTTGCTGTAGTTGGGGAATTGAATTCACAATCTTCACAGTGCAGATGCTATGCTTCTTGGAAACAACCCTCACTGGTTGAGCACCTCTCCTCTTCTTCAAACAGACTGTCTGTAGGTGTCCCATCTTTTGGCAAAAATGACAAATAGCTTCTCGAAAGGGGCAGTTCTTCGACTCATGGTCACTCTGACACATGTTCCCAGGGGAAAATCTGCTTCTTTCCCCCATTGCCAAACCTGGAGTTGAACTGATTTTCTCCAGATTGTTTCCTACCTTGGACCTTATTGACAGAGCTGGACAATGTACTACTTGTCCCGTAGACCGTTTCCTTCGCAACTTTTGCGGCTTCCTCTGTCTCTACAGCCACTGCAATAGCCTTCGCGAATGTCAAATTGTTGTCTTTGATTCTGAAAAGGGCCTTCAAGACGGCTTCATTGTCGACTGAACTTATGAAGCGCGTTCGCATAGCCTCATCTAGCGGGTCCTTGATTGCGGGAAAGTCACAGGTGACTGCATCTTGACGTATGCGGGTAGCTAGCTCTTGGATGGTCTCTCCCGGCTTACGGCGCATGTTTGACCAGAACTTAAATCTCTCTCGAACTATGTAGTGAGTGGGGTTGAACTGTCCTTCATGTATCCTACAATCTCGTCCATCGAGAGAGCATTCACGTCCTTCGGCGGTGACTGCTGTGCCGCGAGATTGAATAGCAACTTGTAGGTGACTCTGGACTGGTTCGTGAGGAAAACCTGAGCTGTCTTATCAGCCGGGACTGAATTGGCGCCTGCGAAGGTCTGGAACCGGGCCTAAGTAGTCATGTCACAGCTCCGATGATGAATCGAATGGAACGAAACTGGGGATAGAAACTACCATGGTCTGGCTTGTAGGGATGGGGTTTGTGGAGAGTCCTGATCCTCCCGCCGAAAGGGCAGCGACCAAAGTCTCCATTTGTTTTCGTTGGGTCTCGAGCTGTTGCCGGAGTAGTTCAATGAGTTGTGCAGTTTCTGACATTCTGTATCCGGTTTGTTATTCTGCCGACTACGCCAAATCTGTTGTGTTTTCCCTCAAGCACGCACGAATAGAATGAACGGTTCACAAGGATAAATGACACTCTCTTTAATTAACAATGTTCACACATTACATAACATGCCATAACAAATCCTCTTCCAGAAAGCTGATTAGAATGCAGGGAATATGGTGTAGACATGTTCAGTTAATCTGTGTATGTACAGACAGACTCATCTTTCACGTACATTCGATTCATTCACCTTTTTCTCTTCCAGTGTGTCCGAAATGTATCACTTGGACATACGTAGAGTGTTCACTGCCATAATCATTGCTTCAGTTATAGCTTTGGTGTGCTTTTTCCACTACTTGCACAGCAATATCACTAATGGAAAAATCCATATGCCATCTCAGTCATATTCAGTGCCTACTTATAAGAAGAGCAACTGTGCAAATATAACTAAATGGGCTGTGACAACATCAGATAGTACCACATTACCATTAGACATGACAATGCTCTTTGGTTCAATGAAAGACTGGTGTTTACTAGTACTCACCACGCATCCATCATTTTCCCCATCGCATCTCAATAATTCAATTTATTTGTCAAGTGAAGAAATAGCTTCACTTCCATATAAGGTGGTACATATCACTGTCCTTAATTCATTCAATCGAAAGAATATTGGGTACTTGTATGCCATTGATAATGGTGCAAAAATCATTTTTGACTTGGAGGAAAACAATACACCATTTATGATTCATGAAGCACTCCTAGAAGCTGAAAAGAGCCAGCATAGCTACATGAGTCCAAGATTTTCAGATAGAGATATCTCAGGTATGCGATACAATTTTGTGATTAAACACAATGTAATCTGTCAAGTCCTTCATATTATAGCTACTTTTTCTTAATACAGAGAACCCTGTTTGGGATCCATCTCATCAGACAATTCTTAACACACTTATTGGTGTGAACAAAGCAGGACAACCAATGGACTTTGAATCCTGTACTCCTATTATCCAGCAATATCTTCCAGTCCACACTACTTGGCACTCCACCTCTGGTGAACTTCAGAATTTTGAGTATGTCCATCATCCAAAAACATTGGCGATTCAAAAGGACACATTCACTCCATACAATGCTAATGCTACAGCCCACCAATATGATGCATTCTGGTCATTGCTTTTGCCCAAATCAGTGGGAAGATACACCTCGACTCTTTGGAGGTCTTATGTGGCTCAAAGTCTCTTTTATCTCATTCCTGATGCCTGTCTTGTATTTGTTTACCCTGGCACCAATGCTGCTAGTTCAATGATGAATGATGATGCAGATCAGAGTGTTCTTAGCAAATCTGTGGAAGCAGTAAAAACGTTGACATATCTTCCAGAAATGTTTGACCAATTTGAACAGGCTGTCCTCCATATATATAGGAACCTGCTAAATCAAAATATATTCAGTATGAATGACATAGACTATCTAAATGCTTGGTTTAGTGATCTCAAAAGTATTGGGTATGTTTTTCCCAGTCTGCCAAATAAATCTATTCTATGGACAAAGGATGTTCAACTGTGCATAATGTTCAACTGGGGTGCAAAGGAGCACTCAATCAGAACACTTTTGGCTTACTACATGCGATTTTTTGATAGAATCATACTGCTGTATGATGGCGAATGGCCAAATACAACTGAACATTACATTCCTAAAAACGTACAATACATTGCCATCAGTACATATAATGGATGGTTTCAACAAAAAGCGTTATATCGATGTTTGAAAGAAGGGGTGAAACATGGCATCAGCTCTATTTATGTTGCAGATGACATGTTTATTAATATTACAAAGATGAGTGACTTTTCTAAATCAACGGTGTGGCTTACCAGAGGTGTGTATTACAATTTCAGCAACCCAAGTGAATTTTTAAGTAACAACTCATGGAGATGGTGGAAAGAGCCCAAGGGTTGGAATTTTTATGAAAAGTTTGTGCGTGTTGTAAATAGTCTTCCAATGCAATGGAAACAAAATTTGGAGGCATATGGTTTTCCTGGCAAGATGGAAGCTCATAGCATTGCTGACATCATTTATATCCCTCATTCACTCACAGGACACTTTATTGATGCCATAGATCATATAACTAACATGACAGAGCTGTTTTGTGAAATTGTATACCCATTGATAATTGGTATCAGTGTACCTGAAAGCCAAACCAGACAGTTTGAGCAAGGAAACTTGTGGGACAATGAGAGAAAAAACATTACATTATTAAAAGAGTGGTCTGAAGCAAGACACTATGTTCACGGTCTAAAACTGAGCACGTGGTTTGGTAGGAATGTATGGTCTGCACTGATGAATAAACAGCTGAAACTAGTAACTGTTCCTTAAATGTGTAAGACCACTGTATGAACAATCTACATGCATATGTATGCAACATAATCTACTTTACACATATATACGTAGCATAGCGAACTGGGATTTCAGCAATGTTCTCTCAGTCAAATGTTTTTTTGTTTGTTTGTTTGTTTTTTTGCATGTGTAAAATACAATGGACTATAGTACATTTTGTACCAAGAAAGCTTACACTTATAAATCACTACATTTACAAGGCTACTGAATTAATTGGACTGTAGACACATCGGGTGCATGCATGCGAGCATAGGGTCAAGCTTCGATCATTTTCGATCGTGCGGCCGCTTAACCGTTGTGACGTAACTATGAACCGGGCCATCTGCAATGACGACTGTTGTGCATGTGATCACGTTTGCGACAAGTTTTATTCACATTACAATAGATCACCACAACGCCGAAAAACACCAGATTTGGTTTACTATATTTTAAATGGTCCCCAAGTTCTTCGCGGCAGCACTGATATTACATGCAATCATATCACATTCTCATTTATATGGTCCCAAAATTTGACGGAACATGGTAATAATTATCATTTCTTACATCTGAACATTGCCATAGATTATAGAGACTACATACGTAGACTTATATGACATTGTATATCCCTGGCCGTAGGGTATATAACCTTGATATAGGTAGGCGCATGAAGATTCACATACACACACTGCATGCTTAAATAGTCCTTTAACATGCATGCACTTTCTAAATTGTCCAATAGTATTCTTGGCCCGCATTTTACGAAGAGGTCCGAGGAAAAGGATCGCTCTTTCCCTTCTGCTGTAGCGTCCCGCCAAGAGCAGCTTCTTCGCGTTACGTAATTATGTCAGTACAATGTAAGCGTTACGTAATTATGTCATACGTAAGGGTCCCCAGACCCTTACACTCCTCTACCCTTCCTCCGGCGACAAGCTGGCTTGTCGCGATAGGGCATCTGCATTGCCGTTAAGTTTTCCCGGGCGATATTTCACCGTGAACTGGTACGGTTGCAGGGCCAAACTCCACCTTGTGAGCCTCGCGTTGTCTTCCTTCAGTCGATCGAGCCATTCCAGGGCGTGATGGTCCGTCTGGACGGTGAAGGGTTTTCCCAGTAAGTATACCCGGAAGGCATGTGTGGCTAGCTTGATTGCCAGGCACTCTTTCTCGATGGTGGAATACCGCCGTTCCCGCGGTAGTAGCTTCTTGCTGAAGTAGGCCACCGGGTGCTCGTTGTCGTCATCGTCCTTCTGTGACAGCACCGCTCCAACTCCCCAATCGGATGCGTCCGTCTGCAGTACGAAAGGACGTTCGAAATTTGGACACTTTAGCACTGGACTTGTACACAGGTGTCGTTTTAAGACCTCGAATGCCTCCGCACACCCCGAGCTCCATGCTAGGCAATTGGGCTGCTCTTTCTTGGTGAGCTCTGTCAGTGGGGCTGCTATGGTAGCATACTCCGGGATGAACTTGCGGTAGTATCCTGTGAGGCCTAGAAATGCTCTCACGTCCTTCTTCGTCTTGGGCACCGGGAACGCCTCCACTGCTGCTACTTTGCCTTTCTCCGGTCGAACGTGCCCATTTCCCACGATGTGGCCCAAGTAGGTGCATTCGTCCATGCCGAAGTGGCACTTGCAGGGTTTGGCTGTCAGCCCCGCCTCCTGAAGCCTCTTTAGTACCGCTGCTAGGGCCGTAATATGTTCGCTCCAGGTGGCACCCTGGACGACCACATCGTCTATATATGCCGCCGACCATGTCTCCAACCCTTGCAACACTTGGTCCATCATCCGTTGAAAGGTAGATGGTGCGCCATGTAGTCCAAACGGCATCACATTGAATTCGAACTGGCCGAAGGGTGTCACGAATGATGTCTTCTTTCTTGACTCTGCTGACATGGGAACCTGCCAGTATCCTCGTGATAGATCCAATGTCGATATGTACTTGGCCGTACCTAGTCTATCGATCAGTTCGTCCACACGTGGCATTGGATAGCAGTCTGCTGCCGAGACGGCATTCAACCTCCTGTAGTCCACACAGAACCGGATCCCTCCGTCCTTCTTTGTGACTAGGACTATAGGGGCTGCCCATTCACTGTTCGATGTTGTGGCAATTCCATCTTTCACCATCTCCTTCAGCTCTTTCTGCACCTGGTCCCTGTATGCATACGGTAGTCTGTAGGGTGGTAGTTTCACCGGTTTTGCAGTACCAGTATCTATTACGTGCTCCGCTGCCAGTGTCCGTCCAGGTTTGTCCTGCAGGGTGTCCTTGTACTGCTCCAGAAGGTGTCTTAACTCCACACGCTGCTCATCCGTGAGCTGGTCTGCTATTTCGTACGATTTCTCCTCCTCCTCGTTCCATAGATGGAGGTCTTCATTTCCACCCACGTCTTCCACCCAGTAGCTGGTTGCCAGTGGTTCGTGCCATTTCCGCAGCATATTGATGTGGAAATTGCGCAATCTCTTCCTCTTGTTCAGCATCTCCACCTGGTATATCACCTTGTTGATCTTCTTCACCACCTCATAAGGCCCCTGCCACTGTGCCAACAACTTGTTTGTAGACGTCGGTAGTAGGACCAGAACCTTTTCCCCTAATTCAAAACTACGCTCTCTAGCGTTAAGGTCGTACCATTTCTTCTGCGTCTCCTGAGCTTTCTCCAGATTGTCCTTCACCAGCTCAGCCATCTTGGTTAGCCTGTCCTGAATGCACAACACGTACGACACCACGCTCTCGTTGCTCCTTTCGTCCGCTTTCCAAGTTGCCTTGATGACGTCCAGTGGACCACGTACTGCTCTCCCATACAGCAATTCGAAGGGAGAGAATCCTGTAGACGCTTGCGGCACCTCACGATACGCGAAGAGCAGGTAGGGCAAGAGCCTGTCCCAGTCTTTTCCCTCCTCTGTCACCGTTCTTCGCAGCATGGCCTTCAAAGTCTGATTGAACCGTTCCACCAGGCCGTCGGTTTGGGGGTGATATGGGGTTGTCCGGATGCTGTGGACATTCAGCAAGCGGTAGAGCTCCGCCAACAGTTGGGAGGTGAAGTTCGTCCCTTGGTCCGTCAGTATCTCCCTTGGAATGCCTACACGGCTGAATAATTTTCCTAGTTCCTCTGCCACAGCTTCTGCGTCACACGTTCGTAGTGGTACTGCCTCCGGGTAACGAGTGGCATAGTCGCATATGACCAGGATGTATTTGTGTCCCTTGCTGCTCCGTGGTAGAGGTCCCACAATGTCCATGGCTATGCGTGAGAACGGCTCCGACATGATCGGTAGTGGAACAAGGGGAACTGGCTGTGCCCGTCGGATGTGGGCCTTCTGACACCTAGCACAGTTCCTGCAGAGGTTGGCCACGTCTTGGTAAATGTTTGGCCAGTAAAACCTTTGCAGCAGTCTCTTAGTAGTTCTGCATCTTCCCAGGTGTCCCGCCATCGGAATTTCGTGGGCCATCTTGAGAACCGCCTCTCTGCATTTCTTTGGTAGGACCAACTGTTTCTTCCTCTCCCCCTCTTCCTCCTGTCCCTTTACTCGATATATAAGGGAATCCTTCTCCACGAACCCAGGATGTCCGTCTTTCACTAGCTGCCGTATTTCGGCTAAGCTCTCGTCAGTGTGCTGGAGCTGGCGTAGTTCCGCCGCACCAAAGTTGAGATCCTGGTTCCCTTTTCCTTGTTGCCAAAATTTTCTCCGTTCCTGGCGTTTCTGTGCTTTCGTCATCCGCCGTCGCACTCGTCCTCCTTCCAGCAGCTCATCATCCAGACCATCCTTCCACGGATCTTCTGGTACCTTATCCTGCTTCTCAGTCTTAGCACCCTCCAGAACAGCCTCCAGTTCTGTTGCCTGCTTTGGCTTCTCCGCGTCGTCCTGGTTCTGTGTTCCTGCTTCCGCCTCGCTCCGAGCCTGCTTCTCCATCTCCATCTCCTGGCCCTGCTCCTGAAGTTTCTCCTGCAGTTCCCTCCGCTTCCTTGCACCATATCGTGTCGTGACCATCATTGCCTCATCCTTGCCTATCGTGTCGTGAAGCTCTTTAGCCCTACGTCCACCCAACAGCTCCTTCAGTTCGGGCACGTCTCTTCCGAGTAGTACCGCCGTTGGCAAAGTGTCGGACAGGGCTGCTTCCACTGTCAGGGGTAGACCATCCACCGTGAGCTCCACCACTGCCAGAGGGTACGCCACCGTGTCTCCGTGTGCACATTGCACCGTGACTGCATCGTCCCGTATCTTGGTTGTCGGGACCAGGTCTCTCCGTATCATCGTCCTTGAGCATCCTGTGTCCAGCACAATGTCCTCGACCTTGTTCCCCTCCACAAATCCAGAACGTAGCACTGTTCGATCTGTCTGCCGTCTTGTTATGTCATTTCCCCGACTGTGACTGTACAGCGCTTTCTCAGGGCAATTCCACGAGAGGTGGCCCGTCTTGCTACAGTTATAGCACCTGGCATTGCCGAGTCCTCTTCTTCCGCTCGCCTCTTGTTTCCTCGGGTATCCTCGATCTCCGGGGTTCTTCCGGTCCTCTTCCACCTTTTCTCTTCTAGGCCATTGCTGTTCCCTGTCCAGTGATAGCCTTTCTCCGTGTTCTCCACGTCCGGCCTCTCCTCTTTCTAGTCCTCGAACCTGCAGGTAGCTATCGGCCAGCTCTCCAGCTTCCTTGCTTGAGCTCGGCTCTCGCTCGCTTACCCACACCTTGAGGGCTTGTGGCAAGGTGTCGACCAACTGCTCCTTAACGATAACGTCCAGCAGTTCGTCCACAGTGGTGCACCCTTTTAGCCACTTCTTGGCCATGTCGTTTAGCTTGCTGGCCTGCTCTCGGTAGGTCTCTCCTGGTCCCTTCCGCATAGACCGAAACCTCTGCCGATAGGTCTCCTCCTTGATGTCGTACCGGTGGAAGACTGCCTCCTTCACGCTCTCGTACTGTGCGGCCTCTTCTGCGGATAAGGACGCATACGCCTGCTGCGCCTTACCACTAAGGTATGGAGCCAGCTTGAAAGCCCATCTTGACTTGTCAATTTCGTAGGCTTCCATCACCCGCTCGAAAGTGGTAAGGTAAGTCTCTATATCGTCCTTCTCCGTCAGTCGTACGAGCTGCACGTCCTTCTCGCTCGGCCCTCTTCTCGTCCGTACCTCCGTTCTTTCCACCAGTTTAGAGATCAATTCTAACTGTCGCTCGCTTTCCTCTCGCCGTATACGTTCACCCTCCTCTCGTCGTTGCTCCTGTCGCCTCTCCTCCTCTCGTCGCTGCTCCTGTCGCCTCTCCTCCTCTCGTCGTTGCTCCTGTCTCCTCTCCTCCTCTCGTCGCTGCTCCGCCTCGACCTGTCTCTGCTGGGTCTCCACGAGCAACCTTAAGATGTCGCTCATCGATACTGCCTCCTTCTCCGCCATCGTCGTCTCTACTCTGAACACAAGTCCTGACCGTGTTGACATAAAGCGCTCACCAGCTTTTTGGGTTTCGTCGTCTTTCGTACGACTGTCTTATCCCACCGCTGCCACCAAATGTGAAGGTTCTCCTTTCTTTGATAGAGCGCGACGATACGCGGCTTGCGCTATATCCCTGGCCGTAGGGTATATAACCTTGATATAGGTAGGCGCATGAAGATTCACATACACACACTGCATGCTTAAATAGTCCTTTAACATGCATGCACTTTCTAAATTGTCCAATAGTATTCTTGGCCCTCATTTTACGAAGAGGTCCGAGGAAAAGGATCGCTCTTTCCCTTCTGCTGTAGCGTCCCGCCAAGAGCAGCTTCTTCGCGTTACGTAATTATGTCAGTACAATGTAAGCGTTACGTAATTATGTCATACGTAAGGGTCCCCAGACCCTTACAGACATGGTTTAGAGCAAACGTTGTAGCTCATTAGTTAATTAATAATAGTTTGTGCCATACAGCAGCCAGAAAATTACAAACCAGGTGACCGTCACGTGATTCGGAAGGTACTGTTATGCCATTTGGCCATTAAGTTCGGACGGAGGAGGAGGTCACGGCTGTTTCGGTCGTGATATTAGGGTTTAAAATTAGATCATATGATTGGAATTACGGTATTTCCAATTCATGGTGGACTTAAAGCTCATTAACAAACACCTATCAGTATGGCTAAACCAGTCATATGGCTCCACTGAGCACTTGTAAGGTATCTGCTTTTTAAGCAAATCGGTGTGGATCTCACAGGGCTATATCCTTCTTTGTGTCGATATGAAAGGCTTGCAAAATCTCCTCCGGTGTATAGGAGGTACATTGGTGTGTGCATAGATTATGATTATTTGACCTTTACTTGTTTGTGATCTACGAAAAGCTTGCAACCGCAAACTCTTACAACAGGTCTTCCAGGGTACAGCTTAGTCTCGTACCCAGACCCACCATGACGTAAGTGTTTATCGCTTACACTACGACAGGTGGGTCGTCCAAGATTTTTGTTCCAGCGTCCTGATTTTTTAGGACGCTGTTTACTTCTAAATATAGCCTTACGTAATGCTCGCGCGTAACTTTAATGACATTACGAATCAATTACCGGATGCCAATCGGGATGAACCCCTGCAAAGTATGTTCGAGTCCTGCCTTAGAGCGAAGAACAAGAATGCTGCTTGGAACTGCGTTGACTGTTGCATGCACCGACACGTTGGTGACTCTGGCTAAAGGATGGTTATGTTGGGATGATGAAAGAGCAGTGCAGGAGTTTTTTAATGGATACATTTGTCTAGAATGTTATCGGACCGTGTCGAAGTATTCATCATCGGAAAGTTATCTTAAAAGCGAGCTTTTGAGACGTAATACTGATCTGAAGGTAGTTGAGATAAGAGAAAAGCTAAGCGAGGTGAACAGGCAGTTAAAGTTGTGAGTTGTATTGCATGTAGATGCATACAGCACAACTTATACTATTTGCTCTCCTAAGGTTGCTACACAATCCAGCTATGAGAAGACATACACCTTGTCTCACTCCATACAAGTGATTGCGAAGTCCTTAGGTCGCAGTTCACACAAGGCCTTGTTTCGGCATGTTACACACCATTGCCTCATATACGCTGTACTGCCATTTGCATATGATGAGCTATTAATCAAAGTTCTAAGTTGGGGCAGAGTTCTACAGGAGACTATTACGGACACTAAGATACCTGGTACGCAGGCAGAAACACATCCTCTTAGATGTGTCTAAATGCTTTCTAGCTTGCACTTACCATGCACGAGATGTACCGAAACACATATCGGTCCGCGGACGGTTAAATTAAAATAACCCACAAAACTATAAGACATTTGTACATAACGTGTAACGTTGGTACACCTTTGACAGTATGCGTTCCACACAACAACTCTTTCTTAACAGTTATAAGCAAAATTGGACTTTGTTGCGTGAGTCTAGTTCACACACTATGTTCCGAAACAAGATGGGTCCGCAACCTGTTCACAAAGCAGTTGTACCCACATGTTGAGGCCCCTTACAACGGATATACGTTCGTTCCACAGAGGGAATAATACACTTATTTGCTTATAGAAATGAATGGTTGGAAGCTTCTCTAAGTTGAGATGTATGTTCCGAAGAGGCAGAAATGATACATACGGTACCTACATAGAGTGTGCTTAGTGAATCAACAAGAGAGAAGCTTGTCTTGTACAGGTGTGACCACACCATCTGCAACAACAGTGTGAATGAACTCACATAATCAACTCAATCTTGCTATCCTGTGCCAATAAATGGAATGCAGGTGCCTGATTGTCACCTGACAGTCTGACCTTCATCTTTGTGTGCTAGTCCTCCAAAACAGGAATGAATGCATCCAAACGCATCCTTCCATTATGTGCACTTGTCTAAGCATTGATAGTGTCCTTGTGTGAACTGCGACCTAAGGACTTCGCAATTGTTTGTTTGGCGTGAGATTCTCATAGCTGGATTGTTTAACAACCTTAGGGTATAAGCTGTGCTGTATGCATCCACATGCACTACAACTCACAACACTGCCTGTTCACCTCGCTTAGCTTTTCTCTTAGTAACCCTGATCTCAACTACCTCCGGATCAGTATTACGTCTCAAAAGCTCGCTTTTAAGATAACTTTCCGATGATTAATACTTCGACACGGTTCGATAACAAATTTATCCATTATAAAACTCCTGCACTGCTCTTTCATCATCCCAACATAACCATCCTTTAGCCAGAGTCACCAACGTGTCGGTGCATGCAAAAGTCAATGCAGTTCCAAGTAGCATTCTTGTTCTTCGCTCTAAGCCTAAGGCAGGACTCGAACATACTTTGCAGGGGTTCATCCCGATTGACATCCGGTAATTGATTCGTAATGACATTAAAGTTACGTCGCGAGCATTACGTAAGGCTATATTTAGAAGTAAACAGCGTCCTAAAAAATCAGGACGCTGGAACAAAAATCTTGGACGAGTTTCCCAGACCCACCTGTCGTAGTGTTTATACTGTAAGCGATAAACGCTTACGTCATGGTGGGTCTGGGTACGAGACTAGGTACAGCTACCGTGAGGGTGTGTAAATTTTCATCGTTAAACCATCGGTTTTGTTCACTGATAGAAAGCGTGGCATATTATCGCTTTCCAGGCTTAGCTTGTTAGTCTGGAACAAATAGTAGCCACTTTTATAAGCGCGATTTCGTACAATACGAACGCAAAGACGATACATGAGACTGCCATTAAATGCGCGAGCGCTGGTTCGAAGTTAGAATCGTTGTGTGAATATGCGCCATAGATGTTGTGCGAAGTAGAGTGTGTGCTTAACCTATTTCAACTATAAAACCCTGTATATCCCGGCAAAAAGTAGTGAATAAACTGTCTCCGATGTTAACCATGGAGAGATCATGCCCGTAGTTTTTCATGGCTTACTTAGCTTGTATATTTTATATAGAGGCTGTAATGGACATAAGCCATTTTATACACTGTGGACAGGAAAGAAGACAGGAAAGTCTGGTATGGGGAGTACTCCAGCGAAATTGTGGAGTACATAAAATCATGCAGTAATGCTTACAATGATAATACTAGCTATACCACATGCACAGCTGCTATGTGCCATTAAGGAGCTGCAGTGTCCTATTTTCTTTTGTGTATTGCGGCAACAAATACAGCTCCCATGCAATAGATTCTCATGTGTGCCACCTGTAGAGTAAATCACTTGGCTGGTACCATGCATGGTCCATGTTTTTACATGTCTTCATGTCGGAATGTGAACTCATTAAAGCCTGCCTGTAGAATGGAGCAACTGTTGCGGCATGATGTATTGGTGCTATCTGCATCATGTAAAAGAAGCATCAATGCAGCCATTGAGCATGAGTGAGGAAGCAAGAGATGCACTAATCAGTAAGGTGGTGCACTGGATGCTTGATGCAACTGCAGAGAACTGAAGAGAATATTAATTTTATTCAAGGGACCTACACTCTAAAATTGTATCTTATACTGGTGACCTTGAGTTTCTTAGTAAGATGTATGGACTCTCTGTATGTGAATACATAAGTTCACTTGAGCTTTGCTCTTTTCAAATTGCCTCCAGCTTCCATGAAGCTTCTTTGATCAAGTACAATGGAACCCAAGGAATGGGGAACAAAAGAACCCCTACTATCAATAACTGGTCCAGTATTATCAGGAAAAACAGGCTTGGTTGTTTCCCTACAGGTTTTGGAATATGAGAAAGGATTAACTGGGGGGTGCTGAGTACATATTTAGGATCAACACCTTGTAGCAAAGATGAAACCCCGTTGCAAGATGACTATTTTAGCATATTACCTCGTATGCATTGCCATCCCTAAGAAAAGAAATAAATATGTGACATTTGTCTACCAAAATTTATTCAACTCAATCTCAATTTGCGTGCATATTCAGAGCATTAAAAAGAGTATCAGCAGACTCGTGTAGTAACGTAGAAACAAATTAAAAAAGCAACATCGTACCCTCCTCATCGTTTTGAAGCTATTTATCTCGAAAAATATAAGCGGGATTCGCGGAAAACTGACGTAGTTCAAACCATATCCCAAGAGATATCACGCATTCTAAACCGTATAACACCAGTTCTCAGTGATGAAACCTGGAAAGCTTGGTATCTTCCTATGCAGCTAAACCTTAACTTGCATGTAATACCTTCATCTTGTGAGGAATTATCGATGGCTTTGCGACAGAGCCCTTTTTCTAGAACGTACGCGCCAGGTGGAATTAATGAACTCACGTTGCTATGGTACTTAAAATTCATAGTGTGGGCGCCCTAGTGCCGATGTTTCAATGGACTGAAACAGCCGTGAGGTGTTTCAGATTAGAAGGCTTGACTGCAGGGGCATAGACGATATGGTCTAGACAGACTGAAGGAAAGCGCACGACTCAAAAGTTGCATTATGATCATGGAGCAAGATCACTGATAGAACTACAGAAGGGGCAACAAGTGTACAAACTGAATACCAATGATATTATGAAACCTTACTATCATACTAGGTGATTCGTAGTAGTGGTAAAATGTGCAGGAGAATCAAAAGACATCTGAGATCTAGAGAAGAGTCAGAGGCTGATCGAGCTGGACTCGAGGGCCTTCAATCCCTCAAGATGTGCAGGGGTGGCGCAACCGGGGGGCAGCTCCGGCTTTGGCCGGACCAATCTTAATACTGAGCTTAAAAAATATATTTCTTAAATCCTAAGGAGGTTGCTGTTTATGTACAATGTATAACCACATAAGGGTCGCTCGCTGTATTTATCTCACATTAATAACTTTAATACGTGCGTGAGATTAACAAATGGCTAGCAAGGGCATTCTCGAAAGTTCCACCCGCCAGTTACATTGATCTTACCCAATTATTTTCTACAATGAGACGGATTAAAAGTTATTTCGGAGTACAATGCTGCAACCAAGACTGAATTATCTTATGATACTAAACATCTACAAAGAGCAGTTGGATGATGTTGATTTATCTTCAATAGCGAATGAGTTTGTTTGTAGAAGTGAACATAGAATGCATGTTTTTAATTGTGTTTTCTTAATGTAAATTTGTAACTTTGTTTTATGCATCATAATTGCACAATATTACACTACGAAGTATGGCAGGTATCAATATTATGGCCACGCCCAAGCCGGACCAATGCTGAATTGCTTCCACCACCCCTGATGTGATAGGTGTCCCAACCAGATGAGCAGGATGAAGTGATACGGGCCAATGTGCATGATGATGTACCAGATGCATGAGGAATATGCAGTCAGTGCATGAAGGGAGTGGTGCACCATCAGAGAGCAGTTACAAACCCATGGCCAACAACCTCAAGAGTTGAGGTGGCCAACGAAAGCAGCAACAATGCAGTGGAGACTCCGATTGGACCTATGAGAAGCACAGGACCACCTAGACGATATGCAAAGTATGCGTGTGTAACTGTGAATATCGAATAGCATCCGTATACATGTAGATAGTCATTCGGGTTAGAACGCATTATTACAGGCCAGATGGTTCATTAACTCTTTAGACACCATGCTAGTTCATATATATGCATGCATGCATATACATGTACACACAACCATTATGAATTCTACATGATAGTGTAAGTAAGAAATGTGTGGATCGCAACTTCATGATGAATGCAAATGTTTGCTGCACTTGTGACCTTCTAAGTACATGACATGTTTTGTTACTTTACAACTGTAGTAACTATGTTTCTTCACATCTTTACTCCCAGAACAGGAGTGTGTAGTCCCAGTCTCACATTAGTGTAGTACAACATGTTTAAAATGCCAGTTCATTCCATCTCCATCTGCAGTTCATAATAAGTATGGTTTGTTACAACCGTATGTGAGAGGTAATGATGGCACACAAGATATGCACCCCAGTGCCCCACCTGGGTCTGACTTCAGCATCTACATGGCTGGTTTACATGCATATGTCACTGAATTGCATGTATGTGAATGTACAATATGGTATGCAAAGCCTATAAACACAACACTGACATGCATCACACAGATAATTATATGGTTGTGTGAGAAATGCATGTATATATGCACTAGGTGTTCAAAAAGTTTAAAAAAAATTCTTCGCTGGAGTCTGGTTAATAATTTGATATCTAGCTAGTAAGCCTACGTAGCTAGTTGCAATTTTAATTAACTCTGGGTCTCCTGTATTACAATAAAATAATTATACTCTTCGAGGTTACAAACTTCTTATTAGCAAAGTCTTATCACGCCCAGCGCGTGACTCTTCGTTTACCCTCAATGATTATATTAAAAATTTGATCTTCAACAGGTTGCCCTTCAACCAGGCAGTTACGGACAGGTGCATAGACGATGGGAAACACCACATCAGGAGAGGGCTTTGAGCAAGTACCCATTTCATCTCAGAATTGGGTATGTGTTCGTAAAGGCATAAATGCTAACGGAACGGATAACTTTCGCTTAACTCGCTGCTAGGCTCAGCTCGACGATTGCGTTGCAACAGCAGGTAACGCTTAGACTGTCTCGCTGGTTCATGGCTATTAATAGAGATACTATTGTTTCTTCAAGGAGACAACCCACTGGACCTTTCAGTTCTGTTCAATAGAGATGCTCTTTTTAAAGCCCTCGCGAATGTGAGGTAGGCTATATAAGAGCATATAACGTTGGTACAAATTACGTATAGTTTACGGTAAGGGCACGTATCCTTTCACTTTTGAAGTAAAGCCCCTGCATGTGATGGTGTGGGTATGTAACAACATGATGTGCATGAATTGTTGGTTCTATCAGTGGATTGTGCACCAAGTCCATCAATTGAAAAGCTGAATCAAGTATCTGCCATTTTAAACCAACTTCTAAATGTATATCTCTCTTGAATTTTTTTTTTTACAATTTAGACTATTGCACGACGATTATTCTACTTCGTTCCTACACGTTAGTACTTTGCACATGAAACTTTGTATAAAACTTAAAACTCGTAAGTAGCACTCATTTTACTATTAGTAATTTGTTTTATAAAACTTTGCATGCACTCCATTTCAATTGCGAGACGCAAGTTCCTTCAAATTGGCTACAGTTTGCAATGTCCTTAATACACCAAAATGGCGAACTATCCTTAACTATAGGTACTAATTAAATTCGAACCTCCATTCAAAACCCCCTAGATATGTTTCTCAATTGAGCAAGACAATAGTGGCTTGCAAACAGGATGGGGGGGAAGGGAGAAAGGTGTGGGGAGGGGAATTGGGGTGGGCACGGTGTGCTTTGGCCCCACCTCACCCTTCCTCCAAAAATCTAATCTGATTACGTGAATAAGAGCATGCACCCAGAGGATGATTTCATATTGGACTTTTTTTTTCCAAAATGCCGTACTCTCCCCCAAGTGGTGAATATACCACGCTGAACCTGGTACACTTAAAAGTACAGATAATTCTGTATTGCATTTTGCCTGGAGACCAGAGCTGTCAGTCTTCATGGTGTGCTGCCTGGGGACCAGAGCTCTGTATGGTGCTGTGTGTTGCATGATATTACTGATACGTTGTACTTAGAGAGCTACCCGGGACAGCTATTCAAAAGAATACAGGGGCCATTACCAAGTGGCTTAAGGCAAAGCTGGATAATAATGAGGTGAGTGTAGTGTCTTTGCCCCTTTACCACTTTCCTCTCTTGACCCACCCCTTACCTTTCCCACTTCCTTCTCTCCCTCCTTACTGTTCTCACCCCTTCCCTCTCTAACCAATTCCTTCTCTCGCTTCTCTTTGCACTCATCCAAGCCGAGCTTATTTAATAACATCAATCGTTTGTTCATTAAAGCTGAGGCAATTGTTTCATCTGCAACACGGCATGTGTCAAAACACTAGTAATGCTGTGCAATAGTCTAAATTGTTTTTTTAAAAATTCAAGAGAGATATACATTTAGAAGTTGGTTTAAAATGGCAGATACTTGATTCAGCTTTTCAATTGATGGACTTGGTGCACAATCCACTGATAGAACCAACAATTCATGCACATCATGTTGTTACATACCCACACCATCACATGCAGGGGCTTTAGATATGAAGTGCTGCAAACCTTGCACATTGTTTTGGCTGGTGGTGTCAATCAAGTACATATTTTCTCTGTTCTGCAGATTACGGTCAATCGCTTACAGTTTGTGGACTTCCTGACAGGGAAGGATGTACCAAAGGAAGAAGCAATGGAGGCATGTTAGCAGGAACCCTTGTAGCTGCTAGTTTATAGGGGTTCTGTGTGGTTGCATTTTTTCTTCAGTTCTTTGTTGATGTGGATTGTGAGGAAGAGGGTGTGGTTGACATCAACTATCTTCTAAGTGTGAGCTCGGAACCTTGCTAAGTGTCTGGTTGTGCAGTAGATCATTGTCATTGCTGATTGCTACAGGCTCTTCAAGACTCGGATCCATTGAATGCACTGCAGCCTTGCCACATCCTTCCCAGTAAGAGGGTTGGGAGTTGCAGGGGCATGTTGGGATGACCACTGCACATAGACACATGAGGGTTTTGTCCAAGACCACCCTCACCTTCCCCACCCCCATGAAACCCTGCTTGTGCTGGTCCATTGCATTGGTTCAACTCACTTAATGTGTTGTGAAGTCATTCATGTACATCTGTGGAATATTTCTAATACAAGAACACACCATACCTTTTGCGGCCTGTTTAGTAGTGACCCATTGTAGAAGAGCATTTCTTAATTCATTACACGAGAAGAGCATGTAACATTGTATAGATAACATTTTCTACATACATGTAGGAGATCATATTCTGAATTTAATTTAATGACTTTTCCTTTTAGTATGTTTTTCAGTTGGGGTTTTGTAAGAGGTGGTTATATCGATTGGATGTATAGGAGGTGGATGGTTGGTGGGAGGGTTTAGATGAAAGGATGCAACCCCTCTGGGGTATTTGCAGGTCCAGTTGATGTGTATTTGGATGGGCAGAGCGCAGGAACTGATGTGTGGAAGAAACTCGTCAAGGTTAGTGTCGCACCAGATTTGTGCAGCCTACAGGTGGTGTGTGATGGTCATCCTCATGTGGCTATAGTTCCTGAAAAACAGACGTGTCCAATCCTCAAGACTGACACTCCCTGCTCAGAGCCACCAGGTGTCCATGTTCCACAACCGTGAGAAGCTGGTCAATGGCCGATATAACATGTACTTGGAGATGGACAAAGGTTGGAACGGCTTTGAGTGTGTTCTGTACAACTGATTACATACCTGTGTAGACACTGATATGGTCTTCATGGATGGTGTGGATGATGAAGAGATGGCCACTCGCTGCTATTCCAAGATCACTGTGTCCACCAATGAGAAGGACATACCAAGGTGAGGGGGACCGGCATGCTTTCAGTGCTGCACTTTGCATGCTTGCTGCAGATTGATGGATGGTCGAGTGGACACTTACTGGCAGTCCAATCCTTCATATCCAACCTCAGGGAAGCAATGGATCAGGTAGGAACAGTGCTTTGGGCCTTTCAGTTAATTGTGCAAATCAGTGGCCAACAGCGCTCTATCTGTCCAGCTCCATTTGTGTATCACAGTACATGGTTATCTCCTATGCCATGGCACATGGTTTATCCATGCCTCTGTTCTGTCACAACTCCATCACCATTTTCACACAGCTCTTGACTTCCATCTCTCCCTCTGTCTCACATCACCGTATCTCCCTCACTTTGCTATCTTCCTTGTGATCTGCACATCTCGATCACATCACCATCACGTTCCATCTACAACCCCTGACTGTTTTTACATGCCCCTTCACTGCTGTCTACACCTCTGCCATGTTCAGACTGCACATGCTTCCTGGTGTGATTGTCAAGGAGCTGGCCATTGCTGTCAACGCAACTGACAACAGTTTCATGCCAAAAGATTTGACAGTGTCGGCTGGATACTCTGAAGCTGGGTTACGGGAACTCAAAACTGTGACCGTGCCAAAGTGGGTTATGTGCACATCATGTCGATTGTGTGGTATCATCAAATTAATTTCTGAAGCTGGGTTATGGGAACTCAAAACTGTGACCATGCCAAAGTGGTATCATCAAATTAGTTACATGTATATTCATTGATCCATACGTGTACATGATATTTATTCCACATAAGGTGTGCTGTTAAGAATGGGGCTGTAGTAAGCAATACTCAGGGACTGAGGTGGTCATGAGGTTACTGTGGTGGTCATGAGGGTACTAAGGTGGTCATGAGAGTGCTGGTGGTTGGTCATGAGGGTACTGTGGTGGTCATGAGGGTACTGTGGGTGGTCATACTCAGGGTAACTGTGGTGGCCATACTCAGGTTACTGTGTTTGGTCATACTCAGGGTACTGTGGTGGCCATACTCAGGGTACTGTGTTGGTCATACTCAGGGTACTGTGGTGGCCATACTCAGGGTACTGTGGCGGCCATACTCAGGGTACTGTGGCGGCCATACTCAGGGTACTGTGGTGGCCATACTCAGGGTACTGTGGTGGCCATACTCAGGGTACTGTGGTGGCCATACTTAGGGTACTGTGGTGGTCATACTCAGGGTACTGTGGTGGCCATACTCAGGGTACTGTGGTGGCCATACTCAGGGTACTGTGGTGGTCATACTCAGGGTACTGTGGTGGTCATACTCAGGGTACTGTGGTGGCCATACTCAGGGTACTGTGGTGGCCATACTCAGGGTACTGTGGTGGCCATACTTAGGGTACTGTGGTGGTCATACTCAGGGTACTTGGTGGTCATACTCAGAGTACTTGGTGGCCATACTCAGGGTACTGTGGTGGCCATACTTAGGGTACTGTGGTGGTCATACTCAGGGTACTTGGTGGTCATACTCGGTACTTTGGTGGCCATACTCAGGGTACTGTGGTGGTCTATAGTCACATTGGGCAGGTCGTACATTAAAGGATGCCTAGGCCTGTGGTGGTAGGACCAAAATTTGGGGGAGCAGAAGGACATTCAGTTTATAAATGTATCTGGTTAATACATATTTATAAAGGCCATGAATTAAACCAGATAGGTCTTCACTACTCTATCCTCATACTGTTTCTCCAATGTGTCCAGGGAGCTCACAGGAAAGCTGGTTCTAGTTCAGAACCTCCGGAAGGACTATCGCTATGTGCAGGTCAACATCAACAGTGATACATGTACCAACACAAGAGTTAGAGGCATCTTTGTAAAGGGCTTCAAGTGAGTTAGGACTACAATGACAGCACTTCATCACATAAATTCTCTTCACATTCATCTCCTCTCTCTCCTCATCTTCCTTTTCTTCCTCTCCCAATCCTCCTTCCTCTCCTTATATTCCTCCTTGTCTGCCTCTCCTCGAGGAATCCTCCTCCTCCCCTCTCCTTCCTCCCCCCCCTCCTCCCTCCTCCCCTTCCTCCTCCCCTCCTCCTCCCCTTCCTCCTCCCCCTTTCTCTTCTCCTCCTCCCCTCCTCCTCCTCCTCCTCCCCTCCTCCTCCTCCTCCTCTTCCCCTCCTCCACCTTCTCCTCCATCTCCTAACTATTTTATACCTCTTAGCTCAGAAGAACGGGAGTCAAGTGTGCTGGACACCATGGCAGCCTGGTATTTTGATCTGATGACCTCCACAGCAATGGCAGCAATGCCAGCAGCACCTGGTCTCAGGGATGACATGCTTGCTCAGTCAATGTAAGTTCATTGGTCTAAAGGCTAAGGGATACCATACCATGGCCTGGCCACTGCACATGGAACTATTACAAGACACACATATCT
The DNA here is from genome assembly GCA_013339895.1 of Ephydatia muelleri. NCBI lineage: Eukaryota > Metazoa > Porifera > Demospongiae > Spongillida > Spongillidae > Ephydatia > Ephydatia muelleri. The sequence continues at coordinate 4,215,180 of JABACO010000012.1, read as the reverse complement.
TTGTAGGCAAGCATTTGGATCTCTACGTCCTCTTGTATTGTCACCAACATCGTCATTGAAACCAGAATTTCTTTCACCCTTTGTTGTCAAGAAGATTGACAGATTTCTCACCCAGCTGTGGTAAGTGGAGGTGGAGTGGGATGGAAGAATGTGTCCTACTGTCCTTGTTGTTCTCAAGCCTCCCAGGAGATAAATTCATGTCAGTAGACAGGGACAGTCTCCAGGTGCTACTTGTGTTTGCTCTGGCCCGTGGCAATGTGAACAGCATTTTAACCTGTCTGCAGATACTGCTAGGTACGGTGTGTTTAGTTGTGTGAGTGTGGTGTGACTATGTGTTGTATTTGCTCTTGTGTATATGTGAGCACGTGTAAATATGCACACGTTTGTGTTTTAGGCAGGGATGGGTTAAGTTATTGATGATACAAGTAACTTTTTTTGCCTCTTTTTATACCTTCCATCAGATAACTGCTCTCTGGAGTTCCCAGTGTCTGCCATTTCAAAGCTGGATGAAATCCAGAGGGACAAAGAGTATCGACATGGTTAGGGATCTGTTTGCGCTATGCATGGTGTTGGCTAGCTAGTTGCACATGTTTGCAGCTAAGTGTGTGAATCTAGTTCTGGTCCTGTGTGATGGAGGAGAGATGGATGACACGCACAAAGCTGAAAATGCGTTGACAAATGAGCTCAGTCAAGATGGCAGTGAGTTCAGCACACTACATGTATATACTGGGGATGGTGGAATGAAGGGTTGTGTGTGTCATGTCATCAGATTGATGTACATGCACTTTGATAGCAGCTTCTAAAGGCAAAGAGAGGCTTAACACAAAAGTGGCTCTAATGGAGGTTAAGATACTGCTTAGGGGTGTAAACAGAGTTTAATGGCCATTGGAATACCCATTTACATTCCCTGACCTCTGTGTCTGCTTGCGTCCACCCTTCCCTTGTAACAGAGCAATAGCCTCCTACAGTATTTGTTAGCCCTTTTTATTTTAGCTATCTGTACGTTCAGTTTTCTGGGTACACATATGTGCTGCTAGCTAATGGGTACCAGAGAGTTTCAGCATTCCCACCCTGCTCCATGTACAATGGTTTTTTATTGTTCCTTTCTCATTCTCCATTACAGTAGGGCAGGGCAGAGCTGTGCAGGCTTGTCCCTACAAACCAGCTAGCCAAGCCTGGACCAGCGTACTGACTTGGCACACAGGTCACCCAGTTGGGTGGCCAGCGTCACCCTCTGGTGCCTATCTAGTTGGGTGGGGGGGGGGGTTCCAACTATCAATGGACCCACCCCCACATTAGCCTCACCCACCAACTCTCCAATAACTGTTTACTCCCATATGGACCTTGGTACACAGGTCACCCAGTTTGTGGTCAGTGGCACTCACTAGTGCCCCCTCCCATCATTGAACCAGCGCAAAAGTCATACTCAGCATGGCATTTAGGGTTAAGGGAATTTAATGAGGATGTTAATTAAATGTGCAAATGCTTCTGTCAATGTGCACCACAACTTTTAGGTCAGTACGATGGTTAGGTAAATAGGCCACTCGTTCAGAGTTTTTGGCAGCAGTCTAATATACTGTAAAGACTTCGCACATTTGCAATGGTTACTGATATCATATTGTGCTTCTTTTGTCATTTCCTGTACAGACCCATATGTTAGTGCAACAGGGAAAACTGTTGTGAACTTCTTACTGAAACAGAGTGAAGACAGATTCATTAAGACGATCAGGGTGACCATTGAAGGCCAGTCTGGATCCCAGGGTGCCAAGATGGGTCTTGTCTTCTGCACTGATAGCAGCAAGGACAAGACTCCTGAGGCATTGCTAAAGGAATATGACCAATATAATGGGTGGACAGCTGACGATTATGAAAGACTAAACGAAGAGAGGTGTGTGTGTGTGTGTTTGTGGTGTGGGCATTTAAGGTATATATGCATGGATGTGTGTTGAATATTGAGTATGATCATATGCACATGTTTCTATGTGGTGTGCATCAGTTTACGTAGATGCATGTATTACTGTGTGTGGGCTGATGTGGTGTTGTAGTATGGACTGGAGTAAAGTTGTGCTGTGTGTGCCTCTGGCTATGTGGGTGTGTTGTGGTATTCCACAGGGCCCAAGGAAAGCATCTGGATCCATCTGCTCCTATTGGCTACTTTAAACCCGCGAAGGAGAGGTAATTTCCAGATCTTTATTAACTGTTCAACTGCAACCTACATGTATGTACTGTGTCCCATAGTCCAGTGACATCAATCACCATAGATGTGATCAAACCAGGCTCTGTAAGTATTTTGTCCATTGCTTTGTCATCATCCCCACCCACCATTTCCCCTCTTTGCAGTACATCCTGATAAAGTTCTTGGGCACAATAGGAGCAGATGCTGAAAGGATGGGAGTCCACTGCATCAAGGTGTATGGGTACAGCCTATCTCAGGAAGACATTGATCGAGCAGCATTTGTCGACAGACTGGTATGTGTACAGCACTGTGCATGTACATGTAATGCAAAATGCATCTACATTGTATGTGTGTTGTACTGCAATATGCCATGCTTTATGTGTTAATCACTTGCCCCTAGGCATTGGGTTTTAGCTTTAATTTAGTCATTGTGTGTCTCGTCTTCTCGACAGGAAAACATCATCCTCATAAAAATAGTGGGATGAGCGATTTGTATGTAGGCCAATTGGCACATTGCTCTATGACACAAATTGTTGTCACACAATTTCACCCTAGCTTTTGTTGTCATGGAAAGCAATATTGATTTCCAGGAGTTTAGCTCAGTGGGTCATTTTTCCAGAAAGACATCAGCTTGCTAAGGGTTAATCTGCAGGGGTTTGCTGAAATCTGACCTTTTGTTTCCTCTCCTCTTCCTAATTTTAAAACTCCTCTCCATTCCATTACCAGAATACCCTTGCTCCATTGCCATTCAGCAGGAATGCAACTGTTCCTGGCAATATGGTACTACTGAAAGTCCTTGGCTTTGTCACATTGCTCCTACAAGACCTGGCCTCATTGCAGTCTAGCAGGAGATCGGTTTCTCTGGATCCGGCCATGCTAGGAGTAAGTGACAACTATAAGCATGCACACACACACACACACACACACACACACACACACACACACACGCACACACACACACACGCACACACACACACACACACGCACACACACACACACACACACACACACATATTCACGTCCTCTAACTCCATCCATCATTCATTTCTCTCTATTGATCATCTTTCTCACCTCATTTATTGCTCACCATCAAATTGTTTCTGTGATGTGGACAGGAGGCACATCTCGCATCGAACAGTATTTATCTGGACAAGATCTGGAGTTTGTATATCTCTCTGACCATACAGTATGTGTACAAGTGTTTAAATAACTATTAATATAATGATCATACAAAGAGTCCCGAAATGAAGGAAATGAACTGTGAACTTTTGAATATGAGAACAATAGATGTTGCAACCAATCTATCTGCCAAATTAGCTCAATTGATAATCTATCTGCCAATTGATATACTAGTTGTTAGTAATCTTTTATGTATGAATGCTCTATTGATATGATTAGAAACATATAAAAAAGCTCAATAACTTCAAATAATTAATTCATATATTAATAAGCAAACCCTTCTTTGTTTGGCTTGACCATTGTTTGAAATGTATTAATTTAACCAAGTGAATCCAAACCAATATATTTATTAAGATCACATCACTTAAATGGTAAATATATCGCTAATGCTACGCCTTGGTAGCAATTGTGTTTGATCATTACATACATGTAAATCCTTTTCATAACAATCCTAATTGAAGATCCCCGCCCCTGACATCTGGAGATTAAAGATTACAAGAATTGTAATGTTAATATCCACACCTACACACAACACTCACAAATGTGTACATGTGTGCACATGTATACAGTTGTGGTCTTACAGTGTATATGCTGTTGCAGTCCTGCTACTCATTGACACTTAATTCCCTCATCACTGTAGCTCATCTGAAGAGCTACGTTTCTGTTCTGTTCTGTGTCTGCACCTTTTACGAGCTAGCCTTCCATTCATTCGGCCTACCCGGGAAAAGAATGTTGAGAGTGCCACTCTAACCACAGTTCTAGTTCATCTGTGTGGGCTCCTGGATTCTGAAAGCACTGACCCAGTGTTGAGGAAGCTGGCACAGGACATTGTGGTGGAGGGAATGGAGGTGTTCTTTCCTGACGCCAGGACCCGCAAAGAGTGTTTCCTGTCCATGATCAACACCATCTGGGTAAGACAGGGTGCGGCTTGATTAGGATGTGTCAGTATACTGGATGTTTCCAAATGAGCAAATGCTTTATTCCATATCAAAACTGTACTTACATGTACAAGTCTAATAACAATGGCAACACCCACAATCATTCTTGGAAATTGGCAAACTTTTGGTCTCGATGCCACATACCCCAATACTTTTGCTGATTCATACATCTTGGTGTCATCTCGTCATGCTGGCACAGTGGCAGATGAAGCAGAACAAAAAGAATCCACAAACTTCAATCTTTTTACACAGTCACACGTTTACTCCCATTGCCATCTGGCACAGTTTGTGTGAAAGATTTCGGCTACCAACTAGCACATGAGTCAGGTGAAATAGTCTGCGCCAATGGCTCACTATTAAGTTCGATAGTAGTTGCTTAACTTACATAAGGACTACAGTTTACTATAATCATGTGTCATCTTGAATATGAATGGATTGCAGATAGCCTAGATGCACTGGTTTGTACACAACAAATATTTCATAAATCAGCTAGGTAACCTTTACAGTGTTGTGCTCATTTGGAAACACTCAGAAATATGAGAAGGGGGGAAGGGAATTAATGGGTCTGTGTTTACAAGGAGTGACCTATATTGATGGGAGTGGCTAACATTGGTCTGGGAGTGCTTATACTATTATGACTCTTGCCTTGCTAAACTACTGCAGGATGGTGAGCACTCTACTTCATGGTGGTTTAAATTTGAGGTTCTGTGTGTGTACTTCAGTCAGTCCAATGGTCACTCACTACTTGAACTGCCCAAGACCATCACTAGGGTATCAGATAGCTCCAGTCTTGATGAAGAGGGCATCCCTCATTTTATGTTCCATTGTTAGGGCAAGAAGCTGAACACAGACACTACAAGGAGTATCTTCACCACCGTGATAGATGTGGCTCAAAAAGAGGTGGGCATATCAAAGATAATTGGTTGGGCTGGGCACTACCATGGGTTTTGGATTGGACTGGGCACTAACTAAAGGCATCAGGTTGGAGTGGGTAGTACTAAGGGCTTTGGGATTGTCTGGGAATGGTCTGGGCACTACTAGGGACTCTGGATTGGGCTGGCTCTAGTAATGTCTTTGCATGACAGGCACTATTAAGGGCTCTGGGTTTTGGGCACACTGAGGCTGTGATATAACAATCCTAATTGAAGATCCCCGCCCCTGGCATCATACATATTACATATACATATACATTGTGTTACACAATCATAACAACACGTACAAGTCCTTCACACAACATCTCTGTCTTTATCTTGCTCTTTGAACTCTTCCAGCAAGACCACCAAAACTTGTTAGATGAGAAGACCCCATTGAGCTTTACTGGAGACTTATATTGATCTTTATTGTTGGTACCAAGTATTACTTAACTTTAAATTAAATCCAACTAATTGTACATGGGTTAAAGTACATCATCTGTGGACTATAAAAACTCCAAAAGATTAAATTTAGTGATAAGGGGTGTATTGAAATTTTCAATCAAATTATTCATGATCGAGAAACAACCTCAATAATCAAGCACATATTTCATTATTTAAAACTTATGGGGAATAAAATTTTGCATTATTTTCTAAATTGCTTACCTATTTTGTTTATTAAAACTAGTTATGACTATTTTTGGATCTTGAATATATGGGTGTTGATTTTAAAATTACAAGGACCCTGGAGAACTTATTTTAGAACAACTCTACGAAACAATGCACACTGTGTTGCAAAAGTTGCAACAGCATGGCTATGACTGAAAGAGATTAAATTACCATTATTGTGGTTAAAAGATTCACTTACAGTTCAAATTAATACTTAGTACCAATGATAATTGTGTACAGTACATTTATGTGGGTGTATGCCGGCACGAAAGCTACGTTTCCATGCCACATGGGGTTATAATGCGATATCCGAGGATGCAAAGTCCCGGATATCCTTACTCAAGTTCTCCAATCCCTGGAAGACCTATGGGAACCTCTGCACTTATGATGTGCTCTTAGGTGATCAATCACCTCTACCCTAGCTTTGAGCTTAAGGGCAGTTATAGCTAGCTGGTAGGCCCAGTAAATTGGAAGTCAGTCCTTTTACAACATGCACCGTCTGCACAGATGCCCTACTCGTAACTGAACGATGATGCAAGCATAACTATATTAATTGTAATTAGAGAATAACAATTTAAATGAATGCTGCATGAGATAGCACATGCTCATTGGATAAATTAGTTCATGTTCATGGGGGTACTCTTTACTGTAGTTGCTTGTACCTGCTTGGAAATGAAAATGAAAACTTCCGCCCTGGTGGAGCTTTCAGTGCTCCCCCATACCCGTTAGCTGTTATCGAGGGTACCCCCTACCACTGGATCCACCTCTTAATAACAGCTGCCTATTACACTGTACCACTCTAGTTTTTTTTCCTGTGGAGAACCCTGCAAATCCCCAACATCAACCAAGTTCTTCTTGCATCCTTCGGGCATTCTATACAGCTCCATGATGTACTGTTCAAGGGTTTCGCCCTCAAGTTGGTTACAGCACTCTTTCAAAGATACAACGCACCCGAACAAACAACTCAAACTTGGATAGAGATAGACCGGTCTTGTACACCGTCCTTTCCTGTTTTCGATGACAATACAGGATCCACTTCCTCGCCAAGACAATACATGAGGGTACTTACGTCTTTCACTTCATTTTCTTCCGCAAGTCGAAGCAAGCCTAAACTGTTTGAATGTTCTCTTCTGACAGACCCAGTCGTTGAATTGAATGAATCAAGCGGTTGTAAACAAAAGCTAGCCATCCCGTGTAGTAGAATTGAAGACCCCCCCCCCCCCCCCCCCCCCCCCCCCTTATATCAAACATATTACATCATGTTACACAATCATAACAACACATATAAGTCCAGTACACTACAGAGGCCTGGCAAACCCAAATGACAGTGACTCATTGGTTGCTATGATGTTGCCTGCAACATCACTTACCACATAGGTGACTGCGTTGCATGCAAGTTCAGTAATTAAATTTTAATTATGAAAATCATTGTTCCTTGTGAGGTGGTAGTCGCAGGCAAAAACAAACACTGGTTCATTCATGGCTGCAGTGTCACTTGGATGCATCTCTCTAGGTTTTTGTCAAAAAGACATCATGTTTGTTTATGCAAACTGATCATGATATATTTGAGTCCAGCGCTGAAGTGATACCATTTCCTAACAATGTGCATGAGTTCTGGTTTGTTTGAAGCAGTCACCTCAAATAGACCACCCTAGCTATTTCAGGCGACTTGTCGCCTGCAACAAAGATAGTTGGAAGCATGTGCACACTAGGTGTACCAGGGACAAAGAACCTTGGTGAATGATGAAGATCTATTTAGAGTTGGTTTTCATGTATTTGATTGGCTTAGAGTCTGGTAGGGAACACGTCCCATTCTGTTGGATCATATAGTGAACTCTCTGCAGGCCATAGTGCTGATTGGAGGAGGCTCAGTACGATCTGATAAAGTGGTCAAGCTGCTAAGTGCACTTCAGTCTTTGCTGTTCTTCTGGTGCCGGAAACACATTACGACTGGGGAGGAGGGCATTAGAAAGGAGGCTGCTCAGCTATTGGAGCAATGTAAGCCATTGAGTGTGTGTGCTTTGGGGAGGTGGTATGTTGGTATGTATAACTATCTTCCCATGTTAGTGGCCCTTTCAAGCACACACATATTCAATGTTTAGAGTCCATGGTAGGTTTAATTTTCAACAGTGAATACTTCATGCACAGCTTTCTTGGGGTGTGTAGAATCTACAGTACTCATTTATATTCTGCAGCGTAACCTCTTTATGGGAGCTATAAAATATAGTACTGCTCTCTCACTCTGTTTAATAGATGTCTCCAAGTTTTCCTCAAGTTGTGCTGAGGTATTGGAAGCTTTGGTTGCTGTATCTCAAAAGACTGATGTGAGTGATGTCTACTAAATTATTTACTTTGTGTATGAATTTATCTGTTGATTGTGTTATTTGATCCCAGTCATTTTGTGTCTGCCCATAGTTTAATGACTGAACAAAATGCAAAGTCGTTATTGCTGTGCCTTCCTTTTATATGTACATTTGGTGCGGTGTTTTCACATTTGCTATTCAACCCCAGTCATTTTGTGCCTGTCCCAGGAGCCATCATGGTTTTGGGGCAAAATAGAATGGATCTATTGGATCCTGCTTTCCAATGGTTTATTTACAAGTATTTGAATACTTGCAAGATGTTGCAACTTCCAGTACATATAAGAACTAATTTGTGCATAGTGATGACCATTGTTTGGATCAGGGAGCCATTTGCAGGCCACCCAGATCACCCTACCAGAGCTCTTGTTAGATCACAAGCTTAACCTTTTATGGGAGAGTTTCTGTGTCTTCAGACATGGCTGTATGCACCTGGGAGGCAATTGTCGTGATTTGATGTCTTTCATTCTCAAACAGTCTTTGCTTGATGCTATAGCCAAGACCACAGTTGGCTGCATTCTTCCTCAGATGGTGAGCTGAAGTGTAATTTTTCAGCAGCCAGAACATTGGTACCAAGGGTGGGGAGGAGAAGAGGAGGATGAATGTAGTGGATTGTGTAGAGATGGCTACCTGTAGGAGAATATGTGTGGGGTCAAGTGGATGAGGAAGAGGGAGTAATTGTCAAGGTGTGTCACAAATTTTTATTTTGTCCCCTTTTTTCAATTAGATCACTCTTCTTAGTTGTGTGGCTACCCTACCCATCGACAGACTGAGCTTACTTGGCTACCTTAAGTGCCTAGTCAAACCACTCCAGGAGCTAGCTTCACAGTTGCCCACTCGCTTCTTTGATGTGGACTCCCCAGCCCTTGGTTCAGTGGTGATGGAGGAGGCGGTGATTGGAATGTGGATGCGGGAGTCTTCCACTCTCCATGGTGATATTACTGAGGTGCGTTTGTGTAAGTGGTGGGCCATGTAGAGAGGAAAGAAAGAGCACATGGAGGGTAAGGAGAGTTTAGAGTGTTAAAGTAAAGGGCAGGATATGCAGTATGAAGGGAAAGAAGGAGGCATTTTCCATTGTAAAGGAGGCATGTAGGTGGAAGGAAATGGCACCAAACAATCCTGACTGTGTAGACTGAAACTGAAAAGTTATTTATTGAATAAGTTGTTTTTATTGTTTCATGTGGCAGGAGTTTGCATCTCCATTAGCTGTCAAGTTTGTTGTGGAGTTTGATCCCAGGTGCCATACAAAACAAGGGTGAGTTTTACACTTCCTTCCCCACCTGTCCGTCCTATTAGACATGTAAGTTATGCAATACACGCTCATAACTTATTATTCATTGCAACACAACATTTAGGACATGAGGACACTTTTTGTAGTGCCATTTAGACCATGGCTGCAATGCAGTATGAATGCATTAGGAACATTATGCATTACTGGCAAGTGTATTGTACAATAGCTGTAAGCCCTCGAGTTCTAGGCTCTCCCTCGGATCTGACAGTTATAAGCCAGCATATATACTGTATATGCAAGTAAGCAAGTTCCCCATGCACACTGCCTAGCCAATGTCTGAAGCTAAAAGGCCACACTTTCTCCCCTTCCTCCTCCCTCCGCTCTCCCATAGATACATGTGTGGTGGCCGTCTAGAATTTACTGACTCTCTTGATCAGAAGACCACATTCTATGATGAGTATGGCCTAAGGGGCAGTAAACCATTGCCAAAGGTTAGGGAGTGGTTGTGGAGTTGAGTCAGATGATATGATGTGATAAATGTGGTGGCACATATCATTTTCTCTTTTCTCTCCCCTTCCCTCTGCCCAACTGCATACAGACTTTAATATTCACCGGCTCAAAGCTTCAGTTCCATTGCCGACCTCGAGCTGAAAAGTGGAAGTTTACTGTGAGCCCCTCCCTTTTCTTTTCTTATTCAGCCCATCCTCTTACCTCAGAGAAAAGAAGGGACAGGCCCTGAGGGACAATGTGGGGTCACATTGACTTGATGTGTGTGTACATGTGTGTGTGCCATGAGTGAAGCCCTTGTCCCAGGAATGTGAGGATGCTACCATTCCAGACGTTAGCTACTTCATGAAAAAAACGTGGCATGGGTGGGGCTGAGTGGGCAGTTGGGGTGGGTGGGGCTTGAATATATGCATATCTTCTGATGGGTGAGTACCTGCTGCTTTACTACCTTCAGGTAAAGGCGTATGGAAGGACCATCCCCCCACTGTATTGTCTGAATGACCTCCAGCTGGCCTTGGCACAGCTGCTGGGAAAGCTCTGTAGCGTGACACTGAGTACAAAGTCATGTGAGTGTCAATAGTAAATAAAAGTACATGTATGCTCATATCATTTGGACATGTACATGTATACAAGCCTTGCACATGTGCATACTAAGCACATCCATGGACACATGCCGCTTACATGATGTACATGCATGTAGCTTAATACGTAGTTACCTACAAGTACGCCTATTTGTATACATCATATACATGTGTACCACTAAAACCTCTTGTTGCTTCTTCCTCCCAGTAACCCTTAGTTGCCTACATTACACTGTGTATGAAATCCCTAGTACTAAAGTTGCCTATCAATGCTTGCTTTCCTACACACATACATACATACAAATACATTGCCTCTCCCAGCTGAACACAATTTATATCCTACCCCTTCAGCCTCATTCAAGTATATACACCCTCCTCCCATCCAGCCTTGCATCCAAGTGTATCCACCCTAGTCCACCTAAGCAAGTCAGGAGCAGGCTCAACATTGCTATGCGTGTTTGGTCATTTGAGAGATCAAGTGTGAGGGTCTGCCTCACTCCCATCCACCATGGGAGGGTTTAGGACATTTGTGTCCACTCTCAAAGATAGAGTGGTCATGCTTTGGTGGCATTTGTCTCAGAATTTAAGAACGATGTCCAAATCATTGGGTTTTACCTCATGTGTATGGAGTGATATCATTATCACTTCTGGTCGGTACTCACATGCCGTTCAGACCAATAGTCACCAGTTATGGAGGGCACATAGCTATTTCTAGCATAAGCTCTAGGCCTTGTACACAACGAATTTATTTACAGTGTGTTAGCATCATAGGTAGCTGAAATTGGGTTGTGGGAATTACAAGCAGTGTCCAACTCTCGTGCAGTGCACATGCCTATAACTGACGAGAAGGAGGAGAAGGCAGTTAAGGCACTGCTCCACAGTGATCTATGGAAGACCCTCTTCAGAGGTGGCTACCAAGAGGACAGTAACGTGAAGGCCATTTCTGGAGTTCATGTGAGCACTTATCTTTACTTGTATTGATCAAAAGAATATTCCTTTTCTTTGTAGTTCATTATGTTACTTATCTTATTCAACATTGATACCATTTTGTGTTGACCATTGTTGTTGCCTTGGTAACCAGATCACCAGTTCGAATAGCAGCGTGAGTACCCTGCTGCACGATCTAGCCAGTGGTGTGGAGAGTCCGAAAGTTATTGCCCTGCTCGATATGTGAGTCCGGCTGGTGTTTGGAAGGCTTCGGTATCATTTCCGTTGGTTGTCCTGGCTTGTACATGTAGTTGCCAAGCAGAAACGAAGCGCCACACTTATGGAGGGCGGCTGGTTGACAGGACTGTGAATGCGGTGTTTGCTGCTTTCATATGCCATACTGAAGAGCTCAGAGAGGAGCTGACCCCATTTGGTATGTTTGCTGTGATTATATTCATCTATTTATGTGGATTTTTGCCATGGATACATAGCTTGTAATATAGGTGAACTCACTGCCACCGCAAATCTTATGACTGCATACCTTGCATCAGAGGCTATGCGACGTGACCTCGTTGAGGCACGGCAAAAGCTGATGGAGGCAAAGGAGAGGGAAGAGGACCTTACTAAGAGAGCAAATATTGATGAAGATGCCCCTGGTAATTAAGACCAAATATTTCTGGGTTTCAGTGTTAAACTCCCTGTGTATAGTTAAAGCTTGTCTCAAGAAGGCTCAGTATCTGTTGAAGTTTCCAGGACTATCCAAAGCCCAGCAGGAAGATAAGATATCTAGCCCTCTGGTCAGGCCAACCTGGGCCACAAAGGGCAAACATTGGCAGGTGTCAACAGCTGTCAACACAGTTGAGAAACTAAAGCAGCAGGTAAAGTGGAAATGACACTTGGTGTGAGCTACTACCAGAAGTGTAGTGAGAGTGCTTAGCTTAGCATGGTGGTCAAGTATTTCTGCTGGGGTGTGAAAGTGAATCATTTTGTCACATTTACTTTCAGTTACAGGGAAGTAGCAATAGGGAGAACCTGACAGAAAAGTGTCCATCATTTGAACTTGTATTGAACTTTGTAAAGAACGATGCCATCTCTGAAGAGCAAGTCCACTTCCTTCTTCAACAGAGAGCGCAGTTCGCCAGATGCACTGACTTTGTCTACTCCTATGCCTCTGACTACCTTCGAGCCATTGGAACATCTGCAATTTTTGAGGTGCCTTCCTTGTTGCCACTTGACCTGTGCATTTTTCATGCCATCTGTACATGTACATTTGTTTAGGTTTCTATTTACATTTGACATTATAACTTTATTTGATTATTTGTTTGAACTGCATTATTTAAAGTGTGTCTCTTTATCTTCTTTGTTTTCTTTTTTACAATAGCTGACTGGTTTGATATTTTTGCAGTATCTTCTCTCTGAACAGAGGCATTTTCCATTGTAAGTATTTGTGTAACAGCTCTGGTGGTGCTGTTAGGCCAGATAAATACTCTTTCTCACTTCCAGCCACTATGCCTCAAAGATGAATGGGTGTGATTTGGAACTGGAGAATTGTGTGAGACGCTCATATCACAATCTGTTAGCCACCATCTTGGATGCAATAAATGTGTATCTAAACCCACTTGCAACAAATGGGATACAAGTTAGCAGGTAAGGGGAGAATAAGTAGGTGCTGAGGAAGCAGGAGAAATGGGAGGGGTGAGATGGATGGATCGTTGAACGATGTACTTTCCACGGTTGTGTGTCTGTTTTCAGTGACCGCCAGACATCACAGTCATTGGTCAGCACCTACCTTCTCCATCTACTGGACTATCAATGGCAGAACTATGACTGTACACTCATCTCAGACCTCCAATTGCCAGAGTTCCTCCTACAGACTGCTATCAGTAAGTACAGTAGTGCAGTTTCTGAACAGAGGGTTAGGAGTAAAAACTGAGTGCATTTGTGGACTGTAAGTCATGTCATGGCTTTCATTGTTATACTGCACAGAGTCAGGGCAGGAGGAGAAGGGGGCCAGACTGAAGAAGTTTGACAAGGAGGATGAAATGATGAAGCTTTATGAACTTCACATGACTTTCCTTGAGAAATGGAAGGCGGCAGCCAGTCCTAAAGCAGCAATTGAAGCAATAGGGCAAAAAAAGGTGAGCTCAGCACCCTGTACATTTTGGTCTATTTGAGGTGTACCATGTCCCACTGAAAGGTCTACACCTTGTCTAATCCCATTATCAGGAGTTGAGGCTGTTCCTTGTCTGCAAGAGAGCATTTGCTTCTCACATGTCTGAGATAAGTTGCACATTATGTCATGCCTGTTATATGTCTGAGTGCTACCACAGTCTGGACTGCAATGCCAATGTTACCCTATGTGGGCGTTGCTTCTATGGTGAGTGGTGTGGAGAATAGACATGTAGTATTGTTGTATCATGTCTATCTATTTTCATGTGGGGTTTCCCTGTTCAACTTAGGAGACAATAGGCCAGGATTGTTTTCTACTAAGCACCTGTTCCAGGCAATAAAGTGAGTGCACATGTTGAATACCCAACACTTTTGTTGATTTTACCACTACATGTATCTCTCCTTCACCTGTTCTCTCTCCATCTGTTCTACTGGCTCCTGTGTCATCTTATCTCATCATTACACCATGGTCATCAAGTCGTCGTTTTGGATGTGCAGGCTGTGGATTGGCCATCATCAGCCATCGCTTCAAAAGTCAGACACGCACAGACTACAACCTCTGCCTGGGATGCTTCAGAAAGGAAGAGTCACAAGGGCAAGTTGCTGGTTGTGGCTATGTGATGGGAGGGCTATGAGGCTGGAACTATACTCCAGGCATGCTGGGGACAGCTGGCTGGTCTACCCCCTCACCGAGCAACCCGAGAAGGGACAGGCCAACAAGTACCTTACCACAGACCCCGGTAGAGTTCTTCTGGCCCCATTATGGCATCCTTGCTTCATTCTCACATATATTGACTAGAATGCTGTCTGGCTACTGCCTACAAGGATGGCTTTATACAGAAGATGGAGTCAAGAAATGATTTTTCGGTGTACAACACACACCATGCCTGGATGCTGTTCTCTGTAATCTGTTTGTTCGTGGCAAGCAATGTCAATAACCAACAGACAGGTGCTGTTATGTGATACATTGGTTAGGAATGGGGCAGTGTAATGCAACATCCAGTTCATGGTGGGATAAAGCATGTTTGTCTTTAACTTAATAGTCATACAGATTTTTTATAATATGTTTTATTTACCCTTCTGTGTGTACAACAGGTGTACACTCAAGGAAGGCTGGAACCCTTCTTGCCCAGTGCATACAGCTGCTAGGATACATGTTGAGAGCAGCCTTAGTGGGCAGACTGGAAGATGGTGAGTGCCATGCCTGCTGTTGGTGTTTTCCAGACCCTACAACATTTGGTGCCATGTGTGCTACAGCAGGGAAGAGCACAAAGGTGCCACCAAAGGATGAGATGAAGGCAGACATTTTTGCTACTGAAGGTACCTTTTCGTCAGCTGGGTGTGGCAATGGTGGAAAGACTGTGGAGATATCCTTGTCACCACCATCCACTGCACCAATGGACACTGTTACTGTGTCCAGTAATGAGGCCACACCTTTAGCTAGTGCAGCCCCACCCACATCTGAAGCTCCTCCAGCTCCTACGGCACCCAAACCAGTGCTTGTAGAGTCTCATCAACAGCTCAGTTTCATCTCAAGTGATGAGCTTTCAAAGATTGGCCAGGCAGAAAAAGCATTTGGTGCACTCTATCTGGAATCTATACTTTGTTTACTAGCAGCAATACTTCCCCAATTAACTTCTGTAAGATTTTAGCATGTCAGTTTTTATGATACATGGTACGTGTACTTATAAATTAATGTCTACAATGTATTTTAGCTGCAACCTTGGATTGAAAGTGGCATACCAATTGAGGAGCTATTGGCAGAAACTTTCCTTCCAACCCTAACTGCTATTTCAAAGTAACTTGGTTTTCCAAGTTGGAATTGTGCTTTTCCTGACCGTGCATCTGTACTTCTCTTAATATGTCCTTAGTGCCCGATGCTTCACAGAAGCCCAGAACCAGTTGGCCCTTCTCCTAGCAACTAAATATATGTCAAAAGTCACGCCAGAGGTGGGACTGTGATAAAGCATTTTTGTGGAGGGTGTGCACCAATTGGGGGATCCTTTCCAGATTGGTGACAGAGCTGTGAGCACTGTGTGTGGGTGCAGCAGTGGAGGGAAGATGGCTGCTGGCGTGGAGACTGCACAGTACCTCCTCGAGAAAGGGAATGTCCATCTTAAAGGGTGTGTGTCTATGTCCACCTATTAAGCATCCATGTGTGTATATTTCTGTAGCTGGGGATCATTTCCAAGAAAAGAGACTAGGGCATCTTTTTTCACGATTTCAATATTTTTGATATTCTAGAAGTCTGAAATGTCTTCTACACAGTGATTCTTATGCACTGAGAATCAGAGTATCTGTCATGGACTTGTATGGCGCTGAATTTTTAAGTACTCATACATTTCAACGCAAGCGTTACATTTCTATTCCATGCGCTAGTAATGTATGTGCTAGGCCCCTTTTCGAGGAAATGATTTCATATAATGATTGTATATTTTATTATCTCATCACATGAATGTGTGTATGTGTTGTGTGTGTTCTGTTGTATATGTGTGTGCATGTGTGTGTGTGTGTGTGTGTGTGTGTGTGTGTGTGTGTGTGTGTGTGTGTGTGTGTATGTGTACAGCATATGAGTACATGTTCAACCATGTTTTCCACCATTGCAGGGGTCAGTGTTCAAATGCCATAGCAACAGCAAGATGTTTCTCTCTCTTGTCAAGGGTTGTGAGCTGGAAACCAGCCATTAATGACAGCATTGACAACTGTCTGCAGTCACTGCTGGAGGTAGGGGTTGAACTGTCATGTGACAGTCACAGGACTTGAATCCTTTAATACTACATTCATAGGACAAACTGGACCACATCTTCGGGTTTTTAGTAGCTGCTGGTTTCCCAAGAGTAAGTGGTGCACTTGAAGTTGGATGTACACCATGTGTGTGTGGGGGAGGGGGTATGTGTGTGTAGTGTTTGTAATGTTTGTTAGTGTGTTGTAGTTCAGTGTGGTGTACTTTATGACCCTTGCCACTACAGGTGCTTAAGGAAGGCGCAACAGTGTCCAAACACATTGCTGATGAAGGCAACAAGAAGGCTGTTGTCACCACTGTGAAGAGCGAGTCTGATGAGGTGGTGATTGTTGATCTGTGCACCAGGGAACCAAGCACTGTACAAAACCATCTTGATGTTGAGTTGCCAATCTGGGGACCGTGGGGAGCATCTAGGAGTGGGGATGGAGACCACGGGGTGTGCTCTGATGGGGACTGTTATGAATGTGCATCGTTAGTGCTGTTAGTGGATGCATTACTTGGCATGGCTTGCTTAGTACAGTACAGTTTAACCCTTTCATGCAGTGACTTAGTTTGAACTTTTGTAATGTGTCTTCTGAACTTTCCTGTGCAGGTCAAGTTGACAGCTGTGGAAATGGAGGATTCGGTTCCAGGATGCATTGACAAGTCCCAACTTGATTCTCTCATGTGTATTCTGACAGTATCCCTACAATTGACAGAGCAAAGTGCGTAATGTCATCATGTGATTTGATATAGTTATCATGCGACTACAGTGATGGTTGTGCAATATTGTTGCTTTGGATTTCTGTCACTGCAGAAGCAGAGATGTCTGTTGAGCGTACCTGGGTGCTGGGACTGGCTTTGAAAGCCCTGAATTGTATATTATCAGTAAGTTGGACTCTTCATTTATGACCATTAGCAAGGATGATGTAATTCTTTTTTGTATGGTTAGATGTACATTGTATGACCCTCAATTGAGCATCATGTCACGTCCTTTATTTCTGTGCATGTGCCCCTCCCTCCATCATCATGACTCCCCTCAGGCCCCAGACTCTGAAGATGTGGTGAGCAGTGTGGTGGATGAAGGTATTCTGCCATCCATCGTGAAGTTGGCTGGTAGACCTACCAACCTCAGTACCAAGTGGCACCTGTCAGACCTGGAGGTGGGCATGCTATTTGTGCACTCTACACACACACATGCACCTATGCGCACATGCACATGCACACACACACACACACACACACACACACACACACACACACACACACTTGTATGTATATCTGCATAATTGTGTATGTATGCATATTCACATATGTATTCGATCCAGGTGTTTGCAGATGAGATCAAAGCTTATAAAGTTATTAATATAAAATCTAGCTGATGTATTGCTTATAACTGTTACAAAAAGTGAATAATGTTGATGTAGGTGCAAGCAAATTCAGTGTGACCAAATGTTCAAGATCAATGGATCGTTATAACTTATTTTACTTGTTAGTGCTAAAACTGGTAAATAGTTGACTTACTTCAATTGTGAGCTATTTAGCTCAAATCTAGATTTTTTGACATCACTAAAGCTTATTAATAGTTGTTGCTCACAATAAACATGACATCTATTTGATCTTAGTTGAAGTAATTTATTTTACTTGAATTTCTTTCTAAGCTATATTAATGTACATGTATAGAATCCATAGCTATTAAAATTTCCTTTATTTTACTTATACCAAATAATTTGACACAATTACTTTTCTATCAGGTCCTTGGCATTCAAGCATACCAACATATCTCCTCCGTCCCTGAGCCTGCCAAACCTGGGGTGGTGGGTGAAGCCAGAACCCAGGGAACATCAGGGGAAAGAGTGGCCCCAGGTGGACCAGAGGTCACACTGGAGGAAGAGGAGGAGCCAGATGTCAAGTCCAAACCGACCCCGCCCCCAAAACCAGGAAGTCATACAACAGAGGCACTAAAGAAGACCTTAGCAGAGCGAGAGGAGGAAAAGGCATTGGAAGGAGTGCCCACAGATGTGCGCAGCATGCTGAAGGTATGCACGCATCACACATTGCATAAGAAGTGTACAGAAAATCTAAAGGTGGCTCTGTTGTATATGTGTGCAACATGTTGCTTGCAACTGCCCACAATAAGTGGTGTAGCGATGGGTAGGGAGGGAGGGGCATTGGCCCTGCTGTGAGGGTTCAAATGCCAACATCTTAAATACAGCTTGCGCACGAGGATCCGACTGGGCTGAGCCACTGCAGCAGCAATAACATCTTAACACACCAAAACAAGACTCTCTTGTGTACAAGCAACAAACTCCAAAATGCACAAAAAAAACAAGTAACAATGTCCCAATGCATATCACACATAAGGGGCCCTCTGCAGCAATGCTCTCAATTCACCGGCTGCTAATAGTGAATAATTTTATCCTCATCACCAGGTTCCCAGTCCTCCACACCTGCACATCAGGTTGGGGAGGGGGGCATGCATAGCATTGGTTGTGCTGTTTAATAGAACAGTAAGACAGCGGTATTAATAGATCCCAGTGTACTTTTCGAATTCAAGTAGCTCTAATAGTGGCTATGCATACTAATTGTGAACATACATGTACAAAGAAAATATCTACATGTAGTTGCCAAAACTTTCACACACGCTTCACCTACCACTTCAAATCGTGCATATGCTCATGCATGTAGGTTTTTAAGGCACAGCCTGGGAATGGGTGTGGCTTCTTATTTGGATCCTGCCCTCAGGTGCCGAGCACCCTCCATATGCCACTGCCCACAACCTACAACTGATACATGTATTTCAATATGTCACATTGAAGTGATGCGTTCTGATACATACATAAATATCTAATTGTGTCAAAGACAAGACGTAACGGGCACTTTGATGGGAAAATTATATCATTTTAAATTGTTGTAATCATAAGCAAAATGAAGTTTATTCCATTACTTTTTTAGCTACTACCATTATCAAGATAAATTCAAGATAATGCATAGTTCTGCCCTCTGTGTGGTACCATGTTTGAGACTTCAAGTTTGTGATACTTGACGTAACTGGTTTGTTTACATGCGATTGGGGATCGGAATACCATACTGTATAGCTGTTGGTTATCGCAATAGGGATGATAATACCTCCAGTGGTATTAGTTTCATCATCTCTTCTCCTGAAACAGGTAAGTTTTGAACCACTTGTAATGTGCCCAACACACTCATATGTTTTGTATTCTGCGGGTCGGTATCAAAGTGGCTTGTCTCGAATCTTGAGATAAATGCACAGACTACAGATCTAAATGCACAAGTTTATAGTGAGCATTTACCAAAGGGGACATCCACCTGTTGTGAAAGATTTTAAGCTCTAGGCAACATTATAAGCCATTTTCATCACATGTGAGTGTCATATGACCACTAAGGTAATGTAATGAATATTGTTAAAGGCATGCAACTATCATCGTACGCTGAGAGTTTGTCTACAAATATGAAAGCTAGATATTTAGAGAAGATTAAAATAATCAACGACATCAATCCATTGGCTTTGAACTTCAGCACGAAGAGTTGTCAGAAGTTCTACCAATTATGATTTGTGACTTGGTATCCTATCATTTATTCTCCAAACTAGTTTAAAGTGTACAAATCTTTAGAGGCATACAATCAGTTTGTTCGTGGCTGGGTGAAGGACATCTGTGCAAAGGTTGTTGCGGGAAAGTATGTCGTATTTGGAATGTAAGTTCAGTTCCCTCGTTTGTCAGTGTGCTACTATGTATATAGTATTTCTGTTTATACATTGGTTCACCATTCTCAACACTTAAACCATATCTGAAGTGCTGGATAATATTTAGAATCAACTGGTGTAGTGTGTTGTGCTCATAGCAGTTGCATGGCAGGCCTTGGGGAAACATGCATACCAGCATTACTACCATTCTTTTTTATACTGCAAGATTTGCAAACTAGCACTCATAATCGCTGTCAATAGATTATTCCAGCCTTTCAGAAAGCAGTTGAGTTCAAAAACCATACACCATAGGGTATACACATGTACAGCAATTTTATGTATTTCTATAGGGAAAAGATATATGAGAAGCGGTACGTCAATATGAGACAATGATGCAAAAAAGTGGCTCAATTTGGCGAAAACCAATGTCTTTGGCAAGATGGTATACTACAGTCTGTTGAATATTAACTTAGTCAGTTTGGTTGGGCATAACTTTATCCATGCCAAAATTATATCCACATCTTTTTGCACAACAAAATAGTTGCCATGGAGACCTATCATAAGTAATTAATATTTATATTATGCTATCATTGTGGCTGTGATTTGCTATGACTTTATGATTAAATTTGTAATTGCACAGAATTATGAATTGGACATCAACCAAACTTTCGCCATACCTAGCTGCTAATGCTCCTAACATAAAATACTGATCAATGTTCTAGGTGAACTATCCCTGGGCTGGGACATCCCTTCAAAGGGCTGGCTGTCATGTTTTATTCTCACTTGTAATTGTGTTTCTTTAGTGACAGTTGTTGGAGAACTGTCATAACATAAACTGTACTGTCAGAACTTCTAGTTTACACCTATATCTATTGATGTCTGGCTGCTAGGGTCCAACTGGCTTCAAGCATTTCTTTTTTTTGCTCAGTTTATATGTTCGTCCCATCATTGTTACTGGGTCCATTTGAATTGGAATAACCTTTATGTCCATGACATCATCCTGATCAGGAAACAGAAATAAGCTGGGTGGTAAGTGTGGGTGGAGGAGCTTTACTGTGACAACACAATCAGACTGATTGTTGAAAAGGAGATAGTTTGCAAAATTCACACTTATTGCTGTCACCAAAAGATATTACGTGTAGAAATACAGTTCTCAAGGTGTTAAGATTGGAGTATAAAACCTCATCTGTTGCAAAGAATTCTTCACAAAATGGTGCCATGTGTGCCTTTAGTTGCCTTGTGAGATCTTTTATTGTTGCTTGGGATTACTCTACTTGTTTTTGCAGATCAAGTACATGCATTGCACATAGGTCAGTTTATGTAGCAGTATGTGTGGAATTATGGCAATCAGAACTTTTTTCAACTGGTACATGTAAGTTCATGGGAATGGATTCATTTCCCCCCTCAGCAATGCTGCTATAAATATCAGATTCAGCATGCTCCAAAACCATCACTGATTCACTGTTGCACTGGATCATCACTGTCATTCTCAGTTCACTATTCTGACCTGTGACCAGAAGGTTCAAAAGACTCTAGCCCTTTTCCTTTATGTACGTGTTACATAACAAACCAGTGACGTCAAAACCCGAAAACTTAAATATATGATGGCGGCCAATATTACCAACTTGCATTGCATACAAAAACAGGAAGACTCTATGATACTCAAGTATTCAACTAAGCTTAACTCAAGAGGTACTATGTAATTAAAACATGTGACAAAAATCGTGATGTTTCTCTTTAACTACAGTGCTTTCGAATGAATGTAGATTGAATGACCAAGCAATCTGAGAGCGATTAGAAAGGTTGAGTCGCAGTGGCAGTTGTATTGTTGTACATGTAGATGTGATCAATCTGTGTTTCATTTATGGCCTCATGTTGATATATAAATTGAATTGCCTACAGTAAAAGGCACCAAACAATCCAATGTGCAAATGATCTTAGTTGGCTAGTGCACTTGTACATTTGGATTCTTTCATTTACCTTGCTTTATCTGTGGATGTAATGCCCGATCTCACCTTCTCACATGGCAGTCATTGAGTGAAGCGTTTCAATGCAAACTATCCATGCTGAGAGCTCTGTATGAGGCAGTTCATAGAGACGTGAAACAGCTGATTCAGAGCACAGAAATATAGTAAGCAAATCTTCCTGGGTGTACCAAGCTCCTGAGTAACATCGATGTACTTTTTCTAGTCACAGCAAAGAACTAGGAGGGATACACTTTCCTGATGAGTTGGTAGAGGCTGCTAAGAAATGGTGAGGAGAGGAGGGTGGGGACTTGTGTTGTGTGGCGGTCATCTTGGTGAGCATCAGGTGGGGTGGTGTTAACCATTTCATATTGACACAAGGCAATATGTTTCTTATTTTTAGGGACATCAATATTGAATTGGCACATGAGACAGCGCAGGAGGATTCTGGAATCTTCCAAGTAATGCCCATCCCAGTTGACCTAAAGTAAGCAGCTCTGAAACAAGGCACAAAAACAACCTTTCAGTCAGTGATTACTCTAAATGCAGGGTGCACACCTTCACTAATGCAGAGCTGTACCTAGCATGGATGCATGCATAGGGGCAGGGGAGGGGAGGGGCTTATACTTGCAGCTTCTGGATATTCAACATGCAGCATTTCAGTTGCTGGTGGTTGCAAATGAAGACAACGCTTTTAGATGGTTACCTTACCTTTTAAAATTTGTCATTACTCATATTAAAATTAGTTCATTATAAATAACCATATAAATTGGTACTTGCTAGGCAAGTACATGTAGCAACAGATTGAAATTATGACAATAATTTTTAAAAAATTAACAGATCAATGATAACAAAGTAAATAAAAGGTTATTTCAGTGTGCTACTCCAATTGAAACAATGCAACAGCTTCATTATTGAAATGAAACCAACTAATCGAACCAAAGAAACATCAAAATTTGACCTGCAGGAACTCACTATTAAGGAAAGTTAATTAAAGTCTTAGTTTAGCTGAGCTATTTTGAAGACTAAGACTAAGTTTTATTAAACTTAATTATATCATCTTGAATATTTGGTCACAATTCAATTCATTTTAGAGGGCTTTGATGTAGGTACTATTGACACTAATGTTATCATTTGCCTAGTAAGGGTTACAAGGAATAAAGCAACGGGCTGAATGATGTTAATACTGAGAAGTAACCTTTTAAACCTCATTTGCAAAAACCCTGTAAATTGAATACGACTGCAGAGAATGCAGGCTTTACTCTTGAACATTGTACGCCTTTCTTGACAAATGCATCAACGGTAGAAGAGTTCACCACTGAAGGACCTTTTAAAGCCAGCAATGGTACTAATAGCAGATCTTCGTTCCTTAGCTTATTTTATAGTTGGTAAGGGGGGGGGGGGGGGGGGGGGTGTATGTACGGTTCTGATTTCCCAATGTGTGCAGAGGTTTATTTGCCTTCTTCCTGCACTTGAGTTAAGAAGTTTTTTTTCAATGGATATA
The DNA here is from genome assembly GCA_013339895.1 of Ephydatia muelleri. Classification (NCBI taxonomy): domain Eukaryota; kingdom Metazoa; phylum Porifera; class Demospongiae; order Spongillida; family Spongillidae; genus Ephydatia; species Ephydatia muelleri. Next base: position 4,191,636 of record JABACO010000012.1, on the reverse strand, counting down.
ATCAATTCTTAAGTGAACCATTGATAAAATAAAAATAAAACCATGTTATGTTTTTAAACATTTTTTATAACACTTCATTTTATGGGCATTACTCATCCACAAAATAACAGTGAACTTGGCCTTTGAGAAGCTGGTCATCTGGTCATACACATAAAAACGAACTTTATTCCAACTTACAGTAATGGCTTCATCCTACAATTTTGTGGTATCAGTGGCTTCTCCTAAAGGTTCTGTACCCTGCCCCCATTTTATGGAAGAGTATTGTCATACATGAAGTATTATACAAATTAAAATAAATGAAACTGCTAAAAATGCACTAGAATTGATTAGATGTTGAAGCCTATGACTGGGTTTGTCTTAAATGGAGCTGCAAAGCTTTCAAACAGAACGACAGTTTCCAAATAACCAATTTACCATATTGTACCTTAACAAAGATCACACAATTACATATTAATTATTTCATAACCATACATATATAGCTCCCCCTCAGTGGGCAAGCTCCAAGTGGGCAGCATTAGGACTTAGGGACAGGTTAGATTCAGTCTGTGGAAATTACCTCTTGATGTGGGGTAAAATGTTTGCTACATCAGTTGCAGACCCTTGAATGCCATTGTATGGAACTTCTCGCAGCAGTGAGTGCATAGCATCGTACCAGACAAACACAAGGAGCATGTTGTTATGAAGCACCTTGGAACAAGAGACACATTGTTTAAGATTCCATGTGGTGGAACAGCCTTCCAGAGCATCCACAAGTTGACATGGCAGTAGCCAAGGATTCGGGCTTTCGTCGAAAAAATTCATCTGCCACTTGCAGTGTAATTCTTCCATTGACAAAGCTGCACCCAAGATCCTGTTTAAAGGGCTACTGAAAGGCCATAAAGGTTAATGGCAATGAATCCAGCCAGCCAGTCTCAATGAATCCAGCCAGTGATTATGGGAACATAGAAGTATGGCAGCATCTATGTCTCATGTTCCACCTCAACCAAAAAAGCGTTCCCCAGTATGCCCCCTAATAACCTTCCTTGTTATGCTTGCTCTTCCTAAACATGCTCTCATCAGTTTCGACTGCTAAACCCTGCCCTTCAATAGAAGCAAAGTACTGGGCATAAACACATCACACACAACGTTGTACCAGTCAACTGCAGTTTTGAGAGAAGCACCAGTCACCAGTGTATAATGTGACTAACAGATGAACTAGAACCTTCCAGCATCATTTTACCCACTGTATTAGCTGACCAGAGAGAGGTGCATGATGTTGTAGATAAGCAAAGATACAAGAAACAAAATGTAATTGGTCATTGTGGTTACACAGGCAGAACTGTGCATAAGAAGTACAGAAAAGTACTAACAGATACTGAGACATGCTACAGCTGCAATGAAAATAGGCAGTTGAGATCTGCCAAATGTGGTAAGAGGTACACCATCATCAAAGCCTAAAACAGCCCAGGTGAAAAAAACGGCGTAATCGCGCGTAATTGTGCGTGAAAAACGGCCATAAACGCGCCAAATTACGCGGTCTTCAAAACGCTGTATCTTCTTGATTGTGCAATATAGTGGAAGCTGCATTTTTGCATATTTACAAAGCGGTCCTGTGTCTATAGAAGTCCAAAGATGGTTTAGTTTGCGATGCATCGTTCCGAAGATATTCACAATCAACTTAGAGCAAGATTTCGCGGGCTTCAAGTACAAAACCCCGCGAAATCAAGCCCTTTACTTGAATGTGAATATCTTCGGAACGATGGATCGCAAACTAAACCATCTTTGGACTTCTATAGACACAGGACCGCTTTGTAAATATGCAAAATGCAGCTCCACTATATTGCACAATCAAGAAGATACCGCGTTTTGAAGACCGCGTAATTTGGCGCGTTTATGGCCGATTTTCACGCACAATTATGCGCGATTACGCCGTTTTTTTCACCTGGGAGTTCGCCATTTGTATGTGAGCCTCTTACACATAAGCTAACAGCTCTGACGAGGCACGCCTTTTCCCATTTGCTTCATGGTAAAGTAGGGAAGAAGATACCTATTTTGTCTTCTACAGCTTTCACCGATTGATTGTATTGGACAAAACTATGAGTGATGTTAAGTATATAGCTCTCAGGATGAACCTGATTGCAGTGCCACCTCTTTCCTGCTTCTTTGTGGGACTTTTTTTGTGAGAGTGATACAGTTCATTTTGACAAAATGTGTGTCTCTTCTACAGTTTGGAAACAGCTTGGTATTTGACACATCTGACAGTACCATACAAAGTACTTGATATGTGATGGTGCATTGGGGCAAACTCTTTCTATTTTTTTTACCCTAATGGGTTATCATCATTTTCATTATGTTTTCTTGTCTGTAAGATATTGTAGCAGAGCATGTAATGTTCATGTTATTATAATACACAAGGAATACGACAATGCAATGTAATTAAACAAACTTCATAGAAATATGCACAAACTTATGTTTAGCAACTTTATAGGACCCTACTCTGTAAAACGAATGTGTGCTGACAAGTAATAGTAGCTACTAATGAGTTGTCATTCAGTATTGAAGCATCTGAATGACAGCAAATGACATAGGAGGGCTCAATCAGAGACTCAGGCAGGCACTATTTAAAATAATTGTAGTGTGTGGATAGGTATCACCCTCTATCCTTTTGATGCCCAATTTGGATCGCTGTCAATTTTGACATTTGGTGACCAAAACAAGGTTATTACTATTTTTATGTTGTTTTGTGTGTACTTGTATCATATAGTACATATTGCAGTACATTTATTACATAGATGTAGTTTAAAAGCTAAAAATTTTTGCCCTCTCTCCACTATGCTCTCTCTCTCTCTCTCTCTCTCTCTCTCCTCTCTCTCTCTCTCTCTCTCTCTCTCTCTCTCTCTCTCTCTCTCTCTCTCTCTCTCTCTCTCTCTCTCTCTCTCTCTCACACACACACACACACACACACACACACACACACACACACACACACACACACACAGTTCAGTGGAGGCAGTCCCAGAACATCTCAGCACCTCTGGCACCAGTGCAGAGCTGATGAATGAAGGCAAGGAAACCATGGCACAGGAGGGTGAGGATCACACTGCTGAAGAGTCCTACAAGCTTCTCAAAGAGGAGCTAGCCAAGATCAAGCAAAAGCCCAACAAGAAGCAGATACTTAAGATCCACCAGGGCATCGTGGTCATGTGGGCACGGTCTGTTGTCAGGAGCGTACTGGAGAGATGGCCCATGTCCCACAAGCTTAGCCTGGTCCAGCTTGGCTGTTCCAGTACCACTGAGTACTTCTCTCTGCTCGATCTCCTGCTGAGGGGCCATACTGCAGAGCAGTGCAAGCAGGTCAGCTGGTAGACATGCTATGAATGTACAGCATTCCTAGGCACAAGCTAACAGCTAACGGCTAAGAGTATCTTCCTCCAGACCCTACACAGTATCGTACACAATGGAGAGCTAACAGAAGTGTTACAGCTGGTATCCGTTGCATCACAGTGCATGAGGGAGGTGTCTGTCGGCATGGAAATCAGAGACATTCGGCCACTACTGGCTGGCAAGAACTCTGAAGGGGTATGATGTAATGAAGAGTTGAGCAGGGACAGGATTTACAATTGGCCATCTTGCAGGGAAAGATAGTGGTACTAGGAGCAAGCAGAATGCGTGTCACTTTCGATCAAACGTATGGTTTTAGCTTGCAGTATGAAGGGTGGTCATGGCAATTACGTCTTATCTTAATAACAGGTGCATCTTGCCAGGAACAGTAATAGTGTCAAGTAGTGAAGACTTGTCAGAGGATAGTTATTCTCTGTTCAGCAGTAGCACTGGGCCACAAAAATGGACTGAGCACAGTGTTCCAGGTAAAAGGAAAAGAAGATGTTGTGGTTATGAGGGAAGGAGTGTAGTTCAATCTCCCTTTACCATTCTTACAGGAAACACTATCTATTACAAGGTAACATTGGATGATGAGTCAAATAGCACAATGAAGTTGTCAAGATTTAGCTTCAGTGTGGTTGGTATTCAGACAGGCAGGTATGTGACATGTGTTGGCCCACCAGCTAGTGGACATGTGTACATGTACCCAACAGGTTTGATACAGGCTATTCTATTTTAAGAGCATTGCTTTCTGAGGAGAAGGACATTATTTTCAAGCAGATTTATAGCCTGTTGCCCCTCTCGGATCTTTGGTCCAACCTGATTTGTCTGGCTTGCCAAGTGACTGGCAAACAGCGACTCAAGATCCTTGGTCTTCTGGTGAGATTGGTTCAGTTGTGTAAAACACCTGCCCCACAGTCCACTGATGCCACTACCATGGTTTCTGGCCTGGAAAGGTTGAATCTGTCTGCACTTAAACCTCTGTGGCAGCTGTACACCAAGTTAATCGAGGATTATGGTCAGCAGATATACATGTACATTATTCTCTGCAAGATGTGTTTTTATGTATATGTTTGTGTATGTGTGTATGTATGTGTATTTGTGTAGAGAGAAAAGAAAGGACAGGTTACATTCGTGCACCAGAGATTGTTCGAGCAATGACTGAACTATTTTTTGTTGTTGAAAACCTTGCGGAGGTAGGCATACCTAGCTTATATGGTAACTCTTGTTTGTTCTGTATTTGAACTGCTATCCTATGGTACACCCAGGATTGGGGAATTACCAGAGATGTTTTGCTTGATATGCTAACCAAAGAGGAGCTTTCAACGTGGCTTGAGAAAGGCATCTCAAATGTGGCACTGATCAGTTTGGCCCTTGGGTTGGATAATGTCGCATCAAATGCATTTGTGGATGCAAAGGTAACATCATAGTGGTGGGTGGTTAGCATATAATTCTCTGCATGCTTGTGTCATCATGTCATCCCCTTGTGTACTCATTGTACGCCGTGCATTGTGTACATAATGAGCAGTAATACTGCCGATTGAGAAGTAATGTCATCACTTTGCAGATGAATTATTTACCTCCTAAACCAAACAAGGACAAGGATAATAGAGTTTATGAATTGATGCTTCGCTTCACCCATCTGCTCCAACCATCCTTTGGACCAAGCATATTTGGCTTTGCCCATGACGAATATAATTATGATGATGATGATGATGATGATGACTTCAATTCATATGATGATTTTTATTGATGTGTTGATATGATAATAAGATATTGTTGCAGTATTGTGTTATGCGGAGATAATTTTGTGTTCCTTCACATTCCTAGCTTAGTCGAAGACTTGTTTTTTCTTGTATTTTTTTTGAAACTTTTGTGTTTTTTATTATTATTATTATTATTTTTAATCCCTCTGGTAGAACACTATCTGTACATCACATTTTCCCAACTGTAATTTAATCGCGATTCGTAATTAATTTTATGGTATTATAATTCCTGGAGCATGAGCGCTTGGATAATCTCTATCCTCAGCAGCTGCCAGTAATGCCTCTAACCTTGCAGCCGCAGACACCACTATCCACGTCACCCCAGCTCTTTTCACCAATCCAACTCCCTTTACCACAACTACCTTCAGCACAACCACAGTCTAATCTTGCTAATGACACCACAACAACAACCATTGCTACAACCACCACCACAGACAACCTCTACATCACCACAAGTGGCTGGTCCTTCTGTCAGGAGACACACCCCCACTCCTCACCAATTTCCTACTGTGCTGGACACCTCTTCCCAGTTAAGCATATCTCCAGCATCTCCTCCACTCAATCGACACAACCATATAAAACCAGGTTCTGTTATATTACTGCAGCTATCAAAAATGTTGAAGACAAAGCATCCAAATGCCGCACCTCCTGTAATCCCTCCAAGCGACTCATCTGACAACCCCCGATCCTTCCACCAGATTTTAATATCTTAAGGTCCTTTCCAAAGGCTACAGTATGTGGACCATCCAGATTGCGAATCCAGCATCTACTGAACGCTGCTGAGGTTACATTACAAAAAACGATATGTTCTTCCCTTAAGGATATAGTAAATCTTCCAGCATCTGGAAAGGTTCCTTTAGTAGTCTCCAAGTTCCTTGCAGGTGGTAACCTCATTGCCCTTTCAAAGGACAAACCTGGCTATTCGTCCGATCGCGGTAGGAGAAACATTGAGACGTTTGGTCGGCAAATGCCTATGTCGGATCACTAAGATGAAGGCATCTGATTTTTTCAAAACAGGCAGCTTTACAAGCTTATTACTAATCTAACCCTTATTACTAATTTATTAGTTGTGGTAGTCTTCTGACCCACATTTAAAGAAGTATAGGATGACAAACATGACGTATACATTACTTTATTCTGGTAAGCTTCAAACCAATCTCACAACACACATATATCCACACACACACACACACATGCACACATATGCACATACACACACAGTTAAATCACCTCCACCCCCATAAGGTTAGGAGGCAAATGTGCACAGCAAATATACTAACAGGCAGGCACATGAGCCAGACTGAACTGAGGAACCGCTATAGTCACCAACAGTCACCGTAGCAACAGAGGGACTAGTGATCTATAAGCAACAGACTTGCAAGGACAAAGTAAACAATCAGCATGATTTCTTGGTTATGTACTGCTCATAGTGTTGACAATGCTTTATGTTGCTTTTTGTACAAAACACAGTTTAAAGACCATATTACGGTCTAATGCCCACCATCAAGGTTTAGGAAGATTTGAGTCGAAATGGCATTGTCTGTTTTGCATGCGTAATCAAAGACATGGCCATGATATTCTAAATCAATGAGCCCACTGACAGTATTTTTTGGCCTATGCTTTGCACACAACACAAAATAGCATAGCTCTCAAGTAGGAGTGCCTGGGAAGTAGCCTCTTGCATGTTAGCTACTGTCGGCTTACTACTAATAGTCAAACCATTTTTATGTTGTATAATGGAATGTAGAACACGTCAGAATCGCTTTCCTATTGCTATTACACTTGGAAACCATCAGGGGGCTATTTCCATCTCACACCTAAGGCATGAGACTTGAGAGCTATGCACATGGTTGTAACCTCTTAGTGGACCCTCTTAGTTGGTGAGATAAGAGAATAATCCTACTATACGACCAGGGTAGATCTTAGATCGATCCTAACAGTACTATACTTTGGCGTTATGAGATTGATCCTAGGATGGATCCTGAGGGGTATGTAACTGTAAATCTTATGATCAATTTTAATCACCCTGTACTTTTGATGGGGAAATATGAACAAATTAAGTGGTAACATTGGTTTTTTATTGAAGACCACAACTGAAGACCACAGTCAGAAACTGTGGATTGTAGTTCATTTTGATGCATTCATTAGTTATGTTGTCTTGGCAAGTCACATCTGCTTTATTCTTGGCAAGTCTTGGTTCCATAATCTGGCTAGGTCTTGATAAGACTTGCTAAAACTTGGTTATTCTTGCTAAGTCTTGGCGATTCCGGTAAGTCTTGATAAACCTGGATAATTCTTGCCAAGTGTTGGCAAGTCATCCTGGTAAGTCTTAGAATCGTAACCTCACTGTACTTTGGATGGCTAAATATGAGTCCGATCCTAGGATAGGTCCTAGCTATGAAGGGTTTGATCTTAGGATCGATCTTAATCTCCCCTGGTTCTTCAAGAAGCATGCATGCGCATATCTGTATGCCCACCCCCTCCCCTCTCCCTCAAGCAGCATGTCTGTATGCCCACCCTGTGATGTCACGGAAAGTTTGGTCCGCTGAAAATTTGGTCCAGTTGGACCAATTTTGTGTGATAAAAAAAGGTCTGGTCCTGAGAAAAAGGTCCAGAGGATGTTGAAATTTATTTCTAACGTCCACGTGATTGAAACTCAGTTTGCTAGTGATGGCAAGATTGAGGAAATAATAGACAATGGTTTGGATTATGATGATCTTGTCGAGGAAGCCGATGCCTATTTAGTGTCCAAGAAGTATCCTGAATGTGTCAGTGGGAGCAAAAAGAGGGTGTTACGAAGAATGGCTGCGAAGTTGACACTATCTGCTGAAGGAAAGCTATTGTATAAGCACAAGCAGGGAAAGGTACAGGTAATAGCGTTTAATACTGCCATTATTGTGTTTGCTATTTTTGGTAATGACCTGTATGTGTCCAATAAAGTATGTCACATTGATTCAACTTCTGGGCACATGGGTAAGACCAGGACACTGTACAGAATCGAGGAACGATTCTTGTGGCATGGCATGGTTAAAGATGTTGTTAGCTTGGTGAGCACATTAATTAACTACTACTCTGTTTTCTATATTTATATTTCAAATTCAATCTCCGGTTCTGTTATATTACTGCAGCTATCAAAATGTGATGTGTGTCATGTTCTTTGCACAAGAGCTTCTCAGAATGCAATTCCCTAAGATTGACGATTTTAGAATATGCTAAGCTTTGTACTCTGCTCTGCATAAAGTCAAATGTATCAAAAGGATTGCCACGAGGTTTATTTTTCCAATTCTACCAAATACATCTACTCTAGACAAAGGATGATCCAATTGTGATAACATTTATGTAGATTCTTATATATGCATCCAATGTAAGTACTTTGCCATTTGACAGGTAACTAATAAATAAAGTATTATTGTTATTATTATTGTACACAGTATCATACGTTATTATGAGATTACATTTTGCCATAATATCTATTAGGTGGCAGGATTACTAATCATTACATATTACCTCACCTTAACCAGATTAGTAATAAAATGAATGGTATTATCGACATGTATATGTATATACAACAACATAAAACAATGACTGACAGTGTTAAAAATATCCACACACAACATAACATATAGTATGAAAGGAAAGATTCAGACTTCACTAGCAACTTTCAGAATCTGCTTAATGCATTGCAGGTTGTTGGCATAGGTTCTGTGACATTTTCCTTGTGACATCTTGGACTTTTTCTCAAGAGTATCTTTGATCGATTTCAATTTCCTGCAGTCCACATTTTTAAGTGCAGAGACATTCTGGAAAATAATGAAGTACATATGAACAATATTGCAATTTTGTTTTGTCACATATACAGTATATTGGTCACAGTGTTCACTGTACTGACAAATTCCTGTGTTACTTCACAAGACTCTTGTTACCAACATCAATTTGTGCACTGGTACAAGGTAACACAGGTTCAAAAATGAGGTTTTTAGGGTTTTGACTACATATTCGGTCATTGGATGTATGTGTACATTGCCCAACCTATGTCTTTTGTAGCTAGTTGAAGGGCAGGGATAGAGAAACATTCAGCTTTACCCCGATTAATAAAGACACTGTATAAATGGGATTTTACAGGAGTAAAATCAAATCTATTAAAACTGTCATTTATTAAAACTGATACTTTAGTACATGCATTTAGAACCAAACTGGCTATTTGATAATACGTTTCTCACATCACATGTGCATTTATGGTCTTGCTGTCTTGTGCTACTGTAAGTCTAAACCTCTCAGAGGTAGTACATGTACTGTAGCTATTGAAACCTTTATCTTCATACCATTAGTGTGCAACTTATGAAGGTATGTTCTACTGCCTATTGATGCATTGCAATTGTTTCGTTGTTCATAAAAAGTAGCTATTTTTACGTAAAGGCAACTACGAATGCATTCTTTGAGTAGAGGGTTTCTCGACAAGCCTCTACAGAAAACATTGTTGAAGGTACTTTATTCACTTGTGGCAAATCTGGCTGAAAGGTATCTAGTCATTTCTTCTATAAAAGAAAAGGTAAAATTTATCCTTGTGCCTATCTACAGCAATGGTAATAAAACCAATCATAGCAGTTAAGAATCGAGGATACCAACTTTAGCTAGTGTCCTATATGTGTACATAATTTGATGTGACCCAGAAACCCTGACAGTTTGTATGAAGGGGCGTATTGTGTTCATCGTACAGACATGATGCAGGAAAAATTGGAAGCCAATTATCTAATGATAGTTTTCCTAAGATGTATTGGTTTGCATCAAAAGATATATTTATTTTTCCCCGATAAGGTACGTGCACATGAGCATGTAATCCCTTATTCTCGTACCTTTAATCCATTTGACTTGTACAATATATTATAAACAACAATGGAACACAAAACCTCTGATAAATCAATTTAGCATTTGAAAAGTACAGTTAGTTGTATAGTACTGCGAATTCTCAGAGCCAAGGAAAAATCGTAGTAGTCTTTTACAGAAATGCTGGCATACTGTACAAAAGATAGCCAGTATGGCATACAAAGCACATTACCTTTGAGTGCACACATTGGCTTAGAAGTTGGCACATTAGCTCCATGTTTTCGTGGTGGGAGAGATAGATCTTTGCCATGAAGTCAACAAAAATGGATAACGAATGATTATCCTGAAAAACACTCCCAGCTGTGGCAGGCCACTGCAACAGAAAATAATTTACATGTACTTTACACTGTTGTAGTTAAATAAAAGTAAAGGAATACAGCCACAAAATACAACCCCAACATACAGTAAGTAGACCCATTCCCGTGTATTAATATGTATCATCAAAACACCTCAGTGTAATTAAGGCATGGAACACAGTTTTGAATGGAGAGAATGAAGAGTTAAAAGGGGCCATTTTCAATATCATGGCAGCACATTAAAAATGAATGACCAAATGATATTCTTGTCTTGTGTTATAATTGTACATTATGCTAACATATTTTTTTACCATAGCAAACATGTGCACATCACCACATGCTCCTTCATGCAACTTATTCCTTAATGTAACTTTAGTTTCGTTGTTTATGCAGCTTAAACTGTCTTATTTTCTAGATATGAAATTGAATTTCATGCAAACCTGACCAGTTTCTTGTGGGTCGGATTCTGCAAAATATTATGTTAAGGATTTAGTTGTATAGTGTAGTTGTTATTAACACAAAAAAGCTTACACGATGTAAAAATGATACTTCATGACATGCAAATCATTAGCATGTGAGGCAGAGGTTGAAAGTCAACACTTAGAGCTCTTCATTTCTTCATGCCTTCACTACACTATACTGAATATAGTAATGCACAGTGTATGCATTCTCTTGTGAATAATGTCTAAAATTTTATCTCCCAGTCAAGATTGACAATTCTATCATAATATTTATACTTAACACACCATCTCAGATCTACATGCATAGTTGTAAAAGATGCGAAAGTGGTTCATGTCTGCGAAAGTGCTAAGCTATTTTTGAACTTAGTTTCAAGATACTTGTACACAGTACATTTATGGTTTTTGAAGTCATGTGCAAATGAAGTTCAACTTCCACCACAGATACTGTAAGAATACAAAATGCAATACTGTGGATTTATCCAGTATAATTTAAACTTCATGAATATGCAACACACAGAATGGCATGTACAGTAGCAATATTAGGTCCAAAGATAATGATTTATCTCACGATTCATTCACCTGGTACATAATACAGTACATGTGCACTGACCTTGCAAATATTGAGCAATATTTTCAAGACCACTTTAATCACATGGAGTGATGCCATGCTTCTGTTAGTGCTGGAGATGAAATTCAGCAGAACAGGGATGGTGTTGTATGAAACCACCACCTGGGAACACTTTTCAGATACTTCCGTCATGGTAACTGTGGAAGAAAAAAATGAAGACACTGAATGCAAAGATGTGCATATATTAACCACACTCCATACATATTCCAGAAGGGTTGACAAAACACACCTAATCTATTAAGAAGTTCAGCAGCTGTGGAGAGGTACTTGCAGTGCAGCAATTGTTCTAGAAGATGTGGCAAGCAGTGTTTGAGCTGGTTAGATTCACACGCACTACTGTTGACTGCATGAACATTCACAAGGGCTTTCTTGATATCTGGGGACTTCTGGTGCTTACGAACATGCCACCCTCGCCATGTAGCCTGCAAAAAAAAAAGTCAATCAAAGTTATGATAACGCCGTGATGCACAAGTACTAATACATGCCACAATATTACTGTAGCTTTGTCATCCATCAAGGTGAGATAAATCAACAACCATGATGATCGATCATGTTGTACATGCAACTATAATTACAAAGAAATTGACACACCCAAGTTAGTAAATAGCTTTTGACTGTAGAGAATTTTGTGCAGTATTGCTGTATGTACATGTACAGTACAGTGTAATTAATTCACATTGATTGTACGTGCTATGGACATGCAGTGTTATGCAAAGTGCATGCATGCATGTATTTGAGGCAAACAGGCATAATACATGTAAATGTATGTGCAAAACTTAAAAACAACAGATTATCAACTTACTTGCACTACAGTGGCTGCTTTATGCATTTCAGCAATCTAAACATTGAAGAGCACAACCGATAAGCATGTTGGATAGTAAGAACTAGTAGTTTATTGTGCACAAACACTTTGGCCTGCACTGTATGTGTATGTACTTTAAATGGCACATACAAACTTGAACAAGACATTTGATTTTAAATGGTGAAAGTGTTTGGGTTTGTTGCTCACTTTTATAATACACCACTTTAATAAAAGGTGTTACCCAATATTTAAATAAAAATGCTATCCCAATTAATCGTAGCAGCAAGTGACTGATCATTATAACTCACTGAGTGGGATTGAACTTCACATTTAGGTTTGAAATCTCTTTCACTTGACAATTGCTGCTTTAGGCGATGGCTCTGGTATCTTCTTTGTATGACAACAGCTGCTGCTACCTGCTTTGCTATCTCATGTCTCACAAGCCAACCGCGCGCATATGACTGAATGGCCACAACAGCAGCCCTGCACTTTTGGTACTGCAACCTCGATAGATGGCCCCTAACAATGGCTTGCACCTTGATCAAAGCTTGCCTAGCCACAAGACACCTCCTTCGAACCAAGTAACCCTTACAACAAGCCTGAGCAATGATAATGGATAGCATTTGTCTTCTGAAATGGAGTCTGACTAGGTACATTCGAACACAAGATTGAACATGAATAATACTACTCACAGTATCTTTATACCGACAACGAGTCTGGTAACATCGTACAGCTGCCTGGATTGTAATAACAGCTTGTCTGTGCTCAATGTAATACTTTCTAGCCAAGAGTTGCCTTGCATGTGATTGGAGTATGATAGCTGATTTTCTCATTTTCTGATAATGAGAATGTGCAAGATGACCTCTGACTACAGCCTGAACAACAATAATTGCATTTCTTGTCGTTGAATACTTCTTTCGTGCCATGTACCCTCTGAAGCAAGCCTGAATAATGACAGCAGATGCTCTTTGTTCTTTATAACACCTTCTTGCTAGGAATCCCCGAACGTGATGCTGGATAACTATTGCAGACTTACAAGATCTTGATCTGAGGGATAAAACCTTCTGTCTAGCTAGGCAGCCTCGAGTGTGTGCCTGCAAAAGGACGATCGCATCCCTTAGCTTTTTGTACCGTCTTCTGGCCAGGAAACCACGCACCTTAGTTTGAATAACAATAGCTGATGTTTTTGACATAGCAGCTTTTTTCCTCACTAGAAAGGTGCGCGCATGTTCCTGAAATATGACAGTTGCTTTTCTGAACTTTGAATATTGAGTTCTACAAGTGAACATTCTCCAATAGGACTGAATTGCTATGGCTGCATCCCTCTGCTTCGCTAATTTCAAGTATGCAAGATGTTGTGTAACATATGCACGGGCTGCTGTCACAGACTTCTTAAACTCATAACAGTTCTTTCTAGCAAGGTAGCCTCTACAACAAGCCTGCACAGTAATGACAGACTCCCTGTCTTGTTGGAAGTGAAGTCTGGCTAGATACATTCGAACATATGACTGAGCTGAAATAATGGAACTGATTGTCTTCTTGTACTGACAGCGAGTTTGGTGGCCATGCAACGCTGCTTGAATCTTAATGACAGCTTGCCTGCACTTCATGTAAGACCTTCTAGCCAAGAGTTGCCTTGCATGTGATTGGAGTATGATAGCTGATTTTCTCATTTTCTGATAATGAGAATGTGCAAGATGACCTCTGACTACAGCCTGAACAACGATAATTGCATTTCTTGTCGTAGAATACTTCTTTCGTGCCATGTACCCTCTGAAGCAAGCCTGAATAATGACAGCAGATGCTCTTTGTTCTTTATAACAACTTCTTGCTAGGTATCCCCGAACATGACGCTGGATAACTATTGCAGACTTACAAGTACTTGCTCTGAGGGAAGCTATCTTCCTTCTAGCTATGCAGCCTCGAGCATGTGCCTGCAATCTCACAGTTGCTTCCCTAAATACTCTATAGTGTTTTGTAGCCAAGAATGTCCTGATGTGAGATTGAATGATGACAGCTGCTTCTTTACTCTTTTGAAATCTTGACCAAGTAAGGTATCCTCTGATGAACGCCTGCATTTTGATTATAGAACGTCTCACCAATGAATATTTCCTCTGTGCAATTTTTCTTTTAACATGGGACTGCAAAAGGATTGCTGCAACCCTTAGCTTTTGATACTTCCTTCTGGCCAGGAAACCACGTACTTGAGTTTGAATAGTAACAACTGAAGCTTTTAACATGACAGACTTTTTTCTAGCTAGAAAGGCACGAGCATGTGCCTGAAATACAACAGTTGCATTTCTGAACTTTGAATATTGCGTTCTAGAGGTGAACATTCTCCAATAGGACTGAATTGCTATGGCTGCATCCCTCTGCTTCGCTAATTTCAAGTATGCAAGATGTTGTGTAACATATGCACGGGCTGCTGTCACAGACTTCTTAAACTCATAACAGTTCTTTCTAGCAAGGTAGCCTCTACAACAAGCCTGCACAGTAATGACAGACTCCCTGTCTTGTTGGAAGTGAAGTCTGGCTAGATACATTCGAACATATGACTGAGCTGAAATAATGGAACTGATTGTTTTCTTGTACTGACAGCGAGTTTGGTGGCCACGCAAAACTGCTTGAATCTTAATGACAGCTTGTCTGCACTTCATGTAAGACCTTCTAGCCAAGAGTTGCCTTGCATGTGATTGGAGTATGATAGCTGATTTTCTCATTTTCTGATAATGAGAATGTGCAAGATGACCTCTGACAACAGCCTGAACAACAATAATTGCCTTTCTTGACGTAGAATACTTCTTTCGTGCCATGTACCCTCTGAAGCAAGCCTGAATAATGACAGCAGATGCTCTTTGTTCTTTATAACAACTTCTTGCTAGGTATCCCCGAATGTGACGTTGGATAACTATTGCAGACTTACAAGTACTTGTTCTGAGGGAGGCAATCTTCCTTCTAGCTATGCAGCCTCGAGCATGTGCCTGCAATCTAACAGTTGCTTCCCTAAACACTGTATAGTGTTTTGTAGCCAGGAATGTCCTGATGTGAGATTGAATGATGACAGCTGCTTCTTTACTCTTTTGAAATTGTGACCAAGCAAGGTATCCTCTGATAAATGCCTGCATTTTGATTATAGAACGTCTTATCAATGAATATTTCATCTGTGCAATTCTCCTTCTAACATGGGACTGCAAGATGACTGCTGCCGCCCTCATCTGTATATATCGTCTTTTAGCCAGGAACCCACGAACATGAGACTGAATAATAACAGCTGACTCCTTCATCATGGTGACCCTTCTCCTGACTAGGTAACCTCGTGCATATGCTTGCACTGTGATAACAGACCTCTTTAGGTCTCTGAATTTCTTCTGAGCAATGTGCTGTCTGTACAATGCTTGAACAAGTGTAACTGATTTACAAAGCTGAATATAACGCCTCCGCTGAAGAAAGGCTCTTGCACATGCCTGCACCTTGATGACACGGAGTCTTGCAGCTCTGTACTGCTTTGAAGCTAGGTGTGCTCTAAAATGGCTTTGAAGCAGTATGATGGAGTGCTTTGACTTACAGTAATGGTGCCGTGCTAAATACCTCCTAACGCAAGCTTGAATTATGATAGCAGCATTTTGTCTCTGAATAACTAACTTGTGTTGGTGAATTCTGTAATGATGCTGAATAATCACTGCTGAATGCCTTAACTTCAGATACCAAAGTCGCTGCTGCTTAGCCCTGTATGCACGTTGTACAACTCGAGCTGCATATTCCAAATGTCTCTGTTGCTGGTAGATGCGGAATGCCATCTGAATTTTTTCACATGCAGTTTTCTTCGTTAAAAACAATGCTCTTTCTTTTTTTGTCTCCTTTGCACCACGATACCATTTTTGAAGTATAGAGGCTGCATTGGACCTACGAGCTACCCATCTTTTAAAAGCTCTTTGGATCACGATTGCTGCATTATTCCTCCTGTTACCATTCCTTTTAGCTAGATATCCTCGCATTGCAGCTTGGATAACAGTAGCTGCATAATGTTTCTGCTTGTCTCGCCAGTTTCTCTGCATTCTCAGAGCTAAAGCCTTCAGTACTGTGAAGCGGCGTCGAACTAGGTAAGCACGAACCACCGAAGTGATAATTATCGCTGCTTTATTCATTCTATGCAAACGAAATGCCTGTTGTATTGTCAATGCAGCCTTGCGCATCTCCACAAATTTCATGTACTGTTCCTTCATCAAACAAATACCTCTCCACCATCTCTGTAAGACTGTGGCACTCGACCGTTTATTGTGGAAATCCTTTCTGGCTAAATAACCCTTCAGCCAAGCCTAAAGGAAATAATAGTTAATTACGTGTGCATGGCCAAAATAATGCAAAATGGGACAGTTTCTGCGAAAATTGCACCACGGTTAAAATGTTATAAAAATGCATCGCGTTTAAATCGCTATAACGTCCCAACGGAAAATGCTGTCGACTTCCTATTTTCAACACTTCATAGTGAAATGGTGTAGTATGAAGTGTTCAAAATAGGAAGTCGATAGCGTTATCCGTTGGGAAGTTATAGCGATTCAAACGCGATGCATTTTTATAACATTTTAACCGTGGGGCAATTTTCGCGGAAACTGTCCCAAATATAATATACATGCATACAACTCTACACGCAAATGTACCATATACATGAAGTGAATACACTGCACACAGAAGTGCTTACACCATAATTTACAACATGTGCATACATATGTGCAGAACTGTTTGTGGTGAAAAAAGATGACAAGATAGGAACACAAATTATAATGAATTATCCTGCAGCTCAACGATTTCATGCTGGAGTTACACTCCGATAGTTTTCATGAAGGGCCATTGGTTTGAAAAAAGAAGAGTACAATATCTACTGTCCCAATTCTATAAAAGAATAACCGAAGGTACTGACCTGGTGTTAGGGTCTAGGGACACGCCCTATTGAGTGTACTGTACGTACATCACTCAATTAGTAAAAACAAAAACAAGTGCGTTCGTATTAGGCAATGAAGCTTACGAAGCTGATAATTATGAAATCATGAAGACAGCCTACGTGTAGTACATGTAGATCTAATATTTGGTTGTGCATGAAGGGAAGCTTTAAAAAAATCTTTATGACTGTGTTTTTCCACCAAGCTTTCAATTTACAAGGACAGTTACATAGCGCCATGCTACAACCGTCAGTGGACATGAAAACGGAAAACGTAGCTCTACCATTTCTCTCCATGAATATGTTCAAAGGCACAAAAAAGGATCATAAGTTACTCACAGGCACACAATCAATTACAAAATGCAATTCTCACCTGCCATTAAATGAATAATCATAATTTCATTTTACGCACTAAATCGTTAAAAATGGATGTAGCACAACTATACAGTAGATTACACATAATTATTATGTAAGTATACAAATACACAGGCATGATGTCCATGCACAAATAACATTTCTGCAATGGCAAATAATTTTCCTTAGAATACCATTTATGGTCCTTCTGTCTGAATTAAAAGTGAGTTCATCAGTACATGTACTTGTACATTTAGCTTGCTACAGATTACAAGTTCATACTACTGTACATCTATTTTAATTCCATACGCAACTGAATTTAGATGTATAAACATTGCATGAACCATGAATAATATGAGTATAGTGGCTGCTTTTACCTGGATGGTGATCACAGCCTTCTGAATGTTGATCTATATGTAAAACATTGCAATGTGTAATACAGCTGGAAAAGGAGCACTTAAAAAAAGTTCTTCCATGCATTACATACAGCAAAAATACACACACTTACAGTGGAAAACAAATGCACTGGTACATGCATGTGAAAAATAATAATACATACAGTAGCAGTCAAAACAAAGTTACGTAATTTATTGTGGTTTGGCCATTGAACGGTGAGACCATAAACGTACAGTGCCGTCACGTCACAGTTCAGTTATTTATAACGTTCGTAGCGTTGTTCAAAATGTTCACAATTGTAAGTGACAACATGTTGCTCAGATAGAAGCTTCAGATTGTTTTTTACCACCCGAAAGGGCTCACCAGAAATTGAGAAGCGGTTGCTTAGCGAGGGAACGACTGCGTCTAGACAGGGCATACACCAGTTCATTAAAAAGTACAAATTGACAGGATCGATTGGCAGATGACCAGGAAGCAGGAGACAATTAAAAGTAACAGCAGAGATCAAAGCGATCGTGGATGAGCAGATGAAACTCGACAACGAGACATCTACATTCCACTGCACTTTATTGATGTTCTTAGTCAAGATTGAGACATGCCACTTCAACGCGCTCAAGAAACATGCTTGCACTTATAGTAAAAAATTTTAAGTGTATACCGTAATTATGCCGTAATATAAGACCGCACTGTTATATGACGAGAAACGCAGTTATAATAGCATTAATGTGCTGTGCAGGTTTGGCAATGAGCTGTTATTTTAAACCACCGTTCGACTGTAACGACGTAAAGAATTACGTAAGCTTTTTTTTGACTGCTACTGTACACATTCACTGAATACATAGACGACTCCATGGTTCATTACGTTACACACTTATGACATGAACTGCTTCAAAATGACAATAAATATTTTCCCATTACAATTACCTGCTGCAGCCCCAGAGCACAGCGTTGCTTATACCTCCACCATGCACGCTGAATGCACAAAACTGCTCTGATCTCCTTCCTCAGAACAAACATTTGATGGCACAGGTATGAAACATATGCAATGACAACCTGCGTGAGAGATGAAGAAAAAGAAGCCATAAATACAACTTCTGGTTACCAAACACTGCAATATTGAAAAGACTGCCTGTACGGATAGGAGTACAAAGTATATCATCTATACTGTACACTGTTTCTATTCCAATCAATACAATGATCTGATTAAAATACAACCACATTTCAGATATGCCAAGGGCAATATTGTGGTACAAAACAAAAGTACACGCATGTATCAATTCTATTCCTCTCTTGGGCATACTGGGTGAATAGTAGCTTAATAGAAAGATTTATCAAAGTAAAATACAACCGTTTGATAACCTGTGGTGAATTCAAGGTATGAAATCAATCAATGATTTTATTTCCTTACTATATATGTGATGAAAGAAGAAAAATTGTATCAAACTACTGTTGGTAAATTCATAGTTAATGATCAACAAACACTCAACATGCTGTATACTGTGCAGTGTATACTAATGTATAATGTTGCAAACTTAGTTGTACATTACTCAACCTGGTGCAACACATGCCTTGACTTCAAACGCTAAATAGAAATTTTTTGGTGGTAAAACAGCGATAACCCCCAGTCCTTTTAACTACATGTATTACATGTACAGTGTACATGTGCCAATTCACTTTTTCAATAATGTGGTAGGGTGCGCTGCAAATCGCTAAATTGCAGAAATTAAAATAAGCTAGTAGTACAGTATTGCAGCAAAAATTATATCACACTCCAAAATATAAAGGGCTACAGTGGAGATCGTGATAGTTGGTTGAAAATTTTTCATGTTTACTTGAATTTAAAACAATAACCACATATGCTATTGAAAATCTAACTGCACAGATGCACAAGCTAAACACTTGTTATCATGTTGTAAAAAAAGTGGTGCATAACGTGACTATCACGTTCTACGACTTTCGTTTTCAGTGACCCCAGTCTTGTCAACTGATATGTGCTACATATCTTCACTCGGGGATAACGGATCAGGATGATTATTGAGATGTAGCTAAAGCACCAACCCATAAATCATTTGGCTGAGCTAGATTCTGAATCTACTAAACTGTTTGAGTATTTTCGACCGATACGTAGCTTTTAAGGCCAAACAGTTTTAGGCTTTTTTTTTCAAAGTGGTCGGTTCATGCTAAACAAAGCACTCAATTGTTCCGAGCGATGATTAGTGCATCATTTGGGCCCCTTTTTACAATGTAACAGCTCATTTTCCATTAGAATTCTGATTGCCAAACATCAGGCTTAAAAAACGCACCATTTTCAGATGAATTTCATTAAAACAATGCTGTTATAATCAGTTGTTATCAGTTATGGCTGAAGAAGTGGGCGGTAGTAAAATGGTTCTTTTCAGAACCAAGCATCATCTAGCAGCGATCAATGGAGGAGAGCAAGCAAAGGGGCAGAGCGTACCTGGGCATCGCTGTAGCAGACAAAAGCTCCGAGGGGTAACCCCTGTGCTGGTGCTTTGGCACGGTGGTTGTCATTGAGCGAAGCTAAAAAGCATTGCAGGAGGACCAGCGGTACTATTTGTGAGAGCGCAGGCTAAGGAATTGGATTCTCTTGCCGCGCATGACGACCACAGTGCCAAAGCACCAGCACTAGGGTTACCCCTATGAGCTTTTGTCTGCTGCAGCAATGCCCAGGTACGCTCCGCCCCTTAGCTTGCTCCCCTCTGTTGATTGCTGCTAGATGATGCCTGGTTCTGAAAAGAACCATTGTTACTACCGCCCACCTCTTCAGCCATAACTGATAATAACTGATTATAACAGCATCGTTTTAACGAAATTCATCTGTTTAAGCCTGATGTTTGGCAATCAGAATTCTAATGAAAAAATGAGCTGTTACATTGTAAAAAGGGGCCCAAATGATGCACTAATCATCATTCGGAACAATTGAGTGCTTCGTTTAGCATGAACCGACTGCTTCGAAAAAAAAAAAAGCCTAAAACTTTTAGTCCTTAAAAGCTACGTATCGGTCAAAAATACTCGAACGGTTTACCGGGTTCAGAATCTAGCTCGGCCAAATGATTTATGGGTTGGTGCTTAAGCTACATCTCAATAATCATCCTGATCCGTTATCCCCAAGTGAATGACAAGACGTCACTGAAAACGAAAGTCGTAGAACGTGATAGTCACATGAAGCACCTACTTTTTTGACAACATGATAACAAGTGTTTAGCTTGTGCATCTGTGCAGTTAGATTTTCAATATCATATGTGGTTATTGTTTTAAATTCAAGTAAACATTAAATCGATGCCAATTTTTTTTTCAACCAACTATTATGATCTCCAATGTACATACATGCAGACATGAATGTTAAGTGTGCACTATATTCTCTTAGCAATTATATGATGTGTACTCTTGCTAATGTGCTGCTAAACAGAACTATTAATACAGAGATACATGCACAATATGTCATGTAAGGAACACACATGCAAATGCACATGTACATACATTTACATACAGATTGCACTGTACCTTCTCATTAGGGAGGGTGTTTGACATATCCCGCCATTGCAGAAGTGGAGGAATTCCACCCAAGTCATGTAACTGCATTAATAAAAAAACATACATGTGTCAATCAACACCATGTACAAAACAGTATGAAACCGTACAGGTACTGTAACATGTACATCTATGAGCATTAAAAACATGTTTGGTAAAAAGTGCAATCAATAATGGTGTGTTTACCGTCTTGGCAAGTAGTCGGAAGTTATACTTCTCGTTCTCAAGCAATTCTTCGTGACGTTTATTGTGACCTGTTGCTGTAAACAATAAAACGCATGTATTTATATACATATATGAGACACATGTACTAAATAGCAAGGTACACAGTACAGGATGCATTCACATGTCACTGACCGCTGGGTATCTTATCCAAGGTTCTACATGCACACTTACAGTACGGGACGTGCAAAAGGTTACGTTTCGCTTTGTTCAAAATCACTTCATTGCAGTAAGCGTAGTGAATGTGTAGTTCATAGGCCGCTTTCAATTATCGTGTATAAGTGCCAACCAATTAGAGCATGCTCGTTTGTACGGTACACGATATTGTCGCAAACAAATTTCGAATGATCACCTATAAATAATTACATGCATTAAACTTACTCAATTGTTCATTTTACTCCTCCATTAAACCCAGCTGGTGTCGAAAAGTCATTCTGATCGCTCACGCCTGCTAATAGAGCCTCAAACTATATGTGTTGTACAAACGCATAGCATGTGTTCCTAAACACAACTGCGGAAGCGTATGTAGCGAATACCTCAATTGTGTTAATGAACACCTTATCAACACCAATAGGTTACACACGTAGCTTCGCGTGTAATCGTAAAGTGCAACGCGTAATGTTTCCGTTCACGTACAAAACGAAACGTAACTTTTTGCGTGTCCCTGGCAACTGTACATTACACATACTGTATACATTACACTTCTGAGAGTCTACTTATGATAGAAAATGAATGTACAGTGTATGATATGACATGATCAAAAGAGATTTTTCCTAGGTCTTTGTCAAATATTAATCATGGTGAGACTCCAAATCTACAGAGTACAAACATGGCAATACATTCTACCATAAAATTCAATATCTTGTATGCCATGGCATACATGTACATTGAACCTTACACATACACAGTGTACGTAGAGGTCAACAATTACTAACGAAAACACAGGCTACTGTACACGTACAGTACACTACTAACTCTATACTTACTTGGACTGAAAGTTGCACTCCAGGCTCCATTGCATTCATTAACCATTAGAGCTGGGTCCTCAGGAATTGGTTCAGATGACTAGAAAAATGGTGCAATGTGCATCAGTGCATGCAAAGGCAGAGGAATACAAGAACATCTAGCATCATTATACATGTATCAAGCTGGTTGAATAAAAATAAACCCCATTGTATAGTTGTGATTGGCCAATATTCTAAAGAAGTTGTTCAAACTTAGAGATGAAGACAAAAAAGATGATACATGTTTGAAGAATATCTGCTACCCAGCTGAGGTTCTAGAGCTTGTCCAGTGTTGTAGGTTGCCATGATTAAGCTAGCACAGATAAGGCAACATATTTGTAGAGTGAAAAACTATTTCTATATCCAATTGAGAATGTCCAGTTATCATTGAAGGCCTGTGTTGGAAATGAACACAAGCCGGACTATACCTGGTCCTCCAAATTGGGAAGCCAATACATATACTAATATAGAGATTTGATAGTGGAAGAACAAAAGTAATATTAAGAGGTCGAGGATACTTGGGAAGGTTAAAAGGCACTGCATTATGAGTTAAAAGTACCATTCAGAGCCAGAGTCATGGATAAAGATACAAAACAGTTTGTATGACAATACTGTTGCAGCAGGAAATTGCTTGCACCTTTTCCGTCATCCAGAAGCTGGGCTTCTATATCAACACAGTGAAATGTGGACTGTTCCTTCCACTCAGTATGACAATGACTAGTACCATGCCCCACTTCTTCTGTGAACAGGTTTGTTGCATTGAGACCCTGAACTTGTTGAAGAAGGTCGGCTGCATTGATCACCAGTTGTGCCTTGCTTACAGATTCAGTCTGGCAGTTGTTCTGTTTGGTGCACTCGACTAGATTAACCCCCTCCCCTTCTCTCCAGAGCTCTCGCCTTGTTTTGTGATACCTTGCCTGGTTAGACAATGATACACACAGCTGTCTTGTTGACAGCACTTCAGCTGATGTTGCTTGGTTATGCAGAAGAGGACTTGGAGTTTGGTGCCTGTGTAACAGTGTACATCAAGCCTTAGATTGCCCCCAAGCAAACATCCACTCTGAGCGTACATTCAAGTAACAATTATTTGCAACTACAACAACTTCATGTTATACAGTATATTGCTTCTGAACCACCTGCATTAAGTTTGACACTACGCATCGCCTGCTCGAAAGGTATTGCAAACTCACTACTTGTTCTGACACTATTTTCCTACAAGTGTTTAAAATTTGGCCTTACTGTACATCTATTTTTGGCGCTGGAGTTACGTGATGTACCCACACCTTGGATACAGCCAGCGAAGTGATTGTATGACATATTAATCGTACCATATGTACAAAAGGGATGGGGCAATAGGCGTTTAAAATTGGGCGATATATGGTACTGTACCTAACATTTTCAAAAAAAAACAAACATTTAAAATCATCATCAAACGGTACCGAGTTCATATGCGATATATCTTTACAACACAACAGTGTATTAAAATAATACAGGAACACACATGTGTACAGTGCAAATAATAACACAAGCATGCATCGCTAATCCTATGAATTATTATAAACTTTATTAATTGCATGTTTTGAATCCCATACTTATATTCCAATTGTACAATAGTACAACTGGAAGCAGCTGATCTCTTGAAATAAGGACTGAACACTTCTGGATTACAGATCATTAGCTCAATTTGTTTGATATGGTTGTATCCAAACCAAGTTAAGTGCAATATTTCAACAATTTACAGTGTACAGGAATATGTATCTATTTCAAATACACTGTACACCATATGCAATAGAGCACATTTATGTTTTACTGTACATGCCACATGTACTGTGCAGCAAGTCTACCCAAGTGTACAAACACATGTATTGAGGAATGAAAAACAAATACAAGTACAGATGAAACACATACAGTATACTGCACATCCATATACACTGTACATGTACGGTATACAAACCTGTGTAAGTGTTGTTTCATCCTTGATACTTTCCAGAGTCAGTAGCTGTGGATGGTAATGGTGAATGAGGTAGCACAGAGCTCGTCCATCAGAGAATGAACTATTGAAGTTGTTGACCTGAGTGAGAAAAGAAATGTTTGTGAAATTCATACTACACATGCTCATACACATAAATGTACAAATATTTACAGAAGGAAAATCAGATAACACGAAGGCAAAAAACCTACAGTAGTTAGTAGAACCAACAAACCTCCTATACTTGATGCCAATGAAAACATACAATACATGTTACATTGAATAATGCTTTCATGCATATGTACTGTACATGTGTACATGTTACATACAGTGTAGAATACTGCTTTGTACATGTAGTTTGCCCAATGTCTTTTTAATCTACATGTGTACATGCAGATGTACATATACATGCACAAAAGAGGCATGTATAGCAGTGGTACAAGCAATATTGACAAAGAAAATACTGTACATGAAGATAAACATATTGAATGTATAGCATTTCTTTTTCCACTTACAGGTACTCCATAAAGAACACACACTGCTTTACACCACTGAAGGAGCAAACTCAGAGTAGGCTCAAAGAACATGTTGGGTTCAAGGGCCAACTCGTCTGTACTCCTGTTACAGATTCCATAGACACGCTTTTGTTTTTCGAGGTGGTCAATCTCCTCCTTCAGATCTTCTTCAGATAACAGAAGCTTCACCTAATAAGTGAAAGGACAGAGAGGTACATGTATAGAGTACACACATAAAAGTATATGCACATGGTTGTTGGCAACAAAGCAATGAAAATGGAGGGAATATGTATGAAATGGGAGCCATGTATGAAATAAACTTAAAGTTGAACTACAAAAGATACTTATGTTCATCTCTGCAATTGATCAAACCACAAGTAGGTAACAAAAACGGGCTTGCAAAAATAAGACCACTAACATACAAAAAGAAAAAAAATGCCACATCCCAGCTGTCCAATGCCGTACTATAGTATACATGTACAGTACCTTGAAATGGAAGATGATGGACCACAGCAGTGTCAGGGTTTTCTCCTTGTGTCCCTCAACAATGCTCTCCGCAGTGACACCAGCTGGAAGAGGCAAGTGTTCCTCAAGGGCTTTGAGAGCAACTTGGATATTGTGCAGCTTCTACATACAACAGTGAGGTGAGTGTGCAGTAAAATGGCACTAACAATGTACGCACACAAATTCTCACAGGGTAAGAATTGGTACACGCTAATAACTTATGCAGTATTGACTATAATTACAACGTCACCTGCATCTTAGTTGCTGCTGGAACACGCAGTTGTTTTGAAAGCTTCCAATTAAAAGTAAGGACCTCAACAAGTCGCCTGAATCAAAGTGAGCACAGATATACTATACAGTGCACTGTATGCATTGTACAAGAACAAGTAGATATTCAAGGTGCTTAACTATTCTGAATTCAAATCATGACATGTGCTATCATATTGGATATTTGTGCTGTTAGGAATTACAGTATGCAACTACAGTGTACATATAAAATACGGCTAAATCAAACCCCAGAGGCCATACAGTATGTACATGTAGTCGTGTGTATATGTACAACAATGGTTGAGTGGACATAATAGTGGATGGTGCATACATGTAGCTGAATTTGGTTAACGTTCTGCCATTTTTACACGTGTAGGTGCAATGGTATTCTTTATGATGAATTACGTATTTTGCTGGCAAAGTCAGTCTGTTTCCTGGTGTGTGTATAATGATATAATGTACTGGTATTTCCAACAGTAATGCTACACATTAAATGCTTGTGTCTTAAAGAGAGGATGTACAATACCACAGCTGTAATGTATGCCTCACTTACACAAGCCGAAGTCCATCTCTGAGATCCACAGCAAGGTTAGTCACTACATAATCGTACTCATCGAGTGCAGTCTGCAAAGTGATTGGATGATTATTGTACAGCCACAGTGTGAAGTATTTTGCTAGTACGTGCAAATGTGTAGATGCTACAAAGCTGCATACATGTACATGTAGTTCCAAGCGGGAGGGATATTTTTGGTTACAGTGCACTAAGCTAAACACTGAAACATATGCAAAAACACATACAAGTACAGTGTACATGCTTTGTACATTGATGCCCAGAAAAATTTCAACGATAAACCAAAAGTTTGGCATCAGATGAGCATCACGAAGCAGATGATCAGAACAGTATCACATTTCCTAATTCTCACTCTTGGAAGGCAGGAGTGTATTTCTACACATGCATAGGGCTCCTCACCTGAGTCTGAGTGACAGCAAAGCCCATATGCAAGAGGTGCTTGATGATGTCACCCTCACCAGCCAGATACTTGCTGGAAAAAGTTTGCAGCATGTCACGACTTGACTGAAATAAGAATATACATGTAGATCTTGTATCACAAATAGTAATACTTGCATTACCTGACATATGTGCAATCTACCAGTGTACCAATTATGTACAGCTGTACAGTAAGTTCAAAGAATAATAGTGTACAAAATATAACAAAAAGTACTATTATATACATTATAAGTACAAACACCCCTGTAGTATATCTCTTGAGCAGGTGTGCTACATGTAAATGTACTTTACTATTAGAACTAGGCAATGGGTTTATGCACTGTATATGACCTGGGTACAGGCCACATGTAATTTGATATCGATTTATGATATTCCTGCACTTGTTGTGTTGGGCACACACATCCTGGATGTCCATGTGACAGTTAACAGCTGCACATACTGTACAGGTGTAACACTTGTATCCGACAATAATACCTAAAGCTTTCTGTCTCCTGATAAACCCACAGAGCATGAAGCAATGGCAGTACCTTTATTGAGGATGTCAGTTGAAATAGACAAGGGTCATGATCAATCAGGCGTGTTAACTTGGCCCGATCCAAGAACACCACTAGAAGTATAAACTTCTTGACTATGTACTGTGACACAGCCACAGAATAACCTACATGTACAAGCATTATCAGTGAGAAAAATCATGTCACAGATTTCATTCATACACTGCATGGTTGTAAATTAATTACAGTGTACATTTGCATGCTCCAATAAATAAACAGACTGTAAGCACAATTACCACAGATTCATATGCATATTACAGTAATTCGTATGGAATCACCACTACCATTATAAATATCAATCACAACTAGTTGCGACTAATCGTGATTAACTATTATTTCTAGGTGTTCCTTGAATCTTAACTGATATGAAATTATTTCAAGTCAAAATGGAATTGATCAATTAAGAGAATTAGCATTGCTTCAGAGGTCACAGTGAAATAATTTTGGCTTCTTATATGTATGACTCCAATGAAGTGTGTTGCAATAATAGGCTAATTATATACATGTACATAGTGTTGGTAATTATAGAATAGTTAATACATCACTCAGCAATTTGCTAGGAGCCAAATGAGTGGTTTTTTGGGGTGTGATTTTGGTTACCATCATCAGTAATACTATTATACATATAGGCTAGACACTGATACCGAGGATGTACATGTACGTGAGTACGTGATTTAGAAACCCCAAGGGCCTGGGCTGCAGGGTCCAGAGCGGTAGCGAGGGCACTAAGGGCCCAAGGGGATTCTAAATCACCTACATCCTTCGGTATCAGCATCTAACCAAATTAGACAATAGCAATGTGTGTACAGTATGTACCGTAGCAACCAATAAAACATAAGCAATAAGATAAGAGGGATTCTAAGTGCCAGAAGGGGGGGATTCCTAGTTCCCGGGGCATTTAGAATCCCCCTTTCTGGCACTTAGAATCCCCTGGCACTTAGAATCCATCTTGAAAGTTTTTACTATGTTAGATACTTGCAACTAACCAATCAGATTGCATGCATTGTATCAGTTATTGCCTAAATATAATACATTTTCCTTGTCCTTCCCCTTTTCATACAAATACTGGGTTTACATGATACAAGGGCCTGATAGTATACTGTACATGTAAGATCATGGGGTAGATCGTAGCCCATGCAGCAAGTTTACACGCACCTTCTCTGAAGCAATGGGGTGCAATGGGGTGAGAGTAAGTGTCTGCAATCTGACAATTCTTGAGCAGCCGGTCTGACAAGAAACTTCCTAGAACTTGAATTATGTTATCATTGGACCCAACTTGAATCATTTCGCCAAACACAACCTACACAAATGCAAGACAAACACAGTAAACATTTAAATGAACTCCAGGTACGCACACGTATACAGCTACAGTAACAGTATATTTTCACTGTAGCAGTACACACAAACGCACAATACACACATGTACAAAACTACTACTCTACAAGATGTGTAGTGTATTAACATATGTTAAGTCCAATTAACATAAGATTGCATCACTTGGAGGATTGCTAATGTTAACAAGATGACCAGCTTTGGGTAACACCATGTACATAAGGGACCTTGTACAACACAAATCATCATTTGCTATTTCCAGGCATAAACAATAATCAAGCATATTTAATAACTTAGATATTTAATCACATACTGTAGTACATTGCACATTTACATAGAGTACATGTACATGAACATATAGTGTTTGAGATGTATTGGTAACTACTCTTCTAGCAGTCGACTGCTATGTACACACGTGCACACACACACACACACACACACACACACACACACACACACACACACACACACACACACACACACACACACATGTGTGTGTACCTCTAATCCTAGTCTTAGCCATAGAGGATGATATGCATGGAGTAGAGACTCCAAGATATCATGCTTGATACCCACATCAGCATGTGGGCACTTGTCCGGGCGCATGCACAACTGCTGGCTCTCAATTTCTGCTTCAAGCCGAGGGATCATCAGAAGTATTGGCTCTGACTGATAGAGGAGGCAGGCTGCCCGTCGCTGACGCAGCAGAATCCGGTACGCATTGATGGACATCTTGTGCTGAGATTCATTTAGGCACTTGGCTTCAGAAGCACTTGAATCACTCAGCTGAATACTTGTGGTACTACTGAAAACTGTGTCAAAATGTGTACATGTAAATATGGATACATAATTTACATGTGGATGTGCTTGGTGTATGTTTAATATGATTTGCATGTGACTACAGAACTGTTGCTGAACATTTACTGAATACGTGCAGTACTTGCATAAGGGCGTGGCTTTGGACATACCATTCTTTCCATCGTGTTGAGCTATTCTGCCGTGGTCATCAATAGGTGCCAATATATGGTTCAGCCACTTTGTAAAGGCTATATTCAACAGCCCAATTGTACATATATGTCAAAAAGCACTGCACGTTTATAAAGCACAAACCTCTCTCCTGTTTAAATGTCCAGTGCTCATCATGCAAACTAGTCTTTTGGAGAAATGGCATAGGAATCCGTGCTGGTTTAGCTTCTAAAAAAGAACAAAAACAAAACAGAACAAAAAGGCAATAATAATAATTTTAACCAGAACCTGCTTGGTTAGTTGCGTGTACACTACACTCTATGGTTGTTATCAACTGTGTCAGTTTCCACATAAAGGAGCTATATGATTGACCGTATAAAGTATTAACAAACTAGAATTAGTTAAACAGTTCACAATATTCAACTTCATTTCTAGAATACATACTGCAAACAACACTCATATGAAGCATGTGGATTCTGATCTAGATCAAAATCAACGTTGAGGGATAGTTGTTGTGCATAGGTCCGTGATGCCTGTTGTCTGTGTGCAGTGACCTACTGTTGGACTGCTGGCAACATAAAAATACTATACCCTGTTTGGGTGGCTTCATTAGCTTTAGCCTCTTCGGTGCAATACCAAGAACATCCGTGGCATGCTTTTTCTTGTTCGCTGTTCGATTCACCGTAAGATGAAGTACTGACAGCAAAGAGAGCGATTGGCATTAGTACAATGTTTTTAACCACCAATACGATGTACTGATGAAAATTGCAGACTCATAAATAGGCCTATATACTTGTAGCTGCGTACTGTGTGTGTAGACGTGTTAGCGCTCACCCTGTACTGTCTGGGTTTGGCCTGCAATTTTCAGCGCACGGGGGTCATTGTTTTCCTTATCGACCCACGTAGTCCTTTGACATCGCTAAACGAAACGATTTAAATTCAACTGATAACCTGGTAGTATTGATCGGTAACTTACTTTCGGCAGTGCCATTTCACAGATTCAAATTTTTGAAAACAGCGCCTAACGCGTGATCCATGACGTAATGATGTGTGTTATACACTGTATAATTAGATCAACATAATTGGAATCGACAACAGTATGTGTTCTGTCTTATTCTAGCTGTGTATAGATTGCTCATTGCGCGTATGCATATAGAAAGAATGAGAGGGTCATTAAAAAGTTGTTTTCTTTATCTGTTTGAATTCTTAACTTGTACTAAGACCACGCTCTGTAGTGCACTTTACTCTGAGGTATCTACGGTAGTGCGCTGAAAGCAATTCTCGTTTTTGAATCCGTTTGTGTTGAAACAAATGGAGCGCCGGATTATGAGGGGAATAGAGTGGGATGGAGCGTAATTTGAGGCTCACGTAGGCCTACATTGTGTTTTGTTTTAGGTGATCGTGGGAGGAAAGAAACAATAAATAAATGGCATCATCAGGTTCAGGTTCATGTTGTTTTTCTTTTACGGCGTTTGGAGGTTAACTTTGATTTGCAGCATCATTTACTTCCTTGCATATACTGTAAGCTCAACTTCGTACAAGTGCGCACAGTTCGCATCAGACGGTAAGTCCATGGGGAACAAAGCTCTGAGGCTTCTCCATCTAAAACTGTTTATTACATAGCAATTTTCCGGACAGTTCTTGGTAGGTTTGTTAACACAATGTCTGTCTTAAGAAACTCACCAGTGTCATATGTCATGAGCCATATCATCTGTGTGTGTGTGTGTGTGTGTGTGTGTGTGTGTGTGTGTGTGTGTGTGTGTGTGTGTGTGTGTGTTGCCATTACATATTTCTCTCTGGAATGTGATGTCTCTAAAATCTGTTGTCCTGGTTAACTTTTTTGAACTTTAGCCTCAGCACCGCCTTCTGACATGTCTGTCAGGAACGCTTCTTCTTCAACCCAGTGCACAAGATGGTAACGCTCTGCGAGCATCGAGCGTACTGAGTACTTATGCAAATTATAAATAATAATATTATCCAACCTGACTCCTTTAGCGAGAGATATCTCTGTCTTAGCTCCGCTCTTAGGGTCATTTTGAAAACTTGCTATTGATCGTCTGTATGGAAATATGCCTTATATCCATGCAATTTGCCGCGCGCGGCAAAGTTGACTGTACATGACGATTCACGCGCGCGGGATTGGAGAAAGGTAATGAAAAAGCGCGCTCTTGTTCGCTACGTGACACAGTGCAAAACATGATGTTTTCTTGTTACGATAAGTTGTTCCGATTACTCACAATAAGGTAGTACCTTTATAACGTACAAATCTACGCGCGAACGTAACGTAATTTTCTACGTAGGTAGTAACGAACGTAGAAAATTACGTTACGTTAACTTTTTATTGATGCATACTGTATATGCAATATGGCTTTGCATATCTGAATCATAACTCTGTACTAATGAGCTCATTGTAAGGTTATGCAGGGAAATAATAATAGTGCAAACTAAATTCTAAGTGCTTTTAATATTAACAACTTATATCAACAAAGAATAATGTTAACCTAAACTAATAATGCGCAACAACCAATATTGTGATTAATTTGAATTTTGTAACAATTGTGGTCTTTATTGAAAAATAATACCCCTCACACAATCAAGCTGTTTAATAACTCACTATTGAAATTTGATTATAGGTAATGTGTTTGTTTATATATGGAATGTGTGTAATTGCCAGTTATAAGTAAAAATTTGGACTTATTTAGCCATTAAGCATAAAATGATAATTAACACTAATAAGTTAGTAACTTGTAAAATTAATCAATCCAACTACACAGGCTAATAAAAATTTTGCACTAACTTGAGTATTGATTATTACAGGGCCTTGATAAATTACATTTTCAAATATTTGAATTTAGTTACTCAACCATTCAACATAAGTTTACACCTATATTATAGAGCCATTTATAAGCAAAATATCAATAATTGATTGCAATATAAAGCAATAACCATTTAGACCTGTCCTGTTCGTTTATGGGCACTCTGTACAATGTGTTTTTGCATAAAATGGGCAATAGATACAAGCATTAAAATAGTGTGTAGAATTAAAATGACTCTACGCTTATGTAACATGCATGATCAATGCTAGGGGAATGAAGGTCCATACATGTACCGTGAAACTTGTCTGATGCGGTCATGTTGGGACAGGCCTCTTGTGGGCTGCTCTCTAGAATCTGTAGAATTTGAGTTCTGCCACACTCGAAAAGGTTTGCAAGCTTCCAACTTCTACAGGCAGGAATCTTCTTGTGATACTCAACAACCTCTACTCTTTGTTTCAGCGTTACTTCATTTCTAGAACTGGATGTAGAATTGTGGTGAGAAAAATACAGCACTTGACAGCTCCTATTAGTGCGTGAGTGCAGCTCATGCTGAATGCGAACCAACAGTCAAGTTGGCATGTGTGTGTAAATAAAGTGTTGTTACAACATGAATAGCCACCTTTGTGTTGAGCTACAGTCTTTTATTCAAGGGCATCATGTCTACTGCTCTTTTTGGACACCAATCATTGGTGAACAATTGGCACTAAGAACGCAGCCAGAAAATGAACATAGTGAGCATGCCGTTGCTGTTTTTCAATATGGAGAGGTTGTTCGGCATGTACCAGAATCCAGGAGTCGACTTATCTATCATTTCCTCAGCTATGATGGCAATGTGGGCACTTGTGAAGTTACTGGAGCAAGCATAAATCTAGGAGAGGGATTAGGTGTAGATGTCCCTTGCATTTATTGATGCTACAGACGAAAATGTCATCTACAAAAGCTTCAAAAACTTTTGTAGCTATGTTGACTTGGAATCACATTGTTGGACTGTATGTGGGCATGTGTGTCATTATAAAGTTGACATGCCATAGCCGAGGATCCCTCATAGTGGAAGTGACGTGTACTCATGTCAGTTCAACCTAAGTAACATTGGATTAAAAGGAATGGCAGTCAATGAAACTGCATGCTGTCCTAGCGTGTTTGTTTACACAAATACATACATGTAAATACTACATTAGATACCTGGTCTTTAAATAGAGTGACCATATTATTCAACACATAAGTACATTAAAAGCATACGAAGCGATGACTGCAATACGCAATAGACAGGTGGCTCCAGGCTTATAGTTGAAGTCACTGTACAGTTTTGAATGCAGAATATTCGGACTTGTCAGTTCTGGCTGGAATAGAAAGGTGACCGCTCCGCTTAGGTGACTACTTCGCTCAGGTGACCGCTTAGGCAAGGTTCACTGTATTTATGCAGCTTTTGTTATTTACATGTAGTATTGTATTCTGTACATTTACTGTAGATCACAACAAGAAGGTCCTTAGTATTAAAAGTAATTCATTTTAACTATGTGCCAATGAAATTATGCTTATCAAAAATGCACATTCCTCTTTTATCTTACATGCAGAATGGCACAAGACACATGCACTGTTTGCAATTTAAACTTGAAGTGCATCCTAAGTGGCCATGAAGACATCAAACCGCTCTTGCTTCCTCCATTATGCTCAACTGTGGTGGACTTGAAAGGAGCAATAGAAAAACAGTACTGTATTCCATCCTGTGTCCAGTCCCTCATGTTTCATGGTGTGCCTCTATCAGATACTGATCCCTTTTATCCGACTCATGTTTCTAAGGATGAAAATTTGACTGTATGTTTTCCGTCAAAAGCCAATGTTTCAGGTGTGAAGGATGCCATTGAATGGCTGAACCTTATTCGGGATGCTCTTCAACAACAAAGTTTGCTAAATAGTGAACCTTTGAATTCTAACATTTTGGACCTGATACAACAAGGCATTGACACAGGTACCATTCAAGACTTGTCTGTAGATCTATTTTATCCATGGAAATTGGGAGAGAAATATGTGAACAAGCTGTATTTTGATGATTGTGGTGGTCTGTCTGCAATGTGTTCTGTGTATGCCTACCTTGTTAAACTTGATTGGAATGACATGCCACAGGATTTCAAATTCCTTGAACTGGTCTGCACTCAGAGTATCACCAACTTCTGTCAGTCATTTGAACTTCGTAGAAAGGTCATCCAACAGGGCGGATTGGATATGTGCATTAAGACTCTCTTTCGATGCAAGCCTGTGGCACGGGGTATATCATGGGATTTAAACCCAATGTCAAAATCAGCAATTGAGGTGGCACTCTATGCTGTTTGCAAGTACGTTCCTGTATTCATGCAATATGATTTGTACTTCTGTATGATCAAACTACCATATAAAGTTTTTCGGCCAAATCAGCTGAATTAAAAGTCATCACAGAATGCAATTCAGTTGTTTCAGATTCTTAAACAATGTTATTGTGACATCAAACCAATCATCAAACAGTTCTATTGGTAGCAAAAAGATAACCTTCATGTACAGCGTACATATAATTCATGATTTGGCCATATAAAAAATGGATATATGTAGTATGTCATTAATTGCTGTTTTAAAGTCTGGCACTAAACATGGTTATATATGTACAATCTCCCACAATTACATGTAAAGGAAAATTCGTTTAACAAAACACATCTGGCTTGAACTCTCAATTATTGTATTTAACTTTGGATGAAATTAGGATAATAAATATAATTAACTAAAATCAAACATTAGTAGTGATCTGAATAAATAGTCAATTATACACAACCTAAATTACTGCCTATCCTGCTTTTAAGTGTTATGAAATTTTGTCAGTTGTTCATTAATAAATTCAAGCCATTAATTCAAGATAAAGTGACCCACCCATGGTCAAGTAATGACCATTAATATCACTTCAGTTACTTAGCTAAAAAAAATGCAAATAATGAACAAATTCAATTGAAGAGTTATTAATGATCAAACATTTGATTTTCGGGCACTTCATTATAGTAATTTTGCATATTTAAATTAAAAATTCATTTAAAAATTGTGATTCTTACAAATTCTTGTTATTTGAACTGGTTTCTAATTTCATTTGCTACTCAGTTATAGTGGATTGTAATTGTAAAGAGATAGAGCAAGGGAACCTATTCAGGAACACCCTACTTCCCTTGACTAAAACTATGCATGCTAGAAAAATAATTTAAACATTACTGGATAGAAAATTTAATGGAGAATACAACTGTACTAACCATAGGAAATGTATGGAAAAGGTACTGAATAAGGAACAACCACATCAAAAGGTTGTTATATAAACACACAGCTGCATGGTGGTAAAGCTACCTGCTTAAAAATGGCATTCTTTAGTGCAATTGACTGCACTGTGATGAGTGTAAGAAATATTATAATAAGATTCATTGATTTGCATGCACCATTTTTGCCTAGTGTAGAGTATATTCATTGTAAACACATGAGCATTGATTAAAAATTGTAATGAGATTTAGAGTTCCTTAATAGGGGTGCATTCCACATTTGGTTCCTTTGTAGAGCTCTAAGCAGTTTCCTGTATGATGGCTTATGCATTTGCATGTAGGTGAACACATGTGATTTATCTGTGATTTACCCTTTCTTTGATATTATTTCAATTAGTCTATCTGAACTTCCAGAATGCCAACTTGCAATTGCGAAGAATCATGACATCACCATGCAGATCATCTTTGTCCTCTCTTCAGTGCATTATTCTTGCAAATTAGCCATTGTTGCCATCAGCATCTTCACGTGCATAGCCCAATCTGTGGATAGCTGCCCATATCTTTTGACAACTGAAGTGGTCTCAGGTCTCCTTCGTGCATGTGAT
This sequence comes from Ephydatia muelleri, assembly GCA_013339895.1. Taxonomy (NCBI): domain Eukaryota; kingdom Metazoa; phylum Porifera; class Demospongiae; order Spongillida; family Spongillidae; genus Ephydatia; species Ephydatia muelleri. The sequence continues at coordinate 4,155,178 of JABACO010000012.1, read as the reverse complement.
GTGCGGTCTCAGCATGCGAAGAATGCAAAGGATATTCACGAAATGAATGCATTCAGGTATGGTAAGAAGGGTTAAAATCAATACTTAATAGAAACCTTTCCAATGTATTCAGTATTGCTGGACTACAATGTGGGATAATTATAATCTTATAATTTTAAGTACAGTGTACATGTACATGAAAGCATGATAGCCAACGTGTTGCACTGAATGATATGTCACTATCCATGTAGTACTGCAAAACAATCTGTTGAGATGCGAAATTGTACACTGTACATATAGTTGCTAGCATGCTATGCCATTAGGCATACGTACATGTACTACTAATGAAATAATTACCATAGAAACCCTTTCATTATTGCAAACCAAAAGTTCGTACATCTAAATGCCAATTCTCACGAGGGTAAAAACATCGACTACATGTAATGTACTTAGCTAGCTACTCCTATTAGCAAGATAAATAATCCACAATTCCATGATTTTTCTGAATTCAAACCATTGATTCGAACTTTTTGCTGTGGCTAACTGGTTATTTTTAATGTCAAGCTGGGGATGTGTGTTCAGTCAATGCTTAGCATTCATAAACCCAGAGGATACACGCGAGTTTCGGCTTGTTGAAATGTTCACACTGAATCAGACCACATATCAGAGATTCTGCACTTGATTAAAATACATAGCAATCATAGGGTGGTAGGCTTTTAAAATGGGTGTTGATTGTCCCAATGTTAGGCAGATAATTCATGTAGGACTGCCCGATTATATCTCTAGTGATGGTCAGGATATGTCGGGGATGGTGAGGCATTGACGTCCACCTTGCTATACCACCACCAACAAGACCAGCAGTTATCTGAACGAATCCTCACAGGCATTAACATCATTGTTTAGAGTCTAGAGTTTCACAGACATTAACATTGACTCTTCACTGTTTAGAATTGGTTTGAAACTTTTGTACAGGTTCAGACAACATTTGATATTACAATGATTCCTGTTCAGATGGCTTTTGCTTAACTCATCTAAATTTAGTATGAACATTGCATGCTTGTCATTGTTTATCTCCTTATTTCTAGGTGCTATGTGGCTGCAACTTTAGCAGTCTTGATAATTCCAACATCACACCAAATCTTGGATGAGATTGTTGAAAGGAAAGTGTGCACCTTAATGGAGACTGTGCTATCTAGTCTCACACCTACAATGCTTGAAAAATATGAGGATCAAGAAGGGCTCATGTGGTGCTCCCTGCTTCCTTACATCAGACTTTTCTACTTACCAACTTTACATACTTCTTTGGCCAATACGATGCTTAGGGCTCAGCATTTTCTCAGTATTAAAATACTTCTGCTGATGTTGCATGGGACATTGCGTCGTAATATTCATTATAGTGTTGTATGCAAGGAAGGGATACAGGACTATGTAGTAGCCCTTCCTTGGATCTTACCAGCTGAAGTATCACAAGCTGCAAGTGATTTTGTGTCAGATTTTGCCTCTCACCAGCCACTTCAGCCACCCACACTTGTGAACACAGTTAAAGCCAGACTTGCCAGTTGGCACCTTGGCCTCGATGCAGTTTTGAGTACATCAGTACGAGATATTATTGCTGCTCTATTGTAGTATTACATATTCTGTATTGTATTTGTACATAGCATGATTGCATTGTATAGGTGCTAATATCAGAAACAGAAAAGTAAGGGTGAATATTATATTGCTTCATGTATATCATTTTGTAAATGAAGGTCGCCGGCATGCATTGACCAAATTATGTGGTTGAAATTGTATTTGCTTCATTATGAACTACATTGGCAAAAGTATCAAGTATCATCTGCACTATGATATTCGAAACTACTGTACATGTATATCATGTTGTGTATGTTTATGTTATCTGCTCCATGCAATACATTAGTCAAAAATGATTGTGATTATGTATCAAACAACTGTAGAACATATGTACATCCACATTGGCAACCTTAGCCACTCTCATGCCTATGCAGTACCATTGTGTCAATTCTCTAGATCTACTTCAATGGCTTGGATTGAAGCCTGAAGTTTTGCAATGCCCTCTACATCACCTGGCTGTATATCTCTGCTGATACAAATATTTACTATGTTTACAGTAGTTACTTATTCAAACTTAAATAAATTTGCCGACTTTTCATGAGACACGGTATCATTGGTTTTGTTTAGTTACATGTAGGTCCTCTTTAAGTAGCAATGTGGAATAGTAAGTCTTGGTTCATGTTATGTCCTACATGTAGTGTACCACTCACCTTTTCACTTCAAAGGAACTGGCAACTTGTTGAAGGTCAAAATAGAATCAACAGAACAGATTGTCCTTCAAAGACTGTTCAGTTCACTCCAAACAGTTGTTTAAGCGTTTGTCTGTCATGTTGGTGTGCTCCATAAACACATCCAGTAACTATTAATATACATGTATTATTAAATACCGGCCATGGAACAATAAAATAAATTTACCAGTGGTGTGATGTCTTGCTTTAAATCACTTTTTCTCTCCAGAAGTAATTTCGTACTTTTCCCTGGTCGTTTTGTGCCAATGATTTGGGCAAACCTCTTCCAATTCAATGTATGGAGAAAATCATTGGTGTGAATTGAGAAAATATGCAGTTATTTGCACAGCTGTGTTATATAACCTCATATGCTCTAATTGAGGGGACTGGACAGGTATATTAACTGATAATCACACGGTACCCTATACCTTAAATCACGCATGTGCTGTGTAGTTCTATACACATTAAATAGTTTATACACATTAAATAGTTTGATAAGACACTCTTCCCTCCTTAGTATCTGTCTGGTGGTCTGGAGGCCAAAGCACAAGTAGACCCGAACATGTCACATGAAGGAAAGGGGAACGAAAGCGTTAACAGAGCAACTAGAACACAGGAGGAATGAAACTTCTGGATATTGGGTTTCTGACCCAATATCCAGAAGTAGAAATTAATCTGGATATTGGTTCAGAAACCAGATATCATTATCCATTGAGGCAAAACATAAGCTGGTTCTTCTGTACTCATTTCTTCATTCCTGTCTCCTTGGTAGGCTGCATCATTTATTCATCTTCTACCTTACTTCTTTCACTTCCCTCTGCTTTTCTTAAATGGTTGATATGTCATCTCCAAGTTCTTCCATCTGTTAACTCTACAAGATAAGATGCAGGCCCTGAACTCTGCACTATTTGCCCTTTATCCATCTCTCTCCCACCCCATAATGTTGTACCCACGTACCCACACATCAAACATTCTCTCTCTCTCTCTCTCTCTCTCTCTCTCTCTCTCTCTCTCTCTCTCTCTCTCTTGCTCCTCTCTCTTCTCTCTCTCTCTCTCTCTCTCTCTCTCTCTCTCTCTCTCTCTCTCTCTCCCTCCCTCCCTCTCTCGCATTTTTGTCATGCCACTTTTTTTGCTCTTGCTTTTTCCGCACTGTCTGCTCTGTAGCTTCCCAAAAGAGATCCAACTAAGTCCTCAGCTCTCTCTGTAGGAAGAGACTATCAAGGAGACACATTAGTACGATATGATAACAAAAATGCGGAATGTGTTGCAATGTTTGCCCACTATTTTCCGGCTTCCACCGCTCTTTTGAATGATTGCACTAGTTTGACTAGTACATTTGTCGCCGGGTGATAGAGGCCACTTCTGATGTGTTTAAGCATACATTCTTCAAACTCCTTTGCAACAAATTGTGGACCGGTATCGGAGACTAGCTGTTTAGGCAGCCCATAGGACACAAATATGTGACGAAGAATCTTGATCGTCTTATGTGCAGTTGTACTTGTTATCTCGTACGCCTCAGGCCATTTACACTTTGCATCCATCAATAAAAAGAACATTTTCCCACAGAATGGCCCACCAGGTCCACGTGAACTCTTTGCCCAGTACTGCACCCAAATAGGTTTGGGTGCAGTACTGGAACAGGATGGCCATGTAATAGAACACTATCAATTTCAGAATGTAATTACAGTGTCATCCAACAAGAGTGCATTGCCATAGTCTGGGGGACAAAGCAATTTCAACACTACTTACTAGGATGTTCATTTGAGTTGTGGACTGATCATGAGCCTTTGAAGTGGCTTGCTGGACAGAAAATGGAGGGTCTCCTCTATCACTGGGCTGTTGCATTGCGGGAGTAAAATTTCAAAATTGTGTAAGTAGTGTTGAAATTTGTAATGGGGGGGGGGGGGGGGGGGCTGTTTCAACGGGAGGGGGGGGACAGTCCGGCTTACGGCTATATACGACACCATGCCAAAGTGAAATTATCCACAAGGCCGTTATACACGTGTTGTACGCGTATGTGTACATGCTGCGCATACATTTGATGTATAACTTGTGTAGTCGCTCGAAGTACACTTGTTATCCACTATGGTGCATAACGCGCGTTGCTCTAGATGTATAACAAGCGTTTCTGTCTACTTACGCATGTTATACACCGAGGTGTGGATTGCGTGCTTACACTTTTCGTATAACGACCGCATTCAACCTGGATAAGCTTTGTATATCCTAAGGCGTATAACCGAGAATTTAACTTGTCGTTATTCCGGGGATGGGCATGGTGACACGACACAACTGCAAACGTGATTGTATTGCTGACTTTTGCCGTCAAGTAACGTTAGCAAACAAGGGGTCAGTATATTTCATGCTGGGTTCGTCCGAAACATCAATACGATATGCATGCTTCAAGCACAATTCCAAATATGTACGATGCAGTAGTGTGCTGGTTGACTTTCCCATCAGAATCATACCACTGCAGAACGTTGAGATTTTGATTTTGCTGAAAAACGATCTTGGTGTATTTCAATATCACTGCAAATCATATGTCGGCGAGAAACTGGCTGCTCAAATTGGGATATAGTATGTGATACACAGCCGACAAAGCAGTAAGTACTGTGTCATTTAAATACCTTTCATAATGGTTTGATGCAAATACTGCATTAATTTTATCACCATACATATTTAAATTTCATATCGCTGCTCTCTTCTTCCATATCAACGCTGAAGTTATTTCTTTCTTGTGACGTATTAGTATACTTTGTCGTATGACATTCCTTTGTCGGCATTCTGACCAAAGCGGAACATCCATTTCGTCGCATATGCCTGTAATAGACAGATCGTGATAAGTCTTGTTGACACATCCAGCATGGTCTGTGTGCCTTTCCGCCATGTCGATTTCTCTTTTAATGGCACTCTTGTTTGTCCATTTTATTGCCATTTTTTGATCTTTCGTTTAATGACATAATCACATTTTGCCAGACATTCGCCTCAATTTCGATGGCAGCTTGGATTGGGAAGTCGAGAATTCGAACGATTGCGTAAAATGGGTTCAATTATTGGTTTTGTCAAAATTAAATATTTTGGAAAATCGAAAAATTGAAATTTTGGTATGGAACCGAAGTGAGTCCGGAATGGAATCGGGCTTTCTAATAACTACGAAGCCACACCTATATCCCGGTTGTCCTTCTATAGCCTAGCTGCATATATACTGCGGGTTCTAGCTCCGCGAGACTATACGCGAGTGAGAAACTATATAGAGCCTGAATTATTCTTCTTCACACACACACACACACACACACACACACATGTACAAACACACATATGCACACAGACGCACGCACACACACTCCAATTGCGCGGTACATGCTTGGATCTTGAATTAAGTGTCGTGAATACGATTAACAGGACACCGATCGCCCCGCGGCATCTACAGTGTACATGTATTTAATTTTAGCAAGCGCGCGTATTAGGCCTCTATGAATATTCCGACGGCGAATATCTCATTAGTGAAACTGCATACGCTTAGAAAGCTACGACAGCAAAGATAATCTCGTTACCCTTGGCCTCATTCGATCGGACATATAGTTTATATTTCGTTTTATGACCTTCTGAACCAGAATACATATATTTGTGTAGCTTGGTTTAATTACATCATTAACGGTATCGTGCACCACTTGTATTCTATTATAATATATAACAATAGAGGGTGCATAGTGTAAGCAGACGAGTCGCTAGATAATGCTTGAGCGTGGCATTTTTGACAAGAACCGTTACGCAAACGATCCAGAAAGCAAGAAGTCTTACAGAAAGGCCTGGTGTAGAACAGAATCTAGTGGTCATTTAACACAATATTGGTATACATAACATGCATGACGTCATGTAGCATGTTGCGTTCCCACACACTGCTGCATACATTTTTTAAATGAGTGGAACAATATATATATAAAGTGAAATTACATGAAATCATGTAATCCATGCCTGTCAGTGATCCTCGTTTGGGGGTGAGTGTGTATGCATAATTAAAATCAGCAACATTACTTCACAGAACCATATACAAAGCATGTCACACATGACACATGCACAACCACATGCGACCCACTGCCTTAGAAAGTGTATTGTGATGTCACATTTATTCTTCTTTTATATAAATGGCTTCTTTCATATAAAATGGGCAAAAGTGTCACTGGTCACATTAACATTATTTATTTATACAATAAAAATCAATATTACAATATATACACATGAGTACAATCTTAAACATAGCCTATAGTTAATGTTAATTCAAAATACATCTGGTGAGGATGGCAGTGGCATTGGCCCTCACTAGATGGAGGTTGAGTCTGCCATAGATGTCTCTAAGTACAGCCGACTTGGGCCTGCATGTAAGCGTGGCAAGCCGAGAAGCCAGCTGTGAGAAGGCTTCAACAGCTCATTTCCCCATGCACCATAAGTATCTGCTACCAGGGGAACACACAACCAGCCGAGTTCTTTGCATTTTGCATAATTGGCCCTGTGTTTTCTGCCTTCACTGGCAAGGGCAGCTGATCCTGCAGATACTCCCGCTTCCATAAGGGTATGTGTGTTGAGCCGAGAGGTTACAGAGATATCAAAGGCAGCTGTCTTGCCTGTTGTCCAGTTAGTCAACAGAAGGTCAGCAGGATGGGTGTGGCTATGATCGGCTGTGGGGTCATTGACAGCTTCCACTTGGATGCCAAGATGGGCCCGGTGGCATGTTTCAGCCAGAACATCGCAAAGGGTGTTGTGTCGTACCACCACATCACCGCCACGCTTACAAGTGGTGGCATGATGTCCCAGAGGGTCAAGGCATTGCCAGGGCAAAGTGCATACTGGGGATCCCTGGGAAGTGTCCATACCAAGCCACCATTTTATGGCAACTTCATGGACCGGTGCATCAAGATGTAGACCCAGCCCCTGTGATGGTAGAACAGACAGCCAGGATGATGCATGTGGTGCGGAAACAGAAAACAATCGTGCTTGGTCAGCATTGGAGGAGGTTTCCAACAGCAGATTGAACATGCAAGTGTCCAATGTGCTGGATAGTTCTTTTTGGGAGACCAGAGACACTGAGAGAAGGGAGTGAATTTGCAGTGCCTTGTCAGGTGGAACAGCAGAACTATAATCTGCAACTGCAGAACAAAGGTGAAGATATGTCTCTGAACCAAACCCAGCTGAGCAAATAGAGGCTGCTATATGCTGCAGGTGCAAGTTGGTATAGTGAGCGAAGACCCAACCTTCCCTTAGGCCTAGAATTGTCTGTCTCCAAGCTGTATCTGAAGCGTCCACAGCAGTGCAGCAGTTAAAAAGAAACATGAAATACATGCATTAGATACACAACAAAGTTAAACACATAATGGCCCTGAGTTGGCTCTGATCAGGGTCAAGTTCAATCTACCATAGATCTGGTTTATTGTGATTGCCCCAGTCTAGTGGCTAGTCTACCTGCAAGTATACTATGCTGAGCTTCAGGTCCCCAGCTCTACCACCAAAGGGTTGCAAACCCAACCTAACTCTCCACATTTTCCATCATATTTAATGTCGCTTCAAAAACGATTATAGGGATATGCATCAGGATCTGAAAATGTCTACAAATGCGCACCAAATTTCCTTGCACTTTCTTATACAAATGGCTGCTCTTGTTGTAGGCTCGTGTTGCTAACCCCCCCCACACACACACACACACACATATACACATACTCACCCCATCACAAAGCAAACCACATCTATATAGTTAAAGAGATTTAACCCATCCTTGAACAGAGATATCACACATGACCAGCAACCCAATTCTTATGAATCATGCGCACACCAAGACATCATACCTGAGCAGTGACCAGGGATTTAACCCATTGTTGCCCAGAGTATAGAACACACCCATGACCAGTGGCCATGGATTTAACCCTTCGTTGCTCAGAGAATGAACCCCACAGGTATCACACATGATCATTGCACAGGGTATAACCGAGTATGGACCACACCTCTGACCAGTTGCCAGGGGTATGAATCACACCCAGGTATCACATATGACCAGTGGCCAGGGATATAACCCGCTGTTAAGTAGAGTATGAACCCCACTCAGATAATTACACATGACAAGTGACCAAGGATTTAACCCTGAGTATGAACCACACCCCTGACTAGTGGCCAGGGATTTAACCCTTTGTTTATTTGTATTTATGTATTCTAAATGCATTGGCATCCTTGTTCGCTTACTTTCTACACAATGATTATTGATACTTACACAAATCCTACATCCCCAATTTCATCTATATAAAACTTCTATATCTTGTTCCACTCATTTTAAAATGTATGCAGTTGAGTGTGGGAGCGCAACATATCGATTAGTACATGACGTCATGTGATGTATATCCTTATGACTAGTTAGCTGAATTCTGTTCGGCAATCTTTTACTTTAGGGTCCCCATTGAAATTCATACTAGTAATGTGTGTGTCTACTCTGGGGGTGACGATGTATACTTACCCCTGCTTACACTAAACCTAGGCTAGGACGCTAATACGAGAACTATCACAGGGGTAGGCGTTCATTCGGCTGAGTATGAAACGCTAAGTACTGTATGTGATTAAGATGGTGGCCGTGAACTTTATACAGTACTTAGCGTTTCATACTCAGCCGAATGAACGCCTACCCCTGTGATAGTTCTCGTATTAGCGTCCTAGCCTAGGTTTAGTGTAAGCAGGGGTAAGTATACATCGTCACCCCCAGAGTAGACACACACATTACTAGTATGAATTTCAATGGGGACCCTAAAGTAAAAGATTGCCTTCTGTTCTATACCACAGACCTCTAGCTAGTTACTACTAACTTACGAAAGATTGAAGGCGCCGGGCCTTTTTGTAAGACTTCTTGCTTTCTGGATTGTATGCGTAACGGTTCTAAGACTTGTCACGCCGCTCCTTCTTTCTTTCATTAATTTCGCTTCCACGAAAATGTCACGCTCTGCACATTCAAAGCAATATCTTGCGACTCGTCTGCTTTCATTTATTATATGCACCCCCTATTGTTATATAATAGAATACACCTATGTACGTCACTATAGATATATAACAAGGGGTGCATAGTACCTTTTGCATATAACATATCCTTTGCTACCGTTAATGATGTAACTTAAACCAAGCTATAGACAAATATGTATTCTGGTTCAGAAGGTCATAATACATCCGATCGAATGAGGGTAACGAGTATGCATTATCTTTGCTGTCTTAGCTTTCTAAGCGTATGAAGTTTCACTAATGATACATTCGCCGTCGGAATAAAATTCATAGAGGCCACATATACTGTCTGCTAACCGTTTCACGACGTCGACATCTCAAATAATAGTATCGCTATCATTACATTAGCAGAAGGGGTGTGCCTGTTACTGTACGTGTGTCGTGCGCTAACAGTAATAAAATCAAGCTTTACCTAAACACCGAAATCTGTCTTCAACATAACTCCGGATCCAGTTTAGAAAGTCATAATGCTCGGCAAAAAGTTCCTAACTTTTCTGCTATACACGAGTGCGCTAACATTAGGCATAAACATAAATCGTGAACACATGCAGAGAACGAGTATGGATAGATATTCCAGTCTAATATCTATGATGAAGAGTTACTACGTTAATTGTATAGGTATTCGCTGGTCTATCCTAATACGCTTGATAAACTGAAATAGAAACCGCGGGTCGATCGGTGTCTTTGTTAATCATATTCACGACACATAATTCAAGATCCACGCATGTACCTGTGTGTGTGTGTGTGTGTGTGTGTGTGTGTGTGTGTGTGTGTGTGTGTGTGTGTGTGTGTGCTATAAGTTATTTATGAGATGAGGCCGGGGGAAGGTAAAGTTCATTGGCCAAGCTCGCCCATACAAATGTGGGTGCCGCCGACATGCTAGATGAAGAATAATTCAGGCTCTATATAGTTTCTCACTCGTATAGTCTCGCGGAGCTAGAACCCGCAGTATATATGCAGCTAAGGACAACCGGGATATAGGTGTGGCTTCGTAGTTATTAGAAAGCCCGATTCCATTCCGGACTCACTTCGGTTCCATACCAAAATGTCAATTTTTCGATTTTCCAAAATATTTAATTTGACAAAACCAATAATTGAACCCATTTTACGCAATGGTTCGAATTCTCGACTTCCCAATCCAAGCTGCCATCTAAATTGAGGCGAATGTCTGGCAAAATGTGATTATGTCATTAAACGAAAGATCAAAAAATGGCAATAAAATGGACAAACAAGAGTGCCATTAATAGAGAAATCGACATGGCGGAAAGGCACACAGACCCAGCATCTATATCGCTTATTTGGTCCTTCCATATTTTGTACGAGGGTAAGATGTGAAATTAGAAATTTGAAATTTATGACGAAATGCACGTGCGCATAGATGGAGTATGATTCATTGAAAATCGACTGCTCGAGTCTTTTGATGGGCAGGTATTCACCAAGAAGATCATTATATTCTGGTCCTAACAGTTTCGTCGACTCCGATGAAGTTTCACCTGAGATAGGCCTGCAAAATGCTGAATCGTTTTACGGATCAGCTGGAGGATCTTCGTCTCGAATTTGTCACATAAGTATGTTACACGTGATGGAATACAATGTTGCATGTGTTCTAATATTCAATAGAAACGAGTGAAGTAACACCTCCGGCAAGAATACCCTCCGCAAGTGTGTGTGCGTGTCTGTGTGTGTTTGCGTGTGTGTGTGTGTGTGTGTGTGCCGGTGTGTGTGAGTGTGTGTGTGTGTGCCGGTGTGTGTTTGTGTGTGTGTGTGTGTGTGTGTGTGTGTGTGTGTGTGTGTGTGTGTGTGTGTGTCACGGTGTGTGTGTACCAGTAAATAAAGCACTTCCTTATAATGATGACCTCGCGTCACCAAGATCTGTCATCTCTCGCGGTAGTAGAACACCAGCTCCAGTAGATCATGACGTCAAATCACTTGTCGCCAATGAGATGGCCAAAGTGAATGAAAAATGGAGGGAAATTGAGTACCCTTGAAATCAAAGTGCAGGCGTTAGAGGCTGATAAAGGGACTTGTACATCAGAGGCCCCAGTAGAGCCTGCAAAAAGGAAAAGACGTACTCCGTTGTGTCTTCAGGTTTGCCAAGCTAAATTAGCAGTCATTCATTTGCTCAATGCATGCATGCTTTCAATCGAGTAGAGCAGTGTACACAAACTTTTAAAATCTTTCAATGAAGGTTCACAACTCAGAACCGAAGAGCCGTAAGCAAGCATGCTTTTGTAAATTCTGCTAAAAGTTTTATTCACATGCATATAGTTTGGAAAGTCCCTACAACGAAGGAGTTTGTAAGACTTCATCAGGAATAGAAGTACAGTGTAAGTCACATGTTCTGTTCCAATTCATTCATTTGTTTGATTTATTCAAATAGCTACTGACGACCGCCAAAGACGAATAAGCGCGCGAGCAAGGCAGCAAAGGGTACGTTGTGATATAATCATAGCGTTACGAATGTAGTGTCATTAACTAGCTTTGGGAGCGCCGCAGTAAAGTCCTTCCTTACAAATGAAGAAATAGAGGCATGGAAGTGCATTGCAATTGGCATGATGTCAGAGGAGGAAGAAACTACGGGTGATGGGAAAATAGAAAGAAGACGGCCTAGCTGGAGATCGGAAGAATACACAATTGGATGGATGAGCTGGATAGACGGGGAACAGACACATGGAAAGTGGCCAGGAAAGAAAGGATTGATGGATCTCTTCTCCAGTTATAGGCCCCGGCTGGTTTGCAAGCCTGGATGGTGAAATCCTAGCCGCGAACACTGAGACTTTAATTTAGTGGCATCTCAGATCATGTGCTCATGCACTGTATTTACATGTACGTTTTGATTTGATTAATTTTCTTTTCCTACTATTATTAAAATAAGAATATGCGATCGTCATAACGCGTCATAAGTTATACAGAGATAGTTTCGTGTTGCATTCATTCTAAATACGCTTGTTGTACGCTTGTTATCATCTCCATACACGGCGTTATACACAGTTGTTATCCATAAGTTATACACTAGAGTGTAAGACAGTCTCTTTCCACTAGTTATCCACTGCTGTATACACCGTGTTTACCGCAAGAGTTAAACACGTGTAAGCAGAGTGCATACACGCATTCTACACTGTCGGAAAACATTTAATTTGGCACAGTGCGAAAACTGGGGGAAGGGGGAGAGAGTCGGCAAGTTAAATGAACAATGCACCAATTCATCACTCACATGCACGCATTCTGTACTAAAACAAGGAACATCGCGCGACAAAAGGGTTCATTCCGCTCCTGCCCTGTTTGCTCCACCGCTTCGTTAACATTTGTCCGTACGACTGAGTAATCGGGTATGACGCAACACGTAATCTTTGTCCGTCGCATGCGCGTTACTCGGGAATGATGTTGCATGTATCATTTGCATGCCACTGATGATTGTACACAGTAAAATAAATCAGAAATTCAATACGAATGTAACAGAGGTCATTATTAACAGATCTACTGCTAATTGCCAGTCATGCAAGAAGAAGCCTGCTAGAACATTCTAGAACTTTCTGAGACTATATAATACCCTGTATGTCTTTATGTATGTGTCAGTCAGTCTCGTGTAAGACCCTTTTACTGGTAATACAATACTTGTTACATTGGTGGCAGCGGTGGGATAGGATGGCAACCTCGACGTCAAGCCTACCTCTCCCGGAAATTACTACCGATGATTTCGAACGTTCTTGGACCAGGTTCCATTTGGTTGCGGCTGCCAGTAAATGGGATGATGAGAAGAAGCTCCTTATGCTCCCTGCACTACTTCGTGGGAAACTGGTGGAAATATTCATTTCCCTCAGCGCGGAGGAGAAAGAAACTCTGACGAAGCTGAAACAAGCTTTGAGTGACAGAGCAGGCATAACGCGGGACTCGTTGACCTCCGCTAAGGCGTTCTCGGAGCGCAAGCAAGGCGCCTACGAGTCAGTTAGGGACTACGAGATAGATCTAACGAGGTTGTTTAAAGAGGCCTACCCCAACGAGGATACAACAAAGTCTGCCGTTCTGCTGCAGGGGTTCCTCGGCGGTTTTCGTCCGGAGATCACCAGACACATCTTGCTAAAGGGGACCCCGAACAAACCGGAGGATGCACTGAAGGAGGCGTTGGCCGTCGAGCGCGCCCTTGCATTTCAAGGGAGTGAAAAGCACGAAACACCTGTGCAAGTGGTTCGTACGAAAACGACGCCTCCAGCTGCAGAGAAGTGTGAAGACCCGCGCGAGCTTCAAAAGCTGATGAGCGAGATGCTGATTCGTTTGCAGAGTTTGGAGTCTGGTTTGGCTGAGCGAAGAAAGACGGACGAGGCACAACGTCGCGATCGCCGACGGTGCTTTACGTGCCATAAACTGGGACACATCAGCCGCAACTGCCCAACTAGTGAGCCCCGAAATTCGGAGCGACCACGCCGTCAAGGACCCTATCGCGGCGATTCAGAAGAGGAAGACCCAGTTAAGGTATGTGGAGTAGATCACACTACGCTTCGCGTGCGCGGGTTATTGGGGGAGAGACCAATTGATTTTTTGGTAGACTCGGGCGCCGCGGTCTCTGTGGTTACTCTCGACATTTTACCTTCCAGCAGTCGTTCAGAAATTGACAAAACTACGCTACTCACCGTCGGAGCGAATGGCAGTCCACTAGATGTCATAGGCCGTGTTAATATTTCGATTACCATTGGTGATTTCGTTAATACGCACTCATTTGTAGTTGTTCGAAAACTTACCGTTGACTGCTTGCTGGGGGTGGACTTTCTTACGCAATATGGGGCAGTAATTGACTGTGTTAGGAATACGCTGTCGCTAAACACAACGCGTAGTTCACTGCCGTTAATAGCACCAGCAACAACTCTTACACCGATCATAGCCACAGTCACAGTCCCCGAAACTACTCAAATACCAGCGCGATCCAAACGGCTAATTAGTTGCAGAATCCAATACCCTGGCGTGATTTTAGGACAAGAAGGGCTACTGGAGCCCGATTACAAGGGTCAGGGTAGATTACTGATTGCAAGAAGCTTGAATACAGTAGACCGATGTAATGGAGTAGTTGTGCAAGTTATTAATACGGGACATGAATCGATTACTTTGCATTCGGGTACTACAGTGGCTAGTTTCAATTCTAGTGCAATTGTGATGACTGTGAACAAAGATGATACTAGTGGGTTAGAGAGTGACACAATGCCAGATGTTGATCTGACTGGGGCTAACTTGGACCATTCTCAGCAAGAAAAGTTGAAACAGCTCATATGGAAATTCCGCACACTATTTGCAACAGAGAAAGGTCCTCTTGGTCGGACTTCAGTAGTGAAACACACAATCAAGACTGATGGGCCACCGATCCGACAACCACTACGCAGAATTCCATTTGCACTTCAGAGTACAGTGAGAACAGAGATCCAGAAGATGCTGGAACAAGGTGTGATTCAGAAGAGCAACAGCCCATGGTCATCTCCAGTTGTGATGGCAAAGAAAAAGGATGGGAAATGGAGGTTCTGTATTGATTACAGGAAGCTTAATGCGGTAACACACAAGGATGCTTATCCACTGCCAAGAATAGATGCCACTCTGGAATCACTTTCGGGATCTCGATTCTTTTCTACTCTTGACTTAGCATCCGGGTATTGGCAAGTTGAAATGGCAGATCTGGACAAGGAGAAGACTGCGTTCTCAACACAGGGTGGGCACTACGAGTTTAACGTAATGCCTTTTGGGCTCACCAATGCCCCAGCAACATTTCAAAGACTTATGGAGTGTGTTCTGGCTGGGTTGACATATGAACAGTGCTTGATATACATAGATGACATCATTGTGTTTAGTGCCACATTTCCGCAACATTTGGAACGGTTACAAACTGTTCTTGAACATTTGGCTGCAGCAGGACTTAGACTTAAGCCTAGCAAGTGCCATTTTGCTCAAAACCAGATATGCTACCTGGGGCACATTGTCTCCCAGCAAGGAGTCCAAGCTGATCCAGAAAAATTGAGAGCTGTCTCGATGTATCCTGCTCCCCACAACATCAAAGAACTGCGCCATTTCCTTGGTTTAGCAAACTACTATCGGCGATTCATTGAAGGCTATTCTGCTATTGCTGAACCCCTCCACAAGCTCACTCGGAAAACAGCTGGAGGCTACAAGTGGAGTAATGAATGCGACGATGCATTTTCACTGTTGAAGCAAAAGCTCACAATGTCACCAATTTTGGCCTACCCTTGCTTTCAGCAACCATTCATCCTAGCAACTGATGCTTCAGAGTTTGCAGTAGGCGGTGTCCTTAGTCAGAAAATCAATGGTGTTGAGAGGGTCATATCTTACTGGAGTCGTCAGTTGAATAAGGCTGAGCGTAATTATTCAACTGTGGAGAGGGAAGCTTTAGCAGTCGTTGCAGCTGTTAAAGAATTTTACCCATACCTGTATGGCCAAACCTTCACCTTGTTTACTGACCATAACCCACTAACCTCTCTCCAGGGTCTCAAGGACACAGGGGGACGTATAACTAGATGGCTTCTTTTCCTGCAGCAGTTTGATATGAAAGTGCTGTACAGACCAGGCAGAAATAATGGGAATGCTGATGGCCTGTCACGAAGACCACAAGGTACGGAGGATCCACCACAGTCCCAGTTACATGATGATAAGGTGAGAGAGGTGTGTGGAATAACCTGCATTGAAGACACAGAGAAGCTAAGGCAAGAACAGGTCAAAGATGTGTACACTTCTCAGATCATCGAGGCGCTAAAAAATGGGGAGTCGACAGATAAGAGAGGGAAGTACAGGTACTTAATGAATGATGGTGTTTTGTGTCGTCTCTTGATTGGTGGTAGCCACCCCCCTCAAGTAGTAGTACCAGTTACCTTGCGGCCACTTGTCATTGAGCAGTTGCATGACAAGTCAGGGCATTTGGGTGTTCACAAAACTCTAGAAAAACTGAGAGAGCGTTTCTACTGGCCTGGGTGTGACCTTGATGTCAAGAATGCTATACAGCAGTGTGATCGTTGTCAGAAGAGGAACAATCCAGTCCCTAAACAGCATTCGCCTATTGGTACCATCAAGAGCAACTATCCATTTGAAAAGCTGTCATGGGATATTATGGGCCCCTTGCCTACCTCTTCCTGTGGAAATAAATACATCCTGGTAGTGACCGATCTTTTCACCAAATGGGTAGAAGCCTTTCCTTTGGCCAAAACTGACAGTGTCACTCTAGCTAAAGTGTTGGTGAATGAGATTGTGTGCCGTTATGGGGTACCACGGTATCTACACAGTGATCAGGGGGCCAACCTTGTGAGTGAGGTAATTAAATCTCTTTGTGCAACACTGGGCATTAATAGGACACAAACCACAGCATACCACCCAGAGGGAAATGGCCAGGTAGAACGGTTCAATCGTACTCTTGAATCAATGCTAGCAAAGGTTATTGCTGACCATCAAAGAGATTGGGATGAGCATATACAAAATGCATTATTTGCATATCGTACTGCTATCCATGATTCTACAGGATACACCCCCTTCCTGGTTATGTTTGGTCGCTCACCTACACTGCCAATCGATGTGATGTTGGGGCAAGGTGAGGAACAGAAGGAGTTGCCAAGTTATGTCCAGAGATTGCAACAGTCACTTCGAGCCGCATTCTCTTCGGTACGTAAACACCTGGATGTTGCTCACCAACGCCAAAAACAAGAAGCTGATAAGCTAAGCACTGGGGAAGGTCAATTGCAAGTAGGAGATAGAGTGTGGTTGTATGTCCCAGCTGTGAAAACAGGTACAACTAGAAAATTGGCCTCCCTATGGCGAGGACCTTATACAGTTGTTGACAAACTGAGCTCTGTAAATTACAAAATACAAATAATTGGTGGAGCAAAGTGCCAAATTGTTCATAGAAATCGGCTGAAGCTGTGCTACAGCAACCCTGATTTGCCTGCCATCAAAGCGCACACAAACAGTGAAGCAAGCTCCTCCAAGCCCAACAGCGCGGAGTGCTTTGCGTATGTAGAGCAGGACCAAGATGCAACACAACAGGAAGTCGTTCATGAGGATGACATAATAGAAGTGCAGGGCCCTGATGTCCTAAATGACCCCAATGTTGCGTTACAAGATGCTGCACCTGATCTAGCACCACCAGAGCTACTGAGAAGGAATCCTCCCAGAAACAGACAACCACCATTGAGATACAGAGATAATGGCCATTAACCTTGCAGGGACGCAAGGCTTGGAGGGGGGAATTATGTAACAGAGGTCATTATTAACAGATCTACTGCTAATTGCCAGTCATGCAAGAAGAAGCCTGCTAGAACATTCTAGAACTTTCTGAGACTATATAATACCCTGTATGTCTTTATGTATGTGTCAGTCAGTCTCGTGTAAGACCCTTTTACTGGTAATACAATACTTGTTACACGAACATCGGTATTGTATTATGAAATTATAACAAACATACTACTGAGCCAGTTTTTAGTTTGACTGAGATAATGCGCGTTTCTTCCGTAATTCGTATCCAGTATGCTTTGTTTTGCTGAGTTGATTGCTGCATTGATATCTGCAAGTACACATAGTACGTCAATCACTTTGTTACAGGAATCCGCATAAGGCTCTTGGATGTTCTAAGGAAAAGCAAGAATTATTTACCAATTATTGTATATTTCACAGTCATGTACCTGAATTGGTTGCGAGAATTTACATGTGACGTTCCTAATATTTTCAAGCGTGCCGTTCATTTCTCCACAACCGTTGCGCCGTGTTTCCCGTAATAGAGCACAATGTGCTTTGAATAAAGATGTATTTTTGATCTAAAAAGATAAGCAATTGATGAACATTTTGTGTACTCACGCGCGTCATGTACAACACACACGTACATGCCGTTAGATGCACTATTGGTAACTTACACTCATCCTTCGATACAAATCGGCTAAAAGGTTTAAGTCCGTTAAAAGAGGCGAAGCCACTGGATCAGTGGTACTTCCTTCAGTGTATTTGTTGGTAAGGATGAAAATGAAACACGCTGTTGCCACTTGGATTCTCGAAGAAAGCGACCACATTGTTCTTTGATTGTAATCGTGACACCCCGAGGATGATATTTATACTATTTGAAGGTACAAATGACGTAATTGTGTTTACAATTGATGAGAGAATTAAGTACTAGGTGGGTTTCACGTCCGGTTAATAATTTTGACTTGGTAATTAAAATATGATCCAAATCACCTGATCAATCAAATTGCCCTATCAAGGTCTCATTCGAAATAACCTATATCATTTGTGTGTGTGTGTGTGTGTGTGTTCAGTGTGTTTGAATGACGTAGCCAGGTCTGCAGCAATACATGCACAACATGATTCTGTTTGTGCATGAAGAAGAACGAAGCCGTTGTCAAATATTATTTTTACAGAACGTCTCGCGTGAATTTTGCAAGCACTGATGCTGCTGTGTCATCGAAGTCTTGTACTATGCTCTTTGCAATGTGATTCAAACGGAAGAAAAAATATTTTTAAATATAAGTTGTCATTGCAGTGTTATTCAAGCTAGATATCAAACCAGGAATGAGTCATCAACTACTTTTGAAATAAATATCTGGCATTACTGACCATACATCCATCCACGCATGCAATGTTGTAAGATGGGGTATGGAATGGAATGGTATTTGTACCTAGTTTTAATGTGGTAGGGCAATTATTCATGTCTCGTGGTCTGTGCACATGTATACTTTTTTTCGAAGAGGGAATACAATGGCATTAAACTAATGTTTACGACTCAAGTGCATACACATTCCCATTATCAAATCAAGTTAGTCAACGTAGAATGATTCTCTTGACCAAAAGGGTCACATCCGCTATCAAACCTATTTTGCAGCTGCGGACTAGTACAAGTAAAGAATCACCAACACAGGGGACCTTTTTAATTTGAAATTCTCATTTCTAAGAAACCATACTGCATGTAACGTAAATACATTGTGGCACTCACAATTGACCAAATAATTTTTATGTTTGTATAGCTAAGGTCTTCTGAGTAATTTAATGTCACATAGTAGAGCCCTACGTTCTGATTTACTTGCGTTGATAACGGGAATGTGCTTGCACTTCTGTCGTAAACGTAACTTCAGTATCTCTCTTCGAAGAAAAGCCGGTCTACATTCCTCTGTGGTTTCCGTTGTTGCTTGGATGATTAACTTAATTGCATCACTCCAAAGCCTGTGCAATTGGTTCTTGAAGCAATGTGGCCTAATCATGTAGCAGAAGCGGACATTGCAGTGGCGTCATAAGGCAATGGATCTCCCGGAGGCTATGGGGAGGGGTGCGGGAGACCCTTGCACGGTAAGGTGGCAAGGGGTCCATGCACATGACCAAACACCTAAGTTTAGAGCAGTATTAATAAGCAACTCTGTGATGTCATTTATCCTGACATTTTCTGAACCTCTACTTCGACGATTTCATATTGCTTCTAGACCCAATTTTACACGCTTTGGAACTGAAGATATAAATGCGATTAAGTTTCTCATCGATCACCTCATAGTAACAACGAAACCATCTATGAATGTATACATTTCTTCGTAGAGGAAGAACAACATACAATGGCTTAACGTGAAGTGTACGGCATAAGTGCATGCCTAGTCTCGTTCCCAGACCCACATCGCAGCTGCGGATGTAATCCATCCGCAGCTGCGATGTGGGTCTGGGTACGAGACTAGTGCATGCCCATTTACCTCAATAGGTTCAAATTTTGCAAAATTAATTAATTTTGATAGGACTAGCATCAACAAGTTAGCACCACATTTCTCCCATTCCCTTCCTAAGGACATCCCTCAATGCATCTCTCTCTCCCTCCCTGCCTTCACTCTCCATCCCTCCCTCACCTTCCAACGTATTTAATATATTCGTAATTAGAAAACTGAAAGGTTTTGCCCCTGATCTAATGCTATAATATCTGCTATACCAGATGTTTATCATAGCTTTCGATTCATTTCTGGTTTGATAACAAGCTTCATTAAGCAATGCAACATGACACATGAGTATAGTGCTAACGAATTTTGTGTGTGGTACAATGTGTCAATGTCCCATAAAATCAGCGTTTGCATAATTCGCGCGAAATTTTCTGTAAAATAAAAATCAATAAAGAAATCCTGCTATATTATTCGTTCTTTTCCATGCAGGGAAATGAATGCATTGCTGCAGACCTTGCTACTTTGTTCAAAAACTCGGAACATGCTCACACAAATGATATAAGCTACTACGACTGATACCATGATAGGGCACATCGATATTGAGCTTCCCGCCTAGGTGATTTGGATTATGTATCTGCATGTTTTAATTACTGATCAATACGAAAGTTGAGAATTGGATCGTGCATGTACATGTTTTTATTACCAAATAATACACAAGTTTAATTATTAATCAAACGTGACACCCACCTAAATAATTTCTCTAGTTGTTACAAGTTCGATTAAAAAAAAAGAAACTAAACAATTACGTCAGCTATACTAGCCTGCAAGTATAAATCCTCGTGGTGTCACGATCAAAATAAAAAAAGAGGTTGGTTTTGAGCATCCAATCGGCAACTATGTTTCATTTTCATGCTTGCCAACAACTACACTGAAGGAAGTATCACTGACCCTGTGCCTACGCCTCTATTAATTGACTAAAACCTTTCAAACAAATTGTATCAATAAATGAAGTTAAGTTACCACGCATGTACATGCATGTTGTACATGACGAGCGGAGTACACAATAATGGCTCATCTTTTCTTTAATGATAAAAAATACACCTTTATTCAAAGCACATTGTACTCTATTACGGGAAACTCGGCGCAACGGTCGTAGAGAAATGAACGGCACTCGTGAAGATACTAGGAACGATACGTGTCGTTTCTAGCAACCAATTCAGGTAAGTGACTGAAATTTCATATGCAGAAATCAGCGGTCACCGGGAAAGTGATGGTGTTCAAAAAGACATCCTATAGCATGTGTTCCATTGCTTCTTTACTCAAGATGGCCCGGAGGGTCGGCTAAAGGATGAATAAATTGTCATGTGTATCAATAATTATTACAGTTTCTCTTTCGTATTATGCGTCTTGGAAATGGATAATGCTTTCTTGAAAATTAGTACCGGACATTTAGTAAAGTTCAAATCACTGTAAAATGCTTACTCCAAGGTTTTTCTTTTGAAGTGTGAGAAGTTCTTCATGTAAAAAGACTTTCCCCATCTCAGTGCAAAGATGTCGTTTGGATCAGGTGCATTCCTAAAATCAGGCACTAGATAATCTTGAGGAACACCAGCATTAAGATCACCATCAGTGTCACTGTTGCAATCAGTGTCATTTTCAGCTTCGGCATAACTGTCATCCTCATCACCAGCTGCATCAATATCAGATCCCAAACTTTCAGCATTGGACTCTACAAACACTGAGGTGAAGAGTGACATGGCAGCACAGGTTGAAAAGTCTCACCTTGATTTTGCCTTGCACAAATTGTGTGTTCTGCCTGAGGCAATTTCACTTTTTCATTACGATCCTGTGTACATAAGAGGTGTATTTGAGATTAAACACATTACATTGTCCATTACAGATATGCTGCTGCTTCTCTTCACTATGTGTGTAGGTTGAAGACAAATAGAAATTACAAAAGAAACATGCAATAGATATGAACAGTATACCAATTGACTGTAGATCTCCCACCGAAAGCTCATATACCATTTGTAATCTAAATGCATCCATTAGTTCCCGCAGATTGCAGCAGAATAGGATTACAGACATACTAGACACATTTATTTTACTTGAGTATGTAGAAGAGGTAGTTGGTCAGCAATAAGTCGTGCTACCTACATGGATAAAGTAGAACACTAAATAAATAAGTCAAGCATGTCAGAATTATGAACAACTCACAAAGCACACATATATGCCACAATATGTTGGGTTTCTTTGCATTGGGGAATTACTCCCCTGAAAAGTAGCTATATCAAACAAGCATGTTACATTTTGAATCAAAGCAGACCACTGAATCTTGGTATGTCTAATGGTGCATTAAATCCTCACAGTCTGATTGATGTCGTAGCTCATTACTGATATATAACCTGTATAACGTGCACACCTGCATAGTCTGAACAAAATATATGCATATCCAGTTCACAGCATCAATGTTACTTTGATGCAATGAATCAATACATTTGATCACATGCCTCTGAATGTGCACAACCTATAAGGATTTTTACAATGAAGACTTTTTACAATGCGTAAATGTACTTACCAATAGGCTCCAATGCTGTGGCTTGTGTACAGGAAACAGCAAGTCTTCATTCTTCAGCAAATCTTTCCCCTATATTGTGCACTGTATATTCAGCTCGTATTAGTAAAACCTATCTCTTCTTCTTACCGTACAGTACCGTTTCACTGCTGAATATCCCTTTGGTTTTAGCAGAGGTAAAAATGTGGGATCAAACCACTTTGTCATTATTCTGTGCTGAAACATATCACTATAATACTCCATACAGCCCTGTTAAGGTTATATAATAATACTTTTTGCGTATTGCTTCTTTGCATAAGCTCAAACTATGAGGCAATTATCTGTAATTGTAAGTTCGTTGCTTCATAACATCAAAAAATGGTTTTAATGAATTCACCTTAGAGTCGATCCATCCTCCAGATGCTACATTCATCAGATCTTGTTTCTCAAGCTGGAATGTTGAACTAGGCATAGGAACCTTGAACTTAAGCTGAATAGATGAATTCTAGCTTGCTTTCCATTACTGCAGAAGCATATTGAAACAATACCTCAGCTTCTAAATGTTCAGGTAGCCCAGGATATCGCTATGTTGTAAAAGGAACCCCTTGTGGTACATAGCAGCAATGTGCTCTGAACATTACACCTACTAGGTTTGAATTAGTTGTGTTAGGAGTCGTAAAATCATCAGTACATTCATCTGCAGAAGTGCCTTAATAAATGTAAAATATAAGTAACCAATATGTAAATGACAGCTAACTTACCACCGCCATTGGTGATGTATACAATGCAAGACAAACATTTTCCTGCTACAAAATGTATGAACAAACCACCCTGTACAACCTGCACTTTTTGTGAACATATGTAATCAAATGATGTGATGATGCTGACTTGTGTGTCACTGTATCTGATCCATTGATCTCTGCTCCTAACAAGGCATGTGTCTATGTTGCATAAAGGAAATTATAATGCAGTGTAAAGTACTATCTGATTTTAAATGATATTTACGGTGGCCTTTTCCTTTATTTTTTGATGATTCACTAAAAAGAAATTGGATTTAAAGTGAAGTTAATAAACATGATTTAATTATGCATGAGTAACTGTACTATCTTCACTTACATTGTTACAGCAGAAACAATACATACATCAGAATTTGTGTCGAGATGCACATCATCTACCCTACATATAAGAATTTGCACAACATACAGTTGTGTATTTAACACAAAACCATTTACCTGAGATCTTCAGCTTGTGAAACTTCGACCTTGTGCACAACTGATACAAAAATAAAAAGTGCAGTAAAACATGAAGATTATGATTTTCGAGCATAGATGAGTGAGTACATGCTAATTTAAAATTAAGATATTTCGGAGAACTATACCTTAGAAACATGTGGTTTAATGGAGCAACAGGTTTTCGTTGGAATAAACCACACAACCGACTCTGTTGTACATGGTCATTGTTTCGCTTGCACCATTTTTCCTTTACAGCACATGAAGGTTTATTGGAAGCTGATTTCTGAAATGAGAAAACCTTTTGATTCACTGCAGCTGTATTATTTATTCTTTCAACCTTAATAAGCCTTCAACATGGCTCTTGAAGGTCATCAAAGAATTTCCTTTGCTTGCAATCATTATGGGAAAATGTTGCCTAAAGGAATACATCTGGCCTAATGTGCTTTTCACAGTGATCAACATTTTTTAGTATGTAATTCCAGGCTTCTATGTTCCTGATGTTTTACATTGAGTGTTCTGACAGGGGGAGAGTAATAACATGTTACATTTGCTAACTGACCCTGCATAATACGTTGCGGGGATCATACCACAGTAGCAGTGGATTGCAAATGGACATTTTCGTCCTTTTATGGCACTGCATATCTCCTAATTGTACTCAAAATAAGGGTTATTATTGCACACAACCTTTTACTTGCGTACCTAACAGAAGAGATGTCCAGAATGATGCCATCCACAACCATTTTTCTATAACCACATCAAACCACTGAGGTTGATAGAAGGCATTGCTTGATTCTCCTTAATTGCTGACTTGAATCTTGTCCAATTTTAGCCGGATATAGGTGCCAAAAGGTTGCATTGATTCAGTTAAGGTGCCACTGCCTTCAATGCACTCATAAGTCAGAGATGTACTGCTAACTTCTGATTCAGATTGAGATACCATCCCTAATGAATTATAAACATCCACAATCCCATCATGTGCCTTTTTCACTCCATCTGTATTAGTTTTGTAGCAATAGAGAACCTTCATCAATGTTAGTCTCATATCTAATTCCTGCAGTGTTGCGGCGTTCACAGGGTAGAAAATGAATACATTGCAAATTTGTATTGCCCTTGTGAAACCTATATACATAAAAAACATTCCAAGTGAATTACATAATGCATTCTTGATGAATACTAACCACTTTTTGCATTCTTTTTGCTGAATTCATTACATGGCTCAAACAAGCATGAGGAAATATCTTTCTCTCGTCCTTAGACGTTGACATTCTAGTTACAACACAAAATGATCTATATCTGTAATGTTTCATTACTAAATGCGTGCAAAAAGCTTAGCAATAAAACAATACTCTTGTCAATGATAACTTGAAGGGGTCTTATCCTGTTTCCTGTACCAAATAGCAGACCTTCAGCGCTACAAAAAGTCTCCAAAAAAAACTTATAGATAGCACAGTGTGGTCAGATGTGATTAGTTCTGCCACAGGAATTGGTGATCTTCCAGAAATTGGATGCTTTAGCACTGAAGCATGGTAATAGACAGTTGGAAGTTTACCTTGTTCTTTTGGTAGTGCTATGATAGTACCGACTTTTTGGTGCATAATCATGATATAAGCGCACAGCTACTTCATTGAAGCAGATGACACCAAATGGAAATGCATGGATATGTTGTATATCTACGGACTGGAGAGTCTGGGCACATGATATTTACACTTGGCATTGAGTTTAAAAACATTTTTTGAAGGAATAAAAGAGATGTAGTGAGATCTTTGTCTTCTTCTAGTTGAAGCCTTGCTTGTGATGAGATCTTCTGAAGAACAGATGTGCTGCCATCACGATTTCCTGAAACAAATTGTTCATTGTCTAGTGACATGAGTCGTCTGCAATATTCCTTAGTTGGAGCAATATGGGTGTCCTGGAATCTGCTTATTATAATCTGTTTAACAGATAGGTATAAGTTTCTCGAATGTGTTTCCCCAACTTTATGATTAATATTACCATGAAAGACCACATTTACTGCAACTTTGTCTTCAATAAAGCTGTCCTCGTTTATCCATAGCATTGATCAAAGTGACACCACAGGTTTGGAATGTATAATATCCATATGCTTTTTAAAAAAATAACAGGAGTATTTTTTCGTGAGTTAAATTGTTTTAGCCAATGTCTCTTAAATGCAAATCAGCAGCACTTATTTAACTCGACAAACCATGTGCCAGTGCATGAACCCAAGAAGGATTCATTCTGTCACTGCAAGCAAGGAGATCCCACTGTGCCTTTGATATGCAAAACAGCCCATGCTTCTCAAGATTCTTTGTAAATTCACTACCAACAGGTATATAGTTTGAATCAGTCAGACATTCTATTGTTTTTTGCGGCACAAAACATTCCTAAACATGATAGAAATACACTTTGCTGCTAAAATCACTGCTAGGTGATGGCCGCAACAATATATCTGAGATGAATAATTTAATGCATAGATTATACAGTGCATACACAGGGGCATGCAGATATTCAAGACATCAAGTGAACTATTAAATTGCAAAGAATATTGCTCATTTATATGAATACATTATTAGAAACCATGTAGAATTTAATCTTCATGCATAACAATAGTAAGTATGAGATACTTCATCCAGTTGTATAGCGATGCAATATTTGTATTTGCATATAGGGCAAGCAATAGACTAAAATTTGACATTGTGTTGCATTTATTTTTTCGATCCCAAGCTACAAATGATTGTACCTCTTGTTGTAATGTGTGACCACTGACAATTCCATATGTGATGAATCATCTGCAAAAGTGCTTGTAGATGAGCAGCAGTACACACCATATATCTCTGACCTTCGTTGTAAAATGGAGTAGCAATGTGATGTTCAGTACAAATTTGGCATTTGTAAACCTCCATTCTATTACTTTCCTCTTCAGATACTCCAACACAACAGCCATGATACAGGTTTTCGGCATATGCAATACACCAGAACGTGAGACTCATCCTTCACTGGGACGATCTGTTTTCATTGTAGTTCAGCTTCATTGTAATGAACATGTAATAAACATTGCTATCATACTACAAAATGTATTATTATAATAAAATGGGACAGTTTGAAAATGTCCTATGTTTTATAACATTATAATTATAAAACTGCTCTGCGCGTGAATCGTCGTAGCGTCCGAACGGTTAATGCTGTCGACTTCCTATTTTCACCACATGATGCCACACCATCTCTCTGTGCCTCTGTGGATGAATCGAATATTGTCTCTTAGCTCCACTCTCTGAGGAAAATACAAGAGGTCTTACCTCCAGGGGTTCGAAACACGAGTATTTCCCTGCAGGAGTGTCGGCATTGCCTCAAATTCGGTTTCCAGTTAGAGAAGCTCTGAGGTACTTAAATATCCTTTTCGTTAATTTTTACTTCAACAGGTGATAAGATATTTGCTTTCTAAGTTAAAGCACATTTCCTGCTAGTTTTGCGGGTCGGGTCTAATACATATATGCTTTAACTTAGAAAGCAAATATATTATCACCTGTTGAAGTAAAAATTTACGAAAAGGATATTTAATTACCTCAAGAGCTTCTCTAACTGGAAACCGAATTTGAGGCAATGCCGACACTCCTGCAGGGAAATACTCATGTTTCGAACCCCTGGAGGTAAGACCTCTTGTATTTTCCTCAGGGAGTGGAGCTAAGAGACTTTATCCACAGAGAGATGGTGTGGCATCATGTGGTGAAAATAGGAAGTCGACAGCATTAACCGTTCGGACGCTACGACGATTCACGCGCTTATAGTTATAATGTTATAAAACATAGGAAACTGTCCTAAATAATAATAATTGGGACAGTTTGCCCCACGGTTAAAATGTTATAAAAATGCATCGCGTATAACTTCCCAACGGATAACGCTATCGACTTCCTAAACACCATTTCAATATGACGTGTTGAAATAGGAAGTCGATAGCGTTATCCGTTGGGAAGTTATAGCGATTCAAACGCGATGCATTTTTATAACATTTTAACCGTGGGGCAATTTGCGTCCCAATTATTATCATTATATACGCGTACACATATGCAAATCTAACCTTGCATCCTCTGCATGTACTGGTCAAGTAATTCAACCTCATACAATGTAATGTTCTAGACTTCATAACTGCTTACCGTGTCCTCCACTTGTATCTCCTCCATCTCATCCTTCACCTCCTCACTAGTAACCTCATCCTCCAACTTCTGACTGTCCTCCACATCACTGGCCATCGTGTCTTCCCCCCCCCCTCACTAGCCATTGTGTTCTCCACCCTCTCACTAGCCATAATGTCTTCCACCTCCTCACTAGCCATCGTGTTCTTCACCCTCTCACTAGCCATCATGTCCTCCACCTCCTCACTAGCCACTAGCCATCGTGTCCTCCACCCTCTCACTAGCCATCATGTCTTCCACCTCCTCACTAGCCATCGTGTCCTCCACCCTCTCACTAGCCATCATGTCTTCCACCTCCTCACTAGCCATCCTGTCCTCCACCTCCTCAGTAGCCATTTTATCCTCAGCCTGCTCATTACACACCACAAGCTCATTAGACATCACGTGCTCCACCTGCTCATTGACTCTCGCCCAGCAATCCAGATCAAGAGTCTTCAGTAAGCTTGACGCCAATAGCTGGTTTTGGAAAATTCCTCTTGCTCCATCAACTCGTTTGCTGACTACTTTTGTCACCCCCCTTTGGACGCTACCATTTCAATAAGCTTCCCTTTGGTATATCCAGTGCCCCAGAACTCTTCCAAAATTAAGAGAAGGAGTAATATCCTGAGTGGTTTGAAAGGAATTTTGTGCTTAATAGATAATGTACTGATATTTGGCAAGACTCAGGAAGAACATGATCAGAGATTAGCTGAGGTCCTCACGAGAATACAGTCAACGGGGGTAACACTGAATAAAGACAAATGTGTTTTCAACACTAGCACGTTGACCTTTCTTGGCCATGTTTTAGATAAGGATGGAATCAGTGCAGATCCTGAAAAACATCAGCTATAAATCTGATGGCTCGACCTAACAATGTTTCTGAGTTGAGGAGGTTTATGGGAATGTTAAACCAGTTGGGAAAGTTTTGCCCAAACCTTGCCTCAATCACGCAGCCATTGAGACAGCTTTTGTGTACTAAGTGTACATGGACATGAGGCCCAGCTCAGGAAGAATCCTGAAAAACAGTAAAAGCAGAACTGACTAAGCCTACCATCCTTTCTCTGTACGATCCTGGTGCGGAGACCAAACTGTCATCAGATGCTTCCTCATATGGGCTAGGAGCAGTCCTCCTTCAATTGCACCAAGATGGGTGGAAACCAGTTGTGTACACTTCTCATTCCTTGACTGAAACTGAAAGACGCTATGCCCAGACAGAAAAGGAAGCACTGGCTATAACCTGGGCTTGTGAGAAATTTTCTGAATATATCTTGGGCAAACAAATATTGATAGAAACGGACCACAAATCTCTTGTGCCACTCTTTAGTTCAAAACATTTGGATGATCTTCCTCCATGGGTGTTACGGCTTCGACTGAGATTGACATTCTCCATTGTGCATGTACCGGGGAAATATATGTACACAATTGATGCCCTTTCCTGAGCCCAACGGGAGTCCCCGTTGACAGTTGTATCGAATTCCAGAAAGAAGTAGAAAGCCACATTGCTGCAGTTACCGAAACTCTTCCAGCCACTAAACAGCAATTTGACAAATATCGCCATGCTTGTTATAGGGTTCACGTGATGTGGGTGTGGTTATTCATGTCGTTGTATCCTTTATCCGTGCACGTTGTACTACAGTGCCAAGTGCAATCCTTTATCATCGTAAGTATTCCGTAACCTTAAGGGCCGCTGAGAAACATGGTGTCAGAAGTGGGATCTCCTTGTTAAAAGAAAGAAGAAATAAGGAAAAAAAATAAAAAAAATAAAAAAAATGGAGAAATTTTTGGCACCAGAGCCTATAACAGGAGAAGGTGACTTGAACGAGCAGTGGCGGCGTTTCAAGAGAGAATTTTTGATATTCCTGACGGCAACTGAGAAGGGGGCGGCTTCGGAGCAAATCAAGCTGGCGTTGTTCTTGCGACTAGTGGGGCAGCGCATAAATGATGTATACGAGACAATGCAGTTTGTTGACGGAGAAGATCGAACAAGTTGGTCGGTGGTAGTAGGGAAGTTGGACGGGTTGTGCGCCCCTAGGACGAGTAAACACGTTATGTGGGATAAGTTTCTTCCAACTGAAACAGGAAGGAAGAAGTCTAGATCAGTTTATGATGCTGATTCGTAAGCAAGCAAATGACTGTGAGTTTGGCGAGATGAAGGAGAATTTGATGTTGCACGTGTTAATTAGGGGAGTGGACAATGACCGTATGAGGCGTCGGCTGTTGGAAACGGAGAAGCTAGATCTGGCAAAGGCCATTCAAATGTGCCAGGTTATGGAAACCACTCTGGCTGATCTACAGCATATGAGCAAGAAACCTGAGGCAGGGGAAGAAGAAGGACCGGTGGCATCAGTAAGGACCAGGAAAGGGTTCAGAGGCAAGGAGAACGATGTACAGAAGGAGGGAGATGGAGCAAAGAATCCAGCAGCAGGGCAACAGGGAAGAAGGACCGGTGAACGGAAGGGTTGTTCAAGATGTGGAATGGTACATCCACCCCGGCAGTGCCCAGCATTTGGGAAACAGTGTCTGAAATGTCAGAAGTACAATCATTTTGCCAAAGTGTGTAGGGGCAGCGACAAACCAACTAACTTAGTAGAAGAAGCAGAAATGGACTTTGATTCAGAAGAAGAGCGGACTCGATCTCGTGCAGAAGATGTCTTCCAGATTCAGGTAGAGAAAGTAGGAAGAAAGTTGTTAGCCAAAGTCGTATTTCAAGTGGAAAGGGGAACGAAACAGGTTGTCTGCCAGCTAGACACAGCAGCTTCGTGTAATGTCATGACCAAGATGGATCACGAGCAGCTGGGAAAGCCAAACTCAAGAAGAGCCGTACTTGTTTAATAATGTATGATGGCTCAATCAACGAGTCTTTGGGCCAGTGCAGGGTTTTGGTGGTCAACAGAGATGGAAAATTGACAGAGCTTTTGTTTGAGGTGATGGACTCAAAACAACACACTTTACTGTCTTTGGATACTTGTATCAATTTGCAGTTGTTGTCGTTTGAAACGGAATCAATATGTGTAGCGGAGGCATGTCAACACCTCTCTAAGGAGCGGATTCTTAGGGACTATGCAGATGTGTTTGAGGGATTAGGAAGCTTGCCAGGGGAGTATGACATTGAAGTAGACACAACAGTGTCACCAGTGCAAAATCGGCCTAGGAAGATACCCTACAAGCTGAGATCAGCAACAGAGACAAAGCTTAGAGAGATGGAGAAGGCAGGAATTATTAAGAAGGTGGAGGAGCCCACCGACTGGATTAGCAGCATGACTGTGGTGTGGAAGGCAGACAAGAGACAAATTCGGATCTGTCTGGATCCCAGAAATCTGAACAAGGCCATTAAACGGAATCATTTCAACATGCCAACGATAGATGATGTGCTGCCAAGGTTGGATGGGGCCAAGGTTTTCAGCATTTTAGACGCAAAAGATGGCTTCTTGCACATTCACCTCACCGAGAAAAGCAGTTATTTGACTACCTTTTGGGGACCCAATGGTCGCTATAGGTGGTGCCGTTTACCTTTTGGGTTATCATCAGCCCCAGAGGAGTTCCAACGACGATTGCAGAACGCTCTGCATGGAATCGAAGGGGTAGCAGTTGTTGCGGATGATATCTTAGTTTTTGGGGTAGGCACTACAATGGAAGATGCCATTCAAAATCATGATGAAGCATTACTAAGGGTACTGAAGCGGGCCCCGCCTTTGCAATTTGAAGCTGAACAAACAAAAGCTGCAACTTCGCTTGCCCGAATTGTCATACATAGGACACAGGATTTCGGCGTCAGGTGTGCGCCCGGACCCAGTCAAAATAATGGCTATCAACCAGATGCCAGCTCCCACCTCAGCACCGGAAGTGCGCCGTTTCCTAGGCATGTGTAATTACCTTAGTCGTTTCATCCCGAAACTATCTCAAGTTAGTGAGCCGTTGAGAGCACTGACAGAATCCAACAAGGACTTTGTATGGGGAAAGGTCGAGCAAGAGCACTTTGAGCAAATTAAAGCTCTTATCAGTAAGGATCAACTACTACATTTTTACAATGTGAAGAAACCGACTACCATTCAATGTGACGCCAGCACAAAGGGTCTCGGTGCCACACTATTACAAAAGGGGCACCCGATCATTTCAGTTTCCAGGTCACTCACCAGAGCAGAAAAAAATTATGTGGCGTTGGAGTTAGAATGCCTGGCGATTGTTTTTGCGTGTCAAAAGTTTCACCATTATATTTATGGGAAACATACGTTGGTAGAAACAGACCACAAGCCACTGGAGGTGATCACCAAAAAGTCAATTTTGGCGGCTCCCAGAAGGCTACAGAGGATGCTTTTGCAATTGCAGCGGTATGATTTGGAGATCATCTACCGACCAGGAAAGCAGCAGTGGATCGCAGACATCTTGTCTCGTTTACCTGTTGAGTCGCCTTGCACAGAAAATTTCTGCAGGCAGGAGATTTTTCACACCAAGCATGGGGAACTGGAAGCGCAAGAGTTTAGCACGGTGGATGAAACAGACTATGTTCATGTGAAGGATGAGAAAATTGAAGAGGTGAGGCAAGCAGCGAAGGTGGATGAAGAACAAAAGTTGCTGAGACAGGTCATTGTAGACGGTTGGCCACCAAGTATTAGAGAGGTTCCTATAGGGATTCGATGTTACTGGAATTTCCGGGACACATTGACAGTGAGTGATGGAGTGATCTACAAGGGAGATCAAATAGCAGTACCCACAAGTCTTCGTGAAACCTATCTGGGAAAACTGCATGCTAGCCACATGGGAAAGGAGTCAACTCTAAGACGAGCAAAAGATGCAGTGTACTGGCCTAACATGGCCAAAGATATCGAAGGGATGATATCTAAGTGTCGAATTTGTGAAGAGGACTCCCCAGCACAGTCCAAGGAGAAACTTCAGGCACATAGCCTATCGCAACAACCTTGGGGAAAAGTGGGAACCGACCTATTTGAATACAAGGGTCAAGACTACCTGGTCATGGTCGATTACTTAAGTGATTTCTTCGAAGTCTCAGAGCTCGCACAGGTGTCAGCAGGAGCAGTAATCAGGGTTGTAAAAGAGCAGTTTGCAAGGCATGGTGTTCCTGTCATAGTGCAGTCTGATGGAGGCCCTCAATTCGTGTCGAGGGAGTTCAGCGATTTTGCTACAGAATGGGGTTTTACACATACAGTGTCATCCCCGTACCATAGCTCATCAAACGGGAAGGCTGAATCGGCTGTAAAAATCACTAAGCGTTTATTCAGGAGGAGTTTAGACCGATTTTTGGCCCTTTTAGAGTGGCGGAACACTCCTACGGTGAGCATCAATCTAAGCCCATGTCAAAGACTGTTCTCAAGAAGAACCAGAGGTTTAGTTCCAGTGACTCCCGAGAAATTACAGCCAGCAACTGAACAACAAGCATGGAAATTGAAACTGCAGAGACAAAACATCATACAAACGCAGGCTGAGTCAAAGGGTCGTAATCTACGTCCACTACAAGTTGGCAAACCAGTTCTGGTCCAAGACCTACGAGCAAGGAAGATGACATGGGTGAGAGGGGTATGTGAAAAGCAACTGTCTGACCGTTCTTATCTGGTGCGAGTGGAGGACCGTCTCCTGCGTAGAAATCGCAGGTTTCTGAAACCATTGGTGCACAGTCCAGACAGGAATGCTGAAGAGATGAGTGTGGAGATAGTGCCATCTGACGTAAGCATCCCCAACCAAATGGGCCAGAGTGTAAGCCAGGAAGAGCCCCCCTGGGGTTCGAAAGATCAGCAGGTTGTTTCATCAGGGTCAGCAAACACGCTTACGCCAGAGAGCTTGGAAGGCAGGGGAAAGGAGTCTGCGGATCTGCCGGAAGTTGTGAGAGGAACTGAAACGGAGTCTGTGGCAAGTCCAGAGCAAAGGCCATACATCACTCGGTCTGGGCGTGCAGTGAACCCTCCCGCTAGATATAGAGACATGGGGAAATAGGTTGTGACAGTACTCTCAAACTGGGGGAAGGGGATGTTATAGGGTTCACGTGATGTGGGTGTGGTTATTCATGTCGTTGTATCCTTTATCCGTGCACGTTGTACTACAGTGCCAAGTGCAATCCTTTATCATCGTAAGTATTCCGTAACCTTAAGGGCCGCTGAGAAACAATGCTCAAGCCACTGATACTGAGACTGGAGCCATGATAAGTTATTGCAGGCCAGTGAAAGCCAAAGCTTCCACCTAACCTGAAACCTTACTGGATGGTGAGGGCAAAGCTGACATTGCATCATGATCTCCTACTCTATGGAAGTCATATTGTGATTCCCCAATGCTTGCGACAAGAGACAATGCTGAAAATTCACCAGGGACATCAGGGTATCCTTAAGTGTCGACTTAGTGTGGAATCAGCTGTGTGGTGGCCCGGTGTCTCAAATGAACTTGAAAATTTTGTCAAACAGTGTCACACGTGCTCTCAGAGATCTACCCCTCCTGTGGAACCAATGATTGCATCCAAACTACCGGATTATCCGTGGCAAAAAGTAGGAGCTGACCTATTTGAACTGGAAGGCATCAAGTATTTGTCGACTACTTTTCCCCGCTATATAGAATTTGTATAGCTGACGTCTACTACCTCAGGTACAATTATCTCTGTACTGAAAATGGTCTTTTCAAGATATGGCATCCCGGAACAACTCATAAGTGACAATGGTCCACAGTTTGCCTCAAGAGAGATGAAGATGTTTTCTGCATCCAATGGGTGTGAGCATGTCACGAGTAGTCCACATTATCCCCAGGGAAATGGACAGGCTGAGAGGGCAGAACAGACGACAAAGTGGTTCTGTATACCGGGGCTGACCCTGCCTTAAGTCTGTTGAATTACAGGACAACTGCCATGCCCTGGTGTGGGTATAGTCCAGCTGAGCTATTGATGGGGTGTAGGCTCAGAACACAAGTCCCACAAGTACCCCGAACAGTTTATTCCCAACTGGCCTCATTTAGAATACGTACAACATGAACGATACAAAAACCAACAAAAGGGTAACTATGATGCACGTCACCGAGCACATGGGAGAGCTAGTTTGAGTGATGGTTCTGAGGTGTGGGTGACTGGAGGTGGTGATGGTGATCCAGTTCCAGGACAGGTGATAAGGTCTGCAGATACTCCCAGAACTTACATCGTAAGTACCCCTTCTGGGCTAGTTAGAAGTACCAGACACCTGGTATCAATACCGAAAAGGGAAGAGCGCCAAGAAGCTGAACACCAGCCACCTGCCTCTGCTCCAGTACTGGGAGGACAAATGACTTTGGGGGGGGGGGGGGGGGGGGGGGGGGAGTTGTGGCAGTTATCTTTATGTGTAAGCCATGGTGTGTGTGTGTGTGTGTGCGTGTGTGCGTGTGTGTGTGCGTGTGTGTGTGTGTGTGTGTGTACACAAGCGAAATGGACTGGCATAGGGAGGGGTGGACTGGTGAGGCTATAGTATAGAAACATTCAGATAAGTTCACTTGATGTCACAGCACTCACAGCATTACCCCCAGGTCCTGTGGTTCTTATGACCAAATTTGACAAAGCCATGGTGTGTGTGTGTGTGTGTGTGTGTGTGTGTGTGTGTGTGTGTGTGTGTGTGTGTGTGTGTGTGTACACAAGTGGAATGGACTGGCATAGGGAGGGGTGGACTGGTGAGGCTATAGTATAGAAACATTCAGATAAGTTCACTTGATGTCACTGTAATCACAGCATTACCCCAGGTCCTCTGGTTCTGATGACCAAATTTGACTAAGTGATGGTATGTGTGTGTGTGTGCATGTGTGTGTATGTGTGTGTGTGTGTGCATGTGTGTGTATGTATGTGTTGTGTGTGTGTGTGTATGTGTGTGTGTACAGAAGCGAAATGGACTGGCATAGGGAGGGGTGGACTGGTTAGGCTATAGTATAGAAACATTCAGATAAGGTCAATTGATGTCACTGCATTCACAATAATACACCTGCACCATTTAGATATGGTCAGTACTCAAGGTCCTCTATGGTTGAGATCACTTGCTATCAAAGTGTGATGAAGCCTTGGCGTGAAGGGTGATACCATTTCACTCATAGCACTAACTCTGTCAAGATGCGATGCTGTTCATGTAATGCATTAAACAAACGTGCATGAAATGGTAAGCGTGTACACAAATTTCAATGAATGTGCTCGCTGTTGTAGGTGTTAATAAAGTTAATTGTTGTGGAATGTTGGGCCAACTTCAAATCAGTCATGCACACAGGTTCACGGGTTCATGCACACGGGTTCATGCACACGGGTTCATGCACACGGGTATGTCTGTGCATGTGTTCTTGTAGTTGTTTTATGTGCCAGTGCTGTCAAGGGGTGTTTTTAAAATGAGTATATACACTGGTCTGATGTGTATGTGGTGCCTATGAAAGGGGATTGAGTGTGTACACTGTTAGTGCCTGTGCGCGTGTTAGTGTGTGTGGTATATGTTGGGAGTCTATACTGGGGGGGTGTTCATTGTGCATACAGCTGGTGTGTGTCAGATGGGAATGTACACTGGTTTGTGTGTATGTGTGTGTGTGTGTGTGTGTGTGTGCTGTCATGTGTGAATGTTTATGTTCACTGTTTGCTGCTATGTAAATGTCTGTGTTGGTTTTCAGTGTACTGTGCTGGTGTGTGGAGGTTGTGTGCATTGGTACGGATCGAACTGTGCTGGTGTACACTAATGTGTGCAGAGAGTGTGTGCACTCTCATGGTGGTGTGTGTGAATGTACACTGGTAGTGCCGCAGCTGTTAGTGTGGTGTGTGATGTGTGAGTGTAGTGTGTGAGTGTATACAACTGTTAGTGTGGTGGTGTGTGTGAGTGTTGGTGGTGTGAGTGTGAATGTACACAACTGTTAATGATGTGTGTGTACACAACTGTTAGTGTGGTGCTGTGTTTGTGTGTGTGAGAGTGTGAGTGTTGGTGTGAGTGTTAGTTTGGTTGTGTGTGTGTTAGTGATGGGTGGTGTGAGGTCACACAACTATTTGGTGGTGTGTGTGTGTTAGTGTTGGGTGGTGTGAGTGTACACAACTGTTAGTGTGGTGTGAGTGTACATAACTGTTACTTAACACTCTTTCAATTGCCATATAACCTCTTGCTGCACTGCAAATGATGGGAGTCGTGGAGTAGCAGTCCTAGTCTATGCTCGAGTAGTACAACACAACACTCACAAAAGAGAAAAGGCATTACATGACCAGGATTTCACGTGACCGTAACGCTGGCGGATTGTCCATTACACAACACTTTTTATGATGGCGTATAGGGGGCGTTTTACCAACAAAAGTGTTTACGTACATGATTTTCTTTACCGTCACAGGTTTTTTCATTAAAGACATGTAACGCCTCATTTTTACGCCCGTGATACGCCACTGACCCCATAGATTAAAGATCTGCGGAAGTACTGCCATGTGTGTGTGTGTGTTCGCGTGTTTCCATGTGTGGTAAACCTATCTGATATGTGATATGCATGTATGCATGCATTTCTGTCTGCGATTCAGGGTGATCACCACAGTTGCTGCTATTCAGAGAGTCCCCGTGGCAATGTGGCTTAGCTGTTTTATTAATTGCATGTAAACTGGCTTGTTTATTAATTGTGCTGCATTGGCTTTTTTATTTGCTGTTTTAATTGTTTACTAGTTTGTATAATTAATCTGTTTTACTTATTCCTTCCAATGTTTTGCTGAATGGACCTAAAGCATGAAAGATCGGATATGCGATAAACGTCACGTCCGGAGTAAAACCCGCAGCCGTTGCCTAGTGATATTGTAGCACATTCGCGGACATGTCAGTAAACTAAATGGTCACGATTCCATCCTGCTCAGACGGCGATCTTCCAGCTAGTGATCAAACTATGCTGCCGACAGTGACCTTGACAGAGTCTAACATACCTGGAGCTATTTTGACAGAACCCATGCATGGACCATCATACAATGCCAGAGCTTAGATGGTGGCTTTAGTGCCGTGGTGTTAAGGCACCACTCAAAGTAAGTAGCTTGTTGCGCTATCGCTGCCAATTTTATTTTATCGTCGAAGGATTCAAGATGTTAAAACTGACAAACTTCCAATTGTGAATGTAGAGGGTCCTACTTGTATAGGAAGCAAAAAAAAAATCCAGCAGTCAGGTATGAAAGTAGCCATGCATCCCAATGCCTCCATTCAGCCATCTTTTTCTGGTTGGGAAAGTCTTGATGGTTGCAATGCTACGAATCTACCTAGTCTCGGCCCCAGACCCAACGTTACGCAGCAGCGGATGGATTACATCACCGCTACCTACGTCGCGTAGCGGTGATGTAACGTTGGGTCTGAAGCCGAGACTAGATCTACCCCGAAAGTTGACCTACCATCGACCTAGTTCTCATATCCAGACCCACAGTGACACTCGCAACTACGGATGGATTACATCACCGCTACGCGAGAAGTGGTCTGGTAAACTGCTTAACAAAATTGATTTTAAGCTTACAATCAGAATGCAGGTGCTCCGTGACGTCAGGATAATTACATTCCAATATGGTTATAGCATTTCATTATTGGTATCCTGACGTCAGCATTCTGATTGTACGCTTAAAATCGCCTGGACGTAGAACCAATTTTGTTAGGCAGTTTACCATACCACTTCTCGCGTAGCGGTGATGTAATCCACCCGCAGCTGCGATGCATTGGGTCTGGGCACGAGACCACATCGACCGTAGTCAAATCAAGTCCGCCCTCGATCGCCACTAGACACTACTGTTGTCGAAGGCCCCACGATTGGCGTCAAAGTTTGCAGTACTGTAGCCAAGATATCTGCTTCAGCTATCGCCACAGGTGTTAGAAGTGCAGGTACTAGTAATGGTCCACATCGACTGTCACCGTTAACAAAGTGACGTAATCGAACAGAATGGCTTCAACTTGGCTTCATCAAGCCCAAATGCTTCTCG
Organism: Ephydatia muelleri; assembly: GCA_013339895.1. NCBI lineage: Eukaryota > Metazoa > Porifera > Demospongiae > Spongillida > Spongillidae > Ephydatia > Ephydatia muelleri. The sequence goes on along the minus strand of JABACO010000012.1, from coordinate 4,116,381 downwards.
CCACACTGCTATCTATGAGAAGAGTTTCGTGGCACTCGATAATAGGAAATCGTCTTAGTTTTAATCCTGTAGCTACGACATACAACGCCCATCGAGCCAGGAATACTAACGTCCTCGACAATATCACTACGCAACCGCTGCGGGTTTTACTCCGGACATGACGTTTATCGCACATCCGATCTTTCGTGCAAAGGGTCCATTATGTGCGTGAGAATACATAACCTTACGTGTATTCTAGGAACGGCACTAGATTCACGAGACATACCTCACGAAGAAAAAGCTTACAGGGTAAAATAATTCCAGCAAGTTGTGGTTTGAGTTACCAGTGAATGAGGCTGCGGCTGGAATCAGGCCTTCAAAAGTTTTTATATCTTCATTGTATATTTTGTTGTTTCTTTGTGTGTGTGTGTGTGTGTGTGTGTGGTGTTTTTTAATGCTGAGTGCGTTTACAAGGCTTACGACACAAGCTGTGCGCGGGCTCAACGCAAACCAAACCAGTATGTGACGGAATGCACTCATTTGGGTAGAAAAGAGATGGAAATGCAAAGGTATAGGAACAGTCATGGAGCACATCGAAATCTGGCACTCTAGCTTAACACAATTTAGTAGGCCTTTGTCATACGCACACCTTTCAAAGCTCACAGTGCTTGTAACAGTGATCCAGTAGAAAGAAAATGAAAACACAATGCAACTCAGTTTCGAGAACGTACATCAGTGCACATGTATAAGCGCGCGATCGAGTACTAAGAAGCACTTATCTGCTGTGCGAGAATCCTAAGAGCACACAAAACTGCGCGTGCGCCATCCAGAGGATGTTGAGCTCACGTGATTTCCGATTGGAACCATGCACCTTTTATACGTATCGATCGGCGTGCGGTCCTGCGCTACTACTTCTCCTCCTTTAATTCTTTGAGCATTTTATCATATTTAGGAAGATTTTATCCAAGAGCACAGAGCAGCGCTGCACCTTCTATGCACGATCAATAAAAATATTCACTTATAATCTCTGATATCGATGACATGCACCCATATGCTCTGCTGAAAACAAGAAGTGGAGCTTGACGAGAATGTGGTGTTTTTCATGCATGATTGCTGTAGCTCTCGAGGAATAATCAAGAAATCAGTATTGCGATATTTATTATACTAGCATAGTATGTAGATGCCAATATTTTACACCTAGTCATAACATTGCAATGAACCGCAATGCGGTATAGTATTCTACAAAAATAAAATGTGTAATATTCATTCACATAAATGTTGTAGAGCTGAACTAACAACTCATATTCTATCCTGTGGTTTGTATTGTATATCAATGTTGACGCTCAAACTCTCATTGGACGTTCCCATCATTGGAAGTAGATAATGATTTCTTATGCCGTTTGCATCTTCCAGTAATTTGGAATCACCTTGCATTGCAACGTTATGTCTGAGTCAATTATTAAAATGCAAACAGGTAACATATTTGATTCATAAAGAAGTACACTGTCGTTATATATACATGCTGGGTAAATTATTTGTCTGGCTGTGACTACACTGTTATAATTCAATAGTGATATTACGCCTACCTGATGTAAATGTATGACATCATGATCACCAGAATGATGCAACACAAAATGGCAGCAAAAACAGCTCCAACAAACTCCGAACAATACACTTCTGCACACAGGAAAGGGAGAAGATATAGAACTGATTAAAAAGTAAGCATGCGCAGCGCATCATTCATGGCAATTCTTTGTATTGTACAATTCATGCACAAAAAGTGTCTTCATTTAATACGTGTAGTTTCTTATAATAGTATATATGCGTTCTCTAGCTTATCCAATTCAATATCGCACATACTGGAAAATTATAGGCTCGCAAACATGCATATTGTGAAATTTAGTTGACATTGTAATTCTGATTCTGTTCAGTGTAATATATATGGAGTACACCATACAATCACCGGTGTAATAAACAAACCTTTTTCTGGCGTTTCAAATGAATCAATTGGACTAGTGCGTTTAGATACATCTTGACGAAGTTCATACGATGCTAGTATACGAAGAAATGAAAACGGAATAATAAATTAAAAATCTTCGTTCAGTGAATCCCCAATGAGAATTACAATGCTCATGCAGGCGGAAAACAATACAAATTAAATACAATTTGTCTTCAAAATAAATGCAAACTGGATGCTAACCGTTTGATAGTGACAGCGTAGTTGGTAGTGGAACTGGTACATTTGCTATATTATTATGGAAGGATGGAGCACATTTACATTTATTTGCGATTTATTCTATTTAATGTAGTCTCTTAAAATGTTTTATAAATAATCATTTTCAGTTGCAATACTGATAGAGAGATTAATTATCAGCTTACTCAAATCTTCTGAAGCAGGAGTTGCATTCAGAAATATTACAACTGATAAACTAGTGTTGAGGGCATCATTGCTGCAAACGAGTACATTTCCGATTGTTGAACGCCCAAACGTTTCATTTGTATCTTTGATAAGCAACGATCCAGTGGAATCAACCACATCCTTTATCACCATACCATTCAGGGTCCATCTATCAGCTTTACTTTCGTTATGCAAAATGCATTTGAAGTAAGCGGATATTGCACTTGGAATAGTCAGATTTTGTGAGTCTGATCTTAATTCATATTGATTGTTAGCAATTACCTCTGTATAAGATTAAATAAGGTTCAGTTAAGTAGTAAGTATACTGATAACATACCAAACGAATAATTCAGAGGCTTCAGTGAGTAATAAACAACTTGAAGTGTGCCAACTGTGCGCCTATAGTACCAGCAGACGGTACATGTGGTCTTCAGTGAAACGGACTGTAAGTCCACAATATTCACATATCCAACGCGATCACCGTCGTAGTATGACCCTTGAACCTGTAAGGGTCAGGGATGGCACGATCAACATTGCAAGTGCATGCATGTATAAATACCAGTACAGGGGGGGGCTCGGAACAATGGAAAGTAACAGACATTTATTGCGTGCTTTTGGTCTCATAATTGGATTGATAAAGCTAACGCGGGTCAACTATTACATAATCGCGTCGCTCCGCAAAACAATTTTAAGAACGCGTGAACTATCTTAAAGCAATTACGCTATCCCTCAAGCGGTTTCTTAAGTAAACCGCATTGTATATACGTAGACTGAGAAACTATTTTTAGCCCTTACGAATGGCTCAAATGCGTAAAAGCACGCAACCTACCTTACAAACAAATACCTTAGAAGAATTGCAGCAAGCTACGCCTTGAAAGAAATTACATAATATACATGTATGCGTCCACTCAAGCTCCTATAACTCAGTGCCCTTGCATCTCCTGGATCTCCTGAAGAGGTGAGATCAGTTTTGTTGGTGATGTGTCAGATAGACCCACCCCTTACAACAATAAGTTTCAAATACCGGTCCGACAGAGTTCCTTGTGACAGAGCTCTGCCTCTACCTTAATTACTTGAACATTCAGATTGCCCTCTCAGTACTGGCCATACACTGTAGCTGCAGCATTACAAGTCAAAAATGGGACACCTCAAAATGCTTTTTATTTTGGACAGCTATGCCAACCATTCATACGGAGAACACAGATCAATTGCGTTCAGGTCTCTGGCTCATTGAGGCAGATGGACGTTGCAGACAAATGTCTGTGGAGTACGATCAGGTCAGGCTGGCTGCCACGGGGATTAAGCTACATGCAATGCTGCTTCTTTGTATGTTTAGGAACCATACCCTCTTGTGCGTAGCTCCACATGTACATCAAATAATCTAAAACAGTACATTAGATGTGTACACATACAACTGTACATACATTCAACCGTGTGCAGAAGTGTACGCATGCATTACATTTTAATGAATGTGTGTAGTCATGCCCTGCTAGTGTGTGTAATTGTATGTGTGTGCGTACACCACACGTGAAAAAACTTTTTTTAATGCCCCCCCCTCCAAGCACTTAAAACTCATCAGCTTCATGTAACGTTTTTAACACGTACCATAGTCTTATTAACACACCCTCATCATAGACGTAGCTGCAGACCTCTAGGTATGTCTATGATGAGTACATGTGTAAGTGTTAATAAGACTGTGGTAGGTGTTACAAACTCGTTAATTGAAGCGGATGGATTTTAAGTGAGGGGTGATTAAAGTAAAGTACCCTGAGAACTTACAGAGTCTTGCACTGATGCCTGGTGGCTCAGACCTGTTTTCGTGCACGCGACAACTTTTAAACTATTTAATAGTTATAATTCACAGCTCAGGCACGTGTAAATTTTTGATGCTATGGCGACAGCAGTGTCTTCAAAGATGCGCTCATCCCGGAAATTTCTGGACGTTGAAGAAAAAAAGAAGGTGATAGAAGATATCGAGTCAGGCAGAGCAATGAAGGAAGTTACAAGTTAATATGGAATTGGAAGATCACAAGTTTACAAACTGTTAAAATTACGGGATACGATTGAGGAAAACAGCTGTGTGCCAAAAGGAACGAAAATAATGACCAAAAAGCCTAAGTATCCTGCGGTGGATGAAGCAGTATATCAGTGGGTGTGCTCTGTCAGAAAATTGAATGGAAATAGCCGCCCTTTGCCTGTTTCTAGGGCTTTGATTAAAGCACGCGCTTTACATGAAGCGAAATCACTTAATATTCCAAACTTCAAGGCATCTGACGGTTGGTTTTGGCGGTGGAGATGGCGCTTCAATGTTGGCAATTCTGTTCGATTGTGTGGGGAGGCAGGGGACGTTAATCTAGAAGAAGCAACGAAGGAGATTGATAAGCTGAAACAAAGTATTTTGGCTGAAGGTTACAAAATGTGTAATATTTTCAATATGGATGAGACTGGGCTCTTCTACAGGGCTATTCCCAGTCGAACATATTTGCTAGATGGGGAAAGCAAGAAAAATGCAAGAGGCACAAAACAAATGAAAGCTAAAGACAGACTAACAGTTATTCTTTGTGTGAATGCGACAGGAACTTGTAAAATATCTCCAACAGTGATTGGAACTGCAAAACGGCCAAGATGTTTTGTCAGAAACCCTCCAGAGTTACCATACTTCAACCAAACTTCAGCTTGGAATGACAAGGAAACATTTCAAAAATGGTGGCATCAGATATTTTTGAAGGAGGTTCGAGAATGGACAACTAGTCCAGTTGCATTGTTAATGGACGGGTTTTCTGGACACGATCGTGAGTGCAGTGATCCATTAGGACTAGTTAAACTTTTTTGTGTTCCACCAAATATTACCTCAGTCTTTCAGCCCCTTGATCAGGGCATCATTGCTGCCGTCAAGACTAGATACAAGAGTAGGCTGCTAGAAAATCTTGTTAGTGCTGCAGATAGCTACCAACAACTGCAAATTCTAGCAGAACAGTTGCCAGCAGGTTGCGCTGGCTTGCAGTACGCCAACTCTCCTCATGTTAGTGATGCAATGGCTCTTATAAAACATTCCTGGGACAATCTTCAACCTGCCACGATTGCAGCTTGCTGGAGGCATGCCAATTGCCTTCCCTCTTTTTTTACAGCAACCAATGGCAATGGAGATGAGGATCACAACTCAATGGATAAGCTGGAAGAGGAAACCCTACTTCAGATGAACAGCTTATTGTCGCAGTTGTCAACCACGCATCCAAGTACAGTACTGATGCTGAATAGCATTGGCCTTGATGTTGTGACTAGTAAAGCTGTCCAAGGGTTACATTCAGACGTGTCTCGCATGTTAACTGCATGGCTGCACCTTGAGGAGAGGGGAGCGGTGGATGATAGTGTTCCTGATCCAGATGATGAAATTGGAAGTAGTCCAGAGGTACCTGTACAAGCATTTGAAAAGGTGTCGGTGTTACAGGTAATGTTGCCGCATCTGCACAGTATCCATGCAGCCGGTGTCAAGTTGAACGATAGTCTGGTTACAAGCAGTGCACGAGAGCTCTGCAATTACGTTGTCCAGCTGTCAGCAGGATCTCATTGAAGTTGTTGTATGCATGTACTGCACGCATGTACATCGTTTTTCTCACAAAGTAATGATTGATTGGACTCAACATTTGCAAGGTATTAATAAAGATAGTTGAAAGCGACAAAAGGTGCTTATTCATAGTTTAGAAATTGTGGTTTGCAATGTGATTCTAATGAATGAGCACTTTTATATGCATGTGAATTTATAGCCGCAATCGTCCACAATACAGTAGCCTCGCTTAACGCTTATGTGTGAAACTATGAGGTAAGTGAAGAAATGTTTTTACACCCTTACGTGGCACGTGGTCACTGTATTATAGCGCTCGATCGTCAACGCTTACCTCTTGCAGAGCTCGAGCAACAGCGCACAGGTATGGTAATGCTGATTACATTTAGTTCAAGTGACACGCTCAACAACGTGTTCGTGGCTTTGCCTACACACAACCGTCAACGATATGAGACACTAAATAGTAATGCCTTTAAGGTTCGGGGCCTGCATGATAAAAGCCAGCATGGGGGTGAATTGTAATCGTACATTTGAATGTCATGCATGCGTTGGCTAAATGTATATCGGTACATACTGTTTTAGATTATTTGACATACATGTAGAGCAATGCACAAGAGTGTGTGTATATGGTTCCTAAACATACAAAGACTCAGCATGACGTGTAGCTTAATCCCCATGGCAGCCAGCCTGACCTGATCGTACTCCACAGACATTTGTCTGCAACGTCTGCCTCAATGAGCCAGAGACCTGAACGCAATTGATCTGTGTTCTCCGTATGAATGGTTGGCAAAGCTGTCCAAAATAAAAATCATTTTCAGGTGTCCCATTTTTGACTTGTAATGCTGCAGCTACAATGTATGGCCGGTACTGAGAGGGCAATCTGAATGTTCAAGTAATTAAGGTAGAGGCAGAGCTCTGTCACAAGGAACTCTGTCGGACCGGTATTTGAAACTTATTGTTGTAAGGGGTGGGTCTATCTGACACATCACCAACAAAACTGATCTCACCTCTTCAGGAGATCCAGGAGATGCAAGGGCACTGAGTTATAGGAGCTTGAGTGGACGCATACATGTATATTATGTAATTTCCTTCAAGGCGTAGCGTGCTGCAATTCTTCTAAGGTATTTGTTTGTAAGGTAGGTTGCGTGCTTTTACGCATTTGAGCCATTCGTAAGGGCTAAAAATAGTTTCTCAGTCTACGTATATACAATGCGGTTTACTTAAGAAACCGCTTGAGGGATAGCGTAATTGCTTAAGATAGTTTAGCGTTCTTAAAATTGTTTTGCGGAGCGACACAATTATGTAATAGTTGACCCGCGTTAGCTTTATCAATCCAATTATGAGACCAAAAGCACGCAATGAATGTCTGTAATTTTCCGTTGTTCCGAGGTGTTACTTTCCGTTGTTCCGAGCCCCCCCTGTATACACGTACAAGTAAACTCAGTTTTGCGATATGCGTGGAGTATCCTTACATGGACCGTATTTAGAATTTTGAACAATATGGCACTAGCTAGTCAGTCATACAATAGATGTTACTTACGTGCGTCTGAGGATATGTATTGAAGCACTCGTAGCGAATGAATATCTCGATCAAAATGTTCGCCGCTTCTTGAGATTGAAAGTTCCAGTTCAGCTTCAGAAATGAATCCGCTAGTTCCATTGAGGTGCTATTCGACATCACTATCGGAGCTAATTCAAAAGAAACTTATTAACAATCAGTGCATTTCTACTTCCTCGTCTTCGTGCGTGACATCAATACGCGCTAGCGTTCACAAAAGTTTTAAACTTTTGAGATTAAAAACTGCATCTTTGCAGTATGGAATTGCCGTTCATATATTGGATGAAATTGAACCACTAAATGTATTTAGTAAAGGTTTTCTGTGGTTATAGGCCTCGTGTGCAACATAATACGATACTCATGCGCCTAGGCTATAATCATGTGTGCAGCCAATTACACGCGAGGAATGTGCAAATACGTAACACTGCATGTACAGCGCCGAACGCGTTTTTTCTTGGTCACAAAGAATTGCACAGAGCATCTGTGCGCAACTGCATGCAATGTTATAGATAAAATACTTACCATTTTTAAACTTTGGACATGCAGTTTGCGATAGTGGCAGTATTGCGATGAACAGAGAATAAAACAGCATATCGCGCTTTGTTGACAATCAATTCTTCAACGAGTAATTCCAAGCTGTCTGTAGCTATACTTGCGTCGGGTCATTTATATATACCTGCACATATGCGCCTACAGTTCGGATGATCTCATGTTGCATTTTGCGGTCCAAATAAAACAGTTCGCGAGAATATCATTCTGCCAACCTCACACATATCCAGGATAAACTTCTACGGCTCTTGTTCTTATGCTGTCAAACTTGGTTCTCTGTTGCTTGGAAACGATAATCTATTGTGGCAGATTATGGCCGGATGTAACCATGCCGATGCATGCAGGCATGACGACCATGCGCCGCTGCCATGCATGCTGATATGTGTACATGTGGAAAGCAACAGGAATGTGTAGTACCGGCTGTTGCCATGAGAACTTGGATACTGAAGGTGGTCATGCATGTGTTAATTGAATAAATGAATAAACGTTACAAGAAGGCTGTACGTATGTGGAGTACGTGTAGTCGGAGGTCTGGAGTGCTCGAGAGGCCAACGGTAGGCCGCGCGCAAGCCCGTCCTTCGCTGATATACTCTGTGACATCTGTTTGATTTGACGGGGTACAAGCACGCGTGGGTTTGTTGAATCAGAGATCATGCATGATAGAGTCGTCTAATGAAACAACACATACATGCATGTGGCGTGAAATCATATGCTGGCCCTTTTGTAAAATGATTATTGTGGCAATGTGATCGTGCTGATAAGTATTACAGTAATGCATAGTTTATGTGTACGTCTCGTACATGCATACATACTTGGATGCAGAGAATAAACTCACTACATGGACTGCATGCAGGCAGAACGATCATCTTCTTTACACTATCCATTCGAAATAGACCTATGCATCAATGATTGCATGTGCACAATATATGAGATGTTCAAGGTTTACTTTGGTGTTACAGTGCCGATCTGACTGCACCAAGGTGTAACTTGATCGTAGAAATATAATCACTATCCTAGCGTCTGCAGCAGCGCTGAAGGATTTGAAGGATTCACTTAGTTGAGCGGCTGATGGAATATCCACAGAAGAGATATGAACACTGACCTGAACGTTCCATTCTTTGATTATTTTCAACATTTACGTATCGGAACTTGATTCATATAGAATTGATGCAGCGCAATGAAATCATTAAGAAAACTGCATGACGTCGTCTAGAGTGACAACCGAGATTCAGATCGCTTATATCTTTGTCGCTATCGAACGGTAACACGAACTTGAACACTTTCATGTCATAAAACCAACCGCTGTAATAGAGAACAAAGTACCCGTGCGCAGTTCCATTTTCTTTGCTCAGGCTATATGAATTATCCAAAAGGCAGCTACATCAGCCGGACCTTGAGGAGAACCGTGTTGCTAAATAGCATAAATACAGTCTGTACGAGGACAGTTCCATTGCCATTTTGGCATCTGAAAGGAGGCGGTCATGGCCAGACCTCGAAGCTGTCCGCTAAACAAATGTGACACTAGACCCATCCAGATCTGGAGAGAGCACGTGGTACTACTGGGGTCTTAGCACTACTACAAATCTACCAAACAAAGATATGTTATAGCATGAGCTATGGTTATTAGAACTCACTTTAGGATCAGCAAATTGTGTGCGTGGATATCATCCCGCGGTGACCTCATTTTGTTGAATAGGCTGATTTGTTATCTTAACATGTGGGCATCCATGTTTGTGCATGCCACAGTTGTATATGAAATATTTACATTGCTATTTAACACCGGTCCGTGAAAATCGAGTACTTTTTACGCCTATTTGTCGAACTCAGATTTTGAAAAATTAGTCGGAAAAGCTGTGTTTCTCAAAATAGATATTTTCTGTACAGTTCAACTCTCTACACAATGTTTGGTGCTATTAATAGCTTCTTATGCGCTTCCGTTCCGATACTGCATCAGTTAGAATTCGTGGCGTCCCGAAAAAAAGTACACTTTTTTCTAGTGTGTACTCTTGGCTCAAAAAAGGTATATTTATTCTCATTTCGATCAAATAGATGGAGTTCATACATATTCTGGCACTATCTTTTCGTGCTGGGTGATAAACAACACAACAAGCACCACACGGTCTCTGTGCCTCGTTCTCGGACTAAACTATTGGCCTATCGTACACGCACACGAAGGAGTTACATAAGGTAGATTAAGGTATATTCGCCAAGTGGAATTGTGTTCGCCACCCTTTAATTCAAACGCGGCACAGACCTTACCAAACGTTTGCATCTCTCGGCATAAAATGGAAGTACACTAAGCTTACTTGGAGCCTGTTTTCGTGCCACACTATTTAAAAATTCTATGACTATTTCAGATATTGACAAATAGTGACGTAAGCTTAGCTACAAGGGCTGCTCGGTTGAGCGGAAAATAACACCTAGCTGCAGCGAATAAATAAAGTCATTCATTGTACCACAATGCAATTTGAGGTCCATTGCCCTGCTACGGCTACGTCAACATAGCCATGCCTCCCACACTTATTCATTATGGTAACGGGAAATCAGTATGGTTGATTAAAACTAACCTTTTACCTCAAATCTCATTCACAGCGATTCTGCTAGGGTAGGGCTCTGTTGTGTACGTAAACACACTTCTACAGGGAGGATCAATTATAGGATACAATAGGATAATATACGCAACCTCATTATGCATTTTCAAAGTATGGGTTTCTGTGCATGCACATTTGTACGTGCACAAGTAATCTAGTACTGCCTTGCGATTGATGACCTCTTTTTGTAGCCTCATATGTGGCTCGAGCTTGAGTCATCGATTTAGACACTGGAAGTGGCCTGCGGGAACCAGAAAATGAATGAATGGAGCAAAACCAGTCAAAGAAAGCTTTGTCAATCTCAGGGTACTTTCCTTTGGTAGTATATAACGGGGCTTTAATGTTTTCCAGTTCATTTCAGTTGTTTTTTAAAATACGATACACTTGAGTCTTTCCAATTCCAAAATGCTGAGCAATATCTGCTACTGGTCTACCACTTCTGAATTCTTTCACAACCTCAATCTTTACCTTCAAGTTTATAAACTTTTTCTTCTTGTTAGTCGCCATTTCAAATCTGCACAACAAATACAGCAATCCAAATACACGCACACACCATACGAAAGAATTCGTTTTGTAAATCAACAAGTGTTCAACAACTAAGTAAGCAGCATCTTTAGAGAATATTGATGTGTTGCTAAGGGTATCTTTGGCATTGGTGAAAGCAGAGTGAATACTTATTGATGCGCACCGTGCGTGCGCTTTGTTATCTGGCGATTAACGTTTACTAGCCAATTTACAATGTCAGAAAGCAACCTCATTATCCAGGTAAGTGTTCCTGTTCATGCGCGTTTTTACGCGTACTAGTACTGCCTCGCGAGTGATGACTTGGATAGTCAATATAACGGTATATGTAAGTGAAAATGTAACTTACTCACACATCACCTACCCTAGCAGAATCGCTGTGAATAAGATTTGAGGTAAAAGGTTAGTTTTAATCAACCATAACTGATTTCCCGTTACCATAATGAATAAGTGTGGGAGGCATGGCTATGTTGACGTAGCCGTAGCAGGGCAATCGACCTCAAATTGCATTGTGGTACAATGAATGACTTTATTTATTCGCTGCAGCGAGGTGTCATTTTCGCTCAACCGAGCAGCCCCTGTACCCTCGTTTATTGCTACAAATGTCGCGGTAAACACCGCACAATCGCTAGTAGGCTGAAGTGGTGCAAGTCGCGCAAATAATGGTGGGTTTAAAATCATTCTATTTGAGAAGAGCTTTGTTTTCTCTACAACGTTCTTTTCGAATGAAACAGATTGGCTTCAGAATTTGGGTGGGTGGCGAATACTCCTTTACAATATACGTCCGTGTGCAGTAGTCGCCAGGGGTACCGGGTGGCGACTACTGCTATTTTATAAAATGAATTGTGAATACTTAAATCAGCGATTGTTAGGCCTTCAATTGACTACGTGTAAGCGGCGTGAGCTATTTATGCCACCAGGGGGAGGGGGAAGTGTAAGCATATATAGGCCGATGCCTGGTATCTGAAGTGATTGCATTATTTTTTATTTTCAGATATGGACTGTCATCAACTTGGTTCATTTCATAAAGACATTATACATCACAGTAGTGCATGCCAATTAATGCTATATAATTATCAATTTCAATAAAATTATCAAATTACTCCTACTGATGGTATTTATACTCCACATTTAAGTCTGTGTTGAATGAAACATAATGGAGCAACCAGCTTAGTCCATGGAGTTAGCTTTGATTAGTCTCATACCCAACCCCACCATTACGTAAGCGATTATCGCTGTAAACACTGTCTGGGAAACTCGTCAAAGATTTTTGTTCCAGCGTCCTGATTTTTCCGGACGCAGTTTACTTCTAAATATAGCCTTACGTAATGCTCGCGACGTGTCATTACAAATCAATTACCGGGCAAATCAAAGAATCTATTTGCCTTGTCAAAGATGATGAATAATTGTGTTCAGAACGCATTTTTGAAGAGCCAAATGCCAATGTCTCACTTCGTCCTGCACCATTTCGTTATGCGAATATGCATGTCTGAATCGCTATTACTTCTGAACGGTTAACACTATTAACTTCCTATTTTCAACACATAATACTACTGTACACCATGTTCTATGTGTAAATGTATTTGGTGTTTACGCAAGCTCCTTGCCAACGTTGAGACCCGACAACCTATAGAAAACAACACTGTGGCGATCAGAAGCGTTCAACGATCTAATCCAAGATGTGGATTCACGCTGCTGTGACACGGAGAGCAGCTCCAAGCGTCAGAAGAAAAAACGCATCGACGGAGAGCCGCTTCCCACCTCTGCTCCATCAAACGCCGAGCCTTGGATGGTACACACAGCGTCACCAGATTTTTGGCCAACGTTACTTTCAAGTCCACTCAGCATAGATCTCAAGAGGGTTTTTTTGTAAGCGTGAGGCAGTGGGTTGTTAAGCGTGAGATTAGCAGTTCTAGGCGTGAGATTTTGCAGCAAGTTAAGATCAATTTTTCAGTGCTACTATCTAATATCTCGCGCTAGTCGTATAGCCAAACGCTACGCGGTATAGTACGTTACACGATTAGGTACGACACTAGGCGCAGGGCTTATAAACACGAATTGTTTAGCAATAAAAACAGTATTGTGCTGATATGCCGTTCTACACATCAGCTTTACCCATATGTCTACAACTTATCTGGCGAAGACACAAAGTACATTGAAACAGAAACGGATTGTCGCTGATCTCCACGATAAATAGCCAAATCTTTGTCCACTCACGATGGAGCCTAGTATGGTATTTTCAGCACCTGTGGCAGATTTCGCTCGCTTTGATGGTCCGGCCTTGTTTCATCTTCCTCTTTATCGGACACTAGAGCTTCGTCATTCTTGTCAGCCATTTTTTTCGTTCGCACATGTTCAATAGTAGATATTATAATACCATTTGCGTGCACGTGCATGGGGACGATACCACACCGATATGATATTTGTTTAGTAAATATGCGTGAGAGCGTGAGATTAGGCTCTTATGCGTGAGACTCACGCTTAAGGCGTGAGACTTGAGGTGTCTGGTCATTGGTTGCTTGCTGCTTATATCTTTGTACAGAAAGAATTTAATCATCCACCACAGGTATTTTATAACCGAGCGTATCGTATATAATCGATATTAGAGTAGAAGGATTGGAAACGGACTCAATTAACACTGCTTCACACGCCGACACCTCGATGTTCCTCGTACTCAGACCGCTTATCATATTTGAAATGGCCGCGTGCTCGAAGGCATCCTTTGTGGAATCCAGTGATTTCAAACGAGGTCGAGTTCCGTCATATGTATACTTAGTTGTTTCTTTATTATTAGGTACTCTACTTGAAATAGTGGAGAGTTTACTTAAGAAAGATACCTTCAACCTCTCATCACCAGTAGCGGACGTTTGTAAAAAAGCTGCTCCCAGACTACATGATTGGTTAAAAGTCGAAGAAAACAAGGCAGTTGCTGAAGAGTTTTATTCAGCACTTCACATCCAGTTGGAGCTAGTAGCCGATCGCCTCAATACCTCTAAAAAGATTAGTGCTGGTCGCGAAAAGATGTGGACAGCGTTTCACAAGTTAAGAACGTCAGCAGACTTTCGAAGCAAGTGGGAAGGTTTATTTAAACACTGCCATGAGGAAGCTGTACATCCTCACCTCTTTCAACAAATTACAGACATAATATTTAAGAAAGTATTAGCGAGCAAGGTGAGTGTACTACAACAGCAGGATGAAGAGCAAGTCGTTGAACCAGAGATAATATTATCTCTGGTTGAACTAACAAGAGCAGAAGAAAATGCTTTACGATATGCTGCAGGATATGTCTGCAAACAAGTCTCTAAAAAACTAAAATCCTCTACAGATCCATCTAAACAGGACCTATTCTTATGTATGGAGATGTTGCGACGTGACAGTGCAGTTGACAGTGAATGTGAGACCAGTGAAGATTCATCACTATGGATGGATATCATAGATCGGGGAGGATTGTGGCACATTAAGGATGATGTGTTTCCAGTATTTTATGCCATGGAGGAAGAAGTGAGACTGTTTTATACGCAATCCCTTCACGTAAGCAGTCTGCTTTGGATGTAAAGCAACTAAGCAATGCTATTTTGTCCTGTGAAGACGTGCTCTTCTTTTGGAGTATAGCTACTATTCAATTGGATGAAAACGAGGAGAAGCTACTGCTTAAAACTGAGATAACAAAGTTGTGGATCACAGTCAGAGGATTTGTCTATACAAGTGCATGGATTGAACAGTACAAGCAAAAGAAGAGCCAAGTACTGCAAAAGAAAAAGGCACTTCGTAAAACATTGCAGTAGCTATTAGTATTATTTATTACACGTGGCATTGTGTATCACCTGGCAGTCAAATTTGATTCACATTCATTTTACATTCATCCAAATACTGATGCTCTTGCATTTATGTACAGCGTTTCGCTTAGCTAGTGGGCCTAAATCCATCTCACTTATACTGCGGCTTGCATGCCTTTTGCCCCTGCAGTTTCCTTTAACAAATTTTGCACAAAGAGAGTTCACATGCACTCGTAGAGCCTGAGTGTTCTTGCAGAACTAGGGTTGTCGTTGGTCTAACCCCTCTGCCGCTGGCACCCGAAGAACTGCTCTATAAGGGATCCTGGCACAGCCGTTCACTCAGGAAGGTCTTTTTCACATGGGATGTTCACCCAACCTGTTTGAATTTGGTGTGCTGATAAATTAAAGTTGCAATACATGCACATAAGCAGCTTACATGCTGGAAGAAAAACAATTCAACACGCCTCTGAAGGATAGCTAGGTTGGGAACAGGTCCTACGGAGAAGATCTGTAACGGTATTGACACCTGAATACAGTGAAATCGAACACAAGGCTATAAGACGTACTCACCTGAAGAGGAAGTAGGTGTAAAGGAATTGAAACTGTAAAGACTGTTTCCTCTTCATCACTCATCGATGTAGTTACGGGTACTCTGGTGAAACAGATATGGATATGGAAAAATGATTATTCAATCCTTGTAGACAATATTATGGTAACACACTAACAAAGCAAACCGATGCAAAGAGATTGGGAACTTGTGGGAAGGGTTGTCAACAGCTTTCAAAGTAGTAATATTAGGGC
The DNA here is from genome assembly GCA_013339895.1 of Ephydatia muelleri. Lineage (NCBI taxonomy): Eukaryota > Metazoa > Porifera > Demospongiae > Spongillida > Spongillidae > Ephydatia > Ephydatia muelleri. The sequence goes on along the minus strand of JABACO010000012.1, from coordinate 4,100,645 downwards.
ATTAGCAAAATGGATAACCCGTTTTGAATTTTTTTTCACGACGAAACCCAGAGCTTAGCTACGGGCGAATGGTGACTACCATACGTAGAATTGGTGTAGCTATCTGAAAAAAATGTTGGAATCGACATAAAAGCTTAACCAGGGTAGTTTTGTCGGTTAGTTCATGGCGATGTCAAAAACATATAATGTGGAGTTACTCCAAGATCCTCCAACTAAACGCCTTCAACACACCTCACCGTACGTAAAATTTTGTGCTGCATCTGGCCATGCTATATCTTTATAAAGAAAGAAAAGTTTAGGGGAGTTGTATCGGTTAGTTGTTAAAAATATTGTATGCCCTCCAAATTCTGTATCTTGGGTTCTAAAAGGGCTATAAATATGGCGATAAATTTGCCCGAATGCACGCATTTTGTGCTATCCTATTCTTCTATCAGATTGTACTAAGCTCTGAACTTACTTTCTTCTCAGGAGGGGCGAGGCGTCACTTCATCGAATTAGCACCATCGCGGAGCCCGCGCTTTGCAATGTACAGGGCTCAATGGCTCACGTGCTCCGTTTCCAATCCTTCTACTCTAAAATCTATGGAGTAGATATCTATGATATAATCTATGATGCTACTTATAGTTCTTTACTTCTACGGATGCTGCTAGACGTCAAAGGTACTATGTCTGCTAGGAATTTCAGTGGAGCAAGTCCCAGCAGTCGGTAAATTTTGTCAGCGGGTCCCTACTAGGCCTATAGCCTATCACTCTGGCCCCCAGTTGAGTTTGATCACATCATAGATAGTATAGTAAGTATACCATCTATGATCACATCTTTTTTTGTATTAATTTCTCTTGAGTATATACATGCGAACAAATGGAGCAACTGCATGAGTGCCTATACAGTGGATCCATGTTCAAATCTGGCGTGTGAACAACGCGAGTCAGTGTAGGCCTAATTAAGTTCTTGTCAATCCAAGGCACGCATAGTCCAGGCTAAACGAGGCTCAGTGTGCTTGGGTAGCGGCAGGATATACATGTATAGTACTGCACCTGCACATATTATAAAAGCGTGCCTGCTTATATTGACCCTGTGTGTTTATATCCTTCAGCATGCAGGAGTGAGTGCTGCTCCTGGCCCTTGTGTTTTTAAACGTATAAGCTACCACTCACAATGGCTACACCTGTAGCACCTGTCAACAGACTGAAATGCATGTTCACAACCAACTTAAGGTAATGCATATATATATGGACAACAAAGGAAGTATTTATATATTATATCTGGTTATTCATGGTGGTGGTAGTGACATGTATATCTTTGTACTATATATATGTATTGTGTGTGTGTGTGTGTGCGTGCGTGCGTGCGTGTGTGTGTGTGTGTGTGTGTGTGTGTGTGTGTGTGTTTGCAAATCCTATGGGACGCTACATGTGACTACATGTATCAAGGGAGGACTTAATGTTATGTACAGAGAACCTGTCAAAATGTCAAATGGACTTCCTTTACAGCGACATGCAATGATACAGCCCTATTTTCAACACTTGGTCCTACAACTTTTCTTTATCTTTTAATGTAGCTTGGTACCTTGCACAGTCGACGTTACGATCAAGGTCCGATACCCATCGGGTTCAAAACCTCCCTATCTTCAAATTTATAAGTGCTCGAAACTGTCATTATTTCTTCTTTCTTTTCTTTGGAAGTGGTATAGCTACCACGTTGCATGCATGGTGCAATGCTAATTAAGTGTTCTGTCGCTATGCATTTTGACTTCTGCACCTTTATTATGCATACTAGAAATGTTGTTCAATTAGCATAATAGGTCTACAGTCAATGGATTGGACTTTCCAATGACCATAGCCACGAAAGTGCTGGCCAACTGCTGCATAACTGCTTCACATTGCTTAGCTAGGTCAACTTTGTACTGCTGAAACCTTTGGCTATACAAAGAGAAGCTAGATTGGTTCGCTAGTTCTAGATCTAGAGTGTGGCATAACTTACACATTCCACCTATTTAAGTATTATGCGAGTACATTAGCATGCAAATCACAGTTCACTTTGTACCCTGTGATTGGGATGTCAAAGATGGGTTCAAAGAAGCAGTTAAAAGTGTTGAGCTGCTTTTCTGACACCACCCGGATGCAAGATATTGATGATGGTGAGTGTGGATTGAGTCTAGGGATCTGGGTGGAGCATGGCCCATGTGCCAAAAGGGGTGTTTTGTTTTGTTGTGGGGAACCATGGATGCAATCCTATCATATGTATAAGAGATCATCATGGAGGTAATAATGATTTACTGTCCATATATACCACAAACTCCAGAGAATGATATATCTTGGATAGGAACTTGTAATCACCTTGTCTGTATTACTGTCTGTGCTACTTGTGTCACACTTGAGCATCATATTGTAAAATAAGGTTCACATCCAAGTCATCCAATGTAGGTGTCTACTTGCTCCTTGTATCGCTCAAGGGCTATTGACCATCCTCAAAACATGCTCACAGGTGTTTACTGAATTGGGAGCAGCAACATCATGATCTGGAGGCTCAGCTTGAACATTCCTCCTCCCTCCCCCCTCCCCCCCCCTACCTGCCCTTTTATCCAGATGTCACTAGCTGGTAAACAATGCCATTGTGCGATCAGCTGTGCAAAATATAAAGGGTTAATATGTGGTTTATGATTAATTTAGCAGTGGTCATAAACTACTACCGTCACTCACCTCCAACAGCTCAACAACCTTGAGGATCATCTTGTCAGGAATGAACATCAGGGGGGCTCTTCGAAGCTGTGGGAAGGAGTTCCTCACTTAGGTTGTCTTCTAAAGCCTCCTTAGAGGCATATGTGTACTATGCGCTTAGAGCTTTATGCCACTTGGGAAAACACTATTTACCTCTCATTTGACAGCTATGGTATCACTGCAATGCTTTATATCCCCTAAGCACTCATATCTTGTTACAGGGTATTCTGTTGTAATGGCTAATACCTTGGCTGGTTCAAATTTATTTCTCTGCAGAGATGCCAGCCACCTTTAGTGAGAGCACTCCATTATGAATGATTGGCTCTCCACCACTCACAACCCTTTGAATTTTTGACTTGAGGGACAGTTTTTGAGCACACAGTTGTGATTGATTGTGAGGATTTGCAATGCGCATGCATGTCATTGGCTAGACAGAGTGGACAGAGCAAAAGTGGTAAACATTAAGTGTTATTGATGTTAAATACACCCTCTTAAGTAATAACCAGCTGCTCTCTTTCTTCACTAGAGAGTGTGCAATTGAACACTTGTGTTTTCATAAACTCCAGCCCTCTTGTCTCTATCGCAGCTCATACAGTGTAACATCCTTTAACAAATATAGTCAGTACCAAGTGCGAAGCTGGCTGAAGGAGTGGCAGAATGAATGTTTTGGTATTAAATCAAACAATACAGCAGCCATGCAGCACACTAGCATGTGCCCAATGTATCGTACAGTGTTGGTAACAACAGCCTCAGAGTACTGACCTTGCTGCAATTTTTCACAGCAGCCAATCATATGTCTGGCTTTTGATAATTGTGGTTTTGGAATATGATGCTCTGGTGAGATGACTGGAGGAGTGGCTATGTTATTGATCCTTGAAATGATCATAATAAGTTTTACACCTGGCATGTGTTGTAACCTTTGTCCATTAGTTTTTATTCTTTTGGGTTGTTGGAAATTGCTTCCACATGTCATGATCAGTTGAGGCGCAGTTTAGTGACATGTTCCCTTTACTATGCATCCCTGAGTAGAAGGTTTCTCATACTGGACCAGAGCAACAGCACTCCTGTGATCCACTTTATTCTTCACGGCACTGCCAACGCTAGCTTGCAACACATATACATGCTTTCTGGATGTATGTATGTGTGGGTCATCCACAACTAGTGTAACCAAAGGCTGTCTGCAACTTTTCTGAAATTGCTGTGTACTAACACATAATACTTTTTTGTTTTAGCCTTAGCCAAACGTTACACACACACACACACACACACACACACACACACACACACACACACACACACACACACACACACACACACACACACACACACACACACACACACACACACACACACACACACACACACACACACACACACACACACAAACACACACACACACACACACACACACACACACACACCCTGCAATGCAGCTGCACTATTTTCATGTGATACTCAATTCCTATGTTTTGATACAACAATGTGAGTATGTGTATATTAACTCTTTGACCGCCAAGTGCACATTTATGTGCAATAATTGCACCCCGCGTTCACCGCCAAGTGCACATTTATGTGCACACGTATTAGAAAACCAATCTGTGTCGCATGGTTACGCACTTTGTGCACCAAACAGCGCTCAGGGCATAGAACTACGACTGGAGTGTTGGTTTTTTAATTGAAAGGTAAGCGGTAACTAACAGCTGCAGCTGTACGTGTAATGGCGCCTCTATCGTCACTAGCGGCTTTGAACAAGCACCCGCTTGTTCTACTAAAATAGGGGAGAGCGAAGCTTTTTTAAAAAGCTGGACCTTAGAAATAACACCAAGGGATAAAAATATCGTGTTTTCGTCGTCTGTTTTATAGTGTACACGACGTACGGCTTCAAATCCCTGCCCACTTGGCTCCGCCTATATCGGGTGCTGTTAGCAACCATTGTTTTTCAAACACCGAATATAAATATATCAAAACAAAAATCACAAAACGCTTTTTTATCATAGTAATGTCTTTAAAGTAAGCTAACCGTGTGATTCTTCAAGAACGGCGAGTCTTCGGCGACTAATAAGCAACGGTAGCCATAATTAAAAACATAGCTGATAATTAACGACGTCATCCGTATTGCAATATTGACGTCCAAAGAGCAAACATTTTTGTTCATAAAAACACCAATGGATTTTGGGGTCGGTTACAGAAAACTCGTTAGTTCTTCAGGTACGTGTTAACTTGCTGTACCATGTGTGCCAATTGAACAGATGGCAAGTTTACATTCAGGACAACTTCCAGTAGGCCATTGTAAGGACGTTTCTAAACACTCTTCCATTATGCCTTCCGCGTGGCCTTATATAAAGAAAAGCCATGTTATTCTGGATCTAGATCTGGTATGTATCAAACCTAGTTTGTGTACACGTATTTCATTGTAAATTTGCATGCATCATTGTGCTGCTAGATGTGGATTTCTCGTAACCGGATGCAGATTATGCAACAGGTCCGGTGTCACAATTCCCCGGAAATACCTGAACGCTCGCACCCATGTTTCCTAGGAGATTTGGCACCACTCCAATTCGGAAATTTGATGCCAGGAGAAGTGCGGTGCAATGGATGCAGTATTTGGATTGGGGGTGCCAAAATTCATTTAGGAAAAATTATATTGAGTGCAGATTTTTCAGGGATGCCCAGTTTTCTGTGACATCGGACCAGTTGCATAGCCTACATGTACATCCCGTTGCGTAAATGGCAAGTCGGCAATGTTGTTAATTGCATGAGTATGCAGCAAGAGGAGTATGCGTTGAGTAGATTTAACTACTGAAATAGACATCAAAGAAGCAGCTAAATTAACTATAAAGTTATTGTAATTAAATGGGCTACGTGAGCGTGATTCGTTACAATCACCAAACTCCGCCATATATAATTCCGTTACTATTCAAATTAAACTCCCTGTCCAGTTCATCCATTCAGTTCTTTGTCAAGTAGACACTACACTATTAGTATAAGACATTTATTTAATACAATTAGACTAGGAAGAGCATTTTATTTAGAAGAGCACACCTTGCATGTGGCCCAAAAACTCATACAAGCTGCGACTACTATAGTGTATCTCATCTATCTATAACAAATGGTTGATGCTGGTAGTATATATCATAGTTGAGCTTAGTTGGCCATAGGTCAGGTAATTTAATAGATTCCATAAATTGTAAGTGCTAACATGTATCTCCCTCCTCATATACCAACTGTCATTTTTAGGAACATTCATGCAAATCTAACACATGCACACATGCAGAGTGACTGAGCACCTCAGTTAGCATACTGGAGTAAGTGTATCTCCCTGTGCCAAGTATTTAAGCAATAACCGTAATTGCAATCAGTAAGTAACTATGTTCCATAACATAGTTCATTTATAGTCACAATTTAGTACCTTAACTACTAAAGTTACTCAGGACCATGAGAAATAGGGCCAGGAGTGTTCACCTTATTTAGTACATCAGCCTTGATGATTTTGTTAACACGATCCGAGTGCTTGAGGTACGCAATGATAAATGATCCTCTGGAAATGCACAAATCTCTTGAAAACTCCCTCATTATTATCAATTTTGTACATGCATCTTTGGACATGTTGTTATAGGTATATGTGATGGGGGTACATTTGTAGCCTCACTTTCATGTGCATGTGGGTATGTATACTGTACTAGTGTACCTGTTCTTAATCTGCGATCTGGTGGAGATTTTACTAAACAGATTATCTTTTGGTGTTAGTCTCCATGTACATATTGTAATTGTGCTCAGTTGGGAAGAAAGGACCCTGCACATTGGTATGTTAGGTACATACACCAAAAGCAGTTGAAAAGATGTCTATGCACTAATAGGAGAGGGATGGAGGATAATGGGATGGTGAGTGAGGAGGAAGGAGGAGGAGAGTGAGTGAGGAAAGTGAGGGAGGGAGAGTGAGAGAGGGAGAGTGAGTGAGGGAGGGAGAGTGAGTGAGGGAGAGTGAGGGAGGGAGAGTGAGTGAGGGAGAGTGAGGGAGGGAGAGTGAGGGAGGGAGAGTGAAGGAGGGAGAGTGAGTGAGGGAGAGTGAGGGGGAGAGTGAGGGAGGGAGAGTGAGGGGGAGCGAGTGAGGGAGGGAGAGTGAGGGGGAGCGAGTGAGGGAGGGAGAGTGAGGGAGGGAGGGAGAGTGAGGGAGGGAGAGTGAGTGAGGGAGAGTGAGGGAGGGAGAGTGAGGGAGGGAGAGTGAGGAGAGTGAGAGTGAGGGAAGGAGAGTGAGAGCGTGAGGAGGGAGGGAGTGAGGGAGGGAGAGTGAGTGAGGGAGGAGAGTGAAGGATGGATAGTGAGATGAGGGAGAGTGAGGAAGGGAGAGTGAGGAAGGAGGTGAGGGCGGACGAGTGAGGGAGGTAGAGTGAGGGAGGGCGATGAGGGTTTTTGCAGCTGTTGAGGAGAATGAGGGAGGGAGAGGTGCGGGGAGGATGGTGAAGGCAGACGAGGGTAACGGAGTGAAAGGCCACAGCACCAAGAGAAAAGCTGCCCCTTCGAATGGTGAACGAGTTGACTCACAGAACAACACAACGGGCTTAAATGTATTACTAATAAAGTTGGAGTACTTGGCCCGATCAAAAATATACTAGCTGAAAGCAAGCTCATAATCCCATGTACACAAATGTGCATATTACCAGCCAAATGAGTGATGTGTGAGTTATCTAAAAAGAAACTGGCTCCCTGTGCCACTTCTCATAGTCATACCTGATGAAGCCATTTGTAAAACTATGTTGCTGAGCACAATTCTACAAGCTATATTGGTACTCATTGTTTGCTGTGTTACATCTACACAGTCAGCTGTTGATTTGTGAAGCCATACTTAATCTGGTTTGTGCCCTCCGCCCAGAAATTTGGAAATTGGTTTTGCAGTCCCATAGCAACGAACCGGACAACCATGCTAATACAGCAATGCACTAGACACCTATAAGCCATACTATGCTGAATAAACACCTCTGACCTCATATGTGTGTGGGCTTGAAGACAGGTGACATATTTCAGCGTATATAGCGACTCTCGTGCACATCGATGGGATAAAAAACCTTTATCTGTATGCTACTTAGATACCTGTACTAGCGTTTACTAAAGGCGTGTGTCGCCGAATTGTGTGTTCAACAGATTATGTGTCAGTTTTGGGGCTTGAAGACAGGTGACATATTTCAGCGCGTACGGACCTCGTGCTATATAGCGACTCTCATGCACATCGATGGGATAAAAAACCCTTATCTGTATGCTACTTAGATACCTGTACTAGCGTTTACTAAAGGCGTGTGTCGCCGAATTGTGTGTTCAAACGCTTTAAAAAATCGCCATTTGTGTTGGCTACTCCATTACACACACTTATTCCAGCAACTTTATTACGCAGTGTCGAATGGAAGGTTGTATGAAATAGGTAAAAGCTTATTGTTTTATATCTCTCCGAAGGGTTTAGAGCTGTGTTGAGAATGGCTTTCAGCCGTACGGCTAACCACAACTTAATTCATTAAAGCAATGAATATATCGTGAAAGTTTCCAAATAGTACATTTGTGTACTGTAAAAATTTTTGCGCATGTCCATTTAAACATTACAATCGTAATTTTAATGTAACATACCTATCCATGCAAATGCCTACGACGCTGTATGATGTGCACTGTATGTTGAACACAGCCTCCAGCTAGTATTCGTAGGAGCAATAATACCGTGCCAGAATATATATTTCTGAAGTATAGCTCGTCCTATGATTGACATTATGCACACTAATCTGTCCCAAGCCGTTCTATAATAAAATCAAAAATGATACCGTTCTGGCACTAATATTATTATCAATGCTTTAACCATCGGCGTGTACTTACAATTCATATTCATTTAAGTGTATCCTCGAACTGAGTATGTATAAATAACTATCATTAGAAATCTGATTTGTATAATTTGATAGTATAACACGAAAGATGATTGTTGAACGTATTTGAGCATACATCAAATGGGAAGAAGCTTTTAATTTACGCCCGTCTGCAAGAGAAATCATAAATCTTTTTGGATATCATTGCCTGCATGATGGATTTGGCATTGAAAAGGCATATAAATGCAGTAGTCATTTTACCTGTAGCCAAAGAAATAAATCAATTATATGTTCTCCCATGGCAGAAACTGATCCCCTTTATTTCTCTGACAACAAAATCAAATAGCTGATTAGCATTAAGTATTTGATTTCCATCGGGATGCTGCAAACTAGCTTTAGTAGCAAGCCTTTTCAATGTCCCTGTCGCACCATCTGCTGCGGTCTTGCCATGAGAAGTGGCAAAAAAGTGCCATTCCGCTGGAACATTAAAATCTTCTAAGTGGTGGCAGAGATTAATGAAATTTTTCTGTTTTTATATTGTGCTGAACACCCATCTGAAAAGTACACTATCTTGTTAGGAACATTGGTAAAAGTCTCAGTTAAGAATTGGATCAGCTTTGAAACAAATGTACAGCAACTGTGTCATGCTCTGTATGCTCACTGATGATGACATAGCACTTGTGCTGCAAGCTTCCACCTGGATCTTGATAATAGCATAGAAAGGGATAAACAGTTACAGAGTTGCATGCCAGTGGTATGATTGCACAGCATCTTGAACGACACAGGTGTAATTTTCTGAACAATCAGCAATAACTAAATATTCATTTGATCTCAAATTACTTTTTATGTCCAAAATGAAATTGCTCTGAACTTTTGCAATGAAGTCATGGTACTGGAGCTTTTTCAGCACAGCCATAAATTCATCCAAAAACTCCTCAACAGGTTGCACAACAGTTTTAAGACTGGATCTATCTGTTTGAGTCCATTGCTGGTATTGAATACTGTCCACGACATTATCATCCATAATTGCTAGCAACTTTCCCTGCAATTTTTCAGTTCCAGGGCACTGCTTACATTGACTCATGTAGCAATCTATACTTGGTGGGTTGCACATAATTGCTGCTAAACAGTGCCGATAGTGACAGATTGATTGCTGACTGAATATGGGTAATTTGCTACAATAAACATCAGTTTAGTGTTTTGATGCAAAGTACAAACACAGACAGAATGTATCCCACTACCTCCTGCTAAAACACAATGCTTTGGTCTGCGTGAAGCAAACATGGAAAAACCTACTTTGACATTTGGATGAAGGGTTTTGAAGTGTTCATACAGTGCTTTCAAGCTACACAAAATCAGCCTTTTCTGCACATGTTCTCTCTAGCTTGCCTGTGTCTGTCATGATTGAAACATAGTCCTTCATCCCAGGCATCACTCTACTCATTTCATCACTTAGGTACATCTCCACAATTAACTGCTCTGTTGTTGGTGCAAGACCCCTGCCTAATTTTGGGTTAGGACTAGTGAAAATGCCCTTCTCATGAACAAGTTTATTGTCCTGTCTGACCATATAGTCAGGTGCTCCAAACTCTTTCATTATTTTTCTCACAGACCAGCTTTTGGGTAGAATGGTTTACTAGACACTTAAAGTTTTCTTTCAGCTGTGCAATGATGTCACTTATAGCATCTTGCCCAGATATGTATTCACTTTCACTTCACTCTGCATACTACTTTCTTCTGCAGTGAGACAGTACTGATTGAATCATATTCTTCTGCAGTGATTTCAGCAACAGCTTCCGTAGCAATTTCAACTGTTGCTGCACCTGGAATGTCGAAAACTGCAGCACTTTCACTTGCACTAACTACTATAGGCAACATGTTGGCTTCTCCAGTAGAAGTAGTAGTCACGTCATGTCCAAAGTAGTGTGTAGTGTTGTTGTTCAGAAGAACCACTTGATACAGCTTCTCCTGGCAGCTTGTAGAGCTTTATACGACATGACGGGCAAAGCTTGTGCTTTGTGGTCAGTTTTAACGATGGAAATTTATCTATCAGAAATTTGGAAACGCATCTCAAATTGCGGTTGTACGTTCTCCTTCTGGCATGGCAACGCAGTGGATCACAGCAATATACAAAGAATGATGAGGACATTTTGAACAGGTGAAAATTAAAAGCGCCGAAAAATTACTGCATGGAAATCTTATTTTTATACTCTGGGTACAAATTAAGGCCAGCCGTTTGGCGCATTGTGACCTTTTGTTATGCGGCCCGCGAGTCTTTGTGTCTCAATCACAAAGACTCGCCTAACAAAGCCGCAATGCGCACAATGACTCGCTGCCCGCCTAACAAAAACACGCAACGCTCCTTATAGTACATAGTAAAGGCCTTATAGTTGTGTTCGGGACATAAAAGTAGCTAGCTTAGTATTTTTTCGACCTAATAGCTGTGCAAACTGCAAACATAAATTGCTGTGATACACTGAGTTGCCTTGGTACAATTTCGGATGATGTCACCTCCAATGAACACAGATTTGACAGATACCAGGAACTCCGAAGTTTCACAACTTTAAACCAATCGATGCATCAACAATAGAGGTGAAGAACTATTCCACTAGCTCAAAGACATACAAGAAAAGCTCTAGCGCTGCATGTGTAATGATATTCATCACTCGCGTGGTTTGATTGTATTGTTAGCATCCACTTTGTCACATTAGCTAAGCCTCTAGAATTTGGAAAACACTAACACTTTGACGCAATATAACACAAAAACGCCTTTGCCTTCCATCTTCAATTTTAAACAGTAGCCTGTCAACAGCTGTCTAAATGATTACCAGGAAAAAAAGTGATCGTTTTGAAATAGCTCTGATGAAAATGAATTAAAAAAGTTTTTCAAATTCAGTTTCTACATTGACCATAAAGGGTGGCTATAAACACATAGCCAATGATGTAAGCTATGCATGTACTGAAAATGGTTGCTATATCTGTTACACACGTGGAATTGTTTACTTTTGTGGTCAAAATTTCACACGTTCATATGGGCAGTAAACAAAGACATCAAGAAATTAATTAATTAGGTTTGAATGAACAATGATAGGACTGACTTATAAAATAAAAAAAAGTAGACATAGGTGTGTTGAAGTGGTTAAGAATGACCCTCCTCCATCCCTCCCTCATCCCTTCCTCCTCCTCACTCTCCATCCCCCCTCCCTCCCTCTCTCTCTAACCCCTCCTCCCTCCCTCTTTCTCTAATCCCTCACTCCCTCTCTCTCTCTGATGCCTTTCTCTCTATACAAAGTGTGCTCACCAACAGCACTGATAATTCTTAGATTGTTGCATAAGGTCAGAGTACTGTATCTTGTTGCCATGGTAGTGAATATGAGGGAGGTCTTATCTGTGGATGCAGCCATACATCATGCATCACATCATTTTATCTTTTCATGGTGGGTGGGAAAAGAACATCCTGCTAGAGCATGGTGCAAAGGATGATCTGTCTCGATCTGGGCTTCAAATGGGCTCTTGTGGCACTTGTCAGTTGTCAACTGTTACAAATGTCAATGCCATATTTATTTACCATGTAGTTATTTCTTGCATGCAACATGTACAGCTCATTCTCAGGATATCTCATGTTGAAAAGGAACAAATAATGATAAGGCAAGAACTCTTTCAACAATAGAAACTTGACATTATAGGAATTTTCTTTCAAGCCACACGATTTTATTATCTTAGTGCAATTCCAGCTGCATGCTGTGCATGTATGTTACATACACACATACATAAATACATACATACATACATGCATGCATACATAATAATAATAATAATAATAATAATAATAATATTCCATTGCAACTGTACGCATACATGTCATACACGCACAATACAGTCACGTTTGGGGAGAAGAAACAGTGGGGGACACAAAAATAGTTGTAACGTCCACGCAAGACACCACCACAACACCATATTATTATACTATGCCGTTCGAAACTTGGGCTTTATTTGCTCAGTAGAGCCACGGTGAGCTTTTCTGTTCATATTTTCAAACCAACAATCGTTCAATCTTCTATTTCAACTCCAAACAGCCTTCACACACACTAGGACTTTCTCGTTTTATGAGACGTAACAATGTTGCTGGTCAGTGGTTTGGTAGACGAAATGAAAAAAAAACAACATATAGCTCCAGATAGAGCGCACCACTCAGGAACTGTCTTCTCGAGAAGAGCCGAATAGATCTCAGATGGTAGCGGCATGACGGGGCCAGCGAACAAACCACTTTACACGTGGCAGCGTAGTAATAGGAACGGGGGCAAGGGAGAAAATCCAATGCCATGAGCCGACCATCTACGCGCCACGCGGATGTACATACATACATACATACATACAACACACATGCACATACATACATACATACATACACACTCACATACATACACATACATACATACATACTCACATACATACATACATGCATACATACATACTCCCAGACATGTACACACCCACACAGTTGTATTATGGATATGTGTGTATGTCTATGTATGTATGTCGTATATGTACGAATGTATGCATGTATGTATGTATGTATGAAAGTATGTATGTATTGTGTATGTCTGTATGTGAGTGTGTATATGTATGTGTGTATGTGTTTGTGAAGATTAATGTCTAAATCAAAACGATAATATTCTGTCGTGAGCAGTAGCATACTAAAACGTGCATGTGATGCAAACTATACATAGTTGTTCCGTGGAAAATGACTATGACTTTACAAAATGCTTCCCCCTCTCCTTCCCTCCCCTCCCACCCTTCTTCCCTCCCTTCCTCATCATCCTTTCCTCCCTCCCTCCTCTTGATCTCTGACCACCTCCCTTCCTACGCCTTTCTCTCTATGTCTAAAAAGTGTAAGTGTGTGTGTGCGTACTTGCATGCATAAAAATATTATGCATGGTGCATCCTATATACAATGTCAGTTCATCACATTTTTATAATTGAAGGTTACTGTGGAATTGACAGTCTCTTGGTAAGGTCTATAAAGCACTTCAAACCATTTTGGAAAGGTTTGTCATCCCCATTAACAAGTTTGTAAAAAATGGTTGGAAAGTCCAGAATATTGGCTTTAAGTCTTTTGTCTCTTTCAGCCCTTTGTCCATCTTCAAGAAGATCTGTACCAAAGTGGCTGAAAATAGTAAGCTGTCCACCTAAAGAATGATACTGCTGCACAGCTTGTTCTGGACTTGGAATGATGTCTTCATTAACTGGTGAGGTATTATAGTTGCTTTTCATCCTATTCAAAGGAGTTCCTTTCCCTTGAATAAAAATATTTTATTAAAATGTACATCAGTACACTATACCTGGAAGACAATGATAGCCCACTGCCATTGAAGTACCAATCCTGATCACTTGTAGTGTAAACCAAGAAACACCATGCTCCATTAGAATTGGTCTATGTAAGAATTCACATTTACTTACTGATGTCTAAATGCACGCATGTAGCACTCACCTGAACATTAAGGCAGACCAATTCTAATGAAGCATGTATCTGGGAACAAGTGAGGGTAGACCAAGGAAAAGAATGGTGCTTAATGCTCCATGTGCAAGAGGTACTCGCTAAGTACAGAAGAGATGTAAGCAAACCACCTCACCGACAAACAACATCTAAATTGGTATGTTACATACTGTTACTTGTACTTGTGTCTTAACTTGACTATTAATATAGAATCATACTGTGGAACGATTCTGGCCAAAAATTAATTGCAGAGTAAATTACCCTGTCAAAGCTTGCTTGGTAGATATGGAGGAAAAGGGAGACTTTGATATTGATGATGAGTTACAAAAGTTCTGTGTTTCTTGGTTTACACTACAAGTGTAAACCAAGAAACACAGACACGGGCTAGAAGTAAAAGATTCATTTGGCACACAAGGTTAGTATATATGGCCGTTTATATACGATTTACTACATGTATATGTCTTCAAATAGGTTTGAAGTTTTAATTGGAAAGTGAACGCTCGCAAATTTGTAGCTGTTCCTGAAGAATCACTTGGAAAACCTGCCAAAATGCTGCGAGCAGGACAAATTGCGGGTTTAGATGCTTCGCCACAGGCAGTACCGTGCAATGATTGTTGCCGTGACATTGTCGATGATATGAAAAGAAAACTGGATTTGACATTTAAAGTAGCTGCTGGGACGAAGATACCAATAGGAATAGGTTTGCAGAAGTTACTCGCTGATGGTTTCAAGTGCAAAATCTGCCAAAGTGTTATTAAACTCCCTGTCATAGCTTCAAACTGTTGCAAGCAGCTACTAGGCTGTGATGCCTGCATTAAGACGTGGTATCAGGATAGTCCCATCACAAAAAATTGTCCCGAGTGCAACAAAGGGGATTTCCGGAAACAATGCAGCTGCACGGACTCTATGAGCTGCTTCTGGCAACTAAAGATTTAGTTGATGACATTTTGGATGATGCTATATCTGTTGATAGTGACTAACATACATGAGCGCTGTGTATACACGCATGCAACTTTTATGTATGCATTTCTGCTGATCAAAAATTGTATCCAATGAAAATTCGTCTATACATGCATGCATGTATGCATATCTGCTGATCAAAAATTGTATCCATTGAAAATTCAATGCAGGGTGATACAAGGGAGTGCTCACATATACAATACAAATTTGATTGTATATGTACCAGTATAATCTCATATTTAAATCCATTCAATATTAACTAGCAAGTTTTGCATCCGAGTTAGGTACACATCTTTGTGGCGTTGATGATCTATGCTACAGATTGTGTCTGACACGGCCTACAGCCCTTAGACTGTTGTCTCCGGGAACGAACCTTTGTATACTATAGCGTTGCATGATGGAAATTGGCAGGCACATTCAATCACATCGACATTTAGGTGTGTCGACTTACCCAAAGCCGCCAACTATCCCCAATGATACCTGAGATGCATAACTACTTATAATGGCCAAGGTTAACAACATATTGAACATAGACGTTGCTTTCTGGGAAGCTTGGTCGGGTGTACATAACTTTGTATTACTCATAAACACAACACTGATTAAGAAATGACCTAAATAAAATAGCAAAGCCAAAAAATTTACTCCACAGGACAAAAGTCACAAATTCAAATGCTTAGACACTAAACTATAATAGATACGTTTCATCTGTAGATCATGTAAATTGCTAATGTCAACCGTTACCAAGGTATAAATGATGTGACAACCAAAACGTGACTTGTAGCCCCGGGGCGGTCTCCCCTATATAATCATTGCTTATGTAATCGCCATAACTACAACTTTCAGTCAACATTATTACAACTTTCAGTTTCAGTTTTTGCAGCATATAAGCCAAAGTCAGTGTTACAATGGGGGAACTATTAATAACATGACTAATATAATGATATACAATATGAATCAGTGCAGAGGAGCATGAGGACATGTAATATGTATGCATTTATGTACTAGGTGTGTATTGTGGGCGGGTCGATGTTACAGGGGTCGCATGATACACTCGTGCCGTGTAGTGTTGTTGCGGATTTGCTGACTAGAGAAAGGATCGTTGTGCAACCAAATCCCCGAGCCTTGACAATGCGCTGTATGCGAAACATGGTGTCAGGAGTGGGATCCTTTCTCTAATGCAGTGGCAGTGAGTGGAAATGGAAAAATATCTGGCGCCCGAAGCTATTGGAGAGGGGGAACTCTCTGACCAATGGTTACGCTTCAAAAGAGAATTCGCCCAATTCTTAGTAGCAGTGGGTAAAGAGGATGCCACCGAGCAGGTAAAGCTGGCAATATTTTTGAGAATTGTCGGCCCGAGAGTGAACGATTTGGTCGAGACAATGAGGTTTGAGGGAAACGAAGATGGCCGCAAATTTGAAGTGGTATCCAGGAAGCTGGATGGTCTGTGTGCAAGAAGGTCGAGCAAACACGTTATCCGAGACAAATTCTTCCAGCTCAAGCAAGACGGGAAGAGTGTAGATCAGTTCGTTATGGAACTAAGAAAACAGGTCAAAGATTGTCAGTTTGGGGATCTAAAGGATGATCTCATGCTGTACGTTCTGATCAGAGGTGTGGACAATGAAAGAATGCGCAGGAGGCTGTTCGAAACAGAGAACTTGGACTTATCGAAGGCAATACGTATGTGCCAGAGTATGGAAGCGATGGCAGATGACTTGCAATGCCTGGCAGGAAAGAAGGTGGAGGCAAGTGAAGGTGTGGCAGCGGTGAGAACTGTTCCAGCGAAGAGAATGAGTAGACCAAAGGAAAGACTGCCAGGTGACCAAGAGGTTGGAGCACCGTTGTGTTCTCGCTGCGGGCGATCGCATAAGCCTAGACAATGCCCAGCTTATGGCCAGAGGTGTAAGAAGTGCCAGGGGTTCAACCATTTTGCAAGTGTTTGCAGAAAAGGGAGCAGTGCGCACCTGGTAGAGGAGGAAAATGTTACTCCAACCAGGTCGGATGAAGAAGTATTGATGATTGCAGTGGAAAAGGTGGGCAAGAAGCTGTTGGCTCAAGTGCCCTTCCGAGTCAGTGGGTGTACTCAGGTGATTGTGTGCCAACTGGACACTGCAGCCTCTTGCAATATTCTGTCACTGTCGGACCACAGGAAGCTGGGAAGCTTGCCGACCAAAGAAAGTAGGACTACTCTCACGATGTATGATGGGACCGTGAGGAAGTCCCTGGGGCGGTGTCGAGTCCAGGTACATAACCGGCAGGAGAAGCCGATGTGGTTGGAGTTTGAGTTGTTAGAGACGAAGCATCCTACTCTGTTGTCACTTGATACATGCCTGAACCTGCAGCTGTTGTCTTATGAAGCCGAATCAGTATGCATGGCGGAAGCAACTCAGAGCCTAACAAAAGAGACGATACTAAAGGACTACAAGGACCTTTTCAGTGGAATAGGGGCCCTGCCAGGTGTATATGACATTGAGCTGGATGACTCAGTACCCCCTGTCCAGAACCGACCTTGCAGGATTCCCCACACCATGAGAGCTGCAGTCCAAGAGAAGTTACAAACCATGGAGAAGGATGGTTGGATCGCCAAGGTTGACACACCCACAGAGTGGATAAGTAACCTTACGGCTGTGTGGAAAGCAGACAAGGCTCAGGTCAGAGTGTGTTTAGATCCTTGCGACCTGAATAGAGCCATCAAGAGAAGCCATTTTAACATGCCGACCCTGGATGATGTGCTGCCCACATTAAACAACGCCAAGGTCTTCAGTTTGTTAGACGTGAAGGATGGTTCATGCATGTTAAGCTGAGCGACCGTTCCAGTTTCCTGACCACCTTTTGGGGTCCCACATGCCGGTACTGCTGGCTGAGACTGCCATTTGGCATTTCGTCGGCACCTGAAGAATTTCAGCGGAGACTGCAAGCAGCGTTGTACGACTTGGAAGGAGTAGCAGTAGTGGCAGACAATGTTCTGGTGGTTGGGAAAGGCGACACTATGGAAGAGGCCCATCATAATCATGATGAGGCACTGATACAGTTACTCGTGCGAGCTCGCAAAGCGAACATCAAGTTCAACAAGGACAAGATGCGACTGCTCATGTCTGAGCTGCTCTACATAGGTCACCGGATATCAGGAGACGGAGTGAGGCCAGACCCATCAAAGGTGTTGGCTATCCAGAACATGGCTACCCCAAAGTCAACATCAGAGGTTCGGAGATTCTTGGGAATGTGCAATTACCTAGCAAGGTTCATCCCAAACCTCTCCTGGGCCAGTGAATCACTCAGACATTTGACAGAGGGCAATGTGGAGTTCGCATGGGGACCGGATGAGCAAACGGCATTTAGCAACATCAAGGACCAGATTAGCAGTGATCAGCTTCTGGCGTTCTATGATGTTAAGAAGCCAGTGGTGATACAGTGTGATGCCAGCACGGAAGGACTTGGAGCCACTCTACTGCAGGAAGGCCGACCCATGGCATCAGCATCCAGGTCTTTAACCAAGAGCGAGAAGAACTATGTGGCAATCGAACTGGAATGTCTAGCGATAGTTTTTGCCTGTCGCAAGTTCGACCATTACATCTATGGGAAAAGGACAAAGGTGGAGACAGACCACAAACCATTGGAAGTCATCACTAAGAAGTCCCTTTTGTCAGCACCACGGCGACTACAGAGGATGCTATTGGCACTGCAGAGATATGACTTGGATGTTATTTATAAGCCAGGAGAGCAACAAGTCATTGCAGACACTTTGTCCAGGCTGCCGGCAGAACAACCACAGGCTGAAGAGTTGTCACCACAAGAAATATTCCAGATAGCCTCAATGCAAGAGGAGGCCCAGGAACTAGAGGGGATAGAGGAGCGGGAATTTGTAAGAGTGAAAGACCAAAGATTGGAAGAAGTGAAGAAAGCTGCAGCAACTGACCCAGAGCAGCTAGCACTGAGTCAGATGATTGGACGGGGTTGGCCCTCTAGTATTCGAGAAGTGCCATCCTTGGCCAGGAAGTACTGGACATTTCGCGAGGCGTTGGTGATGCAGGATGGAGTAATCTATAAAGGTGGCCAAGTTGTAGTACCAGAATTGCTCCGGGCAAACTATCTGAGACGGCTACATTCAAGCCACTTGGGCAGTCAGTCAACCCTGCGACGAGCTCGAGATGCAGTGTACTGGCCGAATATGGCAGATGACATTTCCAAGGCAACGGCTGAATGCCCTATCTGTGAGCAGGACAGCCCGGCACAGGCAAAGCAGAGCCTCCTGGTTCATGAGATACCTAAGGAGCCGTGGGGCAAGGAGGGAATGGATCTGTTCTGTTGCAGGGGAAAAGATTACCTGGTTGTTATCAACTATCTGACGGACTTCTTTGAGGTGGCAGAGCTACCCAATACTTTGGCATCTGCGGTGGTGAACGCTACAAAGCAACAGTTTGCTAGACATGATTGTCCACACGGATGGTGGGCCCCAGTTCATGTCCAAGGAGTTCCGGTGTTTTGCGAAAGCTTGGGAGTTTCAGCACACTGTGTCATCCCCTTACAATAGCAGATCCAATGGCAAAGCAGAGTCTGCTGTAAAGATTGCATGCAAAAAAACTGTTTAAGAGGAGTCCTGATCCCTATCTGGCCTTGTTGGAGTGGCGCAACACGCCCACCATTGGGATGCAAGCAAGCCCCAGTCAACGTTTGTTGGCCAGGCGAACCAGGGGAATTATGCCGACACGTAGGGCTAAATTGGAGTGGGAACCTCAAGATGGTATGTGGGAAAAGAAGATTAAGAGACAAGGGCAGATACAAGCTCAACAAGAAGGCAAGGGCCGGAGTTTGGCACCACTGAAGAAGGGAGAACCTGTCTTAGTACAGGACATGCAAGCAAGGAAGACCCAGTGGATGAGGGGACACTATCTGGAACGACTAACAGATTGATCTGAAATCGTGGAGGTCGATGGGAGATTACTGCATAGAAACAGGCAGTTTCTAAAACCAACACCAAATGCCCCACAGGTGCCATTGAAGGAAGTATGTCAGGCACCTGCTTCTGAGCAGTTGTTGCCTGGGGAATCAAGGTCTGTGCCACCCGAAGGAGCGGCACCTAGTAGTCCCGCTCAGTCACAAGCGAGTCCCATAGTGCAGGAGGCGGAACTTGAGAAAGAGATACCGAAGGGGAACACAGTTACATCGGCAGTCCAAACAAGAAGTACAGCCAGTGTTTTGCCAGCATCCCCTGGGGTGACAACTACAACCCGATGTGGACGGCTCGTTCGGAAGCCGGCTCGCTACCAGGACTTTATTGAACACTAGCTGCCAGAATTCATGCTGTTTTAAATAGGGCAGGAGATGTTTGGGGTGTGTATTGTGGGCGGGTCGATGTTACAGGGGTCGCGTGATACACTCGTGCCGTGTAGTGTTGTTGCGGATTTGCTGACTAGAGAAAGGATCGTTGTGCAACCAAGTCCCCAAGCCTTGACAACGCGGTGTATGCGAAACAGAAAGGAATCCCTGTCACATGCACCCAAAGCTTCAAGAAGAGTTATAGAAATTTCACTTTTTTCCCACTCTACCTTTATGTTCATCCATAGTCCCTTCCACCTTCTTACTTCACTTCCAAGGGATTTAGGGTATTGGAGGTCTTTCTCCATTTTAAGTATATCATTGATGTATTCATCCAGATTTACAGAAGTGTCTAGAAATAAAGATGGCACAAGAGAACGGAGACCACGGACAGGGCGATCTTCTCCATTAAACCTTTGATCCATCTGAGCAGAGAGGTTGTCAAGAAGTGGGATGGTAAGAAATCTCTTGTAGTGCTCTTCTACGCTGTCACTGGGAGTATTACTCCTATTTTGCCACTGCCACAGCTGGAACAACCACTGCCACTGGTACTGATGGAACAACCACTGTCACTGGTATTGCTGGAACAACCACTAGTGCCACTGGTACTGCCGGAACAACCACTGTCACTGGTACTGCTGGAACAACCACTAGTGCCACTGGTACTGCCGGAACAACCACTGTCACTGGTACTGCTGGAACAACCACTAGTGCCACTGGTACTGCCGGAACAACCACTGCCACTGGTACTGCTGGAACAACCACTAGTGCCACTGGTACTGCTGGAACAACCACTGCCACTGGTACTGCTGGAACAACCACTAGTGCCACTGCTCACTGAAGACATGTGCTTCTCTGCAAGTCCACATAAATAATCAGGATATTCGAGCGATCTAGAATGAATATAATTAAATACAGGAGCCTGGTCATGGTGAGACAGTGCTAGAGTCAGAGTACTGCCACAGCTCACAGTACCATGGGACAGTTGTGAAGGAAACCACTAATGCAATTACACACCACGTAATTGTCCTTGGTCTAGACAAATAAATACTGTATAACCAAATACCCAGAATATCTCATTACACTTCAGTTTATACAAATAATCAATTAGACAAACCTCTTCCAAAACGTCATGATATTGCCTTGCCGTTTGTTTGCTCGCACAGCTGCAGTTTCAGCCATCTTTACTTTGCAATAATTCTTAATTGTTACCAATGATAATAATTAAATTATTCATTGCGGGGGGTAGGGGGGGGGGGGGGGGGGGGGGGGGGGGGGGGTTTGCAACCCTTGCCCCTTGGATCCGCCACTGCGTATAAATATTGTACTCGTAAGTAATCTGGCGTAGCATACACTCCGCAAATGAACGTTGCCGTGCTACGCCAGACTAGCGTGTAAGTGTGTCTCATTTTTGCTGCACCATGGCCACGCATCAAACGTTGAAGCTGGTTGATATTTCTGTTAATCGCTGCAAGATTCCCGCTGGCTGGCATCTGCAGATCTATTACGGGCTTCCGGTCACACGACTCAGTCTTGGACAAACTCTTGGCTACCTCAGCAATTTGAGCTTCCATGCACTGTACTTGCCATGGCCAGATGCACGGAGGACCTTACACAATATGCACGTGATCGGTCTTTAGATATAGACTCATTACTGCATGCACCACTCCGACACCATGTACTATCGGCCTACTGCGTACGTACATATAAGTAGAGAACACTGTTTGCATTCCTGTGCTGCGTGTGAATCGGTGAATTACATCATAGATAGTAGACTTTACTATCTATGATTGATTACACGCAGGAGCTCGCTGGACTTTTTACTCTTTCAGCAACAGTTCACAGAAAGGTGGAATTGTCTTTGATATGGGCTCAGGTTGCTATGTGTAAACTTGCAGACCTTACAGTTGTGGCTAGATAAGAACCCCACCCCATCTGCAGTTTAGGTATACAGCATATCGAGAAATTGGTGGTCAAAAAGGATTACGCGGTATTCGGTCATTGCGTAATTCCATGTCCATAGAAAATGTATAGACGCATTCAGAAAACTGCAGCTAACTGCAGAAAAAACCCAACCATTGACTAGCTGCTCTTGGATTTGCAATTTGGGGACTAGTTGACATATTTTGTGTAGTTTTTCGCAACTTAAGTACCTCCGCACTTCCACATTAATTATGCAAGGTTTCCAATGTCCATTCTCATTTCCTTATTCAGTCATCAATAGTTTCCAAACCAAATGATATTTTCCTTACCTGCTCACGGATTACGTAATCAATGCACTTATTTATCATTATTTTTTCAGAGCTTAGGGCCTTCAAATTCTCTTGAATGGTTAGTGAGATACACCCCACATTCAATGTGCCTACCACGATCATCACGTGCCACCCTACGTCAGTCAGCCGTGCCCAGACCTGGTTGATGTTATATTAATGACCAATGAGGTACTGACCCCTTGTAAGAGTGGGCACTAATTGGGATTTATGTTGCAAAGACGGAGGTGGCAATAACACAGAGGAGTTTGCCACTCATAGAATCGACACAGGAGTGCCTGGGCATGACAACCAACCAGTCTTCTTACGGAAGCATCTTGCAAGTCTCAGAGTCCTAGGTTAGCATGAACGTGACACCATAGATACTCCTATATCATGCATGCTCCATTCCCCAATGACACTTCACATATTGGGTTGCGTCATCTGTTGTGCACGCCACTGTCATCAACTCAACCCTACAGCCACATACACATACAACTTCCACATCACAACCACATAGCACATCCATGAACTTCTACCACAACTGACTGTAATACACACACACACACACAGAGCGAGGGCCAGAACAAATAGTTAATTTAGCAGGGTGGGCCCACACACCTGCATGGAAAAAACCTCTGTGGGAAAACCCAGTGGGAAAAATCCACACAGTAGGAAAAAGACCAATCAAGAACAGCTCACAAACAAAACAAAACAAACAATACAATGTTCTGTCGCCACCCTCCTCCAGTGACAAGACTTCATGATGTTCGGAATGTTGTCGTCTGTGTAACCTTTTCGTCTGGTAACCTTTTCTCAACTCTGCATTCTAATCCACCACCACACATCTACACCAATAAACAAGAAGAAGAGGGGGGGGGGGGGGGGGGGGGGGGGGGTACAGCAGCAATGCACCCTCGTACAGACGCCTAGATTGACCCAAACTGCAACCCCAGACACTATATACCAAACTACACGTGGCCAACTATGCGTACGCATCTCTAACACCTACTCAACAGCTAAGCACATGGAGCTATGTGCAACATACTTCACCCAACCAACATTCTCTTACCTCACTCCCACCCCTAACATCACACTATCTAACCATTGGTTCATTACACTTCGCCCTATTCATATAGGAGCTTATTTTCTGTCTAATTCGTACCTCAAACGACAGAAAAGTGTATTTAGACTGGAAGGGATTGGAAACCGCGCACGTGCGCCATACATTTCAATAGAACGTAGCGGGGACACTCCTGGCAGTTGCTAATTGGTTAGTCTGGCACCTCGCCCCTGAAAAGTTTTTGGTCAAGTACGCAAGAGGCAAATAAGAAGAGTAGTAAAAGGTAGCGCACGAACTGTGGATCACAAAGAAGTATTTTTTTTAATACTCCATTCCTAGAAGAAGATATTAGACTTAAAGCGCTCCATGTCTAGAATTAAACTCACCGGTACTACGCCCGAACAAAGCGACGTAAAGGTACGGCGTTACGATAGGCAGATTGAGCACTGTGTTTTACATACCACAGTATAGTTTTTGTGACATGAATGCGTCGTACTCGATATAAAAAAAAAAAAAAAAACTTACTTTTGACTAGGTGTGATACTCACCGGTATAGCGACCGTAGCTTTGT
Organism: Ephydatia muelleri; assembly: GCA_013339895.1. Classification (NCBI taxonomy): domain Eukaryota; kingdom Metazoa; phylum Porifera; class Demospongiae; order Spongillida; family Spongillidae; genus Ephydatia; species Ephydatia muelleri. Next base: position 4,076,435 of record JABACO010000012.1, on the reverse strand, counting down.
CGTAAAAATTCTGAAAACTTGACTACCAGATAGCCAGAAGAAAAATATGTGCCAACGGATAGTTAGTTTGCCGTCTGTGCGTTTTCTACGACCAAAAAAAAATCTAAAAGCTAAGCCTTTCTTTAATTCGCGCGCAATTTTTGCCCTAGAGCGACCCCCTAGAGATAAAAATTATTATGCTTTATCTCAATGCAGAATGTGTGACAAGAGTTCAGAGACTGACCCAGTGTCGCACAAAACACTCAAACTTGTTGTCTGGGGAAAAGATGTCTGTGTATCAAGCTTCCATAGATATTCCACCACATCCACTTATGGTACTTATTGTTGTTAAGCACGTAGTTCGTAACACTGACACAGTACTATACCCTCAACAGGTATCTATTCCTTTCCAAGTCTTGTCCATGGCTCCAGTTCCTACTTTAGATTGTCTTCAGCTTCGTGCCATTTTATCCGTAAAGGCCTGGGGACTTGAACTGCCAGGACTGTTGTCAGTTGTTGATTGGTGTTAATAGTTGGTCTGGTTTCCAATCCCTTCCAGTCTAATATCTATGGTGACACGTACATGATTACAGTAGCTACGTCCGTAATAGGCTAAATGGTTGTCTAAGTGTAATATACCGGAGCGTTAAGCAGGCCCGTAGCCAGGAAGTTAGGTGGGGGGATCGATTAATACTTCTGAAAGCATTTATCCGGGGGGCCAAATACGACGGGGGGGGGGGGGGGGGGGGGGGGGGGGAGAGGGGGGAGGGGGAGGGAAGTCCGTCAGGTCCCCCTCGCGTTTAGCGGGCCAAATACGAAAAGCGAGACACATTCGGCCTTATTTTATAAGTGCCATAACTAGAAGAGGCGGAACTCTAATTAGGGGGGGATCCCCCCCCTGTCTATGGGCCTGATAAGAGCTTACACATATAGATCTCTATAAACTATCTACATGTATGGTAACGTCTGGTACAAACGGTGGAAGCATCAAATGTACAATAGCACGCACTTCATTGACCTTTCCCATTGGAAAGTAATGCCTTATAAAAGATTCCGCACTTTTAACTTTGCAACAGTTAGTCCGACTTTAAGTTGAGGTGCATATAATTTGTGTCAACTTTAACATTTGAAAACTACCATGTTTTCTCTGCCCCATATGTGTATGTACATGCATGTACATGTATATGGGACAGTTTCCACGAAAACGGCCCATCACATATAATTATTATTTTATACGTGACTGTATAAAAATTAATGTTATAAAAATTCTTTTCATTATAACTTCCGAATGATTAATGCTATCGACTTCCTATTTTCAACACTTCATACCACACCATTTCTCAATGGTAAAATACATTTTGGGGGCCATGCACTTGACTGTGCAAGTATCACAACATCCAATACCCCACCGGGTTCAAACCTACCATAACTTTTGATAGGAGTAATCAAATCGCTTCAAATTCGGTTTGTAAATAGAGAGGTCCCTACATGCACATTTTCCCACTTGATATAGCGGGACACAATTTGCCACGATAGGTAGAGGAACCTTTCTACCCTCTACCCACAAACCGAATTTTAAAAGCGATTTGATTACAGGAGAACCGAAAGGTATTTGGCGGGTTTGAACGTAGTGGGGTATCTCACATTGCAATACCCCAAAACATATTTCACCATACAGAAATGGTGTAGTATGAAGTGTTGAGAAAAAGAGTCAATAGCCTTAACCGTTTGGAAGTTATAGCGATTGAAACGCAAGGGAATTTTGAGGGGCAATTTTGTTGGAAAGTGTCCAATATGTGTGCATACATGTATGTGTATGCACATGTATATATGTGAAAATTCTATGTTCTTGACCTTCATATCTCTCAGCCTTGTAGAGACTCACTGATGGAAAAACCATGTGTGTAGCTATGTTGGTGATTCAGTGTCAGCTCTCTTGACCTATTCGGCATGCTCCCGCCTGAAAGAGTGCTGCAAGATGTAAAATAGGCTAGTCTAGTTGAACTTTGATTTAGGAGTATTGGAGTTAATGATACATTAGTGTGTGCTTAATTGTAGTCATTCCAGTATTTCACCACAGGCCTATTGCTTTCTGGCCACTTAATTATATGTAAGCTTTTGTTTTAAGTAATGAATTGCTTCCGAAGGTGATAAAAAGATCTTGTTAGGACTGATGTTTGTTTTACATGTATGGGACACAAATATAAGGCATAGTCTCCCCGTCTGAAGTAATCTCTGTGGATGCTATCACAGCCTCACCCGTCCACCAAAGAGTACTGTCAAAGGAACTAGAGGACCACCAGTTCTCATTGTTGTTGAAAGCATCATCACCTGCTGACTTGGCTGCTCTCTGTGTCAGCGCCTCATGCTGCATCCTGGCTACTGGTCACACCTCCTAATCTTGACCTGAACTTTGATCCCAATGAACTGTAATTCTCCATCCAATGGTGGCTAGGGATGGACACAGCTAGAGGCTCCTCATGTTCTTTGTGCCCTGGCACTACTACCTGTAAACAGGGTGGTGATGTTGTCCAGTGCCCAGCCATTGAATCACATATATGTAACAATGAGTAAACAAGCACATACATGTAATACATGTACGTTGTGTGTGCAAGGGTCAAGCATTTTAATAAAAGATGATGGTGCAGGGACTGATACAGAAAACAAAAGATAGAGGCAGCAAAAACTGTTAGTCATTTTGCAACCACCGCTATGATGGGTGTGGCCTTAGGAAGAACAGTATCAAGTTTTTGAGGGGTGACTCTTTCATTGAAAGGGCAGCTGATTCTGACAAGAGAGTACATTCAATTTCAGTGATGGATCCAGGATTTCCAGTTTGTGTGTGTGTGTGTGTGTGTGTGTGTGTGTGGGGGAAACAAATGACCCATGCCCACGTCCTGCTCCAGCTGGGGTATGGGGGAGTGGCTGTAAGCTCCTCCATAGGGTCTAGGGAAGAGCACATTACATTGTACTTCGACATGAACCCATATTTCAACAAGTCAAAGAGTACAGTACATGTACACAGATAAAGCCCATTACATAGAGGTGTAGCTCCTCCCATGGATGTGAGATAAGATAACCACAGGCAATACCACTTACAACCACACACACACACACACTCTCCCTCACAAGTAGTCCAATCTTCATGTACATCCAGAAGGCACATATCAGTACTGACCTGTTGGAGTCATGAATGTTTGGGGCAGTATGCTCCACTAGCAGAGAGGAGAGTTGTAGGAGAAGGATGCACATGGGGTCCTGGGGAAGAGTGCCAAGGTATGACCGTATATAGTCTAGGCATATTGAGTGGAGTACTCACCGAGGAGCCAAAGGACTTGTCAGGGTTAATGGTATGTTTAATTTTGCCAGATATGTCCCTGCTGGTGTACATGTACATGACTACAGGAGGACAGGAGAAGGGAGTGAAGGGAGGGAGGGAGGGGGGAGGGGGGAGGGGGAGGGAGGGGGGAGGGAGGGAGGGGGAGGGAGGGGGGGAGTAGGTGAGGACAGGAGGAGGGGAGGAGAGGTATAAGAGCAAAGAAAGATGGAACACAAACTAAGTGATTGAAGTGTACACAATGTACCTCAGCATGGCTGGCATGCACATCTGATGACGCCCAACACCACGTTCCAACTGGAGTGCAGTGCCTGTGGGTGTGACTGGAGGACCTGTCCAACAGATAACGTACTGAGCATATACATGTACCATGCACACTGTTATTTGAGCATGTTGCACACAGTAGCAGAGAAGACATACATGTACATGTACAAAGTGAAGGGGAGGAGGCTGGTGGTGTTGTAGCTGATCACAGTAAGGGGCAGGACACCCGCCAGAGCACCATTGCAATACAAACTGAAGTTGATGAGGATGCCATTACTGTGAGTTGGCAAGTTCCAAGACACAATGACGTTGGTGGAGCCCACATTCTGCACCAACACAGCATCAAATCCATCCAGTGCTGGGGGAAGGAGGGGGAAGAGGATGACATCACATGCACACAATGACATCACACATACATGTACATGTACATGTATACACAGTCAGTGACACACAAATACACACGCACACACAATCACACACACCGAGGTACCATTCAGGAGGGGATAAGACACATGCTGTAAGGGGTTGCAAATGCCATATCTGCTCGACGTGCTGGGAAATCCCTCAAAGTAGACTTTCATGGTCAGCAGTGGGACAATCGCGGCAGTGATGGCCGCCGTGTGCACCGTATCCATGGTGACGTAGAAGGTATTGGAGGCCTGCTCAAACAGTACCACGTGCCCCTGGCCATCACAGAGGCTACTGCCCACAGGAGGGGACTGCACCACACTCGCACCGACGTACAAGCTCAATATGACCGATGAGTTCTGAAGCTCACAGTGTGCCACTGACCATCGTTGAAGGTTCTGGTACTGTTGGATTCAACGACAGCTGGTCCAGAGCCCACATCAAATATTAACCATGGCAACCCGCCATGAAGCTTCACCCCCAGGAAGTCAGTCATTACACTGTTGATCTGGTAGAAGAGAATGCCGCTGGGGTTGTAGGTATGGAACTGGACTGTGGCCTGGTTAATAAAACCACAAAGGAACATGTGCCCGCTGAATGTAGCCAGGCCCCTACCGTCGAAGGAGGTGCCCACATCGCTGACTGGGACTTAAGGCTGGGGACTCGATGGTGCAAGGTGTAGGCAGTGATGACACTAGTCGGGTTGGAGGAAAGCATTCCATTGGAGGGACATGGAAGAGGAATTGGTATTGAGGATGAGGGGGGAGCTTGGCCCATGCTAGGGTATGAGAAAGATACAAAGTGGTTGTCAAATGACCACTTGGGGCTTTGTTGAATATAATTGAACACATAACACATAACCCACACACACATCATGTGCACATGGCACACATGCATGCAAATGCTGCTTGTGTCTGCTATGTGTACAAACTGAATGCTGACGGCCATTTTCTTTACGCAAGGCAGGATGAGAAGGCCATAAAACATGTACCTACAACACCAAATCATACACATGTACATGTACCTGCAACACAAACAACATCTACACACATACATGTAAACACACACCCACACACACACATACACATGTGCACATGCACACACACGCATCACACACAACACACACACAAACACACACACAACCCACACACACACACACACACACACACACACACACACAGGTCCACATACACAACGTATACGTACCACTATCCAGTGTTGTGACATTGGCAACACCACCAGTCTGACATCCAGCTGTGGTGCATGCTGCTTCCACAAAGCTGTACTGCATTGACGGCTGCAGGACACTGGAGGTAGTGAGAAGGACGTTCCCCAGTACAGAAACAGCTTACACATTGTAGGCTGTGATGATCCCACTGGGAACTGAGGGGTTAAACTGCATCACATTGACAGAGGAAGAGGAGAGTGCCAGAAGCTGAGGGCTTGGAACCCCCCAATGGTGCTGTGAAAGGGACCAAGATGTGACAACTATAAACAAATACACATGACAGTGTGCATGTACATGTACATGTATGTGAGTATGTGTGCGAGTGATACATGTGTGAATGTGAGTATGCATGAATACATATGTTCACACACACATACACACACACACACACAAACACACACACGTGCCTCACATTGATTTTCATTGCAATACAGAGGGTGTGGCACCTACATGTACTTACACAGCATGCGGCGTGAGCGGGGCTACAAATACAAGTGGTGGTCACAATAAATGGGTGGGGTATATATAATAATCGGAGATCAAACACTTCCAAAGGGTGGGGTTTCCCCAAGAAAGGTGCCCCCCCCCCCCCCCCCCCCATCATACTGAATCAGCAGGCCGTTAGTGCAATCACAGCGTTCAGAGCAGTAACATTGGGAGCAGCCTGGGATGTGGGCATGGCTTGTAATGTCTTCAAGCTGCTGGAGTTGCTTTGGCCACACCCACCGGATGTGCAGGCCTGTACTAGTATGTATGCTGTAAACAGTTGTGTATGGTATTGGACAGGGCAGGGATTTACCACTCCCACCCCCTATCCACCCCCTGGTTTGCCCCTAATTTGAATAACCCAGGGAGAAGGCCAACAGTATACCATATCCACACTCAACAAGGCCAACAGTATAGGGAGAAGGCCAACAGTATAGGGAGAAGGCCAACAGTATAGGGAGAAGGCCAGCAGTATAGGGAGAAGACCAACAGTATAGGGAGAAGGCCAACAGTATAAAGACAAGGCGAACAGTATAGGGAGAAGACCAGCAGAACAGGGAGAAGGCCAACAGTCTAACAATAAAGGAAGAAGACCAACAGTATAAGGAGACGGGCAATTAACGGTTCGGGAGTAAAGGGAGAAGGCTACCACTGGTTACAGTACAGGGAGATGTCCACCATTATAGAGAGATGGCCAACTGTACTAGTATAGGGAGAAGGCCATATCTACTCCTTCCAAGATATGCACATAGAGCCGAACACTACCCACTGCCGAACATACCCTACGCTACTAATCGTTAAACAATCAACGCTTACGTCATGGTGGGTCTGGGTACGAGACTACTCACATTTCCAGTGCAGTCGATAATTGTATCGCTACAATTACAGTTACCATTTAGTTTATAACCGTTAACCCCCACTCACGGGTGTTTCATTGCATTGAAAAAATGGACATTAGGTCTCGTCCCCACTTTTACCTACGTAACAAGTAACTAGACCCTCATTATCGCATGGCATTGGAATTTGGCTTATCTTTTGTAATCCGTTGAAGGTAAGCGCAGTACAGGTGAATATCTGTGTTATGCACACTTCGAGGACTCAAACGGCATAAAATTTATTATTTTTATGCAAATATACGCCATGATACCGGCCTGTGACTAATAGCGCTCCATTTAGAGTGCTTGGTTTCAAAAAGCTTTTGTTCGTTAATTTGCCTGACATGAGTGACAAAAACTTGTATAAACGTATACAGGAATGCTGGTTGTATTTGATTTGGTTGTTGTTCTTAGCAGACTTATTTTCTGTGAGCCGTACCAAGACGCTGAATACGACCGATTTATGTATACTATGGCATGGCGGTGGCCGGGGCGGTCTGATTGACGATGTTAGCAATACATGTATGTAGATGCACACTTTGAAAACGAGTTATGTGTTGCTGCGATGTGTTAGGAGTTCAATTGTATTGTGGCAGTTGATTAAAGTAATACAGCAGTAAACTTTTTCATTTGTGCAGGGATGTATGTGTTCAAATCAACTATCAAATCCATGCATGCTATAGCAGCCTATAGGTAATCTTATTAACAAGTTCTAGTTACTTTCTTAAAGTCCTAAGTTGGTTCCAAGGCATGCCAATTGCAGCTTTCATTGCAAGTCCTGTTGTTGCCTCAATATCAAGTGTTAACCCTGCTTCTGTTAGTATCATTTTTTTTCTCTTCACTTCCCAGGGCTCTGATCTCCTCCTCAAGGATCTTTTCAGGTCTTTCTGGTGACAGAAGGCTCCTTACTCCTTGAACTTCACAGACACGTCGCTTAAGAGTTTTGCTGCAAACCTCCTCACTTTTCGATGAATGGGCCTTTGTCACACACACCAGAGTCAGTGGCTTCAAAAGATGGGAATAAGTGTAAGTATAAAAAAATTGTTTGTCACTTACAGTACCTCCTGTCTTGATTTGCATAATATTATCCTTTGTGTTTTCAGATAGGATTCTTCGAATCACCTTAGAAGCGCACTGTTCTTCAATAACTCCCAACCTGTGGCACTCGTGTGAGTCATAGTCACCCGCCCGTACATCCCTATTGCATGTATCACAGGACACCATCACATCACAAAGAAGGCGTTGTGTTAGGTCAGGAGCAGGCTGCACAGAACCTGGCACCAAGTTCACTGCATCCTCACAGCATGGACACTGAGTACTTGCCGATGTTGCTATGGAGTCAGCAATGCACTTTGCACATACTACTGCATTGCAGTGCAACTTAAGTGGCTGTCACAACATTCCTTTACATATTGGGCAAGTTAGTAAGTCCATGACGGAAAGTACCTGTGTCGAGGCTAGCTGTGGTTCCTTTCTATGACACACAACCTTTGGAGGTGCAATGGTGTTAACATGGTGAAGCAAGGCATTAGGTGTGATGCCTGGTTGTCGCCCTGGTTTCTGTTTATGTATGTCCTTTAATTGGATCCATGAGTGTATGGGTTTCTGTATATGTGTTTATGTATGTGTGATTAAACTTATGAGGTCATGTGAATATGTTTTAGTACCTTGCATGTACTGTACTGGCACAGTGCAGAGACCAGTCGTATGGCTTTACCATACACTTGTATTCTGCCGCTTCTTTTGCCTTGGACATAGCAAGCCTACATGATTGCAGAAATTGGCGGGATAGTCAGCAGTGTCGTTGTGGTGTCAATTTGAAAGCATGTTTTAAGCTCCACAGAGAAACCAGCACAGTTATAGGTTGTATCTAAATTGCCACGAGACGTTTTCTTCAACAACCGGTGTCCGCATACCCTGCAGTATCTCTGCACTTGACATTCCATCGCTTTGTATCGAAGGCACGGAGCGCACGTGATACCGCTTTATTCATGACTAGCTAGTCCGGGATAGAGGGGTTTGTTCTCGCTTCAGAAAATAAGTCTGCACATAAGCTTGATATCTTTACAATGGGCAAGGCTCTATCTTTTCAAAAAGGTGCATCTCGCACCTGATTCTCAGGCATTTTTTCAAGAAAAATTGGTTGCCGTTCGAGTACTTCAGGAGTGGCAAAATAAAAACGAAGAAACCGTGAGATGCGCGACTTTCGTGGACGAAAAAAGAACATCCCTCAATAGTGCGCATTGACGTTTTTTAGTGCCGAACTGAATATAGAACAGCTAAAAAATATATTGGTATTTTATGGTAAACGCATCTTCACAAAATAGGGATTAGAACATTAACCACATTTTAATGAGCTCCTATGGGACCCAGATAAGAATTGTACCGTAATATACATACGTATTCTAATTAACAACCTAATGTCCATCTCGAAACAGCCGTGACTATAGCAAGCCGACATAATATTAATAACTATAACTTTATTCAGCAAGGTATTACGCAATGACTACTTCGTTTATAAATAAATTATGCGCGGTTGAAATTAAAGTTTTGTCTTGATTTTAGTTTACGAATGGTTTATGGTATAATCTTATAAAGCACAGATTCACAATTAGTCCAATTTATTGTAAATAAATTATAAACGTTTTTGAAATTCAATTTGAAAACAAAAAGCAAGATGACCGCCTATGTATGGGCCATTTCTCCATATGGCAAATACAAAGGTAGACAGTTCCTCCTTCATGGCAGGAATAGCGCAATTTTTGCCATTTTACAATGTTTTTGAACATTAGTTTTGCCTTTGTGCACAGATGGAATGCTCAATTGGCAGAATTAACACACAGCGCACCTGGCTGGATTTGCACAACCAACCGTTTTACAGTTTTCTGGCTAATTATATCGTTATCTAACAGAAATTGTAAGGTCTGCACCCGTGGTAAAGTTTACGTAACACTTAAACCACCTTGACCACTGCTGATGTAATCTGGAGTTCTAATAGGCTTAGTTAGTGTCTTCTCAATGGCCTCTCTCCTCTCTAACCACAGTACCTCCAACAGTCATACACAAATGCACATCACTTGTGAACACCCATAGTACACTCTTAAAACTATAAAGCCTCAGACAGTACGTCAGACCCTCAAACGATGATCGTGCGCTCCCGGGGTCCAGTCTTGTCAGAGTTCGATGGGAAAATAATACACTTCCGTCTTCTGCATGAGGAGAATGTGCAGTGGCAAGTGTAACATTATCACGGGTGCAGACCATACAGTTGTGGTTAGATAAGAACTCCACCTGAACACAACAGCAAGTAAAAAGGTGTAGACAGTCGCTCCTTCATGACAGAAATTCTTGGCGATGTACATGTATACTTCATATACATGTTTTGAACATCAGTTTTGACTTTGTGCTCAATTGACAGCGACCCGGCTGGACTAGCGTCTCGACACGCAAATTAATCGCAAGAAGCAACTCAACGCATTTTGTCAGGCTCTCAAGCGATATGTTTTTTTTAATTTTATGTTGAGCTTTCTTGCCTTTGGAATACCTGTACAGGGCCGGCGGAAGCTTATATAAAGTGGTAGGGCAGGCTATGAATAATTAATTAACCATAAAAATTCAATTGCGCATAACATATTACAGTCATTCGCAAACGGTACGCTAACGGTTATTTATAATCAAAGCTAATTGATTAATGAAACTTATTAATAAGTAAAAAAGTGTAGGGCTAGGGCAAATGCCCTATGGGCTGCGCCGGCCCTGCTGTATGGGGAGATCTGCCAGACTATCAGAAATCGTAAGGTCTGCACCCGTGGTAAAGTTTATGTAGTACAAAACCACCATTCTGACCCTTGATTGATGTAATCTGGAGGTCTACCTGGATGCTGAACACTCCTCCAGTTTCCGCTTCCCATACCATGGTCTGCTCTTAAACAGCAACTCCCCCTCTCCCCTCTTTTCTCAACAGCATCTACTCTCTTAAACCACAACGCCTCCATATCTCACACACATAACTACATGTAGCACATTTTAAAAACATGACCAGTACAAAAAGCATACCCAAGGTTGCGCACATGTATACTCCCAGCTTCAATCCAGCCGCGGTATATGTGTTGTCAGTGTGTGTGTGTGTGTGTGTGTGTGTGTGTGTGTGTGTGTGTGTGTGTGTGTGTGTGTGTGTATGTGTGTGTGTGTATGTGTGTGTGTGTGTGTTTGTGTGAGTGTGTTATGGAGAGGTTACTGCCTCAATTTCAAGCTTGGATAATTGGTGCATGGTGCTCTGTAGATGCATACATATACATTTGCAAATGTACAAATGTACATATAGAGATAGTTTGGGTATTCTGTATATACACCCAGCCCAACTCCAAACACTTTGGGTCCATCCTGTTGAATAATAATTCAAGAGTCAATGTTTATCGGTCCTAAACTAATCCTTCGCAAAGCGAGGGTGCAGCTACGCCAGACTGCGACATGTGTTTACTTACGGGATGCGGCTGGAACTAACTGTTTATTTTATACAAATAAACTAACGTGTACTCTAAAATTAATCAGTTACTTGAATTGCTTTGTATGTGGATTGACAATGCATCGATTGTGGTAGTGATATGATGGGTGTGGTATTCATCGTGCGTGGGATATATCCCGAGTGGAATGACGCGACAAATGTGCCAAATATTGCCGCCTTGTGACGCACACCTGTCGCATTAGTATATTGAGATGCTATATGCAGTAACTGAACGGTCGAATCTCTGGAATGGCTCTCCAAGCAGCTTTCACGTTGTTTACTTATCTGCTTCTTATCCAACTGTCACGACCACTGTCAGGTTGCTGGAACCAACGTAAGCTTATTCCTATACCGACGAATTGGTGTGCTTGTGTCATTAGTAGTACAATTGTGTCACGCACAGAGCGACTTGCAGGGCCAAGAATTGTGGCAATAAAAATTGCGATGCCGATTCTGTTCAGTGGACGATATCTCTAGAGTATTTGTGTAACCGTACCCTACGAATGTACTGATGCTGTACTGTAACGTTTGCATGCTGAAATAAAAGCTATGCCTACGTGGTGTGCGGCAATGGTGGATATTTGGTGGCATGAAGCACCATATGTTCTTTAATTGTTATTGTCATACGTAAAGCATATTCACGCGTTAAAATCGTTCGCTATTGTTGCCATTTGAGCCGCACAAAGAATCACAAGGGGCTACTGCTCCTTTGCTTTAATGCCAAGACGGCCCTGGCAACAATCTAACCAAAGTTTTGTTCAGTCAACCACATGCACAGGTGTCAACCACAGCTAAACGAGCTGACCTGAAGATCTGTTTATGAAAGGTTAGGTTTGTCCGTTAGCTGAATCTGACGTCAAATTCTACCTGTCTTGTAAAAACAAAAAAGCTTTTCGATGAAAAATCAGTTGTAGGGGTGATTTTGGCGCCATATAAAAGTGTCCTAGATTTAGTAGATGTGGAGCTCTAACCATGAGAGCATAATATATTTTATATAACTGCAACTACTAACAGAAGAGAAATAGTTGGAGTTCAAATCATCTGTGGCATTGAATTACCCTTTGATCTTAGTCACACACACACACACACACACACACACACACACACACACACACACACACACACACACACACACACTTGCCACAAGTCGTCCTTAATTGGTAATTTGACTTATAACTGGGATTTCAATGTGTAGCTTTGAAAACAAATTGTGAATTCTTCTGCTCACATTTGGCAGTGGGCCTCAATTTGTTTCCACAAAGACCCTTTCGTGTCATTGCGCTTTGACCAATTATGTCTCACTATGTTCATTTGGTTTTGTCACCATTTATTAATTACACTAACAGATCTATTTTTCCCAGTGGTCTCTAGATAATACTGTTCTGGCAAATTGGATAGCCATTGATTTGGTATGCATGCCTATTCAATTCATGATAAGGCACAGCTCCTAATGCAGATATTTGCTCTTCCATCCATAAGGTCTTGGTCATCAACCTAATCTCTGAGTTCCCAGGTTGCTTTCAATAGTGGTCTGGCCTTGTAGCTCCTTGTATGCCTTGTATTTTTTAGGTAAGCACATTCTACCTGCTGCCTACAATAGAGAGCAACTTCACAGCTGTATGGAAGACTAAGCCAATGCCTACTGCGTGCCAAAGCATACTTTATCCTAGTTTGGTCAGTTCTTTTTGTATAGGCTTCATCTTGGCAATCAGAAAAGTTTTTCTATGAGCACCCAACTTGTAAATTTACTCGTTCCTGACCTAGGGTTAGTAACCTCTCCTGGACAATGAAAATTGATTAATTTTTTTCAAATACCTCTAAAACATTAATCGAATTTTCAGGGCTTTTTTTTTTTAAATCTAAAAATACATTAAAAAATAAAAATAAAAAAAATAAAAAAAATTCGATTTTTCAGAATAGGTTTTGTCAAATTTGCCAGCTGAGTACCTAGGTTATTCACATTTTAATAATTGGTGCATGTTATATTGTATGGCTTTGGTCTTCTATGCCCTACGGATGTGCAATAGGTGAACAAATCCTGCATGTGTTTGTCTTCTAGTCATGTATCCAACGTGCACCACTACACTAAGCCAGGTAGCCAGGCCTTGAGCTATAATACTGAGGTTACCACCAGTATTACCAGCCATAAAGCAAAAGAGTGTATTGTGTTTCAGTGAAATCGTTGTATCTTGTCACATGAATTAATTTTCCAATCTGCAACAGATAATTACGTTCCAAGGCAACAAACCTGTTCTATTTTGTTACGCTAAGGTACCATAATTGAATTGTTAATGTCACGATCGATGCAAAGTGGTTAACAAAACGCCCAAGTTACTTTTTTCGCGGCACGTGCTGGCAGGAGAATTTCACTCGAGAATGTGTGGCTTGCTTCAAATATTGCGCATCACGTATAATAAAGAGTTTTGTAAAGATGAGGATGTGAGGCTACCGCATGCTTATTAGCACGGTACGCGATGTGTGCAGTTTGTACAGCTCACATCATCAATGTATATCGTATACATGTAAATGCCATTAACATTTAGTGCACAAATGAATGTTTCCTTCCCCTTGATATAATTATCTTGCTGTGTTTACCTCTTGGCACGTGCCACCAGCCCCGGATCCAGCATAGCCTTGGGGGGGGGGGGGGGGGGGCAGCATTTCGCAGTTTGCCGCCCCCCCCCCCCCCCCCTTCCCGACTAACGCGCACACGAAGGACAAAGATCTACAGATTATGTGTTGCTAAAAGTCCCGATTACTCAGTTGTACGGACAAGTGTCAACGAAGCGGTGGAGCACGACAGGGCAGGAGCGGAGTGGACCCTTTTGTCGTGATGTTCCTTGTGTTTTAGTAGAGAATGCGCGCATGTGAGTGACGAATTGGTTCATTTTAACTTGCCGACTGCACCCCCCCCCCCCCCTCCAGTTTTGGTATTTAGCCGTAAGTGGACTGCACCGCCCCAGTTGAAACAGCTTCGCATACATTGCCGCCCCTCTGGTAAAACCGCCCCCCTCCCCCTTCCCCCATAACAAATTCCTGGATCCGGGAAAATCACTCCACTCATGCACAACAGAGGGGCGTTCCCTGACAGTGACCTTCGAAAATGTTACGCAATAGAATGTAACTTGACATCGTTGCTTGTAATCTGCAACAATTGGACAATTCAATTATTGTACTCCACATGTGCACTGAATCACTGCACTATTTATATTTAGTAACATTAACACCATAACCATTTGATGGCATGGAACTCTAATTAGGAGGTACACAATTCAAAATTAATCGTTTTAAAATGCATTCACAAATTGTAAGATGCTGACGCCGAATACCTTCCTCTTTTTTTAATGTGTCAAATTAGAATGTTAAACAACGATGAATTCACGTAGAAACTAAAGGAAACAAAATATATGAGTCTATTGCGCATTTAGAACCTAAGTACTGAGAAATGTAAACCAGTTATTTTGAATTGACTAATCGATTTTTCCGGATATTGCCAAGTTGCTATTCGAAAGGATAAGTTTTGTGAATATCCGGAATAACCTGATAACCGGTATTCTGACCTTCACCAGTGCTACTCCTGTGGTATCGACATGTACCTCCTATTATGCCGTCGTTCACATAACATTTCGGTTCGGGATTGGACTTTGGATGTGACAATGTGAAAGCCAGTACTAGGGATTGCTTTCTATCAAAAATGAGGAAATTCAAAAAAGCTGGCTGGTCATACCTAAATGTCCAGATTAACGTAAAACAGTGTGATACAATGTATATGAACTCAGGTCATGCAAATATACATGAGCTCGTATAAAAAATACAATTCCTCCTCCTGATACATAATCCTGATATATAGGAGTAGCAGGCCTTAGTCTATATATGGTGTTTCCACCATAGTACAGTACAATAATAGATATTACAACATGTGAGACATCACAGTGGCTGTTTCTTCAGCGGTAAATGCCTCCGAATTAGTCCAAGCATGGTTCTAGTATCATCTGTTTTGTTTTACATCTGGCAAAGTGTAGCCATTTCCTGCAATGTAGTTGTATTAAAATGATTTTCGCTGGAGCATCTAGCTTCATCAAACATGAGCGAACCCTAAGTATCTAGCATATTGCTAGGCCAATTGGGACGAAGAACTTTCTCAGAGTCTTTGGGGCACCAAAATCAGACTGAAGGTGAAATTTCTGTTTCATAATATTTCAAAAAGCTTTTTGTATTCATTTCGTCAGTTGTGTCTGTTAAGCTGTTTTTCCCAGCTTATAATTAGATATATAGCATACAATGGCAGAAGGGTGACAACTGCACACCACAAGTTAATATACAATCCTAAAAACATGTAGTTTAGGAGATGCTTTGTTGGAGACATCAAGCATAGTGAGTCAACATATACTTCCAGGACTTCAGAAGAGTCATTGATATCACCGAAATGTGCACGCAAATTTTTAAGTTTGCAGCAGAAATAATATTGTTCATTTGTAAATTAGGCTTTGGTCCTTCATACTACAAGCAAATCTATTATCATAGTTACAACATGAGTTGTTGTGTAAGGTTTTTTTTTCCTGGTAGTGCTGCATCATAGGAAAATACAATTGCACTAGATGCTATGTAATTGGCAACTTGATTTGATGTGTTGAATTGTTGTCCAAGTTTAATTGACTTATTTACATGTAGGTGCTGCAGATAATTTTTACTGCAATGGATCTGTTTACATTGAAGATTCGCTTGTTAAATTCAGGTGGAATTGTCAGAATGAGATGAGAATAGTGACCATTTACATGCACCCAAACTGTACTGACAATGGTGTCATGAGAAAAACAAACTGTGTAAGCAATCATTCTGTAAGCCATTTGGATTGCAGGACACAGTGAATTGGGGTGGTGTAATTACAACTGTAACTGCCATGAGGAAGAAATTCATTCAATTTATTATCTGGATGCAGACATTTGTGGAAGCTACATTCACTAAATGCTGCTTAATAGGGAAAACATCTAAAGAATGGATATTGGTCCAGTTCGCTTAAAGTGCTATCCAATTAAATCATAAACATTTGTGGTAGTAATGATTGCCATAGGAATTATTATACAATGTTATCTAAGAATCACTCTGCTGTGATAAATCTTGATGTAGCACGATAAATCTTATGCTTAACCTTTAATCTCCCGTCGTCCTACGCGTAGGACGCAAGTTAAAATTAATTTTTAGCAAACTCATATGATCAAAAAATAAACCAAAATCTCATTGCAATGTAGAAATGGTTGTTAATTCAGGAAATATTTTTACTTTCTTTCAATTCTTCAAAGATTGTCAAATACAATCAATACTGCATAGCTAAAAGATGTATTTGCGGTAAATTGCAAAGCAACTTAAAGTACCAAAAAGTAATGTTGGGAAGATCAGAGCTACATTAAAAAAGAAGGGGGTAGTAGGTCAGGTCTTTTGCACTAAGCATATAAAAAAGTACATTGTAGATTTGGAAATTGCTAGCTCCACAAGCTTATGAACGATAGGAATTTGTCAGACGCATGTTGCTGGAATAGCCAAGTGAATGGACAAAATCTTGAAAACGTACAGTGCGTTTTCGGTAAAAATGGCAAAATCAATTAGAGTAAAAACACTGCCGTAGAATGTATAAAGTAGCCCACACATCATGCTTCAAAAAACATTCAAAAAAAGTGATACTTGTCGTACTTTTTTCTTTGATAATTAAATTCTTTACATAGTGCATTTTTAAGAAACCGTATCTGTTTATTTGCATCATGTAACCAAGGGTGTGATTTAAAAAATAGACTGACAATTGGTAAATTTAGCATGATAGACACATCAAACAACAGTAGAGAAATGGATGCCAAAAAACTGCATTTCTATTTATAATGAATTTTCAAATATTGGTCCTACGCGTAGGACTTGGACCTGGAGAATTAAGGTTAAAGGATATTTTAAAATACTTAATACTTGTATATTAAAATGAAGGCATATGCGCACTCATGTGGAATATTCAATACAATCAATCCTTGACTGAACCAATAGTTCTGTTCCGTATGTACATACATAAAAAGAATTATCCTAAAATAGCAACAAAATAATTACTTGCATTGTTTATAATGTCAGATCACCTACATAACTCTCACAAGAAAGAATAAGAGCTTATCATCTACCTTCTAGCTATACCTTTAGGTTGAGCAAGGGTATAAGAGCTGTTATGAATGTCTTCATATCATAGCCTGTTATGAATGTCTTCATATCATAGCAATATGTTATGCAATCTTCCTCCAGGGGTGCTATGATACTCATACTGTTGGAAGTTTCAAAGTGTTGGAAGTAAGCAAAGCAACCTTAAACACAACATGTACTTTCTGCTGGCACTACAAGTATCTTAATGACTCAAGAACTAAGTATGACTTACAAACGCTGAATTTCTCATTTGGTATGTGAATATTAGCTGAATAAGTTAAACCTTTGTTGACTTTGAGCTGTTATACATGTATTTTAATCCTGGAATTCACTTTCATTGCACCCCTAAATTTCAGCCGCATACTGTGCAAATAAAACCTATGATATTACACCAAGCGTCCAGTTGCTCACCATTCCAAGCAATAGTGTTGGCTGTTTCTCTTGTTCTCTACCTGGAGGTGTAATTCCTAATAGATGGAGTTACGATGATGTTATTATAAGTGAATCTTCATATTTGAATGGAATTTTACTTGTTTGGAACACAAGCAAAATTTATTCTAATTCTATTCAGGGGACAATACTTACTTGTAATGATACAGTGAGTATGAATTTCTTGCAAGCACGTATAATCTTCAAAGGTAAATTAAAACTATATGGCTTCATATAATACGCATTCATGCCCTAATTTAATTTCAGCATCAGTATTGCCTACCCAAACTAGATTTATATCAGGTGAGTCTCTTTAGAGGTGCCTTTGTACACCTATGTGATTAGACAATTTGTCTGTGTTGTGAATTACTATTCAAGATGGAACTATGTCAAGCATTTGGCCCAGTCCATCCTCAGCATTCAATCATCAAGGTTTGAATTATGATGAGTAATTGTATATGCCAAATAATCATTAAAGTATGTTGCCAGTGCAGAAGTTTCAAATAATAGAACATCAACTAGTAGTCCAGGGGAATTAACTACAGAACAAGGTAATTTACAAATTGAATATGTGTCATGTTGCCAATGCTTAAAGTTTGTGTCAATCCTATACATGTCAATCGTGGGGGCTTGCATTCAATAGAAATTATGTGAGCACTATCTTAAATTACCATAAAGGTGTGTATGTGTATATTTGTGTGTATGTGTGTGTCCTATTAAGGAAAATACAACTCAATGTTAAATAACTTAAACTTAAGGAACTAGTCTGGATTGTATAGTAGCTAAGAACAAAATTGCTCTGGCATGTGTAATAACTTAATTAATAACTATTTACAATTTCGGATGTCAGTGACTAGTGCAAATCGGCAACAATTCTGAAGGACATAGTAATTCCGTAACTTGTGTCATGCAGTTCATTCGATTTGTAAATGCTGTATCCACTTCATCAGTAACATCTGTAAAATGTGTGCCTTTTGTTTCAATTGTTACACAGTGGGAATCTTTATGCAAATTGGAATCACTATTACAACTACGTATTCTAATGAAGGTGAATGAAAAATAATATTAATGTATTCATAGTCAATAATGAAATTCTACTAATGAAGACATAAATTAACTCTTTGTATCAATTGTGATGAACAAGATTGTGGTTTAAATAATACACTTTTTGTGCATTGAATTGAATTGCTTTTTTCAAACTCGAAATAACCATATAATAATCATAGAGGTAATTTTTTACTGTTGCATTGATTTTATTTCCATTTGCTTTATGTTGTTGAATACTTTATGATGCATCACTGTATTATTAATGGTGTTTGAATCTTCATGCAGCTGGAACTGTTACTCCCATAAAGCTTGCTACTAATTCTGCATATGCTAATGAAGGTTAGAATAGCAAACATTGAAATCACATGTTCAGAATAACAATTCATATTTTCAGTTCCAATGCATTTATGCCATAAAGAAGGCTGACTATATATTTCATTATGGCTTCTATGTTATGAAATAAATTATACAATCAGGAATTGTAACTGAAAATCAAGCAATGAATTGCAATTTGTCCAACTACAAACTGTCAGTATGTTTGTTGCTCCATGCTTTCATCTGAAATGGTCTTCTGTTCACTGTGCAATGTATTAAATATTTTGTTTACTATATATTATGCAAATAATAAAGATCACTTTCTATCCAGGTGAAATGTCATCATCTGCCTTTCATATTACGTCCACACCTTTTATGCAAGGTGAGTTAATTGAAGAAACAAATAAGCATGAAACTTATTGAGAATTGTTTACAGATAATAATGTGAAGGTTGTCATTGGAACAAGTTTCTTGATGCTTCTGCTGGTTTTCTTAATTGCTGCACTTCTTGTAATATCAATAAAAATATGGTAAAACATTTGGAATTTGTGTGCACATTTTCGTATTTAGGAATACAAAGAAATTACATACTTTATGGGAATTCGCACTCGACATGCTTAGTTTAATATTGTCCATATTGGAGGATGCATGACAAAGGTAATTTATACACATATTATACCCAGAAGGTCCCCCCTACTTAATTTATGACTGCAGTTGAGTCCAGTTAATTGTTTGTAATAATCATGTTCTGCACATCCAAATCGCTGCACAGCAGTGTGCATTTCCAGAACACCTTCCATCTTTCATGTAATTTTTCATGGGGGGGTGATGCTAATTGTAAAGTCTCTGCTTGCTTTAATACTCTGTAATGGTGGTTATGTAGTTTAATCTTGCTCTCATGACTAGCAAATTCAAAAAGGATGTCGTGGATCTCAATGAAGTGGTAAGCAAATATTCACTGTACCACATGTACAGCGCACACTTTTTCTTATATGAAGGTTTCTGAACATTTGGAATTTCGTCCACAACTTGTACATGCCACATCAGTCACTACTCAACTTGATAAACTTGAGTGGGAACATCCAACTGCACCCTGCAACAGCATTACATCTTTCCATGTGGACTCATTGTCACTTTCTGAATGCAATGCTATCTCAGATGGAGCACAACCAAGTATGCAATGTGAGCTCTGTCGCAGCGATACAGAATGTAGCTACTTGAAAGTAAATAACACTTTTAATATTCCAAGCAATTTTGGACATGAAGCATTACAACCTCTGGCACCCTTGCAGCAAACTATTGGGAGCAACCCATTGGAGAACTATACTTTGGCATTATGTACAACTAATGACACTAGCTACGAGGGTCAAGTACCTATAAATCATTCCCATGCCCAAAACGCAATAGCAGTCCTGAACTCCCATTCTGGGTACATTCCTGATGGTTTTCAATCTCCATCTGTGACAAATGCTTTTGAACTGCTTTCAATGTTGCCCGAAGGACACTTTGAGAGTCACACCAGTGATGAAATTCATTCTTCAAACATGGAGGAATTCTTTGGTTCACTAAACTCTCTAAATGATACCCCTTGTTGAATATGAACAGCTCCACCATAATAACAGACATCAGTTCCGAGGTTATGAATCATGTATTCCACTGTATCTATTGGACGAAATGTTGCATGAGGCAACCAATTTATGGAATATCGCATGCAGACATCCATGATATGGTATGTGCAAGTATTTGATGTTCTGTACATGTGTAAAATGAATTGCCATCCATTCCTACATGGATATCTCACCGAATTTCAATTTGTTTTCATATTTTGGAGTAAAATTTCAAGTTAAGCAACGACATACTAGTATTATAATTATAATCACTATCATGATAATACATGTACATGTATATTGTGCGCTGCGCATACTGCCCTTTAAAGCCCGTACCCGTACTTTTACACACTTGGTAACAAATTTATCAGTAATCCACGTATGCATGCTTTTGATCCTGGTTGGCTAGGTCCTCGGATTGATTTACTGGTAACACTCACTTTCGTCCATATCGGTAAGAGAGGCATCCGAGCAGAGGCGGCATGGCACAATCATGTCACATCATTACGTAAACAAACAAGTTATAATTGTGAATTAATTTACAATAAAATGTTTTATACGTGCACTAGTGGGGTTTGCTCAGCTGGGTAGGTATCATGGTCGAGTTCTCAGGGTTCGTTCATTAATTGTTGTCTACTTATGGATCAAAAGTCTAACTGTGGCCCACACATCTCTGTTTCTCAACAAGTTCGTAAGTCGCCACGTGGTATTATCTAGCGGTCCGTTTCTATACATTTTTACGTTTATTTTGCATACTCCAATGTTAAGTAATAAATAATAAATATAAAAAAAGAAATTAAATTCTTCCAGTATACATATGCTGCTATGCATGAGCAATCTATAAAATAGAGTAGAGAGGTGCTCCATCATCCATCCCAAGTCCACTCCTCCACTTCACTCGTTTATACAGCGCGTAAATTATATGGGGTCGAGGCAGCGAAAAGGGACCTAGCGCATATTTTTTCAAGTTAAGTCCCTTTTCGCTGCCTCGACCTCGACCCCATATTATGATCTCTGATTTATGCGTACGCGGGAGCACACACACCCGCGCGCTTGCACACACACACACACACACATACTCCCAGAGGTGTGTGTGTGAACCCTTATCGGTGAACAATGGTGTGTGTGTGTGTGTGTATGTGTGTGTGTGTGTGTGTACATTGATACCATCCTCTGTACCACCACGGGTCCTCAGTAAATTGATGCCATCTCAGAGAGAAGCAGGGAGACTCAAAAGATCAGGAGCAGACAGCCATGCAGGTCTGTTGAGGGGTGGGGCTACTGGGTGTGGTGTATGGATGTGGGCCAGAGAATGGCATGTGTGGGTGTGTACTCATCAGCTCTCTAAAGTATCTATGACACAACACAATGGCATACATGCGTGTTACATCGTATGAGTGTGTGTGTATGGCCCTGTGCTGTTGTGTCGAGGATGCTAAAAGTGAGAGAGTAGAGCGAGAGTGGTTTGGCGAAGGGGAGATGGGTGGAAGGGAGATGAACACAATTATACAGCAGCAGTATATGGAATGCAAGCTTTTACTTCATCAGTTTGCTGCTGTTTTGAACAGTTGGGACAAGACATCAGGTAAAATCATTGTCAGGTGGAATAAATAAAAAAAGGTGACCTCTTCAAATTCCCCCCCCCCCCCAAACAGGGGTTAGCTACGCAAACTATGAATGCATTATGTAATTAATTTCTTAGTTTTGAGAACATTTGGAACTTTCTATGAGATAATGACCCTAGTGGATTTATATTTAGTGGATTTATGTTTATAACAATTGCTGTAGCTTACGACCAGTTAACTCGAGCAACTTTCTGTTTTCAACACTTCGTTCTACGCCATTTCACTATGTGGAAATGTATTTTGGTGCCTTGCAGAGTGCGAGGTCCGATACTCCATCAGGTTTTAAACCTCCACATCTTTAGGTAGGAGCATTCAAATCTCTTCAAATTCGGTGTGTACGTAGAGGGGTCCTGTCGCTATTGATTTGTATCCTATCTGTTACAGAGATACTGCTGTGCAAAAGTGAATGCACATTTTTTCACTGATTCCGCCAAAAATTTCCCCCCTACATTGTATTGGACGCGGTTTGCCAAAATGATTGGCACGAAACAACCGGGAAAATGTGCATCAACTTTGCACAGCAGTATCTCCATAATGGATAAAGCAAACATTAATGAACAGAACAAATCAATAGCGACCAGGACCCCTCTACATACACACCGAATATGATATGATTTGAACGCTCCTACCTAAAGATGAAAAGGTTTTGAACCAGATAGGGTATCGGACCTTGTAATGTCGGCAATGTGATTGTGCAAGGCACCAAAATACATTTTCACATACATGTAGTGAAATGGTGTAGAACAAAGTGTTGAAAATAGGAAGTTGCTACCATCCACTTGGGTCATTATCTTGTAGAACGTTCCATTTATTGAAGTACAATTTGGAAGTTCAACATAAATGTTACTGTATTAATTGTACTATCATCCAGGAACGCATTTCGTTTAATTCTTGCAATATACTTTTTGGCAATTAAAACTTTAACATGATGATACCCTACTTTTTGCAATAAACCCACAATTAACTAATTGTCTGATTATGCGAAGTTCAGTACTACATACACTGTAGGTGGGTTACCAAATCCTTCATTGCATTGATTATTTTCTTACTGTAAGGTCAACTTGAGTTATGGAGAGAAACGCCCCCATTGTTGTTATACAAAGGGTCAAAACTTTGAACGCAAAAGTGGTTTGATCTCTGGGAGAAGTATCAAAGTCTATGTGACAATATCCAGTGCATAAAGGTTTAGTGGATATGAAGATGTCACCTTTATTTATTGACCTGACATGATTTTATCCAAGTAAAGCATGAAGATGATTACTTTGGTATGCAAGCAGCCTAAGCTGGTCATGCAGTTACATGTATACATGATGTATGGTAGATGGCAAGGGACCTACATGTAATCTAACTTATATTATTCGTGTCACTGCATGTAATGTTGTGTCCCCTTCCCCCTCCCTCTCTCCCCTCCACCTCCCTCTTCCTCTCTCCTCTTCCCTCTCCCTCTCTCCCCTTCCCTCTCCCTCTCTCCCCTTCTCCCTCCCTCTCTCCCCTTCCCTCTCCCTCTCTCCCCTTCCCTCTCCCTCTCTACCCTTCTCCCTCCCTCTCTTCCCGTCCCTCTCCCTCTCTGACCTTCTCCCTCCCTCTCCCCCTCTCTCTCCCTTCCCCTCCCTCTCTCCCTTCCCCCTCCCTCTCCCTCTCTCCCCTTCTCCCTCCCTCTCCCTATCTCCCCCTTCCTCCTCCCTCTCCCTCTCTCCCTTCCCCCTCCTTCCCTCCCTCTCTCTCTTCCCCTCCTTTCTCTCCCTTCCCCTCCTCACCCTCCCTTCCCCTCCTTTCCACCTTCCTCTCCCCTTCCCCCTCACTCTCTCCTCCCTTCCCCCTCTCCCCTCATTCCCCCTTTCCCCTCTCACCCTTCGCCCTCACCCTTCCCCTCTCTCTCCCCTTGCCCCTTTTCCCCTTCTCCTCCCTTTCTCCCCTTCTCCCTCCCTTTCTCCCCTTCTCCTCCTTTCTTCCCTTCCTCTCTCCTCTCCTCCCTTCCCCCTCACTCTCTCCCTCCCTCTCCCACCTCCCTCTCTCCCCTTTCCACCTTCCTCTCTTCCCCTTCCTCTCTCCACCTTCCTCTCTCCCCTTTCCCCTCCCCTCTCCCTCTTCTCTCCCCCTATTTCCCACACCCTCAGTGTTCTTCCCTGCCCTCCTTTCTTCCCCCTCCCCTCTCTCACTTCTTAATTCTTTAGACCCCTTCCTACCCACTCTCTCAGGGTCCTTCCCTCTTCCCCTCTCCCCCTGACATCTGGCTCTGTCTTAGAATTTCCAGTTCACACACATCACCACTCACTTCTCACACAGTGTGCCTGTTGTTAGTGTGTTTATTTTTAATTTTTATTAGAGCCAATGTGCAACAAACCGTAGGTCCAGAGTCAAATGGAGGAGTGGACAAGGTATGCTCGTTGTCATCAATGATGCAAGACACATCAATTGGAACATTTTATAGATCTATGTTATGTACATGTATTATGTGTCTTCAATACGTTTTATTTTGTAATCCACCTCACCACGTAAAATAGTGCCAGATGGAATAACCTTTTAGCCGTACTAAAATGGCATGATGATATCTAGTCACAGCTCAAGACATGCATCCTCTACTTGCTAGAAGTTAAAGAGCCTACTAGTGAATGCCATACAGTATTACCATTTTAAGGGTTGTTAGTGTTTATCATCAAACAGCTTGATCAGTGAGAATATGTGCATGGTACATAATTTTACCATATACAGAACCTTACTTATGTGGGTACAGGATATCCAGGGCTGGTCTGGAAGTGTAGAAACTTGTTTCAATTGAAATTCTGCTTGCATGGAGAAAATAACCTATAGCCTCAGCTCCATACTGCTCCTTGAGGACTCAAGGCTAGGATTGCCTTCGTCTGAATGCTTCTTGTCATGGCATCACACTCCCAAGTTCTGTAACTGTAACTTTACATATACACCTGAAAGTCCTTACCACTTCCAGTTAGGGGCATACATGAATGGCTGACAGTTTTGGAGCACATTGAGCATCAGAACACACCTTCATGTGATTTAGTGCTCATAATTTTATTTTTGTGCTCATAAATGTATTATAAACTCAATAAAACAATAGTACGATAGCAGAAAATAATAATTTTAGTTGATACAGTCAAGCCAATTTGTGAAGTTCATGTATGTATTCATATCAGTGGATGACAAGATGTGATGTTGCATTGTTGTCAAACGTCTCCACAACACATATCGTTAGATACATGTATGAAGTACTTCCCTTGTCCATACTGCATGTGGGAGTCCCTGACATACTTGATGGTATAGCTGTTTTGCTTGGTAGCTCTTATATGATACAGAATAGTATTCACTCCATTAACATTAGCCCTGGAAAATGTTTATGGAGATTGTGTTGTATTGGATCCCAGAATTTCTGTTCAAACATGTTGCTTAGCTCACTGTCAATTTCATAGTTCCCGTCCAAGTTCAACCCCAAGAATACACACTCCAGTCCAGTAGTAGATGAATTGTTCTAAACAAAACATAATTATCTTCAGAAATACATGGCCCGACTTCTTTTCTTCACAACTATATAAGCTTTTTAGTACATGTAAAAGCTGCAGTTGTGAAAAGTTCTTTACAATATATAGAGAAATGATTACATAAATAAGAAACATCACGTGCTCCATGGATTTTGTTTAGCAGCACTTGTTTGAAAAGGTAAACAGGACTGTGTCCATACAGGACCTCAGGCTCTTGTGTACAAAGTCAAATGGCTTAAGATGTGTATGTTCATAGTTGCTGAGGATTCCCCTATTAAACAATGAGGCTATAAATGTACACTCTACTGCAACATACATGTATCATAACTCATTCTCACACAACCATAAAATCAACTGTTACGATGCATGTCAGTGTTGTGTTTATTACAAAGAATCGCTTTGAATACCATATTGTACATTTACATACATGCAATTCAGTGACATATGCATGTAAACCAGCCATGTAGATGCTGAAGTCAAACCCAGGAGGGACACTGGGGTGTACACACATCTTGTGTGTCCATCATTACCTTGCACATATGGTTGTAACAAACCATACTTATTGTGAAATGGAAAAAGTTAGATGGAGATGGAATGAACTGGCATTTTTAACATGTTGTACTACACTAATGTGGGATACACATTCCTGTTCTGGGAGTAAATAATATCAGTGAAGTTATCTGAACAATGTGCTCTTGAGAAGAAACATACATGTAATTACTACAGTAGTAAAGAAACCAAACATGTCATGTACTTATAAGGTCACAAGTGCAGCAAACATTTGGATGTATGCATGCATCATGAAGTTGCAATCCACACATTTCTGTCATGTAGAATTCATAACGGTTGTGTGTATATGCATGCATGCATATATGAACTAGCATGGCGTCCAAAGAAACAAAGTATTGGCCATTCCTCATAGAATTGTAAAAGAGCAATTTCTGCTGCACTTCACATGGGTTTGATTATTTTCTCACCAAGAAGGATGTGTAGACTACCAACAAGGAGCAGTAGTGCTGAAAATAGGTTCACTGAGAACATCTTGAAGACTGGAACTGAGTAGTCTAGCAAACACGAAAAGAACTCTATAGCTGTATAAACAAGCAGCTTTCTTTAAATAAAAATGTTAAGTAATGCAGGTGTACTTATCCTTATAATTATCGTAACCAGTGACTTTGGTGGATGCTAGCAATATGTGGAACTCTGATGCTCATTAATTTAGTATTGCAGATGGTAGTCTGTGCAGAAACAAATGTCAATTAATTTCCAACAATGACACAACCTTGCATGCTGTGCATGCTGAATGGTTTGTGCTTATTGGTGGAAGAAAACCAGATTGACAACAGTGTTATCAACTCCAATTAAGAATATCAATTACCATTCCATACCCAAGGTCAATGGGCAGATGCAGTGCTAGGATTGGTTTTTCCATATACCTTGACATTGTAAACAATGCACGTTAAGTTAATTTGCTCTCTGCCTGTACTGGATTATTCTCTCTGTCTGCATCTTTTGCATCATCCAAGACAGATAAGTGGGCTTTTCGTTGTTGCCGATGGATCATAGGGCCAAGCCAAGCACATATTGTGTCCTACGTTTTGTCCTTCAATGGTACAACCAAAGTATTCATTGTACTGGACATAATTCACATTGGCTGGCCAATCTGCTGTAAACAACAGTATCATAGCCTTTGAGGTCATTGTTCCTTCAGGTGTTTGAGGTTGTATTCCTGTTATGAAATAGAATTAAATTGCACAAATTTGATTATAATCTAACCTTTCTTATTCAGATTATTAAATGGTTTCATAAACGGTGATATATAGGTTTCTCATTAGAAAACTCAGATTTCACAAAGCATAACATTCTGTTTTGAAAACCTATGTTAAAAATAAATTTATTATATTTCATAAGTCTGACCAAACACTACAGTGTACAAGTCTTAGAAACATATACCTCAACTTTGGTACCTCGTACTCCATCTGCATTAATTGTAAATGAAATGTTTGCTGGAGATGTGAATGAAAGAAAAACCACCAGGTTGTGAATGTACTTTTTACTGCTTGCCAACATATCTGATATCTCTTATGCAATCTTCATGATTCACATGCCACACCAACCTAAACTCTAAGTGTCACAAAGACAGAGCCAGCCTATTGGCTCTGACTTTGTGACACTTGGAGTTTAGGTTGGTGCTGGCATATGAATCATGAAGATGAGCAGCAGAGGACTGTGTGAGATGCAGCCCTGGTAGCAGCAAAACTGTGGACACTTTGAGTTGTTAATGTTTTCTTTATGGCTTGTACCTTTGAGAAATTTCCTGAAAATCAAGGTACAATGCTTATGGCTTCAGGATTGATTGTTTCCAAATTAGCACATAGAATCATTAGTGCCTTAATGTGGACATATTAATAATTGTCATACAAATAACATACATCAAACGCAAACAAACTCACAAATGTCAACTAATACTAAAAAATTTTCACAATTTTTACCTATGCTGGGTTTCCAATAATGTCCAGTCACAGGTCATTATCAGACCAATTAAAGTCACATGACAGAACATTATTAGTTGCGTTTGGACAAAATGTCAGGACAAAAGTGGGCATTCTTTTGTGCGATGGACAATGCAGGTTCAGCACAAGGCGAGTAGTGACAATATGGTGACATTTGAAATCAATAGTGGAAACACTCAGTCGTTCAATTTATTACGTGCGTTCTAAGTTAAGTGGCTTGGCTGATTGATTTTTAATTGATTTGGATAAATTTTGATTCACAGAAGGTGCCGCTGACTTTATGTTAAGTGTTAACGGCTACGCAAATGTAGAGACGGTTCAGAAGCTTGCATGAGGGCTAAGCTAAAATAGAATTTAAAATAGAATTTTGATAATGCTTATTTCATATACAGAGAAAGCGTATCAATCCTATCTGTGAGCTTCAAACATGCTGTATGGTTGATTTGGTGAACAACAAGGCACCTATAGAAGTTGCCTACTAAAGATAGAAGGTGATTTTTGAATAAGACCTTAGGAGCAGATTATTCAGCACACAGGTGGATGGCAGCATAAATAGCTCTTTTAGGTATTGTTTTTGTGCCATAGCAACAGTAGAAGCTTGTGAGGATGAGGAGCAAAGTTGTCTTGCATCAAAATTGAATTGAGTGGAAAACTAATGAGAAACCTACAGTTCAGTTTTGTGAATGTACAGCATGTCATGTTACATCATCACAAATTGTATACTGTTGTTCATGTCTGACCATTTTCACTTTGGTTATGTTCTGACATTGTGTCAGGACACTTACCAGACAGGTACATATGATAAGTATAAATGACTATGGAGTCACTTTTATAACCAGAGATAAACATTTTAATGACAAAACACACATAGCAAGTAATGATTAAGCAGGCACAGGTATTTTGCATGCAACATCACGATAACAAAGGCAATACATTATGTAATCGTACCTTTACTATAGTTTGTAATCATGCAGCAATCCGCATCTACACTCCATGTCATCCAAGAAACCAAAAATCGTATGTCACTGACTCCAGGCACGTGCGAAGTCAATATGTGAGTCACAACGTGTGGTTTATTGGTAGATCTCTTCCTAAGACGAGTTGTACCGCATTTTCTCTGCCACACGCACAGACCTTTGAAACAGAGAAAAGGCAGGGGTCTTAAGAAGAGATCTAATAAAACCACTTGTAATACTGACTTCTTTGTGAAGTCTGAACTCGCCTTGTGTCTGCAGTTTAGGGTTGCATGTCGTGATACCGCTGCCTTTGTGAACCTCGCGAGGGTACTGTATATATATATAATTATATATATAAAACCCCAAACAAAACAAAACAGCTGTGCAAGCCAAAGCTTTGAAATGCAAGTGTGGAACACCGTCCAAAAAAAAAAAAAAAAAAAAAGGAAATTACTACATTGCCCAGTGGTAATGTTATGTACACATAACAACAGACGGAATGGGAGCTATAAGCGCTATGTCGGCTTTGAAGAGCCACTGCCGTGAAATAATTGTTTAGTCGCGAATTGAAAAGGTCTCCCATGATGTGAAACAAAACAATTCAAGCTGCATGCGCAGGCCGCGCTCCCTATTATCTTGTTCTAATAAACCGAACCTAATATGATCCCTCGTACATGCACAAAAGGCTATTGTTCACGTCTAACGTTCCTGTGTACTATTTGACCAAGTTTCATTGTGTACCTTCATTTGCATTCTACTGTGACTTACGAAAAGCAGGGATGCGTTTGCCACTTGGGTTGGTCACCTTGCTCGTCTCAGCCGTGAGCGCGTGGCAAGGCATAGGGAACCCCGATAACCTCATCACGTACGACGAGCAATATGTTGACGGGCTCACTGCATACAGCGGCCAGAAGTACGCGGACACCATTACGCACTTCAACCGGGCTATGAAAGACTACAATCAGCTAGCGGAAGCACGACTAAAGTGCTACGCAAAATGTCGTAGAAGCCCCACTGAGCAGCCGCTGGAATACTCGGGAGATACGGAACTCGCGTTCTTCAACGTCATACTTCATCGCTCAGCCTGCATCGAGAAGTGCAAGGAAGACTTCGTCGGCGTGTGTCCGATAAGTGCTGCACCGTACTCTATTGCAGATCTGATGGAGAGGAAGGAACCGTACAACTACCTGCAGATGGCTTACTACCACGTGAGTATCGCGTCATTTAGCGTGTATTGCAACAAGTTGTGTTGTTAAACATATGTAGCAAAAGCAACTATCGTCCACCACAACCCATAATAAATGGCCATAATATAATACCCTTATCCAACTATTTAGGAAATAAAGCGTGTTTTTAAATGTTGGTAAGTTAGTTTTGTGAAATTTGTTGCATCCTGTTCCAATGTTGGACACAGTCACTACTTTTATCATTGGCACCTGTCTTGTACATTCAGGAAGGAGACATCAAGCAGGCTGCAAAGACAGCTGCCACTTACAACTACTACAACCCGTACAGCATCCATACCAAGGCCAACATGAAGTTTTACGAGGGGCGGTCAACTGTCACGAAGGAAGATCTGCAGCCACTAGAGACACAGGTGTATCGGGATCGGTACATCAAAGGTCAAGAGCTGTATTTTGCACAAAACTGGAAGGACATGATAGAAAATTTTGAATCTTCTCTTGAAGCATTTCATACTGCCCTTCAGGACTGCCGCCTTCTCTGTGAAGGCCCTCAGAAGCACAAGAATGGTCAGTCATTCTCTCGCACAATGATTTCGTCACTGGCGACTGTGCTGAACTGCCAGCACAATTGTGCAGAGAAACTAGGCAGCTTCAGACAGGACAAGGAGGAGCCTTTCCTGGGCAGCTACTTCCACTACATGCAATATGGATATTTCAATTGTAAGCATACATTTACTGCACTGTATAAATTTAGGTACAGTTATTAAATTTAGGTCATTAATTATTTTACCATATTAATTGTACTTGTTAGTTGAATAACAAAAATGTATAAACCAAATATATCAATTGCACGATATAATTAATTGGTAATTTCAGTATGCTAGTACCTGGTAACATTGTAACTATTTATTACTAATTGAACTAGAATAACCCTCTAAAAATCAAACATTTGAGTTATCAACACCCCTAAATGTTTAGATGTGTTTTCAACTAGGGATTGAGCATGCTCACTGACTTAGCTACTCGGCTAGCCATTTGGACCTGTTCCCACAAATCTGGTGTGTTACACATTACAACCATCTTGTTCGTTCCAATGCCAGGGCAATTCTGACCCAGGCTTGATGTCACAGACATCATTCATCAGTGATAGTTTGTGTTAGCATATATATCTCTATGTTTAAGTATGCATGTATCTATTGTACAATGCATTATGTATTCATAATTTTCATACATTGCTATACGCTTAAACTCTTTAAGCTTATAAATAGAGTATTACAAGTGTTCGTGAAAATTAGTTGTAACTATAGTCTGTTTTGAATAATTTGTCACGATTCAATTGGTTAAAGTCCTTGATTTAGTTAACTGTTTATAGCATAACAACATTCTAACAAGTAACATTTTTTTTAGCCGATCTTTGTCAATTTCAGGTGTGGCATTGTGTGAAATAGGTCATTTAAACGTTGTTTGTAGTTCTTTGCATGCACAAGGTGTAGAACTGCTGCATCTTTTTTTACCTGTGGTATGTTGTGTGCACCCTATCACATTATGTTGGTCATTCCTCACACTCAGTGAACCAGTCTGTGGCTGCAGTGGAAGCGTCTGCCACACAGGCCAGATTGGAACCTAATAGTGAAGTGGCAAAGAGGAATGGTGTGTTTTATCGCCAACAGAAAGGTGTTACCAGAAATGACTTTAACGTCAGAAAGGTGAATGATCTCTAAGGAGTGTAGGATAAAATTTGAGACTTGCAGTGCTGTGTGTGTGCCACGTTTGTATACCACACAGAGAATACAAATGTTTTGATTTTATGGTAAAATCGAGCAACTAGCAATTTATTTAAAAATGTGCATTTTTATGTGTGAACTAAATTATCTGTTCAGTGTATATGTATTTCATTTTCTTGAGATGATGTACATATGACATACAACATACAATGTGACAACATACAGCGTTGTTCAAAAGCATTTTCTGTTAATTACCTACCAATTTATGATGCAGAATTGCCAACTAAATTGCACAATTGACATGAAATGCTGTAAAACAATTACTACTCAAATGCAACTTGGCCGCTTAATTTCTTCATGTATATTGATAATGTACTTTGCATTGCAGGATATGCTGCCAGTGGTTGAAAGATTGGAGTTTGAAGACAAGATGTTGCAAATTATTGATCTCATGTCAAATGAAGTGGTGGGTAGAGTCAGACATTGCTCAAGCCAAGGCTAGTAGTGAGGCAGGGAATGATGAGCAACTGGTAGGTGTGGAGGTGTGGATAACTGCATTTGATAACTAGCTTTAATTTTTATGGTGCAATAGCTAGAGGAAGACTTTCATATCTTTCCAGTTGGATCAAATCAAGCACTAGAGGAGGAATTAAAGGTAATGGTTGATGTCATAACATAACATGTCAGGTATCATCTGATGGTATAACAGGGCTACATTAGCAAGAGAGGGCAGGGAATATTAAACTGAACCCAAATAGTGGACTGTATGCAATGGAACTACATATAGAACAATTTGCTGATTGGGTTAATCTATATGGCACATATGGCAGCTATCATTCCTAAAGTAAAGGGGGCTATTTTCGTCATGTGGGTAAGGTCTTTATGTGTTGGCATTGTTAGCAAGTGGATTTGCACTATCGAAATCTGATCTAGTAATTACTTATGCCATACTAAATCCTGTTTACCGTATTGCCTAAGGTTGGTATCTACTGATATGGGGAATTAAATTAGATGTTAAACATTTGAATATTTGTTTTAATAAATGTGTGTAGAAGTAGACTCAAGAGCACACATGGTCATATTATTGTATATTGTATGATATTGTAAAGTGCAGATATAAACCAGCACTATGATAAGACTTGTTTTAAATGGAATGTTACGCTCAAGCCTAATGTGGTTGAAGGTCCTCGTGATGGCAGTGGACGGGAGAGGCTTGTGGTTGACAACATGCTTACTGAGAAAGAATGCAGTCTGCTTTTGGAACTGGCAACAAAGGTAAGCATATGACCGTGCTTTAACATTTAATTAAAATTTAGTACAAGTTTGATGTATTACTGGAATGTTACCACCTGGGGAAATCATTGTGCCGCAACTTGTGATTATTTATAGCACTAGTAGTGACCGCCATAATAATTAATATACTGTCATTTTAATTGCCACTACCATGCTAAACTGCATTTGCTGCGATTATTTCTATGTGGGTGATATTGCTGTGCTATTGCTAGATGTAAATGTAAGTAAAGTAGCGGTAACAAAAGTTTGCGTTATTTACTGCACCTTCACCATTGAATGTTGAGACCGTATATGCGCAGTTCCGTAACGTTACAGTTCTGTTAAATATCTTTAAAGCAAGCAACGATTATTTAAATATTCAAAAATACTCAACGTTTGAATACATGTATGTGACAACAAGTTGCTCAAATATTCTCCCGTAATAATAAACACTGACCAAATGAATTCTAGACAGAGCGTACGTGACAGTGTTACAGCAGTTTGAGATAATTGGTCAGGATAATTAAGACGTGGGTCATAGATTATTCAACAGAGATATACATATCAGGGCAAGACTTCTCTACCTTCACAAATCTCTCGCTAGCTTTGGCTGGGCATTTTGCAGCACAGAGGAGTGGGTGGGTGATTGATATGTACGCTTCGATGCGAACGAGTGCTCAGCCTCGCGTAAGCACTTGCTTGTAGAAGTCATCACAAAAATCAAAAGGAATGTACTGCAAAATAAGACAGTGCAGTTGCTGTTGGTGATAGTATGAGTGAGAAATATTGTATACGTGCCATGCAGTTCGCTAATGTGCCATTTTTCTTAACCACCTAACTTTGCACGATATTATGTTAACTTTTTTCACTGCTACTGTAAACCCATTTATGCGCAGAACTGTACACATAGATTCAAAGTGTACTGTATATGCATTTTGGCATATTCTTTTCCGCTTTTACTTTCTATGGCAGTAGGGGGCACGAACAATGTTAAGCATTGTTTTGCTGAGATTCTGCTTTCACGCGTATCCTATGTGTTGTAGACACGTACTTAAAGTGCATTGTAGTTGTGTGTGTGTCTTACTGATTCTTGATATGAACAGCCATGTTGTGCATGTTTTTATAAAACATTCCGTATCATGTAAAATGAACGACTTTTAAATTGCACTAGTTACAAGCTTACTGGTGAAATAAGTATGTAGCATGTGCGGAAAGTAGGTAGTGTGTTCTTTCACTTTCTTCACAGCAGTCATTTGGTGATGCTAATACTCTTGTGACCAGTATTTACTCATCCTTTAATCTTTAATCATCCTGAATTTAGGATCGGTGAAATCCTGAATTCAGGATATTGAGTAGTTCTGTTTACAACAGTTAATCCTGGGAAAATTAAAGTAATTAAAACATTGGCTTTTTGTTTCAGCACTGCTGCACACTTTCTATAGCATTGAATAATTTTAGTCATCTAGAAAGCTATCCAAACTTCAATGTGTGTTTCATTGCTGTCACATATGCAAATAGAACAATTACCACTTTGCAGTTTTTAGTGTCTAGAAAAAGCACTAAATATATCAATTTTAGTGTTCTTTAACTATTTTAGAGTTGTATCACATACAGACTTTTGGTCGAAGTTGTGTTTTTATTCAAATTGTGCACTAAATAAAAGAAAATGTATTTTAAGATCACTATTCTTACGTTTTGTATCATTGCATGTAATTGTCTCCAAGTATTGTAGTGGTGTTCCAAACTGTATTGATCATTTATATCTTAACTTAATACATCACATCTTCTATGATTAAAATAACATAATAATCATTAAAAAATCATTACATTTTGACTTTAATTTATTTAAATCTGTGGGTACTTTCGTACATAGGAAGCTCTGTAAGGCTCTGTAGTTCATGTTGCACTCGATCCTACAATATAACAATATTACACATACATAAAAATGAATGCAATAACAATTTGCCTTGTAATGTACCTCTACATGTGCCACAGTGACAGATGCACTCTTATCACTGCGCCTTCGTAATGATGTACTGGATGATATGTAGATATTGTGGATGAGCTGGTGTGCCAGCAGATACATGAATGTTGTAAAGTCTACCACATCAGTGCTTGCAAGAAAATCTTTGTCTGATTCATACCTAGAAGCTAAGTAAGCATCAACAACACATATACCAAAGATGGTCCCAAATGTTCTGTGCCACCATGTATGAGTTATCCACTCTCTTTAATTGCAAGTGAGCCTTGTCTGTAATGATCATGCACATCAATTGTCGAAAAAAAAACTCAAAGAACTTCTCCACTATAACTGGCCTTGGTATCATTTTTGTGTACTGCACCGTGGTTGGTATGCCATCAACTACATCAATTCTGTGGTGTAAACGCACTGATGGTATTCCAGGGTGTCCAGTATATCAGTTGCATATTATGTAGGCTTTTTGTCAACCCAAACACATGCAATTATTTTGCTACCATCTGGGGCAATTGACTGAAGTAGCTAGTGACTGACTACCTCGATTTGGTGTAGAACTAGTTCCACTGCCTGAAGCCCATAGAAGGAGCTGCTTCTTTGGGTACTCTTTTGTAGCTGTTGTGACCATTCCTATGTAGTACAAACCTTGATGTAATAGTGCAAGTAGAGATTATACTGAGGAAAATTCAATGTCAGCTATGATGGTACGAGCAGTCCCTCTCCAAGGAGCACACAACCTAAGTAATGGACCAGTTGCGCATAAGGTACAAAGAATTTAATCATCCTTGATTAGTTTGACATCACATCCGGACTGCCACTTTTGTACAGTGTTTGAACGGAGTTCTACCTGTATAACGTCATCCCTGGGAAACCTTACGGAAAAACAGCTGCTATGACAGGCACATGGTGTGGAGTGTGTGACAACAGCAAGTCAAGTGATCCCAATGCTTCCTTTCATAGATTTCCTACTAACCTAGAAAGGCGAGCTATCTGGCTTAGTGTGTTTAGCTTACAGGAAAAGGATATAAAGCCTCACCATCGCGTTTGCTCGAGACATTTTCCAAATAAACTACCCTCGGGAAAATCGCCAATCCAACCAGGGCCTTGAGCCAAGAGGGCAAAAAACTGAGAGGCCAATAAGCAGCTAATTGAATTGTACAGTACAGGTTCTCTAACGTCAACGTCAGGATCATTGGCACCATCAAGCAGCCATTCTGCAACAACATCCACCTCTAAACAACATACACTTTCTGTAGCTGATGTAGGAGAACAACTAGTGAGCGACTATCAAGTGCATGAGCTGCCT
Organism: Ephydatia muelleri; assembly: GCA_013339895.1. Lineage (NCBI taxonomy): Eukaryota > Metazoa > Porifera > Demospongiae > Spongillida > Spongillidae > Ephydatia > Ephydatia muelleri. The sequence goes on along the minus strand of JABACO010000012.1, from coordinate 4,039,736 downwards.
AACAGTGCTGAGGATGCCGCAAAGTCTAGCTCTTACCTACCGATGGGTTTCAATCTTCCTCCCTTCAGACAGAACCATTATTTAGTGCTGCGCTGCTAGCCCATATAGAATATCTAGAAGCTGAAAATACTTCAAGAAACGAATGTCCATCTACAGAGATTCACTTCAGGATTGGAGCAAGTGAAACATGATGATCACCTAGTTAGATTCTATACTGGCTTCGTATGCACAACAATCACCATCTTAAAGCAGGTACAGTATGTCTATCAAAAGGTGCTGAGAGATCTGCGCCTGGAATGTCGGCTGCAGTAAGTGCCACATGCGGAACAGAAGAACCAGCAGCCATGTCCCTTTCAGCAAGTCGTGATCGTGTTACCGTTCCTTGGACTGACAACTTAGTCAAAACCATAGGCCCATGTGCCAGCAGTCCGGACGTGATGTCACGTTTAATCAAATGTTTAATCAACATTCCATCGCTTACGCGCAACTGGTCCATTGTAATGTACCTTCTCCATACTCAGCATGGCCTGGTTTTTTGGATTGAGCTTCACTTCCTTCCATCAATTCAAGTTGCAGGATAATTCCTGACATTCCATCTGCTGCTGACTTTAGCTTACATCCAACTCCTGGTTTACGAACAATTTTTGTTTTATGAGGACAACCATTTTGTTTTGTACTTACTATCACTCCCCTTTCAGGCACTCATGCACTCATCACAAGCAATCGGTTGACCCGGTTTGACATACATGTTTGACATGACGCTCATTGAAAGACAAGATGAAGGGTCTAATTGGCCACCAAGGATCCTGCAAGTGGGGAATATTAAATCAATTTCAATTGGGCAAAATACATGTACCTTCATAGGTTGTGGTTTTGGTTCTTCAGCCAGTGAAGACATGAATTGATATCTGTGAACCGTGACAGTCAAAGCAACCCTCATAATTAGCTGCAGTTGAAACTACGCCAGCATCACTCTCTGATTTCCAATATGTTGGAAGTGGTCCCCTCCTTGGTTCAACAGCCATTACCAATCTGATACCAAGCCACTTTATAAGCTCTCTTTTTGACAAAGGTGCTTTCTTTTTAGCTAGGAGGATGGTGTTGGTATAATCCAAAATAGAAGGAATGGAGTCCATAGGAAACATAAGGTAGAAGTAATACTTCACACTCTTCTCAGCACCTTCTAGAGTAGTTCCTTACTTCAGTTCAGTAATCCCTGTGTAGGCATTTACTGCAGGGTTAACACTAAGGCGGTCAATTTCTACCACATTCTCTGCCATGAGCAGTCCAATAATGTGCTTCTTCCGCGTCTTGATTGCTCTCTTCTCTTTGCACACTGTCCTTCCTTTCTTCTTCTGTCTCACTGGTATCATCATCTGTATCACTGTCACTGCCAGGTCTCTCTGCATCACTCTCAACAACCACAGGAGTACGTTTTTTGCTCTTTGCACGAAGGCTCTACCAATGTACCACCCGCTTTACCTATGCCTGAGCTGATTCTATGCTAGTAGCTCCTGTGTCCCATTGTATGGTGAATTTGCGTGCGTGGCTCTCCTTAGTGATCTTCATAACAATTCCTTTCTTACCACTAAGCTTCTTTCCTTCTACTTTATCCCCAACTTTTATCGTAAGCTGCATTATTGTGAACGAATGTTGAAACAAAGCCAAAACAGTGGTTTTACTTTGGAAAAAACGAACATATAACGACTAACTAGATAGCGCTGTTTAGATGGAAGCCTATCTAAGAAGCTTAATATCCCCCTAAATATCCAACATGATGCGAATTGAAGTTGATACTAGTAAAGTCATCCTTAATTCAGGATTTCCATCCTAAATTAAGGATGGATATAGATTAAAGATTAAAGGAGCACATACGCAAGGCAAGGAATGTATATAATGAAGGCACTTGAATATCTACACATAAACACGAAACGGTTGCACATCTCCAAAAAAATATCTATCATAAGCATTAGTTCAGTGGGCTGCTAAGATGAAATAAAATTTTGTGGTCTGATGAGTCACAATTCATTATGCACTCGGAGTCCGAAATAACGTGCGGTCATCGGTCATTTTCCACGCATTTTACAGTAATGTCCGGGCGATTAAGATCTCAGTTGGAGATGTTGACTGTTCAATGTTTTAACCGATTACCAGCTGTAGTCGCATAAATGCATCACGTAATTAGTGATGTTTAACGGCTGAAGGCGCATAAATGCGACTCAATAACATATAGGCGTTTAGCCACTTACCATTAGTATCGCGTACGTCCAACTGTTAATACTGTCACAGAATAACACAACCTAGTTGTCTAGCTGCTAGAAATACGGCTGATGGCGGCTCATTTGCATAGTAAAATTTTTACTCAGTTACAGTTAAAAAGTTAGAAGCAGATTACAGCGTTGTGGATATTGTCATATCGAAGAAAAGCTTGAGATATGTGTGACAGAGCGTATCTACCACAACAACAGAAACATGCAATGAATTCAATTAGAAATAACGAAGACTTTGCAGTGCAGGAGGTGGTGCCAGTAGGGATGGAAACGGCATGAGCCAATGGCTCCTGGAAGTGGTTCAGAAAGAAGTAAAGCAATATGGGTTGGTATCCTACAGGCATGAGATGGATACAATAATCACCATCTCCAACATCCCATATACCCCACAACATTCCATACCACTTTCAATCCTATAACATCACACACACCACCACCAATCCTGCACACCACACACTTAACCCTCCAACACCTCATACAATCCTATCACACACAGCACCTCTTATACCCCTCATCCTCCAACGCTTACACACCCTCCACCCTCATACACCACACATCACCTCCACCCTCCAATACCCCATATGACCCTCCAATACCCCATATGACCCTCCCAACACCCTACACCCCGCCAACCTTCACCACACACCCCAATACCCATACACCCCCTCAACCCTCTACACACCCTCCAACACCCTACACACCAACACTGTACACACCCTCCAACACCTACACACCCTCCAACACCCTACACACCCTCCAACACCCTACACACCCTCCAACACCCTACACACCTTCCAATACCCTACGCACCTTCCAACACCTACACACCCTCCAACACCTACACATCCTCCAACACCCTACACACCCCAATACCTCCATACACACCCAACACCCTACACACCCTCCAACACCCTACACACCCTCCACCCCTTCAACCTTCTACACCACACATCACCTCCACTCTCCAATGCCCCAAACACACCTCCAACACCCATTCCACCCCCTCCACCCCATCTCACGCACCGCCTCCACCCTCCCACACCAGAGTGTAGAAGGGTGGAGGGGTGTGTGAGTGTGGAAGTGATGTGTAGGGTGGTGGTGATGTGGACGGACATCAGCTCTACCCTCCTACACCACACACCACCTCCACCCTCCAACAAACCCTTCCAATCCTACATACCATGTCATAAAATCTTTTTACATTCCTAACACATTATAATCTTCCAACACCCCCACACCACTTCCAACACCCAAGCTAGCAACCCTCCAACATCGCACACATGCACACACAAACACACACACACACATGCATGCATACACCCAACACACATGTATACACACAAACACACCTGCACACAACACACATGCATACACATGCACACATGTACAACACAGACATGTACACACATGCATACACTGACATGACAACAGACACGCACACATGCACACACCCATGCACACATACAACACAGACACCCATGCATGTACACAGACAAGCACACATGCACGCACACCACACACATATGTATACACTCATGCATACAGATACAACACACGCACACACATGCTACACATATGCACACAGGCACACACAGGCACACACACATGCATACATACACAACACACAATATACAACACACATATACACACAACACACATGCACACACACAAACACACGTACAACAGACACATACACAGACAAGCACACAAACATGCATATGTACACACATGCATACACACAAAACACATGCACACACACAACACGTACATATAACAGACACACATATGCACAACCGCATACAACACACACATCAACACACACGCACACACCTGCATACAGATGCACACACATACACACGCAATACACACACAATACACCTGACACAACACACACATGTGTACATACATATAACACACAGATAGACACATGCATGCATACACACACAACACACAATATACAACACACACACATGCACACACACACACACAAAATACACATGCACAAACACAACACACACATGCATAAACACTACGTACACACAAAATACACACATGCAATATTATCCCACCTACACATTCCCCCAACGCTCAAATAACCAACTTACAATCTTCCAACACTCCATCTACCATCCAACAATGCTATACTCTATACACACCAGTTACAATGCTATAAATACCTTCATACAACACTAACCCTGTCACCTCACACTATATAAAATCATATGACAGCCCCAACACTCTCCAATAGCCCACACACCACTTCAAACACCAAGCTAGATGCGTATGCTGATAGAAATTGCATGCGCACAATAATTAGAACTTACTTCAAAATGAGTTATCTGCTGTCATTGTTTTTCAAGCACTAGAGCAAAACAATATCACACTTTTATTATAAGAAACACAAGAAAGGACCCCTTACTTTGTACTCTGACTGAAGAAACAGAGCATTCAGTCTCTGCCAAAGTAGCACTGATTTCACCACATCGTGTATTTTGTACATGAGTGCGACCGATAGAAATATCAAGATCGCGACCACACAACGGTATGAAAATATGCCTTGGTGTGTATAAAAATGGTAGAATGTGACTTGCCCATACAAGCTTTGCTTTATTCTGCTCCTGTATGTACAGTGGAAACCATGTTAGTTGGAAATTGACATTGATTTTATGTTTACTTGAATTAAAAACTATAATCACAAATCTAACAACACATGCATGGGCTAAACAATTGTCAACAAGTAGCTAAAATAATTGTATCTCACGTGACTATCACGTTACACAACTTTCATTTTCAGTGACCCCAGTCTTGTCAACTCATTTCTACTACATATCTTCACTCAGGGACAACAAATCAGGATGATCATTGGAACGTAGCTTAAGCACCAACTGCTAAATCATTTGGTCAAGCTAGATTCTGAACCCAGGAAACGATGCGTGCATTTTCAAGCGTTACGTCCTATTTAATGACTAAAAGTGTTAGGCATTTATTTTTGTGAATTGCTCGGTTCATGCTGAATGGAAGCGTTCAGTTGTTCAGAAAGGTGATTAGTGCACCATTTGAGCCCCTTTTTACAATGTAACAGCTTATTTTCCCATTAGAATTCTGGTTCAGGTTTAAGAGCATCGTTTTAATGAAATTCATCTAAACATGGAGCGTGTTTTAAACCTGACCTTTGGGCAACCAGAATTCAACGCTGTTACATTGTAAAAAGGGGCTCAAACGATGCACTAATCACCTTTCTGAACAACTGAACGCTTCTTTCAGCATGAACAGAGTGATTCGCAAAAATAAACTTTTAGTCCTTAAATAGGACGCAACGCTTGAAAATGCACAAATGGTTTCCTGGTTTCAGAATCTAGCTCAGCCAAATGATTTAACGGTTGGTGCTTAAGCTACTTTCCAATGATCATTCTGATTTGTTGTCCCTGAGTGAAGATATGTAGTAGAAATGAGTTGACAAGACTGGGGTCACTGAAAATGAAAGTTGTGGAACGTGATAGTCACGTGAGATACAATTCTTTTAGCTACTTGTTGACAATTGTTTAGCCCATGCATCTGTGTTGTTCGATTTTTTATATCGTATGTGGTTATTGTTTTTAATTCAAGTAAACATAAAATTGATGTCAATTTTTTTTTCATCCAACTAGCATGGTTTCCAATGTAGCTCAAAGACCATACATTACGAAACAGAAGATATGAAAATTTTCTACGGCTGTGAGGCTAAGTAATCGTGGATAATTAATTCGGCCGGCAGTCGGTTAATAACAAGGTTAATAACAATCTACCTTGCAAGTCACTGCCACACGTGTACACGCAATCAATAATGATTACCATTTACACATCTGGGTACGAGTCTTCGCGAACACATATCGATTTTGTAAGGTAGTGCGTCGTGCAATAGCATGAAGAGAATTAGATTTGAAGCAGTTGATGAGCTTGAGGAAAGTGAAGTTAAATGAAGAACTGTTTCTCACGGCACGTCTAAAGGAGCTTGATAAGAAGTTCAAGATGCTTACCTGGCTTCAAAGTGAGGTCAGTGGAGTTGGAGGAAAGAACGTAACAGCTTTTGAAGTGTTCAACATGCACAACGTTTGAGAAGAACATCACTGGAAGAGACGAAACTTCAGCGATAAGTGGATCGTAGGAGCCGAATCGGTTTGCATCAGCAACATCAAAGACCACGCGGGTACTGACCAACACAAGCATGCCATGGTGTTGTTGACAAAACAGCAGGCCCAGGCTCGTGGAGAAGACCCGCTCCAATCGCCAAAGCTCTACAGGAAATTCCAGATGATGGCATGGCTACGTTACGCATGAAGTTTGACATAGCCCGTTTTATTGCTGTCGAAAAGCTATCTTTTAGCAAGTATCCAGCATTATGTGAGCTGGAGATGTGACATGGAGTTAAAGTTGGTGCTGAATATATGAATGAGAAGGCTGCTAAAGAATTTTGCCATTACATTGCAGAGTCTAGGAGGGAAGAATTGAAAAAAAAAATACAAAACAGCTTGAACAAGCCAAGTTTTTTCAATCCTAATGGATGGGTCAACTGATTCAGGCAATATTGGTGATGAGCTTTTCCTTGCTGTGTTCTGTGACGTTGATGGCATGGATGAAAGAGTCCACACAAGGATGATGTTTTTAGCAGTTCTGCGTTGGGCTGTTCCAATGCTTGCAATGTTACCTTCATAAAATTGGTGTTAAGGCCATTGATGCAGAAGAGAGCAAGGGGTTAGTAGGTATTGGAACTGATGGTACCAACACCAATATTGCTTCTGCTGTATTAAAGGGTTTGTTGGAGAGTCAAGTGCCATGGGTGTTATGGATGTGGTGTCTTGCCCATAGGGTGGAGCTAGCAATGAAAGATGCTCTGAAATCTACCACCTTTTATCTTATTGATGAGATGTTGCTCAGAATGTACAACATCTAGGAAAAATCCCCCAAGAAGTGCAGAGAGCTGGAGAACATCATCACTGATCTTAAGCAGTTTATGAAGTTTGATGATGCTGGTGTCCATCCAGTAAGGGCAAGTGGAACACAGTGGGTAACACACAAGCTTAGCGCAATGAAGCGAATTATTTATAACTTTGGAGCATTGCCATCATTGGACCTTTTTAGCCAACTGCCACCCATAAGTGCATAAATGTGCCACATAACAAATGTTGTTTAACAGCTGAAGGCGCATAACTTATTCGTGTCTAACTACTGACCATTAGCTTTGCGTACCTCCAGCACTTACCATTGTCGCATAATAGTTGTCCAGCTATTAGAAATGGCACTGATGGTGGCCCATTTGCATTATAAAAGTAACGATTAAATAGTTACAAGCAGTTCATCCCACTTTTAAGCTTATACCTTCGTACTCATTGTCACTTCTAGGAGCCATCGGCTAACACCGAAAACACAGTAATAAAAACGTGTACACTTTATGTATAAATATTGTACACTTACCATCCAACATCGCTACACTCTACACAGTCCACTTACAAGACCATACATAATGCTGACACCCCACACCACCTGCAATCCTATTACACCCACAACACTCATATAATCCTCCAACACCACCTCCACCACCCCAGCTAGGTATGTATGCAGGTAGAAAATGGATGTGCACAAATAATTAGAACTTCTTTAAAATGAGTTATCTAGTGTCATCGTTTTTCAAACATTAGCGCAAAACAATCACACTTTATATTACAAGAAACACTTGTTATAAAGGACCCCTTACTTTGTATGAAGAAACAGAGCTTTGTGTCTCTGCCAAAGCAGCCCTGGTTTCACCCATACTTTATATGTGAGTGCTACCGATATAAAACTAGCGATCACGACCAAACACAGGTATAAAATATGTCAGGGAGTATAGAATGTCACTTGCCCACACACAGTCTTCTCCTGTCTATAGCTCAAACTTTATATGTAACAAAACAGAACCTACTAAAATGTTCAGCTGTGTGGCTACGTAATTGTGGATCTTGTCTATTTATCGGTTTCAGAAGCTTCATTACCTCATACAAACACACTTGGTTTTGTTTTTACTAATTGAGAACACATGTGCATTGTCCATACGACCCTAATAATTGGTATCATAACGGTACCTTCTGTTATCCTTTTATAAAATTGGGAAGCCAGATGACCATACATAGTATCCTCTTCTCATTAGCCCTATCCCGAAAACAGTAGGAGTGACTATTAGCAATACAGCCACACACCAAAGGCGTTTACCGGCTGAACCAGTGTATTTAATTTTATGCCTATCGGCGTGTTCAGGCATGAAATCGTTAAAGCTTAATGCATAACCATTTCTATTCTTACTTGTGCTGTAGATGGGCAAAGAAGGTGATGGTTATTCACAGAAGTCACCCCACACAAAGCACGAGAAATTTGAGGGACTTAATATTCTCGATGCAGCCAAGGTAGGTTCATTCTTCCATTGTTGAGATGCATTTGTGATACACTGTGAATGCAGGCCGCACTGATGGGAGATGTGAATATGACCCTTTCGAAGTTGTATCTCATGGCTAGCAAGAAGGCAAAAGATGTTGTTGCTGAAAAATTTCAACTTAAGCAGCCGCTTTATTTCTCTTTCACACATCTGGTGTGTCGTACAGCAATGGATGGTGAGTGCATCTATGGACACAGATGTGTCACAGTATGTCCACTCCTTAGCACCATTTTCATATGCTACACAACTATCCAAGTAACAACTGCATAGAAATCTACTTACAACACTTCATTATTAAAATGTTATGCACGTATTATAAATGTATATACAGATCAAGATAATCGAAAAGACTTGAGTCATCCAGTGCACTCTGACAACTGTATACTGGATGCCATAACTGGAGAATGTCATAAGGTGCAACCAGCCTATACTTGGCGAGACTATAGGTTAGTGTTAATTTTATGTGATTATTGGAATACTCATTAAATTGCTATGTATGCATACACTAAGGCCTGTACGTTTATTACAATGTATGTCCTCCTGTCCATGAATTTCTTTTTGCAGTGCAATTCTTTACTTGAACAATGATTTTGAAGGAGGTCAGTTTTTCTTTGCTCATTCAACACAAGACCTTACACCAGAGGTACATAGCACCATTATCATGTACATTAACTACAGCAGTTTTGCCAATTTAGATGTGATTGATAGAATACTCATGTCAGTGCAAGCCCGATGCTTGCCTTAGATGTGTAGGCTGCTGATACACTGTATGTGACCTCTTAGCATTGTTCAGTATAGAGTTCATATGAGTAGTACATCTCCTACTGTATGACTGTATCACATGCGTTGATGTTAACATCTCACAATGTTGTGGTCATTGCACAGAATTAAACTTATCATTTATAGTCAAGGCAACAAATCATAGTTCAAACAAAGTAAGGTTAGGTAGTATGGTAACACCCTCTAAAATCAATGTCTCAGTCTCAAATAAGGACCAATGTCATCACAATATAAAGTTAAACTTGTAGTACAGTCCAATCTCACATATGTCATGACAAATAATTATGTGTGTGATTGTTGTAACAAAGAACTCAACACTTTATTATGCACGATAAAGATAGTGTAAACATAACACGTTAGAGCGATGTACCAATTCATGCTATAGTACTAGAAAACGGCTATTTTGACAGCTTATAAGGCTGCAGAAAGCTAAGAAGCTTAAGTTAATAATGGCCGTGTACATGTGTTGGACTATGTGTATACCCAAATGTATGCACATGCATGCAAATACACTACACTGAGTTGCCTTGGAATTTACAATGCAAAAAACTGTTGTTTCAAGGTGCCAGCCCAAGTGTACAACTACAATGCCTGAAAGAACTGTACTCTGTATTATCATCACTACTTTGGTATTTTGCTAAATTTGTAATATTGTATAGATTTCTGTCACCTGTAATGTAATGAAAACCAGATGTCCTGACAAGTGTAATTATTATTGCACAATGATGTAGTCCAATAAAAGTTTATGGTGAGTCACCTGTAAAATGAATGTGACATTCAGCCCTACAGTAGGTATTCGGGATCTTGCATGTTGACTTAGTTTAACTAACCTCAATGTTTAATCTGAATTGATGAAATTTATTTAATGTCATATGTTAAGTGACAGATAGTCACTCAACCTGTAGTCACTCAATGAAACTCTGGTGTATTGTATTGCCTCTTCAGAGTTATTTCACAGAGTGTGTTGTCACTAGTCACAATTGTAGCAATTACTTATTTGTCTCTCTCTCCCTTTTTTACGAAACCCTGCTTCTTCCACACAAAAGCATTTTTAATTCAAGTGTTCATAGCATAGCTGCATAGCTAAATGTTTGCGCCTTTATAACCAGATAATAAAAGCAAAAATCCCGTCCTCGGACATCCATTAGCAAGGCACATCATCTACATGTAGGAGTTTTAAAATTAGCTTTATGATTAAAGCTAGGTGTAATCACCTATACGCTGTCTAACAATTTTGAGATAGTATGATTGGTGTGTTGAAATGTTTGATTGCAGCACAATACTTGAATGCTTCTTAATTTATTTTCAGCATCTAGTCAGTGCACATTGCGGTAGAATGGTGGGATTTTCTGCTGGAAAGGAGAATATGCATGGAGTTACTGCTGTCACCAAAGGGAGGAGATGTGCTGTTGCCTTGTGGTTTACTCTTGACCCCGATCATCAAGAAACTACATATGATGTTGCTGCAAGCATGCTCAATGGTGGATCCTATTTGTAATATAATCATTCCCAATGTTCATTAACTGTACTAATCATTGGCAACTACATGAAATTGTTTGGGATCTGGATACCAAGATTCTAGTTCATGCTCAGTGATTAATGTAAGTAATACTTTTGAACTGCCTGTAGCAATGCATGGGAATATCGCATGGTATGGTTCCCGAAAAGAAGCGAATCTGTTTCATTGCAATTGAATCTTTTATTACTATAATATTTGCAATGGTTGTGGATGCAACTTTCCAGTTGACGCTCAGTGAAAAAGAAAAAAAAAAAACAACAACATGTAATACATTTGAAAGGCCAGTAGCAATTTCACACCTAAGGGTTTCCTGATAAAGTCATCTGCAGTTGAATCTTATGATAAAGGCACCATGGACATTTGGTTGAATGCAGGCCCCATTCGTTGCTACTTGAATAGTTTGGGTTGTGGATGCCAAGATTCTACTTGTCCCTCAGCGAACAAAAGTATTATCTGCCAATATCAGTGTATGGGAATTGAATGGGTTTTCACACCTCATAGTTTACCAATACGAGGCGAATCTTTTTCATCCAGGATTGAATCTTATAATGCAGAGCCCATAGGTAGCTGCGTAAATTGGTTTGGTTTGTGGATACCAAGATTGTACTTGTCTCTCAGCAATTAAAACAAGTATGAATCACATTTGAATTGCCTATATCAATGTATGGGAATTGAATGGCTTTTTACATGCCATATTTTCCTATTAAGAGGCAAATTTTTTTCATCCTGGATTGAATCTTATAATACAGACCCCATTGGTAGCTACTTGATTTGGTTTGGGTTGTGTATGCCATAATTCTATTTGTCCTTCAGTGAATAAAAGTAGTATTTGCCTATATCAATGTATGGGAATTGAATAGGATTTCACACCTTGTAGTTTCCCGATATACTTGATCACAATTATTCCATGCCGGAGACTCACTGTGGTGACAGCTACAAGCAATACTGTTTCGATGTCACGATGAAGCAGGAAGTGATGGAAAACTTGATATTGTAAATGAGAACATCCAGTTGTTACATACTATTTCACCACCTCTCCGTTACTAATGAAGAACTGGTTGATGGCTACAATTAGTGATTGAAAATATCTGCTTGGATATAATCTAGAGAGGAAGAGTTCATAAGCTCATGTTGTAATATAACATATATGCAGTACAACATTAACATGAATATACATCATTGGACAAAAGGTTTGCAAAAGACTTCCATAAGAATGAAGGGCCTTTTGTAAAAGCTTTTGATACTGCTCTTGCAGGTGCATCGACAAGCATATCATAGTCACACATTTGTTGGTAACCATGTCCACAGAGCATTAAAGATACTGCTAAATTCATTTGTATATTGTAGTACCATTTTCTATACAGCTCAATAACACAGAAAAGCCATGCAGATGTCTAGTGTCCATTGATGAAAGCACTGTCCCTTACTCAAAGTAGAAGTAGTGATAGATACCTTACCATTTTTTTATTTGTTCAGAAAGTGCCATTGCATTTATGACAAAAATTAAGTTACTGACATGGAAATCAATGAACTGGGTAAGTTATAATATTTGGAAAACAAGTCCTTTTTTGCAGAACTAAATATTTGAAGTTATATGCACTTTTATTGGAGCAATTTCCCTACCTCAACTGTGATACCTAAAATGCATATACTGGAAGCACATGTTGTTCTATTTCTAAGGTCTTGGGACGTTGGGTTTGGATTTTAGGTGAACAGGGTGCTGAGAGTATCCATCACTATTTTAAGAAGCTTGCATTTGTCATACAATGCTGTATGAGACCCTGCTCAAAAATTATTGCTGATGCTCAAAGAACACATGCTTCATGTGACTCCTGAATACATTTCTGCCAGGCCAAATGTGAAGACGAAAAGGAAAAGTAAGTTAACTCTGTTTTTCAGGTATGCCGTATGCTGTTCCACAATGCAATTACCTACATACGTGTGGGATCATCAATGACTTGTATTCCTCATAATATATGGGACAGTTTCCGCGAAAATTGCCCCACGGTTAAAATGTTATAAAAATGCATCGCGTTTGAATCGCTATAACTTCCCAACGGATAACGCTATCGACTACCTATTTGCGACACTTCATAGTGAAATGGTGCAGTATGAAGTGTCGAAAATAGGAAGTCGATAGCGTTATCCGTTGGGAAGTTATAGCAATTCAAACGCGATGCATTTTTATAACATTTGAACCGTGGGGCAATTTTCGCGGAAACTGTCCCATATATATATATGGAACGTTCTATACGAAAATGGGTCTTGTGGATTTCATTTTATAACATAAAATTTAAATCGATATATCTTCCGAAATATTAACGCTATCTGGTTCCTATTTTTAACACAACATACCACACCATTACTATATGTGAAAATCCATTTTGGTGTCTTACACATGCGGGGTACCGACGTTTCAAGGTCCGATACCCCGTATGGTTCAAAACGGCCACATCTTCAGGTAGGAGTGTCCAAATCGGTTCAAAATAGGTACCTATGTAGAAGGGTCCTACCACTATTGATTTGTTCTGTTCGTCAATTTTTGCTTTATCTGTTGTGGAGATACAAGTGTGCAAAGAAATTGCATATTTCCCGGGCGTTACGCGCCATGAACATATTACGACTGGCTTCGAGGACGTCCTCGTAATACGTTAATGGCGCGTAACGCCCGGGAAATATGCAATTTCTTTGCACACTTGTATCTCCACAACGGATAAAGCAAAAATTAACGAACAGAACAAATCAATAGTGGTAGGACCCTTCTACATAGTACCTAATTTGAACCGATTTGGACACTCCTACCTGAAGATGTGGCCGTTTTGGGGTATCGGACCTTGTAACGTCGGTACCCCGCATGTGTAAGACACCAAAATGGATTTTCACATATAGTAATGGTGTGGTATGTTGTGTTAGAAATAGGAACCAGATAGCGTTAATATTTGGGAAGATATATCGATCTAAATTTTATGTTATAAAATGAAATCCACGAGACCCATTCGCGTATAGAACGTTCCATATCTCTGTGAAATAAAACCTCATAACATTTGGATTGTTTTAGTTCGTTTCACACTAATTGGACTAGTTCGTTACGTTGTTTCTATATTCAGCAAAACTGCAGCATTGGCGCTATAATGAAATGTGTAAAAAGCAGCGCGTTTTTTACAAACCAGATACATTATGTTGACATTCTACAAAAGCATGATTACTTATTAACTTGTTCTTCATGATACCTGCTTTTATTTTTGATTATTAACACCATGACCAAGGCGATTTACCCTGATGCCATTACATGTACTAGGTAATTTCAAAATTACTTTCTCCGGGGCGCGCGTGCACAAAGTTATCACCGATTCAATGCAATGAAACAGCCGTGAAGGTACCCCCTCAGAATCAGAAAACCCCCAGATCGATACTGAAGTTATGTCATAAATAATTTCTGGAGGAATGAGTTGTGAAATACGGTAGCCCACCAGTGGCGGATACAGGGGGGGGGGGGGGTCGGTGGTGTCCGGACCCCCCCTCAGACCTGATGATGAATAAAATTAAGGATTAATACTTTAATTCATTAGCGAAACCAATTAACAACATCCCATGTGATATTCATTGTTCTAGAGAGCGTTATGGCAAGCCTGTTCACTCGGGCTCGGAAAGTATCTCGAATTATAGAAAGCAAATGGTAGTTTATGCGTACAGGAATCGCGCGCCTGTCATGACTTCACCCACCCGATCGCGTTATCTCATTACGTGATTCAGCTGCGTGAATGCATGAGGGCCCACATGCACACCCACTTAGACTACTCCTCCCCCCCGCAGTCCTATTAGAAATCGATCCAACCCCCCCCCCCCCCCCCCCCCGTCTCCCTCCCTTTCAGACTTACATCGCTACGGGCCTGGAGTTTCTTTTATACTTCAGTTATTTATCTTTTTTGACACATGCAGATATGGGTAAGACGCAAGATGAGGATATTGTGCATGCCTATAACTTGATGCAGTGTCATCAGTGATATTGCAATTTTCAGAGAGAACATTGAAAAAGATTTTCATGATTGGTTAATGGATGCTAGCAGAATTGGTAGTGAGTTAGGCATAGTACTTACAGTTCCACGTCTATCTGGAAGACAGCAACACAGGGCTAATGCAGGTCCAGAAAATCCAGATCCTGAAGTTTAATACAGAATTAATGTGGCAATTCCATTCTTGGATCACATGGAACAAGTACTAAATAATAGATTTCATCATGACAGTATGGTTGGTAGTCACTTATTTTATCTAGTTCCAACATTAATAATTAATCACAGTGATTTACAAGATCTTGCAAAATGTTTGTTGTTTTGGGAACGTGATTTACCTAGTGCTTTACACTTCTATCTGAATTAAAACAGTGGCAACGTTTAATCTGAATCCATTGATAACATCATTCCTGCAGATCTGGCACATTGTATCCATGCAGCTGATGAAGATGTTTTCCCCAACATACGAGTACTATTAATTATTGCCTGCACTATACCTGTGTGGAGCTGTGAAGCAGAAAGGTCTTTTTCAGCATTGAGGCGTATTAAATCCTATTTACGAAGTACAATGAGTTCTGAGCGTTTTGCTGGATTAGCACTGATGCATTTGCATAGTGATGTTGATATTGATATTGATGAGGTGTGTGAAGCTTTTATCAGCAAACACAACAGATAAATGTTTCAATCTTGTATTTTGTACCAATAAATGATTTTGTAGTAATTGTATAGATTCATTGTATGCTTTATTAGTTCATTCATGCAGTGTCAAATGTGAAATGGCGATAAATACGTATTTTAATTCCACAGCTATCTGCCATGATAGGAAAAAAAGTCTGTTAAATAGGGATTACTCATTAATTTAGGATACGCAGTTTATGAGTTGCACTGAGAATAGAGTCCCCCAAACCGACCCACGCACAGTATTCGCCGCCCTTTTCAAGTTTCTATAGAATGTCACCAATTAATTATGCGCGGGATGACGATCCGTCAAAAGCTTCCGCGCTTCGCGCGGGAGGGGGCACATCCCCCTCCCGCACCCTCCCCCTATTACTTATTCATGTCGGACCCCCCCCCCTTCCAGAATTCCTGTATCCGCCCCTGCCCACTGATGTCATTCTAACTAAGACAATGGTCGGCGCCAGCGGAGAAGTTCAGCCAGTATAGATAGTAAAACTGGTTTTGCCTGCTTTTTGTTCTGTCATATAAGGTTGTGTATTGTTCTGTTGAGGTGTCTCTTATCTGTGCTGCAAAATATTAATCAGTTAACAATACCAACGGGCAATTGCAAGTGCATATTCATATATAATATATGTGATCGACATGTATTCAATTATATGAATACACGTGAGTGGAGGATCGTGAAGACGGCGTAATGAATTACGTGCTGCACAGCGCTTTGTTGAAAACGGTTTGACGTAGAACGTCACTTTTATACAACAGCAATCCATGTTTTTCTTGGTAAAAAAATTGATTACCTATCACATGAACAAACTGCATTCTTTCATAGTTGTGTTTACACCGGATGTTTACAAATGAAGGTTTTAGTCATTAATTGACAGTGCCTTTGTGACTTAAATCACAAATATTAATATTTAAAAAGATACGAACAATTGAGGTGTCATTGCACACCATTGAGTTAAGTAAATCGACATCATTAACATATTCCGTCATAACATATTTATAGATTATTATTTAAACATTCATCTTGAATATAGTCATGATTTCAGAGGGCCTTGATTTAGTTGCTGGGCAAGCACCCTAGTCCATTAATGTGTGTACAGAGATAATGTGAGATAATGTAAATTGAAATTATCGTTTAATAATACATCATTTTTGTTGTGTTTAAAAGTAACTCGCATGTATGGGATTTGAATGTAGATAATTACCGTAGAAGCGAACAATGCATATACTCTGAGCCCTCAAACTACAGTGACAAAAGTTGAATCATTAACAACGCATCCATTCAATTTGCTTGAAACTAGGAACTGATTCTTCACACAATAATGTAGCAAGTTCAACTTGTAGGCCGCCCCTATACATAACTTCATGCACATGTGCATGTATATAGCAGTGATTTATTCAAGATTTCAGAAATTTGATAACACTCTTTGTGCATAACACCTATTCTCGTACCCAGACTGAAACGTAGGTAATTATGGCGTACAGGAAAAATCACTTACAGTGAGTAAGGTTATCCTGTTCTGGGTACTATAAGTGACTAAGAAATATATGTGGAAGAGTGAACAATCCAGCTCCTTCTTTATTCATACTTGCATGATGTGTTTCTACCCCTGCTTAGCCTGGACAACAGCCCTGGATTTTTCCACTGGACATACATTACCCATATAGTACTACACAACACATTCTCCTAAATAAAATTACTGTTTATGCATGTATCTGCTTTCATTTCGTCTTGGCAATGTTTAATACTATTTATTCAGATCACTATCATATGGGTCACAAACTTGGTAGAAAAAGTGTGCCAAACTTTTATATTTAGGTGGATGTGTTGAGTAACAGCTATGATATAATGCAATATCCATAATATCACGATTGTTTCTTAATTTCCAGAAACCACAGTGGTTTCGTTTTACTTTTGGTCCTTAGTTGTCTACCTCCATCTGTCCGGTGTGCCACCTGCCACCCAAAATTTAATAATAAAATTAAAATGACATAAATTAACTTATCCTAACCCAGATTGGTGTGAATATAACTCGGCAGACTTACGCCTCTGGTTGCATTGTAACGTGCATATGGGGATAAAGCCACAAGCCGTTTGTAAGAGGCTCACGCACAAATAGAAGTGGTTTAGACTTTGATGATGGTGCACCTCTGATAACACTTGTCTAAAAACTCAAGTGCCTATTTGTTACCCTTTTTTTATTGCAGCAAGTCTATCACTGTATTGTTTGTTTCGTTCTTTATTTTATTTCGTTTAAAATCATTAATTTGCACGATTGTAATAATGAAGTGAAAACTTCAACCAGCTCTGTCACAGAGGCAGAGTTCGAGACGCAAAGAGCCAATTTCGTAATGCTGTGCGAGGGAGCAGAGAGACTAACAGGGAGCTCGCAGTACGGCTCATGGTAAATGGCTGAAAGAATGTACTTTGTTGGAGGAGGTACTTGAATACATAGGAATAGAATAATTTTTCAACACTTTACCAGCGGAAAAGAGGCTTTGGGTAATGGAGCGCCGCAAACCGGAGACGTGCATAAAGGCAGGGGAGCTCATGGATGAGTATGAGCAAGCTGGGACTCTCAACCAGAAAGAAAATGCCGTTATTGTGGGAAGGTTGGTCATGGGGGGACATGAGCTTCAAGAAAACAAAAGATGAAGGTGGCAGACAGAAAGGCATTGTGTGCTATAAGCCTGGTCATCCTGTCTGAACAATGTGGCATTGTTAGGGCGTGAGTCAAAGGTCAAAAGGAACATGGGGTTGTATTGTAAGGGTTTGGTGGAATGTTGTGTCGTTGACCAAATCTAGTTACACACTGGGTGTTCTTGTACAATGGTGAGGAGGCAGCTGGTCCCTCAGTCTAAGATTTTGGATGGGAAGATGGTGTAATGTGGATGGTACAAAGATGAAGGAGTTGCAGGAGCAAGCTGTCTCGCTGTCTGAGGCGAGGGAGGCAGCCAGGAAGACGGATGGCATGAAATGAGAGTGGTTCTACAGGGAGGGTTTGTTGTACAGAAGATGGACACCAAGAGAAAGAAGAGTAGGAGCGGGGTAGTCTCGTACCCAGACCTGTTTCTGCATATTGCATATGGAGAAATTAGCGGTCAACGGATGCCCTTCATTAATTCGCGGTTTGCCATATTTCCGTAATCGTTCCATACACAGAATGGGGAAAGCATACCAAATGTTTTTTACAACCTAGCTCCTGACAGATTGTTAGTGCGGCACATTTGGCAAGATTTTTAAACATGTCACCATATTTATCCCGAATAAGCCCTCGGTTCCATTGAATTGTAGGGGCCTTTTTTTCAAATGTTCTTGAAGTCTACGCCACTAGAAGGCTTAGCGTAACTTGCTTGAACTGTTTTGCTGTACACGATCACCAATGTTCTGTATATGTATATGTACATTATCCCACACCATTTATAGGCACACGTGACACCATAATCGTTTGCAACCCACCCTCCACCTGACCAGCAAGCAAACCAACAGGTATTGAAAAAGAAAAATGCAGTAGTAGATGTGTGGATATCGTGCACGTGCATGTGTGTGTGTGTGTGTGTGTGTGTGTGTGTGTGTGTCATGTGTGATATATACTTTCTTCCCATCCCAAAATGAACTTGAGTATGTACTACAATGTAGGTAGAGGGGGTTGGATTTATAAGGTGTGACTGTTTACAAATGGATTATTGTGTCAGTGTGTTCTGTGTGGTGTATCAGACTTTGTTGAGGGCATGCAATGTAACATATGCACATTTTGCGTATGGACATATGAAGAAAGTTGGCGACTGACTCAATGAATGTTGTTTTGTGTATTGGACTATTGTATTCATTGTTATCAACAAGACCTTTCAATTGGGAGCAGAGAATGCAGAGAATGTCTGACACATGCTAACTTGTTAGTTTGTGTGTGTGTGATGTGTTTTAGTGTTGCGTGTCAGTTGTGTCATGTCGAAAAATTGCCCATACAGTGGAGTGGTCCTGCGATGGTGTAGTGCATTACGATTGTACCATATTTTTTGTGATGATAATAAGGTTCAAAGAGGTCTGCGGCATCAGCCTTCTACATACATGTATGAGTGCTTACTATAATAATGGCAGTAGAAATGGGTGTGCAGAGTGCAGAACATTTACTGATAGCTGAAATGTTGTGTTCAAATTCGCTGTCGCTTCCTACTACTCACTATCCCCCCTTCCCAGCATTCACGATTCCTTTTGTAGTGTTTTCATGCCTTTCTGCAAAGTAGAGAAAGTGTGTGTGTATTGTGTTGCTTATCACAAACACACATACATTTACACACATGAGACTTCTATAACTTCTAGACAACTAAAACATATATCTAGCAAATAAACCCCTCCTTTCCAATATGCACACAGATCTTGGTGATACACACACATACACACAAGCACACACACACACACACAAGCACACACACAAGCACACACACAAGCACAAGCACACACATCCTTGGTGATAAAAAACGAAGTGGTACTGTGGTTAATTATCCATGTGCAAATATAGGAGGCTAATCTTGTGTTTGTGTGTGCTTGTGTGTGTGTGTGTAGACCTATCACCAAGATCTGTGTGCATATGGAAAGGAGGGGTTAATCCCTGGTTTGTGTGTGCACATGTATGTGTGTGTTTGTGTGTGTGCTTATCACAAACACACATACATTCACACACATACACACAAGCACACACACACAAGCACAAGCGCACACATACACACATCCTTGGTGATAAAAACTAAGTGGTATTATGGTTAATTATCCATGTGCAATTGTAAGAGGGGCTAATCCTTGTGTTTGTGTGTGCTTTTGTGTGTGTGTGTGTGTGTGTGTGTGTGTAGACCTATCACCAAGATCTGTGTGCATATGGAAAGGAGGGGTCAATCCTGGTTTGTGTGTGTACATGTATGTGTGTATTAGTGTGTGTGTGCTTATCACAAATACACATAAGACTTCTATAACATCTGGACAACCAAAATGTTGGGGTCATGTGTGTGTCTTTGTGATAAGCACACACACACAAGGATTAACCCCTCCTTTCCATATGCACACAAATCTTGGTGATAGGTCTCTACACACACACACACACACACACACACACACACACACACACACACACACACAAGGGTTAGCTCTCCTACATTTGCACATGCCATAATTAACCACAATACCACTTAGTTTTTTATCACTAAGGTGTGGTTATGTGCTTGTGTGTGTGTGCTTGTGCTTGTGTGTGTGTTTATAAGTACACACATACACAAGCACACACACAAGCACAAGCACAAGCACACACAAGCGCAAGCACACACATCCTTGGTGATAAACAACTAAGTGGTATTGTGGTTAAATATGGCATGTGCAAATGTAGGAGGGCTAATCCTTGTGTGTGTGTGTGTGTGTGTGTGTGTGTGTGTGTGGCCATGGTGTGTGTGTGTAGACCTATCATCAAGATTTGTGTGCATATGGAAAGGAGGGGTTAATCTTTGTGTGTGTGTGTTTATCACAAACACACATACACTTATGCACGAGACTTCTATAACTTCTAGACAACTAAGGCATTTATCTAGTAAATTACCCCTCCTTTCCATATGCACACAGATCTTGGTGATATACACACATACACACAAGCACACACACATAAGCACAAGCACACACATACATGCACACACACATCCTTGGTGATTAAAAAACTAAGTGGTATTGTGGTTAATTATGGCATGTGCAAATGTAGGAGGGACTAATCCTTGTGTGTGTGTGTGTGCTTGTGTATGTGGCCATGATGTGTTTGTGTGTGTAGACCTATCACCAAGATGTGTGTGTGTGTGTGTGTGTGTGTGTGTGTGTGTGAATGACACATTTTGTGTGTGCGGTGTGTGTTATGAAGCGTGTGTGTGTGCGTGTGATTCAGTATTACCTTGCCTTTGGGTAAGGGGGGATGAGTATGTTGAGTTATTTTTTCAGTGCATATGTTTGTACTATATAGTCTGCATCACAGGGCAAAAGCAATGTAACATATCGTTATAACCGGTTGCCATTTGGCGTTGCAGCAGCCCTGCTATTTTCCAATGAACGATGTAAGGAAATTCCCCACGTTCAGGTATACATAGATGATATTATGGTAGCAGACTCGTCAAGAGAAGAGCACATGGAAACTTTGGCGAAAGTTCTATCTCGTCTGCAGCAGGTTGAACAGCTTTCACTTGTGCAGTAAAGGTTAGTTTGCATCCCCATGCTGGTGTCACATTCTGACTATTGTATGTCAGCACAAATTAAGGACATCTAAATCTGTTTGCTGGGTTTGTGCATGGAGGTTACATGTAATCAAGTAATGTTATGGTACTTATTCTTTGTACTTTCTGAAAGAAGTAATTTTTGGCTATTGCAGGTTTCCCAGAGGGATACACATTTATACATTGTCTTGGGTCTTGCCAAGGTCCACCGTCAGATGTCGGCAATATAGACATCCAACGTCTTCAGGTGCTGGCACGTAAGCCTGTAAGGCACCTGAAATGTTTTTGAATTTAGAAGGTCAACCCGTCAACGTATTTTTATTTGGCTGTGTGATGATAAGAGTTGTTCCAGAATAAAAGGGTGTGAGTTGATGTGGTGGATGGAACACAACAGATATCCCTGATGGTACAAGAAGATCTGCAAAGATTGCACTCAATGTGACCCACTAAAAGACCCTCTGCTGCTGACATATGGAGTACTTTATGTCCTGAGTTTGTTTTGTGTTGACATATGCAGTACATGTACTTATGTTTAATCAATGAATTACATTTGACAATGCTTTATGTATACAAATTGTACATGAAACAGTGTTAAGAAGGAATACAGGTAGTCAATGTATTCAGTATTGTGATACCAGCAACTAAAGAGTTCCAAATTCATGTGGGTTCAAAGCTAGTAGATCCTTCATCCCAATTAGAGGGTGTGGCTATGTAACTTACTAGATAGTGGTAACAAAATTAATACATATAAACGGACGCAGGCAGAGGAAAAGAGTAATTATGGTTTCAAAGTCATATGTCTACGCTCTAGCTACACACATGCAGACAAAGATTATGGCACATGCTGACTTGATGTTATCGATCTAGGCATACCTTCGTAGGTCGTAGCTGCATAGTCCATAGATACTATCTATGGTAGCTGGAAATCACCTTTTTCCTGCGTGTAAGCGTATCAGTGCACGTGCCTAACCTACGCGCCTCATTACTATAAACAACCCACCACTGGGTTAAAAGTGTCCATGACGACGTCGTGTTTATAATAGCCTTCACCATAACACATTAATAGTGAGCTAGGATGGGTGGAGGAGGCTAGCTAGCAGGCCCGTAAGGAGGGGGGGGGGGATCGACCGATATGGAAGCAACCCTATCGTGCACTCCCCCGCTCTTTTCGTATCAGGCCCGAAACGCCATCTCCCTCACTTACCTCGCAGTTGCTTGCTGCAGAGCTGTACAGGTTACTACAGGTTAGACCTATCCGCATCAGTCCATGCCATCTGGAGACTGATGGCCTAGTCGAGCGCTTTAACCAAACGTTAAAGTCGATGCTGCGAAGGCTGTAACCGAAACTGGGAAGATGATACCGTACCTCTTGTTTGCCTACAGGGAGGTGCCACAAGCGTCAACGGTGTTTTCTCTCTTCGAATTGCTCTGTGGACGGGATGTGCGAGGCCCTTTAGACATTTTTGAGAGGCGCCTGGGAATCAGTGATGAGAACGTCATCACTGAGCTATGTTCCGTCAACGAGGGAGAAGCTCAGCCACATGTCGGAAGTTGTGCGAGAAAATTTAACCAAGCCAAAAGACCTGGTACGACAAAAGGGCGCGGCTAGAGCAGAGGGATTAGAAACGAAGCCAATCAACACCAATTAACGCGGACAAAGCTATCATGACTTTTAAGGCTTCAAGTGCAGCTACTATTCGTAAATGACGCAATATAGAAAGTGCAAGCTTTGATCATTACTAAACAGGGCAGAACACACACACAGAATGTGGTACTATTCTTTTACAAGTTCCTTTTTAAGGCTCTTCGATTTTTGCACTGTCTTTTTCTGAGCCACTTTCCATCCGTGCACTTGATAATGAATATCCTCTAATAGTTACCCACAATTTGATGATCATGGGTAGAAGCACAGAACTGCATTCTTTATCCCATGCAGCACTGACAATGCACCTACAAAACAAACTGTTATCACCATACGTTCCACAGCACAACTGTTGATACCATCTGTTTCATCATTTTTCTCCATACGTTCCACAGCACAACTGTTGATACCATCTGTTTCAACATAATGATGAAATTCAAGCTCCATTGAATAAAATAATCAAATGTCATGTTGTTTACAAACAACAAACCACCATGATTCACACTGTGATCCATTCTGTGGATACACTTGTTTCTTCTGTTCCATTGCTTAAGAGATCATCTAGATGCAGCAGCAGGTTATGTTGCTGTTGATGGGGACGCGATGACTTGGCTATCTTTTCTTGAGTGATCTAGGGCATAGCGTAGGGCTTGAATCTCTTCATCAGTTAGATCAATAGGCATTTTATACTATTGACATCATGAGTGATAGCATATGTAATCTTCTTCCAAGCTCATCACTAGAACTTGTCTTCAAATCCTTAAAAACTGACAAAGGGAATGATAAAGGTAGGGTGCAGGTAGAGAAGGTTCAGGCGGTGTTTCATGCTCAGGAACGCAATTGATACTGGTTACAGCCATGCCAAACACATGTATGCGATCCCGAGGAATTGAGACAATAAGAGAGAGTTGCCTTTATTTCCTTCTTTCCTCGTTCTTCACTGGGCGTATCGGAATCGCCGTCTACCCATACCTACAAAAGAAATAAAGAGATCGCTTAACACGTAAAGTACTAAGACACACAATGCACAGTAAAAATCATTTGTGAGAGAATTTTTTGGGTTTAGGATGGCGTAGAAACGGTCCCACAAAGTTACTCATGGTAAGACTAGGGAAGCGACGTCTTAAATAGGAAAAATACGGCGACCCCACTAAAAATCTTGGCAAATGTAGTGTACTAACAATCCCTCATGGCAAATCTGGCGTGCTTGGTATTGAACTACCCCATACATGTCTACGGGAATCTAGATATACGGGAATATTCGTTGATTCGCAAACCGCGAATTAATTACTTCTGACTTGTGACCGCTCATTTCTGGATATGAGAAACGTGCACGATGGATGTTACTACAACACGTCCATTTACGGCACGCTAAGGTCGGACTGCATCTGTGTTATATATTTAGTACCCACTGCAAAGCTTGTTGCATGCTAACATATAGGCATGCTAACATAGGCATGCTAACATATAGGCATGCTAACATATAGGCATGCTAACATATAGGCATGCTAACATATAGGCATGCTAACATATAGGCATGCTAACATATAGGCATGCTAACATATAGGCATGCTAACATATAGGCATGCTAACATATAGGCATGCTAACATATAGGCATGCTAACATATAGGCATGCTAACATATAGGCATGCTAACATATAGGCATGCTAACATATAGGCATGCTAACATATAGGCATGCTAACATATAGGCATGCTAACATATAGGCATGCTAACATAGTCTTCGTGCATGGGGTAGGCCACCGATGTTGGTTTTAATTTATTCACAATAGAGCATATTAATTACGCCGTCAGTTATTTAAATCATGCCTACATTTTGAAAAGGATCCACCTCGAAGTGAAGTTCCCTCAGACCTGGATTAGAAGTAATTCGAACCAGTTAGTAATTTCTTCAAGGGTTTTGGTTACATATATGGAATGATTATTCCAAAGTCGGATGCGGATTAGTCTCGTCCCCAGACCCAATATACGCAGCAGCGGATGCAATAATCCATTCGCTGCGGCGTATACTTGGGTCTAGGATGTGAATATCGATCATACTGCGCAAGAAGGTGTGGCTTATTAAACCAAGGAAAATGCTGAGCGTATACATGCATGTACGCGTGAAAATCATGGATAAATGGATACCACTACAATGTATATTAATATTGCTGACTGTATTCGATTAAGGGCAGATTGTACGCCTCGTCCCAGAGAGCAAGGGTACTACACTTACTCCGTCACTTCCCCCCATCACTTCCCAACTCTACTGGTCCTCCCTCTCTCTCCAGTTTACCTACCCACTTTACAACATCAGTTAAGTACCCACTTGTACGTATATGTTCCGCGCGAAGCAGAAATTTGCGCAATCTTAGGATTGCGCTGCGCTATCTAGGAATCCTTACTTTGGCACGCAATCCAAGAATTGCGCACCATAACCCAGCATTGCGTACGTGATCTGTTAATTGGCACGTGCCCAATCCTGGAATACGGCGAGCGAATGATGGACAAGCAAAAAGAGAGTTTTGCAAAGATTTTTTTTTGATGGTGACAAAAAAGGACGCAAAACGATCTCCAGAGCAAAAGGTGAGAACAATATCAGACTGCTCAAGAAAGAAGGGGATCTGAAATACTACACTCCAAAGTTCAAGCACTGGGTGAAGAACAAAGGGTTTTAGCTCATATCCCATTCAGCTCTGGGACTTAAGAATGTCCTGTGTATACCTGCAAAAGCTAGGAAGCTTTGTATTTTTACACATTTAGCTTGGCAATGGTAGATATTAATCAAAGCAGCTTATAGCAAGTTATATTTTGCAGAACTCCAATGACACCACTATTCTCTCTCGCTGGAGGTGTATTGCATTTGTGGAGGACTTTTATGCATGGGAGTCCCATGCAACAAGTATAAAGGCCATATTGGCACAAAGAATTAAGACAATATAGCTGAAGTGGGGAAGTTGTTTGAGTGTGTGCCCAGATCTGCCATTGACAGGTATGTAGCCCTATGCCTTGTGTGTCACATGTGGAAACCACATGCAGTCAACAAAAGCTCCCTTGAAACCCATTGTATCGTCAGGATTTATGACAAGAGGGCAGGTGAAGGGCAGTGTTGAGGATGGTGGACTGACAGTTCATCATGTTCCTGTGCAAAAAAACAGAAAGGAGTCTCTGACTGTGGCTCATTTGCCATAGCCTTCGCTTATCATGCTGCTCTGGGAGATGATTTGCAAACAATCACTTTTGATCAGGATACGCTTTCTGCTGAGGACCCACCTTGTAACCTGTTTTGAAAAAGAGAAGTTCAGCAGAATTCCCCCTATGTTATCCCCAAGGTGAAAAGGGCATCATTAAATTGTATTATGACTGTCGACTGCCAGGCTCTTATGATGATATGGTTGTCTGTGACAGATGTGGCAGGTGCCGGTGTCACAGGAGTACGCGTCCCCCCGGATTACGCGTCCGGCCGGACTCGTGGTCCTAGGATACTAGGTCCGCCGTTAGGATTACCCGTCCGGCCGGACGCGTGGTCCTAGGATACGAGGTCCCCCATTGGCCCTTGTTGACTTCATTACCGGTAGCAGGAGGTATAGGTAAGCCAAATAAATAAAGCTTTGTCCATAAGCAGCAGATATATATGTAGCTTTGGAAATCAGTATTAATGTACAATATAATATAATATCCGATGCCCTGGAATCTCAGTGACGCTGTCAGGGTTACCACCACGTTCGCTAGGTCGTTCCACGCCAAAAGTAATCATAATCAATGCACCAATACACTTAAATACCAATGCACAACCATGTGTCAGCATACACACACCCCGCGATCCTTCTAGAAGCGCAGTCCCCTCTCCATTTCAGGTCTCAATTGTCACCTCATTCAGTGGCCAGGCAGGATCCGTCTGGCCCTGACAGACGCAATATTAATAATACTAAACATGCGCACGTGTTTTAAAAAGTTTATGACATGAGTGAGAAAACATGTCCAGCAATCCCGGACATGAATAATTGAATACCCGCGTCACGCGTATAAAATTTATTGAACGGGAAGTGAATGGAGAAATGTCTACTAACAGGCATGGTTCTTGTGCGGAAGTTAAATCTTAAGTCTACCAGGCAGATTATGGTAGTAATAATAATAGACTATCTTTTTCACATTCAGATCTCCGTTAAAATGTGTTCAGTACAAATTAGAAACGCAGTTTTGTGTTTATTACATACTTTGTACATGGAACATGCCATTGTTTTGCTTGTTCTATTTATTTCCAATTACTCTGACAGAAACTTCAAGTCTACCGGATGGAATATGAAGGCTGAACTAGTGAGATAACCTTCAGATCAAGTCGTATATTTTTCAGACCTACACACAAGATTAGAATGTCACTTTAGTGTACCCTACTTCAAAATCTGGGACAATATAAGATGAATTATTCATGAATAATACGTCACGTTTTCAATGTATAATGTATTATGAGTAGCTAGCTGCCATAGAGCTAGAGCTGCCTGGCTTTGGACTTATTTAACATTGTAAACTGCAAGGCCGTACGCACACATTATCAAAAATAGCAGGACGTACCACTGCGTGACAACGTGCCGTATTCTACGCAGAGGGGTGGGGTGGGGGGGTTGGATCCCCTCCCAAAAGCGAGGTCACAATCACCATTGAGTAAGTAAGTATACCGTACAGGGGTGGATAAAGGGCCTGAAGGGTCCCCCCCCCCCCCCCCCCCCCCCCCTCCGCTTTTCGTATCGCGGGTCTGACCTGTAAACCCCTCTCCTGTGTCCGCCCTTGCCGTATTATGCATGTAAACTAAATTCGACCCTCTTGCTGAAGCTGCGTACGCCCATGGGTATACAGAGCTATGCCATACCTGCATACGTACATAGCTGTATGCGGACACATATGCAGGTATTCGCGTACGCAGACCATGCAGTATGCCACGCAAACACGTCTCATGAAAATAACCCGCAAACCAGTTCTTTTTTACAAATGATATCTGGATAGCGTCTTAACTCTGCATGATCGTGGTGGTGGTGGTGTGACAATGCAGCATTGATTTAACTTTTATCGGTATATACGCATACACTGCCGTTGCGGCATTGATATATTAGTGCTTCAAATGGAATCAACGAATCACGGAGAAGGACCAGTTGCCGCCAGCAATTGAAGGATCCGTCGACCCTGATGGTGTCTGCTGTCTGTCCATACCCAATCGTGTATTGGGCGACTGGGCAAATAATCGAGAGAAGAATACAAGCTTCGTAGCACTAGCAAGCGAGTACATCGTGGACGAAGCAATTACGCTGAATCCAGAAGCAGCGCGCTTAAAGGATTTACTTTACCGTAAATCACTTGGCGTGGTTTCAAAAGTAAGAGCTGCAGAGGCGTGAATAGAAAGAATGCACTTCTTCGTTCCACCCCGATAACTATCCTGAATGGTGAAACGATTTCCGCGCGTGCTGCGGAATTACTAACCGAGCTAAACGAAGTTACCTATATGAATGAAGAAGCGCGGATGCTCATTGAAGTCTTACAAGAAGAAGTGCATGCAGGACCTATATAAAAGATGCGTTGAGTGAAGCCCAGGACTCACAGAGCAACCCAGGAGGTAAGATTGATGCAGTCAGCAACCGGCATGCACGAAGAAAAATCCAAGAGGTGTCTGAACATGCAAACAAGGCGTTGGAGTTTTTGTCTACTTATGGGCTTGTTGCAGAGTCGCTGAAAGTCCCACCACTTCTGGCAAGACCTTTCTCAGATGATGCGGCTCCAAGAACGAGGACACAGTGGATTTGCGAGTTCTATACTTTTTGATAGGTATGGAGTAAGTGATACCTTCTACCACGAACTTGCAATGCTTTTTAGCGAGTTACCATATCATGCAGTTAAAAAAAGCTCGTACATACACCTCCACTAAATGCTGCAGATGAAATACATTTGAAGGTACACATCAACACACAAACACACGCACACACACACACACACGCACACACACACACACACACACACACACACACACACACACACACACTCTTGTGACCAATTCTGGCTGGCTCAAAGTTGGATTCAACTCTTTTTGCGGATAAAGAGTGATGGTCACCAAAAGAAAGTTGTAACTCCTTACTTTCATGTTATGGTGTACCACGTTCCGATGCCATACGACAGTTTGGAAACATTAAACAAATTCTCTTGCCAAGGTAAATTTGTTAAGTTTTTAACATAATCTATATCGGTAACTTCATGTATAGGTGTTGAGAAGCACAACGATGACTCCAAACGCAACTATTTTTCAAGTAATCGTTGGGATGCTCTTGCAGAAATTATGTTGGCTGAGCACAGGCTGGAGTTACTACAACAGTATGCCAGAGAGAAGAGGCACTACACCAAACATGCTGCAGCATATTGGCATGAAGGAGGAATGCAGAAAACCAGATCTCAGATGCGAGAAACTAACTTTGCAGCCATTGATGTATGACGGGGAAAATAAGTGTATAAAGTACAATCAATGCACAAGTGAAGTGATGGGGGGTAAACAAAATCAGGTTGTCAATAGGACTGAATGGTTGCTTTCCCAAGAATTAACAGTAGTACAATACCTGGAATCAGACAAAGGGATAAGTTGTATATAGAGGGGAGAGTTGCAGACAGGAGGCAGGCTTAACCTAATAACCTTAGACAAAGCTCCCTTTCAACATACTGTATGTTTCCCGATGCCCATTCTAAGCAGGGGAGGTATGCATTTACTTCCTAAATTAAAACACTCAACATCCAGAGTCAGGCAGCTGCAGCACTGTATACATGTTTACAGAAAGGTGAAATAACTGCTCTACATGAGTAATTTCAGAGGTTGGTATACTTATTGCAATGTCTTTAAGTATAGCCGTCTTTTTTAGTACAGTGCACACATCAACACAGTGTTTTGGACTACTGATATCATATTTATAAGAAATGACGATAGGATTCAGGCAATGATAAGAGATAATTGCATTTCCATGGAAACAAGTGCTTGTCATTGTCTTCTTAATAACGCCATCTGCATAATAAAGATATAGATCAAGAAGTGGCGTTTATCTAAAGAACTTGATGAACTTAAGACTGAACTTTCTTGTACCTGTGTTTAGAATTGGTCATGTATGTTTTATAGTATTATATACTTCACAAGATGCACGTACACTCAAAGTAATAACTTTAGAGTACCATCTTCCTCTCTATTGATAAGTTTCTTGGACCATCTTATTGCACTTTTCATTTCCACTGGAAAATGGATGCGACAAGCGTCCCCAAGATGATCAAAAAAGTGTCCCAACCAAGTGTAAAAAAGATCGGATTGAATGAAGTCTTCCGAATTAAAGGATTTGTAACCCCCTTTTTGTCTCTCTTCTAAAACATGAAAACATGTACATGTATATACTACAATGTTTTTTACAATTAGCTGCAATGTTTAGAATGAGCTCTGCATGCATGATGTTGCCGCAGGAGTTCATGATGCTTGCCTTCAAACATACACGGGCCTATGAACTTTAAATGGGTGTGATAGTATGTTCCAACAGATAATCATGTAGTGGGCACATGCATGTATCCACCTCATCCTGACTTAATTCAGCTGATCAATGTGAAAGCAGTTCAGGAATAGATTCTCTGGCCGCAGCTAGACCATGCTGTGAATAAGGTCTATAAGTTGTCTGCACTTATGACCTATATATTGTCTCTCTTGCTACTCTTGTACTATAGATGTTTTGAATGAGCTCTGCATGATGTTGCCTGCAGGAGTTCATAATGTTTGCCTTCAAATATCCACTGGCCTATGAATGTGATAAAATGGTGCATTCCAACAGATAATCATGTACATGTAGCGGGCTTTTCCACTATACTTTTGTGAATCTGATGCATAGCTACCAGTTATTTCAGGCTTTTACATGTAGCTGTTCATATGTGACGCTTTCCTAAATTTGATTTTAGAAATCATAAATGTACATCTCCTTGTAATCACACATGTTACACAACTGCTATGGACTTCCTATTTTCAACGCATCATATACTACACATTTGCCGTATGGTAAAATGTATATTGTGGGATCTTGCTTTAACTTCATGTTTTTATCCCCGAATCCAACAATTATTAAGACCCACTATTGATTTTTGCTGATATGACCAAATTGCACCAGCACATTAAAAACGATACAGATGGGGAATAATCGTGAGCTACATGTATCAGTACAACAGCCCATGTGCTGTTTGATGGCTTCGAACGCTTTGGCTTAAAACGTACTCGAACGAAACTGTAAAATACCACTACCATTCTCATTCCCACCTGATATAGCGACACTTCGTGTTATTACTCAATCGGTTATCATGATTAGTTCCACTATTGTGTCGCGTGAGAAATGCACGAAATGACTTGGTATCAGGGAAACTAATAAAACGCTCAACTAAATTTGCGCATGGTATGTAGGGTATAGGTTTGATAGTGTTTCGGCAACAACAAAAACATGTCAGGACCTGTTGTTAATATACACTAGTCTGGCACGCAGAATTTTTAATTTGCGCACTTGCGCTGCATCAATCCTCTTAAGCGTGGGCGTACCGTAGTTGTATCGTTTTCATCTTTGCAGAAACAGAGGTTGTATCGTACTATTCGAGAGCAGAAGTCTCGTGAGCAGACGACACATCAATATTTAAAAGATGACGCAAGGTATTGCATAATGACATACGTTTAGGAATATAATTAATTATGCTCGGTTGCAATTAATTTGTCTTGAATTTAGTTAATGGATGCTTAATGTTTTTTTCATGATACACGTATATTATAATCAGACCGAATTTTAGCAAATACTGAACGTGTTTGGAATTCAATTTGAAAAAAATAATTTTAGTTAATTGATTTGAATTAATAATTTCTTGTCTTGAAAAATGATAAATCATTTAAAAAGGTGACAAATTTATTGGTGAAATCAGAATTCTCAAATCTCTATCGCAACTTTACATATTCACTCATGTCCTCCATTTCTGGCCATGACGAGCGAAACGAGTGAAAAGAAAAGGAGTGAAAAGGAAACGCGTGGAAGGAGGAAAAAGGAAACGAGCGGAAGGAGTGAAAAGGAAATGAGCGGAAGGAGTGAAAAGGAAATGAGCGGAAGGAGCGAAAAGGAAACGAGCGGAAGGAGTGAAAAGGAAAGGAGCGATTCGAGGGCGGAAAAGGAAACGAGCTGAAGGAATGAAAAGGAAATGAGTGAAAAGGAAAGGAGCGATTCGAGTGAAAAGGAAACGAGCGGAAGGAATGAAAAGGAAATGAGCGGAAGGAGTGAACAGAAAACGAGCGAAAGGAGTGAAAAGGAAAGGAGCGAAAAGGAATTGAGCGGAAGGAGCGAAAAGGAAATGAGCGAAGGGAGTGAAAAGGAAATGAGCAGGAGTGAGAAGAAAGACCAAGAAAAGCTGCTGTATCAAGACGTAATGAAATATATTATGGAAAGGGCGTACAGAGTGGATGCTGAAAAGAACTGGAAGAGGACGATACGCAGGAAAGCAGGAGAGTTTGTACTCGAGGATGGTCAATTGTATACCAAACACAGCAATTCAGGGCTTTGATTCCGGGCCCGTGACAGCACGCAATATCACCCGGAAGAGCGTGCTTTCGAATTTTGCGCGCCATGTGCTCTCGAAATCGTGAGTGGACCGATTTCATACGAATGATTTCTCGGTCCCGGAGGATAATTCTTATGCGCACGGGGTAATTCGCGATCTACATCGTGCGTGAACGTGCAATTTTGTACGAGATCGAGGAACGCACCGTGTACCCGCAATTGATTATCGATCGTATGACGTAGCGGGTTAAATATTCCAGTTATATTATTATTATTCTACATGTGATTAATAATAGTTAAGGTTCAAAAAAATTTAATTTGTTTCGAAGTTACAAAATAACAAAATAGAAAGTTGTCTTGATAGAGAACTGGGATAAAACCTTGTTCATAGTCTAAAAGAAAGCAGAACAGAAACACCACTTCGATAAATACATGGCCTTACCTCCCAACATTCGACGGTGAAGTTGTAACATTTGATTTCCACAGAAACCTTTCTGAAAAGTTCAGTGCTGTCAAAGTGAATACCCATAGAACATACCGCCCTCTGTGCGGAAGGAAAAGGATAACAAAAAGCGACGTACTGTTACATCGCGTACATTTTAGCGCTCTTGTTCAGCCACGATATTGCAGGTAGATCAAGGAATACACTTTTCAGCCAAGTACAGAACACCGTTATTCTGTTCCTGACATTTCACTATGGGAAAGCAAACAAGGTGTCGCACAAAATACGTATTTGACAGCTCACCTCGCTGTGTATAGCGTAGCTGGCCGTTCTTATTAACCAACAACCTGCCTGAATCGCTTCGCTGAACGTTATCCCTTTCCTGACAAGCAAAGCTTTCAATTCAACTAAAGGTAACTCACCTGGCTTTCGTATGACGTTTTTGGTATAAAATGGCACCTCTTTGACTAACAGTGGAAGATGTAGTGTTCCACAGTTGTCATACATCCTGAAAATAAACATTCTGTGAGCATGCAACTTACTCGCTCAACACTTACCGACGGGAGACGAAAATAATCACCACGTGATTCAGGGCGCTGCTATTATACCGAAGCGCATGCGTTGTCATAATATGTAACCACTCCTTGTCCGTTATACAGTTTTAGTAACAGCGATCGCAGTGAGGTATTTATATGCCAGCAAGACATGTCTATATGTAATGTAAGGTTGAGATAGCTAAGGCAACATCCTCATGCAGCTTTTGTAAGGTTGATACAATAAGCAGACATGAGAGAGAACTAGGTTCATTCTAGACATAGATTGTTTACGTACCCCGCCTCTTTATAATAAGTATCATCACGCTGCAGAACCTAAACAAAATATTGCCTCCAATGCAAGCTTTAAAAAACATCATTTTCATTTATATACATGAATTTATACAACACATATTCAATACACTGATACATAAATAACACACAAACGCAATTAGTAGCATTAAAAAAAAACCAAGTCAACAATATGATAAGCAATTCATACACATGATTGGTGAAACTGGATTCTTAATGCATTTCTGGTGAGTGCTGCAAGTCACTTATAATTAGAAGACCACTGGGGTGAGGCCTCAGACCAATGTGAAGCTTACTGGACAAACCTTGCTTCACATAAAGTAAAATGTATAGAAGCACACGTAAATATGTTTATCGGGTAACTAGAGGCAAACGGCTTACCAGACTTAGCCACACCCTTCAGAATCACGTGACCCCAAGAGGACCATTGGGGTGAGGCCTCACACAAATGTGAAGCTTACTGGACAAACTTTGCTTCACATAAAGTAAAGTGTATAGAAGCACATGTAAATATGTTTATCGGGTAACTAGAGGCAAACGGCTTACCAGACTTAGCCACACCCTTCAGAATCACGTGACCCCAAGAGGACCTTTGGGGTGAGACCTCACACAAATGTGAAGCTTACTGGCCAAACCTTGCTTCACACAAAATAAAGTGTATAGAAACACACGTAAATATGTTTATCAGGTAACTAAGAGGCAAATAGCTTACCAGACTTAGCCACACCCTTCAGAATCACATGACCCCAAGAGGACCATTGGGGTGAGGCCTCACACAAATGTGAAGCTTACTGGACAAACTTTGCTTCACATAAAGTAAAGTGTATAGAAACACACGTAAATATGTTTATCAGGTAACTAGAGGCAAACGGCTTACCAGACTTAGCCACACCCTTCAGAATCACGTGACCCCAAGAGGACCTTTGGGGTGAGGCCTCACACAAATGAGAAGCTTACTGGACAAACCTTGCTTCACATAAAGTAAAATGTATAGAAGCACATGTAAATATGTTTATCGGGTAACTAGAGGCAAACGGCTTACCAGACTTAGCCACACCCTTCAGAATCACATGACCACAAGAGGACCTTTGGGGTGAGACCTCACACAAATGTGAAGCTTACTGGACAAACCTTGCTTCACATAAAGTAAAATGTATAGAAGCACATGTAAATATGTTTATCGGGTAACTAGAGGCAAATGGCTTACCAGACTTAGCCACACCCTTCAGAATCACATGACCACAAGAGGACCTTTGGGGTGAGGCCTCACACAAATGTGAAGCTTACTGGACAAACTTTGCTTCACAAAAAGTCAAGTGTATAGAAACACACGTAAATATGTTTATCGGGTAACTAAGAGGCAAATAGCTTACCAGACTTAGCCACACCCTTCAGAATCACATGACCCCAAGAGGACCATTGGGGTGAGGCCTCACACAAATGTGAAGCTTACTGGACAAACCTTGCTTCACATAAAGTGTATAGAAACACATGTAAATATGTTTACAGGTTAACTAGAGGCAAACGGCTTACCAGACTTAGCCACACCCTTCAGAATCACATGACCACAAGAGGACCTTTGGGGTGAGGCCTCACACAAATGTGAAGCTTACTGGACAAACTTTGCTTCACATAAAGTAAAGTGTATAGAAACACATGTAAATATGTTTATCGGGTAACTAGAGGCAAACGGCTTACCAGACTTAGCCACACCCTTCAGAATCACATGACCACAAGAGGACCTTTGGGGTGAGACCTCACACAAATGTGAAGCTTACTGGACAAACCTTGCTTCACATAAAGTAAAATGTATAGAAGCACAATATGTTTATCGGGTAACTAGAGGCAAATGGCTTACCAGACTTAGCCACACCCTTCAGAATCACATGACCACAAGAGGACCTTTGGGGTGAGGCCTCACACAAATGTGAAGCTTACTGGACAAACTTTGCTTCACATAAAGTAAAGTGTATAGAAGCACATGTAAATATGTTTATAGGGAACTAGAGGCAAATGGCTTACCAGACTTAGCCACACCCTTCAGAATCACGTGACCCCAAGAGGACCATTGGGGTGAGACCTCACACAAATGTGAAGCTTACTGGACAAACCTTGCTTCACATAAAGTAAAGTGTATAGAAACACACGTAAATATGTTTACAGGTTAACTAGAGGCAAACGGCTTACCAGACTTAGCCACACCCTTCAGAATCACGTGACCCCAAGAGGACCTTTGGGGTGAGGCCTCACACAAATGTGAAGCTTACTGGACAAACTTTGCTTCACATAAAGTAAAGTGTATAGAAACACACGTAAATATGTTTATCAGGTAACTAGAGGCAAACGGCTTACCAGACTTAGCCACACCCTTCAGAATCACGTGACCCCAAGAGGACCTTTGGGGTGAGGCCTCACACAAATGTGAAGCTTACTGGACAAACCTTGCTTCACATAAAGTAAAATGTATAGAAGCACATGTAAATATGTTTATCAGGTAACTAAGAGGCAAATAGCTTACCAGACTTAGCTACACCCTTCAGAATCACGTGACCCCAAGAGGACCATTGGGGTGAGGCCTCACACAAATGTGAAGCTTACTGGACAAACCTTGCTTCACATAAAGTTAGAAGCACATGTAAATATGTTTATCGGGTAGCTAGAGGCAAATGGCTTACCAGACTTAGCCACACCCTTCAGAATCACGTGACCCCAAGAGGACCATTGGGGTGAGGCCTCACACAAATGTGAAGCTTACTGGACAAACTTTGCTTCACATACATTTTTTTAAATAGAAACACATGTTAATATGTGTATCCTGTAACTATAGAGGCAAACTGCTTACCAGATTTACACTCTTTCAGAATCACGTGACCCAACAGGATAGCCACACCCCTCACAGTCAGCAAGACTCCAAGAACACTGTAGGCCAAATGGGTGGGGCCCTCACACTCACTTTAAACATATCCAATGTACTACTTGCACACAAACATACATGTGCGTGGATGCACACATTAACACTTGCTCTACCACAAACGCTGTCCCTATGACTTTACAACAGAGATTTTCACTTACACAAGTGGCCTTGGTCTTGGTCCTCAATGGAGAGTAAGCCACAACCATCAGGTCTCTCTGGTAAAATAGAACCAGGATTATGAATTGACTATTGAGATGCACCTTGACATTTTCTCTGCAATAAAGTAAATCACGAATCGATACACATGAGCCTTGTACCATACATGTAAAAGATTGATCTACTATGGCGAGTTCACTGCCCGCGCTGTTTTTTTTGGAGGGGGGGGGGGGGGGGGGGTTTGCCCGCAAATACACGTACCCCTATCACACTGTCACACTAGTAAGAATTATAATAGCAAACGTAAGCTTCACTTCCTACGCCCCTGATTCTGAGTTTACTATGTAGAGTACAATATCACTAAACAGTACTCAAGATGTATGAGTTAGAAATTAGTACCGCGTAGGCCTACCGTAAACAAGACTGCCCGCCCGGATCCGAGTGTGATGCACAAGTAGTTTTGTACGTTGAGCCAGATAGGTCTTCTATCAGACAGGTCTACTATCGGGTGAGCGTTAAATACTGCAAATCAAAAATTCTAATGCAAGTGAGCGTTAATTAGTGAAGTAAGCAACAAGATGATACAGTGTATGCATTGCAATAATATTGTAGAATTATACTGCACAGCAACTTCATTGTCTCCAGGTGAATGGAAGGGAATAATGTTTCAAGAGAACTCCAATTTATCGTCCGATGAAGCCTCGTATAACGGAATAGGTCTCCTAGACAACACAAATGCAGGAAAAATCATGGGTACAGTATCAGCTTGTTTCAGCGCTAGTGGACACAAGTTCATCGGAGCTACTCCAATTTCAGTCCATGCTCATAATTCTGGCGTAAAAAAACTAGCCGAGCTTGTAGTCAAATGACATGCATGATCACATACCTTTCAAATAATCGGCGTAGTAGACTCACAGTGACACTACTGACAGCGTATTCTAAGGTTTGGCGAATAAATTGACACGGTTAATTAAAAATTGATAAGGCTGAGAATTCCCGTACTGAATTGGACGGTGAATTTTCAAATTTGTTATGATCTCGATAGCCGTAAGCACACGTTTTGTTGTCTGCACGGATGCGTGACTGATTGCGGATTTTGCAATCACCCGCATGCGGACGGTCGAATTGCTGTGAAAGGTGATGATAGAAGACGTTGGGTGTTTGACGAAGAAGACCAGAAGAGAGTGACCGAAGCTTGCCACGACGATAAACTAGGTAATATCTCCTTGTGTATCATGTAAACATCATGACATTGTATTCCATTTTCATGCATGACCAGGTGGAGGCCATTTTGGCAGGGATAAAACATTGCAGAAGGCATGCTCTCGTTTCTACTGGCATGATATGACCAACGACATTAAAGAACATATTAGAACGTGTGATATATGTCAGCGAACCAATAAGAAGCTAAGCAAGGCCTCTGCAGAGCTACATCCCATTCCAGTGAGGTCTGAAGTGTGGCATCAAGTTGGAATTGATCTTGTTGGACCGTTGACACTGACACGTAATAGTAACAGGTAAAGTTCTCATGCTGGGCTTCATGTAAAAACAAGTAATTATGCAACAAAATGGGAGAAGTTGTACAAAAAAATTATATTATTTTGTTTGAACAAGGTTATCTTTTGCGTTCATAATCTATATATCCTAGCCTGTTTTTGCATTGATGGCTCCAGAGTGAAATGGTAATGTGGTTTGGGGATTGATGTATTTTAAGCAACTCCTTGCATATTTGCAACAGTGTGAAAAAATATTGGCTTGTGTTTATTTGTACTAGGTACTTATTTTATTCTCTTTGTACATTGCTCCTTCCTTATTTATTATGGAACAAATGTCGTAAAGTTCCGGGTATAATTATAATACCTTCCTCTCCTTCCCCATGTATGCATAGAAAAAATTACTTTTTTTCTTAACCGATCGTATCTCAGTAAAAAAATAAGCGCTATAGTAGTTACTTATAATAAAATTAATATTGAACAAACTTTTATTTCTCAAACAACATAATTGGTTAGTCCTAGCGCTTAATTGGTGATGGAGATATGCTCGTTTAAAAAAAACATTCCATTTTCTCCATGGAGGGCGGAGGGGGTGTTGTATCCGGGACTCTACGGTACGTTTTTGTGCAGTGTGTACGTTGATAATTAAACAGCACTGATATTTGACATTATTTATCCTCACATTGCCATTTTGTGATCTTCTGTCAGGTTTCTAGTAACATGCACAGACTATTTTTCAAAATGGCCCGAAGCTCAAGCTCTTCCATCCAAATGTGCTGAAGGGATAGCCAATTTCATTTATTCCCTAATTGCTAGGTTTGGCTGTTTTAAAGTATGCATTTCAGATCAGGGTCGTGAGTTTGTAAATGCACTAAATGAGAAGCTTTTTTTACTGACGGGAACTGAGCATCGTATTGCAAGCGCATACCACCCGCAAACCAACGGACTTGACGAAAGAATGAATCAAACTGTTACAAAGTCACTTGTTAAATATATTAATGCTGATCAAGATGACTGGGATGAACACTTAGAATCAGTTCTTTTCTCATATCGTACAAGTGTTCATGCTACAACTAAATACACACCCTTTTTTCTTATGTACGGTAGAGAAGCAGTATTACCCATCCAGCTACACACCAGTAATGTGGATAATGGTCATGCAATCCCAGAAATTGAAAGTGAAGCTCAGAGGCATGCTGCAAGGCTGGATACGATTCGCACTGAGACTTTTATGAAAGTTGCATCTAACATTGAAAATGCTCAAGCTAAACAAAAGCTTTACTATGACCGCAAGCATGCAAAGGCAGAATTCAAACTAGGAAGCCCAGTTCTTTTAAGAAATATGAGAAAGCTTTCTCGAAAAGGAGGGAAAATGGACGATGAGTGGACAGGCCCTTTTACAATAGCTGAAGTGTGTGATAAGGGGTTGTATTTATTAAAGAATGAACACGGCAAGGTTTTAAAAAAATTGTATAATTCAATCCAGTTGAAAACATATGAAGAAAGGCAAATTCATGAAGCTGCTAGTGATCTAGGGCAAGTTCATGCTGGTGCTAGTGACGAGGAGATAGCAAGCAAAATTGAACAGGATTTTACTGCATCTCACAATGAAGAAAGTGTAAGCAAAGAGAGACTGGCCATAGGTGTGACTGATTCTCACAATGAAAAAATCTATGGCAGTGAAATTTCTACTCGTGAACTGCTTCATGAGCAATTGTTTTCACCACAATTGTTTCGATTATGGCGAACAGGTGCCAATGAACTTGCATTTAATCCAGCAGAAGATGATGATGACTTTGATGTAAGTTATTCAGTCTTTAACACGTTATTTTATGTACGTTATGTAAATTTATATACTCGTACATGTATTTCCTAAGTACACCGGTATAAAAATATTACCTTACTTGGTTTTACTTTTTTTTTTTAGACAACTGGATTAAATTCTGAAGCTGGTGAATATGCCCTGAACAAGGATCTTATTGTAGAGCCATCGTGCATATAATAAAGAAGCACCTTTAAGAGATTTCTGTGGAGGGCAGTTTGTAATAATGAATGAAAAACTTTCCGAAGAGTTTGATCATTTCAGAAAGCATGACATTAATGGAAGTTTCTATCCAGTGGAGTCTCTTCAACTTCTGGAGTGTTGGTTCAAATCCAGTGGCATTAGTATTAAGACCATTATTAGATATGGCAAAAGATACTTCCTAATGTCTGCAGCGAATATTGATGCATTCTGTCAGTGGGTTATGGAGACAAGAAAGATGTACAATAAAGATGGTGTTGTTCTTGACAGCCTAAACTTAGCCAGTAAGCCAGATTTGAATGTTTGCGCCTCTGGATTCATTAAATTACGACCTGATAATTGTACAACGAATGAAGCAAAAGTTAGCGTGAATGATTGTGATGAGGAGCAACAACAATGTAAGAAAACCAGTGATGAAGAGAAGCCGATAAAGAAAGCCAGAAAGGTTAGATGTCGTAAACAATGGATGGAAGTGGAAGATGTTAAGCTCTATGATGAACACAGATGCATCCTGGAGAGTAACAAGTGGGTAGATGATGTGCTGATTAATGCTTCACAGTTCCTTCTCCATAGCCAATATGGCCGACCGGGATTTCAAGCTACAACCTTGGCTTATAATTTAAGATTCGATGTAATGAGAGAATTCATTCAAATTCTACACAATGGAGAAGATCATTGGGTGACTATTTGGACCATTGGATTGCCATCTGGCCACGTGAACGTTTTCGATAGTCTTTATGACACCTGCAATAGTTTTATCATTGAACAAATATGTGCAATTCTATGTACACCTAACGATGCGGTACATCTCCATTTCATGGATACTGTGAAGCAAACCAATCATTCTGACTGTGGCCTATATGCCATTGCTTTTGCCGTAGATCTATGCTCTGGTCAAGACGTGTGTAAAAGGAACTATAGTGCAGTACTGATGCGTCCACATCTCTTAAATTGTTTACAAAATAGAAGATTTACTCCATTTCCTGCTTCAGATCGTCCAATCAGTAGTCGTGCTATAGCACAAAAAAAGAGCGTACACGTGAGGTGCTATTGTAGGATGCCAGATGCTGGATTAATGATTCAGTGCGATTCTTGTAAAGAATGGTTCCACAAAGAATGTGACATATCCATTCCAAAAGAAGCGTGGAACAATAAAAAATACAAATGGAATTGTAAAAAATGTCAGCCCATCCACTGGGCCCAACTGAACATTATTTTTATGTATACTCGTTTCATGTATTTATCACTGACATGTTGTATGATCAGATATATCGTTTAATAATCTATTAAAAACCACGATAAGCTATAGGTAC
Source organism: Ephydatia muelleri (assembly GCA_013339895.1). NCBI lineage: Eukaryota > Metazoa > Porifera > Demospongiae > Spongillida > Spongillidae > Ephydatia > Ephydatia muelleri. Next base: position 3,997,388 of record JABACO010000012.1, on the reverse strand, counting down.
ATGTATAATCTATATTGAAAACCTTGATAAGCTATATAATTATTATTAATATACAACACTATAACAAAAACAAAGAACTATAACTACATGAAACACCACTACTAAAGAACTATTATACTACCCTGACCATGATGGCTATATAGCATACCATGCATGTGCATGTAGCTAGCTCAGTTTAGAATTATACTTTTGGGTACAATGACTATATATAGGAAAATGCTACAATAATACCATTAACTAGTATACATATTAGACTAGACTTGGTGATAAGTGAAAAGATAATAATGCTATATTGGGGACATGCTATCCTAGCATACGCTGTCCGGGGGGACAGCTACTCCTAAGGAGGGACACACTATCCTAGAATACGTTGTCCGGGGGGACAGTGGCTCCTAGGACTGGTTGTCCGGCGGACCTAGTATCCTAGGACCCCGAGTCCGGCCGGACGCGTACGTCGGGGGACGCGTACTCCTGTGACACCGGTTTCATTACAGCTGTGTGGCTTTGTAACTTTACGCGCGGGTGATTAGTTGTGTAGTGGCTGCTCATACAGGTAGGGATACGGCTTACTATGCAATTACTTTGCGGGCCAAAGTAAGGATTCCTAGATGGTACTGCGCAATGTTATGATTGCGCAAATTCTTGCTTAGCGCAGAACAGATTACGTGCGCAATCCTGCATAGATACGTTGCGCAATCCTTGGATTGCGCGTCAAAGTAAGGATTCTTAGATTGCACAGCGCAATCCTAGGATTGCGCAATTTTCTACTTCGCGCGGAACATACCGTATACAAGCTTAGACTGAAGTGCTACAACCCTTGTTCTATTTGTTCACATTTCATTAGATAATTTATTCATCGTCTCTCAGCAAATTTGTATTGGTGCAAGGTTATATATAAATAAACAGTTCAGCCCGAAGCATTATCGTAGTGTCTTCATCAAGTCAGAAGATGTCCAACAGACTAATCACCGTATACGGAGCAACAGGACAGCAGGGAGGACCAGTGGCACGTGCCCTGCTCAGCAGCGGCTTTGCGGTCAGAACTGTCGCCCGAAACCCCGACAGTGAGAAGAGCTTGTCGCTGAAGCAGGCAGGAGCCGAGCTCGTGAAAGGTGACCTCGAGGACAGGTCCACGATAGACGAGGCAGTGAAAGGAACCTACGGAGTTTTCTTGGTCACCGACTATTTCGGCATCCTTCATCGCCTTGGCGACGACAACCGTGCCGAGGCGGAAGAGATCGCTCAGGGGAAAGCGGTGGTTGACGCTTCAGCTCGCGCGGGGGTCAAACACGTCGTTTACAGCGGTCTTCCCAGAGCCAAGGACGCCGTAGGTCATCGTGTTCCGCATATGGACAGCAAGGCGGAAGTACCTGGGCGAGGCCGGGGTACCCTACACCAGCGTTCATTATCCAGTCTATTACGATAACTTTGCCTCGTATTTTAAGGCTCAGCCTCAACCAGACGGAACGTACGCCATCAACTTGCCCATGAACGGACCCATGTATACGATCGCCGTGGATGATGGTGGCCCCATTGTTGCGTCTGTTTTCAGCAACCCGGGAGAGTTCCTCGGCAAGAAAATCGGAATAGCCGGAGATCGCAAAACCGTCGACGAGTATGCTGCTATAATCAGTAATAAAAGTGACTGGAAAGACGGTCAAGTATAACCAAGTGCCGGTTGAGGTGTTTGCTTCGTTTCCATTCCCCGGGGCATATTATATGATTTATATCGCCTACATGTTTGATTTCTTCGCTAAAGGAAATCCCAACCAAGACCAAACCCTCACAAAGAGGCTGAATCCAAACGTCCTCAGTTTTGAAGAATGGGCAGGACGAAACAAGGACAAGTTTGTTTTCTCTAGTTAAAAGGTATTTTGCTTAGGTGTATATAATTATTCATTTCACTTTTTGGCTGTTGTCTTCTGTTCATGTGTTTGCTGCTGTCTTAATCCTATCAATTTGTCAAAATCCTACTGTGTTCGTTTTTAAAATACAGCTGAGAATTAAAATTTCAATGGTGCATGTAGTTGTCAGTATAGAATTAGATATGCAGGATCAACGACAAGTCTCTTCATAACTGATGGCGGAAATGAGGCGAACTCATTAACGAGAAAAGACCCAAGCGCTTGTCACAGCAATTGCCAAAGAACTGAGTAACCCTATAAGCATGCTTGCACAGAGCTACCATCCATATAGCGTCTCACCGTTCGTCTTGACATTGCTGTGAAGTACTGGAATACCCGCGCTCGTGACCCAATGACAGCCTGTTTAGGAATCAATATCAGCTTAGAGCAGCGATAAGAATCACACAGCTATATGCACACAAATAACATCAGTTCGCGCCTCCATCCATCCGTAAGGTATGCCAGCCTCCAAATGATCTGCTTCCTCTGCTCAGCAGTAGCTTTAAGTACCTCCGATAAATCTTCTAGAATGTTCTCAAGGGTTAAACTAGGCAATTTCAATTACACAATAAATGACAATACTGCAATTGCGCAGAGCTATAGGGATGAATTTCACTGGGGTGGGAGTACACTGTTAAAAAAAAGGCCCGAGGGGTGTTAGGTTTGAGGGGTGTTACAGCCCAAGGAGTGTTATGGCAACACACAAGGGTGTTGAGCTGACATCTTGGGGTGTTGGCAGGCTGCGTTAGGGTGTTAGGAGCAACCCCCAGCAAGGGTGGGGTGTTAGGTCATTTTAAAGGTGTGTTGTCATAACACTGATTTACCGCATTACACTCCCATTGCGATAGTTCCCAGCCTTATTTCTAAAGTAATTACTTTCTGACGTTTGAGGGCGTGGTTTGTTAGATGATATGACTATGATGGCAGTGACTTCGTAGTTGGAGGTGATACTGGACTTCAAGTGAAAAGTTAATCTAAATGGTATGCACGCACACAAGTGACACAACGTACCAGTACAAACGTCTACCATAGGCTGACCATGGCCCGTGCGTTGGTGACCCTAGCGGCGCGTGCGCGTGTGGATTTCTAGTATACTAGTAGGCCTACAGCACCGCTTAGAAGTTAGCCCAACATTTCTTTGCCGCACATTCCATACCAATTACCACGTATACTTTGGCCGCACGGCCGCATTGCGTCATTAATATCGTCAGATACGCTACTGTTGAAAAAGATCTGACACTTAGACTCTTTCTGCAAATCGTTACTGCAACAGAGCGATGCTACTCTACACATGACATGCCTGTGTTTGTGCCATGTCATAGACCCTCCCCTTTATGGACAGGAGAGGCTCAAGTGTACATTCATAGGGACAGTTTTAAGGGTTGCATGCCCCCAACCAAATAAATCAAAATACAGGTGAGGCTGCACTACTGAGACATCACACACAGCCCACATGACATGCTTGTGCATGTGACACGCCCTTGGCCCCTCCCCTTTTTGAACAGGAGAGGTTCAAGTGTGCATGCATAGGAACAATTTTAAGAGTTGCATGCCCCCAACCAAATACAGGTGAGGCTGCACTACTGAGACATCACACACAGCCCACATGACATGCTTGTGCTTGTGACATGCCCCAGGCCCCTCTCCTTTTTGAACAGGAGAGGTTCAAGTGTGCATTCTTGAGAACAATTTTAAGAGTTGCATGCCCCCAACCAAACGAACCAAAATACAGGTGAGGCTGCACTACTGAGACATCACACACAGCCCACATGACATGCTTGTGCATGTGACACGCCCTTGGCCCCTCCCCTTTTTGAACAGGAGAGGTTCAAGTGTGCATGCATAGGAACAATTTTATAAGTTGCATGCCCCCAAACCAAACAAACCAAAATACAGGTGAGGCTGCACTACTGAGACATCGCACACAGCCCACATGACATGCTCGTGCATGTGACACGCCCTTGGCCCCTCCCCTTTTTGAACAGGAGAGGTTCAAGTGTGCATGCATAGGAACAATTTTAAGAGTTGCATGCCCCCAACCAAACAAACCAAAATACAGGTGAGGCTGCACTACTGAGACATCACACACAGCCCACATGACATGCTTGTGCATGTGACACGCCCTTGGCCCCTCCCCTTTTTGAACAGGAGAGGTTCAAGTGTGCATGCATAGGAACAATTTTAAGAGTTGCATGCCCCCAACCAAAAAAACCAAAATACAGGTGAGGCTGCACTACTGAGACATCACACACAGCCCACATGACATGCTTGTGCATGTGACATGCCCTTGGCCCTCCCCTTTTTGAACAGGAGAGGTTCAAGTGTGCATGCATAGGAACAATTTTAAGAGTTGCATGCCCCCAAACCAAACAAACCAAAATACAGGTGAGGCTCCACTACTGAGACATCACACACAGCCCACATGACATGCTTGTGCATGTGACACGCCCCAGGCCCCTCCCCTTTTTGAACAGGAGAGGTTAAAGTGTGAATGAAAGGGTCAAAGTTAATAATGAGTTACTGTTTTCAATGGACTTTCAAACACTCCGTGAATACATTGTAGTTTATCACTAAGCTGTGCATGAGAATATCTTCATGATGTCTGAAATTTCACATTTATTCTGAAGTGCAAATAAGGAATGACCCAGAACTGATACACAAAGTTTTTATGGAAGTGTGTTATTGAGAAAGTGACTGATTGCTTGCTTACGACTGACGTTGAACGTAATGGCAATGAGAGCAGTAATGATCTAGGTAAAAATTGTTTTAAGAATAATTTATTGCATGCAGTTTGAATCAATTATGTTACAGTCATACCTCTGGCCACACAATAATCTTGTTGATTCTTGAGGTACAAACTGATGCCGTCAACTTAACATCACTTTCATCTCCATGAGATAATGAAATATCTCCAACACCTTTAGAGGGTTCAGAGTTGACTGGAAAACAAGTGCTGAATCTATCTGAACATGTTTACCATATCATAGCAATGCTGTAAAGGCCAATTTGCATCAGCTTTAAGGCATTTTTCAATGGCAGGAATGTGCCGAAGAAATACACTTTTTCTTTTCCAGACTGGATCACTCTTATTGTAGGCTAAGTATGTGAAAAGTAGAAGTATAAAAGTAGCAAACAATAAATGTTACACTTACTTCCATTTCTTTCACAACTTTTCTGATAAACTCCCTTTCAAATGGGCATTGTTCTTCCCTGTAATGAAATAAATCCACATGCATGCATGCATAGTTTGTGATGCAAATGTTTGATGTCCTTACGTGTATGGCATCCTTTTCAATCTAGGAAGGTAGTTGAAGTAGTGATCCTTACCCCATTTAAGACCAAATATATCATTTGGATCTGGTTCATTTTCATAAGTAGGAACTAAAAAATTGGGATCTGCCGTTCTCTCTTCATCACTTTCATCAGCATTATCTTCATCATCCATGTCACCATCGTCACCAAGCTGATCAGTTTGATCAATCTCCATATCATCACAATCACTCTGCCCATGTTTAGCAGTATCATCCTGTATGCCACTCTGACTATCATCAATGGTTATAGAGACACATGAAGACCTCTGCTACGAAAAAATAAATTTAAAACTTCATGCATGTTTCAAATTTAAATTAGCTTACATCTGATTGCAGTGCATAGAGCACTCCACAAGACAGCTCATGAGCCATTTGAAGTCTAAATCCACCCATCATTTCCTATACAACTGCAAATCAATACACCATGTGAACATTGTAGCACAATACCTGAGTATGAAGGCATGGGTAGCCTTCCACAAGCAATCTTGCTGCCTATACAACGTGCTGAGCTAGACGCACAGTAAAGTTTTGAATACTTCTACTTACAAAACACACAAAGGCACCACAATCATGTGAATTCTTCTGCATACTGTGATTTGAAGTCTAAAAGAGTAAAGTGTTCATTTACTATGTACAACACATGTAAGCACTAAAGCTGTACTGCGTCATTGTACTTCCAGTCTGATCGTAACATTTGAATGTTCCAAGCATATCTCATCTCATAGGCCAAATACATCCTATATGCACACGCACACACAAACTGCATCTATGCACGAATGCACAGACGTACTGATCTTACCAAATCCAATTTATAGCGTCATAATTTGATTGCTGCAAAGAATCTATGCAATGGATTTCATGTACTTGGGGATAAACAACCTATAGAGGAGTGCTAATAGTACATTAAGTGAAACATAACCCATTCAACCAACCACTAGACACCAATGCTGTGGTGTATGCACAGGGAAAAGTAGACAGTCATAATCCATGATGTTTTTCACCTGTGTTAAGATGATTAGTGTTTTGAATGCATGTTTTTCAAGATCACTTTACCTTGCAATGCCTCCGCACTGCATTATAACCTTTGGCTTTATATACTGGCAGAAAGGTTGGATCAAAGCAGAAAACTTTCTGTCCCTGTAAAACAACGTTAAAAACTTGTTGAAATGTGTACAAGTGCAATCAACTACATTCAGTTTTGAGTCTTGAAGTAGATCCATGTATGATGTGATAATCTGTTGAGTGCAAACTACATTATTTCCATCATTTATAGTTAAAATGTCACCTTTGAATCAATCCATTCTCCTGCCATCAAGCACATTAAATTGCACTTTTCTAACTGGAATCGTGAATGTGGTTTGGCCCCTTTCATTTTAAGCTGCATGTTATGAATTTAGTTTACAATTGTCAAGCATTATTAACAAGAGACACAAACCTCTGATTCCAAATGAATCGTCAAACCTGTGTCCTCCTAAAATGTATATAATGTAGTTACTCACTGACCTCTGAGTAGTGCAGCCTCACCTGTATTTAGGTTTGTTTGGTTTGGAGGCATGCAACTCTTAAAATTGTTCCTATATATGCACACTTGAACCTCTCCTGTTCAAAAAGGGGAGGGGCCAAGGGCGTGCCACTAGCATAGGCATATCATGTGGGCTGTGTTGATGTCTCAGTAGTGCAGCCTCACCTGTATTTTGGTTTGTTTGGTTGGGGGCTTGCAACTCTTAAAAGTGTTCCTATGTATGCACACTTAAACCTCTCTTGTTCAAAAAAGGGAGGGGCCGAGGGCGTGCCACTAACATAGGCATGTCATGTGGGCTGTGTGTGATGTCTCAGTAGTGCAGCCTCACCTGTATTTTGGTTTGTTTGGTTGGGGGCATGCAACTCTTAAAATTGTTCCTATGTATGCACACTTGAACCTCTCCTGTTCAAAAAGGGGAGGGGCCAAGGGCGTGCCACTAGCATAGGCATGTCATGTGGGCTGTGTGTGATGTCTGAGTAGTGCAGCCTCACCTGTATTTTGTTTTATTTGGTTGGGGGTATGCAACTCTTAAAATTGTCCCTATGTATGCACACTTGAACCTCTCCTGTTCAAAAAGAGGAGGGGCCAAGGGCGTGCCACTAGCATAGGCATGTCATGTGGGCTGTGTGTGATGACTGAGTAGTGCAGCCTCACCTGTATTTTGGTTTGTTTGGTTGGGGGCATGCAACTCTTAAAATTGTTCCTATGTATGCACACTTGAACCTCTCCTGTTCAAAAAGGGGAGGGGCCACGGTCGTGTCACATGCACAAGCATGTCATGTGGGCTGTGTTGATGTCTCAGTAGTGCAGCCTCACCTGTATTTTGGTTTGTTTGGTTGGGGGCATGCAACTCTTAAATTTGTTCCCAAGTATGCACACTTGAACCTCTCCTGTTCAAAAAGGGGAGGGGCCAAGGGCGTGCCACTAGCATAGGCATATCATGTGGGCTGTGTTGATGTCTCAGTAGTGCAGCCTCACCTGTATTTTGGTTTGTTTGGTTGGGGGCATGCAACTCTTAAATTTGTTCCCAAGTATGCACACTTGAACCTCTCCTGTTCAAAAAGGGGAGGGGCCAAGGGCGTGTCACATGCACAAGCATGTCATTTGGGCTGTGTGTGATGTCTCAGTAGTGCAGCCTCACCTGTATTTTGGTTTGTTTGGTTGGGGGCATGCAACTCTTAAAATTGTTCCTATGTATGCACACTTGAACCTCTCCTGTTCAAAAAGGGGAGGGGCCAAGGGCGTGCCACTAGCATAGGCATGTCATGTGGGCTGTGTGTGATGTCTGAGTAGTGCAGCCTCACCTGTATTTTGTTTTATTTGGTTGGGGGTATGCAACTCTTAAAATTGTTCCTATGTATGCACACTTGAACCTCTCCTGTTCAAAAAGAGGAGGGGCCAAGGGCGTGCCACTAGCATAGGCATGTCATGTGGGCTGTGTGTGATGACTGAGTAGTGCAGCCTCACCTGTATTTTGGTTTGTTTGGTTGGGGGCATGCAACTCTTAAAATTGTTCCTATGTATGCACACTTGAACCTCTCCTGTTCAAAAAGGGGAAGGGCCAAGGGTGTGTCACATGCACAAGCATGTCATGTGGGCTGTGTGTGATGTCTCAGTAGTGCAGCCTCACTTGTATTTTGGTTTGTTTGGTTTGGGGGCATGCAACTCTTAAAATTGTTCCTATGCATGCACACTTGAACCTCTCCTGTTCAAAAAGGGGAGGGGCCAAGGGCGTGCCACTAGCATAGGCATGTCATGTGGGCTGTGTGTGATGACTGAGTAGTGCAGCCTCACCTGTATTTTGGTTTGTTTGGTTGGGGGCATGCAACTCTTAAAATTGTTCCTATGTATGCACACTTGAACCTCTCCTGTTCAAAAAGGGGAGGGGCCAAGGTCGTGTCACATGCACAAGCATGTCATGTGGGCTGTGTGTGATGTCTCAGTAGTGCAGCCTCACCTGTATTTTGGTTTGTTTGGTTTGGGGGCATGCAACTCTTAAAATTGTTCCTATGTATGCACACTTGAACCTCTCCTGTTCAAAAAGGGGAGGGGCCAAGGGCGTGCCACTAGCATAGGCATGTCATGTGGGCTGTGTGTGATGTCTCAGTAGTGCAGCCTCACCTGTATTTTGGTTTGTTTGGTTGGGGGCTTGCAACTCTTAAAATTGTTCCTATGTATGCACACTTGAACCTCTCCTGTTCAAAAAGGGGAGGGGCCAAGGGCTTGCCACTAGCATAGGCATGTCATGTGGGCTGTGTGTGATGTCTGAGTAGTGCAGCCTCACCTGTATTTTGGTTTGTTTGGTTGGGGGCTTGCAACTCTTAAAATTGTTCCTATGTATGCACACTTGAACCTCTCCTGTTCAAAAAGGGGAGGGGCCAAGGGCTTGCCATAAGCACAGGCATGTCATGTGGACTGTGTGTGATGTCTCAGCAGTGCAGCCTCACTTGTATTTTGGTTTGTTTGGTTGGGGGCATGCAGGTTATAATGATGGCCTTCTTTTGTTCATTGTACGTTATTATTAACTTTGTGTAGGTCTATGTACATTTTTATGTATACTAGTAGTAAAGTACTTTACTATATACTAGCGCGTCTATCGATTTTACAGTTGCGCCTCAGCGCCCGCGGCGCGCGATGTTCTTAATTGGTGTTTAATGTGCGGCTACGGAATGTTGGGCTAACTTCACATGGGTGCCTACAGCTGCTTTTTCAACATTTAATTACCGTATGCATGCATGTAATCTCGATGTGCTTATGAAGGCTTGCGTGCCTATGTGCACTGCTGTGTGTATGGCTCGCTAGTGTGTTGTAGTACCCCAGTATGCTGCTAAATTTCAAATTTGATGCAAGCTTGTTTATTATCCTGCATGCCACTTTGTGCTGAGAGTGAAGGTTAAGTACAATGGCAGTGCTTGTGTGGTAACAGTGACTGTGTATTAAAATCCATCTGGATTCTATTTAGACCACACCCTAGTAAAATGGCATGGGAACATATACATTATTATTCACAAGTATTTATTATGGGTATGCATTTAGTATCACATATATAGCTCAAGGAATCAGCATATTGCATGACATTTAGTATGTAGGTAGTCCTTTAAAAATATTTTTAACAGACTTGTTGCAGCTTGAACATTGGATGTATGCTAAAAGTGTTCGTGCATTCATGCGGCTACATATGTCTATATACCACATGCAGATCCTTATAGCAATCGTGAAGAAATATGCTGGATGAATGAATGCTGCCCAATACTTGTAAAGGTAGGCTAAAGTACTGCAGTGTTTGAACACTTTTTGTAGGTACAGTGTTGTGGGATTAAATATCATTTTTGTGAAATGTATGTCTCGTTTGGTGTAATGACTGATACTAGATAAATACAATAACTATTAATTATTTGACAATGTTCACATGCATGCACATGCTTGCATAGCAGAAGCACTATATGTACAAATTTTTTACACGAGCTGCACACATACACATAACCACACATGTGCATGCATGTATGTACTCACACAAATACACATAACCACACACACACATGTGTACACACACACATACACACACACATGCACACGCATACACACATGTGCATCACACACACACGCCACACATACATATACATACACACATGCACAGACACATTCACACGTACACACATGCACAGACACATTCACACGTACGCACAAGCACACACATGTGCACACATATACACATGCACAGACACATTCACATGTACACACATGCACACACATGTACACACATGTGCACACACACACACATGCACATACACATTCAAACGTACACACATGCACACACGTGCACACACATGCACACACATACACAACACACACGCATACACATGCTAACACACACACATGAACACACACACATGAACACACATGCACACACATGTACCACGTACATGACAGACTCATGAACACACACATACACATAACACATACACACACTTACAGACACATACATACACATACCCACACATGCACACACATACACAACACACACGCGTACACATGCTAACACACACATATGAACACACACTATCACACATGCATGCACACACACATGCTCACACATGCAGACATACACACATGCACACACACATGCTCACACATGCAGACATATACACATGCACACACAACGCACACACACATGCACACACGTGCAAGACAGACTCATGCTAACACACACACATACACATATGAACATTTAGCCAAATATGAAAGCGGGGGGGGGGGGGGGGGGGGGGAGGGGGGGGGGGTCCCCCTTGCAATCAGGCATCAAACGAGGGGGATTGACCAACCCCCCTGGCTACAGACCTGCATACACACATGGCACACATGCACATGCACACATACACACGCATTCACACACACAATGCACACATATTAACACACATGCACATGTGTGTATGTGTATAATTCATGTGTGTATGTGTATGCATACATGTACACACACATTCACACATACACAGAAATACTGTTGGACAGCAAATACACTCTGAGAGAAGTGCACTTTTTGCAATTGGAACTACTCAAAAGTCCTGTATAGCTTTCCTCACATTTGGACAACTCTATATCTTAGACGTCCTGAATACCTACAGTGTACCTAGCTATTTGTGTCCTTTCTTGTCATCGTGAGACATGTTGATTATTCACAATTGTAACAAATATACATGTAAGGTCAAGCTAAAAATATATTTCATTGCGCATACGTGACTTTTAGCAGAGATCATATATTAGTGTTATTCCTAAACAGGCGTACGAACACCCCTAAGTGTGTTGTGGCAACACCCTTTTTTTAACAGTGTATTGTCTCGATGGAGGTCTAATAAATAATTGCTGTGCAATGTAGCTTTGCATCAAAAGAGAACTGGCTACAGTCATCATCGAGGATGACCTCACGACAGACGAGATCATGCACCGACTTTACTAAGAACCAATTCGACCCGGCAAGGTACAAAGTCAGAGAACGCTTCAAGTTCTAATCCGAGCCGCAGTGTAGGTCCTATTCAAATAGGTGTTATCTGAATTCATTCATCACGCCTACGTTTACCCGCACATGCATGCATACATGGATGTATGTCACCTTCCCCTTCAACGTTCCGTTTCCTTGCCAACTTACAACAGCTATCACTCAAACCATAACCACTGACTAATGGGCATAAAGGTCTAACATTCTCGCAAGACAGCGTAGACAAATTGTATAGGTGTATGTTTGGACCTCCTTTGCATACTATGAAGGCCTTTGAGCTATTTGATGAGAATGTACGTATGTGCTTTGTACAATGTACTGCTGTGGACACATCTGATAAATGCCTGGCACTAGGCTATGCTGAGCCTGAGTAGAGGTGGTCTGAGTATGCATTCCCTCACACAACACTCCCCTGCAGCTTATATTGCCTCGCTAAGACTTCACTAAGAACCAACCGCTCTGTACCTCTGGTTTTGGCTCTCAGTCACAACAACACCTTGCCTCAACAAATTAGTGTGCCCTGAGATTGCTCTTGACTCACTTGGCCATCATGCTATTACCTGCACGAGAGGTGGTGATGTGGTTTCCCGCCACAATAATCTACGTGATGACCTTGCAGAGTCCTGTTGGCTAGCTCATCTGGGTGTCCAGATGCATGGAAACGGGTAGCAATGTCACCTCCAATCACAACCACAACTGTCCAGCTGACTGTTTGGTTCCAAATTGGGTCTTGGGCAAGCCAGCAGCTTTGACCTGTCGGTCACATCCCCGCTTAATCCCGCAACTCATTTGGAGGCGAGTGTGACAACAAAGTAGAGACTACATTTTCACCTAAAAGTTAAGATGCCTTCTGATAGACATGTGTGTGTGATTAGTTAAAGTGGAGGGCTGTGAGGTTTGAGTATATACCTTTGAAGGAGACTGGGACGACTGAGCAGAGAAAGAACTGTTCCAATGCCCGTCTTCCATGCGCTGGCACTTATACCTTGTGCTTGTCTTCAATCGTACATCCAAGTAGTCACGTACCATACATAGAACTGTAGTTCGCACACCCACGCACGCAGATACATAAACGGAGACTTTCGTCAACATTAAATGACCCTACGGCACGCGCTTACGCTACGCTACTAGGTGCCAGGTGTCTCCTTTGCCGGCTAGAAAAAAAAAACAATTAATGGCGCTCGTTATTGCACTTTGAAATCCTGTCTACTGCGTACGTAACCCCACGGTACGGTGATAAAACGAAGGAGAATAAGACGAAGGAGAAATGTTAAATGGCGGATACTGAAGAGCCTGTCGCTCCACAATAACGGCACAGTTTAACAAAGCGCATCAGTGTTGTACATTCCGTGAGCGTTTAATACAGTACATTTGGGTCTGTGTATAAAGTTACTACTGATTGGGTGTGTTCATGTGGGTGGGTTTGCTGTTTATGTGAGTGAGTGTGCTTATTCGTAGTCTCGTACCCAAACCCCCTGCGGGTGGATTACATCACTGCTACGTAGCGGTGATAGCTGTGACGTATTGAGGTCTGGGTACGAGACCAGTTATATTGGTGCTCTGTATACACAGCCCTCTGCGGCTGGACATTAGGTCTATAATTATCCGTATACCCGCGAAAACCAGATTCGCCCGCACCTCATTATATATAAATGTTTTGCTTCTTGAGCGAGCCACATCACGCTTATTTTATCGTCTAATGCGTGCATGCTAATCACTCTGCCGGGTTCAAATGTAATATCATCGTAGCAGATACTTAACCATTTGCGCACTCTTCAAATAGCAATCCTTTACTGACGCGCAGCCAGTTTTCGTAGGGGAGAGCGGTACTTTAAGGTGAAAATGCTAAGTACAGACAAATTCAGCAGAAGATCAGAATGCTGTATCGTCAACAATATACATTTAAGTATACAGAAACCCCCTACAGACGCACACTTTTTTTTTTCACCATAGAATCAGCGGTCAAATGGACAAGGTAATTAATATTCCCGTATATCTTCCCATAGACAGGTACGGGGTGCTTCAAATACTCAGCTTAGTCCACGAGGGGGGATAGTACACTACATTTGGCATGATTTTTAGTAAGGCCGGTCACCGTTTAAGGTTACTATTTAAGGTTAGGCTCTGTCATTAACATTGTCCTCAATGTACAGGTAGTCATTGAGTACATTTCTCATTACAATATTCCACGATCATTTATTTCAACACCATTACGATTTACTACTTGCACACGAGAGAAACATATAGCTAGTACATCGAACAACTATATATAATGTGCACAAAAAAACTAGGTCCTCCAATAAAAAAAATCGGCTTCCGTAACTGAAAGAAGTATTCCATATTGAATCAGTGAGTTGTCTCCGTCTCGTTCCATCAAAATTGATTCACGCGCGGGACACGTAAGGTCCCCCTTTCTCTGCATGTGCACCAGTTTTATACTGAACTCGGTCTCAGCACCCCTCCTAGCGCTACGCAACAAGGTTTTCTGCAACCAGTTGAGTTCAAATGCATATACCCATACTATCCGGATCATTTGTAAACGTCGCCCTTACGTACTAGTACTAGTCGTAATTTCATTAACCTGCTGTTAAGCTGTTAACGTTTGTAGTTTGTCCAAGTAAATGACGTACAACTACAGCTGTGGCGCGTGTATATACAACTATCATTGGCACCAATACGGCAGCATGCATGCCCAAACCAACCTCTCCCAGTTAGAAATGTTTCCCATTTCGTACATACGCGGCTAGCTCAAGCTCGATTGGTTTTCTGATTTAATGCACAGGTCTTTCAGAGAGCTAGTTAACAACAGGCGAGACTATTGACCTATTTTTAATTGCCTGTGTGTAACAGTAGATGTGTGTGCTACTGCGTTGCTATTTTTTTTGTGCCTCTACATTGCTAGTTGTGTGTACCTCTGCACTGCAAATAAGTTGGTTGCAACGGTAAACCGAATTTTGGTTTAGCCTTTGACTACAGTGTAAACCAAACTAGGTTTACAAGTAAATAAAAACATTCTCTAACAAGAAAGTTGTTGGTATATAGGATTGACCAATGGTGGTGTAAAAAGCACAGAAACAAGAGTGACAGAAATTGACTGGAAAATTGAAATAGGCCTATATTTAGCCCATTACTCAGGCATGTACTGTTACAACGTTAGTGTGCTAAATATAGGCCTATTTCAATTTTCCAGTCAAATTTCTGTCACTCTTGTTTCTGTGCTTTTTACACCACCATTGGTCAATCCTATATACCAACAACTTTCTCGTCAGAGAATGTTTTTATTTACTTGTTTCATAAGTTTTTTCCTCTGGCGTCTTTATAAGTGGTCACAAATTAATTTTAATTTTTGAAGGGAGGGAGGTTAAAAAATTTAATAATAAAAATTATATGTATATGAGTTCTTAATGTTCTGTACGGTTCCGCCTTGTCCTCTTTGTCTCCCCCAGCCTCTTCTATGGCCGCGGCGGCCTGGTTCTGGCCATGGGAGCCATGCGGGTGGTGGTGGCAGCGGCCAGGGTGGCAGCAGGCAAAGTGGTGGTGGGGGCACTGGTGCCAATACTGGTGCCGGTGGTGGGGCTGGTGCAGGTAGCGGCGGTGCTCCTGCTTCTGCTGCTGGAGGTGGGGGCAGCTCTGCTGTTGGCGGTGGGGCAGCGGTGGGGGCAGCTCTGCTCAGCAGGGGCAGTGCTGCAGCTGCTGCTGGCGGTGGACAGTAGGGGGGCAGCAATGTATCTAGCAGTGGTGGCTGTGTAAAGGGAAGAGGAGTTGGAGGATGTACTTCGTCCTCCGACTAATGCATCTGCACCAATCTTACTTACTGCTGCACGGGCAGATCTTGTAACAACCTTTTGAGCTAGCAATGGATGAGACTTACAAAAGGCATAATTTACTCACTTAGAAGCTCACTATCCCTAAGAATAGCTTTTTCAAGTCCACCATTATACTCCATTAGTGCATGAGATTTGGGTTCATACAAGGAGTAGCTATATGGGAGAAGGATATGGTTTCAGTGCTCATACACAGTTGCAGCCGTAGTACATCAGATAAGGAAGCCTTTTTGTACATCAGATTAAGGATGACACCCCCAATATTCAATAGACAGGTCACAAAGGAGAAAGGACTACATGTACTGTACACAACAGTTGGGTCACCATGCATGCTGTACATGTGAAGTGAATGGTTTTGTGCAGATCCCCTTCCTTACATGCGTGCTGTACACATGTTGCATGCACATCTTCCTATAGCTTTTTAATGCTAGTGCAATACAACATGCCATGACATACCTTTGGGTGGTAGTGGTAGTTCGGTGACCCCTGCGATACCGCTTCCTCTCGGCAGCACGTTTAGCCAATCGGACAGCGGGGTCATACCAATACCGATTCCTTTCAGATGCCTTAATGGCAGCTGAATTGTCCTCGTATTTCGGCCTTTTAGCAGCGCGGTTCTCCTCGACGTCCTCTTGATATCGCTGCCTTTTAGCAGATTGCTTAGATTCAATATCTGCGTTGTAGCTGTCGCGTACAGAGGCCTTCTTCTTTTCGGGATCGGCCTTGTAGCTGTCGCGTACAGAGGCCTTCTTCTTTTCGGGATCGGCCTTGTAGCTGTCGCATACAAAGGCCTTCTTCTTTTCGGGATCGGCCTTGTAGCTGTCGCGTACTGAGGCCTTCTTCTTTTCGGGATCGGCCTTGTAGCTGTCGCGTACAGAGGCCTTCTTCTTTTCGGGATCGGCCTTGTAGCGCGCTCGGGCTTTAGCCTTGTTTTGTTGTGATAAAATATCGTCTTGCTTTTGAAGGTATTCTGCTCGTTGCTTAGATCTCTTCTTTCGATTACGCGAGGGCATTTAACTTCACTAGCCAAAGTATTAAACTGCGATAGGAACACCAAATAAATTTCGTGCAGGTCGGAGTATTTATACTGCATGCTGTAAAATAACTTCATTCATCAACAATAAACTTCTACAATAACTTCATATCCTATACAGAACTTGCTACCGCATGAGGTACTTCTCGCTGTAGTCTTTATATGACCTTAAAGGGCACCGTGCAGGTGAATTCCAAAGATATTGGTGCTATTGCCGTTCTTCAAAACCGTTCGTAGCTCGAGTTATACCTTCCTAAGGAAGAAGACGACGACGACGACCAAGAATTATTTTGAGACTGGGCACGAGAAAAAGGAATTCGTTTGTTTCTCTAAAAGCACACCGTTTTATGACACGAAACAAACGTAGAACTGTAGATCTTTGAGTTCTCGTTCCATCGCGACAAAGAGATACGCGATCCATTTCTCCGTTGTCCCTCCAGACGCGAGTGAAGTTTTTTTAATGATATTCATCAATCCTCAATCAATCCTATATTGAACCTGCTGCCGCAGGTTCAGATACGTTAAACCAAATGAATTTGGTTAAATGTTTAAACCGTATTAGTGGTTTTATAAATAAACCATAATTTTTGGTTTAAAGATTAAACCAGATTTAAAAAAAAAAGAAATCTGGTTTGGCTTTGGCCTCGAACGTGATTTGAACTTTTAAGACCTTACGCTAACGCTATTTCTACGTCTTAACCGTCTTGACCATCTGGCTATCTTACAACTCTGTTAAAAGGCTTACTCGAATGCTTCATGGAAGGTACGTCGGTACAGATGTGTGGTGATTGAGTTACACAATATACAAGCTTTGGTGCCAAAATATCCCACCAACTTTCTCGTTAGAGAATGTTTTTCTTTACTTGTATATAATGATACCCCTTGTGACACTGATGGTTGTTAAGATTATAACCGATCGCGAAGTCTTCCAACCGCCTTTGCACTTCAAGCCGCGCTCGCTCTCCCCTGATAGCGGTACGACCAGACACGCCTCATACGTAGCTATCAGGAATTCCTCACCCAGAACTTAAACTGCGGAGTGACCTTCCCGCCCCTCCACCCCCCCCCCCCCCCTCACTCACCGTGTACATCGTTACTACTTATGCATAAGAACATGATGTATTTTACATTTGAAATCAGCGACTATGAATTAAAAATTGGTATTCTCAATGATAAATACTATTTTTAAACGATTGGTTTAAAGCGTAAAACAAGTCAAATTTAAACCAAATTGCTGCGTTTAAGGATTAAACCACAAAATTGGTTTGACATTTTGGTTTAACCAGTGATTTAATTTTTCTTGGTTTACCATTACAACCAACTTATTTGCAGTGTGCATTGCTAGTTGTGCGTGCCTTTGCATTGCTAGTTGTGTGTGCCTCTGCATTGCTAGTTGTGTGTGCCTCTGCATTGCTAGTTGTGTGTGCCTCTGCATTGCTAGTTGTGTGTCCCTCTGCATTGCTAGTTGTGTGTGCCTCTGCATTGCTAGTTGTGTGTGCCTTTGCTTTGCTAGTTGTGTGTGCCTCTGCATGCATTGCTAGTTGTGGGTGCTTTTGCATTATGTGTGCTTCTGGGTTGCTAGTTGTGTGTGCCTTTGCATTGCTAGTTGTGTGCCTCTGCGTTGTTAGTTGTGTGTGCCTCTGCATTGCTAGTTGTGCTTCAGTGCATTGCAAGGTGTGTGTCCTTTCCTTCGGTAGTGGTGTGTGCCTCTGCATTGCATGTTATGCATTCCTACAGTGTAGTTGTGTGTGTTGCTCTGGTGTCACTGCATTGGTTCTTGTTATACCCATGCAGAATCAGCCAAGTGGTTTAACCTATGTAAAGGCAAAGAATGCTCCCACTGCATGTCCCACAACAATGGTCTGACCTTCTGAATGAGAATGCTACATGTGCCCCCCCCCCCCCCCCCCCCCCCCCCCCAACTACACACAAAATAGCAATGTAGATGCAAACGCAACTTGCAATGTTGAGGCACAAATATGCAAAGGCACACACCACTTCTGAAGGGGAGGACACATATATTTGCAATGCAAGTAACAATGCAGAGGCACACACAGCTAGCACTACACTGAAGGGGAGGGCACATATATTTGCAATGCAAGTAACAATGCAGAGGCACACACAGCTAGCACTACACTGATGCATAAGAAGCAATGCAGAGACACACACAACTAGCAATGCAGAGGCACAGACCACTACCAAAATAGAGGACACGCATCACAGCTAGCAGTGCAGAGGCACACACAACTACAAATGCAGAGGCACACACCACTACAGCTAGCAATGCAGAGGCACACACAACTAGCAATACACTGATGCACAAGAATCAGAGACACACACAACTATAGCAAAGCAGAGGCATAAACAAGTAGCAACGTGGTGAACAGGTTACTACTGCATCCACTCGAACCGCCAAGGCTACTCAAAAGGGTGTAAAAGGGATCCTAAATAAAGAGGTGTGACCAACAGAGCCAGTCTTCCTCAGGCCAAAGTGTGGGTGAAATTTCATTGTGTTTCATGCAGTTCTGAATTTGTTCTCGATCATTTAGCGCATTGAGAAGAGGCCTGACCAACAAAGCCAGTCTTCCTCAGGCCAAAGTGTGGGTGACATTTCATAACGTTTTGGCTGTTAAATTGTTTTGAATTATTTAGCCCATTGAAGAAAGGCTGGATCGAATTGAACATGAATGAAAAGTAATCAAAAACTTTTTATTTGCAAAAGGTAACTTTTCTTAAGTGTGTATACCATGTCACAGATCATTTCCTATTTTATAGGATGGTCAAAATGAAGAACAAGTCGACTTCACTGCTATGAATGCAGACACACCTTACTCAGCTGCTCTCTCCCTGATGGACATATTTAAAGAGGAGCTGAGAAAGTCACTTGTGATGACGTCAAAGAAGAGCTAAGGCCGGCTTTGCGTATGAGAAAACTAATTGGTATGTTTAGCAAAGTACAGCTACATCACATACATGATGTGCGAAAAGATATCATGCACTGATGCATTTGTAAGTTTTCAAATTACATGTATTTGGAATTCTAATATTTCTTGAAAGTAATTGGTGTGCTCCGCATGGATTGGCAAACGGCATACATTAGTTTCAATTACATCCTCTTTAATGCTCCTTCCAGAAATATATGTTTTCTGCAATATGAAACATTAATCAATTTCATCAGATAGTGTGAAGAAAAGGTTCGGTGCCGACAGCTTTGACATGAAGATTCTCAAGAGAAAATGCAATCAAAAATGTAGAGATACAAATAGAAATTATTTTAAATAGCAGCAGTCTGGGGGTCACAAGGAAGGCACCGCGGCAGAAGTACTGCCCCATGGAGTTGAAGAAGAAAAAGAAGGTGAAGAAATCGAAGAGCAAGAAGAAGATGATGATGGAATCTATTATTTCTGAATCAATGGTTCATTTCCTCAGGGTAAATGGTCTGTTATCAAAAGATCAGCATGGTTTTCTACCCAAAAGGTCTACTTGTACTCACCTTTTAGTAACACTAAATGAAATGTCATTGCTATCTGATGCTAAGATGCAGGTTGATGCAGTTTATATAGATTTTGCTAAGGCATTTGATTCCGTCTCGCATCAAAAGCTTCTACTAAAGTTAGAAACTTACGGTTTCCATTCTCATCTGCTTGCTTGGATAAAGTCGTTTCTTAGTAATCGATATCAACATGTCTACATAGGTTCAAATTTGTCGACCCCACTACCTGTCATTAGTGGCGTTCCTCAGGGTTCTGTCTTAGGTCCACTTCTTTTTCTCATATATATTAACGACCTTCCAGATTGTTTGTCATCACCTGTTAAAGCTAAAATCTTCGCTGATGATACTAAAATTTATTTTCATCATTCTACTGGGGATACATCTCCATTTGTAAGTTCATTATCTGCATTTTGTGATTGGGCATCTAATTGGCAATAGCATTGCCTTTCAAAAATGCAATGTCATCTCCTTTGGAAAGCAAATATCTGATACATCATACTCATTATGTGGGATAACCTTAGAGCAAGTATCTTATATTCGTGATCTTGGTGTTTATGTTTCATCAGATTTTAAACCTGGAATTCATTGCTCATCCATTACGGCCAAAGCGTATTCTAGATGTTCTCTACTTCTAAAAGGTTTCCATACTAGTGATGTCAGCATTCTATTACGTGTATTTAAAACCTACGTTAGGCCACTTTTAGAATTCAACACTCCAGTCTGGAATCCTTGGCTGTTTAAAGATATTGAACATATAGAAGGAGTACAGCGTTACTTCACACGAGAAATTTATAAACGTGCAAGGCTTCCTCGCATGGATTATGCATCCAGGTTAGCAAATCTTAATTTGTCATCATTAGAATATCGTCGTATCTATTTTGACCTTACAATGTGTTACAAAATTGTGAATAAGCTTTTGGATATTGATGCAGCTGAGATGTTTACAGTCATTTCAAACGTTCATTCCACTCGTGGGAATTCATACAGGCTCCAGTCGGTCACCATACCTCGTCATGATTTTCGGCTATACTTTTTTTCATCTCGGGTTGTTCCTATTTGGAATTCTTTACCACAACATGTTGTATCTGCAAAGAATATCATCACCTTCATGTGTCGCCTCAAAACTGTAGATCTATCTCCCTTTTGTAAACTGTATCCATTTAAATAGGGAGTATATAAGTGCATTTACACATGCCATTACTTGCCTCTTCAGTGCATTATCTGTACAATGCATTGAGAAATATTATTATTATTATTATTATTATTATTATGAATATTATGTGCGTTCAATGGCAGATGAGGGGGATATAGGAGAGGAGTGACGGATAAGAACAATAGGTGGTGTGATGTGTGATGGAATTAAAATGGTAGCAATGATTTTATGATGATGAAATTGAATCAAACTGGCAAGGTCATTAAAGTTTCATGCACGTACATGCATATTCATGCACGAATTTTTGGTAAGAATCATTCCTGCAAGATCACTCACGACCGTTTGTAAGAGCCAAGCATGATTCACACAAGATCATGCATGATTACGCACGACCGTTTGTAAGAACCATGCATGATTCACGCAAGATTCTTTCGTAAGATTCATGCATGAAAACGTCCGAAAATCATGCACGCACATGCATGATTTAACGCAGGTTTCTTGCATGAATCTTGCATAGATCCATAGCATGATCATGCAAGATTTTTTTGCTTGGGATTCACTACATTTTGGCTTTATGATGCCTTCCTGCTCCATGTCTATCAATTCCTTTCTAACCCGTTCTCTACATAGGCATGTGGCATTCTATAAGGAGGAGACCTGACCGGCTTTGCATTGTCCATTTCAATCTTATGCTCGTACTAACTGGTTTATCACTCAGGACCTTTGCCAAACATAAATTTGGTCAACTCCGCCCTCTGTTTGCCATCCCTCCTCCCCATCCTGACAATCTTTTTATGACTCACCTCCCCGCCACGAAGGGATCTCGAGTTCCTCCTCCTGGACATCCTTCACATGAAAGATTCTTTTCCTCTTTTTCTTATCCTGCATGTCGATCATGTAGTTAGCCCTACCCATTCGCTGGACCACTTGATAAGGTCCCTGCCATTGAGCGAGTAGTTTGTTGAGTCATTGGAAGTAAAACCAAAACTAAATCTCCCGACTTAAATCAGAGATCATATATAGAGGGATTGGAAGCGCATTAGAAGCCTATACTTGCGTGTGCGGGCAATGCGATTCACACCTCTACATGTGTTGGAAGGGGTGGATTTCTGGAGGCAACGATAGAAAATCTACTTGTGTGCATCAGCCTCGGTGAGATTGTTGTGTTTCGGTATCAGCAAATGTACAAAAATACATGTCTTTAAGTAAAGATTTATTTACGAACAAGTCATCTTAAGGTACGTTTCTTGCCTGTGCGTGTATTTGTGGGACTGCCGTTCATAAACGCAGTGGGCATTCTGCTTAAAATGTGATTTGCATAGTCTGTTGTAGTCCACTGTGGTTTTTTTAATTAAGCCATCGTGGCTATCTATCGAATTTTGACCGCACAAATCGTCACGGGATTGTCCTCAATGTATGGGTGTATTGGAAGCGACGTCTTAAATAGGAAAAATACGGCGACCCCACTAAAAATCTTGGCAAATGACAATCCTTCATGGCAAATGCTTAGAAAAATCTGGCGTGCTTGGTATTGAAGTACCCCATACATGTCTACGGGAAGATATATTCGTTGATTCGCAAACCGCGAATTAATTACTTTAACGGATATGGTTTTGACTTGATTTTAGTTAAAGAATGGTTAATGGAATAATTTTTGAAGTACATATATCATAATCAGACCTGCTTATAGTACATTATAGAGTTGGTTAAAATTCAAATTGAATTATAGTACATTATAGAGTTGGTTAAAATTCAAATTGAATTAAAAAGGCAAGATGATCGCCTATGTATGGGCCATTTCTGGATATGCCATGATGGCGTTGATGGTTGCCACTACGGCAGCTAGTACCCTTTTGTTCTCTACAACCGCGCGGTTCTGTGACATAAAACAAAGACAAAACTGCGACTTCTATTTCGATTGCTATAACAAACTAAACGATCCGATCGTCGGGAGTCTTGTTAGAGACGGGTCGCGTATTTGTAATGAGATTCATAGTCGGGGTCAAATCCTATATGGAAGTTTCTAGCAAAAAACTTCCGATAGCAGGTCCATAAAAAGAGATAGCTCCATCTGCTACTACAATAATTATTATGGAAGGATTTTGGCATTCAGTTTGTAAAGATGAACCCTCCTAGTGCAGTTTTAAGACCATTTTCAGCGAACACTACACAGTCATTGCTGTGACAGCAGGTCCTGCTTGCAGGGATATCCTTCACATATACAAGGATGAGGATATTTTAGGTGTGTATAACCTATATTTCATGAAGTAACAGAACAATCCTATGAGATTCTGATTCCTAAATGTAACATTATTACAAGAGCTGTGCTAGTTAAAGTAAAATGCAAGAAATTTGTTATATTAAGACAACCAAACACTTATGAACATCATTGATTCATGTACATAGCAGAATAACAGTTTTTTTCATCATCACTGACATCACTAAATAAGGCCTAGCACAGTTTTATACCTGCAAAGAAATAGGGAGGAGGGTGTAAACAGCAATTGATGGAACGTACAGTGGCTTGTTTGTTGGTTTTGGTTTGTCCAATCTTTCTGGTATTCGGCAGCCATGCTAGGCCTTACATTATGATATAAGAAGCAGGGCATGTGTGCACATCAAACAATTATTAGTAAGTTACATGCATGATCATGCATGTCTTGTGGATTCCAACACATGCAAGAATCATTTATTTTTATAACTTTAGATAGAAACTGAAAAAAAAAAACTAAAATGCTTTGGTGTGATTCTATTCAAGATTACCATGCATGCATGATTATGCATGATACGTGCATGATGATGCTGCATTTATTCTATTCAAGAATATCACGCATGATGCATGCATGATCATGCATGGGTCGTTGTGCCGTTCAAGATGCGTCATGCATATCATGCAAGATCTTGCATGAAACATGCAAGTTTTTTTCCCTTGGGATGGGCTTCTCCGATAGTAGTAGATATAGAAAAGAATGGGGAGTTGCAGCTTTGTGTAGACTTTCGGAGGGTGAATGTAGTCACTAGGGTGGATGCTACCTCATGCCTAGAATTGATGACTTGATCGATGAGTTGGGAAAGGCAAGCTAGGGTGTGTAACCGGTTATCAGGTTATTCGGGTAATATTCGCAAAAACCTATCCGTTCGAATAGTAATTTAGCAATACTCGGAAAAATCGATTGTTGGATTTGTTCTATTCGAAACTGATAACCGGTTTGTGCATCACCATTCGGTGGTACTTAGGTATTCGTTGTCCGCATCGACAATTCGCCCATTATTCGAATACCTTTTTATGACGATATCCGGATACGTGTTAACGATATTACATGTACGATAATAATTACTTCTAATTTGAAACGTAACGTTAATAACGTCACTGTTGTTACTATTTATATATATACGAGATCGATCAGATGCAGCAATTAACCGACGAATTATTGCAAGTTTATATGTACGGGCAGTAATTCGAACTAGGCAACAGATCTCCCTCTTAACGAATCATGACGACGGGCAGCTCCAGCTACAAATCATAGTTCGCTTAGTGCATTTTCGAACGAGCTGGTTTCTTGCATCAATCTCTGTGAGCTGATATTGCCACGATCGCACTTAGCTGACTTAGGCCTACTTAGTTACTAGGGTAGCGTCAGGTATATTCGCCAGGGGGGAGTAGTCGCCACCCCCACTTTTAATAGCGCATAAAAACAAAAATAATAAATTTGGATCTTTCTATATGAGTTTAAAACAACCCTAATTGGCTCCTTTGTTAGTACCATACACAGTTTTACGCAAGTAACGTTGCTCCGTAGAATAAACAGGGGGGTGGCAAACACTCCTGACGTTATCGCAGGTGGTGATCACTACCTACTCTACCCTAGTATTCTTTCAAAACTCGCGATGGTGAAATGGAGGCTGCATGGCCGGTGGTGCGTAAACTTCAGATGCGGTTCTACTCTTTTGGCCACGCTAACTTAGGTCAGGACACGCCCATCTAGGTATGTGGTTAGGCCTAGCGATTTAGGCCTATGTAGGTAGCTGTGGTTGTGTACTGAGTGCATCTGATGTGATGGGGGTAGCTGTGGTTGTGTGCTGAGTGCATCGGATGTGATGGGGGAAGCTATGGTTTTGTGTCTCATGAGGGCATCTGGTGTGAGGGGGTAGCTGTGGTTGTGTGCTGAGAGCATCTGGTGCGATGGGGGAAGCTATGGTTGTGTGTATCATGAGGGCATCTAGTGTGATGGGGGTAAGTGTGTTTGTGTGCTGAGAGCATCTGGTAGCTGTGGTTGTGTGCTGAGGGCATCTGGTGGGATGGGGGAAACTACTGTTGTGTGCCTCTGGGGCATCTGGTGTGATGTGAGTAGCTGTAGGAGGGTCTCTGGTGTGATGTGTACATTTACTGAATAACTTAGGTATTTGGCTGGCAAATTGTCAAAACCTATTTGGAAAAATCGATTTTCTTTTTTCAAGTATTCGGAAAAATCGATTTTCAGATCCAGAAAAACCAGAAAAATCGATTAGTGTTTTTAAAGTATTCAGAAAAATCGATTAGTGTTTTAAAGTATTCGGAAAAATCGATTTTCATAATTCAGGGGAGGTTACACACCCTAAGGCAAGCATAATTATTACTCTAGACCTAACAACAGGTTATTGGCAGATACCTGTAGCCGAAAACGGCAGGCATTAGACAGCAATTGCTACTTATTTCGAGGCTTTCCAATTCAAAGTAATACCGTTTGGGCTTAGTGGAGCTCCAGCCTCTTTCCAACAACTAATGGACAGATTACTGCAAGGGTGTGAAGAGTTTGCGGCAGCATATGTTGATGACTATGTTATCTTTAGCTGTTGGTGGAAGGAACACCTTATCCATTTGCAGACAGTTCTTGCCTGACTACAGACCGTGGGACTCACTGTATAGCTCAAAAAGAGTAAGTTTGCATACATGAGCTGTGAGTATTTGGGGCACATTCTAGGGAATGGGGTGATATAAGCCGGTTCGTGCATTTCCGAGGCCAGAGACCAAGATGGCAGTGAGAGCATTTTTTAGGCCTGACAAGATGGTTCACGCCTAGTTTTGCGTCAGTAGCAGCTCCCCTCACAGATCTGACAAAGAAGTCGATCAGCACCAAATAAGATGGTCTGGAACAAGGAAAGTGAAGGAGCGTTTAAGGCCTTGAAGAACCATGTTATGTTCTAACCCTGCTTTGAACAGCCCAGATTTCAAGAAAGGGTTCATTGTGCAAACGGACGCATCAGATTGAAGCGTGGGAGCAGTATTAAATCATGACAGACTGGCAAGAAAAAAATTATAAGGTATGCTATACCTTATAATTATTTTCTTGCCAGCCTGTCATGGCTGGGCTATCAGGCCGCACCTGCCCTGCCTTTGGCAGCCCTGCTTGTGAATTATGTTCATAACAATTATATTAACTCCATTTAGTCACACGAAGTCTGCACAAATTGGGTTTGGGAAACAGAAGAGCAATGAAATACATGTATGAAAGGGCACAACAATTTTCAGCGAGAAATCATAAATAAATAAATAAATAAATTTAAAGCTCAAAATGCACTGGCAGAATGACTTGGATCGATAAACAAATTTGATCATTATAATTGCGCTTTCAGTGGTATAAAAGACGAGGATGTGGAGAGGCCTACTACAGTATGGGAGCTTGCAGTTAAGTGTGAACTCCCGCAACTACACACCCACACACCAAACATAGACACACACACACACACACGCACACACACACACATCACACACACACACATTTCCTACACAAAAATTGTCCCAATAAACTGGCCCTTGAAAATAGCTCTGCACAGAACATGGTGTAGGCTATCTGTGACTTCATTTCCTTATATAATTATAACAAAAGTTGATATCTCTGCAGTTGACCTTCATGTGACCATGTCACTCCTACGCATGTGCGAAGGTTTGTCTAATAGTCGATGACCCAGTTTGTTAAACTCAGAGATTATGACCCAATCGCACCAGAGTTATTATTGCACAAATGAACATAAATGAAACACACTACTAACCTAACAGTAACGTTAATAACTAACAACATTGCCTTGAAAAGGAAAGTAGGACCACACATGATTGTGCACAAATCAACGAACTAAGAGTTCATTTTTATTTCCTCATCTCGGTAAGTTATTAATGCTGTCATAGTTATATTTGATTGGCTATTGCGGCATATGAGTTCAGAGGGCATGGATGAATCTCCAAATACTTCTGAAGGATTTGTAACAATCAAAGACCCCACTGCTGTAATATCTAGAGCTGTTTCTGTGCCATTCACTTGCCAAATGTCTGCTTTTATTTGCCCTGGTAAAGTGCAGCTGAAGCAAGCAACATTGCTAGATTGAATCACAATCTTCTGCGAGTCTGAAGAGATGTTGTAGTGCCCATTACTGCAGTAATTACCTAAATAGGATTTGCATGGGATAGCAAATTATTTTATTTGCTACAAAATTAAAATTGCCAAACACTACTTACCAAATGAAAAGGACACCTTGGTGCTCAAAACATTAGTGTCTGATCCTTCAATGCATACTTCACAACTTGTGGCTTTATTGCTTTCGGAAATATTAAGAAGCACAAAATTGTTAACCAGTTTTTGTGTAGTCCATTTGTTCTGAAATAGACATGCATACATCTAGTTATGCATTAATGTTTGCTGTGATTAAGTCATATATATTAGACATGATATTACCTTTATAGACATCAGGGATTATTATTGGAAACCAAATGCATGACAGTTAAATGTAATAATTTTCACAGACTACATACAGGCTTAATGCACTTCCCATAATTATTTGTTTCTTCCATTTGCATGGTCCCTTCTCAGGTGTAAAAAAGTGCTGATGTCATTGTGCTCTATGAATGATTAATTAAACAATATTTTTCAACTAATTCAGTAGACTAACTTTGCATAGATGTAAATTAGCAATACCAACGCTTTGCTCATCAATAACGTTTCCATTCAACTTTAAAATGACAATATGCGGATTTTGAGCAGCATCAATCCAATTAATCTAAATGTGATTCTTGATATAGCATGTGATTCCAGCACGTGAAAAGCTTACGTATCCGTCAGCAGGAATATAAGGATTGTAACAGTTATATTCTATCTCCAGGTAATACAAGTTTGAAGACATGTTTCGGAAATCCCAATGGAAGTGTAGAGCTGAACCTTGTATCATGAAGAAAGATTCACTCGAAACTGTAATAAATGAACCTTTTCTAACCACCAAAGGAAAAAAATAATAATGCATTCAATTCAGCATAAAAGTGGCTTATGCATTAGTATCTCCCTCAAGCACTTAAAAATCTGTATCCTCCTTAAAATCGCACAGGTGTTACTGGATCGTTTTTGATAATGAGAACGGGCCGGGCCTGCGAATCATTGTCTGAGTACAAAGTTTGGTTAACATTTAAAGTTCAATCGTTACAAATACTTTTGTCATTTGTAAGCTCTATATATGTACAATGGTCTATACATGCATTGCCTTGGGCCTTCAGCATGCAGTTATCCTTTACTTGCATGCATGCACTTTGTCATGTAAATATCCGGTTCATATACAGTGCCAGCTCGAAGATACGGAAAGTAACAACTCTTAGATAATGAACATATTCGTCGGGAGTTAGGAAAACTGTCAGTGTTCTTTGCCAAGGGTCATGCTACCTACTAATTGTATTCATCCTTACTTCTAATCAGATAGTCAAGGGATTGCGTAGTCTGGGGACCAGACGACTGGCTTTCAGCTGAAAGCCAGTCGTCTGGTCCCCAGACTAGGGATTGCGGTGGAGAAAGCACTTACCTTTGCAATTAACAAGCAAACTACTAAAGATGCAATTGAATTGTAGCTGCTCTTCAAGCTCCGCTTTTGGTCTTTTAATAAAACCTTACTTTCTTCGCGTCCATAGAATGAACGTGCAGAAGATTAATGCATTGCACTCACTTAACTTGACCCTAAGCACTGAAATATGTATCTCAAATGCCCACTTGGGTAGACATGCTGCCTTGCGTGTACTAACTTCACCTAAATGTATTACATACCCAGCAATATTGTGCACATGGTACATCTACATACAAATGTAGGCATGATGCATAAACACACATATACAGGGTGCATGCGAAGTTTGCTAACATTTCAACGACGTGTTCACATGCTGGATTGAATTTCTATTTCAGTGCATAGGGTCAAGTTGAGTGGGTGCAATGCATCGATCTTCTGCACGTTCATTCTACTTGGGCGCGAAGAAAGTAAGGTTTTATAAAACGATCCAAAGCGGAGCTTGAAGAGCAGCTAAAATCAATTGCATCTATAGTAGTTTGCTTTGTTCATTGCAAAGGTAAGTGCTTCTCTTCTCCGCCACATTCCTTGACTATCTGATTAGAGATAAGGACGAATTCAATTAGTGGGGTGGCATGACCCGTGGCAAAGAACACTGACGGTTTTCCCTCTCGATGCTTATGCCTTATTTCCGTATCTTCGAGCTGGCAAAGTAGCAATTAACCTATTTCTTCAGTCGCATGTGTGCGCTTGCATGTTGTGTGTGTGTGTGTGTGTGTGTGTGTGTGTATGTGTGTGTGTTGTGTGTTTGTGTGTGAGTGCGTATGTGTTTGTGTGTTTGGGTACAGTGTGTGTGTGTGTGTTTGTGTGTGTGTGTGTGCATATGTGTTAGTGTGTTTGTGTGCAGTGTGTCTGTGTGTTTCTGTTTGTGTGTGTATGTGTGTGTGTGTATGTGTGTGTGTGTGTGTGTGTGTGTGTGTGTGTGTGTGTGTGTGTGTGTATGGGTGTGTGTTTGTGTTGTGTTTTCCATTTTCCCCACAGGAAAGTACATGTATCAAAATTAAAATTTCATCACAAACGAAGACGAAGTAAGCAGTATATAGGTCATGGTCTGACGTTAGTAACGGAACAATGAACATACATATCTGTAACAGTTTCAAGACGGTAACAAAATTAACAAGGCATGGTGCATGGTATTTGCTATGCCTATGGGATAAAATACCGGTATCGAAGACTTAATAAAGCACAGGGTACTTCCTACACCTTGCATGCTAAGAAGGGAAACTAATTGCAATTAAAACTACAGTAGTCAAATAGTGTGGCTTAAAACGATAATTAACACAGCACATGTAATATTTCTCATTATCAAAGACGCTGATATTTAGTACAAGTCTAAGGAATTAAAAAAATTAACCGTCCAGAGCGCAAATGTATTGTAGCATTCACGTTTTGAGAAAGCTTTGCAATCACACACCCAAAGCGCATAGTACCCAGAAATCACCATCTATATATATAATTATATATATAATTATGTAACCTGTACTGAACGTACATGTACATTGTATACGCACGCGACATACAATGGTTAAAAATACTTCCTATATAGCACAGATTCTGATAAACATACAGAGATAAAAACATGCATTCGTGCACCTACGTGTACTCATCACAGAGTTTGCGTCACAGCCAAAGGCAAACGGTAGCACCACCAGAAAGGCGATTAGCCGACCGAGTTCCATAATGATTCGTCGTACTAGAAAAATGTCAGAACTTACATCCAGCAATATACATGATCATATTGATGAAATAACCACCTTGCGATACGCTTCTCTAATCGTTATCATGTGACGAACGCAATAGTTTTTATGGGCGCGGGAGTGCATGATCAACGTTTTCCAAGAAACAAGCGGTATATAAATAAATATAATGTAATTACAAATGCCTCAGACACACGGGCGCCCCAAAAGGTGGGTGGCGGAGGTTTGGCAATAGTTCCGCTGTTCATTTGCCAGGTGCCACACTTAAACAGTTACCACAATTAAAGTAGCAAAACATGTAGTACATTTAATGCGTTTTCCAAGAATTAATCCACTTCATACAAAATAATTGTAGCTTACATTTTAAAGCAGTTAGTGGTAGCTCTATTGCATGTGCCTGAAATGTGAGTTTGCTTAAGGGCTCAACTCAGACCTCGATGATGAAACATACAGCGCTACCCCCATACATGTAAGTTGCTGTCGCATCTGTGCCTTGCCCCTCCCACAATCATAATTATGATCCTCTTTTGATTTGGGTACCTTTTAGTGTAAGTGTACCCATTACGAAATGTTTTGCCGGACCGATATGAAATACCTTCATGTTCCACAGCTGTATCTTCACATGTATCTTTCAATGCTAGATACACTGTACAGTAGCGGTCAAAAAAAAGTTCGCGTACCGTTGCCTCGTTTATATCGTGGAGCTTCCGTTCCGTGGCGTACCGTTTCCGTTGAAGTATCGTGCCGTACAACACGTCGTATATAGGGAAATATTAAACAAAAACGGCGTTGCCGTCTGCAAGCCGATAAAATAAAACGGCGGTTTTAATTCACAAAGAATGCTATTAATCTTCTTTGTGGTAGTTTCAGTATAAAATGTTATAGCGCTGTATGTTTCACCATCGAGGTCTGAGTTGAGCCCTTAAAAGCAAACTCACATTTCAGCACATGCAATCGAGGTACCACAAAGTGCTTTAAAACGTAAGTTATGTTTGAGGTGAATAAATTTTCGGGAAATGTATTACATGTTTTGCTATTTTAATTGTGGTAATTATTAAGTGTGGTACATGGCAAATGAACAGCGGAACTGTTGTCAAACCTCCACCACCCACCTTTTTGGGTGCGGTGTGTCTGAGGCATTTATATACTTATTTCTTGGAAAATATTGATCATGCACTCTCGCGATGTCTATAATGTTGCAGTGTTCAATTGTTACTACACGAGCGACTGGTATAAAAAGCATGCGCTTTTATACGTGTGCGTTGTCCAGTTGCGCTACTAAGCTACTAGTTGCGCAGCTAGTTTACTGTTGCGAGACAAAATAGCGGCCGATTATTTCACGAGGGTATCATTTGGCCTGAACAGAATCCGCTGCTTGTATTCAAGTAAATATGGGTTTGATTTGTGATCTCATAATGATCTCAATGGGCGTACTTCCAAAGTGCAATCTGCTAACAACACTCAATACGCATTTTAGAACAATTAGTCTGGCTAAGCGGCTTATATAATTAATTTGCAAGAGTGCACTGAATTTCGATTGTTTTGCTATGCGTGTGTGTGTGTGTGTGTGTGTGTGTGTGTGTGTGTGTGTGTTTTAATGGACAAAGATGTTCTTTTTTGTTGCAAAAAGGCACACGACAAACGAGGTACGGTAAAGTGTATTCACTTATATGCAATCTCTAATAGGATTCTGCATGACATTGCCTGTCATTCTTTTTGCGTCATAGCCGCTTTACTCAGTATTGCAAAATAGATGTGACGTCATCCAGTCAACATTACGCTCAACTGTTGCATGGACTTGCAAAGTCTACAAGCGTTCGTCACATAATAACGATTAGAGAAGCATATCGCAAGGTGGTTATTTCATCAATATGATCATGTATATTGCAGGATGTATGCGTTCTGACATTTATTTCTAGTAGGCTACGACGAATCATTATGGAACAAGGTCGGCTAATCGCCTTTCTGGTGGTGGTACCGTTTGCCTTCGGTTGTGACGCAAACTCTGTGATGAGTCCACGTAGGTACACGAATGCATTTTTTTTATCTCTGTATGTTTATCAGAATCTGTGCTATAGGAAGTATTTTATGCCGCGTGCGTATAAATGTACGTTCAGTACGTGTAACATAATAATATACATGTGATGGTTAACAAATTAACAAGGCATGGTGCATTGTATTTGTTATGCCTATGGGATAATTTACCGGTATGGAGACTTAATAAAGCACAGGGTACTTCCTACACCTTGCATGCTAAGAAGGGAACCACTAATTGCAATTTATACATTACAGTAGTCAGATAAAACGATAAAAAACACAGTGCATGTAATATTTCTCATTTTCAAAGACGCTAATATTTAGTACAAGTCGAAGGATTTTAAAAATATAACGATCCAGAGCGCATTGTAGCATTCACGTTTTGAGAAAACTTTGCAATCACACACTCAAAACGTAGTACCCAGAAATCCCGTCTTGAAGCTGTTACAGATGTGTATGTTCTTCGTTCCGTTACTAACGTCAGACCATGACCAATATACTGCTTACTTCGTCTTCGTTTGTGATGAAATTGTAATTCTGATACCTGTGGGGGGAAAATGGAAAACACAACGCACACACACACGCACACACACACACACACACACACACACACACACACACACACACACACACACACACACACACACCACACACACACACACACACACACACACACACACACACACACACACACACACACACACACACACACACACACACACACACACACACACACACACACACACACACACACACACACACACACACACACCACACACACACACACACACACACACACACACACACACACACACACACACACACACACACACACACACACACACACACATGGAGCAATGAGCGGTCACCAAAGTTGTAAAAGTTACATTTTTTATGTTTCTGACATTCCATCACATCATTTCAGTTGTGCATAATTAGAAAGACATAATAAGATTTTTTGTGTGTGAATTATCCGTGATTCGTTTTTATAAAATATTCAAGAATACGGGCTATTAATTATGTACAGCAAAAACCTGTACTTGATAATTACTAACTACTCCAAGATGATACTTCACCTGCGGCAACGGAATCTTGTTGTTCAGTATCCTCTGTCTTAGATTCTAAAAAGAAAATACCCTCTTATTGTCCTGGAGGCAAAATAGTGCTTTCCGTGGACAAGTACATAAAATACATTTTTTCCTGACCTAATTTCCACCAGCTATAAATCTCGTCTCGTGATGGACTTTTCACTTGCGGCAACAGATTCTGGTCCATTATATACCAGTGTGTTTTACTGTGGTGGAAACATATTTTTTTACCTTAAACCTGGAGGATTTATATCACAATGGTCATTGGTACTCACGGTTCAGTGATTATTACTAAAAATGGCGGAAATGCGCTACTCTTGCAACACCCTCGCTCGTTCCTCGGCCCCATTTGGAAAAATTAATAAGCATCACGTTAACGTTGATTGCATAATTTGTCGCAATAACAATAACAGCTCTAAAAACCGTCGAACTCTGATGAGACGGTATCCGGGGAGCGCACGAGGAAAAGGGATCATCGTTTGAAGGTCTGACGGAGAGTACTGTCTGAGGCTTTATAGCTTTAAGAGTGTGCTATGAGTGTTTACAAGTGATGTGCATTTGTGTTTGACTGTTGGAGGTATTGAGAAGACACCTTGGAGAAATAACTAAGCTAAGTAGGGGGAGAGGCTGTTTGAGAACTGACCTTGAGGCTGTTATACATTGGATACAGGCTATTGTGAAAGCTCAATAACATAAAAGGATGACCTTTTTCCTGCTGGAGCTAGAACACATCGACCTGCAAATC
Source organism: Ephydatia muelleri (assembly GCA_013339895.1). NCBI lineage: Eukaryota > Metazoa > Porifera > Demospongiae > Spongillida > Spongillidae > Ephydatia > Ephydatia muelleri. Next base: position 3,962,737 of record JABACO010000012.1, on the reverse strand, counting down.
TCCGGGGACTAATAATTATATCTTGTTCATAAAGTTTATTATTAAACATATGAAGTTCACTTAATTTATCTAGCTCAGGCGATTTAAAAGACATCCATTTGACAGATGAAAATATGCATTCCCGTATTTCTTCTTGCTGACCATCATGTCGCAATGTGATGCAGATTCTGAAGAAAAACTGAATGCAACCATAGTATGGATGTAGTTCATTGTTTTCTTTCAGTGCAAACATAGCTTTTACAATTGAACCTCTACCATCCTAGGGTGTATATGTACTTATGTGTCATACGTATTCTTACAAAACTTTAATCGTTCTTCATAAACATTGTGTCAATCTTCAAGTTGCATTTGCTGGGATGTAACAACTCTATGGGCCAATCTGCAACATTGCCTTGATCAATCTTACACTGAAAAGCAAATGGTGAATCTGGGGGCTCTAGAAGTATTGAGTTTAAGTGCCTTATACCGGAGTTTCTATCGCAGTAACATATTTCTAGCTCTTAGGAACATCTGATAATGATGAAATTACTAGTAGAGTAGAGCTAGCATTTGAAAATGGTAACAACTTCATAATTTGTGGCTCAATATTTACTTTGCTGTTGGGAATTCCAGCAAGAAATCCATTCAAGCATTTATATCCAAAACACCAATAACCGTGAGGAGGTCCATAGTCTGCTATTACATCTGGAATGTGTAATGGCATATGATAACTGATTGACACCTCCCATTTTCCATGTGCAGCTTTGAAGCACTTATGATGGTCATGGAGCAATTTATACAATGTTGCAATGACTTCATTAGTAATGACAGATTGTGAAATTAGTACAATAATTTGACACAGTAAGTGCATTGATTGTATGCTTTGTCTGATATCAATCCAATGAAGCATGGTCGAGCATAGATGCAAGCTAAGTTCTTCTACTGTTGCGCTGTTAGTTCTATCAGTCCACCTGATTTGTTGAATAAATTCGTTGGCAGCCTTGCAAGATCATATGGAATTCTTATTCTTTTAGAAATTCAGTGGCATTATTTGCTGACATACTTGAAAGGCACAATTTGACTTCATTATATGTACCATTGCCAGAAGAAATGTATGCATAGGATCAGTTATCATCATTCAAAATACTTCAATCGAAGTAATTCAGTGTATCGAACACCATTTTTCTTCTGAATGGCTTGGGCTTCTTCCTTTGAATGAGCACTTTGATACTCTTTGGCTTGGATTCTAACTTGTTCCATTGTCCTGCCTGATGCTTCAGACCATGTAAAGTAGCTCATACCACTAGCTAGCACCTCTAGTTGAAGTTTCTGATTCAGCCATAAATGTACAACGGGAGCTAGGGTGTGTAACCGGTTATCAGGTTATTCGGGTTATTCGGATATTCGCAAAAACCTATCCGTTCGAATAGCAAGTTAGCATTACTCGGAAAAATCGAAATCGATTAGTGAATTTTATCTATTCGAAATAACCGGTTTATGCTTGTCCATTCGGAGGTACTTAGGTATTCGTCGTCAGCATCGACAATTCGCCCATTATTCGAATACCGTTTTATACTAATATCCGGATATTATTTTCAACAGAGTATTTCTTAATTAGAGTTATATATATAACATACTTAGTCCCCATGGTGGTTGAGACATATGGTGCTTGGGGGACAGAAGCAATGGAGTTATTATCACTTCTGGCCTCTCACCTTGCAACTAGCTCCAACAGGGCTAAGGCTGAGGTCCTAGCTGCCTTATATGGCAGGCTGAACCTCAACTTAGTTACCACAGCCATCCTCTCCAGATGTTTTGTGTGGTGGTTATTGCAAGTTAGTGCATCTAGCTAGAACCACACCTACAAGCCTCTGTTCTAACTCCCTGAAGTTATTTGATGAAGAGGTGAGACTTTGCTTTGCTTCTTTCCTAGCAGTAGATGTGCCTGACACTCAGTGGCATCAAGCTCAAATTTGCCCTAAGCTAGATGGGCTAGGCCTTCGCTCCCTCTCTTCACTCATGTGCTGGCTTTATCTCTTCATTAGCAGCCTCAGACATAGGGAGCCCGGACAACATTCATCTACAGCAGGCTGTTTCCCATTTTAATGCCAAGGTTTCTCCACAGGAATCTCTTACTGTGGAGGCAGTGCTTAACACTCCCCCTCAGCAGAAAGCCCTATCTTTAAAACTTGACACCCACATGTTCCAAACCTTAGTCTCTTCTGCTTCTCCAGCCAACAAAGCTCGCATGCTGTCAGTTTCTGCCCCCCATGCAAGCTCTTGGGTCTCTGCCAAAACCTCTGTAAGCTTGAACATGCACCTAGATTCAGAAGCGTGCCAAGTGGCCATCAGGTGGTGGCTAGGCTTGAACACATCAACTGCTTCTTCTTGCCCCTTCTGCCCTGGAGCTGTACTTGACCCTCTTGGCCACCATGCAACCTCGTGCCGGCATGGTGGAGATGTGGTCACCCGTCATAACCACCTCAGGGACACCTTTGCCGAATTCTGCCACCGAGCTCACCTGTCTGTGACAGTAGCGGATCCAGGGGGGGGGGGGGGCTATAGCCCCCCCCCCCCCCCCCCCCCCTCCCCCCTCATATTAAAAATTCATAGTATACTTTGCATGGGTGTTTTAGGTGATAATACTATTAGTACAGCTGTTCACCAAGTTGTTAATTACATGCACGTGCTTGTGTTTCATCGATGGCAGAGAGCATGCAGGACCATCTAAAAAGGCTAAATTCTAAATATACAGACAGTCCGAGTCTCTTTTCGACCACTTTTCGCGATTGGGCACGTCGCAATCGGCGTCTGTCAGTGTAGTTAGCAATGAATCATCCGTGTCGGCCGTGGTCCTGGATTACACATCATTGGAGGGTTCCTTTGAGGTTGCTGGGAATCCAGGCTCCCTGGATGACCATTTTGTAATTATACTTTCATTGCAGTTTTTGCGTAGTTTTGGAGGGTTTTCCAACGCAAAAAGCTCTGTCTTCTGGGGCTCCGCCCCAGACCCCGATAAGGGAGCTTCCTGCGCTCCCCCATTGGGCGGGAGGGGTGCCCCCCTCCCTCACCCTCCCCGGGACTGCTCCACATACAGTCAGCTCCTCTCCTTTTCAGCCCCCCCCCCCCCCCCCCCCCCCCCCCAACTGTCCAGGCTGGATCCACTAATGAAAGTGGGATATGGCCTATCTGGAGATCACATCAACACACATCCAGCTTATGTGTTGGTTCAAGGTTGGGATAGAGGCAAGCCTGCTGCCTTTGATATAACGGTCACTTCACCCCTCACTCCCGCCACGTTAAGAGATGCCAGTACTGTCTCAGGGGCAGCAGTCCGTGCTGCAGAATGTTGAAAACATTCCACCAATGATGCCAGGTGTCAGGAGCTGGGGTGGGGGTGCATTCCACTGGCAGTAGAGACCTTTGGGCATTGGGGGAAGGAGGCCCAAAACGTTTTCTCACGTCTAGCGTCTTTACTGTCCATCCACCAAGGCCGCCCCAAATCTGTTGCCCTGTTTGACATCTACAGCAGAATGAACATGCGTTTAGTTAGATCGGTATCCAGGGCCATCACGGGCAGGGTAGTAGTCCTTTAGGGCATTTGTGTATAGTGTGGTGTAGTTAGTTCTTTGTTCTTGTGTATGTTCAAACTGTGATTAGGACCATTTAGTGTTGTATATGTATATGTATTTCTGTGTTTGTATATTCCAATACTTACTATTATTATTATTATACATAATACAAATTCAACACTATATTAAGAGTACAACTTATTATACCCTAAGGCACAACCTAATAGCAGTTAGGAGGGCAGGAGCTCCTTGGCCAGGATGACTCTGGCAATGGAACGAACCAGGGCTATATTCAATCGCCGTATATTTCTGCCACAACTGCTGATTTAAGAGAGGACTGGTGAATGGCCAGGTAGGATGCTAGCCTGGAGAAGGTATCATGGGCCTCCTTGCCCCAATTGCCATATGTCTCCACAGCTAATGGAATGCAGGACCAGCCCAACTCTTGGCATTTGAGACCATTTGAGTGGAGCTTACGGACCTCAGCTGCAAGGGCTGCTGCACAGGCCTGGTGACACGATTCGCTCAAAATGGCAGAGCAGAGTGGTGAAGTGAGGGTCAGGTCTAGTGCTGCAGGTTTGCCTCTGTCCCAGCCAACAATGATGATGTCAGCAGGCCTGGTATGGGCAAGGTCTCTGGTGAGACCATGACCTCATTATTATTATTATTATTATTATTGGAATGTATAAACACAGTAATACATATACAGCAATAAATGGTCCTAATCACAGTTTAATAATCTAAATGTTTATTTATGTACAATTAAGTAATTAATTAAAGTCCAAGATTGTTCTGGAGAGAATTGCCATGACGTTCGCCCTAACAAGAGTCAGACTCAGCCTTCCATATAGGGCTGCAGAGGCTGTGGACTTTGGACAATTTTGTCTTGTGGCCAGTTGGGACGCAAGCTGAGAAAACTCCCACTTAGCTCAACACCCATAAGTCTGTACTGCAAGTGGGATGGATACCCAACCAAGTTCTGCATATTTGGCATCGTTGGCACAATTCTTCTTTACTTCTGCTACAAAGGCTGCAGATCCCGCTGTCACACTTGCCTCTGGTAAAATGTTAGAAACTAGCGGAGATATGACGGTGAAATCAAAAGCAGCTGGCTTGCCTAGCATCCAGTTTGTAGCAAGGACATCCGCTGGTCGTTTGCGGCATTCTTCCGACCCATACTTACCCCCTACCTCCACCTGGACACCAATGCAGGCTCTCCGGCATGACTCCACAAAAACGTTGTGAAGCCTGTTATCGCGGGTGACAACGTCACCTCCATGCTTACAGGTTAAAGCATGCTGACCTATGGGATCCAAAGAATGAGCTGTGCAGTATGGACAGCTGTTGATCTGGGAGACACCCATGCCAAGCCACCACTGTATGGCGGTTTGGAATTCTAAAGGCTCTAAATGTAAATTAAGACGTGGGGAAGGGATAACCGAAAGCCAAGCTGCAGCAAGGGGGTATGAGACTGACTACAGGCATGCCCTATCTGACAATGATGAACTGTCAAACAGCTTTTTAAAATGATTGTCTTCCCATTTGCTTGAGAGGTCTTTTTGATAGCATGGTGTGTTGGACACCAACTCTATATTGATGGCCTCGGAGGATGGAATTTGTTTGTTTAATTCTTCAATGGAGTGTATAAGGTGTCGATTTGCTGTTGAGTGCCCACCGGACATAATTAGTGAAGCAATGTAACAAGCTGCTGAATGATCGGTGATACTTCGCAGCCCGATACCACCTCTGCTTAGACTAAGCTGAGCCTGTTTTCAAGCACTGTTCGACGTGTCAACCCCTGTACACATAGCAAAACAGTGGCGAACATCGAGGCCAAAATACTTGAAGCTTTCTACGATGAGGGAAGGAGGGGTGGATCTTGCCATGTGTATTAGCTTACAAAACCCCCCATATTGGCGCAAGAGAAGCAGAGCAACCTGGGGGTCCACAGAACTTACCTCCTCCAGCTGAGTAAGCAACTTGGAGGCTATTGTGCACTTTTCAGAGACCACCTTGGCACAGAATATAGCATCCCTGATAGGCACTCCAAGAACAACTACTCATGCTCGAAGAGGGATACAGCCCTGGACAGTATAGCTCTAGCATTAGCTCTGATGAGAGCCAGGCTGAGCCTACCATACAAACTGGCGGTGGCTTTGGAAAGGGACCAGCCCATTCGCACTGCAAGGCGGTTTGCTATCCGACACAAACATCGCCTAGCCTCTGTTCCCCAACATCCGTATGTGTCATGGGATGCATGCCCATCCAAGTTCTTGGCATTTCGCATCGTTTACTTGATGCTTGTGGCTTTCAGCTGCCTGTGTGGCTGATGCTGCCCTCACACTCGCTTCTGACAAAACAGTTGAGTTTAGCGGAGATGTGATGGTAAGATCAAGAGCACCAGGTTGATTATTAATAATTATTATTGACAAAATATTAACACACAAGAAAACATGTCTGTGCATTTATTTATTTATTTAGACAATAGGAAAAGTAATTAATTTTGTTGTTGATTCAAGAAAACAACAAAATAAATAAAATACTGTCAACCAGTGACGACCAATGAAGCTCTAGCTCTTGACAGCAGAGCTCTTGCACAGGACCTCACCAAAGTGAGGCTGAGTTTGCCATAAATGGAAGCAGTGGCCTTGGACTTGGTGCACCTCATGGGTATGGCCAGACGAGTGGCAAGACGCGATAGTGGTTCCCTTGCCTCAGCACCCCAGCAGCCATAGGTCTCCACTGCTAGTGGTGTCATTTCGAGCCCAACTCGGAGCACTTTGGGTCATTCAAATCATGCTTGCGACACTCTGCCACAGAAGCTGCAAACCCTGCCATCACTCCTGCTTCAGACAAAATAGAGGGGTTTAGCAGTGAGGTAATGGTAAGATCAAATGCAGCTGGCTTCCCAAGAGACCAGTTGGGGACCAGAACATGTGCCGGTCTGGTGTTGCGTTTGTCATGCCCAAAGCCACTGCCAACCTCGACTTGGGCAGATACATTGGCTCGACTACAACACTCTACAAACACGTCACGGAGTTTATTGTGGTGGGAAACCACATCGTCCCCATGCTTGCAAGTAATAGCATAGTGGCCCAAAGGATCCAAGGCAAGACTTGGACAGAAGGTGCAGTTGAAGCCCTGAGCCAAATCCATACCCAGCCACCATTTTAAGGCTACTTGGAATTCCGGAGGGTCCATGTGCAGGTTAAGACCTGGTGAGGGAAGAACAGAAAGCCAGGCTGCTGCATTGGGGGAAGAAACTGATAGCAAACGAGCTCCGTCAGGAAAGGATGAATGGTCAGAAAGAAGCTTAATTATATAAATTGGTGATTCTCAATCTTACTAGACAGAGCATGCTGACGGTACAGTGAGGAGACAATGTCATCTAGAGTGATGGCATCAGCAGATGGAATGAGTGCATTGAAGAGGTTTACTGAAGTATGCAGGTGTAACATCGACACAACACTGCTCAGATGCACTTACAAACATAGGCTGCTGCTGAGTGGTGTGAAAGGCTACGTAAACCCAGCCCACCTCTGCTAAGAGAGAGTTGGGCCTGTTGCCAGGAGTTGCCAAAGGCATCCACTGCAGTGCATATTTATTTCCAACATAAGTATAATCAAAATAAATGAATAAAATACAAATGATTAAATAAATAAGCACATGCATACACATAATAGCACATACAAATTCTATTCATAAACTGATGTGGGTAGTCCAGCCCCATCATCCGTGTGAACTGCACTCCTCCATTTCACTCTGCTTCCTCTTATGCACAGATTTGTGGTACAGCAAATGCCAACGTCGCCCTTATCCATCCAGTCACTTCACTTAGTGGTTTTTCCCACTTTAATGCTATTTTTATTGCTAAAAGCTTCATGACAGAGTTAGCTTCACGAGCAAGGACACCATCAATTGGAGGAGGAGGAGGAGGAGGAGGAGGAGGAGGAGGAGGAGGAGGAGGAGGAGGAGGAGGAGGAGGAGGAGGAGGAGGAGGAGGAGGAGGAGGAGGAGGAGGAGGAGGAGGAGGAGGAGGAGGAGGAGGAGGAGGAGGAGGAGGAGGAGGAGGAGGAGGAGGAGGAGGAGGAGGAGGAGGAGGAGGAGGAGGAGGAGGAGGAGGAGGAGGAGGAGGAGGAGGAGGTGACAAAAGGAGTGAAAGATGCATGTCTAGCCTCAACAATTCTTTTTCTTCTCATTCTCAGCTGATAGGAGAACAGAATCAACAGTGCGGCTAGTATATGACTGGGCGTCAGTGTCCATGACACGAATATCCAATAATGCCTCAGTCTGGGCAGCCCACAATCCTCTCACACCAAGATCAGCTACCAAGGCAGGAAAACCTCACAGGATCAGCATCTCTCACAATTGGTTCACTTATCACATCCCTAAATGCAATGGATGCAAGTCACCCAAGGCATCTCTCACCTCATTGTGCCGTTGGATGATCAAACCACCTTTTCTGCAGTCCAAAGCATGCTGAAGGGCAAACTCTGCACCACATCCATCACAGTCAGCAGGCAACTTTGATAGTGTTTGGTGGTATCTAATAGCCAAAGCATCACGAAATTCTGATGGTGAGAGGTCACAGTGGTAGTGGGATACTGGTAGTACAGTCAGCCAGGTGGATGTCTTGCCCTTTATTATTATATTAAATATATTTACATACATACAATAAAATCTACACACAGACATACAACAAATCAATAAGATGGTGGCATGAACCTGGTTAGGATTGATGTGGCATTTGCCCTACCAATTGTAAGTTAAGGCAGCCATAAATGTCATTGATGGTATTATTATTATTATCATTTTGATGTCATGCACTACAATACAAATAGCACAACTATAGCATTTCACTATACAAGTCATCATTCCATGCTGCCTAATATAGCTGCAGCATTGCCACTTTGAATGTGGATTGACAGTCTTTGCAGAAGGAACTGAATTGTGAGGATCCCGAATCGCAATGTGAAGGTGATGACCAATTTCTTTCAAAATTGACATGTGCTCTGGACCAATTGCACCTAAGCCTCAAAGGCTATGAAACAAAATGAAAAGATTTGCTTAGATGGTTATTTTTGTGTTTGTTTTTTTAGTTTTGTCAGCAACTTTTCTTGCACTAACATGCAGAAGAGGTGAAAAGATGCTACCACAAACTACTTCAAGCTGTTCCCTAGACAAGATTGATGGTAGAACTGCTATGAAATTATCATAAAGCTGTTTTAGAGCAGTACTACATCCCCTCCACATTTATTCATTATTGCATGATGTCCAAGAGGTCCAGCTGATAATCAGAACAGTTTGGACAGCAAAAAACCACAGATGAATCCCAAGAGGTCCAGCTGATAACCAGAACAGAATGGACAGCAAAAAACCACAGATGAATCCAAGCCACCACTTCAATGCAACCTGGAACCTCAGGATTATGATGGAGTTTACGATGCACTGAAATGAATGACTGCCAACCACAATGCATGGCATGAGGACACAGACAACAAAAATGCACGGTTTGGCAGGAGAAGACAGAAATATCAATCGTGCAAACAGGTGGTTTTTCAACTTTACGGCAGATGGCAAGAAACCATGTTGAAGGTTTTTTTGTCTGTCAATTTTACATGTCACAAAGTCTTCATCATTCCAGTGATCTTGAATGCATACACTATTTTTTCAGGCCCAGTGGGACATGACACACCAAGCTGAAAAGGGCCAAAAACTCAGTTGCTTTGTATTTTGAGACTTTCCTGTCATTCTTCTCATTGCAGCAGAAGTCCAACAGTAGACCCCCTTTATTCGTCTAGGGGAAAAAGTGAGGTGGAGGGTGAGGGAGTGTACCTCAACTGAATCAGCTGCAGTATGGAGGGGCCACATGCATTGTCTTACTATTACTATTATTGCTTATCCAGGCATGAAGGCATCATAATCAACACTTTAAAGTCCTAGGTTCTTGGAGATGTTTTGGCAGGATGAGTTTCAGTCGAATGCAAGAGCCACTCTAGCCAGATCAGTCTTTGTCATTGAAACTGATGTTAACACTGCACTGGGTTCTAGTTACCACATTTTTGATCTTGAATCCCCACTCTCTGCTCTTTGCTTACCTATGTCACTGAAGGTGGCAACACTGACCAGTGCGAATGGTGTGATAATGTGGAGTATGATGTACTTAGGCATTACAACTATATGATGCTGCATGGATTTATTTTTCTTTGGTGGTCATCAAGGCTCATTTATTGCAGTGAGTGTCAAGTGTGTCGTTCTTCATGATACAAGATTCAGCTCTATACTTCCATTGGGACTTCCATTCATTGGAGATACAACATAACTGTTACAATCTTTATGTTCCTGCAAACGACTATGAAAGTACTGTGAAGGAATACCCATAGATCCATGACACCTAATAGGATTGTGAATGAGAAAGCATACTGTCATTTTAACATCAGATGCAATTTAGTATTGCTCTTTTTTTTTGATTAAACTCTATGTACATTTAGTTCTTGCTTAGCAGCCAAGTAATCGCATACAGAGTATAATGACTTTCAATTACACTGGAGAAGGCACCAAATGGCATAATGCATTTATGTATAGGTTCAATAATGCATATTGTGACAATCGATGAATTAATTCCATTTCAGAGTGCTTGGACTACAAAAGAACTGATTTACAGTTTTGTAATACATAGAATCTCCGAAATCACTCTAACCACAAGTTGTGAAGTATGCATTGTCGGATCAGATTCTAATAACAATATTGTTTTAAGTACCAAAGTGTCTTTTTCATTCGGTAAGTGCATAGCTTGTTTATTATTTACAAATTGCTAACCGATGTGCACATATTACTGCACATATATTCACTTGTGCTTCATTATCATGGGCAACCTCAGTTACAATCAAACCTATGATAGAGATAACATCTAGCGATGTAGACTGGCAATCACTTGAGGAAGTACTCACATCTCATGTCTGTCCAGTTTTGTTCTCAGGCCTCAACATTGTACAGATTCTAACAACTCTGCATATGCTTAATAAGGAGCCGTATATATCGCTTGCTATATGTAGTGCATGCATGACAAGCTTGCGTCATCATCACCCAGCACTAAACATGCTTTTTTAAAGAAAGAGTATCATATGAGTGTCAGCTAGTTTACCTCTCCTTTGGTGTCAGTGATAGTCAGGGTTGGTTTTCACCATTGTTATTGTCTGTTGCATGGAATGTTCTGCGGCTTTTTCCATGACTACTCCGATAATGGAGCTTATTACTCACAGCCCAAAATAAAACTTGTAGTTATCAATACAATACAGAAAGGATGCAGGCCACGTTAAAACCTTTACCAGAAAATATACAACCATAATTGACTTCACAAATCCAGCAAATGTTGATATACTGCCTTGGACCTGCACATGTAAATGCATGGAAAGGTCTGACAGAAATTACTCATGCAAACTTTTGTTTGCTACAACCTGGATATACGATAGTGTTTATGTGAAACATACTATGAATATACACATGCGTATACGCGAAGAATTGACACTACCAATATCGCATGTCAGAGGAGGTTGGACGTAAGCTTGGACAACTTCTACAATGTTCGTTTTCTCAGTCGGCTCTTTGCTTTGCGACAATTTAGTCGATGACTTATGTCACCGTAGGCATGTGCTTGATTTATCATTACCATGAACCGAGATAAGTGATCAATATCCGATTTAGCAATGATTTTCCATAAATAAAACTATGAGGCATTTGTTGCACCTAGGTTTATCTGACACAATAGTGCTTATCTGTCTTTTTATTCAATGTTGCCCGGTATTATAAATAGGAAATTGTAAATAAAAAAAAAAACCATGGTATGAGATGTAATGTGATACTCATTGCCAAAGATATGTATGTCATGAAATTTATATTACATTTGATTGCAAAATCCAGTTGCTTGTTTAATTCAATCTATCATACTACTCACTGCTTATTTAGAACTAAAATATATATCAATTGGAATTGAACTAAATGAAAAGTACATAAACAACAGTATTTTATTGTGGTATCGTAACTTTAGGACATTAAATAGCTTATCACATAAAGATATTTATCAAATACAATATAATGCATACCTCAGGAATGTCTTATGCTGTATAACATATTAAAAAAAAGTATATTATTATTTTGATTTTCCCATTGTAACATTCATGCTGTTTCTAGACACAGATAACTTGGCAACGTTATTAGGAGCATCTGCTTCATTTATGGTCATAACAACAATGGGTTTACTGTTTCCATTGCTTCTGTTTCGAGCAGTAATTCAAAAGTAAGAGACTTTGTGGCTGCTTTTTATTTATGGATGCATGTTTTATGCAATGCACTTATGCCATCTAAGCTCATACCTGTCTGCTTCCCATTTACAGTTGTAATGCTTTCTTCTGTAACCAGTTTTTGAATCCATGAGGATGATGCATATTTTATTGTTCAATTCGTTTCAATACACTTGAGATAGTTTGAGGGTTTATGAATGAATTTGCTCTCGGAGGCAGCAATATCAACACACACACAAACCAAGTATGCTGTTTAAGCATTCTATTGCAATGCTGTTAGTTATGCTTTTATTTGAACACGCATATATTTACTAAATTGATATCCAATTTTATGATGCATTATAAACATCTTGGGTCTTTGGAGATTTCACAATAAGAACTGCTTCATTGTCATAAAAAGCTTGCATTTGTAGGATCATATGAACTATAATTGTGCATCACGAAGTTTAACACATAAGGAACAACTAATAATAAATCTGAGTCACTGTATATCAGCTAACACATTCATAAATCTTTATTGTGAAGAAATAATAGCCACATATTGAATACTGCCATACTCTTGTTCCACAACAGGCGGTCAAAAAACGTCCGTAAACAAGACATTTCGCTATTAAATATGGTGGTAAGTACAAAGATTGACTATATCATATGACATACATTTTGCAGCGTCTTACATCATAATTGTATTTCTTTCAGCTTGTCCAACATGCAGCTTTATTTAAAACTTTAAGCAATTCATCCATTACTACTAATCTTGATAAGCTAGAATCGTTCATACATGTTGATTTAAACAACAATGAGGAAACAAGCTCACCCCAATTTGCTGGCAATAAAAGTGGTACTGCAAACCAGAAAGCAGAAATGTATACTACGTTACCCATCACATTTGAATACATTGGAATTACTGATGTTGGTTGTAATATCTTTAGACACAATCAAAGTAAGGTCATACAATCACTGAAGCTACCATTCCCCACGTACCTGAAGAAACACCATCTGAAATGGACGGTATCAGCGAAAACCCGGTCCCTAATGTTGTCAGTCTACCTCCAAGGGAGGCCCCTGCAATACTGCCACTACCCAATGAGGAGGGAGCTAATACATCACCATCACCTACCTTGGAGCAAGAAATGTCAACACCTGACCAGGAAATACCACCCACTCGTCGATACCCACAAAGGATAAGAAAACCCCCTCAGAGATATTGAAAATCTAGGATGTGATGTTGACAATTTAGTGGGGAGGAATGTTGTAGGTATAGGATGTGAGACGCCATGTATGCGCATGCGCATACATGGCGTCTCACATCCTATACCTACAACATTTACCTGTAGTGAAACTGAAATGGGCTCTCCAATTGGGCCATCGCCATTTACCACATACACTGTCTGTACTCCCACCTCCTCTGCTTCTTCAGGTATCATCCTGTGCTCTCTGGTGCTCTCTGTTTCAGGCAATGATTCTTCGGTAGGTTGTTCCACAGTGGGCGTTAACTCCTCTCCACTCAGCACACTTCCAGAATTCCCCACTTCTCCAATCTGGTCAACATGACGTTTCCACACTTCACCACCAGTATTTTGCACAACATAAGACAGTGGTCCTTGTCGTCTAATCACCACACCAGGGACCCACTTTGGACCATCCCGCAAATTACGTAACATCACCCGCTGGCCAACTAAAAATTCTCTTGCCTTTGCATGCAAATCATGCATGGCTTTTTGCCGCGACACATTCCTTGCCACTCGAGATTCTATATCAGGGTGCAGTAAATCCAATCGAGTGCGAATTTTTCTGTTCATCAATAGCTCACATGGAGCCACATTAGTCGTTGCATGCGGTGTAGTGCGATAGGCTAACAGGAAACCAGCCAAGCGATGTTGAAAAGTTCTCCCGATATCTTTGGTGCGCCTCAGTGCATTCTTCAAAGTCTGCACAAATCGTTCAGCAAGGCCATTTGATGAGGGATGATACGGCGCACACCGTGTGTGTTGAACACCATTTTCCTTCATAAACCGTTGGAACTCCTTCGACACAAACTGTGGCCCATTATCCGAGACCAACTGATCAGGCAATCCATGTACAGCAAACAAGCCTCTTAAAGCTTGAATAGTCAATTCGGAAGTGGTCGAAGTCATCTCAATTACTTCCGGCCACTTAGAATGAGCATCTACAACCACCATCAACATGCGCTTCTCAACTGGACCAGCAAAGTCAACATGAATACGTTGCCATGGTTTAGCCGGCCACAGCCAGGGGTGTAACGGAGCTACACTTGGTGCATTTTTAACGCTCTGACATGGCAAACATGATGCTACCAGCTGCTCCACCTCACGATCCAACCCTGGCCACCAAACATAACTCCGTGCCAGAGCCTTAATACGACAGATGCCAGCATGATCCTTGTGTAGTTCCTCCAGAATAGGGGCTTGCAGTCTCTTCGGTATAACCACTCGTGTTCCCCACAATACACAGTCATCCTGTAGTGTTAACTCCAATTTTCTAGCCACATACGGCTTGAGCTCATCCGAAACTGCAACCGGCGGCCAACCATTCCTAATACACTGCACCACCTGACCAAGAACCGGGTCATGATTAGTAGCTGTTTTCAACTGTTGATATGTAACAGGCAAGGTTTCTAACTGAGTCACATTGTACACCTCCACATCCCTAGTGCCTTCCTCTTCCATAGTAGCACCAACAATAGGTAGCCTAGATAGAGCATCTGCATTTCCGTGACACTCTGACTGTCTATACCGTATGTCATATTGGTACGCTGACAGTAGCAGGGCCCAACGTTGCATCCTAGCAGCCGCTAGGGGAGGAATCCCTATGTGTGAACCCAATATAGTAGTCAGTGGTTTATGGTCAGTCAACAAAGTGAACTGGCGACCATACAGAAACTGATGAAATTTTTTTACTCCAAACACCAAGGCCAGTGCCTCCTTCTCCAGTTGAGCATAGTTCTCTTCAGATCTGGTTAGTGTACGAGATGCAAAGGCTATTGGCTTTTCTTCTCCACTGGGTAACCTATGTGAGATCACTGCTCCTACTCCGTAGCTAGAAGCATCCGCAGCCAACACTAGAGGAAGATCTGTGTCATAGTGCACCAACACACTAGATGCTTGTAATGCCTCTTTGGCCTTCTCAAATGCTTGACAACACTGGGCTGACCACTGCCATTTCACTCCCAACCGCAGCAATCCATTTAACGGATGCAGTAAGGTAGCCAAGTTAGGAATGAACTTTCCGTAATAATTGAGCATTCCTAAAAACGATCTTAGTTCCTGGGTATTCTGTGGAGGGGGTGCCTGCACTATGGCTTCTGTTAAGGTGGGTGACTTGTGCAATCCTTCTGCATCAATTACGTGTCCTAAATACGTGACCTTCTTAGCCAGGAACACACTTTTCTCCTTGTTCATCCTCACTCCATGTTGTTGAAGCCGATGCAACACTGCCTCCAAGTTGTCAAGGTGAGCTTCAATGGTGGCTCCAGTCACCAAGATGTCATCCAAGTAACACACAACATTTGGAATTCCTTGAAGCATAGTATCCATTACTCTTTGAAATATAGCGGGTGCTGAAGCAACTCCAAAGGTAAGGCGCTTATATCGGTATAAGCCTTGATGTGTGTTGACTGTCAAATACTGTTGAGATTCCTTATCCAGCAGCAACTGCTGATAGGCCTGTGACAAGTCTATTTTAGAAAATGCGGTCCCTCCAGCTAGTGAAGCAAATATATCTTCTGGTTTTGGAAGTGGATACTGATCCACTTCCAGTGCCGGGTTGACTGTCACCTTATAGTCCCCACAAATTCGAAACGTTCCATCCTTCTTGGGAACTGGCACTATAGGAGTAGCCCAATCACTGTGCATTACTCTTTCCACAATTCCTTCTTTCTCCAACCGATCCAATTCCTCTCCAACACGTTGTTTAATTGAAAATGGTACCGATCTGGCTTTGCAGAACTTGGGATGAGCATCAGCCTTGACTGTCAGCTTCGCCTTGACCCCTTGAATAGCCCCCATTGCTGGCTTAAACAACTCTTCATACTTCCTCATAAGAGCTTCCAATCGCCCATTCTTTTCCATCAATACATGATTCACCATTGACCAATCCAGCTTTAACTGTCTCATCCAATCTCGGCCTAATAAGGTAGGTCCATCTGTATTCACTACAAATAATGACAGAGTCCTAGTTTGGTTCTTAAACTTGACTTGCACCGAAATAGTACCCAAGACTGTTATCTGCTCTGCCGTATAAGTACGCAGTCGTACCCTGGTGTTCTGTGGCTTCAAATATGGAAATAGCTCTTGGCGAACCCTTTCTGGAATTATAGAGACCGCTGCCCCGGTATCAATCTCCATCGGTAGAATCACCCCATTTACCTGTAGTGAAACTGAAATGGGCTCTCCAATTGGGCCATCGCCATTTACCACATACACTGTCTGTACTCCCACCTCCTCTGCTTCTTCAGTATCCACCCATTTTGTGCTCAGGGAACCTGTTTTTGCCTTTCTTTCGTCTCTACCCACGGCCATGGCTGACGGCCCCTTCTCCCGGCAGGCTCTTACAATGTGTCCCTTTTTTTTACACCGAAAACACACCACTGAGTCCTTAATTCGACACTCCCGAACTGAATGGTCTGTGGAATTACAACGATTACATGATACACGCACCTGGCATATAGCTCCTGGCTTAGTCACGTTCAACTGTAGAGACTGTTTCTCCGCTGACTCCATACTAGAAGCTATTTGGACTGCTTTGGCCAATGTCACATCTGCTTCTGACAGCAACCGCTTCTGAATGGCGTCATTTCTTAGACCACATACCAATCTATCCCGCAAGGCCTCATCCAAGAACTGTCCAAATTCACACTGTGCAGCCAGCCTTCTCAATTCTACCAGGAACTCAGATATGGACTCTTCCGCTTACTGATCTCTTCTATAAAACCGAAACCTCTCTGCTATGACTAATGGCTTCGGATCATAGTGCGCTTTTAATAGAGTTTTCAGTTCTGCAAAGGACTTATCCTTTGGTTGGTCCGGTGCCACTAGACTCCTTAGCACTGCGTACGTCTTCGCGCCAATCACACTCAACAAGATAGCCACCTTTTTTTCATTTGCGATATCGTTGGCTCCGAAGTAAAGCTCCACCCGCTCGAGGTACGCCGAAATACGCTCATCTTCAACTACAAACTCTGAAATACGGCCAAACGTGGGCATTTTACCAATCCCACCCTCGTCGCCAATGTAATATCTTTAGACACAATCAAAGTAAGGTCATACAATCACTGAAGCTACCATTCCCCACGTACCATGCGCATGCGCATACATGGCGTCTCACATCCTATACCTACAACATTGGTAATGCTATTTTCAAAGAAAATCATTTGAACAATAACACTGCAGCGGATACAGATTGCTCAGCTATTAAAGAATCCCACCTGCAAAGCAGTGAAATATCAAGGCTCCAATCACAGCACTCTTCAATCGTTGCGAGTGATTCAGAAATATGTACCTCATTGTATAAAGATAAATTTGGATGTTGTGATTAAGATCAGTCAGCTATTCAGCAGCACTCACAAAACTGCAATATTGTAGATTTAAGTGGAGAAGAATTTGCTCCTGGCACCAAAGATGACATAATTATGCCTGCCTGTTTTGATACAGACAAAGAGCTTGTTTTTGGATACGTGCATGAAACAACAATGCTCCAATCACTGCACACTTCAATAGTTGAGATTGATGAATTACATACCTCATTGAATAACGATAAGTTTGGATACTGTGACTCAGATCAGTTAGCTATTCCACAGCACTCACAAAACTGCAATATTGTAGATTTAAGTGGAGAAGAATTAGCTCCGGGCACCAAAGATGACATAAATGTACGTGGCTGTTTTGATAGAGGTGAAGAGTGTGTTTTTGGATCCATTGATCACAGTAAACTGCATTGCACTGACAACATCGAACAGAAGCGCTCAGACCACATTGATCACAGCAAATTATTCACTGGGTATATTGACCACAGCAAAATGAATTTCCTCAGCTCTGCTGGCAATAGTGAGCAGCATGACAACAATGCATTGACATAAAACCATCAAGCATCTGCTCCATTCAAGTCAGTTGTTAGACTTTACAAATGGTACGAATTGAAAACAGCTTTTTATTATCAGAAATTTCAGCTACAGGCAGATAAGTACCAATGTTTTTACATCTGCTGTTCTCGTAGATCCTGCACAATATCTGCTTGAGTATTTCATTCATTTATGTAAGCATTTGTCATGCATGTGTAATTATTTGTCAGCCTAATAGTGCACCCTTTCCTGTCCTCAGACAAAGAACGCATGTGCATGCTTATAATTTTTTGCTTTTGTAAGATATGTACATGTATTTTTTTCCATCAGCCAGCCTGTAGTGTTCTGTAAAATCGACTGAGATTGGCACCACCATGGACCATTCCCGATGAGTTAAACCTGCATGAGCAGTGGAGGTCAAAATACAATAAAATAGACAAACCTTATCATCATTTGTTCGACTTATATGAGGAGAGATTAATTAATGTGATATAAGGGGAAGACATATCCACAAATCATTTAGACACAGGTTTTAACTCTTCAAGTCATTTAACGAACATAGTTGCCATCATTGACTTTCCAATTACATGTCTATGTGTCTAACGGTGTCCCTTTTTAAAAATTTTCCCAGTCATTAATTCATTGCACTGTAACCCATTGAACTCTTAACTGTCTAAAGCAGAGTGTACACACAGTTTATATGGTGATCCGGCTTTAATAGTTGATAAGTTTTTTCATTTTGTACACTGAAGTATGTACTAGTGCACAACCACATATATGCCCATTCAAACTGCCATGTCACTGCAATTGTATTGGAGATCACAGATTATTTTGCTTTTGATATTGGCTATCGATATTTCTATTTTTTAATTCATGTGAATGCATCTGTTATATTGGAAACACTAATATTGTAAAGCTCTACATAGGATTCAGCCCCACATGAGAGGCTTACAGCCCCCACCTGTGTGAGATGGGACGATATGTGCAATAATTGGAATTCAGGCAATCTTTGAACAAATAATGAAAGTACAGCTGTATTCTTTCATAATAATTAGCAAATGTTTTATGGCAAAATCAGCCACGTAAGAGTTCTTATAAGTTCCACTACTTATTGTAAGTTATTAATGCTGTTATGGAAATATTTGATTCTCTATTCCGACATGTAAGTTCAGATATCATAGATGAACCTCCAAATACTTCCAAAGGATTTGTAACAATCAAAGACCCCGCTGCTGTAATATTTAGAGCTGTTTCCATGCCATTCACTTCCCAGATATCTGTTTTCTTTTGTCCTGGTAAACTGCAGCTGAAGCAAGCAACATTGCTAGATTGAATCACAACCTTCTGCAAGTCTGATGAGATGTTGTAGTGCCCATTACTGCAGTAATTACCTGAAAGGAATTAATAATGGCAGCAGATTATTTTATTGCCATAAATTAAACTTGCGCAACATTTACCAAATGAAAAGGAAACTTTGGTTTTCAAAATGTTAGCATCAGATCCTTCGATGCACACTTCACAACTTGTGGCTAAGGTGCTTTCGGAGATATTAAGAAGCACAAAACTGTAAACCAAGTTTTGTGTAGTCCATTCATTCTGAAATAAATTAGTTAATTCATCCATATGTTGTGACTATTACATTAATCTTTGCTGTGGCTAAAACACATACTAGACATGACCACTACTATTAAGAGATCTAAAGCTTATTGGAAACTAAGCGCATGATAATAACAATATAATCATTGCCCCGTGTTATATGAGACAATATTTAGATTAGAAAAGTGTATGATCCAGTCCACTTAAAGTATTTGTATCTAGTTTCTTCTCAGGTGTGAACATTGTAATACAATAAACATGCTGTTGTCATTATGCTACATGTATATGAATTTTTCCAACTATTTTCATCTAGTTCACTAAATTAGCGATGCATGGAATTAAAAATAAATAAATAAATAAATAAATAGCGTTTAACATAAATCCTCGCCATCTGTAATCCAATTACATTTATGAGTTTCCCATATAGATATGTTTGGTAGCTGTTTTAATCTGATTATTATATTTCTCATGATGCAGTGGATTTATGATGATTACTGCACAATACTACTTACATATCCATCAGCAGGAACATAAGGATTATAACAGTTATATCCTATCTCCAAGAAATCCAAGTTTGATGACATGTTTTGGAAATCCCAATGGAAGTGTAGACCTGAACCTTGTATATCAAAGAACAGCAAACTTGACTCTGCAATATAATGAAAACTATACAGTGAATTGAATACTCAAAATGTGCACCAACCATTCATTTTCATCCCTCCTCCAATTACGCATGCAAGTCCATGCCAGAGTGCGATTATTAACGCTGAAGTGTGCATGTAAGTATTTTAGGGACGTAAAATAAACACACGTAAGATCATGCAGAATCCTATTGGAGATAGCATGCGGATGTTTTATGCCGAGTATAAGTGCCTGACTTAATCATCGCACATCGCTGGAAAGCTGAGACAGATGAATTGTTTAATTGCACATTGAGTGTTGGTACATTTCTAGCAAATTGTACTTTAAAAATCCACATTTGGTGTCCAACACGGGTTTAAAAACAAGTCAACTTATAATACGACAACAATACCAAATGTCCTTACACGGTCGTGCATGCAGTGGTTAATTGTTCCTATAATTCTGCTAAATCTTCGCCTATTCTATTACACATACACAGACATTTACAAGTCAATTCATCACCTACGTGGACTCGTCATCGAGTTTGTGTCACAGCCGAAGGTAAACGAGACCATAACCAGCAAGCCAACTAGACGGTCGAGATTCATATTCAATCGCAGCGTAAAATAAATACACCAGAACTGCGCAGCCTGCAATGTAACTGGAAAATAACAAATGTGTGGTCACTTTTATACTCAATCATTAAGCAATAGGTCTTTCAATGAAGGGTTCAAAGAATGCAATTATCAACATCCGGAGTACCACGCTTGTTTTGAAAGTTAAGTAATTCCTAAACCTTTGATGAGGACAGTTAGGACAGTATGAAGGACCTATCAGAATTGATGTGTAGTATAGCACAGATTGCTGACCTACCTCGGTGTTGAAACTACCTACGCTACGCTGCACACAAGTATATTTAGGGGTAGTTGAAAGTGAGGCAACTTGCGAAACATATAACTATTGCCTATTTACGGAAGGTATGCAGTTCTTCATCATGACAACGGATGTGGTCCGGATGACATCACAACGACTTGTGAAATCACAATGACGTAATTACGGTGGACCTGTAGGAGGAACACAATTTTAGCGAACAAATACATGTACGCGATATGCCCCAACTCAAACGCACAGGGTCTGAGTGACGTAAGTGAGCGCAGAAATGGATAGTGCGTGCAGTGACGGTATCGCAATTGACAAAAATGCTCAGCATGGGATGCAAGTGCAACCGCTCTTGAATCATAGTGGAAAGCGTAAAGTTCTTTATTCTTTTTAGCTGGCTAAATTTCTTTCTTCAGAGGCAACTGTTGCAGGCAAAGTGCAGAATATTAACGCATAAGTTTGGAAATAATGCCTCCAGATGACAATAATGGAGTCTGTTCAAAATCGCCAAAGGACTTAGTTACTCGTTGGTATCTATATAGGTTCACATGCCCTGTTTTTGATAACATTAGTACATCCTCTGACAGCTCTTCAGACGCATCTTCAATATAAGCTGCTGAAAAACGATCACAAGACAATGTCAAGCCACATCTGTCATTGTTTGTACTTGTTGAAGAACGTAAATAGATCATCAATGTGTTTAACAACGTCAAAACAGCACGCCAATCTGTACATAACGGCGTCAATTAGACGATAGAACACGCCTACACGGAAGCTGGTGATGGCAAAACTTGCGCTTTCAATTGCATGCGCTGGTGCCTCCACACACACACACAGACACACACACACACACACACACACACACACACACACACACACACACACACACACACACACACACACACACACACACACACACACACACACACACACACACACACACACACACACACACACACACACACACACACACACACACACACACACACACAAGCTCATCACGCTACACCCAGATGATGGTAAGCCCTTCCGGACATCATCAATGCAAGTACATAATTCAAACCATCCCATCCCTGCTCCTTCACTATAATTAAAGTTGCTCTGTAGGAGTCTTCTTTATAAAATGTTTGCTTGCTTTTTAGAAGAGTGCACTTCTGATCAGGGTATTGTCGCTTCTCTTTCTCAGTTATTTTCCCCCTACTTCACTGTACATCTCACACTTCTTTAAACCAAGTTGACTCGTGATGTCAGTAGCACATAAATAGAATAGCATTATTTGGTTCAACCACAGGTATGCACAATTACAATTAAAAGCACGCACTTCCTACGCACACACTCGCACACATACACACACATACATACACACACATACATACACACACATACATACACACACATACATACACACATAGGCGCGCGCACACACATGCACACACAAACACACACACGCACACACACACACACACACACACACACACACACACACACACACACACGCACTAATAGGGATGTCAGGTGTATATGCCGCAGAAGTGATAGTCCGGATAGCCTCTCAGTTGTCATGCATGAACGAAATACAGTATTTAATTATCAGCTTTAACCCACTAAATGACCTTTCCGCTGAGCATGTTGTGATGGGGAAAGTGCACATAATACTGATCAGCGCTCTGATATTGGGATACATTGAGTGGTGTGTCTTAGAGTCGTGCAAGGGGTATTTGTCAAGCTGTTTTCCCCATGCTGTTGTCTTTTCTGTTCCACTTCATTTGTCAGCAATGCAGCTCACTGTGGATGCAATCTGCTGATGGAAGATCACAGGTGTAGCTATCTGCAAATTTCATAACCAAAGTGCTAAATTCTTCACCTGAGAGTTTCACTAAGACTGAAGGCACAATAGATAGTCCTAAGAAAACAGTTTGATGGTGTTTTGTAAACCTTGATTGCATCTCAGACAACAGGTGGTCAAGTAAAGAGATGGAGATGCAGCGACAATAGTACTCAGATGGAGTATCTGCAGGGATGTTACTTCTATGAAAGTGTTGCCCCACAGGTATAGATGGTTCTGTACTTACATCTGAACACATTTTCTCTACTGTACTGTACCAGCTTGCATGGTGGGTACTGATATCATCGCTGAGATCTTGCATTGTTGATATTACACCATCTACCTCCTCTACTGCAGCAACAATATCTGTAGCCTCAGCCTGCTGATAAAATCAGTTAGTGTAGACCCCTAGTATCAGTGAGTGAGTCTGAAGACCATACACCTTTACCATCATCACAAATTCTTTCCATGCATGCCACAGTGGATGAGTGGAGGGACTTAAACACTTGTGTATAGATAGTGCATCAATTCGCTGAACCCATCTAGTACGACAAAGGTCCTTTACCTTAAAAACAGCTGATTCCGGTTGGGTGGACAATAATGTATCTTGTAGAGTCCTTTATTGCTTAGGATGAGCAGCAATGGGACCTTGTAACGTCGGGACTATGTGCAAGGCAGTTGGCACTATGATTGTGCAAGGCACCAAAATAAAATTCGAAAAGTGAAATGGTGTAGAAATTTCAGTTTTATGTTATAAACATAAACCCACAAGGGTCGAAATCTCGTAGAACGTTTGAAATATACATACCTATATAGGCATCAGCGAACGGTCGAAAGAATTTTTTAATCCCTGGCCCTATTACAAACCTACAACATTGTACACAATAATAATCAGCCCACAGCTTGCAGACTGAACAAGCTAGTATTGTGGAGGATGTCTTGGATAGTGTAATTACTTACCATGAATATTTGGCAGGAACAGCGTGCGCGCGTGTGTGTGTGCTTGTGTGTGTGCTTGTGTGTGTGTGTGTGTGTGTGTGTGTGTGTGCTGTGCATGTGTGTGGCTGTGCGAGCATTCCACCAGGTCCGCTGCTAACTGATCTACAGACACATGTATAGCTGTGGTGCAGATCAACATTGCATCACCAATGAAGTAATTGGTCTCCTGGGAGCTGCATCCTGTAGCTTCGGAATCCAAGAGAATACAAAGCACCCATTGATGCTCCCTACATATATGACCTAATTTTGGGGTAAACAATATCAAAGAGTTTGGTGTTGGCATTTGCACAAACCCTCACAATACAAGGGGTCACTCCCTTAGGCTGAGAATGTGATGGAAGTTGTGAGCCTCCTGTTGTAGTTTTTTTTTTTTTTTCGCAACGAGTTACAACTGTGTAGAACTCTACCTGCAAACGTTGTTGAAGCTTAACCTAAACTCCTTCAACAAGTCACGCCTGTCCCGTTTTGGCTTATCAAAATTTTGTACAGTGCATGCATTCTAACAGTGAATATATAAGTGCATGCATGCCCCATCATTTACCTTCATTTTATTTGTACCTCAAATACAAATTCAAATATGATTAGCCGTAAACGCAGTGCCGTTCGAGCCGGCACTTTTGTTTTGTATTGCAATTAATATTCCGCATAAAATACAGCCGCGGTTAGTGTCTCCCGTTATCGAGCCTCGAAGTTGAATGTACACCCTAGCTCGTTAACCTTAAATGTCGAGAGCCGCATAGTTGCATGGATCATGCATATTTTTACTGTTACCATGCAAAAGAATTCAAGATAGACCTTTTAAAGATGTTGTACAAATTTGAAGCTCTTTATGTTCGTGGCTTCAGTTTGTATTGCTTACATCCCGTTTAAGATTTCAATCATCTAGTTCTGGACAGCTCTTCATTAGTTAAACGAAAATGCTTGGCATGCATTAATGGATTACACTGATATGTTGAAAGAAGTCTGCTTGCATGTACACGTAATGTTTCTCAGCGTGTTAATGCAGAATGACTTTTCGGTCAGCCCAGCATGCTTCAATCATTAATTCAAATGTGTAGATAGAGAGCATACAGCATAGTTTTGTAATGACTGACTTACAATAGTCCATGTTGATGGGTGGCAGGAGGGGGAGGCCTGCATAGAATATAGCCTCTCACAAAGGCATGTGTTTATTGAGGCCAATACTGACGGGCTAAGTGGGTTAAATTCAGTTAACCATCAGCTGGTATTTTAATCAACACAAACACTATTTATGACCATACTGTGATG
Source organism: Ephydatia muelleri (assembly GCA_013339895.1). Lineage (NCBI taxonomy): Eukaryota > Metazoa > Porifera > Demospongiae > Spongillida > Spongillidae > Ephydatia > Ephydatia muelleri. Next base: position 3,937,621 of record JABACO010000012.1, on the reverse strand, counting down.
CGATGTGTAAAACAGTTATGCAAGTTTGTGTGTGGTGTTTGCATATATTTCTAGGTGTATATTCTGTATGGACACCCCTCAAATGTACCAAATTCCAAATATCCATTGCAATCTTACCAATGTTCATCTCCAATGGGAAGTTGATCATTACAGATCTATGTAGTGAGCTCCTCTCATTCAAGAAATTAGGATGTTAAAGCCATGCACCTACCCCATCTAGTATCATCGAGACATTAATTAGAATCATACACTGCACATGCGCACTATAACATTATACTGTTCCAAAGTCTGCCTGACTATAATCTGTCTGGAGGTCTAATAGCAGTTCCAGTTCTAGATCGTGTTGCAATTGGGCTTCTGGTCCGAATATGTCTTCTCTCAAGTACAGGTACAGCAGCATCTTTTACTTCTTTTTCAGCTGGTTCTTCTGGGTCTGGTCCATTTGCAGTTCCTTCTCTATGCTCATCATTATCATTATGTTCCAACCTTCCATCTTGTTCATCTTGCAGTTCACCCTGTGGGACTATACCATTAAGTGATGACGATTTCGTCGTAGTGTACGACCATCTGGAGTCTCAATAATATAGGACCTAGGGGTATTCGCTTTTGAAAGAACATGACCTTTTGTTAATTTCTTCTCAGTGGCTACCCTAACTTCTGTGTTGTGTTGTAAATCAGATAATAACCAGTTCTGTGCCGCCGGTCATAATCTGCTTTCTGACGACATTTAAACTGCTGCTCTTTTATTCGAAATTGTTTCAAGTGGGCCCAATCTGGTGTTAGCTGGTTTACAGCTTGGGGTAGAGTGGTGCGAATTTGTCTACCAAACAGAAACTCTGCTGGCACACCATGCATGAAAATGGTGTAGCTCGATAATTCAACAGAGCTATAGGAATGGATCCTCTGCATCCAGTAGCAAGGACTTCACTGTTTTCACAGCTCGTTCTGCCTGTCCATGACCTCTTGGATAATGCGGACTACTAGTTGCATGTCTAAATCCATACTGCAAGGCAAACTCTTTCATTTCCTGTGAGGAATACTGGGGTCCATTGTCACTTATAAATTCTTCTGGTACACCGTGCCGAGCAAACACAGACTTCAACACAGAAATGACCTTGGTAGATGTGGTAGTGGAAGGTAACTGTATTATTTCCGGATATCATGAAAACACATCAACTACCAAAAGATTTTTATTGCCTTTCATTTCAAACAGATCAGAACTCACTCTCTGCCAAGGGTTATGCTGGTAGTTCCAAAGAAATCATTGGTTCAACAACCAAAGGATTCTTTTGACTGCAAATGTGACAATTTTGTACCGTTGACAAAATTTGCTTGGCCAAACCTGGCCACCATACTGCATTTCCTGCTCTAAGACGACAACGTTGTATGAGTGTTCCCCCCCCCCCTCCCCCCCATGTTTGACATACGATGTATTTCATCGTCTTTATTTTCACCTAAACATGCATCCTGCCTTCAAGACTTAGACTGAAAACCAGACTATCCCTAAGACGCATTCAAACATGCCTTGCGCGTAAACCAAAATAAATGGTAGTTTAATAGCTAGTACAATGAAAGCAGTACTACACTTTTAACACTGCTTCCACTTCTGTGCCGCTCAAAAGAATCGTAAGCTGTAGCATTTACCCGCCTATAAGTGAAGTACTGGGCCTCCACTGCACCATAGTAACTTCGTTAAATGAACTGTATTACCGTTTGTCGGCTGTATTAATGTGGCAGAATGATCAGGCGTACTTTGCCTGACGTGAGGTTGGCATTGGGGGATCTTTTGTCAGCTAAGGATTTACTTAAAGAAAAGTTCAGGCTGTCATAGGATAAGATGAAAACTGCATGTCAGACGCCTTAGTCAAGCTTTGCAGAGTAAGAAAAAAATTGAATGGTCTCTTCGTTTTAAGATTAGAACGTTCAAATAGCTCGTGCCAAAACTAGACAAATGATCAAGATCCAACCATAATTAATGGACTATTCATAGAGCATGTATGAACGAAATGAATTATGGACTACTGCAAAGTGTGCCGTACTTCGGTCGCAAATGATAGATCTCGACGACTACTACAAAGCCAATCATCTGTGTCTTGTATAGGGAAGGGATAGCGGCACTGGCATGTCAGCTAGCTTAGGCATTTGTGCTGAGGAAGCATTAAGGGAATTCAGTTGTGGCTACGTATGCAAGAAGTGCTTCGATGCAGCCATAAGGTACGAGGCTACGAAAAAAGCATTCGCTGGCACCGTTAGGGGCGGATATAGTTGGGGGGGGGGGGGGGGGGGGGGGGTTAGAGCTTGGAACCCCCCTCTTTCATATAAGGCCCTTTCCCCTTTACCCGCTCGCGTACGATAGGTAATGAGGTGACAAACTATAACCTTTTGTGCAATAATGACGATTTTATATGTTTCTCTTTGTATAACATAAAAAGCGATAGCTTCCGGCGATTCTCTATACCCCCTAGCTGTAGTGTGACACTCCCTCTATATCATACCAACCCTCCCCCATTTCGAGATTTCTGCAACCGCCCCTAGCTGCGCTTGAGAAAGACCCGCTTGGTAAGCTATTCTGCATCGATAAATAATGCAATGCAGACGATCATCAGGGTGAAGGCAGAGGAGTCACAAGTCCCCGCTTATCCCAAATCTACAGACGCCAGACTGATTGATGAGTGAGATTGATAAGGTAACTAAGCAGCAGCTGAGCTGAATAGAGCAGCTGTGTACTCATTCCTGTCATGTGAGTGTCTGGTGTGGTGTTGTGTCATTTGTGGTGTACAGTCGATCGAGATTGGCACCATCTTCGACACCATGCAACGAGTTAAACTTACATGAGCCCTTAGTATGTGGGTCAAAATAAAAATAAATAATAATTATTAAAAGTAAATGGACTTTATCATCATTTGCTCATTATACTGTAATGTGGATGCTGTTGCATAGGGAGGCTGAGCCTATCCCAATGCAAACCCTGCTGAACGTTATTTATTCAAATATCTGAGTGACAGTACTACCATTCTTGCATCATTACTTTTGTTGCCCAGGTTTTAAATATATCTGTGTTTGATTTCCTTTTTTTCTTTTTTTTGCTTAAAATGCATCACAAAATGTTTTAGAATAGCTGGCATATTATTGCCCAATTCATTTGGTAGTAGTATGTCCCATTCAAACCGCCAAGTCACTGTCTACTTGTACTTAGCTTGGAACTGGCCGATATACATGAACTTTCCAGAAAACGTACGTTGATATTGTTAATAGCTTACTTTGTAAATTCATCTGTTACATTGTAAACACTAGTATTCTAAAACTTTTGGGATTCAGTCCCAGACTCCAACTGAGAAGTTAAAGTGCTCTCCCAAACTGGTAAACGAAGAGGTATAATGCTTTATACAAATAATGCAAATTAATCTGTATTCTTTCCACAATTAATAGCAAATGTTTTAATGTCAGCAAAGGAAGAATTCATATTTCCATTTCCTTATCTTCGTAAGTTATTAATGCTGTCAGGGATATATTTGATTCTTTATTGCGACATGTAAGTTCAGATATTGTAGATGAACCTCCAAATACTTCCAAAGGATTTGTGACAATCAAAGACCCCACTGCTGTAATGTTTAGAGCTGTTTCAATGCCATTCACTTCCCAGATATCTGTTTTCTTTTCTCCTGGTAAAATGCAGCTGAAGCAAGCAACATTGCTAGATTGAATCACAATCTTCTGCGAGTCTGATGAGATATTGTAGTGCCCATTACTGCAGTAATTACCTAGTTGGAATTTACAATGACCAGCAAATTATTTTATTGATATAAATTAAGCTTGCTCAACACTTACCAAATGAAAAGGACACTTTGGTGCTCAAAACATTAGGATCTGTTGCTTCAATGCATACTTCACAGTATGTGGCTAAGGTGCTTTCGGAGATATTAAGAAGCACAAAACTGTAAACCAATTTTCGTGTAGTCCATTCATTCTGAAATAGATTAATTACTTTATAAAAACGATGTGACAAATGCATCAATCATTGCTGAGACTACATCGCATCCAAACATGTATGAAGGTCTCAAGCTAATTGGGAATTAAATGCACGATTATAATATCATAATAGTCGCTTTTTAAGAGATAATGTGATAATGTTTAGATTAGATAAATGCATGATCCTGTCCACTTAAAGTATTTGTATCTAGTGTCATCTCAGGTATGAGCATTGTAATATAATATACATTCTGATGCCATTATGTCACATGAATTATTACAACTATTTTTGACCAAGTCCACTAAATTAGCTGTGCATGGATGTAAAAAATAATAATTAAACAAACAATAGCAATCATAATAGATCCACATCATCCGTAATTCCAGTTACATTAATGAGTCCGTTACTGCTTCAATCTGATTAAAGGAAATTCTGATGATGCCATGGAATTTTATTGATTAATGCACAATACTACTTACATATCCATCAGCAGGAACATAAGGATTGTAACAGTTATATTCTATCTCCAGGTAATTCAAGTTTGATGACATGTTTCTGAAATCCCAATGGAAGTGTAGAGCTGAACCTTGTATTATGAAGAACGGCACACTCGACACTGCGATGAATAAGAATTTACATGAAATCATCCTCATATCATCCTCCTCGACTCGCACAATTTCCACCGTGTCAGTGCGTGCCATTGATAGAATCAAGGGCGGAGGGGGGGGGGGGGGGGGCAAACTTCTATGTAGCAGATGCTTATACCTTTAATTTGGTAACTCAATGCAAGAGTTATACAATTTTTAATGCTGAAGAGGAGACGTTATTTTTGTTTTTCAAAGGGTGAGAAAAGCATATATATATTTTAGGGACGTAAAACTTGCGCAGGTATTAAGCAGAACTCTATTGGAGGGCTGCATGCACGTTCGTACTGCCGACTTTAAGTGCCTGACTTTGTTCATCAACGCACTCATGCAATAACCGGAAAAAGCTGAGTCCGATGAATTGTTTAAATGCACATTGATCGTATGGACGTTTCTAGATTATTGTATTTAAACAATTGTCCATGCAGCCCTGACTGCGATTACAAGTCAACGTATAATGCATCGAGCATCCACAATACAAAACGAATCTTAACCTATTCTGCTAAACATACACAGACAATTCTATGTCAATTCACCACCTACGTGGGCTCATCATGGAGTTTGTGTCGCATCCGATGGTAAACGACCCCATAACCAGAACGCCGATCAGTGGTTCGAGATTCATATTCAACCGCCGTACTAGAAATATAGTCACCAGAACTGCAGAGTGCAATATATACTCGTTAATACTTAAATGACCATGCATTGCAGTTTTAAGGGGCTCTGACCAAAAAAAGCACCATAATACCCGGAAGTACAACAATAGATCTTTTACTCTATGAGTCCAAAGAATGCAATTAGTATTAATTAGCCGTACATTTATGACTGCATGGACGGTGTCTCAGGACTACGCGTCCTTCCGGAGTACGCGTCTGGCGGGACCCATAGTGCTAGGATACGGTGTTCCCCTTAGGATAGGCCGTCCCCCCACTAACTACTCTCGGCTCTATAGCTAGTTCTGTTTGTAGTTGTTTTCCTGCTTCTATGAAGTCGGTACACATGCATCATCTAATAAGAGTATATGACGCAAGTTTTTGAAACTTTGGAGGCTGTATTCTGAGCGACAAGAAAGACAAAGAGAGTATCTAGACTGCAAGCAACAACACGGAGGTTCCATTGATATCATGACCATTGGCTTGCATGTGTCTACATTTAGGATGCGATCAGGTCATGTAAACATCTATGACAGTCTGTATCAAGGTCAGTAGTACAGACCATGCCATAGAGATAGATCTGAGAAATCGATACAATGAGCACCAACATTTTTTGCAATGCTTTGAAAATGGAAGAATGGTTACATTTCCATGTTCTGCTAGAGAAAAAGGACCAAAAAAATGTTGGAGTGTCAAGAGTACATGTGGCATAGTAAGGACCGCAATACTTAGTACAACTGATCTTGAAAATACATGCATGTCCATGTAGCTGACCATGAATAGGCTACCTTTTTTATTATATAAAGTCAATACTTAAGCCTATGCATAATTAGTGCGACACTATCACCGCGGACGGAGGAGTATATATCATACAAAGGGGACGTTGTATCCTTGGATACACTACGCTGTCCGACGGGTATGGTATATAATTCTAAGGGGGGGGGGGGGGGGAGGAAACAGTATCCTAGGATACATTGTCCGGGGGAACCGCTGGTCCTAGGACTGGGCGTCCGGTGGACGGCGGGTCCTAGGATACAACTTCCGGCCAGACAATATTTCGAGGGGACTCGTAGTCCTGTGACAACGGCACGCTTGTTTGATCGTTAAGTAGTACCCTAATTCCTAAACCTCTGATGGGGACAGTTGAGGACGGTATGATCAGAATTGGTGTGCTGATCCTATACCTTGCATGGAACTACGCTACACTCATGTGCCTATATAAGGGTAGGTGATCGTGGGGCAGCTTGTGAAAAAAAAAACCCTTATGTAATCACTAAATATTGGTAGCACCTCTGGAGGTATTCTGATTCGCATCAAAAGCAATATAAACCTTTTGACTTGCTAACAGGTCGCAAGATGCTCGGTCGATGTGTAGCACCTTTATACTTACATAGTCTCAAACAAAGAATTGAGTAACTTTGTGGGCTGTTTGTTTCAGTAGTTAATTTCAACCTTCTCACCAAGATCATAGCTAGCCCCAAACAATCTGCATTATAGAGTACACTTGCACATTCCGTCTGTAAGCTGTATGTGGAATAAAACTTTACACCCTCTAAAATCGCTGTAGCTGGGATGTTATACTCTGTTTTAGAGTATGCCAGAGAAACTTTCACGCTAGGAATACTCTTTCTAGAATTTAAAGATTCCATAAGAGAGTTCTATCCGTTTCCCCAGTAACATAAGCTGCTGCCAAATCTCTCGATGAATACGCGAGGAAACCCTGCATGCAAGCCAAAACAACAGTACATTTTACCATCGCAAAGTCGTAACTAAGATTTATGTCCTTATACCCACAGTGAATAGACGAGTGATGTTATAACTATATTACCTCTGGCGAAAGTTCATGTGACTAGCGACAGAATTTTGTAGCTACCTCAGACGCAGGCAGTCATGTGACATCCATGCCAACTGTCACAATATGTAGGATTTGATCACGGCCACGTTGCTCGCTTCTAACGAAACTCTGACTCTCGCTTCAGTTTTATAGAAAAAACAAAATCAAAATCCCTATTCCATGTGCGGCGAAAATGATCTTGTTTGTATTTTAAAGTGTTCAATAAAATTTAACAGTACAACAAAATACACACACATACAACAAGATGTATACAAATTGCATACTAAGTTGAAGATCTAATGTATTAAATACGCAATGGTACAGTTGCTCCGTCATCAAATCCTAGGCCATTTCACCATTTCATTTTAATTTGTGACCCACTTAGGCACAGGATTGCAGATCTCACAATTGACAAAATGTTGTGTTTCTCCATCCCTGACACACGAAAAGGGTATAACTGCCTCGTTGATCTTCCACTGCTTTCTGAACCTACTGCATCAGATGTGATGTATATTTCCGAAATCCTGCATGAGCTACAGGAAACAGCTACCTGGAGACAGCCGATTAGTTCGTAAGTGATGTCAATGTTGTTCACTTTTATTAGGTCAGTTTGATACGGACCTAGGAATGTGAGGAAAGGGGCGGGGGAGGTGCGCACAGCCACACACACACACACACACACACTGTTCCTGTCATTATAGATAATTATGCTACTCCAGGAAGTCCTTCACAATACTAACCTTGAAAGCTGTTCTTGTGGCGCTTGTTCAATCTGCAAAGTGTGGGCAGATGATATTTGCGATAATAAACTTTCTTCTTTCACTGTAACTAGGCAATAGTAATAACTTATATTTATTTATTTACTAATTTATTGGGAAAACTTGGCGCTGCATTCCCTCGAATCCTAGGCACTGTAAAATGTTGCAGGATTTACTGGTCATGCAAAATCAAGTATACACTGTTGCCGGCATGCAATTTCAAGTTTATGCGTCTGCACTGTCCAATTGCGCAATTTAGTATCCAGTGCTGTTGCGACAACCAAATAAATTATGAGCAAAGGTACATTGTGGCCTAAATGCCACTCATCGTGTTCCGGAAAATACGATAATCTATAGTTGGGGAGTCTTATTAGTGATATCAATAGGCCTATTCGTTGCTTGGTGTATGCAAACACAATATAGTATCTCGTGTTATATGAATGACGTCAGCGTGTGTCATAATTAGTTGTGATGCAATCATCCGGGTGTTCATCCGTTGCCGTAGAAATCCACATCTTAACATGTTTCTACTGTCCAAGTTTATTAAAATAGGACAATAGATTGTATACCAGAAAATGCAATTAATGTCTACAGTCATTTGTATCACGAGGATCATTGAAGTTACTTTTATGTACAGGTTGTAAGTGCAGAACAGGATGTCACAGTAAATAGGAAGTGTCCTTGCAAGGCTAAGCAGGGAATTTGTTTACCAATATGAGACCAAGCGCACATCTGTACAAATGAAACTGCAACATCAATACAAAAGTTTAATGTTGATTTAATATCAGCTAGTGGAGGAACTTCTATCACCAAATGCAACCGTGGATCAGCATTAGTAAAATTACTTTAACTCAATGGCATAATAAAGTGCTGACATCTTTGATCAGTTGGTAGACAAGCATTTTGATCAACGCATCTCAATACTTGCTGAAGCTCAGCAGAACTGTAACATAGATGGATTTCAAAACACATTGCTTAGCCTCATATGCAGGTTGATCAATGAAGGAACTATAATCCAGTATTTCTCTTGCGGAGAATGGTACCATAGGGGCTGTATTCTGTTCCATCTAAGTTCATCAGAAACAGAAAGCTGTCATGGAATTGCAAATCATGTACAAAACGTTAGAAGCATGCAACAAGCTGGTTCGATTCAGTATTTGCTGTACTATCATCATATCCTATAAACTGTGATCAAATAGCATTACGCCAGGTAGTGATGTGTTAATGTGATCATTACGGGACATGTATACATGTATTTTAAACTGATGGTCAACCTGCCATTAGTTCCGTTTCAACCGGCCATCCGTTGATGCATGTAAATCGTCTTCCCATTGATCAACGTATACAGTCATGTTGATAGACGAGTCGTTATTCTTAATACACAACCGGTCAGCCAGTTGGTTAACCGATGGGCCCGTTGATCGTCTGGCGTCCGGTTGATCCGGTTGATACATCGGACAAATTGAGCATCCGTACAGAACATATATTTTTGGATTCCGTAGCTGCCTGGATACCAATTAGTTCGTAAGTTATGTCAATATTCACCACAACCGTACAGGTGGAATTATTGTATTATGTCTTTAAAACGTCTGCGTTCCTTAATTGTGAAAGTACGTATCCATGCTACTATATTGTCTCATTGCATTGTGTCAAAAAGACTGATGCCAAGAAATTTGAAATGAAAACGTATGCCTAGCAACAAAAATGCTGCATCCAAGTACCTTTGGAATGTTCACTATTCCTTTAGAATACAACAAATGATAGCAACGGCCGTGCATTTTTCTAACTTCACAACCAATCCTTTACACGCTGCAGCAGCTTTATGATCCTTTAGCTTGTGCCGCTTCCACATGAGAAAAAAGAGACGCGTTACCTATCCAGAAATGGCCAATACATAGGAAGTCATCTTGCCTTTTTTTTTTTTTAATTGATTTTATAACAAGTTTAAAATGTACAATAAATCGGTCTGGTTATGATATGCGTACTTCCTAAAATTATGCCAGGAACCATTCTTGGGAATAACTTTTGACCTGATGGAGGGAGAATTTGAAAAATTTATGTCAACTGGTTTGGTTAATTATCAACATTATTCAATCTAGACCCCTATTAGGATTGTACTGTTGCCCGTAGATAACGTGTGACAACTTTTTTCACCATGGAAATACGCTTCGGTCGTTACCCTGCGCATGCGCATTGCATCGCCTAAGTTTCCAGACCAAAATCACTATGAGCCAATCGTCTTATGTCATGAACTGACTTGGCTTATGACGAGGGGTCCGCCACGACTGAAATCTCGTACGTTCTTCGTAGAAATCGAACTGAAATCAAAAAATCATAAAGTAATTTAGAAATCCGGCATATCATAATCACCCGAAATCTAGAAATCCGGTAGAAATCGCTATGAAATCATGTTCGAAATCTGGAAATCCGGTAGAAATCTCCGTAGATTTATGTGAAATCTCTGTAAATCTCTGTAAATATTATGAAATCAAACTACTAGCACCAAATCATCGTCAGATAATTGCTAATATAATTGCGAAATCAACATTCATTCGTGAGCTCAGAGACGGCGATGGATCGGAAGAATCGAAGTTCAGTTTGTTGAGCGGTTGTTGAGGTCGAAGTTGGAAACCAACCGGGCAATTCCATTGTAATAATTAAAGACTACATGTACATCTCTTGAAACTTTCCAGGGGAGTCGAGGTACATGCATTACTTGGATCATTAGCGATGTGCAAATTTCCACTGCATGCGGACATCGCATAAGAATCGAGCGCTTTGTGCAAGAATTGTGCACAAACCACTTACCTATAGCATGGCGTGTCACGACATCGCCGATCATGGTGATGCTGCAGTGGCTACAAAGAAGAGAAAAAGGAATTGCAGGGCTACCGCAGTACAGCCAAACTCACTACCAGATGGAGGGAATCAAATCACTACTAGTATTGGGAGACTTCGTGAGCAGATTGCTAAATGGCAGTAAGGATCGTCAGATGAATGGTTAAGAACTTTGCAAGAAAGCATACACTACGAATTGTCGGTAACAGCTGAGGGAAATGTTTTGGTGAGTTGTAAATTGTGTTGTCAAAATGTAAGCCTTAGTTCTAAACACAAGAGCCAATTATATCTAATTGGACACGTCATATCAGTGCATGTATCAAGCGTCCCAAAGAACGTCATTATAAAAAAATTGACAATTTTTCGTACAAAACGAACTATCAGCAATGGATTCTAACATTGCAGATAAGCCATGCACATCTAGGTCAGCTCTGGCTAACATGCCACCCTCAGCAGCAACGTCTTTTGAACTCCCCTCACCAGTAATATGTGCTTCATATTTCAATTTTGTTAAGGACATTGAAAAGCTAGTTGCTGAGAATCATACTCATGTGAAGTGTTTTTATCCAACTGATACTAGGCAAGCTGCTCTTAAAGCCGGTACATTCACACCACTATTTCAATGCCTTATGGATAATGCACAGTTAAATGCCAACAAGTTACCTAAAGAACGTCGTCATGATCATGTCACGAAAAAAATTTCTACTTCACTTTTCATTTATGCAAGACCCCTTGCATATTACTTTGTTCATCAGAACATGCCTCAAGCCCTTTCTTCTCTTAGAACTTTCCAACGCATTGTTCATAATGAATATGAAGTTATGCATGAAGGAGAGTTTAGATTTGATCAAGTGCTTAATCACATTAATAGTTATAAATGTGCTAGAGTTATAGTCATTGGTGAAGATGCAACTCGTCTAGTTGCAAGAATTGACTATGATCCTGAAACAAATCGACTAGTGGGGTTTGTGCTGCCTGTGGGTAAGGATGGTTTGCCAATTATCGATGGTCATCTAGCCATTTCATTTCAATCTATTGAGGAATCATTCAAAAATTCAGAAACTTCAAAATACACTTTTATATACATGGCCCAGCCACTGTCACCAGGAATTCCAGCATTTCTACTTGCCTGTATTGGTACTGACAATAATCTACATCAGAAAATGTGCATTCTTTTTAAAAAATGAAAACAGAGTGTTTTTGTATGACAGTGCTTACACATTGGTGTCTACTGATACCTTTCAGGTAATTTCAAGGCTAGTGCAATGTACAGACTCATCATTTAATATTGAAGTGATGAATATTTCCAAACAGAGTGGTGCTGTAGACTGTGGTCTATATGCCATTGCAGTGCTTACGAGTCTAGCATTTGATCAGTATCCTACTACAGTAGTTTATGACCAAGAAGTTATGCGTACGTCCTCATTTGAACACAAGTTTTGGAACAAACAAGATTGTGCCCTTTCCAGTCCTAAAGCACCGCAGACCAGCAAACAAAGTTGCTAAAATAGAGGAATGCATTCTGCATTGCTACTGTAGGTTGCCTGATGATGGATATGAAATGGTTTGCTGTGATCAGTGTGATGAATGGTACCACAAAGCTTGTGTCGACAACCCATATTGAAAGGATGGTTCCTGGCTATGCAACACTGCATCAAAAATGCTGACAACCCGTATTGTAAGGATGGTTCCTGGCTATGCAACACTGCATCAATAATGCTGACAACCCATATTGTAAGGATGTTTCTGGCTATGCAACACTGCATCAATAATGCACCACAACTTTCTGTTTCAAGTGAACTCAGTGAATTAACAATTAATTGAATGATATTGCAATCTTGTAAGCGTTGCGCTTGTACATAATATTGCTCTTGCATCTGTTTTTACGCAGCCCCCTCCCCCCTTTTCTATCTGAATGTAATGGCAAAGTATTATCTGTATAACTAACTCGAATTCCTTGTATTGGTAGGGGCGTCTCCTTTGCGACTTTCCGCCGGATCTTGCTGGATAATACTAGTCTCCAGCCTGCATGTATGTAGATGGGGTGTGTTGACTGCCTTTGATGGCACCCACCCAGCTAAACTACGTGTATTGCATCTGGTTAAGGAGTTGAGTCCAGCAATGGGCCTCCATGTGAACATGGCTAAGTGTGAGCTGTTCAGTATGAAGGGTCCTCAGTGCACCAATTTGGGACTACATGCACTACACAACAAGTGTGCTGAGTTCTGAGTACTGCATTTAGTTTTTGTAGCTGCTGTCTTCATACTTTATTTTGTCTGAAGTGGAAATGTTGCAAGCATTAGACCCAAAGAACATCACTAGCAGTAGAGACTATTGCTGCTGGGTGCTGACATTAGGGAAACAGTATCGTATGTGCATAATGTAACAATATTAATAACAGTTCTACTAACTTACAATAGATGCTGCTAACAAACCTACAGTTCTATTAACCTATTCGGACATTTACTCTTTCCATGATGGCCCCAGCCACTGATCTCACCAGTGACATGCTCAGGCAGCCATAGATTTTAGCCAGCATTTTGGGGTTGGGTGTTGCCTGGCCGATGGCAAGTAGAGAAGCAGGACAGGTGTGCTACCTGAACCCGCGTGAGGGGCAGATCCGAGCCTTATTCACTGCTCCCCAGCAATAAAATTTTAATAGTATAGCCAATTGGAGCACCTATGATGTAAAGATTAGGCAGGAGTGAGCACCTCACCTCTGGTGGGAATGATGTGTTGCCCCTCCTACTGAACATCCCACACTTGGCCAGGATCACATGTAGGCCCAGTGCAGGACCCACTCCTCAATCAAATGTAAGGCTTGATGTACAGCTGAGCAAGTACCAGCCAAGGCTCCATTGTCGAGGTACCATGCTTGAAGGATTTCAGCACACTCCTCTTCTGCATTCAGGCTGGATACCAACTTCTGGAGGACAAGTGTCATAGCGATAAGCATAGCTTCAGACCCCTCTGTTGACATTGAAGCAACACATGCTTCTTTGCCTCTAATGCCTGTAATTGTTGACTTTGTCAGAGTGAAGCCATATCAAATGATGCCACCCCTGTTCTTGTGGTGCGTGTGCATGGTGTGGTGTGTGTGTGGTGCATGTACATGGTGTGGTGTGTGTGTGGTGCGTGTGCATGGTGTGGTGCATGTGTGTGATGTGTGGTATGTGTGTGTGATGTGTTTGTGATGTGTGTGCATGGTGTGTGGTGTGTGTTGTGTATGTATGTGTGTGTGGTGTGTGTGGTGTGTGTGCATGGTGTGTGTGTGTGGTATACAACTATTTGTGTGTGTTGTGTGTGTGGTGTGGTGTGTGTGTGATGTGTGTGATGGTGTGTGTGTGTGCATGGTGTGGGGTGTGTGGTATGGTGTGTTTGTGTGTGGGGTATGTGTGTGGTGTGAGTGTGTGATGTTTGTATGTGGTGTGTGGTGTGGTATGTGAGTGCATGGTGTATGTGTGGTGTGGTGTGTAGTGTACGTTTGTGTGTGGTGTGTGTTTGTGTTTGGTATGTGTGTGTGTATGTGTGTATGTATGTTTGTGTGTGTGTGTGTGTGTGTGTGTTTGTGGTGTGTGGTGTGTGTGGTGGTGTGTGTGGTGTATGTGTTGTGTGTGTCTTGTGTGTGTGGTGTATGTGTTGTGTGAATGGTGTGTGACTGCATGGTGTGTGTGCGTGGTTTGTTGTGGTGTGTGGTGTGAGTGCATGGTGTATAAGTTGTGGTGTGGTGTGTGTGGTGTGTGTGTGTAGTGTGTGTGGTATGTGTGTGTGGTGTGTGTGTGGTGTGTGTTGTGTGTGGGGTATGTGTGTGGTGTGAGTGTGTGATGTTCGTATGTGGTGTGCATGTGAGTGCATGGTGTATGTATGTGTTTTTGGTGTGTGGTGTGTGTGTGGTGTGTGTGGTATGTGTGGTATGTGTGTGTGGTGTGTGTGTGGTGTGTGTTTGTGTGTGGGGGTTGTGTGTGTGTGTGTGTGGTGTGTGTTTGTGTGTGGGGTATGCGTGTGGTGTGAGTGTGTGATGTTCGTATGTGGTGTGCATGTAAGTGCATGGTGTATATATGTGTTTTTGGTGTGTGGTGTATGTGGGGTGTGGTATGTGTGCATGGCATGTGGTATGTGTATGGTGTGAGTGTGCGTGCATGGTGTGTGTGGTGTATGTTTGTGGTGTGTGTGTGTGTGTGGTGTTTGTGTGTGGGGTGTGTGTGTTTGTGTGTGGGGTATGTGTGTGATGTTTGTATGTGGTGTGCATTGTGAGAATGGTGTGTGGTTTGTGTGGGGTGTGGTATGTGAGTGCATGGTGTATGTGTGTGTGGTCTTTGGTGTGTTTGTGTGTGGTTTGTGTGAGTGTGTGTGTGTGTGTGTGTGTGTGTGTGTGTGTGTGTGTGTGTGTGTGTGTGTGTGTGTGTGTGCGTGCGTGCATGCATGCATGGTGGGCTAAAACATTCTCCTAAACATCAGATCTTTTTGTTCATATCTTTGTGGTTGATCATTTCATTAGTGGTGGTTGGCTGCTATGTAAACTGATAGCATCTGGAATACATGTAGGGCATCAGTTGCAGAATGTTGTCATGGCATAACACCATAAACCCTCCCTCCCAAATCATGTGCTCACTCCCTCCTCCTCCCCCTTAACTGAATGGTGGTTGTATTATAATCCTTGTACAATATCAATTCGCAGCATTGGTTCTAGCTCAATTGATGGCTGTGTGTGTGTGTGTGTGTGTGTGTGTGTGTGTGTGTGTGTGTGTGTGTTTGTGGTGTGTGTGTGTGTGTGTGTGCATGTGTTTGTGGTGGTGGTGTGTGTGGTGGTGTGTGTGATGTATGTGTTGTGTGTGTCTGGTGTGTGTGGTGTATGTGTTGTGTGAATGGTGTTGTGATGCATGGGTGTGTTTTCGTGGTTTGTTTGTGGTATGTGTGGTGTAGTATGTGAGTGCATGGTGTATACGTTGTGGTGTGGTGTGTGTGTGTGGTGTGTGTGTGGGTGTGTTTGTGTGTGTGGTATGTGTGTGGTGTGTGTTTGTGTGGTGGGGTTTGTGTGTGGGGTGTGTGTTGGTGTGTGTTTGTGTGGTGGTATGTGTGTGGTTGTGATTGTGTGATGTTCGTATGTGGTTGTGCATGTGAGTGCATGGTGTATGTATGTGTTTTGGTGTGTGGTGTGTGTGGGGTGTGGTATGTGTGCATGGGTATGTGGTTAATGATGGTGTGAGTGTGCGTTCATGGTGTGGTGTGGTGTATGTTTGTGGTGTGTGTGTGTGTGTGTTTGTGTGTGGGTGTGTGTGCGTGTGTTTGTGTGTGGAGTATGTGTGTGATGTTTGTATGTGGTGTGCATTGTGAGAATGGTGTGTGGTTTGTGTGGGGTGTGGTATGTGAGTGCATGGTGTGGTCTTTGGTGTGTGTTTGTGTGTGGTGTGTGTGAGTGTGTGTGTGTGTGTGGGGTATGTGTGTGTGGTATGTGTGTGTGGTATGTGTGTGTGGTATGTGTGTGTGGTGTGTGTGCATTGTGCATGGTGTGTGTGCATGATGTGTGTGCATGGTGTGTGTGTGCATGGTGTGTGTGCATGGTGTGTGTGGTGTATGTGTATGTGGTGGTGTGTATGAGTGGTGTGTATGTGTGGTGTGTGTTTATGAGTTTGTATGTGGTGCTTCCAGTGTAACACACACACACACACAAACAAACATAGCACAAGAAATACATGTAGCTGCTTCACTAATAGATGCTTCATCAGCAGCTACCTTCCACTCTGTCTTTTGTAAGGGTGCCAGTCCAAAGACTTCACATCTGCAGGTGGAGGAGTGGTTAGGTGATAGGGAGGAGGCAAAGAAGAAATAAATCAGCAAGGTAAGAGGGAGTGAGATGAGGAGTTACGAGAGATGAGAGGAAAACAACAAAAGGTTGTTTGGCTACTGCTACAGACTACCAGGCCAAGCCACTGTGCATGCTGATGTATTAGTAAAGCTGATTTCCAATGAAAAGAAGCATGTAAAAAACACCCCCACTGATGATCAAGTACGACATTACTCCCACCCCACCATCAAACCCTCCTTCAGATCATGAATCTTAATGTTTCGATATTTGATTTCTGCTTAACCCTAACCCATAACATGCAGAAATGTTAAAAACACTCTCCACGCATACAAATATACACACACACATGCACACATACACACACATACACACATACATGCACACACAAACAAACTCCTCTAGCATGATGTCCAGTTCCAATCTATAGTCTGTCCAGATTGCTCAAACACTATAGACTATTTGAGACCCACGTGAGTGGAAGAAACAAGTGACACAAATGAACACTCTCACGTGCAAAACACATGCTCATACATGCACCCATGTGCACTAACATTCACATGCATATACATATACATGCACACATACACACACGTGTGCATGTGTGCACATAACGTGCACACAACACATACACTGACACATTTACTCATGAATACATACACACACACAAATACACACACATGCAAACACACATAACATGTGCACACAACACATACACACATGCACACACATACAACATATACTACACACAAGCACACACATATTATACACACCATCATTCACCCACACACATTCACACTGCGTACACATACATGTGCACACACCTACACACATCCACACACATACCACACACTCACATGTACACAAACACATGCACACACAACATGCACACGTGCAAACAGATACCGGTACATGCAAATACACACACAAACGCCCTCTTAGCTCTGTTCAGTAATATGAGTTCAGTTCATTACTATTGTCCGTTCAGCTCGTTGTCCAGCTGATGTGCGTGCATTGCAAGCTCTTTGACAACTATAGTACTGTGAAGTCCAAAAACGAATACAACAACTAGGCATGTTTATCACACAGTTAGGCCTATAGAGTTGTAGGCAGGCTGGTTGTATGAGCTATTTCTATTTCTTAGTTTGGTGCTAGTCTGGTAAATGTATAAGAAATCGCAAGCCATATATGCAGCACAGGGAAAAATGTTTGCTTTGCTACCCTGAAGATCTTAAGTAGTTCCATTTTATCTGATGTAAATGTTGTTGCTCTGTGATTTGCTAATGCTTCAAAAATGGTGTCTTACATGGCATGTATTTTTTACATTGGTAGTAAAATTTGCGCTACTTGTGCATTGCTTTACTACTGTAGCAATTCAGAATTGCAATGGTTTTAGTGTCTCACATGTATGTGAAAATACCACAAATATTAATACAAATGCCCCTGATTTTAGCTGTTATTAATTCCTCATTGTTCTGGGAACGAGAAAGCACAGCCATTAATAAACTAGGAATAAACTTGATAATTAAAAATTCAAAACAATTACATCCTCTTTACACAATCCAGCCGCTTTTAAAAAAATGCTATACTAATTTCTCTTCAACGAGTCTATTTCCAAAATGAATTTGAAGTTCCCTAGGTGTGTAGTTCTTTGTTGGTCTAGGAATTCCATGCCCGTCAATCTGAGCAACGATCCCTGTAATGTACACCCGTGCACTGCGCTGTGACTGCCACCACTGGGATGCAACAAGTACAGCATTGTCATCGTCCATTGTATTACTGGTAGTAAGCTACAAGAAAGTCAGGTTATGGGAATGTGTTAATTTGAACAGTAACTTACGATTTCTTGCTAATTAAGAAACTCTCTATTCTGTTGAATTTTTCGGACCCTAGCCAATTCATATTCAGTTCTGTTTTCATGTTCTTCATCACTGGTTGACTTAGAAAAACAGGGACAAGGTTAGTGGTCACTTTGCATTTGATGTCTTGTGTGCATCAATACTGAGTGATAGGTGTGCCTTTCTACTCACCCCAAATGTTCCTTCAACTTTGTCAGACTGATCACCTTGTTTGTCATCACAGCATGCATGAAAAAATACTGTACCTGTTCCCCTGGTTGAGAGCTGATGCTTCTGTGTGCAGTAACCTTCATCGGTGGACGTGATGGGGTCTTTTGTGTGGTAACAGGTTGGCTTGGAGTAGAAGCTCTGGAATATCGGATACAGGAATCAAAATCGTACGCGTGCGCGAAACCGTATATCCACGAGCAACCCACCCGCGATAGCGTATATCTACGCGCAAACCCACAGTACAGCATCGCTAAAAACCCAATAACAAAACAAAAATAACCTAAAACTATAACTTGCAATGTGCTAATTAGTCAGCATTTAAACCATACGAAGGCAAATGTACCTAGGGTAGCGTCAGGTATGGTCGCCAGTGCAGGAGTGCTCGCCACTCTTCCTTTCAAACGTGGCGCTAGGGCTTACCTAACATTTGTATGTCTTGGCACAAAACGGAAGCAACACTCCTGGGACTCTGTGTTTACGGCACGTTGTTCAAGTTTTATTTACGATTAACGTTTTTGCAAAATAATTATACAAAGTTAGCTACCTCATTTCTAGGTTCAATGGCGCTGTAAACACCGCACAATTGCTAGCGGGTTCTATTGGTGCAAGTTAGTGTACGCGAGGTATGTAGCACAGATTGACGTAATATCGTGCTATTATAAAAGAGTAGTTATTTCTGTACAATGTACTTAGCTTTGTTTTAAAAGCAACCTTATGACTCGAGAATTAGTGAGGGTGGCGAACACTCCAACGGAATTTACGCTCGTAAGGAGTAGTCGCCAGGGGTGGCGACTACTCCTACCTCATGAATTGTCATTTTCTAGTTGCAAATTCTCTTTTGTCTTTAATGCATTTATTTCTGTTCCAGTTCTCTTGTCAGATTTGTTTTAAAATCCTTAAATTCTTGTGTAACTCTTGAATACATTTAACCAATCATTGGTTTACCCGGCCATGCCAGCACGAAGCATGCTAACCAAGTTAGACATATTTACCTTGTAGAACATTTAATATATTTGTTGTTTATGAAGTTCTGTGCGCAATTTAATTTCTATTACAGCCTTGTGTTCTAATGCTTGAGTAAGCTTTCTTGTATTATCTTTCAAACTTGGGATGCCTTTGAGCTGTTTATAGTATTTAATATATTTATTTGACATTTTATATAATTTCTCTCTTGCATCATCACACTTGTTGCAATCTGATCTCACCTGTTTAGGGGTGGGTGGCATGAGATCTTGTATTTCTGCTGGAATTTGCTGAGGCAACTCAGACATTGGTATCACATAATCATCACTTAGAAGTTGCACAATAGCTTTCCAATTTCTAGTTAAATTATTTTTAGTGCACACAGTTTTTTTGCACAACTTACCAATAGATGCTTTTAAATCTTCAATATTTTGGTTCCATGAAAGGTTATTCAAATTCAACATATGAGCTACTGTGGTAGCAGTCTTCAAATACTCAGTTCTTCCAACTTTTGAGTGCAACTGCATAACTAGTCCTCTTCTTAGTGGTCCTTTAAGTATCATCCCTTCATTTTTAATCATCTTCATAGGTCTCAACCAGCTCATCAAATCAATTCAGCAGCAAATGGCATCTGCATATTAAGCATTCAGGCTTATCAAACGGTCTTTGCTTGCATCCTTAATGGCATTTGACATCTCCCACAATCCTATAACTTGGTCTGTAGCAATAATAAATCATTGCGACCAATCCATAAATTCTGAAAGTTGCATATTATAACGTTCATAGATTAATACAACGATGCAAGGTGTTTATACAGTGCAAATACCCTCAAAAAAGGGCTTATTTATGTGGCTCTAAGGTTGATTGGATTACACAATTCTACAAAGAAGTGTATTGTAAATCCAATTACTATATCAAACATCTACAGTCGCCTCAGCCTCACCCTCATGAGGCAGAATGCCAGGGCAATTTTGGCCAGATGTGTCTCACCAAACGCCTGCTGTGACTTTTAGTTATTTGTTATGCATTGTATTCTGTTGTACTGTTTATTGTTGTAATTAAATAAATACATTAAATTACTATATCTCCTTAACAGAGCATTGATTCCATACTATGAAAACCAAATTCTGTTTTAATGTGATAAGCAATGTTATAGCTGTCACACATTCAATAGCCAGATCGTCCAGACAGTTTCATGGTAGATAGAAATTGCTTGCCTGCAACGACGTTTTGAGAAGGTAGCGTCATTGGAAGAGTAGAATACACAAACGTTGACTTTAATATACTCTTGATTAGAAAGCAATACATCGTTAACTTAGATATTGCGCGCGATTTTATATACAAATATTGCGAGAATGAGCGCTAAAAGCTCCATGATCCAAGCAAATCTGAAGTTTTATCGTCTTTAAACTATCGAGAACAAGATTTAAAAAAATACTTATCTCTCGTAACCTTCGTAAAACCAGTCACAATTTTTAATGCAGATATTTGAATACGCGGAATTACGCTACGTGAAATGATTTGCAAGTACCTAACCATATTGAAGCAAGTTGATTCAGATTGCGTCTGTGATAAAAGATTCTGCGCATCCATGCATAAGTGCTATATCGACTATGCATCATTTTACACGAAGAGTTATGTTTGGTGCTTCTTCCTTGCAATTGGTTGTAGCATCACAGAGTAAAGTTTTATGGCTGATAAGGAGATAGATAACAGAAGCATTAGTACGATTGACACTGTCAAAATACGCAATGAATGTAGACTGTCAAAGTACGCAACGAATGTATGCATTGGTAGACGTGCGGACGGATTACATCACTGGTAAAATATGCAATCCATTCGCAGCTGGGATGCAGACATATACGTTAAATTATTAACAGGGCCATGCATTTCATGCTCCAGGCGCGCATACCGGAGGCATCATAGAAGGTGACGCGCATGTTGTTCGGAGTCATGGACACAGACGCATAACCACCTAATGTATGTAAGGGGTCATCTGGAGCGTACTGATACTTCAGCGAGTCAATTGGAACATCCAACTGAAAATAAAAGAGGGAGGAAATGGCCTGTCAATACCTAACGAGGTAAAACCCCAATCCAAAGAATAGAGTTATTTTGTGTCCACATCAGGACCACTCTCACACAGGTCCACATTCGATAGCTCTTATAGTTACATTAATATATTGTGACACAGCAGGATGGAGTGGTGGAGGGAAAATGTGTGCTATAGCAGCAGGGATGTATATAATAATTGGGACAGTTTCCGAGAAAACTTCCTATGTTTTATAACATTATAAAATAATCGAGTTATAACGTTTGAATCGCTATAAAGTCCGAACGGTAAAGGCTATCGACTTCCTATTTTCATGACTTCATACTACACCATTTCTCTATGGTGAAATACATTTTGGTATCTTGCACTTGCTCCGTGCCAGCATTGCAACGTTCTATACCCCACCTGGTTCAAACCCAACATAACTTTCTGTAGGAGTAATCAAATCGCTTCAAATTCGGTTTGTAGATAGAGAGGTCCTATACCTATCTACCTATTCTGTTCGTTAATTTTTATGCCATCCGTTACGGAGATACAGTTGAACAAACTACGTGCACTTTTTCCCGCTCGATTCGCGCCAATGATTTGGGCAAATCGCGTCCCGCTCAATGTATGGGAGGCGGTGATTATATCACTGGCGCGTATCGAGCGGGAAAAAGTGCACATAGTTTGATCAACTGTATCTCCGTAACGGATAGTATAAAAATTAACGAACAGAACAAATAGATAGGTATAGGACCTCACTATCTACAAACCGAATTTGAAGCAATTTGATTACTCCTACAGAAAGTTATGTTGGGTTTGAACCAGGTGGGGTATCAAACGTTGCAATGCTGGTATGGAGCAAGTGCAAGACACCAAAATGTACTTCACCATAGAGCAATGGTGTAGTATGAAGTGTTGAAAATAGGAAGCCTATAACCTTTACCGTTCGGACTATATAGCGATTCAAACGTTATAACACAATTATTTTATATTGCTATAAAACATAGGAAGTTTTCTCGGAAACTGTCCCAATTATATATAAATTGGAGGAGGTTTTATAGATAAGGAAGGTGAGGGGATCATTGGAGAAGACTTACAGCATGTTCATTTGAATGACTGATTAAGTGGCCAGCCCCAGACACAAAGTAGTTGACATCACTGTTGTCTTCCTTGATATGCTGTAAATTGTGCTCATGGCCAGCAAAGTAACTAGAAGAAGGTAAATAAGTGGCAGGGGGAAGAGGGAGTGTCATGCAAGTGAAGGGAGGGTGATGAGGCTAGAGGAAGGGTGGTGGATGAGAAGCAAAACATAATTGGGGGTGTGGGGGGTGGGAGTAGAAGTGGGGGTGATAAGTAGGAGATGATTGTGGGGGAGTGTGTGGATGCACTGATGAGAAAATCATTAAGGAAGAAGGTACATTTATTATCATGACGGGTGA
Source organism: Ephydatia muelleri (assembly GCA_013339895.1). Classification (NCBI taxonomy): domain Eukaryota; kingdom Metazoa; phylum Porifera; class Demospongiae; order Spongillida; family Spongillidae; genus Ephydatia; species Ephydatia muelleri. The sequence continues at coordinate 3,914,612 of JABACO010000012.1, read as the reverse complement.
TAAAATGAGAGGAGATCTCTAAGAGGTATATACATGATCTGACTATGCACACAAGGAATGGATCTGCACAATTAAGTGAGCTGATAAGGACTGCATGGGGATGGTATAGGTGTAAATGTATGGGAGCTAAAGAGGACTGCATGGGATGGTAGATGTAAGGGAGCTATATATAGAGGGCTGCAACTTAAAGGGGAAGACTGGGAACAGCCTACTTACACGCTAACTCCATATTTCATCAACAGAGGTTTTAGCTTCTCAACCAACGAAGTTGTAGGTCCATGCCAAGCCACCGACCACACTGCAGATAACGGGAACCAATCCATATGGCTCAGGGTCTCATGCGTATGTGTCATGAGTTCAATACATTGGCGGCACATTTCCTCGTTTGAAAAAAAAATGATCTAGCGGATGCACTGAATATGCAAACCTGACAATAGTGTAATTCGTCGATGAATGCAGCATGCACATAGTTCATAAACCGTCGCACCTCGAACATCATCACGAGCTCTCTGAATTAATGCTCCAATGCATGGGTACAACAAGTGTTATGAGAGTTCGCCCTTACAAATGAATGCACTTGGATTACAGAACTGCATCTACATTTATCTTTCGTATTACCTATGTACAGTGATGTATGTTATTCTACACTATTCTGAAGATTATAATTAAAATGACCCTCGTGATTTAAATGACCATGTGTCCTATACTGTAATGGACCGTTATACATTCCGTTGTAATTGTGCAATCAAAAAAAGTGTCAGTAAATATTTAATCATTGTTAAATTCTTAGTTGTGCACCTTCCTATACAGCATCGACTCGTCACCTCTCTGCATTCCCTCTCGCTCCCCATGCGTACGTGTACCTGGATGGTGTCCTGCCATTATGATCCAGTCCGCAGTGGACTGTTGTAGAGTTTTAGTAATCCAAGCCCATTGTTTAGAAGCCGGAGAGGCTCCGAATACATGATCATGCAGGATAGAAGTGTCAATGAAGATGAACTGAACAGTACTGGTAGTACCTGGGATGGTTATGGTCTGTGTGTGTATGTGCGTGTACGTTTGCATGTACATGTGTATATGTGTGTGCTAAGGAGTTCACTACAAAAACTTGATACAAAAACTTCATAATGTAATGATATTGTTCCTATGTCAGAACTACAACCGTATCCAATAGGCTTATACTGATATGCAATCAAGACACGCTCTTACGTTCACATTCGCACCAGTTAGTCCCAAGTTAAGTGATCACCCCTTCGTACCACCTACCCTCGTGTAGTACAGGCTAGGCATGTACCACCTCGTAGAGAGCTTTGTGTACTCCACCTGCGCAGAGACGTTTCCTCTGTGATCATGGTTGCCGCATACCATGTACCAGCGCGACTGCAGCGAGCTGACCTTGAACACGTTCTGCATGCAGCAGATAAACTATCATTAATTGCCTAGCATGGGTGCACGTACCTCGAACGTTTCCCGGAACCTTGGATCTGCCACATCAGTCACCCCATTACTGTAAAAGTTGTCGCCTAGACCGATCGTGAACTTCGAAGCGATATTGGCCGCGGTCACTCCCATGGCTCGAGCGACATTCTTTTGTGCCGTGGTGTAGAAAGGGTGTCTGTCCTGTCCTCCCCAGTCCCCCACCACGAGGAAGTCCAGGGACCCGGTGGTGGGACGGGGTGTGGCCCCAGCAAAGTAGCAGGAACCCCCCAGCAGCGCGGAGAACAGAATCCAAATCGTCATGTACATAAATACGCGAGCGCTGCGCGTATCACCAGTTGATAATGATTATTTTTATTGCAATAGCAATAAGTATGGCACATTTTATAATATTTAATAATATTTGGATCACGACATTCTGTTCCATATTATTACATGGCACAATACACTTATTGCATTTAAATCGCCCAACTAGCGTAAAACAAAGAGTCACCTGAAACGTAATTTTTGAAAGTCGGAGACATTGGTTTGAGTTTGTGTTGGATTAGAGTTGAACTTCTTTATTGTTTCAAGGTAGTGCAGTACTATCATTTGCTGTTCGTTTAAACAGTTCACTGATTCGCATGGGCGCGTATCAAAATAGTACGTTTTAAAAGGTAATAATAGATCATGAGGATCATCGAATGGGTTGCATGAAAAATTTATAGACGGTGTAAGGACATTGAAATTATTAATTTCATTTTGACGGCAATCGGACAATGCAGGGTTTAACGGCTGTACCTGTAATCAGACCTGTATTACTAACGACTCGTAACCGTAATCTCATCAATGAACTTCGGGAAGCGTTGGAATCAAAGATCTCACCGATGAACTATCTTTGCCCACAGATGATTCATGCAGACATGCATCAGGAGTTAATATTTTTTACCGTAATATGATAACGTTATTAAAATTGTTCTTTTTTTTTTTTTTTTTTTTTTTTTTTGTTTTGTAATAAAGATTATAACAATGCATGGTTATTCCAGTCATGCAATTAAATTAGAAGCACAATGTCACAACTTGCCGCTCCAGTCTCACAGAAACATCCTCGTTCCGTAGTGAACACGATGACCGCTTGGAAGCTAGCACCACATTCCTCAGCACCACATTCCACTCTAATTAGATTACGTACGGCTAATTATATTCATTGCCTTGGTTGTTGCAACATAGATAGTTGGTATTCATAGATGTATGAATGAGTACACTGTATAAAAATAACGCACGATGCACTGCAGTCTATGTCGCTATGTATCGTATGCAGGCAGCGTGTGGCCGAGGTAACTTTTTATTGCTTCGTGCCTCGACAATTTAAAGGTCCGCATCAATACAACAGTGATAATCTGAGGAAAATGATACCTTAATGTTACCATCTATGTTACAACTCACCGTCGTGGCAACTAACCTCTGGCCATACGATTTGCTTGTTCAAACTGGATAGAAGCAAAGAAAGCGTCCCATGAGGTAGTACTCGATCTCATATGCCTTTAGTATGCGGGAACTCTTGATTAAATGTTTGTCACGTGCAGTATTGCTGGGCACATACCACATCAAGCAAATTTTCAAGTGGCCAGTTTGCGTTCACTTTCTGGAGCTGCTTTGTGATGCCAATAGTCCCCACAAATCGTGGTCCCCATTAATATCATTCGCGTTGATGGCTAGAAGTAAACAGCATTCATAGTATTATGATCCAAAATGTGCACTTTAATGATGCATACCTCAAGCTCTTTCACTATTTGTCTTATCAATGTTCTTTTGAATGGAGAGTGCCTTTAAATTGGATTGGAATTGCAAAAGCTTCAAGACATCATTATGGCATAGTACCTATCAGATGGTCTGGTTTGGCGTGGAAAGTACTTAAGGTAGTGTTCCTTCTCCCATGGTGTGGCAAAAATATCATCTTGGTCAGGATTGTTCTTGAAATCAGGAACCCAAATAGCACCAGCAGCAAGATCAGTATCATCAACACTGCTGCTATCACTTTCTACACTTGTGTGTCATCATCTTCCTTGTCACTCCCATCCTGGAAACTTGCATCAGTGTCTTTATCCAACTGGTAAATACCACCCAAATTCATCTCTGAAATTGGATAATACCTTGCATAAATTTACTCATGCAACTGTTCATGTGATTTATGTTTGTTACAATGATTTGGAATTGCTTCAATTTCTCGTACAAACTCTGCTCATCACCTGGATTATCGATGACCTTTTTGAATGTTTGCAGTGGGTAAAGTGTACCTTTAGACAGTTCATAAGCCATCTGGGCTCGAAATCGTGGCATCATTTCCTACAACAGTTTCACTACTTGTGTGTGTACATAATCCAAACCCTCCACTTCTAGTCTTGCAGCCTAAAAAAATGTTCAAATGCATGTTAAGGGGTCAACACTTTTCAGCCTCCTCACAAAACCAGAAATGCTCAACAGTCAAAAGAGCTTTGGTGATGCTCTGGACTGGATAATGCATTACATACACATGTACGTAATGAATTCCTGTTGAAATTAGATATACTTCAGAATCTTTGTACTTCCAGTCAGATAGAGATAAAGTAGCCTCACCTTCACTAGGTCCATCACTAGGCCCTTCATCACTAGGCCTTTCATCCACACCATCACTAGACTCATCATCCACACCATCACTAGGCCCTTCATCCACACCATCACTAGGCCCTTCATCCACACCATCACTAGACTCATCATCCACACCATCACTAGGCCCTCCATCCACACCATCACTAGGCCTTTCATCCACACCATCACTAGACTCATCATCCACACCATCACTAGGCCCTTCATCCACACCATCACTAGGCCCTTCATCCACACCATCACTAGACTCATCATCCACACCATCACTAGGCCCTCCATCCACACCATCACTAGGCCCTTCATCCACACCATCACTAGGCTCTCCATCCACACCATCACTAGGCCCTCCATCCACACCATCACTAGGCCCTCCATCCACACCATCACTAGGCCCTTCATCCACACCATCACTAGGCTCTCCATCCACACCATCACTAGGCCCTCCATCCACACCATCACTAGGCCCTTCATCCACACCATCACTAGGCCTTTCATCCACACCATCACTAGACCCTTCATCCACACCATCACTAGGCCCTTCATCCACACCATCACTAGGCTCTCCATCCACACCATCACTAGGCCCTTCATCCACACCATCACTAGACCCATCATCCACACCATCACTAGGCCCTCCATCCACACCATCACTAGGTCCTCTATTCACACCATCACTAGGCCCTTCATCCACACCATCACTAGGCCCTTCATCCACACCATCACTAGGTCCTTCATCCACACCATCACTAGGCCCTTCATCCTCACCATCACTAGGCCCTTCATCCACACCATCACTAGGCCCTTCATCCTCACCATCACTAGGCCCTTCATCCACACCATCACTAGGCCCTTCATCCACACCATCACTAGGTCCTTCATCCACACCATCACTAGGCCCTCCATCCACACCATCACTAGGCCCTTCATCCACACCATCACTAGGCCCTTCATCCACACCATCACTAGGCCCTTCATCCACACCATCACTAGGCCCTTCATCCACACCATCACTAGGTCCTTCATCCACACCATCACTAGGCCCTTCATCCTCACCATCACTAGACCCATCATCCACACCATCACTAGGCCCTCCATCCACACCATCACTAGGTCCTCTATTCACACCATCACTAGGCCCTTCATCCACACCATCACTAGACCCTTCATCCACACCATCACTAGGCCCTTCATCCACACTATCTTGGTGCTCACTATTTCACCCACAGTCTATACATCATTAGCTCCTTCCTCCTTAATCTCTCCATCCAAATGAGTACTGGTATCTTCCTGTACATGATCAGCAACCTTTCCCTCTGTAACCAGAACTGCTTGGTCTCTAGTGCAGGTCTAAATGTATATTCATAATAACATATGTGTACACACCCACATTATAACACACATATATGGCTATGCATGTGTTTCATCATTACATCATCAACATAAAACATTTACATTGTACAAGTAATTTTATATACCTGATAATAATGACTTGCACCAATTGTATTTGCACACATACATCAGATCGGTTGTGGTGCCAGTATGAAGCAACTGCTGCCACAAACTTGAAGGATGGATTTGATTTTCCTAACAAAACTTATACCAGTAACCACTAGGTCCATTGCATGATGCATCTTTTGGAGGTGTCTCCCCTGTGTCAGCAATGTACTTTACAAGTGCACCAGGTTAAAAGTTATGCTTTCATCTAATAGGGCATATCTAATAAAACAACTAAACTGAAGCTAAAGTTAACTTACCATCACAAAGTAACCTCCATTAAAGTACAACTGCACTGGGCTATTAAAGTCAATGCATTTATATAAGACCAAACACAGGCTCCACCCACTATAAGAACAAAGATGTTTTCATAAACTGGGATACTGCTTGGAGGGAAAATATACACAAGCTCCAGTTAGTGGATGTGAAGACCACTCCTCAACTCTTTGCCAAGATCAACAATAGCACAACTCATTGTACATGTATACAAACATGGTCACAACTGTTACCTACAGCAAGCCACTCCTCAGATGTACATCCACCAATAAACAAACACTCAGACTCGCAAACATACACTCTCACACACAAGTACATTCATTACAGACACAAACGTGCCCTGGATCAACCAACGTAACAATAAATAGTCTTTATTCACATTACAAATGGCAGTTTGGAAACCAGAAATACACAGTAACTGCTAAAAGATCATTTGACCAGGTCCATGACAGCCGTTGAACTGATCAGTTGTTGTCACATCCTTAGTTGGTCCAGTGTTCAGATTATTGCATGACGATAGGTCCCCGGTTGGCGCAGGTACACATCTACCCTGTGGGTACATGGAACAGCTCAGAGTCTGCCTCAAAGTGCTTTGCAACTCACAAGAACGGCACCCATCTCCAATGAAAGTACTAATTAGTTGTGGTCACACACCCAGTGTTCCAAATCCGCGCATGACGTTGGGTCCCTGGTTGGCACAGGTACACATCTACCCTGAGCTGTGGGTACATGGAACAGCTCAGAGTCTGCCTCAAAGTGCTTTGCAACTCACAAGAATGGCACCCATCTCCACTGAAAGTACTAATGAGTTGTGGTCACACCCCCAGTGTTCCGGAACCGTGCGTGACGTTGGGTCCCTGGTTGGCGCAGGTACACAACTACCCTGTGGGTACATGGAACAGCTCAGAGTCTGCCTCAAAGTGCTTTGCAACTCACAAGAATGGCACCCATCTCCACTGATCAGCTTGAAAATTACTTATTAGTTGTAGTCCCACCCCCAGTGTTCTGGATCCGCGCGTGACGTTGGGTCCTTGGTTGGCACAGGTGCACATCTACCCTGTGGAAACATGGAACAGCTCAGAGTCTGCCCCAAAGTGCTTTGCAAATCACAAGAATGGCACCCATCTCCATTGGTAATCTTGTAAGTACTTATTAGTTGTGGTCACACCCCCAGTGTTCAAAATCCACGCGTGACGTTGGATCCCTGGTTGGCACAGGTACACACCTACCCTGTGGGTACATGGAACAGCTCAGAGTCTGCCTCAAAGTGCTTTGCAACTCACAAGAATGGCACCCATCTCCATTGGTCAGATTGTAAGTACTTTTTAGTTGTGGTCACACCCCCAGTGTTCTGGATCCGCACGTGACGTTGGGTCCCTGGTTGGCGCAGGTACACACCTACCCTGTGGGTACATGGAACAGCTCAGAGTCTGCTCTCAAAGTGTTTTGCAACTCACAAGAATGGCACCCATCTCCACTGATCAGCTTGAAAATGACTTATTAGTTGTGGTCACACCCCCAGTGTTCTGGATCCGCGCGTGACGTTGGGTCCCTGGTTGGCACAGGTACACACCTACCCTGTGGGTACATGGAACAGCTCAGAGTCTGCCTCAAAGTGCTTTGCAACTCACAAGAATGGCACCCATCTCCACTGATCAGCTTGAAAATTACTTATTAGTTGTGGTCACACCCCCAGTGTTCTGGATCCGCGCGTGACGTTGGGTCCCTGGTTGGCACAGGTACACACCTACCCTGTGGGTACATGGAACAGCTCAGAGTCTGCCCCAATATGCTTTGCAACTCACAAGAACGGCACCCATCTCCAATGAAAGTACTAATTAGTTGTGGTCACACACCCAGTGTTCCAAATCCGCGCATGACGTTGGGTCCCTGGTTGGCACAGGTACACATCTACCCTGAGCTGTGGGTACATGGAACAGCTCAGAGTCTGCCTCAAAGTGCTTTGCAACTCACAAGAATGGCACCCATCTCCACTGAAAGTACTAATGAGTTGTGGTCACACCCCCAGTGTTCCGGAACCGTGCGTGACGTTGGGTCCCTGGTTGGCGCAGGTACACAACTACCCTGTGGGTACATGGAACAGCTCAGAGTCTGCCTCAAAGTGCTTTGCAACTCACAAGAATGGCACCCATCTCCACTGATCAGCTTGAAAATTACTTATTAGTTGTAGTCCCACCCCCAGTGTTCTGGATCCGCGCGTGACGTTGGGTCCTTGGTTGGCACAGGTGCACATCTACCCTGTGGAAACATGGAACAGCTCAGAGTCTGCCCCAAAGTGCTTTGCAAATCACAAGAATGGCACCCATCTCCATTGGTAATCTTGTAAGTACTTATTAGTTGTGGTCACACCCCCAGTGTTCAAAATCCACGCGTGACGTTGGATCCCTGGTTGGCACAGGTACACACCTACCCTGTGGGTACATGGAACAGCTCAGAGTCTGCTCTCAAAGTGTTTTGCAACTCACAAGAATGGCACCCATCTCCACTGATCAGCTTGAAAATGACTTATTAGTTGTGGTCACACCCCCAGTGTTCTGGATCCGCGCGTGACGTTGGGTCCCTGGTTGGCACAGGTACACACCTACCCTGTGGGTACATGGAACAGCTCAGAGTCTGCCTCAAAGTGCTTTGCAACTCACAAGAATGGCACCCATCTCCACTGATCAGCTTGAAAATTACTTATTAGTTGTGGTCACACCCCCAGTGTTCTGGATCCGCGCGTGACGTTGGGTCCCTGGTTGGCACAGGTACACACCTACCCTGTGGGTACATGGAACAGCTCAGAGTCTGCCCCAATATGCTTTGCAACTCACAAGAATGGCACCCATCTCCATTGGTCAGCTTGTAAGTACTTATTAGTTTTGGTCACACCCCGAGTGTTCAAAATCCAAGCGTGACGTTGGGTCCCTGGTTGGCACAGGTACACACCTACCCTGTGGGTACATGGAACAGCTCAGAGTCTGCTCTCAAAGTGTTTTGCAACTCACAAGAATGGCACCCATCTCCACTGATCAGATTGAAAATGACTTATTAGTTGTGGTCACACCCCCAGTGTTCTGGATCCGCGCGTGACGTTGGGTCCCTGGTTGGCACAGGTACACACCTCCCCTGTGGGTACATGGAACAGCTCAGAGTCTGCCTCAAAGTGCTTTGCAACTCACAAGAATGACACCCATCTCCATTGGTCAGATTGTAAGTACTTTTTAGTTGTGGTCACACCCCCAGTGTTCCAAATCCGCGCGTGACGTTGGGTCCCTGGTTGGCGCAGGTACATACCTACCCTGTGGGTACATGGAATAGCTCAGAATCTGCCTCAAAGTGCTTTGCAACTCACAAGAATGGCACCCATCTCCACCGATCAGCTTGAAAATTACTTATCAGTTGTGGTCACACCCTCAGTGTTCTGGATCCGCGCGTGACGTTGGGTCCTTGGTTGGCACAGGTACACATCTACCCTGTGGGTACATGGAACAGCTCAGAGTCTGCCTCAAAGTGCTTTGCAACTCACAAGAATGGCACCCATCTCCATTGGTCAGCTTGTAAGTACTTATTAGTTGTGGTCACACCCCCAGTGTTCCAAATCCGCGCGTGACGTTGGGTCCCTGGTTGGCGCAGGTACATACCTACCCTGTGGGTACATGGAACAGCTCAGAGTCTGCCTCAAAGTGCTTTGTAACTCACAAGAACGGAACCCATGTCCACTGATCAGCTTGAAAATAACTTATTAGTTGTGGTCACACCCCCCGTGTTCTGGATCCGCGCGTGACGTTGGGTCCCTGGTTGGCACAGGTACACACCTACCCTGTGGGTACATGGAACAGCTCAGATTCTGCCCCAAAATGCTTTGCAACTCACAAGAATGGCACCCATCTCCATTGGTCAGCTTGTAAGTATTTATTAGTTGTGGTCACACCCCCAGTGTTCAAAATCCACGCATGACGTTGGGTCCTTGGTTGGCACAGTTACACACCTACCTTGTGGGTACATGGAACAGCTGCGAGTCCGCGTCAAAGTGCTTTGCAACTCACAAGAATGGCACCCATCTTCACGGGTCAGCTTGTAAGTACTTATTAGTTGTGGTCACACCCCCAGTGTTCCAAATCCGCGCGTGACGTTGGGTCCCTGGTTGGCGCAGGTACATACCTACCCTGTGGGTACATGGAACAGCTCAGAGTCTGCCTCAAAGTGCTTTGCAACTCACAAGAATGGCACCCATCTCCACTGATCAGCTTGAAAATTACTTATTAGTTGTGGTCACACCCTCAGTGTTCTGGATCCGCGCGTGACGTTGGGTCCCTGGTTGGCACAGGTACACACCTCCCCTGTGGGTACATGGAACAGCTCAGAGTCTGCCTCAAAGTGCTTTGCAACTCACAAGAATGACACCCATCTCCATTGGTCAGATTGTAAGTACTTTTTAGTTGTGGTCACACCCCCAGTGTTCCAAATCCGCGCGTGACGTTGGGTCCCTGGTTGGCGCAGGTACATACCTACCCTGTGGGTACATGGAATAGCTCAGAATCTGCCTCAAAGTGCTTTGCAACTCACAAGAATGGCACCCATCTCCACCGATCAGCTTGAAAATTACTTATCAGTTGTGGTCACACCCTCAGTGTTCTGGATCCGCGAGTGACGTTGGGTCCTTGGTTGGCACAGGTACACATCTACCCTGTGGGTACATGGAACAGCTCAGAGTCTGCCTCAAAGTGCTTTGCAACTCACAAGAATGGCACCCATCTCCATTGGTCAGCTTGTAAGTACTTATTAGTTGTGGTCACACCCCCAGTGTTCCAAATCCGCGCGTGACGTTGGGTCCCTGGTTGGCGCAGGTACATACCTACCCTGTGGGTACATGGAACAGCTCAGAGTCTGCCTCAAAGTGCTTTGTAACTCACAAGAACGGAACCCATGTCCACTGATCAGCTTGAAAATAACTTATTAGTTGTGGTCACACCCCCCGTGTTCTGGATCCGCGCGTGACGTTGGGTCCCTGGTTGGCACAGGTACACACCTACCCTGTGGGTACATGGAACAGCTCAGATTCTGCCCCAAAATGCTTTGCAACTCACAAGAATGGCACCCATCTCCATTGGTCAGCTTGTAAGTATTTATTAGTTGTGGTCACACCCCCAGTGTTCAAAATCCACGCATGACGTTGGGTCCTTGGTTGGCACAGTTACACACCTACCTTGTGGGTACATGGAACAGCTGCGAGTCCGCGTCAAAGTGCTTTGCAACTCACAAGAATGGCACCCATCTTCACGGGTCAGCTTGTAAGTACTTATTAGTTGTGGTCACACCCCCAGTGTTCCAAATCCGCGCGTGACGTTGGGTCCCTGGTTGGCGCAGGTACATACCTACCCTGTGGGTACATGGAACAGCTCAGAGTCTGCCTCAAAGTGCTTTGCAACTCACAAGAATGGCACCCATCTCCACTGATCAGCTTGAAAATTACTTATTAGTTGTGGTCACACCCTCAGTGTTCTGGATCCGCGCGTGACGTTGGGTCCTTGGTTGGCACAGGTACACATCTACCCTGTGGGTACATGGAACAGCTCAGAGTCTGCCTCAAAGTGCTTTGCAACTCACAAGATTGGCACCCATCTCCATTGGTCAGCTTGTAAGTACTTATTAGTTGTGGTCACACCCCCAGTGTTCCAAATCCGCGCGTGACGTTGGGTCCCTGGTTGGCGCAGGTACATACCTACCCTGTGGGTACATGGAACAGCTCAGAGTCTGCCTCAAAGTGCTTTGCAACTCACAAGAACGGCACCCATCTCCACTGATCAGCTTGAAAATAACTTATTAGTTGTGGTCACACCCCCCGTGTTCTGGATCCGCGCGTGACGTTGGGTCCCTGGTTGGCACAGGTACACCTACCCTGTGGGTACATGGAACAGCTCAGAGTCTGCCCCAAAGTGCTTTGCAACTCACAAGAATGGCACCCATCTCCATTGGTCAGCTTGTAAGTATTTATTAGTTGTGGTCACACCCCCAGTGTTCAAAATCCACGCATGACGTTGGGTCCCTGGTTGGCACAGTTACACACCTACCTTGTGGGTACATGGAACAGCTGCGAGTCTGCGTCAAAGTGCTTTGCAACTCACAAGAATGGCACCCATCTTCACGGGTCAGCTTGTAAGTACTTATTAGTTGTGGTCACACCCCCAGTGTTCCAAATCCGCGCGTGACGTTGGGTCCCTGGTTGGCGCAGGTACATACCTACCCTGTGGGTACATGGAACAGCTCAGAGTCTGCCTCAAAGTGCTTTGCAACTCACAAGAATGGCACCCATCTCCACTGATCAGCTTGAAAATAACTTACTAGTTGTGGTCACACCCCCCGTGTTCTGGATCCGCGCGTGACGTTGGGTCCCTGGTTGGCACAGGTACACACCTACCCTGTGGGTACATGGAACAGCTCAGAGTCTGCCCCAAAGTGCTTTGCAACTCACAAGAATGGCACCCATCTCCATTGGTCAGCTTGTAAGTATTTATTAGTTGTGGTCACACCCCCAGTGTTCAAAATCCACGCGTGACGTTGGGTCCCTGGTTGGCACAGTTACACACCTACCCTGTGGGTACATGGAACAGCTGCGAGTCTGCGTCAAAGTGCTTTGCAACTCACAAGAATGGCACCCATCTTCACGGGTCAGCTTGTAAGTACTTATTAGTTGTGGTCACACCCCCAGTGTTCCAAATCCGCGCGTGACGTTGGGTCCCTGGTTGGCGCAGGTACATACCTACCCTGTGGGTACATGGAACAGCTCAGAGTCTGCCTCAAAGTGCTTTGCAACTCACAAGAATGGCACCCATCTCCACTGATCAGCTTGAAAATTACTTATTAGTTGTGGTCACACCCTCAGTGTTCTGGATCCGCGCGTGACGTTGGGTCCTTGGTTGGCACAGGTACACATCTACCCTGTGGGTACATGGAACAGCTCAGAGTCTGCCTCAAAGTGCTTTGCAACTCACAAGAATGGCACCCATCTCCATTGGTCAGCTTGTAAGTACTTATTAGTTGTGGTCACACCCCCAGTGTTCTGGATCCGCGCGTGACGTTGGGTCCCTGGTTGGCGCTGGTACATACCTACCCTGTGGGTACATGGAACAGCTCAGAGTCTGCCTCAAAGTGCTTTGCAACTCACAAGAATGGCACCCATCTCCACTGATCAGCTTGAAAATAACTTATTTGTTGTGGTCACACCCCCCGTGTTCTGGATCCGCGCGTGACGTTGGGTCCCTGGTTGGCACAGGTACACACCTACCCTGTGGGTACATGGAACAGCTCAGAGTCTGCCCCAAAGTGCTTTGCAACTCACAAGAATGGCACCCATCTCCATTGGTCAGCTTGTAAGTATTTATTAGTTGTGGTCACACCCCCTGTGTTCAAAATCCACGCGTGACGTTGGGTCCCTGGTTGGCGCAGGTACACACCTACCCTGTGGGTACATGGAACAGCTCAGAGTCTGCTCTCAAAGTGTTTTGCAACTCAAGAATGGCACCCATCTCCACTGATCAGCTGGCTTGAAAATGACTTATTAGTTGTGGTCACACCCCCAGTGTTCTGGATCCGCGCGTGACGTTGGGTCCCTGGTTGGCACAGGTACACACCTACCCTGTGGGTACATGGAACAGCTCAGAGTCTGCCTCAAAGTGCTTTGCAACTCACAAGAATGACACCCATCTCCATTGGTCAGATTGTAAGTACTTTTTAGTTGTGGTCACATCCCCAGTGTTCCAAATCCGCGCGTGACGTTGGGTCCCTGGTTGGCGCAGGTACATACCTACCCTGTGGGTACATGGAACAGCTCAGAGTCTGCCTCAAAGTGCTTTGCAACTCACAAGAATGGCACCCATCTCCACTGATCAGCTTGAAAATTACTTTTTAGTTGTGGTCACACCCTCAGTGTTCTGGATCCGCGCGTGACGTTGGGTCCTTGGTTGGCACAGGTACACACCTACCCTGTGGGTACATGGAACAGCTCAGAGTCTGCCTCAAAGTGCTTTGCAACTCACAAGAATGGCACCCATCTCCATTGGTCAGCTTGTAGTATTTATTAGTTGTGGTCACACCCCCAGTGTTCAAAATCCATGCATGACGTTGGGTCCCTGGTTGGCACAGGTACACACCTACCCTGTGGGTACATGGAACAGCTCAGAGTCTGCCTCAAAGTGCTTTGCAACTCACAAGAATGGCACCCATCTCCACTGGTGAGCTCGAAAGTACTTAGTAGTTTTGGTCACACCCCCAGTGTTCCGGATCCGCGCGTGACGTTGGGTCCCTGGTTGGCGCAGGTACACACCTACCCTGTGGGTGGGTACATGGAACAGCTTGTAAGGCTTTGTAGTTGTGGCCATACTCCTAGCTGGTCCAGTGTTCAGGATCCGCGCGTGGCCTTGAGTCTTTGGTTAGCACAGGTAGTACACATCTACCCTGTGGCTACATATAGCTCACAACAACTTCGTTTTGTATTGTGTTTGCTTACGTTTACAAATGATTGACGTGACTATATTAAACGCGCGCTTATGACGCCCGCCGCTTGAGGAATGCTAAGTTTATTCATTTTTGAATGTGGTGCTGAGGAATGTGGTGCTAGCTTCCAAGCGGTAACACGATGGTGCACCACAGAAACAGGCCGAATGATGGCAACTGAAGGAGTTAAGTTTGCTTGTCAGTGACACAGAGGACAATCAAAGTCATTGCTAATTGGCTCAGATGCCACACAATGAAATACTATCTTGCATTACTTTCAATGCTGATTAGGAAGACCCCACAGGCACTGCCGTCTATCCGTATCAAAACATAGGACATCCAAAGCAAGCATAAATATATTTGTACGCACATAACGAAGATTCCGCACTTTCGTGAACAAAGTCACAATATTTCATTAGATCCTACTATTGCTCTACTCCTAGAAACAAAAGTAGTTAATGAGGGATAGAGCAGCAATGTGAACTGAGAGTGATTTTCCATTAAACTGCTGATGGATATGTTGCCCTCAATCTCCTGTATACGAACCATTACAGGTCCAAGTGCAAACATTTATTTCTTTTGTTAACCTAATAGGCGATGTAAAAACCCAAAACAATACAGGATTTCAAAATGGGAGGCTAATTATGTGGCAAGAGTGTGACCCTCCCACTCAGGATAGCATGGAGGAGCTCTGTACGCTCCCTATCAGGATCAGGGGTGGAGCCCCACCCACTTGTGCTACCTGAAGCCATAAAACAGTAGGCTACAGTTGTATAGGATTATAGTAACAGATAGAATACTAAATACAGCTGGTGTTAGCTGGCTGGTGATATGATCATACAATGTGCACAATTAATAAACCATACTTGGCTACAATCCCACACCCTGCCCTGTGCTGCCCCACTTTGCCCTGGATCTGTCATTCATTGTATATGTTGGGATGCAACAAAACACAAGAGTGCACCATGGAGATACATGGACTTGCCAAGTGATGATGTTCCTCCTCTCAGCTAGTCATCCACTTCTGAAGAATTGTTCACGTTTTACAAGCTTATCCCCACATCTTGTTTCATTGTTTTGACTTATTTCCACTAGTGTCATCCGTGAATAGAGTAGGACCACGACTACAGGAATATTCTACTGCACTGCATTGACTTCATTTTCATAGGATGTGGCGAAAACAAGACTCTCCACTATCAGATCATTTAGCTTGTTGCTTATATCAAAAGAGAAGACAAATATGAGCAGTTTCGTTGTTTTATGTGGCGGCTGTAGAGATCAAAAGGGTACTGCCCGTCCTTGTACCCAGTCTTGGAAAGATTTCAATTTTTTATTCTAAAAGTCTGAAATGTCCTTTGCACAATGCACTGTGAATCAAAGTAACTGTCATGGAGAAGGCGCTGAATGTTTAAATAGCCATACATTTCAACGCAAGTGTTAATTTCTATTGCACGTACTGGAAATTTTATGATGTATTTGCTAGGTCCCTATTCGCGGAAACGATCCCATTTACATATACATATCTCATCTCTCAAGTGGACATTTGTAATGTTTAAGGTTCAGATAAGTTGTAAAAATATGATGTATCTTGTTTTCTGGTCAGAGCACAACACCGCAAGAAAACCTGTGTGATTGTGGATTGTTTGTAAGGTAAATAGTTGAATTGTATATTTTTAAAATTAACATATAGGTTGCTGAGGTTTCAAATTCACAACCTGTGACATTCAAGGTTAGTGATTGTTATTTTTCAGTTAACGGCTAAAATTCATTACAGATAGCATCTAGTATAGCTTAAGAATATGGTTGTCATTTATGCAGCTATTTTCGAGGCGGTGCAATTCCAGATATAAATGCTTGATTTATATTATCACAATTCTTGAAGTCCAAATAAGAAATTCAATGCATGTGTGGAAACAACTGATATCAAACATGCAAAACAATGAATAGTTGCGTTGATAAGCAAGTCCAAGTGTTACTCATTGCAGCAGATCAATAAGATAGTGAGAAATCTAGTGACTTCAACCTTATTGGAGGTGGTGAGAATGTTCTTTTTTAAATCTCAGGTTCAGTCAATTTTGAAAATCTAAAAGACAACATACATGTCATGTACAAAGTCCCCCACATTGTACAGCAGTCAAGAATGATTTGGATATGTGCTGTGAACATGCACTACAACCTGATCAGCCAAAGTACCATAACCAGACGTATTGAACAGGAGTATGCTGCCTCAACATTTGACATGTGCAATGTAATTAGTCCCGCTTTGCAAAACTGAATGCAAAATCTAACATTATATTATCCATATAAAGCAACTTTCTATACCAGTAGAAAAGTATTAAACTATAAAATCAGGCATTTGAACCTCTGGTGAGATTAATCCTTATGTACACATGATTTCCAAAAATTTGTTGAGTGAAGATATATGTTGCTCAGCTAGCGGATGATCAATATGCTGATATAGGGTACACCAAATCTGTGCATGTTCTCTGATAACCTTGTTCCTGAGGTTCATATTTAAGCAAAAAATCTAACTATGCAGTCCTACATGTACATGTACATACTCAGGCAACAATCACCATAATATCATGGCACTATGAAGTTGCTTTTGACCTGGCTGCTGACAAAACATAAATAAAATACTGCCTTCAATAAAAATTAGTGTTGTCACAGTGACGTTCAAGGACTCATTTCAAGAAGGGTGTGTGTCATTTGATATGCAAGTTAATGTTTCTTAGACCATTGAGTTTGTAATAGTAGCAAACTGAGAAGTGTATAGCTATAGTGAATGATGGCAACGCACATAACAGCACAAGGTGCAGAACTATTTTTCATTCATAAAAACAGCCCAATACATATGTAATCTTCGACGACCTACATGTACTTCAAATACCTACTGGTATGTTGCTTACACTAATAATGTTATAAGTTCCTAAAGGGCAATATTAATTAGTCACCAGTCTTGACGAAAATTGTAAAGAGCAGTTGCGGTTATTTTTGACCTTGTAGCTCAAGAATATACATCATTCAAGGAGTTATAAATAGTCAATACTGACTGGCTCTCAATGAAGCAGGATAGAGAGGTTTAAACAGCACGTGCACAGATACTAACCCATGTAACACTTAGGAATGTGGCTTTGATACTTTTAAGTTCTATACATTTTACGGGTGCATGCATGTAATGTTTAAACTATTAATAATGTTTCAGTGTTATGAACGTGTAATGGATGTACAATCCATCCTAAGTGTATTAATCTAATATATGAAAGAGTCCGTAAACACGATGGACAAATAGCTATGTGCACAAATACATTGTCCAAAGATTAGTATTGCATTCTAATACAAATGAGTAGAACAATTAACAAGAAACCCTTTTTAACAGTGTGCCTAGTTACACTAGCATGTGCATAATGAAATTTAGTATATATATCTACCGATGATACAAGCTATAATTAATGTACATTTGACACATGACAATCAGTTAGCTGCATGAAACAATGGTTAAGTTCAGATTCTATTTTTAGCACTAATTTACTTGTATAATTAGTGCTTCAAATTCTTTAAACCATTTTTCCTCTTTGCATCTGATACAGAAAAAAAAACAGAACTGTACACATGGTAAAGTTGTTCAAAACAAATACAGAAGAATACGAGACCTAAAATTTGCACATTCACAATTACTTCTCCACCTTCAGTATTTCTATCTCAAAGATCAGCTCAGCATTGGGAGGTATCTAAGCTCAGTTAAGAAAGTTGACATGGCTACTCACCACAATAAGTACATTCACATTGACTTAGAAAGAACTATTAAGTGCAAATTAACATCACTGTCAAATTAGTTCTATTAAGGACAAACCAGATTTTTAAATTCTATGAATAGAGCTTTAAATTAAGATATTCCTGTATACATAATGGAATACACAAAACATTAACGCTGAAGGAATATCCATTTTGCAACTTTTACCTAAAGTTTAAAAGTTGGGTCAACAGATGCAGGTTAAAGTACCGTGTACATACAAATATAATGGCATAAAAGAAATGACATATGTTCAGTGGATCTCCATTTCAATTATGATCAATCAAACACACAATGACACTGTGTAAAGGATACTCCCCAGGCTGAAAATCCTTTTTCACCGTATCCCTTGTAACCAGCGATGTACAGACGGGCCTTCTCTCCCAAACACATAGTGAGACATCCTTCATCCCAGCCTGAACAAAGAAAAAGCGGGAAAAGTGTGACATTTACAGGTAGACACTGAAAATAGAAATAAATGTAATACTTGTACGTGCCCACAGGACAATGTGTGTACGTGTGGGAGGGAGAACATGACAAGTTCAGATTTCTTCCTAACGCAGACTAAGACAAGATGACATGCTGCAAAAGGAGTGTTTTGCTTTAACCTGAACAGAACAGCCTAGCTCATTCTTAATAAACTCATTACACATGTATATGACCATGGCAGATTTATGGACTACAAGGTAGCAAATATACATGGTCACTTTACAATAAATGAAATTAATGAACGTTTAACATTCATGTATTGCTTTCATGGGCAGCAGAGCAATAATACATGTAGCACAAGCCTGCAGCTGCTATAATGAAGGCACTAACCATGATGTTTTTGGAGTCAACAATACATTGTCAGAGGAAACGTTAATTGCTAACGCCCTCGATAATGAAAAATTTTAACATCACGGCTTCAGTTAGCAGAAACCGTGATTATGAAGAACTGCATGTACATTAATCCATTGAATTGCAGCATTGTGAGGAATATGTGTTTTGGAAAAACGTTCTTTGTAAACAACTCCTGCGAATTTGACGAGCAAATAAACTTCCCTCTGAACATAATGGCATAAAAAGGAATTACATATGTTCAGTGGATAATGCTGGTTAGATAAACAGTGCCTTCATTATAGCAGCTGACACATAGGGAGTTCAACGGTGATCCAACATGGACCCTGTTTTGAAGACTCCTATATGATTCTGAAATCCATCAGAACCCAGACCTTACAGACATCGACAAGCTACTTGCATTCACTGTAGAACACTCAGTAGCAGCAGGCCTAAGAGCTTTGTCTTCTTCAAACTATGAGGAAGCCATTGCAGTGTTAAAGAAAAGTTTAGGAACAGACTAACTCATCACCAGATATATGGATCCATCTGCCGGCTGTGACATTGTCGTATAAGCTTAGAAACTTTCATCATCTTTATGACAAAGTAGAGTCCCACATCCGAAGTTTGATGTCCATTGGAATTGCACCCTTGTTGTCTGGCTAGTTGCTTGCCTCCATTTTGGTGAAGAAGATTCTCTTTGACCTGTGTCTCATTGTGAGTCGTATGGATGATTGGGATCTGGATTCCCTAATGAAGGTCTTGGGAAAGGAAATTGATGGAAGGATAGGGCTTCAATGAACGCCAGCTAACCAAAGAAGCCGGTTCATAATTATGCTTCTGCGGCTGTGCTTTTGTTTAAAACCATTGTGTTCAGTCTCTACTTGTCTACCTAACGCAGAGTCAAACAAGTCCAAAATGATGGTAGACAGAAGACTCAAACACAGATGCGCCAGACGCAATCATCTCCCGTCCCGTCCATGTATGTTGATGTGAGGACACCAGTAGTGCTCCTACAGACTGTTAAAGCACCCATCTTCTGTCCAGACCAACCTTTGCTCACAAAAAATATGACGATACTTCTGGACAGTGGCAGTCAGCGATCCTACATCATAAATACAGTGCAGAAAGATCTTTGCATTGTTATCGAAAAAAGCAGAAACTTAAAACATCGGTAGCCAAGATAAACTCAGATACACGATATGGTCATGTTTGCTATCAAGAACACAGCTGGAAACTCATTTGGTTCTACCTTTTTCATGGGTTCAACAAATCTTTGAGCTTCCTCTTTCAAGGACTACGCTTCCACAGATATACACATGCGTCAATGCTAAGCCTATCTTGTAGTATTGTTGACTACATTCCTATTGCTGGGGGTCCTAGCAAACTTGAAGCCAACATATAAGCCACAATTACTCGTTAGTTTAAAATAACATACGTGATTTGTAAAGAGGGATTGGTACTAATAATTGAAAAAGCCAACTTTGTGTGAACTCGTCGAGAAGCATGGGGATGACTTGGGAACTGTGTACAAGAACCTGATAGCGTGTGCATGGTTTGTAAACTATATATCTAAGGCTGAACTTGATACACTCGCCTGTGTACTACATGCAGCTAAAGCAAAGTTGTATAGCATCCAGGCCGAAAGTACATCAGATTATGGAAACATTGAAGACAAGCTTTTCATGGTGGTGTAAGTTGACCTTCGTGCTTAAGATGGTGTAGTGCATGCACAGTAAGAGATACACATTGAATCTCGCTAGACAGCTTGCTCACTGTGAGTATAGTGAATTATCAGACATGTTTAAGGAAAAGAGGGTTATGAGCACCATTTGAAACCAGCACAAAACTCACCACCACCCTTCTAATTTATTTCATATACAGTAGAGGACACATAAAAGGTTACATTCTTTATCGTCTAAACTACATGCTACGAAATGAATCGTATCGTTTCCACGTAGTTTATACATAATTTAAACTAAGTTTAAACTAAACTGTGTACGGGTTCATTCTTCGTTTACATGCTTCGTTTACAATATTAACATTCCGTACAGTTTGTACGATTCGTTTAAACGAAACAACGTGTGAACGAAGCTCACCTTTTAGTTTTACACGTATACTACAATCCGAAAAGGTACTTTATTCCAAGGCCACACTTCGTGACATAAGATGGTGTACTCTGACTACAAAAAACTGCAAAATCTCCATTACTCAATTAAGGCTGGGATACAAGTCGCCTTTAATTGCATGCGAAGATGCTTTACCGGGAAGACCTGCCACGTTCACGCAAATGTGTGCATCAGTTTCTACGGGAACAATCAGTAGGAAGCCAGGGATGGGTGTGAAATCAAAGATAACCTTCGCAGTAAAAACAATTGCAGAGCAGCAGATGCAGCTGGACGATGAAACATTGTACGTGCACGTGAAATCGTTTAAACGTTATTTGAAAATTCAAATCGTTAAACGGTATTTGAAATTGTTTAAACGAAATTTTTTTCGCGGTGAGGATGTTTCCTTGACTACTGATGGCTGGAAGTCAATTGCATCACAACGATTTGTCTCTCATACCATGCCACTGGATCAATAATGAGTGGGAAGTGAAGAGTGCAGCAATAGATGCACAAGTACTCCCAGGAAATCACACAGCCCAGCAAATTGGCCAAGAAATTGATAGAAATGGCAGAGGGTGTGGGTTTGACACCACATAGTGGACTGGTGACAGCAGTAACTATTGACACAACAGCCACAATGCTTGCTGCCGAAAGAATACTGTCTTTTGTATACATGGGTTGCTTCGATCACCTCATCCAGCTTTCAGCAAAAATCTTTTTTGATGGTCCTGGAGTTGAGGAAACTATGGTACAAGCACGGGGATTTGTTGCTCACTGGACGAAGAGTCCCTTCTGGCATTTCAGCGAAGGCGGCGGGGTGGATATGGGAAGGTCCTAAAGTTGCTGCAAGACGTAACTACATGTTGGTGGAGTACTTTTACTATGCTGGAAAGGCTGATGGAATTGAAACCAACATTGCAGACAATGAAGTTAATGGAGGAAACAAGTGTGGAACTGAGCCCAGTGGACATGGGAAATCATCAGACTTGGCAGCATTGTACTTTAGCCATTCAAGGCAGTCCAGCTAATGATTGAAGGTGAAAAGTACATCACTCTGAGCTTTGTTCCAGTTTTGGTAAAGGGCCTGTGAGATGGTTTGAGGGAGAAGTTGTCAGGAATGAAAGAAGAAGTAGGTGTAGAGGACCCAGAAATAACAGTAGCAGCTCGTGAAAAGGTTTTAGAAACCTTAGATGTGATGCTTGCTGATTTTAACAGTCAATGGGGGGATGATGCATCTATCCAACTGACTTACCAAATTGGGCATCAGTAACTGCCCAATTGGAGTACATCACTTTGCAGTGTTGGCACATGTTTTGGATCCTAGGTTCAAGCGATTACGAAACATTCACCCTGACCGAAAAGCTGATGTGTGGAAATGGCTTGAGGAGGAGACTGTGAAAGGAAAAGAACACCAAAGAACACAAGAAAATGGAGGTGGGTTCATGTTGTTCAACTTGTTTAATGCACTACATGCTTCTGTGCTAGCTCTATTAACTTTTTTTTACATGTATACAGAAAACGTGATGGAACTAGGATCAGTTGAAGTGGATCATCCAGATGGTGCATCCACCAATGGTGATGATAATGATGTACTCCAGAAAATGTTTATGATCTCTGATGGTAATGATAGTGATCAGAGTGATGATGAACAAGTTAATCACAGTGATCAGACAGGATATGCTCAATCTCTTGCAAAAAATGAAATCTCCTGTTACAAGCAGGAGAAGGAGCTAGAAGGTTTGCCAAATTATCCTCTTCATAGAATGGGCAAAGAAGTTTTGCTATGGTGGAAAGCTCAGGTCGACAAATACCCCAATCTTAGTGCACTGGCTAGACGGATCTTGGCTATCCCAGCAACATCAGCACCTTCAGAAAGGCTGTTTTCTCAATCTTCACTTTTGTTAACCAAGAAGCAATCACATCTCCCAGATGACAATGCAAGTAAATTAATGTTTTTAAATGGATGCTGGGAACTCGTAGAAGATGCATTAGATGTAGATGGTTGACCAAGAAAGAAAGTTAAGAAACAAAAGTAGATAGACCACTTTGAACTTTTGGGAATTACGCAGCATTTTATATACCATGCATTAGATTGACGAAGCATATGCGCATACGTGCATTCATGCAAATAAGTGTAATGTCCCGACTCCCGGGCGAGCGCTAGCTACTGTGGTAACGAGTAAGTATAGTACTCTATCGTACAGTTCTTCTGACTACATGTACATTAATATACTAAAACCACAAAGCCAATCATAATTATGAATTCGTGGTGCTGGTGTACAAGGCAATGAATTTTTAATGAGATGTTCGAAAGGTTCTAAAGATATTCGAACCAAACATCGAACCAAGTTGAACCTCGAACCATGCGATACTGGTTCGGTCCAAACTGGAACACTATGCTTGACCACAAAGTTTACACAGAGTCACACAGGTACACGTAGCTGAACACTGATAGCAATAAAGATGCTATATTTTATGAACACGACGTGTAGACAGATGCAGCACATGCAGACCTGATGCATGTACACATACATGGTAACTACATGCTCTCGTGCTTGTATATGGGCCAGTGATCAACTGCGTGCGTGCATGCAGTTTTTAACGCAGATGTTAACGGTAACAGAAAGTACATGTGACCATGTGGGTAGTTTAAATTAGACACGTAACCATAAATGCTATTAAAATACGAGCAGTGTACACAGGGCGGTACATTACAGCAGTGAATACAAGAGCGAATTGTATTCACTGCTGTAATGCCCTGCCCAGTGTATAATGCACTGCTCGTATTGTTTATTGTTGCGTGTTTAAGTTACACTACTCACATGGTCTATATATGTATGTTTGTTTAGTTTTATTACCATTAACATCTGTGTTAACAACTGCATGTTTCTGTCGCTGTGAACTAAAAGGATCAAGTTAAATAAACGGAAATCCAAAAGGAGTGAAGGATTTTTCAGGCAGAAGTGTTTTATAAAGCTATATGGATAGTACCAGTTAAGAGGCATAAGGTGACACAAGCATGTCAGGTGAAGGGTCCAGTGATAGAGATAGCTTGGAGGCATAAGTTGACACAAGCATGTCAGGTGAAGGGTCCAGTGATAGAGATAGCTTGGAGGCATAAGTTGACACAAGCATGTCAGGTGAAGGGTCCAGTGATAGAGATAGCTTAGATGTGCTTCAAGGTGAGAAAGAAAGTTTCCTATCTCCATTAGATGTAGGTAGTCAACGTAAAAGAAATAGAATAACACAGGCATTGATGTCTCTACGGTAACACGTTCAGAGATCAGCATGGATCCATTGTTGTAGTGGTTAGTCTGCTTATAGCTCTTACGAGGGACCAATTTGCTAGCTTGAATGAATGGGCACTATTGCTGTGCGTGTATTGATGCCCGATCTGACCAGGATAAATCAGACATGATAAATGAAGGTAAATATTATTAGCTATTATTTGTTAGCCCTGAAGAGCTTTTACATGAAAAATGGCCATGTACATGCTAGCTACTCGTGTGTACCAGCTGAATCTTGTCGGTGAATGCTTTTCTAAGATTCCTCAGGTTTTCTTCTCACCGTTGTATCCCTTCTAGCCTTTGCAAACATTGCTTACACACGAACATGGAAGAGTTTGGACATGTGAATGGAAGAAGACACTGCACATCTCTGCACATCATAAACTGCAAGAACTTTAGTACCAGAAGCACACGATTTGTAGCAATGACTTACCCGTTCTTTGTAATTAGAATGATCAACCATAATGCCACAGCAATAAATTTCATACAACGTGACATTGGACATTTTAATACGATAATCATATATATGTGGTCAACATTTGGTATGCACGTGCAGTTCGAGCGTAACGCGAACTGGGTCTGGGACCGAGACTAAAGTAGGGGTGGGAAGGCTAACCTTTAATACTTGACCAACCCCAACATTGAAGGTAAAAGGCTTTTGTCCAGGATCTGTCGTACTGCAGGTATATAATGTGAACGTCAAACAGCAATTTTACGTGTAAATCTGTGTTTAACATATTCGCGGTACCTCCAGAACTTCTTTGGTGGATTTCCGGCCACGCTACCTGTGCATTGTACCGTAACCTTTCTTCCAACCGCCAGTTTCGGCCCCGTACCCGCCACGAGCACTTCTTTCTTGAGCCCGTCACTAACTTGAGTAGCCATAGTTTTATTGGAATAACAATAACTATTACCTCACTTCCTCAGTAATATCATATAGTGCACATAAATGGATCAGCCTTAAATTGCACGGGTTACGCCCCAACTACACCGCTGGACCCCCCCCCCCCCCCCACCCCCCCCCCCCCCCCCCCCCAGTCAGAGTGAGTGTACACGTACTTACATCAGTAATCATGTACTCCGTGGGGGTATGAATTTGACGAAACGTTGCTTGGGTGGGTGCAGAGATGGGTGTGTGTCCCTCTGCAACTGGCAGTTGGGAATTGGGGGAAAGGCTAGGGATACATCTGCCCGCCTAGTTACCCGGCTTGCCATTGGCTCATCAAAATCGAGGAGCAGCTATGGTCCGCTATGACTCTCGTAGCTAAACTACTTTAACTGCAATAACAGGTGCATTTATTCACCATTATTATCAATTCTTGTTATTAATCGTACACATAAACACCTGTATTTATTTAATTCTGGGCAGGGTATTATGCAATGTCAAACGTTTATGAATAAATTATGCGCTGTAGAAATTAATTTGTTGTCTTGATTTTAGTTAAAGAATGGTTCAAAGCATATCACAATCAGACCGATTTATTGTACATAGTAAACTTGTTTAAATTCAATTTGAAATAAATCGCAAGATGTACCGCCGATGTATGGACGATTTCTGGATATGAACACTACAACAGGTAGTGTAAGCGATAAACGCTTACGTCATGGTGGGTCTGGGTACGAGACTATCGCATTCAGGAGCGGATCTAGGGTGGGAGGGCCCCACGTTAATCTAGTTATATATTCATGTTTTTGCGTCATCGTGTAACAGCTTACGGTGCATGAAACAGGTGTTAACAATGTATCTCAAGTTCAAAAAATTATTAATCAATATATATATTATTTGCTAAATCTGAAATTCATAATTGGATAATTTCCGTAATGCCTTGTTTCCTTACTTTTTACTCAATTGGCATAGAAATCCTACATTTAACCAATTTTAAGTTTTCAAATTCGTTGATTTTCTGTGAACTGGTAAGTTCCTTCATGTGCATCAAAAATGCAACTGTTCTTAAGGCACTGAATTATAAAAAGCTAGCCATAATATAAGTTCATACACGTACATGCAGTGAACTAGCAATGAGACTTGATTATGAAACGTCTAATGAACAATAAAATGTTTTGTCACATTGTGTTATGTGCATGCGTATATAAGTACACGCACATGTAGGTTGAGTTATGATCCTCCATTGGTGGATGTGTCACTGTGAGATATTACATTGTCCAAAGGGCTGTGGTTGTGTTGTACTCACAGGGGCGGATCCAGGATTTTGGGAAAGGGGGTCCGATAAATATATTCACAACTGGGGGAGGGTACGTGAGGGGGCGTGCCCCTCCCTGACAGCAAGGGGGTCTGGGGCGAAGCCCCAGCCGCTTTTTTGCTTTTGCGTTTATTTATGCATGAAATTCACATGCAGTGATATCCAATACATATACATCACGCGATATCCGGATTACTAGACCTGCATGGATAGCGACGAGAAAACACTCATTCTTCACAATGCTATGGTTCGTACTGCTCAGCAATTAAATTCGTGACGCAAAGCTTTTGTGAATTTGTGACCGAAGCGTGCACGTGGCCATGCACCAGCTACATGTACATGTCGGTCTATAAACGACTCATGTACATGTATAATATTTTTTATTTAGCTCTATAGCTATCTGTTTTCTGAGAAGAATCATCCCATCCACGTCTTTTGATCGCTTACCTCAATTCCTGCACACACGCACCATTCGATCGATCGCGCTTCGTTAATACACATGTAAGAGGATTTAATTAGATCGATATAGACCCCACATGGCTAGAACGATGTGCAATCTTGCAAATCCAAGGACGGTAACATTGCAGAACGCTGCATAGATTACAGTATGCATTACGTCATTCTTCATATGGGGTCCGGACCCCCTGGACCCACCCCCCCCCCCCCCCCCCCCCCCCCCCCTTAATCCGCCCCTGACTCATGGCATGCAATAAGTGATGGCTGGCACATGCATATTTGAGTAGCGGGTGCGGGGCGGCGGTGGAAGAAGCAAAAGTTTCGCATTGGGCAAGGATTCTCAAGAGTCTTCTCGATTCTGGCCATCCACACGTCAACTTTCAAGTCGCGTACTACTGTAAATCAAAATGCAAAGCTGCGTGAGCTCTACAACCGATTCGCGGGCTAGGCTTTATTGCGCACCTTGCATGCGCTGTAAAGGTAGGCTACCTGGAAGTCTTTTAAGTCCAGTTTGAAAATGCGTAAGGACTCCTTTGAAAGGTATAACGCAGCGATTTAGAGGGATTCATCTTAAGTTGTCAAGAAATGCTTCGTCTTGACTTAATTCAACTGTTGTGAGGTGATTCGCGTAACTAGGCAGTTGATCGGGGCAACGTTGTGTACTACCGGTAGCGACATAGATCATATATGGAATTTAATCTATGGTTCCACCGATTCGCGCCACGATGTTTGCGAACTACTATAATTCTAATAAGTTACCGTATTCCCTTCGTATTCTCTCCGTAAAGCGGATCTTTTAATAAAACAGTTGTGATCCAAATATTATACAATTTTATAATCTACCTTTGCGTTTACATCGTAATAACTTCCGAACAGTAAACGCTATCAACGTCCTATATTTTCTACACTTCTTACTACACCTTTTCTCTATAACAAAATACTTTTGGGGGTCTTGCACTTGCTCCGTGCCAGTATTGCAACGTCCGATACCCCACAGGGTATGAACCCGTCATAACTTTCGGCAGGAGTACATGTAATCAAATCGCTTCAAATTCGGTGAGGGGTCCTATACCTATCCTACTGATTTGTTCGTTCGTTAATTTTGACTGTCCGTTGCGGAGATACAAGTGTGTAAAGTTAATGCACATTTCTCGCTCGATTTGCACGGCAACCCTAGTTCCATCATAGAAAGCTCTATGGTTCCATTCTCCCATTCCACTAGTTCTGCCCATTCTCCGCCCATTCTCCGCCTTAAACTAAGGATAGCCGTTCGCAACTGAGTGTGTGTTTTGTTTGTCTGAGTCTACATGTATACGGGTCAAAGAAGATGAGTTATCACTTCGTATGATGATCGTACCGAATCCAGAGATAATATCTCTACCGAATGGTTGGCCTGAATCGTGATGGTTGTCACCTCCTCCCACGTCGCGGACGCATCACGATGCGCGTAAGGAAAGGAGTACATTATCAGCACGTATAAGAAAGGAGTACATTATCAGCACGTATAAGAAAGGAGTACATTATCAGCACGTATAAGAAAGGAGTACATTATCAGTACGTATAAGAAAGGAGTACATTATCAGCACGTATAAGAAAGGAGTACATTATCAGCACGTATAAGAAAGGAGTACATTATCAGCACGTATAAGAAAGGAGTACATTATCAGCACGTATAAGAAAGGAGTACATTATCAGCACGTATAGGAAAGGAGTACATTATCAGCACTTATAAGAAAGGAGTACATTATCAGCACGTATAAGAAAGGAGTACATTATCAGCACGTATAAGAAAGGAGTACATTATCAGCACGTATAAGAAAGGAGTACATTATCAGCACGTTAGGAAGAAGTCCCCGAGTCCAAGCTAAGCGTGCTAAAGAGACAAAGTGGTACCATGAAGACGCCCACTCCAATCGGGCTACTATGTGACAGGATAACTTTACTCTCCAAGCAGGCTTCATGCAGAGCGAAATTGGGACCGAGAATGTGTTTCTAGAACTGAAGCGATCGCTATCAATACTGTCCATTGGGTCAAGTAGTAAACTTTTCAATTGGCAATACGATCGTACCTAATTAACTGGGCACTTCAAGATGTTTTCTATTTCATAATACGTAAGATTATTCTTTCTATAAAGTAACACAAATGCTGTACACTGACACCTTATGCATGGTATATCAAAATTCATTCGTTCCAAACACTTACTATACTCATACTTATGTTACACAAAATTCTTTAGCACTTTATTCATGTGTCGTGTTGCATTGATTAGATATAATACCAGAAATGAGTCGAAAACTATGATAAACATCTAGTATAGCAGATGGGACAGTTTCCGCGAAAATTGCCCCACGGTTATAATGTTATAAAACTGCATCGCGTTTGAATCGCTATAACTTCCCAACGGATAACGCTATCGACTTTCTATTTTCAACACTTCATAGTGAAATGGTGTAGTATGAAGTGTTGAAAATAGAAAGTCGATAGCGTCATCCGTTGGGAAGTTATAGCGATTCAAACGCGATGCATTTTTATAACATTTTAACCGTGGGGCAATTTTCGCGGAAACTGTCCCAGATAATAATATTAGGGAGGGGGAGGGGCAAAGCATTTCAGTTTCAAATTACGATTATATTAACACGCGGTCCATGAAAGAATGATACAAAAACAAGCCAAAAGTGTGAAATGCCACATAAAAAAAGTTGTCGCCAATAGGCTTAGTCATAATGTGTTTATTAAATACGTTAGAGCTACCCTTTGAACGAAAGTATTCGGGTTTATGAAGTTCTTATATGCCGATGTTGAGGCACAATATGATGCCAAATGGAGCAGGTCAAGCGGTTTGCTCAAAAGTGTACACTTTTTTCTTCTGCGTTCTCACAGGCCACCAATACTACTCTATTGTAGTTTCCCATATCTAAAACAAAAATCTGTTGCATTCGCGCTATAAATGACTCTGGAACTCATAAAACCCCTAGGTGAAGCTGTGGTTGTAGTTCCCAGACCGCTCAAAATGACCCCGCCTTGTTGAATATTTCATTTTGTAAATTGCCTACGTAGCGGTAGTATATGTACGTATACATATACGTGTGCTAGTGAACCGTATTGGTGTGTACGTGTGTGCGTGTGTGTATGTGTGTGCGTGTGTGTGTATGTGTGTGTCACACATGCGCGGTGTGTGCACTGTTTCTGCGTGCGAGTTTTTATTTAGTGTGAGTGTGTGTCTGTGAGTGTGTGTGTGTGTGCTGAAATTAAAACTGATGGTAATACCCAGGCAAGTACATGGGTTCATTTTATACTCAGCGTCTACATAAACACCCTATATGAAAGAGACTAGAAGTTAAGGGTACAATTTCATGAACAGTTTGCGTTTCAAAAGTCAGCTTTTCAATGCAATCAAATGTTTGCACCTGTTTACTTCAGTCAATTCTATACAATACTTATTCATATGCTCATGTATGCTTTCTATTAAGTCTGCTTTGTTGCCAGAGGTCTTCAACTAGTGCTCTTTAAGGTACATTTTTAGCAAAGGCACCTTCAAATGGGTCAGGTCCTCTGTGTGCCAGTATATGTCTGAAAAGGATCTTGCACCTCTTACCTACCACGTTTCTTAGGTAGCTGATTCTTGTTTTAACCAATGTTTTGGTCTACTGCACGTACTTGTGCAAGGGGCTACCACATCAATAACTTTGTCTACAAGTTCAAAATTGTCTGTGTGAAAGTTCACTTTTATGTAGTCGACACAAGATCAAGCACATTGTTTCTTTCCTCCACCAGTTATATTCCTAGTGATCTCATAAAACAGAGACTCCTTAATGTGGGGAACATCTGGCCATCTGGTGTTGTGTTCAGCTACATATACTCTTTGAACATTCCCTGCACATCATTTTTAGCACAAGTGACTTCATTGAATCAAAATGTTCCAAGTCTTTCCATTTATTTGACCGAAAGGGCCTCTTTTTGGATAACCATGCAAGACGAGATACATGTTTTGATGATGTCAACTGCCAGTTGGATAACTTCTTTAGGTATTCGTTGATGAGTCACTAAAAAGGGAGGGAGCTGAAGACCTCAGTGAATGTATTCAGCATCCACTTTTGCCTGAAACACTGCACGTCTAAGTGTTGCCTGTGAAAGCTTTCTCCCAGAATGAGACAACATCTTTTCAACATAATTAGAAGTCAGGTCACTCATCTGAGCCATCAACATCCGAGCTTTGACAGATGTAGTGGTACCACGGCAGTTTGCAATGGAAAGTGCAATGCTTCTTGTCACTACCAGTTCAGATGCATTCAAAGCAGGTAAGGCATTTTCCCCATCTCCATCTGAGTCATCAGAATCCTCCCTGTCAGCACCATCTGCATGGGATTTTAATCCATTTATTCAGTTCAGGCACATGCCAAGTTGGAAGTAGCATCTTCAGAATTCCTGCATGCTGTCATTGCTCTGAACACTCTTTGCATCAGGAGAAATGCAGTTGCATTAAGGTCATTCCTGAATTTAGCTTTTCTCCTGTCATCTACACTGGGAAATCTCTTCACATCACTGAGCACACTTTTTTCTGACATACCCAGCAACTTGAGCATACGAACTATATTTGCCTGCGTCATTGCCCATGTCGTCGGTGCTTGCTGATAATTGCCTACTGTTCCCGCTCTTGGTGCATGATATCGATCCAGCGTCTGATGATACAGTAACGAGCTGTTCAACCTCACTAATAATTGGCTCCACAAACTCATAATCCGGGATTTCGACTTCCAAGCTTAAGAACTCTAAACTAGGCCGGGCGTTTCGAATCACGTTGACCCTGATAGGTTCAATGTCATGCATGCAGGATGTTCCTGGGACGACCCTTAGGCTTCGCACATTTGCAACATGAACTGAATATCCCGGAATCGCACCTCCTTCTTATGTTTGCAGCGTTGCAAACTTTGAGTGTCGGCCAATCTAAGCATGCATATGCATACCCTCAATACGCGCGGGGGGGGTGGGGTGGGGGGAGGATGTGCAAACATGTATATGTGTGCTAACAAGAACGGCTTCTAAGTGATATCTAACTCATACAAAGTGCAAGCATGTAGCTTTTCAGCTAGAGGCATGTTCAAATCAGTCATCACTACGTCCGTCATTCATACAATGAGATGTCTGTACCTACACGCGTATTTTCGGGCTGTCAGGTCGATTGACAGTGTAGAAAACCGATTTCCTTGACACACTATTGCACATAGAATGATATGTATGAGATGAAAAGCTTATAAACAACCTATCAAGGCTATAAGATTCGCCATAAAAAAGTGTACATTTGACCGCGAAACCGCGAAAATCGTAGGAGTCCATTGGGTCTTCTAGCATCTGTAGAGCGTTTGACTCACGATTCTTGACTCACGATTCTTGTAAAGCCCCTACCTGTGATTAAGGTACGACAAGAAATCGATTATTGGGTTTAAAAAACACCAGCGACAACTTTTTGTATAGTGCAGTTCACACTTTGTTGTATCATTCTTTCATGGACCGCGTGTTAAATATATTTGGAGGGATGGAAAGTAAAGGCAGGTAGGCAGGGGTGGAAGGAATTTGGTGCTAACTTAGTAAAAGGACATAATTGTAATGCTTAACAAACTAAGCAAAATTAATTAGTTTTGCAAAACTTGAACCTATAGAGGTAAATGGGCATGCACTATGAGGTGATCGATGAGAAACTTAATCACATCTTTATCTTCAGTTCCAAAGCGTGTAAAATTGGGTCTTGAAGCAATAAGAACTACTCGTAATACAGTGGAGGTTCAGGTATTGTCAGGATAAATGACATCACAGAGTTGCTTATTAATACTGCTCTAATATTAGGTGTTTGGTCATGTGCATGGACCCCTTGACACCCTACGCGTGTAAGGGTCTCCCGCACCCCTCCCCATAGCCTCCGGGAGATCCATTGCCTTATGACGCCACTGCAATGTCCGCTTCTGCTACATGATTAGGCCACATTGCTTCAAGAACCAATTGCACGGGGTTTGGAGTGATGTATTTAAGTGAAGTAATCTGCTCCCCTGAATACGCATTATGTTAGTTATGTATTGCACGTATTTTACTAATATGTAATATGGTGTAGTAGAGTGTAGATTGCAGATAATATGAGAAACATTGCTGGATGGTCATGGCGAAGAATTGAGATCGATATATTGTGCTGGTATCCGCATTATAGGTCTACTAGGAAGAGTATAACAGAAATGGTTGAGCGTGCCTCGTGCTCGTGTATGACATCTGCAACACCGTCGAGTCAATGCTTGAGGGATTCTTAACTGACATTGAGCTCCAGGTATGTAAGTTACAAATTTATTGGGAATCAAGCATTGAACTTTTTTTACATTGGGTTCATTCATTTTGTGAGTTAACAAATTAGTGTATATCTCTACTCTACAGCAAAATGAAGGTCTCCTCAAGATACGTATGGGTGGAACAGAACAATTTGGGCGTGTATACAAACTGGGAGCTACCAATGGACGAAACTGGCTGCAAGTTTGGATGTATAAAATGGAAATACCGTACCGTCGCACTGATTTCTGCTTACAACAGAAAGGAGATCTATACGCGTAGAATTATGTAACAAGTCACTGAGTTGTGATGGTACCGATAATACACTGTACTACTAAATTCACCATAGTCAAACACTGATTCGTGCACAAA
Source organism: Ephydatia muelleri (assembly GCA_013339895.1). NCBI lineage: Eukaryota > Metazoa > Porifera > Demospongiae > Spongillida > Spongillidae > Ephydatia > Ephydatia muelleri. The sequence continues at coordinate 3,880,938 of JABACO010000012.1, read as the reverse complement.
TGCCGTTAAGTAATTTTGCTTGCACGTAAACGCTTCTTTAATGCCAATGTATTCCCTCTTCGAAGAAAGAATACATGTGCACAGACCACGAGACATGAATAATCGCCTAGCCACATCATAACTTGGTACAAATACCATTCCCAACATCAAAATATATTTTCTCCCTTTTGTATCACATTGCAAAGAGTATAGTACAAGAAGTCGATGACACATCAGCATCAGTGCTTGCAAATTTCACGCGAGGACGTTCTGTAAAAATAATATTTGAGAACGGCTTCGTTCATCTTCATGCACAAACAGAAGTGAATCATGTTGTGCATGTATTGCTGCAGACCTGGCTACGTCATTCAAACCGCACATACATGATATAGGCTATTCCGAATGAGACCATGATATAGCAATTTGATTGATCTTCCCGCTTAGGTGATTTGGATTGTATTTTAACTACTAAGTAATAATAGTGTTTGCCTATTAACCGTCATCAATTGTAAAAACAATTACGTCAGTTGTGCCTTCATAAAGTATAAATATCCTCGTGGTGTCACGATTACAATCAAAGAACAATGTGGTCGCTTTCTTCGAGAATCCAAGTGGCAACAACGTGTTTCATATTCATCCTTACCAGCTACACTGAAGGAAGTACCACTGATCCAGTGCCTTCGCCTCTTTTAACTGACTTAAACCTTTTAGACGTATTGTATCGAAGGATGAGTGTAAGTTACCAATAGGGCAGCTAACGGCATGTACATGTGTGTTGTACATGACGCGCGTGAGTACACAAAATGTTCATCAATTGTTTATCTTTTTAGATCAATGATACATCTTTATTCAAAGCACATTGTGCTCTATTACGGGAAACACGGCGCAACGGTTGTGGAGAAATGAACGGCACGCTTGAAAATATTAGGAACGTCACATGTAAATTCTCGCAACCAATTCAGGTACGTGACTGCGAAATATACAATAATTGGTAATAATTTTTGCTTTTCCTTAGAACATCCAAGAGCCTTATGCGGATTCCTGTAACAAAGTGATTGACGTACTATGTGTACTTGCAGATATCAATGCAACAATCAAGTCAGCAAAACGAAGTATACTGGATACGAATTACGCAAGAGACGCGCATTATTTCAGTGAAACTAAAAATTGGCTTAGTACTATTTTTGTTACCATTTCATAATACAATTACCATTGATTACAATGTACATGTGACAGAAAGTAACATATTTTTCGTCCGTTTTTACTGCAAGATGGCTCGTTGAATGTACATCCCCATTATCAAATCAAGTTACTGTAGGTAGAACGTAGAATGATGCAACTTTTCTCTTGACCGAAAGGGTCTCATCCGCTGCCAATCCTTTTTTTTGTGGCTACGTACCTGTACATGTAAATGGATCACTCAACACACGGGACCTTTTTAATTTGATATTCACATTTCTATGAAACCATATTGCAGCTAAACATGCGTAACAATTGCATGTAACGTCAGTAGCGGATCCAGGGGGGAGCTAGGGGGGGGGGGGGGGGGGGGGGGGGCTATAGCCCCCCCCCCCCCCCTCCCCCCTCAAATTAATAATTTACTTTGCATGGGTGTTTTAGGTGATAATACTATTAATACAGCTGTTCACCAAGTTGTTAATTACGTGCACGTGCGTGTGTTTCATCGATGGCAGAGAGCATGGCAGGACCATCTAAAAAGGCTAAATTCTAAATATACAGACAGTCCGAGTCTCTTTACGACCACTTTTCGCTATAAACAGGTCGCAATCGGCGTCTTGCAGTTTTTGCGTAGTTTTGGAGGGTTTTCCAACGCAAAAAGCGCTGGCTTCTAGGGCAGAGCCCCAGACCCCGATGGGGGAGCTTCCAGCGCTCCCCCATACCCCCTAGCTGGGCGGGAGGGGTGCCCCTCTCCCGCACCCTCCCCGGGACGGCTCCGCCTACAGTCAGCCCCTCCCCTTTCCCGTCCCCCCAACCGTCCAGGCTGGATATCCGCTAGTGAACGTAAATACATTGTGGCACTCACAATTGACCAAATAGTTTTACGTGTGTATAGTTAAGGCCTTCTGAGTAATTTAATGTCGCATAGTAGAGCCCTACGTTCTGGCTTACTTGCTTTGATAACGGAACTGTTCTTGATCTTCTGTCGTAAACGCAACTTTAATTTAATGCCACTGTATCCCTCTTCGAAGAAATGCCGGTATGCATTGCTCTGTGGTTTCCATTGTTGCTATGAGCTGAGTAGATGATTGCATCACTCCAAAGCCTGTGCAATTGGTTCCTGAAGCAATGTGGCCTAATCATGTAGCAGAAGCGGACTTTGTAGTGGCTTCATAAGGCAATGGATCTCCCGACGGCTATGGGAAGGAGTACGGGAGACCTTACATGCGTAAGGTATCAAGTGTCATATATTAATACATGGAAAGTGCGCCTAAGAAGTTACACATATGGGAAAGTTTCCGAGAAAAGGGACCTAGCGTGTATTATAAAAAAGCATAATAAAAATGCCTTACGTTTGAAATGCTATAACTTCCGAAGGGTTAACGCTATCGTCTTCCTATTTTCAGCACTTCATACTACACCATTTCTCTATGGTAAAATACATTGTGGGATCTTGAACATGCTCCATGCCAGTATCGCGATGTCCGATACCCCAAGGGGTTCAAACCCGCCATACCTTTCTGTAGGAGTAATCAAATCGCTTCAAATTCGGTTTGTAGGTGGAGAGGTCCTATATCTATCTATTTGTTCTGTTCGTTATTTTTTATGCAATCCGTTACGGAGATACAGTTGAACAAACTACGTGCACATTTTCGCGCTCGTTTCGCGCCAATGATTTGGGCAAATTGCGCTCCGCTCAATGTATGGGGAGGCGGGGATTATTACATTGGCGCGAATCAAGCGGGAAAACGTGCACGTAGTTTATTCAACTGTATCTCCGTAACAGATGGCATAAAAATTAACGAACAGAACAAATCGATAGGTATAGGACCTCTCTACCTACATACCGAATTTGAAGCGATTTCATTACTCCTACAGAAAGTTATGGCGGGTTTGAACCCGGTGGGGTATCGAACGTTGCAATACTGGCAAGGAGCAAGTGCAAGATCCCAAAAAGTATTCTACCATAGAGAAATGGTGTAATATGAAGTGCTGAAAATAGGAAGACGATAGCGTTAACCCTTCGGAAGTTATAGTATTTCAAACGTAAGGCATTTTTATCATGCTTTTTTATAATACACGCTAGGTCCCTTTTCTCGGAAACTTTCCCATATGTTACATATGGAGAAATGAGCGGTCAACTGGAGCCCTTCATTAATTCGCGGTTTGCGTAAATACGACATATTTCCATAATCGTTCCTCCATACACAGTACGGGGAAAGCGTACCAAATATTATTTACAACTTAGCTCCTGACAGATTGTTAGTGCGGCACATTTGGAAAGATTTTTCAACATGTCTTATGATTGTACACAGTTAAATAAATCAGAAATTCAATACGAACATAAATTAAAACGCAAAGTTCCACTTGTAATGCGGTATTGTATTATGAAAATATAACAAACATACTACTAAGCCAGTTTTTAGTTTCGCTGAGATAATGCGCGTTTCTTCCGTAATTCGTATCCAGTATGCTTTGTTTTGCTGAGATGATTGCTGTATTGATATCTGCAAGTACACATAGTACGTCAATCACTTTGTTACAGGAATCCGCATAAGGCTCTTGGATGTTCTAAGGGAAAGCAAGAATTATTACCAATTATTGTATATTTCGCAGTCACGTACCTGAATTGGTTGCGAGAATTTACATGTGACGTTCCTAATGTTTTCAAGCGTGCCGTTCATTTCTCCACAATCGTTGCGCCGTGTTTCCCGTAATAGAGCACAATGTGCTTTGAATAAAGATGTATCATTGATCTAAAAAGATAAACAATTGATGAACATTTTGTGTACTCACGCGCGTCATGTACAACACACATGTACATGCCGTTAGCTGCACTATTGGTAACTTACACTCATCCTTCGATACAATACGTCTAAAAGGTTTAAGTCAGTTAAAAGAGGCGAAGCCACTGGATCAGTGGTACTTCCTTCAGTGTATTTGTTGGTAAGGATGAAAATGAAACATGCTGTTGCCACTTGGATTCTCGAAGAAAGCGACCACATTGTTCTTTGATTGTAATCGTGACACCCCGAGGATGATATTTATACTATTTGAAGGTACAAATGACGTAATTGCTTTTACAATTGATGAGAGAATTAAGTACTAGGTGGGTTTCACGTCCGGTTAATAGGTAAACTTAATTTTGACTTGGTAATTAAAATATGATCCAAATCACCTGATCAATCAAATTGCCCTATCAAGGTCTCATTCGGAATAACCTATATCATTTGTGTGTGTGTGTGTTCAGTGTGTTTGAATGACGTAGCCAGGTCTGCAGCAATACATGCACAACATGATTCTGTTTGTGCATAAAGAACCGTTCTCAAATATTATTTTTACAGAACGTCTCGCGTGAATTTTGCAAGCACTGATGATGATGTGTCATCGACTTCTTGTACTATGCTCTTTGCAATGCGATACAAAAGGAAGAAATAATATTTTTAAATATAAATTGTCATTGCAGTGTTATTCAAGCTAGATATCAAACCAGGAATGAGTCATCAACTACTTTTGAGATAAATATCTGGCATTACTGACCATATACATCCATCCACGCATGCAATGTTGTAAGATGGGGTATGGTATGGAATGGTATTTGCACCTAGTTATAATGTGGTAGGGCAATTATTCATGTCTCATGGTCTGTGCACATGTACTTTCTTTGAAGAGGGAATTCTTTGGCATTAAAGTAATGTTTACGACAGAAGCGCAAGCACATTCCCGTTATCAAATCATGTTAGTCAGAACTTAGAATGATGCAGTTTTTCTCTTGACTGAAATGGTCACATCTGCTGCTAAACCTTTATTGCAGCTACAAATGATTTACTTGTGTATAGTTAAGGTCTTCTGAGTATTCTAATGTCGCATAGTAGAGCCCTACGTTCTGGCTGACTAGTTTTGATAACGGGAATGAACTTGGACTTCTTTCACAACGTAAGTTTAACATGCCACTGTATCCCTTTTCGAAGAAATGCAGGTATACATTCCTTTGTGGTTTCCGTTGTTGCTATGAGCTGAATGGATGATTAACTTAATTACATCAATCCAAAGCCTATGCAGTTGGTTCCTGAAGCAATGTGGCCTAATCATGTAGCAGAAGCGGACATTGCAGTGGCGTCATAAGGCAATGGATCTCCCGGAGGCTATGGGGAGGGGTGCGGGAGATCCTTACACGGTAAGGTGGCAAGGGGTCCACGCACATGCCCGAACTCCTAAGTTTAGAGAAGTTTTAATTGTCAACTCTGTGTTGTCATTTATCCTGACATTAGGCCACTCCAAACTGGACTTTAGTTTCCCGTCCACCCTTCCTCGAAAATATGATGCGGGCGGGCGGTGTATTTGTATTATTGTATTATTGTGAATATGATTAATTTCGGTGCCCAGACCTTACATCCCAGTACTGGAAAGAAGTCGTTCCGAACGCTCCAAAATGTTGTAGCTCAATCGAAATGCATGCCAATAATTTCATTCCTTAATGCCACAATTAAGATTGTATCTAAGATTAGTACAAAAGGTTAGAAAGGCAAACACAAACTACAAAGTTAAGTTTTCTTTCTTTTCTTAAAATGTTCGTTCTCAATTGCGGGCTTAGCACTGCAATCTGCACACTGAGGATAAAACTGTTCTTTATCATAATTCCACCTTGGAACAGCAATGGCACAATAAATGCAAGTATCACTGTATTTGGCAGAATAATACAGCTTTTCAATTGGAAAATGACACTGAAGCTGTCTCATGAAAACAATGTCCTTCAAGGATGATGGAATTTCAGCATCTTTAAGTAAAGCCCCACACGAATAGGACATTGAATCAATAGCTGACTCAAGGTCCTTCTTCTCAGCTGAGTTGAGTTTGCGTTTAGCATACACTAGCACACTCGTCACAAAGCACACTCGTCACAAAGCACACTCGTCACATTGAAGCATCATGCCTGCGTTATGAACATGCTTGCTTGAAAAGGAAGCGTAGCCTTGCTTGAGGCTTTCTTGGCAGAGGGACGGTGTTCTTCTGTTGTAGGTTTCTTGAACACTTCCTGAAATGGCTTATAATGTCCATCTGTTCCAGGAGTTGGATCTGGCAGATGACTTAGCTTTGAAAATTCTGAGGCTGAAAGCCGCAGGGGCTTACACAACTTGCACTCAAGTTTTCCACACTTTAAAATATCAAAAAAATTGTGCCGCTGTTTACAGCAATGTGCCATGCTTATGCTTATGCTGTTTTTAAGATTGAATAAACATACAAAAAACATGGCTGCCGACTTTCCTAGGATGGCACTGCACCCGCGCGATACCTTTCTTCGCTTACAGTTTCATAGAAGGTGCTAACAGTGAGTGTATCATCATGTGTTTCTAGCACTGTCCACGTTAGCAGAGTCTTCTTGCAACAAACGTCAAAAACATTGACGCTTATTAAAACCATCGTCGCCATTACAATAGCCTAGCCAAAATGGTGCAGGATTATTAATAAGCAGACCATTTATTGAAGTTGACATTGATTAATTATTCAAATAATATAAAAGTATGTCTTTAATAATAGCTTGGACTTGGGGACTTCTTCCTAACGTGCTGATAATGCTATCAAGAAAGGACCGTCGGCTGGCAAACCTTTTCTGTACCTATAAGTAAATGAGTCCTCAAAACAGGGAGGAAACAATTGCATAGGCTTTGAAACCTGGGATTGATGCGATTAAGTTTCTCATCAACTCGTCTCATAGCAACAACGGAAACCACATAGGAATGTATACCGGCATTTCTTCAAAGAGGAATACAGTATACACTGGCTTCAAGATATGTTTCCGACAGAAGTGCAAGGACATCCTCGTTAACAAACGAAGTAAGCCCCAACGTGAGGCTCAATCATGCATGCGACAATAACGAAATCTGGGATTGTTGAAAGTGTCGTAACAATAACACACTTAACCTTATTTGGTTGAATGTGAGAGCGTTTTCGTTACAGCAGTACTTTTACATGTGCTTAATTAGCTACTTAAACACATCGACACTCATCTATCAATGTTGAGTATGGACATTCCTCAAAACAGAAAAAAATTAAATTAAAGCAGGATGGAAAACTGGTTAAACCAGGATAGATCCAGACGGAAGCGGAATACATGCAATTCTAATGGAAATTGAGATTGTACGACGATGGAAATCACCTGTCATCAAGAACCGCATTAAACCAGGATGTAATCAGGATGAATGTTATGTTTAATAACCAAAAACGTCAAACGGGACGGGAATCAGTCGGTACAAAAAAATGACATTGTGGAATTACGATTACACACGACTGAGTGGAAACGTTGAGTGCCTTTCTATATACCTCCACCTCTACCACTTCAAACGCATCTCTGCCTGGGTCCAGCGTCGTCTGACGTTAGTGGTGTTTTCGCATTATCATTATTACTTTTAAAAAGGTAAACGTACAGTAAGTAAGTATAAGAATCCAAAACAAGGAATGGAATTAGACACGCCCAATGTGCAGTTTTGCCATGGACCATGCCAGATCGTATCCCCCAATAAAAAATCCTTATGAAGTGACGTAATCGGCTCCCCTAAATACACATTATGCTAGTTATGTATTGCACGTATTTTACTAATATGTACTTTGGTGTAGTAGAGTGTAGATTGCAGATAAGATGAGAAACATTGCTGCCTGGTCATGGCGAAGAATTGAGATCAATCTATTTGTTCTCGTGCTGGTATCCGCATTATAGCGTCTACTAGGAAGAGCATAACAGAAATACACATTCATCGATAATGGCCGACACTCAAAGTTTGCAACGCTGCAAACATAAGAAAGGAGCGTGTAAAAGGTGCGATTCCGGGATATGTAGTTCATGTTGCAAATGTGTGAAGTCTAAGGGTCGTCCCAGGAAGATCCTGCTTGACATTGAATTTATCAGGGTCAATGTGACTCGAAACGCCCGGCCTAGGTTAGAGTTCTTAAGCTTGGAAGACGAAATCAGCTTGTGGAGCCAGTTATTTCTGAGGCCGAACAGTTCGTTGCTGTACCGTCAGACGCTGGATCGATATCACCAAGAGCGGAACAGTAGGTAATACATTATCAGTAAGCACCGACGACATGGGCAATGAAACGTCATCGCAGGCAAATATTGTTCGTATGCTCAAGTTGCTGGGTATATCAGAAAATAGTGTGTTTAGTGATGTGAAGAGATTTCCCAGTGTAGATGACAGGAGAAAAGCTAAATTCAGGACTGACCTTAATGCAACTGCATTTCACCCGATCCAAAGAGTGTTCAGAGCAATGACAGCATGCAGGAATTCTGAAGATGCTACTTCCAGCTTGGCATGTGCCAGAACTGAAGAAATGGATTAAAATCCCAGATGGTGCTGACAGGGAGGATTCTGATGACTCAGATGGAGATGGGGAAAATGCCTTACCTGCTTTGAATGCATCTGAACTGGCAGTGACAAGAAGCATTGCACTTTCCATTGCAAACTGCCGTGGTACCACTACATCTGTCAAAGCTTGGATGTTGATGGCTCAGATGAGTGACCTGACTTCTTATTATGTTGAAAAGATGTTGTCTCATTCTGGGTTAAAGCTTTCACAGGCAACACTTAGACGTGCAGTGTTTCAGGCAAAAGTGGATGCTGAATACTTTCACCGAGTACCTTTTTAGTGAATCATCAACGAATAGCTAAAGAAGAGTTATCCAACTGGCAGTTGACACTGTATACTCATCAAAGCATGTATCTCATCTTGCATGGTTATCCAAAAAGAGGTCCTTTCGGTCAAATAAATGGAAAGACTTGGAACATGTTGATTCAATGAATTCACTTGTGCTAAAAAATGATGTGCAGAAAATGTTCAAAGAGTATGTAGCTGAACACAACACCAGATGACCAGATGTTCCCCACATGAAGGAGTCTCTCTTTTATGAAATCACCAGGAATATAACTGGTGGAGGAAAGAAACAATGTGCTCGATCTTGTGTTGACTACATAAAAGTGAACTTTCATACAGACAATTTTGAACTTGTAGACAAAGAAATTGATGTGGTAGCCCCTGCATCCTCTATTGACCAGACATTGCGATCTCAACTGCTCTTACAACGCTCATGTGTTTACCTTTCTTTCATATACATATGCTCAGCATGTATTCGAGGGGGTTAAATGTCAGTATGAAGGCAATGCCAATTGTACACATTATGAACACGAGACCAGCACTGAAGAGAAAGAGGTGTTCCAGTTATATGAAACTGTTTCAAGGCTAGCAGAGAACCCTAATGCCTTTGATAGTTGTCAATCACAACTAATACAGTGTGTGAAAAATGAAATGGATTTATGTACCAGAATAAGGGGAAACGTTTGTGACACTGGAGCAAAAGACTGTATCATCTCACACACCGCAGTATAAATTGGATCTTGCTCATGATCATGCACCAAGCACAGAGTCATCTGGTGTATGTGGCCAGCTACAATGTGCATCATGCAGATGCCCTTTTCTATTTTGTGACAATCTAAGACAATCTGCACTCACAAGGTTTTCAGGTGCAAGTGATCTGGTCACTCTGTCAGATTCTCTAATTGCAATTCATCAGTGTGAGAGACGCACATTTCGATATATGGCACATGTTGTGCAAGATGTCCAACAAGAATATTTTATGAAGCAGGCAAGGCGCAAGATGAGTTCAAATACAGCCTATGTTGTTTTTGATTTTAAACAGAAGTTTTTGAGCCGAGGATCGATTCAGGGAGGGAGGTGATTCCTATTATGGGAAGAAGGGCATGCAGTGGTTTGGGATGGGTGTATTTCTCTACACTGCAATTGTTAAGGCAGCTTGTGATGAAGATGGTGTGCCCCATGAAGATGTGCTCCATGACGATAAAGGTGTGCCCAATGAAGATGAAGATGTGCTCCATGAAGATGAAGGTGTGTCCAATGAAGATGAAGGTGTGCTCAGTGAAGATGAAAGTTGGCCCAATGAAGATGAAGGTGTGCCCCATGAAGGTGTGAATGAATATGAAGGTGTGCCCAATGAATATGAAGGTGTGCCCAATGAAGATGATAGTGAAGACGGTATGCATTTTGAATATGAAGATGATCCTGTATTCCATGAGAATGACATGGAGGAAAGAAACACACAAACAGATGAAGACATTGATGTGTTATCAGAGGAAGAAAATAATGAAGTGATATGGTGGAAGATGCAAGCATGGATGAAATTGAAAACATTGTTGAAGATAAAGATATAAGTGAAGGTGATGAAACGGAAGCTGATTCTACATGTAATGACACTTTCAGTGGCAGTGACGAAAATGCAAGAATGAATGATAATGAAGACTCACAAGCAAACCAACATCATGATGAAAATGATGAATCCACATTAAGAATGCAATGTTGATGGAACTGGGTCACTACTCTACTTCATTGACATAATTGTACAGGATGATGATAAATCTGATTCATTTTGTTGTATTGTCTTGTCTGGAAGCAGGACTTAATGCACTTCATCTGAGATTCCTAACAATACATAATGTGATACTTCAAAGTGATAATGCCAAAATTTTGCGAGCAAAGATATGAAGCTGTTACTCCATCAGGTTGCCTCAGCTGCATCAATGAACCTGCTAGCGTACTATCATAATGAAGCTGCAACTGGAAAATACATTTGTGATACCCATTTTGCTCACATGCAAGCGAGGGTGGCAGCTTATATCTCAGAAGGAGAGGGAGGAAGGAAAGTGTCTACAGCTAAGCAGTTAGCAGTAGCCCTTAGCAGTAAATGTGGGAAGGATACTACAGTACTCCTTGTTAAGCCAAAGCATGATGCTCCATTTGTATCAACCAAGGTGCCGGCCATTCAAGGTATTTCAAACTTTTATGCTGTTGAGTATGACGAGAAAAATCAAAAAGCAAAGTTTTTTTGTAATTTAGGGCAACTTGTTCCTTCAGTCACAAAACCTTGGCCAGGGCTCCACCTTCTAGTACAAGTGAAAATTCCTTTGGGCATAGTGGCATCAATTTTACTGGGTGCAAAGTGGTTTTGCACAACCTAGGGACCGAAAAAGCCATTTCCAGGGTTCGTAGTCGGTACAAAGCATCGATCAAGAAGCATAAGTAAGCGGCAAATTAATAAAGAGGAGCGAGGACACAAGGAAAACATGGCTCTTAAGGAAATCTGTGCCATTTATCCAAGGTGTGGAACGGTGCCTATATACCACTTTGCCAATAATTACAAGTTGAAGAACCACAGGTGCAATGGTGATTAAGTGCAAAAAGATGCTATTACTTTAGCAATGGTTTATGCTAATAGTTTACTGGCAACACGAGATTTTTCAGTCAGTGGCCAAGCAACTGCAATGATAAGTTCCACAATTGTTCTTGGTAAGCCAACCTACTCTTCATTTGAGGGGGAATTTCTTCCCTGGTTGGGCCCACAGCCGTAAGAATCTGAATCCTCAACTTAGTAATAGAGTGGGAGAGTTTGTTGGCGTGAGGGGGAGGCAAAAATTGTTGATGGGAGGAAAACCAAATCTCGTACAAAAGTATCTGCAGAAGCTGTACAGTACCGTCTAACAGTACAATATGCTGAAGGACTTATAAAGTTCCTGTTGTTGCACAAGTACGTGCAGTATACCAAAACATTGGTCAAAACAAGAATCAGCTACCTAAGAAACGCGGTAGGTCAGAGGTGAGTGATAATAGTGGCAGGAATAAACGCCAGAAGATTGCAAGATCCTTTTCAAACATACACTGGCACAGAGAGGACCTGACCCATTTGAAGGTGCCTTTGCTAAAAATGTACCATTAAAGAGCACAAGCTCAAGACCTCAACAAAGCAGACTTAATAGAAAGCATACATGAGCATCTGAATAGTATTGTATAGAAGTAAACAGCTTCAAACATTTGATTGCATTGCAAAGCTGATTTTTGAAATGCAAACTGTTCATGAAATTGTACCCTTAACTTGTAGTCTTCTTCATATAGGGTGTTTATGTAGATACTGAGGATTAAATGAACCCATGTAAGTACATGGGTTCATTTCTTGCCTGGGTATTCCCATCAGTTTTAATTTCAGCATACACACACACTCTAACACTAAATTAAAACTAGCACTCTCGCAGAAACACATGCACGCACCGCGCATGTGTGGCACACACATACACACACACGCACACACATACACACACGCACACACATACACACCAATACGGTTCGCTAGCACGCGTATACGTACGTACATATAGTACCGCTACGTAAGGCAATTTACAAAATGAAATATTCATCAAGGCGGGGTCATTTTGAGCGGTCTGGGAAGTACAACCACAGCTTCACCTAGGGGGGTTATGAGTTCCAGAGTCATTAATAGCGCGAATGCCACATATTTTTGTTTTAGGTGTGGGAAACTACAATAGAGTAGTATTGGTGGCCTGTGAGAACGCAGAAGAAAAGTGTACACTTTTGAGCAAACCGCTTGACCTGCTCCATTTGGCATCATATTGTGCCTCAACATCGGCATATAAGAACTTCATAAACCCGAATACTTTCGTTCAAAGGGTAGCTCTAACGTATTTAATAAACACATTATGACTAAGCCCATTGGCGACAACTTTTTTTATGTGGCATTTCACAATTTTGGCTTGTTTTTGTATCATTCTTTCATGGACCGCGTGTTAAGTATAGTGGTGTTTTGTCACAATATGAGGGTGATCTAGGGAGAACAGATTTAGTTTACCATCACACTGTTACTGGGGACCATAAAAGAATTAAACAGTCAGGGCGTAGGTTGCCTTTTCATCAGAGGGAGGAAGTGAAAGAGTTGCTGGATGGCATGTTGGAAAGACAGGTGATAGAACCTAGTCAGGGGTCATGGTCATCCCCAGTAGTGTTGGTCAAAAAGTAGGATGGATCCACAAGATTTTGTTTGGACTTCAGACGGTTAAATGCTGTGACCAAGAAGGATGCACAACCCCTACCTCGCATTGACGAAACACTGGATGTCCTATGGTCTGCACGGTGGTTCTCCTGCCTTGACCTTACAAGTGGATACTGGCAGGTTGAGGTGGCACCTGAAGATCGTGAGAAAACGGCATTTGTTACTCCATATGGTCTATTTCAGTTCCGTGTCATGCCTTTTGGTCTAACAAATGCTCCTGCCACTTTTCAGCGTCTAATAGAGCAAGTGCTAGCAGGGCTCCACTGCATGGACCACATGTCTTATCTATCTGGATGATATCTTGATTTACAGTGCAACAGTCCAACAGCATTTCACAAGGTTGCGAGAGATCTTTGACCGTCTGAAACAAGTTGGTTTGAAAATAAAACCCAGTAAATGTTTGTTGTTGCAAAAGAGTATCAAATATTTAGGGCATGTAATACGTGTCAGAGCATGATATTAAGACTGATTCAAACAAAACAAAGTGTATTGCTGATTGGCCTACTCCATCCTGTCCGCAAGATTTGAAACAATTCTTGGGGTTAGCGTCATATTATAGATGATTTGTCCGAGATTTTGCTGCTATAGTTGCTCCTTTAGTAAAGCTTACTGAAAAGGGCCATGTGTGGCATTGGTCATCTGACTGTGACGCTGCATTTTTACAGTTGAAGGAACGCCTGGTAACATCTCCCATATTGGGCTACCCTGTGTTCAACCTTATGGTGGACACTGATGCTAGTGGGGATGGGCTTGGGGCTGTTCTGTCACATTATATATCGGGTGTGGAACGTGTCATTGCTTTTGCAAGCAAGTCCCTGTGTAAAGCCGAAAGGAAGTACTGTGCTACAAGGCGTGAAATGCTTGCTTTAGTATGGGCCATCAAACATTTTCGCCCTTATCTGTATGGCAGGCGTTTTACAGTGCATGCTTCACTGCGGTGCATGGTTGCAGAGTTTCCATGAACCAGAGGGTCAAGTGGCTAGATGCAATGGCTGGAATGCATTTCTGAATATGATTTTGAGGTGGTTCATCGCCCTGGTACTAAGCATACCAACGCTGATGCCTTGTCCCGTATGCCTTGCCCTCATTGTCAGTTATCATTTCCGCAGGTTTGTACGATGCAATCGGATGTCTGGCTGCCATGTTGGACTCTGGATGAACTCGCTGAGGAACAAAGACAGGACTCCAGCATTGGGCAAGTTATTCAATGGATGGAAAATGATTGTATCCCTCGGGTATTTCCGAAGCACCTGTCTTCGCATACCCAAGCATTGTGGGTTCAGTCTTCATATCTGGTTTTGTAGAATGGGGTGTTATATAGGCGGTGGGAAGATGTTCTCTGCAATGGGCTTCATAGAAGGTTGCAGTTAGTTCTCCCTCCTACTCTGGTCTCGGTGCTATTAGAAGCCTTACATAGTTCAATAAGGGGAGGTCATTTTGGAGCTAGCAAGACCCTTGCAAATATGCATGAGCGTTTTTATTGGGTAGGGCAGCGCAAAGATGTAGCTGCTTGGTGTTCTGGTTGTCTATCCTGTGCATCTAGGAAGCTTCCACCTGCAAAACTACGTGCACCCCTGCAGCTTGACCCTGCAGTGCGGCCACTGCAACGTGTGGCGATGGATATTATGGGGCCCTTACCTGAAACCTCGAGAGGCAACAAGTATATTCTTGTTATTGCTGATTACTTTACTAAATGGTCGGAAGCCTACCCAATACCTAACATGGAGGTAATAACTGTATAACAGTAGCTAAATGTTTGGTGAATGAATTTATTTGTCGTTTTGGTGTGCCTGAGCAATTACACTCAGACCAAGGTAGAAACTATGAAAGTAAGGTCATTAAAGACATATGTGACCTTCTTCAAATTTCGCACGTCTCCATATCACCCCCAATGGAATGGGTTAGTTGAACGATTTAACAGAGCACTGTTTAATTTGTTGAGCATTGCAGTTGTTGATGCTGAACATGACTGGGATGTGCAATTGCCATTATTGATGTTTGCTTACCGTACGTCTATGCATGAGACCAATGGGGTAACACCTTTTGAGATAATGTTTGGGACGGAGGTGGTGCTGCCAGAGCATTTGATGTTCAATATACCAGTTAGTATTGAGCAGGTCCCGCAGGAAGGGGTCGAGTATATGTAGACTATCTGAAGAAAAGGTTCCAGCTGGTGCATCAGTACGTCAGACAGAATGCACAGAAAGGCATGCAGCGTCAGAAGACTGGATACGATCAGAAGGAGAATACACGGTGTGTTTTCCGGAAAGGAGATCATGCATGACTCTACACCCCTGCTGTCCCAAAAGGAAAGTCTCCCTAAATTCATCGACCATGGCAAGGACCGTATCAAATATTACGAAAAAAGGGTGAAGTGACTTACGATATCCGACACCTAGCGCATCCGCGAAAAAGATTAATGTGCATTATACAATCAGTTGAAACCCTTTTTGCAGGCATCATCTCATGGAGAACAGGAGTCAAGTGAGGAGGAGGAGGAGAAGGCAACACCAAGTGAAGAACAGGAGTCAAGAGGAGAGGAGGAGATCAACAAAGAGCCAAAGGATTCAATGGCTGATTTACAGGATGAGCAATACATATACGTAGAAACTAGGAGGCCAGAGCCAGCAGTGGAGGAACATGTACCCCCCACCTCCACTTATAGCCCCTGCACCCCTACAGCCCCCACAGCCACCTGCTGATACCTCAACCTGGAGAACAGTTGCGTCGTTCAACTCGGAACAGACATCTTCCAGATTGGTATGGGCACATTGTAGTTCATTCTGTTCATATACCCATACAAACTGTGAGGACACAGTTTCATTGGATGGGGAGCTGTGTAACGATGGCAACAGCTGTACGCATGAGCAACACTACTAGCGACAGCCTGACGACAGAACTATCGAGAACTGTAGTGCCATGTGCATTAAAGAACAATAGTTGGCTGGTATATAAATGAGTGTATTGTATGCATAGGGTGAGAAACTATCATAAAGTTTGTTATCTGTTTGGGACTGTGAGTGTGCTACAATTCTACCCGCCGGCCAACTCATCTGATCCATGCACCCATTTCAAAGTTTATTGATATTTGTCTGCACTGTTCCGTCTACAAATCCTATCGTAATATTATGAGCAGTTCTGAAATTATGGTCAGCAAGTCCAAGGGTTTGCTCATCATGTTATGTTCAGGAAATGCATGAGTTCGTTTGATGTGTTCTTGCTAATGAGACATTTGAGAGGCTACCATCAGATACTCACTCATTTGTTTTTCGATGACTTCTATAATGCTAGCTATAAGCCTTGACAAGATCTCATTCCTCCCTCCTCCCCATCCCAAGATATTTAATATAACCGTAATTACATAGCAGGGCAATAATTATTCAAGTCTCAAAGCCACTCTTCCTTTAATAGCAACATTCGAGAAAACTCTACCTCTATCGATCTGTGATGTAAGGTTCTGTTTAAGTGTAAACAGTGTTTAACGGCATGACAGTTGGTTTTGTGGGCAGCCTTATCTGGGGGCCCTTCTGGGTTGAGGCTCGCGCATTCTAGAACAACCTTTGTTCAGGGAGGCCTTCAAACTGATTGGTTAGATTCTGGGCAGCTACCATATAAGGCCTTCCTTCCTAGTGCCATATTGCACACATTTGGCATTGGGAAGGAGAGTGCTTTATTATGGCTACCCAGCGTAGTTTATCGCAACTGACCTGCGAGGGGGCCTCAGAACAGCCAAACTCTCGACAACGGGGAACAAGGCGACACTGGTGCAAAGGCTCCTTGAGCACGACGATCCCGAGCATCAACAAACGCATGATTCGTCCTCGGGCTCAAGCGACGACCGGGAGTTATGCGATCGAGCGCTCATCGACGGGCCCAGCGGCCGCGGGTGCTCTCGTGGGCCTAGGGGTCGCGGGCGCTCCCAGGGACCTAGCGGTCTTGGACGCTTGACGGGGTCTGGCGGTCGACCGCACTCCGAGGAGTGTGGTGATCGCTCCTCATCTGTGTTGTCCAGTGCTCGCGATCGTCCTAGGGGGCCTCGTGATTCTGAACGCCCCGAAGGACCCAGTGGTCGTGGACGCTCCGGGGGCGTAGCGATCCGTCTCGCTCTGCCTCTCCAGATGTGATCCTCCTCCAGTCACGCAGGCAACGCAGACCCCTCCGACGCCGGGCCTCCGACCCAGCTCCAGTCACCCCCCGCGTGCATACGCAGGGCAGAGCCACGGAGAAACACCCGCCGCTCAGTCGACGCAGGGCAGCCTCGCGTTCCCGCAGTCCAACCAGCAAGGGACCAGGTTCGCCCACACAATCGACGTCCGTCAGCTGGGCAACAGGACTGTGCGGTTTCCCCTCTCCTCCTTCCCGTTCCTGCGCATGGTAAAGCCTCACCTTTTTTTCCCCGCTCCAGGCCCCGGGATGCCGATGACGGCCATCGTCACCGGCGGGGTGTGAAGCGGCGCCGGGCTCACCACACGGACAGCAGCTCTCGAAGCGGGAGTAGCAGCAGCTCGTCCTCGTCGGACTCCTCTAGCAGCTCGAGGGATCGACATAGGCATCACCACAGGCGACGGAGATCGAGTACTTTCTCGGACCCCCCGTTCATCTCCTGTTCAGCTACCCCAGCAAAGTACCTTCTAAAGCGAATCCGGCGAGGTAAATTTGTTACATTTGATAAGTT
The DNA here is from genome assembly GCA_013339895.1 of Ephydatia muelleri. Lineage (NCBI taxonomy): Eukaryota > Metazoa > Porifera > Demospongiae > Spongillida > Spongillidae > Ephydatia > Ephydatia muelleri. The sequence continues at coordinate 3,863,200 of JABACO010000012.1, read as the reverse complement.
GTTATTGCCTGTGCTAGATGAGACACTCGTTGTGGGACAGGCAGCGAAACGCACGCGCTCTGCGAAAAGGCATGTGGTTGACCTCGCTACGTGGTTGGAGGCCTGGAATGTTTTCCTCGCCGTGCGCCTGCAGGTATCTCCTTCATCTGCTCTGCAGCTGGCCAAGTATCAAGCGATCATGTGCCAGTTGTTTTCATCGTACCCAGTAGGGGTTTGCATAAAATATGACTCCCTATTCCGTCAGGCAGTGGCACGGGACAAATCCCACTTCACCCCCTGGGGTCAGGTGAAGGACGATATTCTTTTGTGGTGCGCAATCCGGCACCCCATCCGGGCCCCCAAGCAGCCTAGCGCCAACCCCCTGCAATCCTCCGCCACCAATGGAGCAACCAAGTCTACCCAAGGGCGTGTCACCCACACACAGTCAGGGCAGGAAATCTGCAGGAAATTCAATTTCGCCTCCTGCAATCGTGCCGAGTGTTCCTTTGCCTACAAGTGCTGGTTCACGGGTTGCCTCGGTGACCACCCCGGCAAGTCCTGCCCTAGAGCTCCTGCAGCTCCAGGGTAAGCTTCACCCCTACACCCCTTTACGATGCTCAGTATTTGAGCGGAGTTTGTCCGACCACCCTGACAAGGCCTGGGTTTCCTGGCTGCTACATAGTATCAAGCATGGCATTTCAATAGGTTTTAATGGTGCACGAACCCCACTTAAATCACATAACTTCATATCTGCATACCAGCACCCTGATATTATTAGCTCTGAGCTGTCCAAGGAAATTGCAGCTGGACGTGTCCTTGGTCCCTTCACTGAGAAGCCTTTTGTCAACCTTCAGACTTCAGGCCTGGGGGCTGCACCCAAGAAGAATGGCATGTGGCGTGTCATCCTTCACCTTTCTGCTCCATATGGCGTCAGTGTCAATGACGGGATCTCAAAGGAGGAGTTTTCACTCCATTACTTACTGTTGATGATGCTGTCCGGCTGCTTCTCAAGCATGGCGTTGGTTGTCTCATGGCAAAAGTCGACCTAAAGTCAGCCTTTCGCATGGTTCCAGTCTGGGCTGAGGATTGGGATCTCTTGGGTATGTACTGGCAAGGGAGGTACTTTGTCGACACATGTCTACTGTTTGGCCTGCGATCAGCTCCATACTTATTTAATCAGTTTGCTGAGGCCTTACATTGGATTCTGTCCTCCCAACACAGCGTTGAGGCCATCCACTACTTGGACGATTTTCTTCTGGTTGGCCCAGCAGGTCAACAACAGTGTGCTACCTCTGTTCAATCAACCCTCTCAGCATGTGGCAACTTAGGGATTCCAGTGGCCTTTGACAAGCTGGAGGGTCCTGCCACTCGGCTCACCTTTCTAGGCATCACCTTGGACTCCAGCACCCAGTAATTGTCTCTGCCTCTTGACAAACAAGAGGACATCTTACACAGCATTCAAGGCTGGCGTGGGCGTGATAAGGCCACCAAGTGGGAGTTGCTGTCGTTAATTGGCAAGTTTTCATTCGCAGCAAAAGTTGTTCCTGCTGGTCGCCTATTTTTGCGACGTCTGATTGACCTCTCAACCACGGCCAAGAAGCTCCACCACCACATCAGGATTACAGCGGACGCACGGGAGGACCTTGCCTGGTGGGAGTGCTTCCTTCCTGAGTGGAATGGCGTGGTAATGTTCCTTGACCCCGACTGGACAAGCGCCAACACCCTGAACCTGTTTACTGATGCCTCTGGCACCTCAGGATATGGGGCCTATTTCAATGGGTCCTGGTTTAGGGGCTCCTGGCTCCCTCACCAGCAACTGGGTATGCGGTCTATTCAGTGGCAGGAACTCTTTGCGATAGTGGCAGCAGCTAAGGCTTGGGGTCCTCGTCTAGCAAAGTGCCGCGTTAGGTTCCACTGTGACAACCAAGCCATTGTGTATGCCTGGTCTGGCCAGTCATCAAAGGATGTGGCAATCATGAAGCTGCTGAGGGAACTCTTTTTCACCGCAGCCAACCACAATTTCTCTGTGCAGCTTGTGCATATACCTGGCCAGCATAACCCTGTGGCTGATGCGCTGTCCTGCACCTCTTATCACGGTTTTTCTCCCTTGCCCCACAGGTGGACCTGCATCCCACCCCTTCCCCACCAGAGTTGGCAGACCTCTAGATCACATCCTGAAGCGGCTGGCACGCAAGGCCCTGGCCCCCTCTACCTCATTCACCTACGGAGTGGGTTTTAGACGGTTTCGGTCTTTCTGTAGACAGCAAGGTGCATTACCTATGCCCGCCAGTCAGCATATGGTGGCTTTTTTTGCTGCATACCTTAGCAACTCCCTCAGCTGGAAGACCATCCGGGTGTACCTGTCTTCCATCACCCACCAGCACCATCTTAACGGGTTCCGTAGCCCTGTTACTAACAACCCCACCTTGCAGTTGGTGTTACGAGGCATTGAGCGGCAACAGTCCCGAATCCAGCCAAGATGTCGTAGGCCTATTACGATGCAGGTCCTGGAAAACTGATGGATGGGCTGAGGCATGACCACACTCTGGGCACACATGATCAACTGATGCTACGTTCCGCCATGGCCCTTGCCTTCTTTGGGTTTCTGAGAGTTGGCGAGTTTACCACTTCCACTCTACCCAGTTCCTGGCCAGAAGGGATATTTCATTGTCAAGGGACCAGATGAATGTATTCCTCCATTTTTCCAAAACAGACCAGTTGGGGAAAGGAAATACGATCACCATAGGGCGCACTGGAGGTGTCTGTTGTCCAGTTCAAGCAATGCTGTCATATTTGGACCACTGCAAAGCATCAGGGTCTCGACCACTCTTCCACCTGAAATCAAGAGGCCCCCTCACAGCTACATTTTTCCGCCACACCCTTCATCGCATTCTCAGAAAGTCTGGGTTCAGCCCATCTCACTTCAATACTCACAGCTTCTGGATAGGACTTTCCCTTACATCTGGCTAGCCCAATCTGGACCAGCGTCCAGATCTGGGATACAGGTTTAGCTCGTGGCCTGCATTACGTTGGACCTGTTTAGCCCGGGATCCCCTTGCATATGGCTAGCCCAGTCTGGACAAGCGTCCGGTTCTGGGACACTGGTTCCAGCTTGTGACAAGCGTCACACTGGACCTGTATAGCCTTGGGGTAGGGTGCCCCCCTATTCACCCGTGGGATACTCCTGCCTGGCCCCCTGTTGTGGCAATCAGTCAAAAATAACCACGGCGCTCGCTGGGTTGGGGCTGTAGTTAATTTATATTTGTGCCTCTAAGGCTAAAACCAACTGCAAGAGATAGTTAAATGACACCGAAGTGAGCTCACATAGCTAAATGACATTTACGCCAGTTTTCCTTTATGTTGCCTAAATTAGTCTAGGAATTTGTCTGACATCAAGCTTCACGTTCATTTTCATGCATGTAGTACTGTGCGTGTGTGAAAAAAATGGCATGTGCCCGTTCTTTATTAATGTAACTGTGAAGTTATTTCAGTTATAACCCACTATTACAAAATATGAACACATTATTTCTTTACAAATGTGGCAACTCTAACCTCTCCACTTGTAGCGTAAAGAGGGCTTGCCTTCACACGCTCTTCAGAAGCCTTCGTAGACTCTTCTGCTGCATCTGCTATTATATACTTGCTGGTACAGTCTGTCCACATAAACTGATGAACATGGATTATGAATAATATGCATCAATGATGTCAGCTCCCACCTGAGTGGATGTATCGCTGCTTCACTTCACCAATACCCGCAAATGAACAGAAGTGCATGTATTGGTGAGGTGATATGCAGCACAGGTGAAAGCATGGACGAGTCTGAAATAAGAATCATGTTTGTATTGATCATTACTAAATCCAAATGGTACTCTTACTTCTGATTAGCAAGATAATGACCAGTTAGCACTCTGGAGCTAGCCCAGGTATGTGACTGTTTGCAGTGTGGGCAAAAAAACTGGACCCTAGCTACACGTCTCTTCTAGGGAGTAGTAAAGTAGTGTTATACAGAAAAATAGAATTACAGTGTAGTTACCCAGTCAGACCTTTTTCAAAGATGCTAATGTCCAAGAGAGGCATGATAGACAGCCACACTGCTGGACAAGGCCCGAACAAAGAATTTTGAAGGTCTTTTGTTCAACTACAAAGAGGTCTTGGTCACGGGAGTGTTCGTCTCCCGTATAGATCCCTATATTCATGCAGGAATATGAACAATAAACATAAAGCGATAAAAATTTTGTAGTCGTATTATATATGGATCTAACTAACCTGCAGAGTCCAACATCATCACCAAAGGTTTGGGAGCTGATAACCCCTATTAAGGGAGGAGTTTGCGTACGATAAATATCGATCACATGTTATAATGGCGACCTCATCATCAGAAGACAACCACTCTCGGCACAGGCTTCCCCTACAAGGATCATTTTCTTCTCCTGAAGGAAAAGAAACGTTTCTGAGTAGGTATGAAGCAGCCAGGCTACTCCTTGCATGCACCCGGTTGGACCGCGTATTGACACAAACTGAGAATGTCCCAGCATCAAGAAGAAGACATCCAGTTCTGAGTATGAAATGATGTTGGACTATGCAGGTTAGTTAGTTCCATATATAATACAGCTATAAAAAATTTATCGTTTTGTGTTTATTGTTTATATACCTGCATGAATATAGGGATCTATACAGGAGACGAAAGCCTCAGTGACCAAGACCTATTTGTAGTTGAATGTAAAGCCTTCAAAAATTCTTTGTTCAGGCCATGTCCAGCATTATGACTGCCTCTTGGACATTAGCATCTTTCAAAAAGGTCTGACCGGGTAACTACATGTAATTCTGTTTTTCTGTAGCGATAATTCTTTCAACAACGCTGAGTAAATGATTTAATGTCCCATCCATGGTAGAGCCCTGGGACCTTCAGCAGGTCCTAGGACATCTGGTTGCTGCATGGAATATGCACACTTTGGGAGCTTCAAATAAGTCAATTTACCTTTTACATTACTGCCAAGCCTCCATACTTTATAAGAATAATTGGCTGGCCAGGTTTCTGTGGAAATGCTGTACTGATGAGCAGGACCTTTTTCTGTATAGAAATTTCATTCTCAATGCATGCATTAGTGCATTGGTGGTTAATACATTGTGTTACTGTACATGTACTACCATCCATACCGCACTCAAAGCATTTCAGTTTTCTAATTACGATTATATTAAATATGTTGGGAGGTGAGGGAGGGGTGGAGAGTGAAGGCAGGGAAGGAGAGAGGGAGGAATTGAGGTTGGAGGTAGGGAAGGGGTGGGAGAAATGTGGTGCTAACTTGAAAAGAACATAATTGTAATGATTAACAAATTAAGCATAAAGTCTATCAAAATTAATCAAAAGTTGAGCCTATTCAAATGGGCCTGCACTTCTGCCGTACACTTCACGTTAAGCCATTGTATATTGTTCTTCCTCTACGAAGAAAAGTATATATTCATAGATGGTTTCGTTGTTACTATGAGCCATTCGATGAGAAACTTAATCACATCTATATCTTTACTTCCAAACGTGTAAAATTGGGTCTTGTAGCAATATGAACTACACGTAGTACAAGTGGAGGATAAACGATATCACAGAGTGCTTATTAAAATTTCTCTAAACTTAGAAGTTCGAGAATCTCTGCTATATGATTAGGCCACATTGCTTCAGGTACCAATTGCACAGGCTTTGGAGTGATGTAATTAAGTTAATCATCCACTCAGCTCATAATAACAATGGAAACCACAAAGGAATGTTTACCGGCTTTTCTTCGATGAGGGATACAGTGGCATTAAACATACATTTATGAAAGAAGTCCAAGATGATTCACGTTATCAAAACAAGTAAGCCAGAACGTTGGGCTCTAATGAGACATTAAAATACTCAGAAGACCTTAACTATACACGTATTTGGTCAATTGTGAGTGCCACAATGTATTTACGTTACATGCAATTGTTACGCACGCATGTTTAGCTGCAATACTGTTTCTTAGAAATGAGAATTTCAAATTAAAAAGGTCCCGTGTGTTGAGTGATTCATTTACATGTACAGATCCGTAGCTGCAATAAAGGTTTGGCAGCGGATGTGACCATTTCAGTCAAGAGAAAAATTGCATCATTCTACGTTCTGACTAACATGATTTGATAACGGGAATGTGCTTGCACTTCTGTCGTAAGCATTACTTTAATGCCATTGTACTCCCTTTTCGAAGAAAGTATACATGTGCACATGCAGACCACGAGACATGAATAATTGCCCTGCCACATCATAACTGATACAAATACCATTCCATACCATACCCCACCTTACAACATTGAATGCGTGGATGGATGCATGGTTAGTATAATGTCAGATATGTTTCTCAGAAGTAGTTGACGACTCTATCCTGGTTTGGTATCTCGCTTGAATAACACTGCAATAACAACATCAAAATATATTTTCTTCCTTTTGTATCACATTGCAAAGAGTATAGTACAAGAAGTCGACGACACATCAGCATCAGTGTTTGCAAAATTCACGCGAGACGTTCTGTAAAAATACTATTTGAGAACGGCTTCGTTCTTTTTCATGCACAAACAGAATCATGTTGTGCATGTATTGCTGCAGACCTGGCTACGTCATTCAAATACTCTGGACATGCACACAAATATGGTATTGGCTATTCCGAATGAGACCATGATAGGGAAATCTTCCCGCTTAGGTGATTTGGATCGTATTTGAATTACTAAGTAACAATAATGTTTACCTATTAACCGGACGTGAAACCCCTCTAGTAACTTACATGTATTTCTCTCATCAATTGTATAAACAATTACGTCAGTTGTACCTTCAAATAGTATAAATATCATCCTCGTGGTGTCACGATTACAATCAAAGAACAATGTGGTCGCTTTCTTCGAGAATCCAAGTGGCAACAGCGTGTTTCATTTTCATCCTTACCAACAAATACACTGAAGGAAGTACCACTGATCCAGTGGCTTCGCCTCTTTTAACGGACTTAAACCTTTTAAAAGAATTGTATCGAAGGATGAGTGTAAGTTACCAATAGTGCAGCTAACGGCATGTACATGTGTGTTGCACATGACGCGCGTGAGTACACAAAATGTTCATCAATCAATTATCCTTTTTTAGATCAAGGATACATCTTTATTCAAAGCACATTGTGCTCTATTACGGGAAACACGGCGCAACGGTTGTGGAGAAATGAACGGCACCCTTGAAAATATTAGGAACCACTGGACAAAAAGTTGGGTTTACTACGTCTGAACACGATGCGTAAACTTGTCGCAAACATGAAACATTAAATTTGCACACATATTTACGCATATGTACACATGTAATGTCTTTACGCTAATGTTTGCAATACATTTACCACGTACGTAAAGGTACTTACATATTTACCTACATATTTACAACATATTTGCTACAGGTTTAAATACCGTTTTATATTTACCTACGTCTTTGCAATACGCTTGCTAGCGATAGATTTGCCATTGACTTTACAGGGTAAGTAAATATAGGACCAAATTAAAATCATGTATTACAGGCCCCGGCCAAGTTCACTCTCGCACTTCGCTTGACTCACACTCGTGTCCGACTCGACTTGCACTCGATTCAACTCCACTCGTACTCGATTCGACCCTACTCGCCGCTCGCAATTAATAATTTTTTACTGAACAAAGTTATTGTTAAACTATAGGCCTGGTGTAAAATAGACGTCATAATGTTGTGTATTTATAGAACACCTTTGTATACCTTGTGTAAAGCTATTGCAAATGTTACATTTAACATCATCTTTGCGATGCGCAAACATGAGTAAAATCAGCCTTTACCATATTTACACCGTCATGTAAACATCAGGTTTGCATCGTCGTAAATACAAGTAAATATACGTAAACGTGACCTTTACATCATGTTTACGTAGTGTTTACTACATGCGCAAACACATTTTTTTACGCAGTGAACGTCACGTGTACATTCTCGCAACCAATTCAGGTACGTGACTGTGAAATATACAATAACTGGTGAATAATTCTTGCTTTTCCTTAGAACGTCCAAGAGCCTTAATAATGCGGATTCCTGTAACAAAGTGATTGACGTACTATGTGTACTTGCAGATATCAATGCAGCAATCAACTCAGCAAAACAAAGCATACTGGATACGAATTACGGAAGAGACGCGCATTATGTTAGTGAAACTAAAAACTGGTTTAGTAGTATGTTTGTTACAATATCATAATACAATACCGCATTACAAGCGGAACATTGTTTGCGTTTGAATTTATGTTCGTTTTCAATTTCTGATTTATTTTACTGTGTGCAATCAATAGTGGCCCATATATGACCTAACAATACCAGAGGTTTTTCGTCATTGTATACTGCAAGATGGCTCGTTGAATGTAAATTACACATACATGTACGTAACTACATTTGTGCAGTACATTTTAGCTTACGAAACCAACAACAACAACAACAACAAAAAATACACACAAAAAAAACCCGTCGAATCAATGCTTGATTCTCAATTATTTTGTAAATTACATACCTGGGGCCCAATATCAGTGATGAATCCCTTAAGCATTTACACGACGCAATTTTGGGTGTGGCAGCTGTCATACACGAGCACAAGGCACGCTCAACTATTTCAGTTATGCTCTTCCTAGTAGACGCTATAATGCGGATACCAGCACGAGAACAAATAGATTGATCTCAATTCTTCGCCATGACCAGGCAGCAATGTTTCTCATATTATCTGCAATCTACACTCTACTACACCAAAGTACATATTAGTAAAATACGTGCAATACATAACTAACATAATATGTATTCAGGGGAGCAGATTACGTCACTTCATAAGGATTTTTTATTGGGGGATACGATCTGGCATGATCCATGGCAAAACTACACATTGGGCGTGTCCATTTCCATTCCTTGTTATGGATTCTTATACTTACTTATTGTACGTTTACCTTTTTAAAAGTAATAATGATAATGCGAAAACACCACTAACGTCAGACGACGCTGGACCCAGGCAGAGATGTGTTTGAAATGGTTGAGGTGGAGGTATATAGAAAGGCACTCAACATTTCCATTCAGTCGTGTGTAATCTTAATTCCACAATGACGTTTTTTGTACCGACATATACCCTTCCCGTTTGATGTTTTTTGGTTATTAAACATGACATTCATCCTGATTTCATCCTGGTTTAATGCGGTCCTTATTTTCCATCGTCGTACATTCTCAATTTCCATTAGAATTGCATCCCGCAATGTGTATTACGCTTCCGTCTGTATTCTATCCTGGTTTAACCAGTTTTCCATCCTGCTTTGATTTAACTGTTTTGAGGAATGTCCATACTCAACATTGATAGATAAGTGTCGATGTGTTTAAGTAGCACATGTAAAAGTACTGCTGTAACGAAAACGTTAAGTGTGTTAACGTTAGGAAACTTTAAACAATCCCGGAGTTCATTATTGTCGATGCATGATTGAGCCTCACGCGCGTTGGGGCTTACTTCGTTTGTTAACGAGGATGTCCTTGCACTTCTGTCGGAAACGTATCTTGAAGCCAGTGTATACTGTGTTCCTCTTCGAAGAAATGCCGGTATACATTCCTATGTGATTTCCGTTGTTGCTATGAGACGAGTTGATGAGAAACTTAATTGGATCAATCCCAGGTTTCAAAGCCTATGCAATTAAGTGTTTCCTCCCTATTCTGAGGACTCATTTACTTATAGGTACAGAAAAGGTTTGCAAGCCGACGGCCCTTTCTTGATAGCATTATCAGCACGTTAGGAAGAAGTCCAAGCTAAGGGAGACAAAGCGGTACCATGAAGACGCCCACTCCAAACGGGCTACAATGCGAGCTCGGTACCAAGAAGAAGTTACTCTCCAAGCAGGCTTCTGAGCGAAAGTGGGACCGAGAATGTGTTTGCAGAACTGAAGCGATTGCTGTCAGTACTGTCCATTGAGTCAAGAAGAAAACTTCTCAAATGACAATACGATCGTACCATATTAACTGATCCAAGTTATGCACTTCAAGATGTTTTCTAATTCATAATACGTGTTGTACAAAGATTTTACTTTCTATGAAGCAACACAAATGCTGTACAATGACACCTTATGCATGATATTTGAATTAGTATCTCAAAATTCATTCGTTCCAAACACTTACCGTACTCATACTTATGATACACGTTAGCACTTTATTCATGTTTCGTGTTGCATTGATTATTGGAGCTAGATATAAAACCAGAAATGAGTCGAAAACTATGATAAACATCTAGTATAGCAGATATTATATCTACATGTATAAAATCAGGGAGGGGGAGGGGCAAAGCATTTCAGTTTCAAATTACGATTATATTAAATAAATTTGGAGGGAAGGGACGGACAGAAAGTGAAGGCAGGTATGCAGGGGTGGAAGAAATTTGGTGCTATCTTATAGTAAAAGGACATAATTGTAATGCTTAACAAACTAAGCTTATACTCTATCATAATAGTTTTGCAAAATTTGAACCTATTGAGGTTAATGGGCATGCACTTCTGCCGTATACTTCACGTTTATGAAAGAAGTCCAAGATCATTCCTGTTATCAAAACTAGTCAGCCACAACGTAGGGTCTACTACGCGACATTATGTAAAATAGTATTTGAGAACGGCTTCGTTCTTCTTCATGCACAAACAGAATCATGTTGTGCATGTATTGCTGCAGACCTGGCTACGTCATTCAAACACACTGAACACACACACAAATATGGTATAGGCTATTCCGAATGAGACCATGATAGGGAAATTTGATTGATCAGGTGATTTGGATCATATTTTAATTATACCAAGTCAAAATTAAGTTTACCTAAGTATTAACCGGACGTGAAACCCACCCAGTAACTTCTCTCATCAATTGTATAAACAATTACGTCAGTTGTACCTTCAAATAGTATAAATATCATCCTCGTGGTGTCAAGATTACAATCAAAGAACAATGTGTTCGCTTTCTTCGAGAATCCAAGTGGCAACAGCGTGTTTCATTTTCATCCTTACCAACAAATACACTGAAGGAAGTACCACTGATCCAGTGGCTTCGCCTCTTTTAACGGACTTAAACCTTTTAAAAGAATTGTATCAAAGCATGAGTGTAAGTTACCAATAGTGCAGCTAACGGCATGTACATGTGTGTTGTACATGACACGCGGAGTACACAAAATGTTCATCAATCACTTATCCTTTTATAGATCAAAGATGAAGCTTTATTCAAAGCGCATTGTGCTCTATTACGGGAAACACGGCGCAACGGTTGTGGAGAAATGAACGACACCCTTGAAGATATTAGGAACGTCACGTGTAAATTTTCGCAACCAATTCAGGTACGTGACTGTGATATATACAATAATTGGTTAATAATTCTTGTTTTTCCTTAGAACGTCAAAGAGCCTTATGCGGATTCCTGTAACAAAGTGATTGACGTACTATGTGTACTTGCAGATATCAATGCAGCAATCATATCAACACAACACAGTATACTGGAAACGAAACTCGGAAGTGGCGCGCATTATCTCAGTGAAACTAAAAACTGGCTTAGTAGTATGTTTGTTACAATATCATAATACAATACCGCATTACAAGCGGGACATTGTTTGCGTTTGAATTAATGTTCTTTTTCAATCTCTGATTTATTTTACTGTATGCAATCAATTGTGGCCCAATTATGACTTAAAAATAACAAAGGTTGGTATGACCAGACTGCAAGTGATACATGCAACATTATTGAATATACATGTGACATTGAAGTAACAGATGTTTCGTCATTGTATGCGTTGAATGTAGATTACGTATACGTAACTACATTTGTGCAGTGCATGGTAGCTTTCCAAACTAACAACAACAACAAAAATAACCCGTCGAATCAATGCTTGATTCTCAATGCTTGATTTATAACTTACATACCTGGTGCTCTATATCAGTGATGAATCCCTCAAGCATTGACTCGACACAATTTTGGGTGTAGCAGCTGTCATACACGAGCACAAGGCACGCTCAACTATTTCAGTCATGCTCTTCCTAGTATACGCTATAATGCGGATGCCAGCACGAGAATAAATATATCGATCTCAATTCTTCGCCATGACCAGGCAGCAATCTTTCTCATCTTATCTGCAATCTACACTCTACTACACCATATTACATAATACGTGCAATACATAACTAACATAATGTGTACTCAGGGGAGCAGATTACGTCACTTAATAAGGATTATTTTGGGGGGGGGGGGATACGATCTGGCATGTTCCATGGCAAAAGATCACATTGGGCGTGTCTACATCCATTCCTTGTTATGGATTCTTATACTTACTTATTGTACGTTTACCTTTTTAAAAGTAATAATGATAATGCGAAAACACCACTAACGTCAGACGACGCTGGACCCAGGCAGAGATGTGTTTGAAGTGGTTGAGGTGGAGGTATATAGAAAGGCACTCAACATTTCCATTCAGTCGTGTGTAATCCTAATTCTACAATGCTTTTTATTTTGTACCGACTTATTCCCGTCCCGTTTGATGTTCGTTGGTTATTAAACATGACATTCATCCTGATTTCATCCTGGTTTAATGCGGTCCTTAATTTCCATCGTCGTACATTCTCAATTTCCATTAGAATTGCATCCCGCAATGTGTATTCCGCTTCCGTCTGGATTCTATCCTGGTTTAACCATTTTTCCATCCTACTTTGATTTAATTTTTTCTGTTTTGACGAATGTTCCATCATCAACATTGATAAATGAGTGTCGGTGTGTTTAAGAAGCAAAATAAGCACTTACATGTATAAAAGTACTGCTGTTATGTAAACACATCGGCATGTTCTCACATTCAACCAAAGATTGGTGAAGTGTGTTATTATTACGACACTTTCAACAACCCCGGAGTTCATTATTGTCGCATGCATGATTGAGCCTCACGCGCGTTGGGGCTTACTTCGTTTGTTAACGAGGATGTCCTTGCACTTCTGTTGGAAACGTATCTTGAAGCCAGTGTATACTGTGTTCCTCTTCGAAGAAATGCCGGTATACATTCCTATGTGGTTTCCGTTGTTGCTATGAGACGAGTTGATGAGAAACTTAAATGGATCAATCCCAGGTTTCAAAGCCTATGCGATTGCTTCCTCCCTATTTGAGGACTCATTTACTTATAGTTACAGAAAAGGTTTGCCAGCCGACGGTCCTTTCTTGATAGCATTATCAGCACGTTAGGAAGAAGTCAACAAGTCCAAGCTAATGGAGACAAAGCGGTACCATGAAGACGCCCACTCCAAACAGGCTACAATGCGAGATCGGTACCAAGAAGAAGTTACTCTCCAAGCAGGCTTCTGAGCGAGAGTGGGACCGAGATTGTGTTTGCAGAACTGAAGCGATTGCTGTCAGTACTGTCCATTGAGTCAAGAAGTAAACTTCTCAATTGACAATACAATCGTACCAAATTAACTGATCCAAGTTATGCACTTCAAGATGTTTTCTAATTCATAATACGTGTTGTATAAAAATTTTACTTTCTATGAAGCAACACAAATGCTGTACAATGACACCTTATGCATGATATTTGAATTAGTATCTCAAAATTCATTCTTTCCAAAAACCTTACCGTACTCAAACTTATGATACACGTTAGCACTTTATTCATGTTTCGTGTTGCATTGATTATTGGAGCTAGGTATAAAACCAGAAATGAGTCGAAAACTATGATAAACATCTAGTAAAGCAGATATTATATCGATCAGGGAGGGGGAGGGACAAAGCATTTCAGTTTCAAATTACGATTATATTAAATAAATTTGGAGGGAAGGGACGGACAGAAAGTGAAGGCAGGTATGCAGGGGTGGAAGAAATTTGGTGCTATCTTATAGTAAAAGGACATAATTGTAATGCTTAACAAACTAAGCTTATACTCTATCATAAGAGTTTTGCAAAATTTGAACCTATTGAGATTAATGGGCATGCACTTCTGCCGTATACTTCACGTTTATGAAAGAAGTCCAAGATCATTCCTGTTATCAAAACTTGTCAGCCAGAACGTAGGGCCTACTACGCGACATTAGAATACTCAAAGACCTTAACTATACACAAGTAAATCGTTTGTATAGCTGCAATAAAGGTTTGGCAGCGGATGTGACCATGTCTGTCAAGAGAAAAATTGCATCATTCTACGTTCTGACTAACATTATTTGATAACGGGAATGTGCTTGCGCTTCTGTCGTAAACATGAATGCCAATAAATTCCCTCTTCGAAGAAAGTTCACATGTGCACAGACCACGAGGCATGAATAATTGCCCTGCCACATCATAACTGATACAAATACCATTCCATACCATACTCCATCTTACAACATTGAGTATAGCATAGGAAGTCGATGACACATCAGCATCAGTGCTTGCAAAATTCACACGAGACGTTCTGTAAAATAATATTTGAGAACGGCTTCGTTCTTCTTCATGCACAAACAGAATCATGTTGTGCATGTATTGCTGCAGACCTGGCTACGTCATTCAAACACTCTGAACATGCACACAAATATGGTATAGGCTATTCCGAATGAGACCATGATAGGGAAATTTGTTTGATCTTCCCGCTTAGGTGATTTGGATCGTATTTGAATTACTAAGTAACAATAATGTTTACCTATTAACCGGACGTGAAACCCACCTAGTAACTTACATGTATTTCTCTCATCAATTGTATAAACAATTACGTCAGTTGTACCTTCAAATAGTATAAATATCATCCTCGTGGTGTCACGATTACAATCAAAGAACAATGTGGTCGCTTTCTTCGAGAATCCAGGTGGCAACAGCGTGTTTCATTTTCATCCTTACCAACAAATACACTGAAGGAAGTACCACTGATCCAGTGGCTTCGCCACTTTTAACGGACTTAAACCTTTTAAAAGAATTGTATCAAAGGAAGAGTGTAAGTTACCAATAGTGTAGCTAATGGCATGTACATGTGTGTTGCACATGATGCGCGTGAGTACACAAAATGTTCATCAATTGCTTATCTTTTTAGACAAAAATACATCTTTATTCAAAGCACATTGTGCTCTATTATACGGGAAACATGGCGCAACGGTTGTGGAGAAATGAATGACACCCTTGAAGATATTAGGAACGTCACGTGTAAATTCTCGCAACCAATTCAGGTACGTGACTGTGATATATACAATAATTGGTTAATAATTCTTTTTTTTCCTTAGAACGTCCAAGAGCCTTATGCGGATTCCTGTAACAAAGTGATTGACGTACTATGTGTACTTGCAGATATCAATGCAGCAATCATATCAACACAACACAGTATACTGGATACGAATTACGGAAGAGACGCGAATTATGTTAGTGAAACCAGAAACTGGCTTAGTAGTATGTTTGTTAAAATATCATAATACAATGCCGCATTACAAGCGGGACATTGTTTGCGTTTGAATTTATATTCGTTTTCAATTTCTGATTTATTTTACTGTATGCAATCAATAGTGGCCCATATATGACTTAATAACAAAGGTTGGTATGACCAGAATGCAAGTGATACATGCAACATTATTGAATATACATGTGACATTGAAGTAACAGATGTTTCGTCATTGTATGCGTTGAATGTAGATTACGTATACGTAACTACATTTGTGCAGTGCATGGTAGCTTTCCAAACTAACAACAACAACAAAAATAACCCATCGAATCAATGCTTGATTCTCAATGCTTGATTTGTAACTTACATACCTGTTCCCTATATCAGTGATGAATCCCTCAAGCATTGACTCGACACAATTTTGGGTGTGGCAGCTGTCATACACGAGCACACGGCACGCTCAACTGTTTTAGTTATGCTCATCCTAGTAGACGCTATAATGCGGATACCAGCACGAGAACAAATATATCGATCTCAATTCTTCGCCATGACCATCCAGCAATGTTTCTCATCTTATCTTCAATCTACACTCTACTACACCATATTACATATTAGTAAAATACGTGCAATACATAACTAACATAATGTGTATTCAGGGGAGCAGATTACGTCACTTAATAAGGATTATTTTTGGGGGGATACGATCTGGCATGTTCCATGGCAAAAGATCACATTGGGCGTGTCTACATCCATTCCTTGTTATGGATTCTTATACTTACTTATTGTGCGTTTACCTTTTTAAAAGTAATAATGATAATGCGAAAACACCACTAACGTCAGACGACGCTGGACCCAGGCAGAGATGTGTTTGAAGTGGTAGAGGTGGAGGTATATAGAAAGGCACTCAACATTTCCATTCAGTCGTGTGTAATCCTAATTCTACAATGCTTTTTATTTTGTACCGACTTATTCCCGTCCCGTTTGATGTTCTTTGGTTATTAAACATGACATTCATCCTGATTTCATCCTGGTTTAATGCGGTCCTTAATCTCCATCGTCGTACATTCTCAATTTCCATTAGAATTGCATCCCGCAATGTGTATTACGCTTCCGTCTGGATTCTATCCTGGTTTAACCATTTTTCCATCCTACTTTGATTTAATTTTTTCTGTTTTGACGAATGTTCCATCATCAACATTGATAAATGAGTGTCGGTGTGTTTAAGAAGCTAAATAAGCACTTACATATATAAAAGTACTGCTGTAATGTAAACACATCGGCATGTTCTCTCATTCTACCAAATATTGGTTAAGTGTGTAATTATTACGACACTTTCAACAACCCCGGAGTTCATTATTGTCGCATGCATGATTGAGCCTCACGCGCGTTGGGGCTTACTTCGTTTGTTAACGAGGATGTCTTTGCACTTCTGTCGGAAACGTATCTTGAAGCCAGTGTATACTGTGTTCCTCTTCGAAGAAATGCCGGTATACATTCCTATGTGGTTTCCGTTGTTGCTATGAGACGAGTTGATGAGAAACTTAAATGGATCAATCCCAGGTTTCAAAGCCTATGAGATTGCTTCCTCCCTATTTGAGGACTCATTTACTTATAGTTACAGAAAAGGTTTGCCAGCCGACGGTCCTTTCTTGATAGCATTATCAGCACGTTAGGAAGAAGTCCCCAAGTCCGAGCTAAGGGAGACAAAGCGGTACCATGAAGACGCCCACTCCAAACGGGCTACAATGCGAGATCGCGGTACCAAGAAGAAGTTACACTCCAAGCAGGCTTCTGAGCGAAAGTGGGACCGAGAATGTGTTTGCAGAACTGAAGCGATTGCTGTCAGTACTGTCCATTGAGTCAAGAAGAAAACTTCTCAAATGACAATACGATCGTACCAAATTAACATATCCAAGTTATGCACTTCAAGATGTCTTCTAATTCATAATACGTGTTGCACAAATATTTTACTTTCTATGAAGCAACACAAATGCTGTACAATGACACCTTATGCCTGATAATTGAATTAGTATCTCAAAATTCATTCGTTCCAAACACTTACCGTACTCATACTTAGGATACACGTTAGCACTTTATTCATGTTTCGTGTTGCATTGATTATTGGAGCTAGATATAAAACCAGAAATGAGTCGAAAACTATGATAAACATCTAGTATAGCAGATATTATATCGATCAGGGAGGGGAGGGACAAAGCATTTCAGTTTCAAATTACGATTATAATAAATAAATTTGGAGGGGAGGGACGGACAGAAAGTGAAGGCAGGTATGCAGGGGTGGAAGAAATTTGGTGCTATCTTATAGTAAAAGGACATAATTGTAATGCTTAACAAACTAAGCTTATACTCTATCATAATAGTTTTGCAAAATTTGAACCTATTGAGGTTAATGGGCATGCACTTCTGCCGTATACTTCACGTTTATGAAAGAAGTCCAAGATCATTCCTGTTATCAAAACTAGTCAGCCAGAACGTAGGGCCTACTACGCGACATTAGAATACTCAAAGACCTTAACTATACACAAGTAAATCGTTTGTATAGCTGCAATAAAGGTTTGGCAGCGGATGTGACCATGTCTGTCAAGAGAAAAATTGCATCATTCTACGTTCTGACTAACATTATTTGATAAAGGGAATGTGCTTGCGCTTCTGTCGTAAACATTAATGCCAATAAATTCCCTCTTCGAAGAAAGTTTACATGTGCACAGACCACGAGGCATGAATTATTGCCCTGCCACATCATAACTGATACAAATACCATTCCATACCATACTCCATCTTACAACATTGAGTATAGTATAGGAAGTCGATGACACATCAGCATCAGTGCTTGCAAAATTCACACGAGACGTTCTGTAAAATAATATTTGAGAACGGCTTCGTTCTTCTTCATGCACAAACAGAATCATGTTGTGCATGTATTGCTGCAGACCTGGCTACGTCATTCAAACACTCTGAACATGCACACAAATATGGTATTGGCTATTCCGAATGAGACCATGATAGGGAAATTTGTTTGATCTTCCCGCTTAGGTGATTTGGATCGTATTTGAATTACTAAGTAACAATAATGTTTACCTATTAACCGGACGTGAAACCCACCTAGTAACTTACATGTATTTCTCTCATCAATTGTATAAACAATTACGTCAGTTGTACCTTCAAATAGTATAAATATAATCCTCGTGGTGTCACGATTACAATCAAAGAACAATGTGTTCTCTTTCTTCGAGAATCCAAGTGGCAACAGCGTGTTTCATTTTCATCCTTACCAACAAATACACTGAAGGAAGTACCACTGATCCAGTGGCTTCGCCTCTTTTAACGGACTTAAACCTTTTAAAAGAATTGTATCAAAGGATGAGTGTAAGTTACCAATAGTGCAGCTAACGGCATGTACATGTGTGTTGTACATGACACGCGGAGTACACAAAATGTTCATCAATCACTTATCCTTTTTTAGACAAAAATACATCTTTATTCAAAGCACATTGTGCTCTATTATACGGGAAACACGGCGCAACGGTTGGGGAGAAATGAACGGCACCCTTGAAAAGATTAGTAACGTCACGTGTAAATTCTCGCAACCAATTGAGGTACGTGACTGTGAAATATACAATAATTGGTAAATATTTCTTGTTTTACCTTAGAACGTTCAAGAGCCTTATGCGGATTCCTGTAACAAAGTGATTGACGTACTATGTGTACTTGCAGATATCAATGCAGCAATCATATCAACACAACAAAGCATACTGGATACGAATTACGGAAGAAACGCGCATTATCTCAGTGAAACTAAAAACTGGCTTAGTAGTATGTTTGTTACAATATCATAATACAATACCGCATTACAAGCGGGACATTGTTTGCGTTTGAATTTATGTTCTTTTTCAATTTCTGATGTATTTTACTGTATGCAATCAATAGTGGCCCATATATGATTTAAGAATAACAAAGGTTGGTACCAGCGCGAAAACAAATATATTGATCTCAATTCTTCGCCATGACCATCCAGCAATATTATCTGCAATCTACACTCTAATACCATATTAGATATTAGTAAAATACGTGCAATACATAACTAACATAATGTATATTCAGGGAGCGATTACGTCACTTAATAAGAATTTGTATTCGGGGATACGATCGTGCATTTTCCACTGTCAAAGTAGACATTGGGCGTGTCTGATTCGTTTCCTTGTTTTGGATTCTTATACTCACTTATTGTACGTTTATCGTTTAAAAATAATAATAGAATAATAAAAATACGAAAACACCACTAACGTCAGACGACACTGGATCCAGGCTGAGATGGGGTGTACGTGTTTGAAGTGGTAGAGGTGGAGGTATATAGAAAGTCACTCAACATTTCCACTCAGTCGTGTGTCATCGTAATGTCACAGTACTTTTTTTTCTTAACCGATGTATTCCCGTGCAGTTTGATATTCATTAGGTATCAAACAAGACATCGGAATTCATCCTGATTACATCCTAGTTTAATGCGGTTCTTAAAGTTAGGTATTTTCCATAGTCGTAATTGAGATCAATTGGCATTACGATCGTCATAAATTAACGGATCCAAGTTAGGCACATGAAGGTGTTTTCTAATTCATAATGTGCGTTGTACAAAGATTTTACTGCTATCTATAAAGTCACACAAATGCAGTACACTAACACCATATGCATGATATTTGAATTAGTATCTTAAAAGTTATAGCTTTCCAAACACTGTAGTTTGAGTGAGTGGTAGGACCTTATTCAAGTGCAATGTGACTGCTCCGTAATCTCACATACGCCAGTGTCACCTTATATACATTTAAACATGTTGGTACAGCTTTTACGGGTGAAAAAATGGTCTATATGCGATCGTACATCGTTTATGTTCTTGTTGCTGCAGCTATTGCACCATTCAATATGATCTTGCATGAACTTAACTACACGTTAGGCACACATTTACACGTTTGGAATACATGGATCACTAATAAAGTCTACTGAGTATTCAATGATAATTTAAATGCATAATGTTCTCATTTGCGTTTATAATGTTGGCATTGTATATTATGAAATTGTAAATAAAATACTACCAAGCCAGTTTTTAGTTTCACTGTGATGATGAGCGTCTCTTCCGTAATTCGTATCCAGTATGCTTTGTTTTGCTGAGTTGATTGCTGCATTGATATCTGCAAGTACACATAGTATGTCAATTACTTTGTTACAGGAATCCGCATAAGGTTCTTGGACGTTCTGTCAAAAAATAAATAAATTAGTTTCTAATCATTATAAATTTCAGTCACTTACCTGAATTGGTTGCGAGAATCTACACGAGACGTTCCTAATATCTTCAAGTGTGCCGTTCATTTCTCCACAATCGTTGCGCCGTGTTTCCCGTAATAGAGCACAATGTGATTTGAATAATGATGTATCTTTAATCTAAAAGGATAAGTGATTGATGAACATTTTGTGTACTCCGCGCGTCATGTACAACAGGCATGTACATGCGTGGAACTTAACTTCATTCTATGATACAATTTGTCTGAAAGGTTTTAGTCAATCAATAGAGGCGTAGGCACAGGGTCAGTGGTACTTCCTTCAGTGTAGTTGTTGGCAAGCACGAAAATGAAACATAGTTGCAGATTGGATGCTCAAAACCAACCTCTTATTTTGATCGTGACACCACGATGATTATGATTATACTATTTGCAGGCTAGTATAGCTGATGTAATTGTTAGTTTCTTTTTTTTTATCAAACTTGTAACTACTAGAGAAATGATTTAGGTGGGTGTCACGTTCGATTAATGTTTAAACTTGTGTATTATTTGGTAATAAAAACATGTACATGCACGATCCAATTCTCAACTTTCGTATTGATCAGTAATTAAAACATGCACATGCATAATCCAAATCACCTAGGCGGGAAGCTCAATATCGATGTGCCCTATCATGGTATCAGTCGTAGTAGCTTATATCATTTGTGCGAGTTTTTGAACAAAGTAGCAAGGTCTGCAGCAATACATTCATTTCCCTGCATGGAGAAGAACGAATAATAAGGTGCAAATAGCAGGATTTCTTTATTGAATTTTATTTTACAGAAGAATTATATGCAAACGCTGAATTTATGTGACATTGACACATTGTACCACACACAAAATTCGTTAGCACTATGTGTCATGTTGCATTGATCAATGAAGCTTGTTATCAAATCAGAAATGAATCGAAAGCTACAATAAACATCTGGTATAGCAGATATTATAGCTATTAGATCAGGGAGGGACACCTAGGGGCAAAATCTTTCAGTTTTCTAATTACGATTATATTAAATATGTTGGAAGGTGAGGGAGGGGTGGAGAGTGAAGGCAGGGAGGGAGAGAGAGATGCATTGATGGATGTCCTTAGGGAGGGAATGGGAGAAATGTGGTGCTAACTTGTTAAAAGGACATAATTGTGATGCTTAACAAACTAAAGTCCTATCAAAATTAAATAATTCTGCAAAATATGAACCTCATGAGGTAAATGGGTATGCACTCACTTCACGTTAAGCCATTGTATATTGTTCTTCCTCTATAAAGAAACGTATACAATCATAGATGGTTTCGTTGTTACTATGAAGTGATCGATGAGAAACTTTATTGCATTTATATCTTCAGTTCCAAAGCGTGTAAAATTGTGTCTATAAGCAATATGAAATCGTCGAAGTAGAGGTTCAGAAAATGTCAAGATTAATGACATAACAGAGTTGCTTATTAATACTGCTCTAAACTTAGGTGTTTGGTCATGTGCATGGACCCCTTGACACCTTACCGTGCAAGGGTCTCCCGCACTCCTCCCCATAGCCTACGGGAGATCCATTGCCTTATGACGCCACTGCAAAGTCCGCTTCTGCTACATGATTAGGCCACATTGCTTCAAGAACCAATTGCACAGGCTTTGGAGTGATGCAATTAAGTTAATCATCCATTCAGCTCATAGCAACAACGGAAACCACAGAGGAATGTATACCGGCTTTTCTTCGAAGAGAGATACTGAAGTTACGTTTACGACAGAAGTACGTGTAAGCACATTCCCGTTATCAACGCAAGTAAGTCAGAACGTAGGGCTCTACTATGTGACATTAAATTGATGGTCTGATATCTAGCTTGAATAAACACTGCAATAACAACTTAAAGATAAATTATCTTCCTTTTGTATCATGCTGCAAAGAGTATAGTATAAGAAGTCGATGACACATCAGCATCAGTGCTTGCAAAATTCACGCGAGACGTTCTGTAAAAATAATACTTGAGAACGGCTTCGTTCTTCTTCATGCACAAACAGAAGTGAATCATGAATCATGATGTGCATGTATTGCTGCAGACCTGGCTACGTCATACGTCATTCAAACACACTGAACACACACACACACAAATGATATAGGTTATTCCGAATGAGACCTTGATAGGGCAATTTGATTGATCAGGTGATTTGGATCATATTTTAATTATACCAAGTTAAAATTAAGTTTACCTATTAACCGGACGTGAAACCCACGCAGTAACTTCTCTCATCAATTGTATAAACAATTACGTCAGTTGGCCATATTAGTAAAATACGTGCAATACATAACTAACATAATGCGTATTCAGGGGAGCAGATTACGTCAATTAATAAGGAATATTGTTGGGGGGATACGTTCCATGGCAAAAGATCACATTGGGCGTGTCTACATCCATTCCTTGTTATGGATTCTTATACTTACCTATTGTACGTTTACCTTTTTAAAAGTAATAATGATAATGCGAAATCACCACCAACGTCAGACGACGCTGGACCCAGGCAGAGATGTGTTTGAAGTGGTTGAGGTGGAGGCATATAGAAAGGCACTCAACATTTCCATTCAGTCGTGTGTAATCCTAATTCTACAATGCTTTTTGTTTTGTACCGACTTATTCCCGTCCCGTTTGATCTGTTGAGGTTATTAAACATGACATTTCATCCTGGTTTAATGCGGTCCTTAATTTCCATCGTCGTACATTCTCAATTTCCATTAGAATTGCATCCCGCAATGTGTATTCCGCTTCCGTCTGGATTCTATCCTCGTTTAACCATTTTTCCATACTACTTTGATTTAATTTTTTCTGTTTTGACGAATGTTCCATCATCAACATTGATAAATGAGTGTCGGTGTGTTTAAGAAGCTAAATAAGCACTTACATGTATAAAAAAACTGCTGTTATGTAAACACATCGGCATGTTCTCTCATTCAACCAAATATTGGTTAAGTGTGTTATTGTTACGACACTTTCAACAACCCCGGAGTTCATTATTGTCGCATGCATGATTGAGCCTCACGCGCGTTGGGGCTTACTTCGTTTGTTAACGAGGATGTCCTTGCACTTCTGTCGGAAACGTATCTTGAAGCCAGTGTATACTGTGTTCCTCTTCGAAGAAATGGCGGTATACTTTCCTATGTGGTTTCCGTTGTTGCTATGAGACGAGTTGATGAGAAACTTAAATGGATCAATCCCAGGTTTCAAAGCCTATGCGATGCTTCCTCCCTATTTGAGGACTCATTTACCTATAGTTACAGAAAAGTTTTGCGAGCCGACGGTCCTTTCTTGATAGCATTATCAGCACGTTAGGAAGAAGTCCCCAAGTCCAAGCTAAGGGAGACAAAGCGGTACCATGAAGACGCCCACTCCAAACGGGCTACAATGCGAGCTCGGTACCAAGAAGAAGTTACTCTCCAAGCAGGCTTCTGAGCGAAAGTGGGACCGAGAATGTGTTTGCAGAACTGAAGCGATTGCTGTCAGTACTGTCCATTGAGTCAAGAAGAAAACTTCTCAAATGACAATACGATCGTACCATATTAACTGATCCAAGTTATGCACTTCAACATGTCTTCTAATTCATAATACGTGTTGTACAAAGATTTTACTATCTATGAAGCAACACAAATGCTGTACAATGACACCTTATGCATGATATTTGAATTAGTATCTCAAAATTCATTCGTTCCAAACACTTACCGTACTCATACTTATGATACACGTTAGCACTTTATTCATGTTTCGTGTTGCATTGATTATTGGAGCTAGATATAAAACCAGAAATGAGTCGAAAACTATGATAAACATCTAGTATAGCAGATACTATATCTACATGTATAAGATCAGGGAGGGGGAGGGGCAAAGCATTTCAGTTTCAAATTACGATTATATTAAATAAATTTGGAGGGGAGGGACGGACAGAAAGTGAAGGCAGGTATGCAGGGGTGGAAGAAATTTGGTACTATCTTATAGTAAAAGGACATAATTGTAATGCTTAACAAACTAAGCTTATACTCTATCATAATAATTTTGCAAAATTTGAACCTATTGAGGTTAATGGGCATGCACTTCTGCCGTATACTTCACGTTTATGAAAGAAGTCCAAGATCATTCCTGTTATCAAAACTAGTCAGCCAGAACGTAGGGCCTACTACGCGACATTAGAATACTCAAAGACCTTAACTATACACAAGTAAATCGTTTGTATAGCTGCAATAAAGGTTTGGCAGCGGATGTGACCATATCTGTCAAGAGAAAAATTGCATCATTCTACGTTCTGACTAACATTATTTGATAACGGGAATGTGCTTGCGCTTCTGTCGTAAACATGAATGCCAATAAATTCCCTCTTCGAAGAAAGTTTACATGTGCACAGACCACGAGACATGAATAATTGCCCTGCCACATCATAACTGATACAAATACCATTCCATACCATACTCCATCTTAAAACATTGAGTATAGTATAGGAAGTCGATGACTCATCAGCATCAGTGCTTGCAAAATTTACACGAGACGTTCTGTAAAATAATATTTGAGAACGGCTTCGTTCTTCTTCATGCACAAACAGAATCATGTTGTGCATGTATTGCTGCAGACCTGGCTACGTCATTCAAACACTCTGAACACACACACACAAATATGGTATAGGCTATTCCGAATGAGACCATGATAGGGAAATTTGTTTGATCTTCCCGCTTAGGTGATTTGGATCCTATTTGAATTACTAAGTAACAATAATGTTTACCTATTAACCGGACGTGAAACCCACCTAGTAACTTACATGTATTTCTCTCATCAATTGTATAAACAATTACGTCATTTGTACCTTCAAATAGTATAAATATCATCCACGTGGTGTCACGATTACAATCAAAGAACAATGTGGTCGTTTTCTTCGTTAATCCAAGTGGCAACAGCGTGTTTCATTTTCATCCTTACCAACAAATACACTGAAGGAAGTACCACTGATCCAGTGGCTTCGCCTCTTTTAACTGATTTAAACCTTTTAAAAGAATTGTATCAAAGGATGAGTTTAAGTTACCAATAGTGCAGCTAACGGCATGTACATGTGTGTTGTACATGACGCGCGTGAGTACACAAAATGTTCATCAATCACTTATCCTTTTTAGACAAAAATACATCTTTATTCAAAGCACATTGTGCTCTATTATACGGGAAACACGGCGCAACGCGTACGGTTGTGGAGAATTGAACGGCACCCTTGAAAAGATTAGGAACGTCACGTGTAAATTCTCGCAACCAATTCAGGTACGTGACTGTGAAATATACAATAATTGGTAAATAATTCTTGTTTTACCTTAGAACGTCCAAGAGCCTTATGCGGATTCCTGTAACAAAGTGATTGACGTACTATGTGTTCTTGCAGATATCAATGCAGCAATCATATCAACACAACAAAGCATACTGGATACGAATTACGGAAGAAACGCGCATTATCTCAGTGAAACTAAAAACTGGCTTAGTAGTATGTTTGTTACAATATCATAATACAATACCGCATTACAAGCGGGACATTGTTTGCGTTTGAATTTATGTTCTTTTTCATTTTCTGATATATTTTACTGTATGCAATCAATAGTGGCCCATATATGACTTAAGGATAACAAAGGTTGGTACCAGCGCGAAAACAAATATATTGATCTCAATTCTTCGCCATGACCATCCAGCAATATTATCTGCAATCTACACTCTAATACCATATTAGATATTAGTAAAATACGTGCAATACATAACTAACATAATGTATATTCAGGGAGCAATTACGTCACTTTATAAGAATTTGTATTCGGGGATACGATCGTGCATTTTCCACTGTCAAAGTAGACATTGGGTGCGTTTCCTTGTTTTGGATTCTTATACTCACTTATTGTACGTTTATCGTTTTAAAAATAATAATAGAATAATAAAAATACGAAAACACCACTAACGTCAGACGACACTGGATCCAGGCTGAGATGAGGTGTACTTGTTTAAAGTGGTAGAGGTGGAGGTATATAGAAAGTCACTCAACATTTCCACTCAGTCGTGTGTCATCGTAATTTCACAGTCCTTTTTTTTTTTTTTTACCGATATATTCCCGTGCAGTTTGATTTTCCTTGGGTATCAAACAAGACATCGGAATTCATCCTGATTACATCCTAGTTTAATGCGGTTCTTAAAGTTAGGTATTTTCCATCGTCGTAATTGAGATCAATTGGCATTACGATCGTCATAAATTAACGGATCCAAGTTAGGCACATGAAGGTGTTTTCTAATTCATAATGTGCGTTGTACAAAGATTTTACTGCTATCTATAAAGTAACACAAATGCAGTACACTAACACGATATGCATGATATTTGAATTAGTATCTCAAAAGTTATAGCTTTCCAAACACTGTAGTTTGAGTGAGTGGTAGGACCTTTTCAAGTGCAATGTGACTGCTCCGTAATCTCACATACGTCAGTGTCACCTAATATACATTTAAACATGTTGGTGCAGCTTTTACGGGTGAAAAAATGGTCCATATGCGATCGTACATCGTTTATGTTCTTGTTGCTGCAGCTATTGCACCTTCAATATTATCTTGCATGAACTTAACTACACGTTAGGCACACATTTACACGTTTGGAATACATGGATCACTAATAAAGTCAACTGAGTATTCAATGATAATTTAAATGCATAATGTTCTCAGTTGCGTTTATAATGTGGCATTGTATATTATGAAATTGTAAAATAAATACTACCAAGCCAGTTTTTAGTTTCACTGTGATGATGAGCGTCTCTTCCGTAATTCGTATCCAGTATGCTTTGTTTTGCTGAGTTGATTGCTGCATTGATATCGGCAAGTACACGTAGTACGTCAATCACTTTGACAGGAATTCGCATAAGGCTCTTGGACGTTCTGTCAAAAAATAAATAAATTAGTTTCTAATCATTATAAATTTCAGTCACTTATCTGAATTGGTTGCGAGAATCTACACGTGACGTTCCTAATATCTTCAAGTGTGCCGTTCATTTCTCCACAATCGTTGCGCCGTGTTTCCCGTAATAGAGCACAATGTGCTTTGAATAAAGATGTATCTTTGATCTAAAAGGATAAGTGATTGATGAACATTTTGTGTACTCCGCGCGTCATGTACAACAGGCATGTACATGCGTGGTAACTTAACTTCATTCTATGATACAATTTGTCTGAAAGGTTTTAGTCAATCAATAGAGGCGTAGGCACAGGGTCAGTGGTACTTCCTTCAGTGTAGTTGTTGGCAAGCATGAAAATGAAACATAGTTGCAGATTGGATGCTCAAATCCAACCTCTTATTTTGATCGTGACACCACGATGATTATGATTATACTATTTGCAGGCTAGTATAGCTGACGTAATTGTTAGTTTCTTTTTTTTAATCGAATTTGTAACTACTAGAGAAATGATTTAGGTGGGTGT
Organism: Ephydatia muelleri; assembly: GCA_013339895.1. Lineage (NCBI taxonomy): Eukaryota > Metazoa > Porifera > Demospongiae > Spongillida > Spongillidae > Ephydatia > Ephydatia muelleri. The sequence goes on along the minus strand of JABACO010000012.1, from coordinate 3,835,056 downwards.
CACGTTCGATTAATGTTTAAACTTGTGTATTATTTGGTAATAAAAACATGTACATGCACGATCCAATTCTCAACTTTCGTATTGATCAGTAATTAAAACATGCATATGCATAATCCAAATCACCTAGGCGGGAAGCTCAATATCGATGTGCCCTATCATGGTATCAGTCGTAGTAGCTTATATCATTTGTGCGAGTTTTTGAACAAAGTAGCAAGGTCTGCAGCAATACATTTATTTCCCTGCATGGAGAAGAACGAATAATAAGGTGCAAATAGCAGGATTTCTTTATTGAATTTTATTTTACAGAAAATATCGCGCGAATTATGCAAACGCTGATTTTATGTGACATTGACACATTGTACCACACACAAAATTCGTTAGCACTATGTGTCATGTTGCATTGATTAATGAAGCTTGTTATCAAACCAGAAATGAATCGAAAGCTACAATAAACATCTGGTATAGCAGATATTATAGCTATTAGATCAGGGAGGGACACCTAGGGGCAAAATCTTTCAGTTTTCTAATTAGGATTATATTAAATATGTTGGAAGGTGAGGGAGGGGTGGAGAGTGAAGGCAGGGAGGGAGAGAGAGATGCATTGATGGATGTCCTTAGGGAGGGAATGGGAGAAATGTGGTGCATGCTAACTTGTTAAAAGGACATAATTGTGATGCTTAACAAACTAAAGTCCTATCAAAATTAAATAATTTTGCCAAATATGAACCTCATGAGGTAAATGGGTATGCACTCACTTCACGTTAAGCCATTGTATATTGTTCTTCCTCTATAAAGAAATGTATACATTCATAGATGGTTTCGTTGTTACTATTAGGTGATCGATGAGAAACTTAATTGCATTTATATCTTCAGTTCCAAAGCGTGTAAAATTGTGTCTATAAGCAATATGAAATCGTAGAAGTAGAGGTTCAGCACATTCCCGTTATCAACGCAAGTAAGTCAGAACGTAGGGCTCTACTATGTGACATTAAATTGATGGTTTGATATCTAGCTTGAATAAACACTGCAATAACAACTTAAAGATAAATTATCTTCCTTTTGTATCATGCTGCAAAGAGTATAGTATAAGAAGTCGATGACACATCAGCATCAGTGCTGCAAAATTCACGCGAGACGTTCTGTAAAAATAATATTTGAGAACGGCTTCGTTCTTCTTCATGCACAAACAGAAGTGAATCATGAATCATGATGTGCATGTATTGCTGCAGACCTGGCTACGTCATACGTCATTCAAACACACTGAACACACACACACACACAAATGATATAGGTTATTCCGAATGAGACCTTGATCGGGCAATATGATTGATCAGGTGATTTGGATCATATTTTAATTATACCAAGTTAAAATTAAGTTTACCTATTAACCGGACGTGAAACCCACGCAGTAACTTCTCTCATCAATTGTATAGACAATTACGTCAGTTGTACCTTCAAATAGTATAAATATCATCCTCGTGGTGTCACGATTACAATCAAAGAACAATGTGGTCGCTTACTTCGAGAATCCAAGTGGCAACAGCGTGCTTCATTTTCATCCTTACCAACAAATACACTGAAGGACGTACCACTGATCCAGTGGCTTCGCCTCTTTTAACGGACTTAAACCTTTTAAAAGAATTGTATCAAAGGATGAAGGTAAGTTACCAATAGTGCAGCTAACGGCATGTACATGTGTGTTGCACATGACGCGCGTGAGTACACAAAATGTTCATCAATCACTTATCCTTTTATAGATCAAAGATGAAGCTTTATTCAAAGCGCATTGTGACCTATTACGGGAAACACGGCGCAACGGTTGTGGAGAAATGAACGACACCCTTGAAGATATTAGGAACGTCACGTGTAATTTCTCGCAACCAATTCAGGTACTAAGTGACTGTGATATATACAATAATTGGCTAATAATTCTTGTTTTTCCTTAGAACGTCCAAGAGCCTTATGCGGATTCCTGTAACAAAATGATTGACGTACTATGTGTACTTGCAGATATCAATGCAGCAATCATATCAACACAACAAAGCATACTGGATACGAATTACGGAAGTGACGCGCATTATCTCAGTGAAACTAAAAACTGGCTTAGTAGTATGTTTGTTACAATATCATAATACAATACCGCATTACAAGCGGGACATTGTTTGCGTTTGAATTTATGCTTTTTTACAATTTCTGATTTATTTTACTGTATGCAATCAATAGTGGCCCATATATGACTTAATAACAAAGGTTGGTATGACCAGAATGCAAGTGATACATGCAACATTATTGAATATACATGTGACATTGAAGTAACAGATGTTTCGTCATTGTATGCGTTGAATGTAGATTACGTATACGTAACTACATTTGTGCAGTGCATGGTTGCTTTCCAAACCAACAACAACAACAAATATAACCCGTCGAATCAATGCTTGATTCTTAATGCTTGATTTATAACTTACATACCTGGTGCTCTATATCAATGATGAATCCCTCAAGCATTGACTCGACACAATTTTGGGTGTGGCAGCTGTCATACACGAGCACAAGGCACGCTCAACTTTTTCTGTTATGCTCTTCCTAGTAGACGCTATAATGCGGATGCCAGCACGAGAACAAATATATCGATCTCAATTCTTCGCCATGACCAGGCAGCAATCTTTCTCATCTTATCTTCAATTTACACTCTACTACACCATATTACATATTAGTAAAATACGTGCAATACATAAATAACATTATGCGTATTCAGGGGAGCAGATTACGTCACTTAATAAGGATTATTTTTGGGGGGATACGATCTGGCATGTTCCATGGCAAAAGATCACATTGGGCGTGTCTACATCCATTCCTTGTTATGGATACTTATACTTACTTATTGTACGTTTACCTTTTTAAAAGTAATAATGATAATGCGAAAACACCACTAACGTCAGACGATGCTGGACCCAGGCAGAGATGTGTTTGAAGTGGTAGAGGTGGAGGTATATAGAAAGGCACTCAACATTTCCATTCAGTCGTGTGTAATCCTAATTCTACAATGCTTTTTATTTTGTACCGACTTATTCCCGTCCCGTTTGATGTTCTTTGGTTATTAAACATGACATTCATCCTGATTTCATCCTGGTTTAATGCGGTCCTTATTTTCCATCGTCGTACATTCTCAATTTCCATTAGAATTGCATCCCGCAATGTGTATTACGCTTCCGTCTGGATTCTATCCTGGTTAAACCATTTTTCCATCCGGCTTTGATTTAATTTTTTCTGTTTTGACGAATGTTCCATCATCAACATTGATAAATGAGTGTCGGTGTGTTTAAGAAGCTAATTAAGCACTTACATGTATAAAAAAACTGCTGTTATGTAAACACATCGGCATGTTCTCACATTCAACCAAGTAATGGTTAAGTGTGTAATTGTTACGACACTTTCAACAATCCCGTCACGCGCATTGAGGCTTACTTCGTTTGTTAACGAGGATGTCCTTGCACTTCTGTCGGAAACGTATCTTGAAGCCAGTGTATACTGTGTTCCTCATCGAAGAAATGCCGGCGGTATACATTCCTATGTGGTTTCCGTTGTTGCTATGAGACGAATTGATGAGAAACTTAAATGGATCAATCCCAGGTTTCAAAGCCTATGCGATTGCTTCCTCCCTGTTTGAGGACTCATTTACTTATAGTTACAGAAAAGTTTTGCCAGCCGACGGTCCTTTCTTGATAGCATTATCAGCACGTTAGGAAGAAGTCCCCAAGTCCACGCTAAGGGAGACAAAGCGGTACCATGAAGACGCCCACTCCAAACGGGCTACAATGCGAGCTCGGTACCAAGAAGAAGTTACTCTCCAAGCAGGCTTCGGAGCGAAAGTGAGACCGAGAATGTGTTTGCAGAACTGAAGCGATTGCTGTCAGTACTGTCCATTGAGTCAAGAAGAAAACTTCTCAAATGACAATACGATCGTACCAAATTAACTGATCAAAGTTATGCACTTCAAGATGTTTTCTAATTCATAATACGTGTTGTACAAAGATTTTACTTTCTATGAAGCAACACAAATGCTGTACAATGACACCTTATGCATGATATTTGAATTAGTATCTCAAAATTCATTCGTTCCAAACACTTACCGTACTCATACTTATGATACACGTTAGCACTTTATTCATGTTTCGTGTTGCATGCATTGATTGGAGCTAGATATAAAACCAGAAATGAGTCGAAAACTATGATAAACATCTAGTATAGCAGATATTATATATACATGTATAAGATCAGGGAGGGGGAGGGGCAAAGCATTTCAGTTTCAAATTACGATTATATTAAATAAATTTGGAGGGGAGGGACGGACAGAAAGTGAAGGCAGGTATGCAGGGGTGGAAGAAATTTGGTGCTATCTTATAGTAAAAGGACATAATTGTAATGCTTAACAAACTAAGCTTATACTCTATCACAATAGTTTTGCAAAATTTGAACCTATTGAGGTTAATGGGCATGCACTTCTGCCGTATACTTCACGTTTATGAAAGAAGTCCAAGATCATTCCTGTTATCAAAACTAGTCAGCCAGAACGTAGGGCTCTACTACGCGACATTAGAATACTCGAAGACCTTAACTATACACAAGTAAATCGTTTGTATAGCTGCAATAAAGGTTTGGCAGCGGATGTGACCATTTCTGTCAAGAGAAAAATTGCATCATTCTACGTTCTGACTAACATTATTTGATAACGGGAATGTGCTTGCGCTTCTGTCGTAAACATGAATGCCAATAAATTCCCTCTTCGAAGAAAGTTTACATGTGCACAGACCACGAGACATGAATGATTGCCCTGCCACATCATAACTGATACAAATACCATTCCATACCATACCCCAACTTACAATGTCATTGAGTATAGTATAGGAAGTCGATGACACATCAGCATCAGTGCTTGCAAAATTCACGCGAGACGTTCTGTAAAATAATATTTGAGAACGGCTTCGTTCTTCTTCATGCACAAACAGAATCATGTTGTGCATGTATTGCTGCAGACCTGGCTACGTCATTCAAACACTCTGAACATGCACACAAGTATGGTATAGGCTATTCCGAATGAGACCATGATAGGGAAATTTGTTTGATCTTCCCGCTTAGGTGATTTGGATCGTATTTGAATTACTAAGTAACAATAATGTTTACCTATTAACCGGACGTGAAACCCACCTAGTAACTTACATGTATTTCTCTCATCAATTGTATAAACAATTACGTCATTTGTACCTTCAAATAGTATAAATATCATCCTCGTGGTGTCACGATTACAATCAAAGAACAATGTGTTCTCTTTCTTCGAGAATCCAAGTGGCAACAGCGTGTTTCATTTTCATCCTTACCAACAAATACACTGAAGGAAGTACCACTGATCCAGTGGCTTCGCCTCTTTTAACTGATTTAAACCTTTTAGAAGAATTGTATCAAAGGATGAGTGTAAGTTACCAATAGTGCAGCTAACGGCATGTACATGTGTGTTGTACATGACACGCGGAGTACACAAAATGTTCATCAATCACTTATCCTTTTAGATCAAAAATACATCTTTATTCAAAGCACATTGTGCTCTATTACGGGAAACACGGCGCAACGGTTGTGGAGAAATGAACGGCACCCTTGAAAAGATTAGGAACGTCACGTGTAAATTCTCGCAACCAATTCAGGTACGTGACTGTGAAATATACAATAATTGGTAAATAATTCTTCTTTTACCTTAGAACGTCCAAGAGCCTTATGCGGATTCCTGTAACAAAGTGATTGACGTACTATGTGTACTTGCAGATATCAATGCAGCAATCATATCAGCAAAACAAAGCATCCTGGATACGAATTACGGAAGAAACGCGCATTATCTCAGTGAAACTAAAAACTGGCTTAGTAGTATGTTTGTTACAATATCATAATGCAATACCGCATTACAAGCGGGACATTGTTTGCGTTTGAATTTATGTTCTTTTTCAATTTCTGATATTTTTTACTGTATGCAATCAATAGTGGCCCATATATGACTTAAGAATAACAAAGGTTGGTACCAGCGCGAAAACAAATATATTGATCTCAATTCTTCGCCATGACCATCCAGCAATATTATCTGCAATCTACACTCTAATACCATATTACATATTAGTAAAATACGTGCAATACATAACTAACATAATGTATATTCAGGGAGCGATTACGTCACTTAATAAGAATTTGTATTCGGGGATATGATCGTGCATTTTCCACTGTCAAAGTAGACATTGGGCGTGTCTTATTCGTTTCCTTGTTTTGGATTCTTATACTCACTTATTGTACGTTTATCGTTTTAAAAATAATAATGGAATAATAAAAATACGAAAACACCACTAACGTCAGACGACACTGGATCCATGCTGAGATGGGGTGTACGTGTTTGAAGTGGTAGAGGTGGAGGTATATAGAAAGTCACTCAACATTTCCACTCAGTCGTGTGTCATCGTAATTTCACAGTACTTTTTCTTTTTTTTACCGATATATTCCCGTGCAGTTTGATATTCCTTGGATATCAAACAAGACATCGGAATTCATCCTGATTGCATCCTAGTTTAATGCGGTTCTTAAAGTTAGGTATTTTCCATCGTCGTAATTGAGATCAATTGGCATTACGATCGTCATAAATTAACGGATCCAAGTTAGGCACATGAAGGTTTTTTCTAATTCATAATGTGTGTTGTACAAAGATTTTACTTCTATCTATAAAGTAACACAAATGCAGTACACTAACACCATATGCATGATATTTGAATTAGTATCTCAAAAGTTATAGCTTTCCAAACACTGTAGTTTGAGTGAGTGGTAGGACCTTTTTCAAGTGCAATGTGACTGCTCCGTAATCTCATATACGTCAGTGTCACCTAATATACATTTAAACATGTTGGTGCAGCTTTTACGGGTGAAAAAATGGTCTATATGCGATCGTACATCGTTTATGTTCTTGTTGCTGCAGCTATTGCACCATTCAATATTATCTTGCATGAACTTAACTACACGTTAGGCACACATTTACATGTTTGGAATACATGGATCACTAATAAAGTCAACTGAGTATTCAATGATAATTTAAATGCATAATGTTCTCCGTTGTGTTTATAATGTGGCATTGTATATTATGAAACTGTAAAAAAAATACTACCAAGCCAGTTTTTAGTTTCACTGTGATGATGAGCGTCTCTTCCGTAATTCGTATCCAGTAGGCTTTGTTTTGCTGAGTTGATTGCTGCATTGATATCTGCAAGTACACATAGTACGTCAATTACTTTGTTACAGGAATCCGCATAAGGCTCTTGGACGTTCTGTCAAAAAATAAATAAATTAGTTTCTAATCATTATAAATTTCAGTCACTTACCTGAATTGGTTGCGAGAATCTACACGTGACGTTCCTAATATCTTCAAGTGTGCCGTTCATTTCTCCACAATCGTTGCGCCGTGTTTCCCGTAATAGAGCACAATGTGCTTTGACTAAAGATGTATCTTTGATCTCAAAGGATAAGTGATTGATGAACATTTTGTGTACTCCGCGCGTCATGTACAACAGGCATGTACATGCGTGGTAACTTAACTTCATTCTATGATACAATTTGTCTGAAAGGTTTTAGTCAATTAATAGAGGCGTAGGCACAGGGTCAGTGGTACTTCCTTCAGTGTAGTTGTTGGCAAGCATGAAAATGAAACATAGTTGCAGATTGGATGCTCAAAACCAACCTCTTATTTTGATCGTGACACCACGATGATTATGATTATACTATTTGCAGGCTAGTATAGCTGACGTAATTGTTAGTTTCTTTTTTTTTATCAAACTTGTAACTACTAGAGAAATGATTTAGGTGGGTGTCACGTTCGATTAATGTTTAAACTTGTGTATTATTTGGTAATAAAAACATGTACATGCACGATCCAATTCTCAACTTTCGTATTGATCAGTAATTAAAACATGCACATGCATAATCCAAATCACCTAGGCGGGAAGCTCAATATCGATGTGCCCTATCATGGTATCAGTCGTAGTAGCTTATATCATTTGTGCGAGTTTTTGAACAAAGTAGCAAGGTCTGCAGCAATACATTCATTTCCCTGCATGGAGAAGAACGAATAATAAGGTGCAAATAGCAGGATTTCTTTATTGAATTTTATTTTACAGAAGAATTATATGCAAACGCTGAATTTATGTGACATTGACACATTATACCACACACAAAATTCGTTAGCACTATGTGTCATGTTGCATTGATTAATGAAGCTTGTTATCAAACCAGAAATGAATCGAAAGCTACGATAAACATCTGGTATAGCAGATATTATAGCTATTAGATCAGGGAGGGACACCTAGGGGCAAAACCTTTCAGTTTTCTAATTATGATTATATTAAATATGTTGGAAGGTGAGGGAGGGGTGGAGAGTGAAGGCAGGGAGGGAGAGAGAGATGCATTGATGGATGTCCTTAGGGAGGGAATGGGAGAAATGTGGTGCTAACTTGTTAAAAGGACATAATTGCGATGCTTAACAAACTAAAGTCCTATCAAAATTAAATAATTTTGCAAAATTCGAACCTCATGAGGTAAATGGGTATGCACTCACTTCACGTTAAGCCATTGTATATTGTTCTTCTTCTATAAAGAAACGTATACATTCATAGATGGTTTCGTTGTTACTATGAGGTGATCGATGAGAAACTTAATCGCATTTATATCTTCAGCTCCAAAGCGTGTAAAATTGTGTCTATAAGCAATATTAAATCGTAGAAGTAGAGGTTCAGAAAATGTCAAGATAAATGACATCACAGAGTTGCTTATTAATACTGCTCTAAACTTAGGTGTTTAGTCATGTGCTTGTACTCCTTGTCACCTTACGCGTGCAAGGGTCTCCCGCACCCCTCCCCATAGCCTCCGGGAGATCCATTGCCTTATGACGCCACTGCAATGTCCGCTTCTGCTACATGATTAGGCCGCATTGCTTCAAGAACCAATTGCACAGGCTTTGGAGTGATGCAATTAAGTTAATCATCCATTCAGCTCATAGCAACAACGGAAACCACAGAGGAATGTATACCGGCTTTTCTTCGAAGAGAGATACTGAAGTTACGTTTACGACAGAAGTGCAAGCACATTCCCGTTATCAACGCAAGTAAGTCAGAACGTAGGGCTCAACTATGCGACATTAAATTACTCAGAAGACCTTAGCTATACAAACATAAAAATTATTTAGTCAGTTGTGAGTGACACAATGTCTTTACGTTACATGCAATTCTTAAGCATATTTAGCTGCAATATGGTTTCTTAGAAATGAGAATTTCAAATTAAAAAGGTCCCGTGTGTTGTATGATTCGTTTACTTGTACAGGTCCGTAGCTGCAAAATAGGTTTGGTAGCGGATGTGACCCTTTTGGTCAAAAGAAAAATTTGCATCATTCTACGTTGACTAATTTCATTTGATAATGAGAATGTGCATGCACTTGAGTCGTCAACATTATTTTAATGCCATTGTATTCCCTCTTCGAAAAAAAGTATACATGTGCACAGACCACGAGACATGAATAATTGCCCTACCACATCATAACTAGGTACAAATACCATTCCATACCATACCCCATCTTACAACATTGAATGTGTGGATGGATGTATGGTCAGCAATGCCAGATATTTATCTAGTTAACGACTCATTCCTGGTTTGATATCTAGCTTGAATAAACACTGCAATAACAACTTAAAGATAAATTATCTTCCTTTTGTATCATACTGCAAAGAGTATAGTATAAGAAGTCGATGACACATCAGCATCAGTGCTTGCAAAATTCACGCGAGACCCTCTGTAAAAATAATATTCGAGAACGGCGTCGTTCTTCTTCATGCACAAACAGAATCATGTTGTGCATGTATTGCTGCAGACCTGGCTACGTCATTCAAACACACTGAACACACACACACACACAAATGATATAGGTTATTCTGAATGAGACCTTGATAGGGCAATTTGATTGATCAGGTGATTTGGATCATATTTTAATTATACCAAGTCAAAATTAAGTTTACCTCTTAACCGGACGTGAAACCCACCCAGTAACTACATGTATTTCTTTCATCAATTGTATAAACAATTACGTCAGTTGTACCTTCAAATAGTATAAATATCATCCTCGGGGTGTCACGATTACAATCAAAGAACAATGTGGTCGCTTTCTTCGAGAATGCAAGTGGCAACAGCGTGTTTCATTTTCATCCTTACCAACAAATACACTGAAGGAAGAACCACTGATCCAGTGGCTTCGCCTCTTTTAACGGACTTAAACCTTTTAAAAGAATTGTATAAAAGTTAAGGATGAAGGTAAGTTACCAATAGTGAAGCTAACGGCATGTACATGTGTGTTGCACATGACGCGCGTGAGTACACAAAATGTTCATCAATCACTTATCCTTTTTTAGATCAAAGATGAAGCTTTCTTTAAAGCGCATTGTGCTCTATTACGGGAAACACGGCGCAACGGTTGTGGAGAAATGAACGGCACCCTTGAAGATATTAGGAACGTCACGTGTAAATTCTCGCAACCAATTCAGGTACGTGACTGTGATATATACAATAATTGGTGAATAATTCTTGTTTTTCCTTAGAACGTCCAAGAGCCTTATGCGGATTCCTGTAACAAAGTGATTGACGTACTATGTGTACTTGCAGATATCAATGCAGCAATCATATCAACACAACACAGTATACTGGATACGAATTACGGAAGAGACGCGCATTATGTTAGTGAAACCAGAAACTGGCTTAGTAGTATGTTTGTTAAAATATCATAATACAATGCCGCATTACAAGCGGAACATTGTTTGCGTTTGATTTTATGTTCTTTTTCAATTTCTGATTTATTTTACTGTATGCAATCAATAGTGGCCCATATATGACTTAAGAATAACAAAGGTTGGTATGACCAGAATGCAAGCGATACATGCAACATTATTGAATATACAGATGTTTCGTCATTGTATACGTTGAATGTAAACTACATTTGTGCAGTGCATAGGTAGCTTTCCAAACCAACAACAACAACAACAACAACAACAACAACAACAACAACAACAACAAAAATAACCCGTCGAATCAATGCTTGATTCTCAATTATTTTGTAACTTACATACCTGGTGCCCAATATCAGTGATGAATCCCTCAAGCATTGAATGGACACAATTTTGGGTGTGGCAGCTGTCATACACGAGCACAAGGCACGCTCAACTATTTCTGTTATGCTCTTCCTAGTAGACGCTATAATGCGGATACCAGCACGAGAACAAATATATCGATCTCAATTCTTCGCCATGACCATCCAGCAATGTTTCTCATCTTATCTTCAATCTACACTCTACTACACCATATTACATATTAGTAAAATACGTGCAATACATAACTAACATAATGTGTATTCAGGGGAGCCGATTACGTCACTTGATATGGATTTTTTTTTTGGGGGGGGGGGGGGGGGGGGGGGGGGATACGATCTGGCATGGTCCATGGCAAAAGATCACATTGGGCGTGTCTACATCCATTCCTTGTTATGGATTCTTATACTTACTTATTGTGCGTTTACCTTTTTAAAAGTAATAATGATAATGCGAAAACACCACTAACGTCAGACGATGCTGGACCCAGGCAGAGATGTGTTTGAAGTGGTAGAGGTGGAGGTATATAGAAAGGCACTCAACATTTCCATTCAGTCGTGTGTAATCCTAATTCTACAATGCTTTTTTTTTGTTGTACCGACTTATTCCCGTCCCGTTAGATGTTTTTTGGTTATTAAACATGACATTCATCCTGATTTCATCCTGGTTTAATGCGGTCCTTAATTTCCATCGTCGTACATTCTCAATTTCAATTAGAATTGCATCCCGCAATGTGTATTCCGCTTCCGTCTGGATTCTATCCTGGTTTAACCATTTTTCCATCCTGCTTTGATTTAATTTTTTCTGTTTTGACGAATGTTCCATCATCAACATTGATAAATGAGTGTCGGTGTGTTTAAAAAGCTAAATAAGCACTTGCATGTATAAAAGTACTGCTGTAATGTAAACACATCAGCATGTTCTCACATTCACCAAATAATGGTTAAGTGTGTTATTGTTACGACACTTTCAACGATCCCGGATTTCGTTATTGTCGCATGCATGATTGAGCCTCACGCGCATTGAGGCTTACTTCGTTTGTTAACGAGGATGTCCTTGCACTTCTGTCGGAAACGTATCTTGAAGCCAGTGTATACTGTGTTCCTCTTCTAAGAAATGCCGGTATACATTCCTATGTGGTTTCCGTTGTTGCAATGAGACGAGTTGTTGAGAAACTTAAATGGATCAATCCCAGGTTTCAAAGCCTATGAGATTGGTTCCTCCCTATTTGAGGACTCATTTACTTATAGTTACAGAAAAGGTTTGCCAGCCGACGGTCCTTTCTTGATAGCATTATCAGCACGTTAGGAAGAAGTCCCCAAGTCCAAGCTAAGGGAGACAAAGCGGTACCATGAAGACGCCCACTCCAAACGGGCTACAATGCGAGCTCGGTACCAAGAAGAAGTTACTCTCCAAGAAGGCTTCTGAGCGAAAGTGGGACCGAGAATGTGTTTGCAGAACTGAAGCGATTGCTGTCAGTACTGTCCATTGAGTCAAGAAGAAAACTTCTCAAATGACAATACGATCGTACCAAATTAACTGATTCAAGTTATACACTTCAAGATGCATTCTAATTCATAATACGTGTTGTACATAGATTATACTTTCTATGAAGCAACACAAATGCTGTACAATGACACCTTATGCATGATATTTGAATTAGTATCTCAAAATTCATTCGTTCCAAACACTTACCGTACTCATACTTATGATACACGTTAGCACTTTATTCATGTTTCGTGTTGCATTGATTATTGGAGCTAGATATAAAACCAGAAATGAGTCGAAAACTATGATAAACATCTAGTATAGCAGATATTATATCTACATGTATAAGATTAGGGAGGGGTGGGGGCAAAGCATTCCAGTTTCAAATTACGATTTTATTAAAAAAATTTGGAGGGGAGGGACGGACAGAAAGTGAAGTCCAGGTATGCAGGGGTGGAAGAAATTTGGTGCTATCTTATAGTAAAAGGACATAATTGTAATGCTTAACAAACTAAGCTTATACTCTATCATAATAGTTTTGCAAAATTTGAACCTATTGAGGTTAATGGGCATGCACTTCTGCCGTATACTTCACGTTTATGAAAGAAGTCCAAGATCATTCCTGTTATCAAAACTAGTCAGCCAGAACGTAGGGTCTACTACGCGACATTAGAATACTCAAAGACCTTAACTATACACAAGTAAATCGTTTGTATAGCTGCAATAAAGGTTTGGCAGCGGATGTGACCATATCTGTCAAGAGAAAAATTGCCTCATTCTATGTTCTGACTAACATTATTTGATAACGGGAATGTGCTTGCGCTTCTGTCGTAAACATGAATGCCAATAAATTCCCTCTTCGAAGAAAGTTTACATGTGCACAGACCACGAGACATGAATAATTGCCCTGCCACATCATAACTGATACAAATACCATTCCATACCATACTCCATCTTAAAACATTGAGTATAGTATAGGAAGTCGATGACTCATCAGCATCAGTGCTTGCAAAATTCACACGAGACGTTCTGTAAAATAATATTTGAGAACGGCTTCGTTCTTCTTCATGCACAAACAGAATCATGTTGTGCATGTATTGCTGCAGACCTGGCTACGTCATTCAAACACTCTGAACACACACACACAAATATGGTATAGGCTATTCCGAATGAGACCATGATAGGGAAATTTGTTTGATCTTCCCGCTTAGGTGATTTGGATCGTATTTGAATTACTAAGTAACAATAATGTTTACGTATTAACCGGACGTGAAACCCACCTAGTAACTTACATGTATTTCTCTCATCAATTGTATAAACAATTACGTCATTTGTACCTTCAAATAGTATAAATATCATCCTCGTGGTGTCACGATTACAATCAAAGAACAATGTGGCCGCTTTCTTCGAGAATCCAAGTGGCAACAGCGTGTTTCATTTTCATCCTTACCAACAAATACACTGAAGGAAGTACCACTGATCCAGTGGCTTCGCCTCTTTTAACTGATTTAAACCTTTTAAAAGAATTGTATCAAAGGATGAGTTTAAGTTACCAATAGTGCAGCTAACGGCATGTACATGTGTGTTGTACATGACGCGCGTGAGCACACAAAATGTTCATCAATCACTTATCCTTTTTAGACAAAAATACATCTTTATTCAAAGCACATTGTGCTCTATTATACGGGAAACACGGCGCAACGCGTACGGTTGTGGAGAATTGAACGGCACCCTTGAAAAGATTAGGAACGTCACGTGTAAATTCTCGCAACCAATTCAGGTACGTGACTGTGAAATATACAATAATTGGTAAATATTTCTTGTTTTACCTTAGAACGTCCAAGAGCCTTATGCGGATTCCTGTAACAAAGTGATTGACGTACTATGTGTTCTTGCAGATATCAATGCAGCAATCATATCAACACAACAAAGCATACTGGATACGAATTACGGAAGAAACGCGCATTATCTCAGTGAAACTAAAAACTGGCTTAGTAGTATGTTTGTTACAATATCATAATACAATACCGCATTACAAGCGGGACATTGTTTGCGTTTGAATTTATGTTCTTTTTCATTTTCTGATATATTTTACTGTTTGCAATCAATAGTGGCCCATATATGACTTAAGGATAACAAAGGTTGGTACCAGCGCGAAAACAAATATATTGATCTCAATTCTTCGCCATGACCATCCAGCAATATTATCTGCAATCTACACTCTAATACCATATTAGATATTAGTAAAATACGTGCAATACATAACTAACATAATGTATATTCAGGGAGCAATTACGTCACTTTATAAGAATTTGTATTCGGGGATACGATCGTGCATTTTCCACTGTCAAAGTAGACATTGGGCGTGTCTGATTCGTTTCCTTGTTTTGGATTCTTATACTCACTTATTGTACGTTTATCGTTTTAAAAATAATAATAGAATAATAAAAATACGAAAACACCACTAACGTCAGACGACACTGGATCCAGGCTGAGATGGGGTGTACGTGTTTGAAGGGGTAGAGGTGGAGGTATATAGAAAGTCACTCAACATTTCCACTCAGTCGTGTGTCATCGTAATTTCACAGTACTTTTTTTTTTTACCGATATATTCCCGTGCAGTTTGATTTTCCTTGGGTATCAAACAAGACATCGGAATTCATCCTGATTACATCCTAGTTTAATGCGGTTCTTAAAGTTAGGTATTTTCCATCGTCGTAATTGAGATCAATTGGCATTACGATCGTCATAAATTAACGGATCCAAGTTAGGCACATGAAGGTGTTTTCTAATTCATAATGTGCGTTGTACAAAGATTTTACTGCTATAACACAAATGCAGTACACTAACACCATATGCATGATATTTGAATTAGTATCTCAAAAGTTATAGCTTTCCAAACACTGTAGTTTGAGTGAGTGGTAGGACCTTTTCAAGTGCAATTTGACTGCTCCGTAATCTCATAAACGCCAGTGTCACCTAATATACATTTAAACATGTTGGTGCAGCTTTTACGGGCGAAAAAATGGTCCATATGCGATCGTACATCGTTTATGTTCTTGTTGCTGCAGCTATTGCACCATTCAATATTATCTTGCATGAACTTAACTACACGTTAGGCACACATTTACACGTTTGGAATACATGGATCACTAATAAAGTCAACTGAGTATTCAATGATAATTTAAATGCATAATGTTCTCAGTTGCGTTTATAATGTGGCATTGTATATTATGAAATTGTAAAATAAATACTACCAAGCCAGTTTTTAGTTTCACTGTGATGATGAGCGTCTCTTCCGTAATTCGTATCCAGTATGCTTTGTTTTGCTGAGTTGATTGCTGCATTGATATCTGCAAGTACACATAGTACATCAATCACTTTGACAGGAATTCGCATAAGGCTCTTGGACGTTCTGTCAAAAAATAAATAAATTAGTTTCTAATCATTACAAATTTCAGTCACTTATCTGAATTGGTTGCGAGAATCTACACGTGACGTTCCTAATATCTTCAAGTGTGCCGTTCATTTCTCCACAATCGTTGCGCCGTGTTTCCCGAAATAGAGCACAATGTGCTTTGAATAAAGATGTATCTTTGATCTCAAAGGATAAGTGATTGATGAACATTTTGTGTACTTCGCGCGTCATGTACAACAGGCATGTACATGCGTGGTAACTTAACTTCATTCTATGATACAATTTGTCTGAAAGGTTTTAGTCAATCAATAGAGGCGTAGGCACAGGGTCAGTGGTACTTCCTTCAGTGTAGTTGTTGGCAAGCATGAAAATGAAACATAGTTGCAGATTGGATGCTCAAATCCAACCTCTTATTTTGATCGTGACACCACGATGATTATGATTATACTATTTGCAGGCTAGTATAGCTGACGTAATTGTTAGTTTCTTTTTTTTTATCGAACTTGTAACTACTAGAGAAATGATTTAGGTGGGTGTCACGTTCGATTAATGTTTAAACTTGTGTATTATTTGGTAATAAAAATATGTACATGCACGATCCAATTCTCAACTTTCGTATTGATCAGTAATTAAAACATGCACATGCATAATCCAAATCACCTAGGCGGGAAGCTCAATATCGATGTGCCCTATCATGGTATCGGTCGTAGTAGCTTATATCATTTGTGCGAGTTTTTGAACAAAGTAGCAAGGTCTGCAGCAATACATTCATTTCCCTGCATGGAGAAGAACGAATAATAAGGTGCAAATAGCAGGATTTCTATATTGAATTTTATTTTACAGAAAATATCGCGCGAATTATGCAAACGCTGATTTTATGTGACATTGACACATTGTACCACACACAAAATTCGTTAGCACTATGTGTCATGTTGCATTGATTAATAAAGCTTGTTATCAAACCAGAAATGAATCGAAAGCTACAATAAACATCTGGTATAGCAGATATTATAGCTATTAGATCAGGGAGGGACACCTAGGGGCAAAATCTTTCAGTTTTCTAATTACGATTATATTAAATATGTTGGAAGGTGAGGGAGGGGTGGAGAGTGAAGGCAGGGAGGGAGAGAGAGATGCATTGATGGATGTCCTTAGGGAGGGAATGGGAGAAATGTGGTACATGCTAACTTGTTAAAAGGACATAATTGTGATGCTTAACAAACTAAAGTCCTATCAAAATTAAATAATTTTGCCAAATATGAACCTCATGAGGTAAATGGGTATGCACTCACTTCACGTTAAGCCATTGTATATTGTTCTTCCTCTATAAAGAAACGTATACATTCATAGATGGTTTCGTTGTTACTATTAGGTGATCGATGAGAAACTTAATTGCATTTATATCTTCAGTTCCAAAGCGTGTAAAATTGTGTCTATAAGCAATATGAAATCGTAGAAGTAGAGGTTCAGCACATTCCCGTTATCAACGCAAGTAAGTCAGAACGTAGGGCTCTACTATGTGACATTAAATTGATGGTTTGATATCTAGCTTGAATAAACACTGCAATAACAACTTAAAGATAAACTATCTTCCTTTTGTATCATGCTGCAAAGAGTATAGTATAAGAAGTCGATGACACATCAGCATCAGTGCTGCAAAATTCACGCGAGACGTTCTGTAAAAATAATATTTGAGAACGGCTTCGTTCTTCTTCATGCACAAACAGAAGTGAATCATGAATCATGATGTGCATGTATTGCTGCAGACCTGGCTACGTCATACGTCATTCAAACACACTGAACACACACACACACACAAATGATATAGGTTATTCCGAATGAGACCTTGATCGGGCAATATGATTGATCAGGTGATTTGGATCATATTTTAATTATACCAAGTTAAAATTAAGTTTACCTATTAACCGGACGTGAAACCCACGCAGTAACTTCTCTCATCAATTGTATAGACAATTACGTCAGTTGTACCTTCAAATAGTATAAATATCATCCTCGTGGTGTCACGATTACAATCAAAGAACAATGTGGTCGCTTACTTCGAGAATCCAAGTGGCAACAGCGTGTTTCATTTTCATCCTTACCAACAAATACACTGAAGGAAGTACCACTGATCCAGTGGCTTCGCCTCTTTTAACGGACTTAAACCTTTTAAAAGAATTGTATCAAAGGATGAAGGTAAGTTACCAATAGTGCAGCTAACGGCATGTACATGTGTGTTGCACATGACGCGCGTGAGTACACAAAATGTTCATCAATCACTTATCCTTTTATAGATCAAAGATGAAGCTTTATTCAAAGCGCATTGTGCTCTATTACGGGAAACACGGCGCAACGGTTGTGGAGAAATGAACGACACCCTTGAAGATATTAGGAACGTCACGTGTAATTTCTCGCAACCAATTCAGGTACTAAGTGACTGTGATATATACAATAATTGGCTAATAATTCTTGTTTTTCCTTAGAACGTCCAAGAGCCTTATGCGGATTCCTGTAACAAAATGATTGACGTACTATGTGTACTTGCAGATATCAATGCAGCAATCATATCAACACAACAAAGCATACTGGATACGAATTACGGAAGTGACGCGCATTATCTCAGTGAAACTAAAAACTGGCTTAGTAGTATGTTTGTTACAATATCATAATACAATACCGCATTACAAGCGGGACATTGTTTGCGTTTGAATTTATGCTTTTTTACAATTTCTGATTTATTTTACTGTATGCAATCAATAGTGGCCCATATATGACTTAAGAATAACAAAGGTTGGTATGACCAGAATGCAAGTGATACATGCAACATTATTGAATATACATGTGACATTGAAGTAACAGATGTTTCGTCATTGTATGCGTTGAATGTAGATTACGTATACGTAACTACATTTGTGCAGTGCATGGTTGCTTTCCAAACCAACAACAACAACAAATATAACCCGTCGAATCAATGCTTGATTCTCAATGCTTGATTTATAACTTACATACCTGGTGCTCTATATCAATGATGAATCCCTCAAGCATTGACTCGACACAATTTTGGGTGTGGCAGCTGTCATACAAGAGCACTAGGCACGCTCAACTTTTTCTGTTATGCTCTTCCTAGTAGACGCTATAATGCGGATGCCAGCACGAGAACAAATATATCGATCTCAATTCTTCGCCATGACCAGGCAGCAATCTTTCTCATCTTATCTTCAATCTACACTCTACTACACCATATTACATATTAGCAAAATACGTGCAATACATAAATAACATTATGCGTATTCAGGGGAGCAGATTACGTCACTTAATAAGGATTATTTTGGGGGGGATACGATCTGGCATGTTCCATGGCAAAAGATCACATTGGGCGTGTCTACATCCATTCCTTGTTATGGATTCTTATACTTACTTATTGTGCGTTTACCTTTTTAAAAGTAATAATGATAATGCGAAAACACCACTAACGTCAGACGATGCTGGACCCAGGCAGAGATGTGTTTGAAGTGGTAGAGGTGGAGGTATATAGAAAGGCACTCAACATTTCCATTCAGTCGTGTGTAATCCTAATTCTACAATGCTTTTTATTTTGTACCAACTTATTCCCGTCCCGTTTGATGTTGTTTGGTTATTAAACATGACATTCATCCTGATTTCATCCTGGTTTAATGCGGTTATTAATTTCCATCGTCGTACATTCTCAATTTCCATTAGAATTGCATCCCGCAATGTGTATTCCGCTTCCGTCTGGATTCTATCCTGGTTAAACCATTTTTCCATTCGGCTTTGATTTAATTTTTTCTGTTTTGACGAATGTTCCATCATCAACATTGATAAATGAGTGTCGGTGTGTTTAAGAAGCTAATTAAACACTTACATGTATAAAAGTACTGCTGTAATGTAAACACATCGGCATGTTCTCACAATCAACCAAGTAATGGTTAAGTGTGTTATTGTTACGACACTTTCAACAATCCCAGATTTCGTTATTGTCGCATGCATGATTGAGCCTCACGCGCATTGAGGCTTACTTCGTTTGTTAACGAGGATGTCCTTGCACTTCTGTCGGAAACGTATCTTGAAGCCAGTGTATACTGTGTTCCTCATCGAAGAAATGCCGGCGGTATACATTCCTATGTGGTTTCCATTGTTGCTATGAGACGAATTGATGAGAAACTTAAATGGATCAATCCCAGGTTTCAAAGCCTATGCGATTGCTTCCTCCCTGTTTGAGGACTCATTTACTTATAGTTACAGAAAAGTTTTGCCAGCCGACGGTCCTTTCTTGATAGCATTATCAGCACGTTAGGAAGAAGTCCCCAAGTCCAAGCTAAGGGAGACAAAGCGGTACCATGAAGACGCCCACTCCAAACGGGCTACAATGCGAGCTCGGTACCAAGAAGAAGTTACTCTCCAAGCAGGCTTCGGAGCGAAAGTGGGACCGAGAATGTGTTTGCAGAACTGAAGCGATTGCTGTCAGTACTGTCCATTGAGTCAAGAAGAAAACTTCTCAAATGACAATACGATCGTACCAAATTAACTGATCAAAGTTATGCACTTCAAGATGTTTTCTAATTCATAATTGAAGCAACACAAATGCTGTACAATGACACCTTATGCATGATATTTGAATTAGTATCTCAAAATTCATTCGTTCCAAACACTTACCGTACTCATACTTATGATACACGTTTGCACTTTATTCATGTTTCGTGTTGCATTGATTATTGGAGCTAGATATAAAACCAGAAATGAGTCGAAAACTATGATAAACATCTAGTATAGCAGATATTATATCTACATGTATATGATCAGGGAGGGGGAGGGGCAAAGCATTTCAGTTTCAAATTACGATTATATTAAATAAATTTGGAGGGGAGGGACGGACAGAAAGTGAAGGCAGGTATGCAGGGGTGGAAGAAATTTGGTGCTATCTTATAGTAAAAGGACATAATTGTAATGCTTAACAAACTAAGCTTTTACTTTATCATAATAGTTTTGCAAAATTTGAACCTATTGAGGTTAATGGGCATGCACTTCTGCCGTATACTTCACGTTTATGAAAGAAGTCCAAGATCATTCCTGTTATCAAAACTAGTCAGCCACAACGTAGGGCTCTACTACGCGACATTAGAATACTCAAAGACCTTAACTAAACACAAGTAAATCGTTTGTATAGCTGCAATAAAGGTTTGGCAGCGGATGTGACCATTTCTGTCAAGAGAAAAATTGCATCATTCTACGTTCTGACTAACATTATTTGATAACGGGAATGTGCTGCGCTTCTGTCGTAAACATGAATGCCAATGAATTCCCTCTTCGAAGAAAGTTTACATGTGCACAGACCACGAGACATGAATAATTGCCCTCCACATCATAACTGATACAAATACCATTCCATACCGTACCCCAACTTACAACATTGAGTGTAGTATAGGAAGTCGATGACACATCAGCATCAGTGCTTGCAAAATTCACACGAGACGTTCTGTAAAATAATATTTGAGAACGGCTTCGTTCTTCTTCATGCACAAACAGAATCATGTTGTGCATGTATTGCTGCAGACCTGGCTACGTCATTCAAACACACTGAACACACACACAAATATGGTATAGGCTATTCCGAATGAGACCATGATAGGGAAATTTGATTGATCAGGTGATTTGGATCATATTTTAATTATACCAAGTCAAAATTAAGTTTACCTATTAACCGGACGTGAAACCCACCCAGTAACTTCTCTCATCAATTGTATAAACAATTACGTCAGTGTACCTTCAAATAGTATAAATATCATCCTCGTGGTGTCACGATTACAATCAAAGAACAATGTGTTCGCTTTCTTCGAGAATCCAAGTGGCAACAGCGTGTTTCATTTTCATCCTTACCAACAAATACACTGAAGGAAGTACCACTGATCCAGTGGCTTCGCCTCTTTTAACGGACTTAATCCTTTTAAAAGAATTGTATCAAAGGATGAGTGTAAGTTACCAATAGTGCAGCTAACGGCATGTACATGTGTGTTGTACATGACACGCGGAGTACACAAAATGTTCATCAATCACTTATCCTTTTATAGATCAAAGATGAAGCTTTATTCAAAGCGCATTGTGCTCTATTACGGGAAACACGGCGCAACGGTTGTGTAGAAATGAACGACACCCTTGAAGATATTAGGAACGTCACGTGTAAATTCTCGCAACCAATTCAGGTACGTGACTGTGAAATATACAATAAATGGTAAATAATTCTTGTTTTTCCTTAGAACGTCAAAGAGCCTTATGCGGATTCCTGTAACAAAGTGATTGACGTACTATGTGTACTTGCAGATATCAATGCAGCAATCAAATCAACACAAGACAGTTTACTGGATACGAATTACAAAAGTGACGCGCATTATCTCAGTGAAACTAAAAACTGGCTTAGTAGTATGTTTGTTAAAATATCATAATACAATACCGCATTACAAGCGGGACATTGTTTGCGTTTGAATTAATGTTCTTTTTTAATTTCTGATTTATTTTACTGTATGCAATCAATTGTGGCCCAATTATGACTTAAGAATAACAAAGGTTGGTATGACCAGAATGCAAGTGATACATGCAACATTATTGAATATACATGTGACATTGAAGTAACAGATGTTTCGTCATTGTATGAGTTGAATGTAGATTACGTATACGTAACTACATTTGTGCAGTGCATGGTAGCTTTCCAAACCAACAACAACAACAAAAATAACCCGTCGAATCAATGCTTGATTCTCAATGCTTGATTTATAACTTACATACCTGGTGCTCTATATCAGTGATGAATCCCTCAAGCATTGACTCGACACAATTTTGGGTGTGGCAGCTGTCATACACGAGCACAAGGCACGCTCAACTATTTCAGTTATGCTCTTCCTAGTAGACGCTATAATGCGGATGCCAGCACGAGAATAAATATATCGATCTCAATTCTTCGCCATGACCAGGCAGCAATCTTTCTCATCTTATCTGCAATCTACACTCTACTACACCATATTACATAATACGTGCAATACATAACTAACAAAATGTGTATTCAGGGGAGCAGATTACGTCACTTAATAAGGATTATTTTTGGGGGGATACGATCTGGCATGTTCCATGGCAAAAGATCACATTGGGCGTGTCTACATCCATTCTTTGTTATGGATTCTTATACTTACTTATTGTACGTTTACCTTTTTAAAAGTAATAATGATAATGCGAAAACACCACTAACGTCTGTCGACGCTGGACCCAGGCAGAGATGTGTTTGAAGTGGTTGAGGTGGAGGTATATAGAAAGGCACTCAACATTTCCATTCAGTCGTGTGTAATCCTAATTCTACAATGCTTTTTATTTTGTACCAACTTATTCCCGTCCCGTTTGATGTTGTTTGGTTATTAAACATGACATTCATCCTGATTTCATCCTGGTTTAATGCGGTCCTTAATTTCCATCGTCGTACATTCTCAATTTCCATTAGAATTGCATCCCGCAATGTGTATCCCGCAATGTGTATTCCGCTTCCGTCTGGATTCTATCCTGGTTAAACCATTTTTCCATCCTACTTTGATTTAATTTTTTCTGTTTTGACGAATGTTCCATCATCAACATTGATAAATGAGTGTCGGTGTGTTTAAGAAGCTAAATAAGCACTTACATGTATAAAAGAACTGCTGTTATGTAAACACATCGGCATGTTCTCACATTCAACCAAATATTGGTTAAGTGTGTTATTATTACGACACTTTCAACAACCCCGGAGTTCATTATTGTCGCATGCATGATTGAGCCTCACGCGCGTTGGGGCTTACTTCGTTTGTTAACGAGGATGTCCTTGCACTTCTGTCGGAAACGTATCTTGAAGCCAGTGTATACTGTGTTCCTCTTCGAAGAAATGCCGGTATACATTCCTATGTGGTTTCCGTTGTTGCTATGAGACGAGTTGATGAGAAACTTAATTGGATCAATCCCAGGTTTCAAAGCCTATGCGATTGCTTCCTCCCTATTTGAGGACTCATTTACTTATAGTTACAGAAAAGGTTTGCCAGCCGACGGTCCTTTCTTGATAGCATTATCAGCACGTTAGGAAGAAGTCCCCAAGTCCAAGCTAAGGGAGACAAAGCGGTACCATGAAGACGCCCACTCCAAACAGGCTACAATGCGAGATCGGTACCAAGAAGAAGTTACACTCCAAGCAGGCTTCTGAGCGAAAGTGGGACCGAGATTGTGTTTGCAGAACTGAAGCGATTGCTGTCAGTACTGTCCATTGAGTCAAGAAGTAAACTTCTCAATTGACAATACGATCGTACCAAATTAACTGATCCAAGTTATGCACTTCAAGATGTTTTCTAATTCATAATACTAGTTGTATAAAAATTTTACTTTCTATGAAGCAACACAAATGCTGTACAATGACACCTTATGCATGATATTTGAATTAGTATCTCAAAATTCATTCGTTCCAAACACTTACCGTACTCATACTTATGATACACGTTAGCACTTTATTCATGTTTCGTGTTGCATTGATTATTGGAGCTAGATATAAGACCAGAAATGAGTCGAAAACTATGATAAACATCTAGTATAGCAGATATTATATCGATCAGGGAGGGGGAGGGACAAAGCATTTCAGTTTCAAATTACGATTATATTAAATAAATTTGGAGGGAAGGGACGGACAGAAAGTGAAGGCAGGTATGCAGGGGTGGAAGAAATTTGGTGCTATCTTATAGTAAAAGGACATAATTGTAATGCTTAACAAACTAAGCTTATACTCTATCATAAGAGTTTTGCAAAATTTGAACCTATTGAGGTTAATGGGCATGCACTTCTGCCGTATACTTCACGTTTATGAAAGAAGTCCAACATCATTCCTGTTATCAAAACTTGTCAGCCAGAACGTAGGGCCTACTACGCGACATTAGAATACTCAAAGACCTTAACTAAACACAAGTAAATCGTTTGTATAGCTGCAATAAAGGTTTGGCAGCGGATGTGACCATTTCTGTCAAGAGAAAAATTGCATCATTCTACGTTCTGACTAACATTATTTGATAACGGGAATGTGCTTGCGCTTCTGTCGTAAACATTAATGCCAATAAATTCCCTCTTCGAACAAAGTTCACATGTGCACAGACCACGAGGCATGAATAATTGCCCTGCCACATCATAACTGATACAAATACCATTCCATACCATACTCCATCTTACAACATTGAGTATAGCATAGGAAGTCGATGACACATCAGCATCAGTGCTTGCAAAATTCACACGAGACGTTCTGTAAAATAATATTTGAGAACGGCTTCGTTCTTCTTCATGCACAAACAGAATCATGTTGTGCATGTATTGCTGCAGACCTGGCTACGTCATTCAAACACTCTGAACATGCACACAAATATGGTATAGGCTATTCCGAATGAGACCATGATAGGGAAATTTGTTTGATCTTCCCGCTTAGGTGATTTGGATCGTATTTGAATTACTAAGTAACAATAATGTTTACCTATTAACCGGACGTGAAACCCACCTAGTAACTTACATGTATTTCTCTCATCAATTGTATAAACAATTACGTCATTTGTACCTTCAAATAGTATAAATATCATCCTCGTGGTGTCACGATTACAATCAAAGAACAATGTGTTCTCTTTCTTCGAGAATCCAAGTGGCAACAGCGTGTTTCATTTTCATCCTTACCAACAAATACACTGAAGGAAGTACCACTGATCCAGTGGCTTCGCCTCTTTTAACGGACTTAAACCTTTTAAAAGAATTGTATCAAAGGATGAGTGTAAGTTACCAATAGTGTAGCTAATGGCATGTACATGTGTGTTGCACATGATGCGCGTGAGTACACAAAATGTTCATCAATTGCTTATCTTTTTAGACAAAAATACATCTTTATTCAAAACACATTGTGCTCTTTTATACGGGAAACAAGGCGCAACGGTTGTGGAGAAATGAATGACACCCTTGAAGATATTAGGAACGTCACGTGTAAATTCTCGCAACCAATTCAGGTACGTGACTGTGATATATACAATAATTGGTTAATAATTCTTGTTTTTCCTTAGAACGTCCAAGAGCCTTATGCGGATTCCTGTAACAAAGTGATTGACGTACTATGTGTACTTGCAGATATCAATGCAGCAATCATATCAACACAACACAGTATACTGGATACGAATTACGGAAGAGACGCGAATTATGTGTAGTGTGTACCCAATATCTTATTCCAATCATCGAGCACCATGCGCATGCGCATCCTAATAATACTACTACATCTCCCTTTTCAATACATGTTGTTAGAATGTGTTTCTCATTAGTATCTATCCGGTGGCTTGGAAATTCTTCCACTTCTTGTAGTTGTCCACCTTGGTGCAACCAAATCCTCATGTTCTGCAATGCCGTTCTGTTGGGGTGTATTGCTGACCTCATCATTTCTTTCTCCTGTATCATTTTCTACTGTCTCCTGTTCCTCCTGCGGCATCATTATCTTCTGGGCATCATCATTTTGGTGCATAGTATTTTCATCTCTTTCGGACCTTCCACTCTCCTCGTTTTGTATTCCCAACCTCTCTTGAATGTCTTGATCATCAAGCTCACTCTCAGGTGTTTCACTGTTCCTGCTTTCAGCTATTTCATCCCTCCCAGGTGCTTCCTCTTCATCCTCTGCTTCAGTAACTGGATTTTCCACTCTCAAAGGCTCAGGCTCAGACTCTTGCTGTACCACTGTACCCCAAAGTTCACTTTCTTCACTAATATTCAGTGATTGAGAAGAATAAGTCCTGTCTTTATTCTGCCTTTTCAGCAACGTCAAAAAGCGTCGATTCCTGCGGTATTCCCCAATGGTAGTGTTGATGATGTATGATCTGGGAGCTACTCTTTTGACAACGTTTCCCTCTATCTTACGATCAGTTATCCACACTTTGTCACCTGGGTTTAACTCTGGTAACTCCACTGCTCTGTGACGGTGATCAAAATTGATTTTCTGTAACCCCTTTACCTGAGATTCCATTTCTTTGACAACAGCTTGTTCTGGAACTTTAGGAACGCGTTCCTGCTCAATGATTGGCACCATGGTTCGCAACTTTCTACTCATTAGCAATTCTGCTGGGCTGTATCCATTTTGCAAAGGTGTGGCTCTGTACGATAGCAATGCTAAACATGGATCAGATGTTTTCTTCCACATTGTCTTGATCGTTTTTACAGCTCGCTCCGCTGCTCCATTGCTTTGGGGAAATAACGGACTACTCGTTATATGGTCAAATTCATATTCCTGACTGAATTTCAGGAATGAGTGAGATGAAAACTGTGGTCCATTGTCTGAAACAAGTTCTTCAGGAATACCATGTCTTGCAAATATTGACTTTGTTCGGCTTATCACTTCCTCTGCTGTCATATGATCCAAATGTGCAATCTCAATAAACCTGGAATAATAATCGACAATAAGCAAGTAGTTGTCCCCTTTCCAGTGGAAAATGTCTGCAGCAACTCTCTGCCATGGTAACGAAGGTAACTGTGTTGGTATTAACGGTTCCACCTGTTGTGGTTGATGTTTAATGCACTGTGGACAATTCTTCACCAATTTCTCCAAATCTTTTGAGATGTTAGGCCACCATACACTCTGTCGAGCTTGCTCTCTACATTTAGTTATCCCTTGATGTGCACCATGGATTTTATTTAAAATTTCTGTTCGGAGTGACTCTGGAACAACAATCCTACTTCCTCTCAACAGTAGCCCTTTTTCAATGCTCAACTCTCCAGCAACTGAAAAATATGGTTTAACTGCTTCAGGTACATCTTTCTTTTCTGGCCACCCTCTGTAGCTGTACGCAGCTATCTGCCTACATACACTGTCAGTTTTCTGACATTGACGTATCTGGTTAAGTTTCTTGTCAGTAGCTGGAATACCCTGGATAATCCAATGAACGAATGCCTCTATGTCATTGTGTTGAGCTTTTTCCTCATCCGAAGGTTGAGTTACTGGAGCTCTTGATAGCGCATCAGCAATAGTGAGGTTTTTGCCAGGTACATGTGATATTGAAAACTTGAAGCGCATTAGTCTCAAGCGAAAACGTTGTACCCTGATGGGAAGCTCCTCCAGGTTCTTCGTACTCAACAAGGGAACCAATGGCTTGTGATCTGTTTCCAAATGGAATTTTAATCCCAGCAAATAGTCTGAGAAACGTTCACAAGCCCAGGTTAGCGCTAACGCCTCCTTTTCAATTTGTGCATATCCTGCTCTGTTGGAGTCATAGCTTGTGAGATGTAACAGACTGGAAGTATTTTACTATCTCTCTGTTTATGTAAGAGAACACCACCCAAACCAAATGAGGATGCATCTGCTGAAACCACTGTAGGGAGATTAGGATCATATAAAGCCAATAGTGGTGAACTACTAAGTAGCTTTTTAATTTTCTGGAAAGCTCTTTGCTGATCCGTTCCCCATACCCACGAATTTTTTTTACTAAGCAAATCTCGAAGAGGCTTTGTTTCATGGGCGATATAAGGTGAGAATTTGCTCAACTGGTTGATTATCCCAAGAAACCTTCTAATATCACCAACATCCTTCGGTTCCGGAAACAGAGTGATGGCCTTCATCTTTTCCGGGTCTGGACTGATCCCCTGATTACTCACAACATGACCCAGGAATCGTATCTCTGTCTTCGAAAATTCACACTTACCTGCATTCAGTGTAAGTCCAGCTGAAAGTAGACGTTTGAGAACTTGATCCAATCTTCTGTCATGTTCCACCCGTGTTGTTCCAAAAACCAGAATGTCATCAATCAAACATACTACTCCGTCCATACCCCCAAGAATCGAAGACATTCTCTTCTGAAACAATTCAGGGGCTGATGTGATTCCAAATGGCAAGCGATTAAAACAGAAGCGCCCAAACGGAGTTATGAAAGTTGTCAACAAGGCTGATTCACGAGCCAATGGGATCTGCCAAAATCCTGAATTGGCATCCAATTTAGAGAACAATTGTTCCCCAGTGAGTTGTGTTAAGATTTGATCAACAACTGGCAAAGGATGATTCTCTCTACAAACATTCGCATTTAGCTTTGTAAGGTCAACGCAAATTCTGATATCCCCATTTGCTTTTGGTACTACCACCATCCCTGCACACCAATTGGTTGGTTCTTCTACGCTTGATATCACACCCAGTTCTTCCATCCGCTTAAACTCTGCTTTGACTTTAGGCAATAAAGGTGTGGCAACCCTTCGTGGAGTTGTGATAGCGAATGGTGTGGCTCCCTCTTTCATCCGTATCTTGTATTCTGGTCCCATTATTCCTAATCCTTCAAACAACTTAGGATATTTCTGTTGCACTGCTTGTCACTCCCACAAAATCCACTCGTTGCAAGAGGCTTAAAGATTCAATAGCAGGTCTTCCAAGTAGTGGTACTTGCAGTTCAGGAAGGACATATATATCCTGCTTTACTTCTTTTCTCCCAAGTCTTAGGGTTCCTAAGAAACAACCCCTCACCAACAGTTTTTGATTTCCTGGACCATACAGGATCTTTTCTGGATAGCGAAGTGTCGTATTTTTCAACTGCTTGTACACACTTAGGGGAATTACTGTCACGTCTGCGCCAGTGTCAAGCTTGAAATGTATCTGATGTCCATTCAAACTAAGACTCTGTTTCCATGGAGATTTGTCTAAGTTGGTATCTCCAAGTGTATCGATAAACACAGCCTGGACTGAACTTGCAGTCTTTGTGCGACACATTTCTTTCCAATGGCCACGCCTCTTACACTTGTGACATATCGACTCCCTTGCTGGACAGTGTTCATAGCTGTGTCCTGGGGTCCTTCCACAATAGGAGCATTTACCTCTGTATTCTGATCCTCCCCCTGCACCAGGTGTGTACCCTTGTGCTTTCCTTGGTCGCACCTCTCTATCCTCAGGTTTAGCTTTAGAGTGCACTCGATCTATTCGCTCTTCCGTTTCCACTTCCCTTCTCAGTAGAACTTGCTGCTTCTTCACCATTTCTGATTGACGAACCATTGTCACTGTTTTTTCTAACGTTAGATCTGGGTCCAATTGTAGCTTCTCTGAAAGAGACACGTCTCTCAGCCCTACAACAATTCTGTCTCTAATCAGTTCGTCACGCAGACCAGCAAAGCCACAATGTTCTGCAAGAGCATGCACACTGGTAACAAAATCATCGACAGATTCACCCTCCTCTTGCTTTCTCCGATTGAATTTCGCCCGCTCAAAAATCACTTTCCTTTTCTTCCCAAAATAGGAGTCAAATTTCTGTTTAACCACCTCGTATTTCTTCTTGTCCGTCTCGCTCAAGTTAAACATGTGTAGGATATCCTCCGCTAAATCTCCCATCGTATACAGAAGCATATTTACCTGTTTCTCTTCACCCTTTGAGTCCAATTCAGTCGCGAGTCGAAACCGCTCAAACCGTCTGACCCATTTCGGCCACTCTTCCGGTTGGTTGAACGTGAAACCCTCTGGAGGTGTTACTTGGCTAGTTGCCATGGCTTAAAGCAACACCGCTGCCACCATGTAGTGTGTACCCAATATCTTATTCCAATCATCGAGCACCATGCGCATGCGCATCCTAATAATACTACTACATTATGTTAGTGAAACCAGAAACTGGCTTAGTAGTATGTTTGTTAAAATATCATAATACAATGCCGCATTACAAGCGGGACATTGTTTGCGTTTGAATTTATATTCGTTTTCAATTTCTGATTTATTTTACTGTATGCAATCAATAGAGGCCCATATATGACTTAAGAATAACAAAGGTTGGTATGACCAGAATGCAAGTGATACATGCAACATTATTGAATATACATGTGACATTGAAGTAACAGATGTTTCGTCATTGTATGAGTTGAATGTAGATTACATATACGTAACTACATTTGTGCAGTGCATGGTAGCTTTCCAAACCAACAACAACAACAAAAATAACCCGTCGAATCAATGCTTGATTCTCAATGCTTGATTTATAACTTACATACCTGGTGCTCTATATCAGTGATGAATCCCTCAAGCATTGACTCGACACAATTTTGGGTGTGGCAGCTGTCATACACGAGCACAAGGCACGCTCAACTATTTCAGTTATGCTCTTCCTAGTAGACGCTATAATGCGGATACCAGCACGAGAACAAATATATTGATCTCAATTCTTCGCCATGACCATCCAGCAATCTTTCTCATCTTATCTTCAATCTACACTCTACTGCACCATATTACATATTAGTAAAATACGTGCAATACATAACTAACATAATGTGTATTCAGGGGAGCAGATTACGTCACTTAATAAGGATTATTTTTGGGGGGATACGATCTGGCATGTTCCATGGCAAAAGATCACATTGGGCGTAACTACATCCATTCCTTGTTATGGATTCTTATACTTACTTATTGTACGTTTACCTTTTTAAAAGTAATAATGATAATGCGAAAACACCACTAACGTCAGACGATGCTGGACCCAGGCAGAGATGTGTTTGAAGTGGTAGAGGTGGAGGTATATAGAAAGGCACTCTACATTTCCATTTAGTCGTGTGTAATCCTAATTCTACAATGCTTTTTGTTTTGTACCGACTTATTCCCGTCCCGTTTGATCTTTTTAGGTAATTAAACATGACATTTCATCCTGGTTTAATGCGGTCCTTAATTTCCATCGTCGTACATTCTCAATTTCCATTAGAATTGCATCCCGCAATGTGTATTACGCTTCCGTCTGGATTCTATCCTGGTTTAACCATTTTTCCATCCTACTTTGATTTAATTTTTTCTGTTTTGACGAATGTTCAATCATCAACATTGATAAATGAGTGTCGGTGTGTTTAAGAAGCTAAATAAGCACTTACATGTATAAAAGTACTGCTGTTATGTAAACACATCGGCATGTTCTCACATTCAACCAAATAATGTTTAAGTGTATTAATGTTACGACACTTTCAACAATCCCGGAGTTCATTATTGTCGCATGCATGATTGAGCCTCACGCGCGTTGAGGCTTACTTCGTTAGTTAACGAGGATGTCCTTGCACTTCTGTCGGAAACGTATCTTGAAGCCAGTGTATACTGTGTTCCTCTTCGAAGAAATGCCGGTATACATTCCTATGTGGTTTCCGTTGTTGCTATGAGACGTGTTGTTGAGAAACTTAATTGGATCAATCCCAGGTTTCAAAGCCTATGCGATTGCTTCCTCCCTATTTGAGGACTCATTTACTTATAGTTACAGAAAAGGTTTGCCAGCCGACGGTCCTTTCTTGATAGCATTATCAGCACGTTAGGAAGAAGTCCCCAAGTCCACGCTAAGGGAGACAAAGCGGTACCATGAAGACGCCCACTCCAAACAGGCTACAATGCGAGATCGGTACCAAGAAGAAGTTACACTCCAAGCAGGCTTCTGAGCGAAACCTAGAAATGGCAAATAAAAACTTGTTCAGTCTTAACTATAGCATAGAAAGCATATAAAAATTATTAAAACAAAGCACTAAAATTCAAACCAACAGTTCAACTCTATGCACTAATTCCCTCCCTAAAATGGCCCTAGCCACTGATCTCACTTGGGATCGATTGAGATTTTTTTTTGGCTTTGGTGCAGGCCTGTGTGATGGCAAGCAGAGGGGCTAGACGGGAGAACACACTCTGAGCCTCTTTCCCCCATTTGCTATTTGTATTATTAACTGATAATATATAATTATGTCATTTCTCTTCTTTTTTGCGTGCAATTTTAACTATATATGTATGGGTCAGTTTCCGAGAAAATGAAATGTGGCTATATATATAAAAAGTTATAAAAATGCTTCACGTTTGAATCGCTAAAACTCCATAACAGTTTAAGCAATCAACCTCCTATTTCGAACACTTCTTGCCACACCACTTCTCTCTACGAAGTTCGATTTTGGTGTCTTACCCTTGCTCCTTGCCGACGTTACAAGGCACAGTACCCGAGGGGTTCAAAATCCAGGTAGCTCCCTGCAGGAATGTCCATATCACTTCAAAATCGATATGCACGTAAAGGAGTCCTGTCACTATTGATTTCTGCAGATCGTTGATTTTTACCTTATCCGTTATGGAGATACAGCAATGCAAAGTAAAGTCCACGTTTCCCGCTCGAATCGCGCCTTTCTTATTCCCACTCGGGAGAATGGAAGCGGTTCAAGGACTGAGAAAGGCGCGATTCGAGCGGGAAACGTGGACTTACTTTGCATTGCTGTATCTCCATAACGGAAGAGGTAAAAATCAACGATCTGCAGAAATCAATAGTGACAGGACTCATTTACGTGCATATCGATTTTGAAGTGATTTGGACATTCCTGCAGGGAGCTACCTGGATTTTGAACCCCTCGGGTACTGTGCCTTGTAACGTCGGCAAGGAGCAAGGGTAAGACACCAAAATCGAACTTCGTCGAGAGAAGTGGTGTGGCAAGAAGTGTTCGAAATAGGAGGTTGATTGCTTAAACCGTTATGGAGTTTTAGCGATTCAGACGTGAAGCATTTTTATAACTTTTTATATATATAGCCACTTTTCATTGTCTCGGAAACTGACCCATATATGTCATTTCTCTTCTTTTTTGCGTGCAATTTTAATTATATATATATATGTCATTTCTCTTCTTTTTTGCGTGCAAATATGTCATTTCTCTTCTTATTTGCGTGCAGAGTACGTGTGGACAGACGGAGCTATTGCTGGAATTGTTGTAGGATCAATAATCTTTGCGATAGCATTGTGTACTACGTGTTGCTGTGTCTGCTGCTGTTGCTTGTTGACAGGGGCATACGTAAGTTTGAGTGAACAGCCTCGGAGTTTACCGTAAAAAATAATTTTGTCTGTAGAATCTCAACCCAAGTGAACCATGATATCTTATTCGCTAAGAATCTACCTCACTAGCGATGCTGTGTATTAATCCAGTTCATGCAGTTGTTGATGCATACGAATTTCACAGTATCCATTAGCTCTTAAAAGCATTACGAAATGAAACTAAAAATAAAAAGAGTACAGTGTGTACGTTATTATTAATTGTATTATAGCTTCGTACCCAGTCTCTTGTCGGGCAAGGGGTTAACGCGCGAAGCTCATGATAAGCTTGAGGATCTTCTCCGGTCTTTTCGAGGGAGTTGCCCTCGTAAGGATAGGGATTATTCAAAGCACATTTACACAGTTGTTCAGTGTTTTTTTTTATTTAAAGAATGTGCCCTACAGTACAGTATTAGATGTTTTAGGCACTAGCGCAACAAGGATTCTGGAATTTGTTGCTTGAAACCCATAATAAAAATAATACATAAATAAGGAAAGCATAACCATATTTAAAAGGAGTTTGAATTCTTTTGTCATGATATGACAAACCAGTATTTGAAAATGTTCATAGAATGTGGCGCATCCACATGGAAAGAATGGCGGGAAATCGCAATATTTTCCGCCATTCGATGTCAAATTTTATTTTATTCATGACCAAAGCCACTACCGTGTGATAATTCGCAATTGTCCACGATTATCTACACATGCAGGTGCATGCTGTTGTATGCACCATTCGACGCTGAATTCAAGGGCGCGTGTATTTGAACATAGTCTGAAAAATCATAATACCTTTTATAAGTGCTGCTCAATCCTATTTATAAGCCATCTTAATTAAGCTTCATTACTGTAAGTTTGAGGGTTCAAAGTGCATGGCGCCTTCATATACTACTTCTTCTTACTTGCAAGATAAATTACACACATATGTGCATTCAATCTTACATGTACTTTCAAACTTGCATAAAGAGAGTACAAATTCAATTTGCATGAAAAATTACTAGATCTGGGCACACTTTTAAAAGCGCACAATTTTCGTTGATGTGATTTGCACTTTATATCATTGCTTAGGCAAAAATAAACTGCTCGTGTTTGGAAAGAACACAGTCAAGTCCTCGTCTCCAAAGCTATGTAACACGACCAACTCAGAGCATTGATGCCACTAACAGCTCCACGAATCATTCGTCTGCAAACTCTACATCACAACCAGCAGGAAGCACCAATCAACCACGGAACCTGGAAACAAGTTTTAGTCCAGCCGCCGCACACCCACCAAGCAATGATGGTGTGCAGGCAACGGCTTTTAAATTACCATCAGAAGGAAACGAAGCAAAAAAAGGTTTTATGCAGAATGACGCACCGCCTGCTTACGATGAAAGCAAACAACTCCCAGTTGATCCACTACCTGCATATAACGCATTAAGTGATTCTCTTCCAGCTTATGAAGAAGATAAACCTTCAAACATCTCCTAGCAGAGAGTACATTCCGTTACAGTGTTTGTTGTGACTACAGAGAAACTATGTTAGACTAATTACAAGCACCTTTTACGTGTATGAATTGTCCAGTGTGGTGTGGTGTAAACTGTACGCTATGCATAATTATTAATGTGTGCGATATATAGAACTGTGATTATTAATACATATTTTTGAGAGGTTGGGCCATGACGATATGATTTTTCGTTTCACGGACTCCGCCGCTCGAAAAAAATTTTTAATTCAAAGCCATTGACCGCGTGACAGGAAGTTTATTACGAATGGCGTACTTAAGTTGTATAGTAGTTTGTGCCACTACAAAAGAGGTTGTATTCCCTCGGCGTACATAAATGTGAATGGGAGGAGACGTTTGGCGGCTTATTTGATCGCACAATGGCAATGTCACGATCGACTGTCGTGAAAATCTCTCCCTCAGATCTCGGCGCACATCACATTGTAGACTTCAAGGATCAGAATGATAAAATAATATTAAACAAGTTTACGGTATACACCAGGGAAATGGGTTTGTTATCGGCCCGCCGCAGAATTAAATTCACTTTTTTTTTTTTTTGCCGCCGCCGCACCCCCGACGCCTAATCGGAAATCCGTGAAACGACTTATCAATTCGTCGTGGCCTTGTCAAACGCTACATGTGTCAAACGCTACATGTGTCAAACGCTACATGGGTCAAACGCTACATGGTGGCAGCGGTTGTTTAAAATGGCACAGATTCTGTTGAAACCACTGGATTCGTTTAATTTTCAAACGTCAGACGATTGGTCTCGGTGGATAGCCAGGGTCGTCCAGTTTCGTGCGGCAGCGGGCCTTGCCACAGTCTCGGATGAAAAACAGGTCAATACGCTACTTTATTGTCTTTTTGCATCCGTGTGTACACCTGTACACATATTAGGGTATATGTGTACAGGGGAGCACAAATTACTTACCCTACCTTATCTTTGTAATTAATCACAATTGTAACTCCAAAATCAATACATGAGTACACAATACATTAATAATAGATGGTCAATTAAACATACAATAAAAATTGATTGTTATCTGTCAATTAAACTAATTAGAAAAGTAAATAAAACTTTAAAAAAATAATAAATCTTAGCGAGTGGTTTTGATGGAGAGAAGAGCAGGTGCGCGTGTATGCAGAACGCAGAACAAACGGCGGAAGCGCGAGTAGTAGAGGCGCGAGTACTAGTGGAGGTGTGAGTACTAGTGAAGGCGCGAGTACTAGTGGAGGCGCGAGTACTAGTGGAGGCGCAAGTACTAGTGGAGGCACGAGTACTAGTGGAGGCACGAGTACTAGTGGAGGCGCGAGTACTAGTGGAGGCGCAAGTACTAGAGGAGGCGCAAGTACTAGTGGAGGCACGAGTACTAGTGGATGCACGAGTACTAGTGGAGGCGCAAGTACTAGTGGAGGCGCGAGTACTAGTGGAGGCGCGAGTACTAGTGGAGGCGCAAGTACTAGTGGAGGTGTGAGTACTAGTGGAGGCACGAGTATTAGTGGAGGCGCGAGTACTAGTGGAGGTGTGAGTACTAGTTGTGGAGGCATAGGTAGAGGAAGTGTCAGTTGCATTGTTGTTGATTTTGGATGCATATAAGTGATTTGAATTTGAGTTTATTTTGCAATAAACATCATTCTTCTACTTAGGACTAATTTGTGTACACCTGTACACATTTTACTGCAAAACTTTCTTGATAGAACCACATGAATAATTTCACAATACATAGTTACTATATCATGCCCTCTATGACTTTCAAGACTTTTTTGAAAGCATAATACTACTAACGTAAAGCAATGTAATTTGTGTACAGGTGTACACAAATTAGAGCATTTGAAAGTAAAAGTGATTACTCAAAAGAAACAGCATTTTTGTAATGTACATACAAAACAAACTATATGTATAAAATTTGACTTATTGAGAATGCTCCCATCATGTTTTTTAAATCTCTCACTTTTGCAGTGTTCTGTAGTGCTGTGGATAACTGAATTATGAACAGTTATTGCAATAAGCCAAAATTAGCATATTCATGAGAAGTTTAGCCACAATTTAGCATCACCACAGGGGGTATAGATTTTCAAAAATTGTGTTAAATGCTCACTCCTGGTATGAGATATGATGCAACAAAATGAATGGGGTAATTTGTGTACCACTGTACACACTTCAGGATGCAAATAGACATTATTGTTGGGCGAAGGAGCGGCAGCAGTTCTCGCTTCGACTACATAACGGTCGAGGAACGGAAAGTCTACCTAAAGGTCGTTGAAAATTTCGACGCGTTTTTCAGGGGGCGTTACTAAAACACGGAACGGAACGGAACGCCACGGAATATTCCGTTCCGTTCCGTGACTATTCCACGGAACAAATGCGCATGCGTTGAAATATAAGGTGTGAACGCATTGTAGCATTGCTCGAAGTGATTTGAAATGGACGCAGAACCTATTGCCTTATTTAGTCGGAAATCGCTGTCTCTATGTGAAGTGGAAGCAATCCTCCTAACACCACCTGCAAATTTCATCACTGATCCTCCGGTGAACCCAAAAGGAGACGACGTTTACCTGTATAAAGCGTTGAACACTATCAAAGAAGGTAATGCCAGTTGTTATGCAAAAAAATGCACCTGTTTCAGCATGTGATATTCACAGTTAGTACCAGTGCTTTGGATAAGTAATATCAATGCCCGGACATCCATGTGCTGCGTATCTGATTTTAATACAACTTGTTGGTGCCTTGTCAAATACAAACGGAGGTTGGTACTTTGCACAGGACAGTAGTTAGTTTCCTAGAATCACAACCACTTCAATGACAGAGTATTTTTTATTATTTCTCCAAACCACTTGAATGACAGAGTATTTGAAATGTAAATGTATTATTTCTCCAAAGCACAGGAACTATTACTGCATGTATAATTTGATATGTGTTCATATGTTAATGCTGTATGTCAAAGAATTTTAATACTTTTTTTTTAGAGGATTGGCGCTGTGATCAACATCGCTGGATAAATCAAAGAGTTAAATTGTTACCTAAAAGTAATCCTCGCCTGAGAAAGTCCTATTTCGTTGTAGATACCCCAAATGGCCCATCCAAAGACTTTGGCAAGCATGCTTACCAGCTATTTAGCAGCAAAACATTCACTCTTATTCATTATCTTGGAAATGAAACTGTAGCCATACCTTTTTGTCATCGAAATGCTAAAGGTGACCCATCAGCATCATTTGTTAGAACATGTCCATCTACTTTGAATATCATGAAAAGCTTGTGTGTTCAAAATACAGCAAGTGTTGTGTATAAGAAGGAAATTTCGAGTGTTGAGTGTTTACCAGAGTTTGTGCCCATTCTGAAACCAAGGGATATGAAACAGTTGCGCAACCTCAGGTATAAGCATTTGCATAGTTCCAAAATATCTAAAGATGATATATACAACTTGCACGAAATTGCATACGACATAGCTGGCTTTGTTTGGAAAATAACCACGTTTCCAGACCTTGTTTGTGTTTGTGGTCTTAAAGAATTGCTGGATGAAGCTGACAGAGTGATACAAATAGGTGAAGATCAATTACTTTCATATGACACCACATTTCAATTGGGAGATTTCTATGTGTCGCCATTTATATTTCGTCATACAATATTTAAAGAACGACCATGCATACCAGCAATGTTTCTATTGCATGAACGTAAACTCACTAATACACATAAGGAGATGTTTAATGAATGTGCCAAAAACATGCCATCATTAAAGAAGATGAAAATTCCACTTGTTATGGACAGAGAGGCTGCATTAATGAAAGCTGTGCAATCTGAACTTCCAAATATTGCTCTGGTATTTTGCTGGAATCATATTCTTAGGGATATACGCCAATGGCTGCACCAACATGGAGCTCCATCTTCAGATATCACAATTTACTTAGATGATGTTCGTAGGTTATTTCATTGTTCTACCCTTGACAAATACACTGACAAATTGGACAATTGTAAAACCAGGTGGGACGGTGAATTCACAAAATATTACCTTAAAGATATACACCCCCATGTTCCAGTACATATTGGTAGGTGGGCTCTTGAAGATCTTCATATTTACAACCCATACAGTGGCGTAACTAATAATCAATCTGAGAGTTTGAATTTTGTATTGAAAGAATTGCAAGGATGGAAAGAAGTTAAAATTGACAATGCAGTACTAGCATTTTATCAGATGCAGGCTTATTACAGCAATGAAATAAGGAGAGGATTAGCAGGAATGGGAGAATACCATGTGCTGAGCCAATACTCAGATGTTGTTTCTGGAATGAAGGAAATGGAATTGCTTCCAACATGTTCACCAAAGGAAATTGTTCAAAGGTTGCAAGGGAAAATAGCAGACGAAAACACTACTGTCACAACAGTAATTGCTAATACAACTTCCATACAGGGCAGTGAAGAAATTGTGAGTGCAAGTTCCTGCAAAGGTTCTGCTCAGTATCGCGCCAAGCTGTGTATAGCAAGTGGTTTTGTGAGTTTTGATGCAAAGCTAGGTGTTTTCCTAGTAAAGGGCACGACTGGTACAGCAAGAGTAGTAACAGTCTTTCCAACCGAAACATGTAGCTGTCCCTCTAAGTGTGATTGCTACCATATACTTGCAGTGAAGATGAGCATCGGCATCCCTGCAGTTAACGAGCGTAGAATTACTAACCTGTCTCAGCTTCGGAAAAACACCAGGAGCAAGGGAGATAAAAGAAGTGGCAGGAAACGTCCTCGTCGTAATGATGTTGAAAGTGAGTTATGTTTTATGCGTTAACTGTTTTGATATGACTTAGTTTATTTTAACTCCAGGCAATGCACTTCAGATAGATGAAACAGATGAAACGGATCAGCTAAAGCATTTAGTGGGTGTGGGAGGTAGTCTAACAGAAAAGAAGAAATCACGAGATGACCAAGCAGCTCAAACAGAAGAAGTGAAACTACCAGCAGGGGAAGGTGATAGCACCAATGAGGTGGAACTACTAGGTGATGAAGATAACAGAACTGATGAAGTGAGACAACCTGAAGGTGAAGATGTTAGAACAGATGAGGTGGAACTACGACAAAGTGAAAATTATCAAGATGAAAACATGAAATAGTCTGAGGATTGTACAAGTGAGTAAATATGGACAATAATTGTTTTGTGAGACTTAGCTCAATCTATCATGGGTGTATGTATTTTCGTACATAGGTTTGGAGATTGTTGGTCAGTCAAATACACACAAAAATGCATCTAGTGGGCATGCTTCCCAGGAACATCAAAAGTCTAACCCACTTACTGTGTCAGGAGATTGTGAACAAATGGTTGAATCAAGAAATCACCTGGCCATGAATTTGGCAAAGGTGACCCGTGAAAGAAAAAGAAAAGAGTTATCAGCTAAATCTAACTCAACTTCAAAAATTCCTATATCTTTAGATAATGGTGAAGACCAAAGTACAGAAGACGAAAAAGTTTGGATTGAACGATTTCAACTATATGAGCATGACAAAAGTATTCTAACCACACCTGGACAATGGTTGAATGTATCAATCATAGATACAGCACAGACACTTTTAGCTACACAATTCAAGAGCATTTTTGGATTTCAAAGTGTAGGATGTGGATTGGCAATGACATTTGCAGTAGAACAACGACCATACGTTCAAGTTTTACATGATAACACCCAGAAACATTGGTTGATTATTTCCAGTATAGGAGCAGAGGATCCTGCATCAATCCTTATATATGACAGTTATTTCCATCAGTGCTCTCCACACGTCCAGCAGCAAATAGCCACCATTACCCGGACCAAATCAAGTGAAATAAATGTTCACTTTGTGGATGTGCAGCGTCAAAGTGGAGGTGGTGATTGTGGACTTTTTGCAATTGCATTTGCCACTTCTATCTGTTTTGGAACCCACCCAGAAACAAAGTTTTATTGTCATGCAAAAATGAGGCAACATTTGATGAAGTGCATTGAAGAAGGTGTAATGACAGAATTTCCAGTGGCGCACAAGACGCTGTACAGCTAAGATAAAGAACAAACAGGTCATAAAGGTTTATTGTGTTTGCAGAATGCCTAGGATGGCACTTGAAGCTATGATTGCCTGCAATCAATGCAAGGAATGGTTTCACGGTGACATTTGTATTCAAGTCCCAAAAAAGGCATGGGAGCGCAGTACCAAATGGCTATGTGACAAATGTAGTGTGTAGTTGCTGTTGTTATTTTCTTTGTGTGATTTTTTATGCATGACCTGTGGGAGTCATGCAGATCATCTGGTGCAGCTTCTACCTCTAGGTTGGCATCCCACCTTGCCCTCAGCTTGTCCTCTCCCAAACCTTCAATCTTTGTGGACATGTACAGTAGGATGAACTTCACCTTAGTCAGGTCCATTGCCAGAGCCATCTTGGCAAGGGAGTTCCTGCCCTCGTGGCTTGACTTTTTATTTGTGGGTGTTGTATGATTATGTAATAATGATCGAGTAAACTTTAGGTTGTAGAAGTGTTTGGGGGATGGAGAATTGAAGCTATCAATGCACTTTCAACCTATGGAAAAGTATTCACACAGCTATGTCGACCTCAGAATGAGATTGTAAAGGTAAAAGGTACTATATCAGCTAGTTCCGTGGAATAGTCACGGAACGGAACGGAATATTCCGTGGCGTTCCGTTCCGTTCCGTGTTTTAGTAACGCCCTTTTTCAGGTGAGAAGAGATCGAGAGGGCGCGGTTTAATCGACGATACCAGCGTGAAGGTGAACCGGTGGATACCTCTGCCTAGGCCTAGTGTTAAAACCCGTGTTGATTTTGTTCCAAAAAACCAGGACAGAACCATATCCTTTTGACGCTAATCCACAGCTACACGCTCCGTTTTTGTATACAACCAGGCTTAAAAATCCAAGCGGTACACGTACCTTGGCACTATAGGATGAGGAAATCGATCCTTCACACGTATTTGATGAAATAAGAGGAGTGACAACAGCGTTAAGCTTATCTTTGTACCTTATTTCCTCTGTATCGTCCAAGTAGACGTACTATTCCATACATCGGATTGTTACGTAAAAAAAATTAAATAAATAAATAAATAAATATTCGACATCGAATCCTAACATTTAATGTCACGTTCCTTTTGAACTTAAATTGGGTCAACAACTGATCTTTCAAATAACTCAGGTCACACTCCGACTTTTCAGATGGAAGGACTATTCTTTTATTATTATCTAAGTAGGAAACCAAAACCGTTTTCGCCATTACTCGATCATCACGTGCTTTGTTAATATGGCGCTTTTTAATTAGAATATGCTGTTCGTTCTGCAGTATGATGAGTGGTGTTATTGGAGATAAATTTATTTGCTCAGAATGTCACAAATTTGCTAATTTACATTTAACGTGTGGAATCGATGGCTGTCCAAGGACATACATTGTACCCAAATATAATATTGAAGA
The DNA here is from genome assembly GCA_013339895.1 of Ephydatia muelleri. Taxonomy (NCBI): domain Eukaryota; kingdom Metazoa; phylum Porifera; class Demospongiae; order Spongillida; family Spongillidae; genus Ephydatia; species Ephydatia muelleri. The sequence goes on along the minus strand of JABACO010000012.1, from coordinate 3,792,228 downwards.
TTATTAAATTTTGGTGTGAAATTGTGTAAATCATCAAACGTTCTCCATAGTGTGCATAGCACACTAGAAATGTGCATATCACACCATTTCACTTTCACACATATGTGGTTGTGTGCCCAGCACACCTTACACACTAGAGTACACCAGAGGTGTGACGGCGATTTGGTGTGCTTCACACACCACATTTTTTACAGTGTACCTCACGTCTGGCAGAGATGGGCTTCACATACATGTATGTATCTTGCTGGAGCTACAGCAAACGAGAAACGGAGAATCCGGCAGCAAGCTGCTATGACAGAATGATTGCTGTATTACCGAGCAACAGATGCGGTGAATGAGATCAGTCTCAAACGGGTCATTTCAAACAAAAAGGAGAAAGCTGGGATTATTCGTGCCTGGCATGATGGCGTTGATGGCATGGGTGCCACTCGGCAGGACAAAACTTGCGCAAAGTTAGCAACTTCATGAGCAGTATATTCGCCACACTGTTGCATTTTTGACGAGCTGCTGCAGACAAGTTGTGTCACAGAGCAGAGGAAGATGAAGATATTGGTCTAAGTTAACGAATTCATTTGGGTGCATGAATATATTTAATACTGTACACCTCATCAACAGGGAAATCACTTGGATTAACATGATGTGTATGCACTCAGTATCACTAAGAGAGGTATGCTTAAAGCTGAATTTGACAAGTTCAAAAACACTTTTTTTTTTTCAAAACATCCTCGCTATGTGCACGTATAATGATAAAAGCCACTGGCCTCATCAATGTTTGGATGAGATCTTGCAAGATATCACTGCAGTCAATGCATGTCCTTGGAGAAACATACTATTTAATGCACCATCTCAAATAGATGATTTTGTCAAAGGATATGTATGACGCCAGAGACCGATGTTATGATGATGGGGTTACAGTTGAAAAGTTGCTCCTCAACTTGACCCCACGGATAAATGAAAATCCAAGTAATCGACACTTCTCAATCAGAACTCACAGGTAGATAGATTATTGAATCTATTTGATCATCCATCACTGGTTCATCAGTATTCAACGAGAAGATAGGAATATCGCAGGCTCCTTCGGCAACATTCAGAATGAAAGGAGATGGGAACTGTTTTTTCTGAAGCATACATAGCTCAAGTTCTAACAAGGTCACAAGATGACCATGATGAAATTCGTCTTCTTATAACCTCTTATATGGTACATCATTCTATGATTCAGTTGCTGAATTTGCATGCATTTTGGACCCAAATGAAACAATGGAAAATATCTGAAGCGAATGAGAATGCAGTCCTGAACCTGTGGGCAACAGAAATGGAAGTTATTGCTGCTGCACCCATGCTCAGTACAACGATTTACCATCCGGGGCCATATTCAAATGGTTAAGACATTCACCAAGACATTCAGCATGCGAAATGGTCCCAGACTCAGAGGACAAGTGACCCAAAGGATGCCACAGTGCTGCATGTGCACCTTAGCACCAAGGTGTTTCTCGTGTCTACCTCAAGTTGAGCACCACGAAATCCTCATCATCCCAGTGATCCTCAATGCACTTCCTCATGCCATGGATGATCTTCTCTGATCCTGCAGTGGGTAGAAAAGCCCAGATGCCTTGTCCTTGTTGAGGGCACACACATGCACACAAATGCATGTATCAGGAGTTACTATTCCGTAAAATAACACTGTGGAAAACAAGCCCTATACAGTGTTGTGCATGCATATTTATTTGTATTTGAGACGTTAATGTGCCAAGGGTAGTGTATTTTCAGGAGTGCAGAGGGTATACTTCACGAATTATTCACAGGACATGACAATTCATTGTTAATTTATCAGTGATATATGGAAAAAAAATTACTATACAGGTAGAGATGTGCAATTTACTTAGTATGTAGAACATCTCTATTTAAACTGTTGAAGTAATACGTGGGCAATGCAAAAAAAATCCTGTTTTGGAATACAATTTTGGGCTTTTGCCATATGTAAAGACGTACACTGAGGGGGTAATGTTAGCTGAGCAGTTGAAAGCAAGGATCAGACAGAGCTTCAAGATATAGGGAATCGTGCAGCTGATCAAAAGAAACCAAGAAATTGAAATGTCTGAAACTAAAAGTAAGCATAAACATTTTTACGAGAAGACACAGTATACCCTAGAGGCAGACATAACAGCCTACCACATAAACCCTCTCCTGCAATAGATGCACTCAAATACTGTGGAAACTATTTCGCTACATTTGAGAATGATATAGCTCAACTGAAACCGATATTTGAATGGTACAGTACATTATAAGAATGATTAAAACTGTTCACATTAATCTTATGTTGCATTGCTTGAGCTATCGAAGTATTTTTTGATTGACGTTTACAGGCTCAACCACTGCAAAACAAGATGAATAAGATTTTTAACAGAGGTTAGTGCATTTTTTAATCTAAGGATGTAAGCATGTGCCACACTTGTGCACAGACTAGAACTGGATGCAGCTTTGCTTAATTTGGAGCAACAGAACCAGTCATTTACAAAATAAATAGAATGACTACATAAAGTATTGTGCGCAATGAGAATTTCTGATTCAGCACTGCCCATTCCAGCATTGTGAGATGTCCTTTTTTTCTCTTGAATTCTTGACATTTGGAATGTTACCAGTTGTTGCATGCGGTTACTATACTATATGCTTGTCAAAATAAAAATCAGGCAAATGACAGCTGCAGAACACATCCTTTAAACAGTTAGTAGCATTGAGTGTTTGACCGGCGTGTCCTTGGGAAGCGTACAAAGTTAGTCTATACATGTATACCTGCCTTAAAGCCGTTGTAACAGATGTTGTCACATTTGCACTGCTTAAAAGAAACTCTGGTGGGATCGTGTCCACTGCATAATTTCAGTGGCAAACAACCCACAGTCCTTACTTTCTTTCTGCTGTTGAAAAGAAAGAACTGTAATGGCAATGCTAGGCCCAGTGCATCTTGGTAAAACTGCTGTGCCAGTTGGAGGATTAGAGAATAGTCTGAGCTTCATGGACAACAGCATCTGACAGCTCTCTGCAACTTTTCAGGTCATCTTCATCAGATGCATAGAGCTTCAAATTACTTATCCACCCCTTGGTCCCTATCACTTTCAGGAGTCCGAGCATTCTCAATCAAACTCCGTGCTCTCAGTTTCACCAATCAGTACTAAACAAGCAGGTTCAACTGATGTTCTAGATTGGGGTGGTAATGTCTCAAAGACTGAAAGGATGAAGGTGCATGGTATGCTGTCCATTTTTCCCTGTCCTAGGATTGTACAAAAGGGTAGATACGCACCTTTATCACAGACAGCATGAATGGAGTATCGACCAATCCACCAAGGCTTTAACTTGTCTTTCATCATGTTTCAGGCACAATGTATTTCAAGGACCTGAGTGCGCCTTATCACTGAATACCTTTTAAACAGCTCTAATTACTAAAGCGCACCAGATTATTATTACCTTAGAGCATGTTTCCTTTTCTTGTGCAGATTGAATAGCTAATGGTGCCTTTCTATACATTTTATCCCTGAACTCTTGTATTATCTGAACATGCTGGATTACGTAATCTGTATTTTTGCATTCAGCAATTATAGTACCATATTCAGTTCTAAGCATCATTTGTTTCATGCATTACATCTTCTATTTCTGATATTACTTACGTCACTATCTGCTCTTTGTCATTGCACCTTTCGGCACATCCAACAAGAAAATCTTCTTGCCTTACTAATGCCAAAAGACCATCTCATAATGTAGACACTTTCAGTGGGCATAATCAATATACACTGACAATATATGACTTCAAATGGAAATATCTGTTTGGTTGTTCGGTACGCAAAAAGTATAGCAAACAAGTGATCATCGCAATTGTTCTGGGTATCGTTAACCACTTTGAGCAGTGCAATGAAAAGTCTGATTGAACTTTCTGTAAGGCCATTACTTTGTGGATGGTTAGAAGTGCTTCCTGCCAGTTAATGGTAACAAATCTCTCTGTGCTGCATAAACAAATTCACAATCCTGGTCCAAAATAACCACCTCACAGCATCCCAATCTAAAAGAAAATTGTTATTTTTTTAATAGAAGTAATGCAATTATCAGAATTGATACTACACTGGCGATCAAAAGTTTTAAGTTAGCCAAACATTGGATACAACTATAAACACCCATGTAAAATTAATATCAACCAGGTAGAGTTAATATATTATCTCTGCCCTGGCTGAACTGGACCGAGGAGTCATTTCACCCAAGGCAGAGATAATATATGACCTCTGCTGACAGAAATGACACCCATTTTTAATTACTCCCATACAGGTTGACTCCCGGTCAGCGATCGCTAAGCAATCAGTGATTCCCAAACATTGATAACTAAATTTAAATTACCCCCTCTAGGCCATTCAAACTCGATTAGTTGTTTCTCGGGCCCGACCGACCCCAAAAAAATTGCTTTGCAAAAAAAATAACTAAATAAATAAATTTAAAAAAATACAGAAAATTAGATCAGGGATAAAAATGAATGGCAAATTTGCATGGCCGAGCGTAGCAGTTTATGGAGGTGGTACATTTCAGGGGCGGATCCAGGATTTGGGAGCGAGGGGGGGAAAGTTAAGCGGCAAGGGACACGCCCACCCCAGCAAGGGGGTATGGGGGAGCGCTGTAAGCTGGGGTCTGGGGCGTCTTGGATTTGCTTTAACAAAACGTTCAACAATCATTTTAGGATCTATAGTTACATTGTAATTTGTATGCAGTAATGCGAGTGATTGCTAGGCGTTCTTCTCCCATTCTATTTCTCAACGACGTTTTGAAGAACAGGAAAAAAAAACGCTCCGCTTCTGAACTTGTAACTGGAAATATATACACCAAATACTTAAAAGAACTTGAATGTTTGGGAAAATGTCGGGGTCTGCATGTGTGTAGCAATTAACTAAGGTTTCAGGTGGACTAGATGTTTCCATTTTTCTCCTCCAATAAAGAACCCAGTGATCCAGTTCTGAGGGCAGTGAGGAGTATGATGGAAGGTCATTTTCGTATAATGCAAACAGTTTATAATCCAGTGCACATTTGATAGCTATCTGGGGCAGCAAGGACAGTATTGCTGTATATATAGGAATATCACGAGAGTTCGACAACTATTAAATAATGCAATGACGATGTGGGCTACACGTTATATTAACTTACCTAGCCTGCTTGTGTATACACCTTGGATATTCGACTTTCAAAACTCTATTAGTATACTATAAGCATGCAGATTAATACTTCATCACTGCATGTATTACAAAATTTTATACTCACCGATAAAACAGAGAGAAATTGCTAAGATGACTGACAAGTAATCCGACAACAGCAAAGCACACTGAACTGAGACGTATAAAATAATGCCTTTACACAGAAGTATATAGAGCTTTTGAGAAAGGGTCTTTGTCTGGCGCTATAATATGACGTCGATAACAAAAGGGACAATAGCGCCTTTATCAAAGGATATAGCGCCTAACGGATGCCACGATCCCTTGCATAAGTAATCAACACTTACGCGAATTGATTATGTAATGGAGTCTACGGTGTAGTGAATGAATATTATTATGGACGGTCCAGGGGGGGGGGGGGGGGAATTCCCTAGTCCCCCCCCCCCCCCCCCCCCTGGATCCGCCTCTGCATTTAGCAGGAGAAGCATCATCAAATGCGACACGGATGAAAACTTTGGTGCCCTGATGGAGAGGCTGGAAGTCAATTTAGGTAGCAATACAGTCGCTGAGGTCACGATCTCGGCAGTCGCAGACGATAAGTCCGTGCATTCAGCGCACACAGTTCCATTAGATGCTCCAGTCACTTTGCTCGAGACTTATGGCTGTCACTATGTCAATTTTACCTTGCAACATCATCATCCACCATCTCACAAGCACAACAGCAGCTGCCAAATGCACTCGAAATGTTGATGCAGAATGCTGAGCGACTTGTGTTACCACCAGCTGCTATCTATGATTCATTCTCTGATTCTGATCAACACATTCGTGGTGATTACAGGCTTCGTAATGACTTTATTCACTATTTAGAAACAAAGAAGGTTGGCTGGAGTCCTAGTACTGTATGTACTACTGGTGAGCAATTTGTTAAAACACTTGTATCAGCTCAATGGTGCCTAGATCCGCATCATCAACAATTTATAGATTATAATTGTACGCCAAAACTGCTGCTGTGCAGACCCTGTTGAAGGTGTGTATTATACTGCTACGCTAAAAAAATTCCCACCTGTTTGCTTCTACTGCGGTATGGCTGAAGGTTTTGTAACTGAAGGCATAGTGGAGCTGCAAAGGCAGTATGCATTTGTCCGTCCCCTATGTTTTCTGTGCCAATCAGAAGGCAAAACGCACAAAGTCGGCCGTCCCAACAACGTTGTCAAGAGGCAACGAACTGATTTGTAGCGTGCAGTGTGTAATTATATTCATGTTTTTTTTTTTCCTCCTCCTACCTACTGATCCCATTTTATTGTAAGTTTGCCCGAGAAACAACTAATCAAGTTTGAATGGCCTAAGTATGCACTTACTTGCTTTGTGGTATTAAAATGTCGTGCATAAAAATAAAAAAACAAGAAATTACTGTGTATAATACAAGTGCGTATCACATTCTTTCTATACCATCTTAGCTGTTCTCAGCATTCTGCCCGTACTTTCTTTGTAAACTTGCTTTCTCTACCTTCGAGAACCCATTGGGATACTCCCGGTGAGCAATTCAGGTATTCTCAACCTCCTCTAAACTATTCCATCTCAGCAATGGTACTCTACCACTACTGAAGCGCGACACGGCAACTGAGCCTTTTCTGAAGTGGCTCACTCTCTTAAAATGGCGGCAGCTCCTTCAAGACTAAATGTGCTTATGTACAGTATGTATCTTTTGTATATCAACTTACAAACTTGTTTGGCAGAGGTCCCGCGACAGTGTGAAATTGCGTCCGCATATGATGCAAGACAGCCAAATCCAGCTTGTGAATGTTCCTTGAAATTACATATGTTGAACTGACCAAAGTGAAACGATCGAGTAACATCACCCCAGTTCAGGTGGTAGTCACCAAAAATAGATCATTCTTCCCACTCTTACTTCTTTTAGAAATTACCTGTGCAGTTTAATACAAAATAGATTGATATGCACAGTACTTAATGATCTGGACATCTTTTAATATCATACAATGGAATTCTCATTACTATTAAACTGTGTTACAGTCAGCGTTGCTAATAAAACCCGAACATTCGAGCCGCAAAGTAAAAAAGCGCAGAGTTTATGCATTTACGATCATTATTTTTAATTGTCGAGCAAGTAAAAACAATTGCATGTAAACTAACTGTTCCGATAATTAGAATGATGGACCGCGGGGCGGAGGACGGGAAACTATAATCACACATTTGGAATTGGCCTTAGCGCTTATACACATGGCTCATTAGCGTCTTTAGATCACGACCGTGTATGCAGTTAGATTGTGGTATTTGAGTAGGCAATGCAATGGAAGGGAAATGTTATAATGTACATAAGCTTCCTCTGCTAAAGGAAGCATATTTACTTCAGCTCCAGGCGGTATTTACACCTTTCATTGGCCAGGGCTTCCATGCAGTGTGCAATCACACACATGCATGTACAGACACAGCGGTTCAAAACATCTGTTGTTTACAGCCACACTTTGCTTTCAATTTGCATGGGTTTAGACATGCACAGTGGCATGATTCAGTTACAAAGCGTCTCAGAGCCTGCATGTGATCCACATCACTCCACTGTGTGCATGTTAGAGCCAATGGACACCAGCTGCATGGGCACTGAGGAAAAGTAAAGTTCTCACTCTGTTTGCCGAGAATTCAGAGGGGCAATGAATGGTACTGTATCCATGCCAATATGCACTCGATCTTCACATGCACTGTTCTAGCTCAGTTAGTGTTGTAATATACATGTATACTCTAACAGATATATAGCTTAGGGAGGGCCTTTACCCCCTTCAGACCAAGTGCAAGAAAATATCCATGGCAGATGACCAAAATTGATTGTGTTGAATCATTCAATTTAATCATGTCTACCCCTCACATGCACATGTTTGTTTTATGAATGTACAGTTAGTGTGGGGGGAAAAAAACAATAAAAAACCAACCCAACAGTGCATGCAGATACACATACATATCGGGTGCTACTGAAAGTGTATGCGTCGTGTAGTGTGTGATGTACAATTACATGTACAATATCAATGTTGGTTCTTTTTCAGCTGTACAATGAAAAATCAATCCGCTTGGAGCTGTAGAAGAGTGCATCCTGGGTCCCTGTCTTTCTTACCCATACACCATCACTGAAGTAACTGAAAAGAGATTACCATACTGCTTTTAACAACACAATAATGCATTAATCACCGCTCCAACTAGGCAAGTAATGTTTTTATAAACAGTTAAGTAACAAGGCCCTCTAAAATTGTGACCAAATATTCAAGATGAACACTAAACAAGTTTATGAGCTTATCTCAATAGTGAGTTATTATACATCCACATCACAATTTTGATTTTGAGAGGGGGTTTTATTAACAAGTTTGATCACCAAATATTCGTCATCTCCAATATACTTGTGATTTCAATTATTCATGAAACATAAAAGCACACGGTTATTGTCATGATTTAAAGACTGATCAATCAATGTTAAGAACCCACAAACCTGCATACTGCCCGTATGTATACATATATAACTCAAGCAGAATAACTGGGACAAATATACATCCATGTAAAGGTATCTAACCCTACCACAAATCGATGGTTTAATAAAATTCGTATCGGCCACAAAAAAATTATTCTAAATTTCGTGGTAGTATAGCCTTGATTTTGAACAGTGACACATTCCTTTCATGACATTTGAATCACAAATATTTAAGAACAGTATGGTAGTTGTTTGGGGTTATAATAATTACAGCAATTTATGTCTAACATTTTTTATTAGCATACTAAAATCACCTATTTAGTAATTTGAAAAAATAAACAGTTCTCAGACTAGTGATCTGTGTAACATCCTCTTCTCATCATTCACTACTTCTCTAGCCAGTTGAGATGTTTGGCCATTGACACATACATTCGTGCGCACTCCCAATACGTACAGATGTGCAATCTTAATGTACGAACGTCCAGCGGGAACTTTGCAGGAACATTGGTTCACGCCCGAAACCACTTTCCATGCAGTACTATTTTATTATTTGCCAAGTTATGATTATTTGAGCGATGTAAGTGTATACAGGTGCCAATGCTGTTTCTTCCCCATAACACTGAACTCCATGTGCTTGCTAGATGCTGAGACATGCAATAGTACATCGATCAGCTTGCGCGCGTAATTTCCCGTTTGTACGGAAGGTTCCCGCGGCATGGTCCCATTCTATTGGTTATTGTCTACTAGTGGAAAAAGCAGTGTTTGTTTTAATTACTCAAATAGCTATATAAGTGATGGTTCTTGGTTCCCCATAAATATGACGACTATAAAGTCATCCAAATGGGCTGGAATAGAAACTAATAGGTACATTCGGTTCCCGCGTAATTATTAACGAAACTGGTTTTGTTTGGTGTACACAGCAATTCAGGGCTTTGATTCCGGGCCCGTGACAGCACGCAATATCACCCGGAAGAGCGTGCTTCCGAATTTTGCGCGCCATGTGCTCTCGAAATCGTGAGTGGACCGATTTCATACGAATGATTTCTCGGTCCCGGAGGATTATTCGTATGCGCACGGGATAATTCGAGAGCAACGTCGCGCGCGAACGTGCAATTTTGTACGTGACCGAGGAACCTACCGTGTACGCGCAATATAGAACTATCGTATGACGTAAGGAAAGTTAAATATACTAGTTAATTCTATCATTATTTCTCAGGTTATTGATCACATAGTCAAAAAATTTAATGTTTCAAGTTTACAAATATGAAACATAGAAAGTTGATACGAGAACAAACCTGTTCGTAGAAAAGAAAGCATAACTGAAACAACACTTTTACCAAAAAATGGCCTTACCTCCCAGCAGTTGATGGTGACGTTGTAACATCTGACTTCCACAACACAGGTCTTTCTTTAGAATAGTTCACTGCTGTCAACCCGAATGCACGTAGAATACACCGCCATTTGAGCGAAAGGAAAAGGGTAACAATAACGAGGTGCTGTTACCATCACGTACGTTTTAGCGCTCTTGTTCAGCCAGGATGTTTCAGGTAGATCGAGGAATCCAACATTTCTGCCTAATGCAGTAGAGAACACCGTTATTCTGTTCCCGACGTTACGCCTTGGAAGCAAACAAAGTGCCACACAAAAACACGTAATTGACAGCTTACCTCGCTGTGTAGCGTAGCCGGCCATTCTTTCTAACCAACAACCTGCCTGAATTGCTTCGCAGAACGTTATCCCAATACAAAATTTCCTGACAAGCAAAGCTTTCAATTCAAAACGAGCGTAGGCTAAAGGTAACTCACCTGGCTTTCGTTTGACGATTTTGGAATAAAATGGCACCTCTCTGACTTACAGTGGAAGATGTAGTGTTCCACAGCGGTCATACATCCTATCAAAAAAAACATTCTGTGGAGCCATACTTACCGACGCGAGACGAAAACAATCATCACGTGATTCACGTGGCTGCTATAAAATGCATACCGCATGCGTCGTCATGATGTTTTACTAATGACATGGCGATTGCAGACCTCGCCTGCTGAGAGCGTGAGGCATTCTGAAAGACATTTCCATAATGGGAGGTTGGAGTTGGAATCCTGAGCCTTTGTATAAATGATATGACAAGCGGCCGTTCATAAATTACGTCACCTATATGGACCCCTCTTATACTGATGTATGCTTCATGTATACATCGTCACACTGGCTGCTACCACCCTGCATGCTGGGGACCCTTCGAAGTGACGTAATTTATGGATGGCACCAAAGAAGACACCGAGAGAACGAGGTACATTCTAGCGATAGATTGTTTGCGTGCCCCGCCTCTTTATACGATGCATATAATAAGTAACATCACGCAGCAGAACATATAATATAGTCTCCAGGGCAAGCTGAAGCATAAACCATCGTCCAAAAAATATATAAAAATGCATTTCTTCATAAAAAATAACCAAGGCATTGACTGACCGCTTTGGTCGCCTCAGCTAATGCTCGTATCATTCTGAGTCGTTCTTACACCTTGTGCAGCAGGTGGATGAACTTTGTGTGTAATTGTGTGTGGTTATATACTTGTGTAGCACTGTACTCAGAACCAAGTCAACAATATGAAAAACTATTCATTAACATGACTCTGATAGGTGAAAAGATTTTTGATGCATTTCCAGTGAGTGCTGCATAGGTCATTAGAAGACCAGTGGGGTGATGTCTCATACCAATGTGAAGCTTACTGGACAAACCTTGCGTCACATACAATGAAATGTAGTGATACTCACGTCAGTATGTTGTATACCATTATTAGTGACAAACGACTTACCTGATAGCCACACCCTTCAGAATCACGTGACCCTCTGAAGACCATTGGGGCGATGTCTAATACCAATGTGAAGCTTACTGGACAAACCTTACAATGATATGTAGTGATACTCACATCAGTATGCATATCATTATTAGTGACAAACGACTCACCTGATAGCCACACCCTTCAGAATCACGTGACCCTCAGAAGACCATTGGGGCGATGTCTCATACCAATGTGAAGCTTACTGGACAAACCTTGTGTCACATACAATGAAATATAGTGATACTAACATCAGTATGTATACTATTATTAGTAACAAACGGATAGCCACACCCTTCAGAATCACGTGACCCTCAGAAGACCATTGGGGCGATGTCTCATACCAATGTGAAGCTTACTGGACAAACCTTGTGTCACATACAATGAAATGTAGTGATACTCACGTCAGTAACAAACTGATAGCCACACCCTTCAGAATCACGTGACCCTCAGAAGACCATTGAGGTGATGTCTCATACCAATGTGAAGCTTACTGGACAAACCTTGTGTCACATACAATGAAATGTAGTGATACTCACGTCAGTATGTATACCATTATTAGTGAAAAACGACTCACCTGAGATAGCCACACCCTTCAGAATCACGTGACCCTCAGAAGACCATTGGGGTGATGTCTCATACCAATGTGAAGCTTACTGGACAAACCTTGTGTCACATACAATGAAATGTAGTGATACTCACGTCAGTATGTATACCATTATTAGTAAAAAACGACTCACCTGAGATAGCCACACCCTTCAGAATCACGTGACCCTCAGAAGACCATTGAGGTGATGTCTCGTACCAATGTGAAGCTTACTGGACAAACCTTGCGTCACATACAATGAAATGTATTTAGACATCTATGAATGTGCTGAGTGATACACATTTCCGTGTGTATACCATTATTAGATCTAGAGACAAATTACTCACCGAAGATAGCCACACCCTTCCGAATCACATCACCCTAAGAAGACCACTGTGGTGAGGCCTCAGACCAATGTGAGTACATACAACTAGCTATAGCTTTGTTCTGACCCCTGAGCGACAACGAGTGCACATTGTTTTCGGTTTCAGGCATTAGAAAACTAGCTTTTTTTGACCTCACATACCTTAACTAAAAATTCGTGGGACCTGTCCTCTACTGCAGCTGTAGCCTCGGCGTGTTGTAAACTTAAAAGAGGTATTCGAATTCAAATTCAATCATACGTGAGGAGAGGGTTAAATGGCCGTTTAATGATATTCCCGTACAGGATTGGGCGGTGAAATAATGGGACTACGTTAATCGTGAGTGCACGCTTTGTGATATGCACGGATGCATGACTGAATACGTAGTTTGTAATCACCCGCGTGCGGACGGCCGAATTGCTGTGGTAGTGCCGTATTTACAAAAGCACATGCGCGAGAGAAGGGGAAAACTGCCCAGTACCTCAACAACCGTTCCATGGACTTCATGCCTCGAGGCCCAAGGTCCAAATATATCTCCCGCTCGTCGGCACCCGAAAATAGAAGTGGCTTTTGATTTCCAACTTTTAGTCCTGACGCCATTTTCAATTCAACTGGTACTCCCAAGCCCTTTTTCAGATTGTATTGGTGGTTCCCGAGCGGTAAATGTGGTTCCCGGTCGGTTCCCGCGAATAATAATTTATAATAAAGTTAAATAGTTGGTCAGGATTGTTGAGGTATTCATTATGCATTCGCATTACAAGCGGTTGAAATCGTGCAAACATTTTAAAACTACTATTTGCGGGAACCACGCAGAAACAAACGCTGTCCGTTCGTACATTAAGTGCACGTATACAATGATTAGTAAGCATAAGAGTATATACATTGTAACAAGTAAGCATATACTGCGACTGTGCATGGGAGACATTTGCAAGAGCAACATGTCTCTGAAAGAGTAACAGGAAGCTACAATACTGTCCATCAAGTTTAGGGGGGGGGGGAGGAGGGGGGGGAACTCACATACATGTACTCCACATGTGTAAATAATGTACTTTGCAAATTTGTCACTTGCCCAGTCAACACACATGCAACCTACAGGGTTATATGCAAGCAAAATGCACATGCTATTATTTTTTATGATAAAATGATGTGTCAGCTACTGTACATGTACTGTATGGGTACATGTAGGCATGAGGTTACTGCAATCAACGAAGGTAGAGGGTGGCAGGAGGTTGTGCAGTGCAAAGCTATCATAAAAACTGTATCATTGCCACATACAGTACACATATGTACATGTGTAATATTTGTACATGAATCGTACATGGGTGGCGTGGACACATGTCCATTTGTGTGTGGGCAGTACTGTACGTCAAATCAATGCTACCCATTGGAAAGTACTGTAGGCTAACTGGCACTCAGAATGAACTGCACTGTAGCAGCACAAAAAGATGTGCAACTTTTATACGCTTACAGTTTGAACATGCTCAAAAAAAAAAAAATCCACCACGCTAATCATTTTTTTCTTCTTCTACCCCTAGCACTCCATTAGACTCACCCGCTATCAACCCAGTCGGACATCTGTGTACTGGAGAAGGGCCCATGGATGTCAGAGCTATCCTTATCCCACTTATACTCCCAGAGAACTTCATTGCTGAACGGTGGGGCAGCACCACTGGAAGGTGTTCCACTATCCTTAGAGCCAGCCGGCTCTACAGGCGATGAAGCCTCAGCTACTGAAGATGCTTTGGCAAATATATCAACTGGTTCTGCGAGGGTAAAGGGAAAAGATAAACACAAACGAGATGTGTAGACAATACAGCACATGTACATTTATGTCTCTCCCATAAAATTCCTCCTGTCTTAAAGTGCATCTACAGACAACTTTTGCCAACAAAATGCATACCACGTGTACTACAGTACATGCACAGTACAGTGCACACAACTACAATATTTTGACATCAATCTACATGGACATGCAGGTCTCTTCAGCCAGCTATGTTGCTGAAAATGCCACTAAAAGCTGTACATGCATTTTGCTACAGTGAACAGAGAAATACAAAGTGGAATATACATGAACATGTAGGGGTCCCACTATCAAGGAAAATTCAATCCAATTTGATAATTATGAATACACATGGACCATACTATAAACAAACCAATAACTAATATTATCTGTGCAGTCAACAGGGCAGGACAGTGCTAGAGAGGCTCTAGCATTGGAGCAAACAAGAGAACAGCTCAACATGCCATAAAGGTTGGACAAATTAACTTTCAATTATTACGTTATGTAACAATAACTTGAGAAGATATTATGATACAAACATATATTTCTTCCATTCAAAAAGCATTTTCCATTCAAAAAAAAAAAAACTACTTGCTGAATACTAAACAATTCACAACAATCTGATTCCAGATACCTCCATTTTTTGTGACTACAGCAGTCACACATTCACACAATAAGGACAAACAATCTCAAGACACCATGCATGCGTGCTTTCAGCCCTCCCTACTCACTGGCACACCTTTCGCCTTCTCTTCCCTCTGAATCTTAAGCTTCAGTTTTTCGTAAGTCTCATCGTAAATAGCTGTGCGGACAGTTCAGGATACTCTTAGATGAAGGGGTAAAGTATTGTACATACGGAGCTACTATGCAACATGACAGACATTGGGGGTTGCGTTTGTGGTATTTATAATGAGACATAAGAACAGCACATGAGGTTGTGACATCATTTCATGCACGTACACTGTAGCAGCTGAGTTAGAATTTTAATCCCCAGTAGAATACATGAAGAAACAGAAAGTTGCAGCTATTTCATTATAGTTTGCATGTCAATAATAACCAACCCCAATCAGGGAGGGATGCCTACTAATTTGTCACACAGTTTGATTTCAGGTCTTCATTAAGCTTCGTACATATTTGCAAAAGCTTGCATTTGATAGCATGCAGTGACCTTTAATTACCAGGAGGTTTGAGAGTGTGTAGTTCAAGGACACGCATACTGGCAGACTAAGGCTGTTTAGTTGAGAGAACAAGGATTTGGATGATGAAGTTGTGAAAGAGCATTCCTAGATTACAGTAACAGCAGCAAGCGAGGAGGGAAGTTGTGATGTAATGCAGTCACATCAAGACAGTAATGAACAACAGAACAGTACACTGGAAATTACACTCTTAGTACAAAAATCCTGCAGTCTTGATAACATAATATATACAATGCAGAAATGAAATGGGATGATTTCTGCGAAAAGGGTGCTAACACATATTTTTTCACGATTTCAATTTTTTTAATAATCTACAAGTCTGAAATGTACTCTACACATTGCTTCTTACGCACAGAAAATCGAAGTATCTGTAATGGAGTTGTAAGACTCTGAATGTTTAATTAGCCATACATTTCAACGCAACCGTTACATGTTCATTTCTATTGCACATAGTGAAAAATTTATAATGTATGCGCTAGGTCCCTTTTCGCGAAAATGATCCGAAATGTTGATTTTGATGGACAAAATTTTATCATTGCACCAGATATAATAATTTAACTTTATTCAACAAGCAATTCACACAAACTATACTTGAAAATGTCCACAATACCGGACAGTGCATGCACGTGCACACAAGTAGCACATGTATCGCCAGGTTGCTATGTAAATGAAGTGCATAAGACATCATAGGTCCATCGAAACTCTTGCAAAGACAATGTAATGTATAAATACACTGCACCACGTAGTAAAATGAGGATACAGTAGTCACCATCTGCGATAAGCTGATCAGCCAGGCCTGTAAGGTTCTCCACTACCAACTTCTTGTCCTCAGCGGACGGCTCACACTAATGTGGGGCGGGGGGGGGGGGGGGGGGGGGGGAGGGGGGTATCCACGAATCAGAAGGATGTACAAGGCCTGGCTTTGTACCTCACACAACTGTACCATTGCAACTACACAACTTTATATACTCTGCAATGCACACACTCGTCATGCAAGTATAGAAATTATAGAGCAATGGTACATAGTAGTGTACACGTACTATAGTAACACATATACGCATTTGGCACTGCATCGATTGACACCTTCTGACTGCACTGGGAAGCTCACTTGCTCTTCTTCCATCTTTATTTCAGAACCTTTCTTTGGCTTCTTCCATTTTTCACTGGCCGTTTGAACTTTGCTGCCACCAAGGCGCTTCAATGCCTGGAATTAACGTCGGAAATATTACATTTTTGTTGCCAGTTAGATCATACGACATGTCTACACTCGAGTTGTACATTGTACACTATAATTTTAAAGTAGAGTGTGCTGCTCATCACAGCAGTAATAAAATCAGTTCAAGTCTGTACCACACACCTATAGCGGAGACTATACACATATGAGCTGGTTTCACTGACTGCTAACCAAAATAATAGGCGGGCAGGGAAGATGATAATGTGGTGCTTTAACTGATTACCAGCCGTAAGCGTCTAAAGACGCGCAATCATTACGTTCCGTGGCAGCCGTAAGCGTCTAAAGACGCGGCCGGATATGTCGGACAAAAGTTTTATTTTAAGTGAGCAGGTTGTGCACAGATACGAAATACTGTGTCAGAATGTACTCTACGATGATATTGGAATACAGTAAGGTTCTGATCTGGTACCATTGTAGTCCTAACTTACGCCGTACGATACTGCTATTTGTAGGGGTAGTGTCTATGAAGACGTGGCTGGATTCCGGCCCGATATGGCCAACAAGAACGTTGTAATATGCTACTGTGCATGAGGTCGTGTGAAAATGTACTCTAAGATGTGTTTAGAATACACTATGGTTTAGACAAGACGTCATTATAGTTTAAAATTACGCAGTACGATATAGCTAAATGTAAGGAAGGCGGGCCCATGCAGTTGGTAGGAAGTGAGTGCATCGGTGCAGCTGTAGATCCTCCGATAATAACCACACGCAAGTTATCTCACGCCACACAAAGTAAACAAATGACGACCAAGCGGCGATGCTTTAGCATTGATGATGTTATTGGACTCCTGGATGGTGATGATGAGGAAGTAATGGCAAGTGATAGCGACGAGGATTACGAGGACCTGATGACTGAAGAATCAGAGGATGAAGCAGAGGCCAATGATTTGGATAATGAGGTGAACAACACTGCAGCTGCTGGGCCTTGTATTCATGGCCTAGATGCAAATGAAATCGTGTCAGCCTTGGATGCATCTGCAGAAGATTACACAAATCAAGACAGAACTGGAGACTTACAGGGAGATGCTGAAGACCCTCAACCATCAATACGAAGAGCAAAACGTGGAAGAAAGAAGTGCACAGAAACACACTCACAAATGAAGTCAAGCTCGACCTTTCAGGCCAGATCCACAGAAGCATTCCAAAACACAGTAGAGCCTACATGTAACCATCTGGATGGGGATCTACAGGGAGATGAAGAAAATACTTCTGAACCTCCACCACATACAAAAAAACAAAAACGTGGGGGTAAAAAGGGCAATGATACACTCCAACAAAAGAAGTGGAGCACAACTTTTGAGCCCATAACCATAAAACCTTTCGAAGATACAGTAGGGCCAACATTTTTGGTTAGTTCAAGTCCAGCTGAAGTTCTTAGTTTTCTATTTGTGAATGAATTAGTGGAGACCATTGTAGATGAAACAAACATGTATGCTGAGAGGATGATGGAGCCAGCAAAGTTTGCAAAATGGAAGCAAGTAGATATGCAAGAAATAAAAGCGTACCTTGGGTTCAATATGTTGATGGGTCTGGTTCAGATGCCTGAAGTAGAAGACAACTGGAAAACAGATCCTCATTTTTACTACGCACCTATAGCAACCAGGATCTCCAGAACTCGGTTCAAAGAAATAACACGTTATTTGCACTTTACTGACAACACATCGTTGGTACCTAGGGGTCAAAGAGGACACGATAAATTAGGGAAAGTCCGACCTGTTATTACCGCAGTCAGTTCAGCTCTTCTCTCCAGCTATAATATGGGAAAGGAATGTGTTGTTGATGAAGCCATGATTGCCTTCCAGGGAAGGTGGTGCCTAAAGCAGTACCTACCAAAAAAACCAATCAAGCGTGGGATAAAAGCCTGGTGCTTAGCTGACAGCTCAAACGGATACATTCAAAAATTTGAGGTGTATACAGGAAGGAATGACACAGGAGAGCAGGAAAATGGTTTGGGTACACGGGTGGTTATTTCACTTACACAACACCTTCAAGGAAAACACCATCATGTCTTTTGCGATAACTTTTTCACGTCAGCACACCTCCTGGAACAACTTCTTGCAAATGGAATATATGCAAATGGCACCATAAGGCAAAATAGTAAAGGCTTTCCAGAAGAATTAAAAATTCCTGCAAGACAAAAAAAGAAGCCAATGGAAAGGATTGGTCTTGGAAACAGGTGGGTGTTCAAATACATGTGTATTCGTTGCACTTACGTCGTTCATGAAATGCCTACAGGGGTGACATGGCTGTCTTTCAGAAAGGTGCATTAGTTGCTACAGCGTGGATGGACAACAAAATGGTTACAGTTATGTCAACTAACTGTGAGGCTGGAAAGGTAAGTTCCACAACAAGGAAATTAAAAAATGGACAACGACAAGAATTTCCCTGCCCTGAAGCCATTGTGTCATACTCAACACATATGCACGGTGTTGATCATAATGATCAAATTCGCCAGTACTATTCAGTACGAACAAAGTCCAGAAAATGCTATCGCTACATATTCTGGTTTCTATTTGAACTAACAGTAGCAAATGCCTTCATAATATATCGGCAAAACTACAAACCAGATGAGTGTGTACGCACCTTTCGACTCACCCTTGCTGAAGAGCTCATTGGAACATATTGCAGTAGAAAGAGAGCAGGAAGACCCCCAAGAGATCATCAATCCTTGAGTATAAGAGAGCAACATTTCCCTAAGAAAATAAAAACAGAAAAAAAGAAAAACATAAAACGATGTTATTACTGTTCTGTAAAAGGTAAGAGAAAGGAAACAACGTGGCACTGCCAAGAGTGCAATCTTCCATTCTGTCACACAGGGGAAGATGATGGCACTGACTGCTTTGAACAGTACCATAAAAAACATTAGAAACTGTAATCAAAACAGAACGAAGACATACATAATGTTCATTTACATGTATTGTATTGGCACTGAACTGGAGAGTGGATTGTGTACACGAAGGATCTGAGGAGGCAGTGAGAACAGTATGTACCTGAATTACCAGGGTGAAGTTTTTATGGGGGATAGAGTAGATCTTAGTAGATGTGCACAGAAAGAGGTGACAGAATACATACACCTCCCTACACTCCCCTCACACTCCCACCTTACACTCACCTCGTACACCCACCCTACACTCCCCTCATACACCCACCCTACACTCCCCTATACACCCACACTAAACTCCCCTCGTACACCCACCTACACTCACCAGTAGATGTGGCAGTACTCACAGGGACCTGGGGAGGAGACAGTCAGGGCACTGGCCAGGAGATGTGGCAGTACTCACAGGGACCTGGGGAGGAGACAGTCAGGGCACTGGCCCGGAGATGTGGCAGTATGTACAGGAACCTGAAGAGGAGACAGTCAGGACACTGGCCAGGAGAAGTGGCAGTATGTACAGGAACCTGAAGAGGAGACAGTCAGGGCACTGGCCAGGAGATGTGGCAGTACTCACAGGGACCTGGGGAGGAGACAGTCAGGACACTGGCCAGGAAATGTGGCAGTACTCACAGGGACCTGGGGAGGAGACAGTCAGGGCACTGGCCCGGAGATGTGGCAGAATGTACAGGAACCTGAAGAGGAGACAGTCAGGGCACTGGCCAGGAGATGTGGCAGTATGTACAGGGACCTGGGGAGGAGACAGTCAGGGCACTGGCCAGGAGATGTGGCAGTACTCACAGGGACTTGGGGAGGAAACAGTCAGGACACTGGCCAGGAGATGTGGCAGTATGGACAGGGACCTGGGGAGGAGACAGTCAGGGCACTGGCCAGGAGATGTGGCAGTATGCACAAGGACCTGGGGAGGAGACAGTCAGGGCACTGGCCAGGAGATGTGGCAGTACTCACAGGGACCTGGGGAGGAGACAGTCAGGGCCCTGGCCAGTAAATGTGACAGTACTCAGTGACCTGGGGAGGAGACAGTCAGGGCACTGGCCAGGGGATGTGACAGGACTCACAGGGACCTCGGGAGGAGACAGTCAGACAGGCAAGAATTGTGAGAGCTAGGAAGTTGCAACAAACCAGTGGTCCAAAAAGGTCTTATAAAGGGCATCCAAATGGTGCCGCGAGTGAAACAAGGGTCAACAATACTAAGTACAAGTCGAGCACTAATTAGAATAAACACATGTATGAACTACGATGAGTTTTATAGTACGGAACATATTGCAGCGGTACCTATATATATAATTCTGAAGCTAAAAGGATGTCTTACAAGTATACGCCGCTCAAACACCTAACTACGTTAGTGACTTCTCATCGCCTCGTACGGTACTATCGTAACACTACCGTATGGGTAGCACAATACAAAATCAGAAAATATTACAACGATCTAACGAAAATACGATAGAAAATGGAATACTGAACAAGAAAATATCAACTTCCCCATACAAATCTCCTTCCGTTGAACCGCTGCGTACAGTTAACTGACAGGCGTCAAATTTGAAAAACGTACGAAATTAATTCGGCCGGAAGCGGTTAAACGTAATAATCAATTTGGCTGGTAATCAGATAAGTATGCAAGCACAACAAGTTGGTCTACATGCAAGTATTTTACGGTACTTACATCCAGTTAACCAATGAAGCAGGTTGCTACTAGTTAACCAATGAAGCAGGTTGCTACTAGTGAAGCAATGAAGCAGACTGCTGCACTACTTATGTACATTGGGGCACATGAGTCATAGTGAACCCTGAGGTAAGCTACAGAGGCGTTGGTGAAAGGGTAACTCAGGGCGGAACCCCTTTACGGAGGACCAGAGGTTATGCTTGTGTTTGGTAGACTTCTGACTCAGCTGAGGCTCCACCCACTTCAAGTCAGAGTGCACAAAACTGTTAATGATTTGTCAAAGTTTGAATGGGGTCTGCCATGTCGTGTGGCATTTGACAACAGTGAATTGGGCATCAGCCTGCATCGCCCTGCTATTTTACATCACCCTCTCTTTACCCATAGGGTAAACCACAGGACTAACGCTAGGCACCCTGAATTGGTTATTACACCCCACCATTGAATGCAAGCAACTCCAGTCTGGCAACTTCTGTTTCCACAGGAATTCAACCTAATCCAGCTACCCTCAATGGGGAAAGAGATTGGGGGAGGGGGCCCTTGGCATGGCCTCCAAGTACCTGGAATTTATGGAGCTGTCTGACTTGTGGCATGAACATTGGGTGGTTTATAATGCTCCGCTAAGGCCCCATTGGTTGTCACAAAAAGTATCTGTCCAGGACATCTCACATGTGGTCAATGTGGTGGACAATTTGCACTGCATGGCATGGGGTACAAACGGGTGCAGCGAAAGGTGCTTGCCGATTGCCATCAACTGAGGCACAGCAGGTAGCTAGAAGGTCGTTAAGCTGCCACTGGCCGGTGTGCCACTTTGAGAAATCTCACCCAACGAAGCCCAATATTCTATGTGGAAATTCTTGACAATGTACATGTACAGTACATCACATTTTAAAGATGGAGAGACTATTGACAACAGAGCAGCTACATCAATGGTACATCCATCTTAGAAGTCAGCAGTGTGACCAGTTCGGCAATGGGACCGATGAGCTGCCAGTTGCCCTATCTCACCCATCCTGTCCTACAGTAAACAGGTTTATCACCTAACTGGAGATTTATTTTTATGAAAAAACATATCATTACAAAGTTGTCCTTTGTAGCCAAGTTCAGAGGGACAAGTTCCCTGAAGACCATCACCTCACATACATGTACATCACATGGAACAACTGAAAATAATTTAAAACATGATTACAAAGTCATGTTTTGTAGCAATGCCTAGAGGTTCTCTGTACAAGGCTGGTTACTCCAAAGACCAGTTCACACAGTTTCAAGATTGGAGAACCGACACTAGCCAGGCATTGAGAATGCAATGAGATACAGAGGCTGGAAAGATAGCATACAGTTGCGCTGCTTTGATGGATCTGGCGCTATCACCGCACTTCATTAGCAAAGACAAAAACAATTTAGTCACTCCAGCCATCGTTATATTATTATTGAATTATTAAAAAAATTTGGGGGGGTGGGGGGAGGAAGGCATACAAGTAGGTGACCAAATTACGCCTAATAATTGGTGGGTGGTGGATTAAGGCCTCTTTGGCCGGGATCTCGTATGGTGGTAGTGGGTGGGGCCACATCACCACAGACCCGAACAGTGCATGGGTACCGACCAACTCCTAGCATGTAATGAACACTGCACAGATGACATTGCTTCCTGCTGTTGAACATTAACACACCCTAGTTTGGCCCAATAGCCATTCCCCTGAGACAATTGCAAAGATCACTTACAATGTACATGTACAGTAAACCATGCTACACACAGAGTGTTAGGTAATCAGAAGCAAGTGCAGATCGATGATGATCTATTTAATCTTTCTTGGACAAAATATCCCACATGCGTACAGTATGTGCATGAACTCAGCATGTGGTGCGTAGCTAAGACTTACTGTAACAAATCATTTGCATGTAGCAAGGAATTCTATCCCGTGCAATACAAGTAAGGGTGACCGTTCAGCATGCAGTACCTCCATGCAGCAGCAATGAATTAATGCTGTTAATTAATGTCTCATGTCCTGAGCATCATCTCAGGGCATTTTTAGACCTAGATGTTCAGACTTTCAAATTATTGCCACTTTGTAACTGCACCAGAAATGAAATCCAATAGCACATACACACTTGTCATGCATTACTAGCTCTGGGCAAAAATAGGTAAGGTCTAGTTCCTTCTAAAACCTTCTAACCAAGTTTTCAAAGTGAGGTTCTCTGAGGCATGCCAGGTATACGCTAGGCGTGACTGGGGGTGCTTCACTTTGGGATTAGAGGTTTGTAGATGGAATAAGACCTTACCTCTATTTCAGCCCAGACTAGATACATGTATGCATGACAAACATACATGTGCTGTTGGATTTCAGTTCTGGTGCACAGTAACAAAATGGCATTGATCTGAATGTGGAGAACAGTCAATTAGTAACACCACTTCTTTACATATACCTAAATTGAACATGTACTAGTACATGACTACTTCTAAGTAGCCTAATTAATCTGCCCATTGCCTCTGTGGGAGTGATGACATCCTACAAGCCAGCCAAAGCGGTGAAATCCTATGCACATTATGTGACCTCAAGTGTATGTGCAATTGTTTTTGTTTTTCACATGCATGTACACATCCTATATAACTGATTCACTCCTGCTACCCATACATGTATACTAACATAATGCATAACAAACTTTATTCGGAAGCGTATGAAAAGTGAAACATTGTATAGCGCTCAGAATGACAAGACCCACTGGTTGTGCTTTAAATAGAGCCACACACGACAGTACTGGTTGTGCTTTAAATAGAGCCACACACGACACCATTGGTTGTGCTTTAAAAAGAGCCAACCACATGACACTACTGGCTGTGCTTTAGAGCCACATAACATGACACCATTGGTTGTGCTTTAAATAGAACCACACCCCTGGTTGTGCTTAAATAGAACCACACCCCTGGTTGTGGTTAAATAGAGCCACACCACATGATGCCACTGGTTGTGCTTTAAATAGAGCCACACCATATGACACCACTGGTTGTGCTTTAAATAGAGCCACACCTGACACCATTGGTTGTGCTTTAAATAGAGCCACACCACATGACACCACTGGTTGTGCTTTAAATAGAGCCACATCACATGACGCCACTGGTTGTGCTTTAAATAGAGCCACACCACATGACAACCCTGGTTGAGCATTAAATAGAGCCATACCACATGACACTGGTTGTGCTTTAAATAGAGCCATACCTGACACCATTGGTTGTGCTTTAAATAGAGCCATACCACAATATGCCACAATTGAGGTGATTTTAATGAAGGTTGTAGTAAAATACATTTTTTAGAAGCTGTTCAAGTAGAGCATGTCATGACACATTCCATAGTGAAGTAATGATCAGCAATCAATTTCACATGCCAAGTACGTGTGATCATTGATCGCTTCATAATATGGATCACTATAACTAACTCGTGACATCACTCGTGCACGCACACCAATGACTTGCACAGGAGTAGCATGGATTAAAGCGTACGACCAAGCTGCACTGTACGTACCTTGAGGATGGTCTCTCCCGGCCTCAGGATCTCCAGGATCTGCTTCTGGACTGCTAGCCTGTCAGTCTTCTTGTCTCCCTCCACATCTGAGCCCTCGGCCGCGCTCTGTTTACTGTTCCACTCCTGGAGCTCCTCCACCTGCACAAGTGTTAAGTGGTTGCCATGTCGACGTCTATCGCCACAGTATACAAGGTATAGACATGATGGACGTGGTAAAGGGAACGTGCAGTGTAGAGTGTAACCGAGGGGGAGGGTGTGGGGGAGGGTGTGGGGGAAGGTATGGAGAAAGGTTAGGTACAATAGAGGCTAAGAATGGGAGCAACATGTGCCCTTCAAACTACGAGTGATGAGGGACATGATTACCTAGAAATGACATATTATTACATAATCTTGCTAACAGCTGCAGCTGGTTGCCATGGTAGCACTCCAATTATCATGCACATATTTACAAGTGGCAGTTCATGAATCTCTGAACATCCCACACACACACACACACACACACACACACACACACACACACACACACACACACACCAAAACATCACATGTACATTTCTAGCATGGCATGGGTATACGCTATGCATAATTAGCACATGTGGGAGAAAAACAAAGCTTATTTGTACACTGAACGTACATGTGTGTGAGTGTGCACGTAAGTGTGTTGAACATGGGCATGTCTTAATGGTGTCCCTATGAACATACACACCCACAGTACATGTAAAGGTACAGTGTTAAGTGCTATGCATACACTGCTACATGTGTATGTACTGTATATATTTCCCAGTAGACAGTTTGCACAATTTGACCCCTACAGGCACAGTGAAAGTGAAACTGTTAGGACCCGTACACTGCACATGTAACCTCATGTGATCTAATGTGGTCCCATGTGTGGGTCAGCATATTTTATTTACCACACACATGGGAAATGCCTCGAACTTCCGTCAAGCGATACAGTTGTAACCAGCATGACACATGTCCAGACAGTGTACACAAGTACATTTCTTTCTACAGTGTACACCTGGAGTTTTACACACACACATACGTACCTTCATAGTTACATGTAAGATACTGTAAAGTACACTGTAGAGTGCACTGTAGAGTGCCAAGAATAAGACCTTGCTAATACGAGATGCAACGTATATGAGACGTGCAATGCATGACTTCAACATACAGTACACTACTTACTAACCCTTTCAGGTCACAGGTACGTCCGAATGGGTCGGGCCAATGCTCTAAATAATGCCCAACAGCTTCTTCTTTCCCCTCCAACCATTAGCAATTGTTCACACATACCTGGATCAGCCACCTCTAGAGAGGACTAATCATCCATATGCTCAAAAGAAATAGTAAGGTGTGGGACTAGTTGCTAAACCATTTAACTATAGAAAGTGGAGCTTAAATACATTATCTACTAATTGCCCATTTAAACTAAACTATATGTGAAGCCCCTCCCCCACTAACCACTAATTAATTAGAGGCA
This sequence comes from Ephydatia muelleri, assembly GCA_013339895.1. NCBI lineage: Eukaryota > Metazoa > Porifera > Demospongiae > Spongillida > Spongillidae > Ephydatia > Ephydatia muelleri. Next base: position 3,766,037 of record JABACO010000012.1, on the reverse strand, counting down.
ACCATGAGAGGTTCAGCAAATTCGATTTACACAACAGACAACTTCCGATCTGATTATGTCCTCCTATGTGAGGTCACAAGCTTCCCTTTCTACATTAGGATAAAACCCACTGTCTCTTGTATTGCCGCACACATTGCAGACATCACCTAGCTACATGTACTTGTAACAAGCCAGCACTACAACTACACATGATGCCACATCCAGAGTACATAATAAATTAGGTCGTCAAAGTTGTCTATTGTTGTGTTGTGCAACAGGCACAGTGCTCGACATCAAATTCAGTGTACAAATCGCACAACGATGGCAGTACTGTTGTCAATGACAGTGCATTTATTGGAAACACTTGCAAAGAATCAGCATCATATGTTTTGTTAGACACTACCAAGCAACAAACCACCTTACTATAAACATACATGTAACCATGGATACCACTTTGGACTTGAGGTCAAGACAACTACAACATAAACAGATATACTACACAACAACAGCTGATTGGTGAACCAGATACACATCAACAGCTGATTGGTGAACCTGATACAGCATAACTACACATGCGCATAGTGGGTGTACTTCAGTTCAATATAAACGCCACCCACTTTAAAATGAATGTCCATTACAGATCCATTTGTGGTATGAATCATTTGGCCTCCACTGACCGAGCAAAACGACACGGCAATGCGTACCGAGCTCTTAGAAATTATTGCATGGCTTCTTTAAGTTTAATGACTGCACTAAGACTCTACCAAAAGTGTCTCACACTGAACAAGTACATTGGATACACACACACACACACACACACACACACACACACACACACACACACACACACACATGCACACACACACGCACATACACACCCACTCACATGCTCACACTCATGCCCACACACTCACTCACACACTCAGACACACACATGCTCTCATACACAAGCTCAAACATACGCAACACACCTAGTTCAAGACATACACATCAAAATGCATGCATTCCACACTACAAATCCCAACACTACACCACTGAAATAGAACAGGAAAATGATGAACCGTGAAAACAATAGTCCACCCACCATAACTGGCGATATCATGGCGTAATAATCCAACACTACTGCATCACATGATCTTCGTGTGCAGCATCCCATCATCACACTAGGCACATCATCACACTAGGCACATCCCATCATCACACTAGGCACATCCCATCATCACACTAGGCACATCATCACACTAGGCACATCCCATCATCACACTAGGCACATCATCACTAGATCCCATCATCACACTAGGCACATCCCATCATCACACTAGGCACAACATCACACTAGGCATATCATCACACTAGGCACATAATCACACTAGGCACATCATCACACTAGGCACTAGTCTTTACATTGTCACACTAGACATATATCACTAGGCACATCCCATCATCACACTAGCACAGCGAAACCGCTATCCGGAGACGGGTTGCAACGGTGCCCCGTCACTTTCGATCAAGACGGACTTCCACGTAAATTTCACGGAAACGTTTAGTGACGGTATCCGTGTATTTATGAACGGTAATCGACGAACGCTACCGCACGGTACCGCGTCCTCCACTATTATTGACGCATGGTCACGTGATACAAGTAACTCCTTCCGAATTCAAAAAATGAGCGGCAAGTGACGTTACTGTCATCACTGCGGGGAATACGTGTGTAGATCTACATTTTTTGAACACCAAATGCTAGTAGAGTCAAGCTGATAGTTCTCTTCAAGCTAAACAACAGCTTCTAGCGGAAGGTATGTATCGTATATCATACACGTGCACCGATTATGTATGCATATGCGCAGCTGCATATGCGTATACTCGATTCGCGAGATATAGCTAGTGCTGAGCGGTAGCTATTAGCAGCTAATTGTATCCTTTTTTATTATACAGACGTACCAGGTACCGGTACTATGGCAGACAGCTAGGAGAGCATATAGAATACCTCTCCGGCTCTGAGTCAGATTCGTCATCAAGTAAAGAATCTTTACAGCAAGGACTCCATAACTATAAATGGCACCAGTTGCCTGTGTGTGTATGTGATGTGTGCCTCTGTGTGAGATGTGTGCCACTGTGTATGTGTGCCTGTGTGTTGATGTGTGCCTCTGTGTCAATGTGTGCCTCTGTGTAGTATGTAGCCTTAGTGATGAGTGCCTCTGTGTGATATGCGCCTCTGTTTATGATACATGTGTCCCTGTGTGTAATGTGCGCCAATATGTGTAGTCTGTGTGTGATGTACACATGCCTCTGTGTGATGTGTTCCTGTGTGTGATTTGTGATGTACACGTGCCTCTGTGTGATATGTCCCTCTGTGTTATGTGTGCCTAGGCTCTGTACGTGATGTGTGCCTAGGCTCTGTGCGTGATGTGTGCCTAGGCTCTGTGCGTGATGTGTGCCTAGGCTCTGTGCGTGATGTGTGCCTCTGAGTAATGTGCACTTGCCTCTGTGTGATGTATTGCTGTGTGTGATGAGTGCCCGTGTGTGATGTTTGCCTCTCTGTAATGTGTAGCCTTAGTGATGAGTGCCTGTGTGATGTGTTCCTCTGTTTATGATGTGTCCTTGTGTGTGATGTGTGCCAATATGTAACTTGTGTGTGATGTGTGCTTGTGTGTGATGTGTAACCTTAGTGATGAGTGCCTGTGCGTGATGTGTGGCTGTGTGTGATGTGTGCCTCTGTGTGTGATGTGTGCCTGTGTGTGTGATGTGTGCCTGTGTGTGATGTGTGCCTATGTGATGTGTGCCTATGTGATGTGTGCCTATGTGATGTGTGCCTATGTGATGTGTGCCTATGTGATGTGTGCCTATGTATGTGCCTATGTGATGTGTGCCTATGTGATGTGTGCCTATGTGATGTGTGCCTATGTGATGTGTGCCTATGTGATGTGTGCCTATGTGATGTGTGCCTATGTGATGTGTGCCTATGTGATGTGTGCCTGTGCCTGTGCCTGTGTGAGATGTGTGCTTGTGTGATGTGTGCCTATGTGCGATGTGTGCCTGTGTGTGATGTGGCTGTGTGTGATGTATGCCTGCGTGTGATGTGTGCCTGTGTGTGATATACACATGCCTCTGTGTGATGTGTGCCTCTGTGTGATGCGTGCCTATGTGTAATGTGTGCCTGTGTGTAATGTGTGCCAATATGTGTAACCTGTGTGTGATGTGTGCCTGTGTGTGATATGTGCCTATGTGCCATGTGTGCCTGTAGCCTTAGTGATGTGTGCCTATATGTGATGTGTGTCTGTGTGTGATGTGTGGCTGTGTGCTATGTGTGTCTGTGTGCATACCTCTGTGTGATGTGTGCCTGTCTGTAATGTGTGCCAATATGTGTAACGTGTGTGATATGTGCCTGTGTGATGTGTGCATGTGTGTGATGTGTGCATGTGTGTGATGTGTGCATGTGTGTGATGTGTGCATGTGTGTGATGTGTGTGATGTGTGCCTCTGTGTGATATGTAGCCTTAGTGATGAGTGTCTATGTGTGATGTGTGTCTGTGTGTGACATGTGCCTGTGTGATGTGTGCCTGTGTGATGTGTGCCTCTGTGTGTGCCTGTGTGATGTGTGATTTATGCCTATGTGTGCCTGTGTGATTTGTGCCTGTGTGTCATTTGTGCCTGTGCGTGATGTATGTCTGTGTGTGATGTGTGCCTGTTTGTGTGATGTGTGCCTGTGTATGATGTGTGTCTGTGTGATGTGTACCTGTGTGATGGTGCTTCTGTGTTATGTGTGCCTGTGTGATGTGTGCCTCTGTGTGTGATGTGTGCCTGTGTGATGTGTGATGTGTGCCTATGTGTGATGTGTGCCTCTTTATTATGTGTGCCTTTGTGATTTGTGCCTGTGTGTCATTTGTGCCTATGTGTGATGTATGCCTGTGTGTGATGTGTGCCTGTTTGTGTGATGTGTGCCTGTGTGTGATGTGTGCCTGTGTGTGATGTGTCTGTTGATGTGTGACTGTGTGATGTGTGCCTGTATGATGTGTGCCTGTGTGATGTGTGCCTGTTGGTGCGATGTGTGCCTGTGCGTGATGTGTGCCTGTGTGTGATGTGTGCCTGTGTGTGTTTGTAGCCTTAGTGATGAGTGCCTCTGTGATGTGTGCCTCTGTGTGATGTGTGCCTGTGTGATGTGTGCCTGTGTGATGTATGCCTGTGTGATGTGTACCTGTGTGATGGTGCCTCTGTGTTATGTATCCTGTGTGATGTGTGCCTCTGTGTGATGTGTGCCTCTGTGTGATGTGTGCCTATGTGTGATGTGTGCTTATGTGTGATGTATGCCTTGTGTGATGTGTGCCTGTGTGTGATGTGTGCCTGTTTGTGTGACGTGTGTGTGGCTGTGTGCAACATTATAGAAGTACTTAGTTCATTCTTTACATGTGTAGAGATAAAGGATTATGTCTTCCATCCTCACTCAAACTAAAACTGATTCCATGTACATGGTGTATGTTCTGCATTCTTGTATTGGACCTTAATGAATCAATTTCAAGGCTGATAAAAGATTTAAATCGCACATACATGTACTGGACTGTTACCTCATTGCCATGGCAACACATCGCATACCAATAACAAGCGGTATAAGCTCGCTAATTGCAATTGATTGACAGTTGCTGGTTAATTCAACTATAACTGTCCCTTGACCAATTCACGTGACTATTAATAATAGGTTTTTGGCGGGGAAACAGTGGTGTAGCCGATGGATGTTACCTATTTTATCGCAACCTATTTTGGCGCCAAAGTACAACGTGCATCAGGCGCAGCAAAGAGCACGATATGGTAAGCGTTCGCTATCGGTCTTTGTCCTCCTCTATAGCAACTTTCAGGTTCAAAGATTGGCGTGGAACTTATGGATCCGAATAAATTTGTTGATTCGCCACATACTGATGATAAGACATGAGTGCTGCGTAAGTGCCATTTTTGGGGTGTCGAAGATATCACAACCACTTTTCTTCCATCTACAGGAATAGGTTGTAACGCGAACACATATTAGTAGGTGTAACGTATTATTGGTACGTTATTTAATTGTATTTCCTCTACCCAGCCACCTTTTTTTTTTGGCTTTGGAACGCAATGAGGTATGTACAAGGGTCACTTTTTTTCTCATCTGTGACTTTTTACACAAGATGAACGTTTGATGACGTGAGTGGTTCCACGTTTGTGCCAGTGTCATCGCGCAAATGTGTAAGCAAGTACTTCAGTGGTTCATGCATTCATGATTGATGCTATACATAAATATCTTTCAACAGAACGGAATCCGGCTTTTGCCTAATGTGGAGACCAAGTAAAACTGACACTTGCTCTTCCTTTTTATATGCATTTGTATTTGTATATGGTTTTTTGAAGAACTAACCCTGAGAAAAGTGAATGGGATGGTGCACGTATACGATAAAGCTGCATGGATAGAAAGTAGAAGCGGTACCGCTGTAGTACCGGTAGCCAGAAATCCAACCTTACGTACCGACGGTACGATGCGGTAAAAAGCGAACCGTGGATTTCCCGGACTGACGGATTATAACGTTTAAAGACGTGACAGAGCGACGGAGCGACGGAGGGGGAGGACGTTGCCGTCCACTCTCCGTCCACAGACGGACCGTTGGTATTGATATCAACGGTATCCGCCTACATCTGAGTGACGGGTAAGGTCACGTAATGAGACGTTACCGTCTCAATGTAATGGTTTCGCTGTGTAGGCACATCCCATCATCACACTAGGCACATCCCATCATCACACTAGGCACATCCCATCATCACACTAGGCACATCCCATCATCACACTAGGCACATCCCATCATCACATAGGCACATCCATAATGCTCTCATTAATACGAATACATACGTTTTCACACCTCATGGTTTTCTGACAAGACAAGAATTTTTCTCATCTGGAATGAGATCTTATAATACAGCCCTAGTTGAATTTGTATGGCTTGCAAATGCCCATGTTCTATTTTATTTTCATCTAATAAAGCATACTAGTAACTCCCCATATCAATAAATGGGTTTTCACACCTCATAGGAAGTGAATGTTCTTATATGTAATTGAATCTTGTAATACAGCCCCTATCAGTAGCTAGTTTAGTTTCAAAGGTTTTTGAATGCCAAGATTATATTCGATACTCAGCGATTAAACCAATGCAAGTAACTTCTTAAACCAATTTATTGGGTTTTCACACCTCGTGGTTTACTAATAAGACTGGAATCTTTTTCATCCGGAATATATTCCCTCTATTGGTAGCTAATTGATGGTTTGCAAATGACAAGATTCTACTTAGCGCAGTTAATAAAGCAAGAAAATGGTTATACCAATGTAGGGAAATTAATGGGTTTTCACACCTGATAAAAGTCAAACTTTTCTCATCCGAAATAAAATCTTATAGTACAACACCTATTTGTATTTGGTATTTGTCAGGTTTGCAAAAGCCAAGATTCTGTTTGAAACTCTGCTAGAAATGCAAGTAACTCCTTAAGAGCAATGAATCACTGTGCAAAAAACGTAGTATACGATAGCGTATATTTTTGCGTATATTTTGCGTATACCATCAATATACCAAGGGTAGTGTATATTACGAATATCCACCTGGTATATTTTAAGAATCCACAGGTGACAATTATTCATTGCGCGTATTCTCGAAGTATTAAGAATACACAAACCACAATGAATTTGCAAATTAGATAACTTACGTAAAAATAGAAATGACTTTGATATGACTCTTCAGATTATAAGTTTGAACCTCTCGATCAAGAATGTATGGCTGTATGTTTCCAATGTGATTTCGAACGTAGAGCATTGTGGACATACAGTAGTGGTCAATAAAAACTTTATGGATCGGATTCGTAGTCGGTATTAAAGGAATTGGTAGTTGCCAGCATGGGAACGCCTCTATAGACTTGGATCAAGAGGCAAATATCAAGAATCGTATGAAGACTCGTAGCGCGAGTCGTAGGCAGTATGCTCGATATCCACGTAGATATGAATTATCAAATTTAAAACATTAAATTTCTTAGTAACCCTATAACTATTTTGATGGTTTAAATTCGAATACCTATACCTTCAACTAAAAATTTACAAGGTATGTGATCAGTTAAAATAGGATAGTTTTGATGCCAGAATTATAAGCTGTAGTGGGACCACATGCGTAATATTCGATTCGGACAATGCAGGATCATACATAGCCAGCCACTTGAAAGTGGCCGGGGTGTCGACATCGTTCTGTTTGGGACTCGACTTATAGCGAGCGGTGGATTCACAACTGGGCCAATGGAGGGGGGGGGGCGCTTCAGGTCCGAGTTATGGCAGCCTAGTACCACACCCGGGAGCCGTCCATTTCTATATATAACTTGTAGTGGATGGTAGTCGTCGGGAGGGGGTCGTTCGACCGACCCGACCCAACAACCCCCCCATCCCCACCCCTCGCCCATCTCCTGGCTAGGTTTGGTGTATATGCTTCAAATTGGTCGAGTTGTCACCCCAATTGTCTCCTAAGAGTCATGTGACTCTGATGGGTGTGGCTATCTAAAGTGAGTGGTTTGCTTTTAATAATGCAATTTACAACCTTTCATGTCTATCTGTGTAGATATGTGACACATGGTTTGGTGTATAAATTGGTCAGAGTTGTCACCCGGTCAAGTAGAGGTCATGTGACTCTAATGGGGATGTGACTGTCTGATGGTGACACTGATGGGTATAGCTATCTCAGGTGAGTGGTTTGCTTCTAATGACAAACTTTCATGTCTGCACATTCAAGTGTATGTGATGCAAGGTTTGCTGTTTAAGCTCCCACCCCAATGGTAGGGGTCAAGTGACTGATGGGTATGAGTGGTTTGCTTCACGTTCACATTCAAAATGTGAAATTGAGCTCTAAATTCTGTCACAATTCAGAGCAGCATGTCACCACGACAGTCCACATTGCAGGGTGACGAGAGTGACCCACCCCCAAGATGAGCCTGTGACCGGAAGTGGGCGTTACCGCCACGTGAGTCATAGTGTCTCTGTTAAAATGTGAAATTGAGCTCTAAATTCTGTCACAATTCAGAGCAGCATGTCACCACGACAGTCCACATTGCAGGGTGCAGAGAGTGACCCACCCCCAAGATGAGCCTGTGACCGGAAGTGGGCGTTACCGCCACGTGAGTCATAGTGTCTCTGTTAAAATGTGAAATTGAGCTCTAAATTCTGTCACAATTCAGAGCAGCATGTCACCACGACAGTCCACATTGCAGGGTGCAGAGAGTGACCCACCCCCAAGATGAGCCTGTGACCGGAAGTGGGCGTTACCGCCACGTGAGTCATAGTGTCTCTGTTAAAATGTGAAATTGAGCTCTAAATTCTGTCACAATTCAGAGCAGCATGTCACCACGACAGTCCACATTGCAAGGTGAAGAGAGTGACCCACCCCCAAGATGAGCCTGTGACCGGAAGTGGGCGTTACCGCCACGTGAGTCATAGTGTCTCTGTTAAAATGTGAAATTGAGCTCTAAATTCTGTCACAATTCAGAGCAGCATGTCACCACGACAGTCCACATTGCAGGGTGAAGAGAGTGACCCACCCCCAAGGTGAGCCTGTGACCGGAAGTGGGCGTTACCGCCACGTGAGTCATAGTGTCTCTGTTAAAATGTGAAATTGAGCTCTAAATTCTGTCACAATTCAGAGCAGCATGTCACCACGACAGTCCACATTGCAGGGTGACGAGAGTGACCCACCCCCAAGATGAGCCTGTGACCGGAAGTGGGCGTTACCGCCACGTGAGTCATAGTGTCTCTGTTAAAATGTGAAATTGAGCTCTAAATTCTGCCACAATTCAGAGCAGCATGTCACCACGACAGTCCACATTGCAGGGTGAAGAGAGTGACCCATCCCCAAGATAAGCCTGTGACCGGAAGTGGGCGTTACCGCCACGTGAGTCATAGTGTCTCTGTTAAAATGTGAAATTGAGCTCTAAATTCTGTCACAATTCAGAGCAGCATGTCACCACGACAGTCCACATTGCAGGGTGCAGAGAGTGACCCACCCCCAAGATGAGCCTGTGACCGGAAGTGGGCGTTACCGCCACGTGAGTCATAGTGTCTCTGTTAAAATGTGAAATTCAGCTCTAAATTCTGTCACAATTCAGAGCAGCATCTTACCACGACAGTCCACATTGCAGGGTGAAGAGAGTGACCCATCCCCAAGATGAGCCTGTGACCGGAAGTGGGCGTTACCGCCACGTGAGTCATAGTGTTTCTGTTCAAATGTGGAATTGAGCCCTAAATTCTGTCTCAATTCAGGACATCATGGCTGGCTACTTTAAAGGGCAAGGAAGCTTTGACATCACACCACTATTGACACCAGACCATCATCATTGTACATCAGCACATGCGTGTATATATGTACATATTGATTAACACATGTGTAACTTTAGTATCGTGGTCATTACCATCACATGGTTCATGGACATTACAATGAGATTGTTACGACCTTCAACACTTAGAACAGCCTAATATAAAGATGTGAACACCTCAGTATAAACCTACAGTCTCTGAGAAAGACCAAAATGAGAGTTAATGGAACATCAATTATAAATATTAACATCCCAACCAATCATGTTTCAATGGCTATACCATGTAATAGGTATGTGTAAACATAGGGGAAACAGTTCAGAATGGCTTTCTACATGGGTCATGATCATCACATGCAAAAGGAAAAGGGGCTCGCGATCGGGTACCCAGGATTAACACCTGAATGCCTGTTTAAAATCCCAACAAAGCATGTTTCAATGCGTATACCATGTGATAAGTATGCATAAACATAGAAGCAGCAGTTCTGAATGACTTTCTACTTGGGTCATGATTATCACAGCTCTCTCACATAGCACATGTCGGATTGAATCATGTATAAAAATAAAGAACGCGCGTGCATTCATTTCGCATGTATCGAATTATGAATTAATGCCGGCACAGTTAGAACAACACCTCAAGGTTTGCATCCTACATGATGCATGCGCAGTTGTAAGATTCATAAACATAAAATAACAATATTAATAGTAATAATATGCAATGCATGCACATTAATGTTTTGTTCAGTGCATGATTAATACCTATTAGCGGCTGATCATGTACAAGTATAGATGCATACAACATACACTTGTGGCTCTAGACCATGTGACGGTGCATAGAAAGCATTTTGAGGAGCTATGCATCTGATCGAACTTATATAGACGGCTGTATTTGTTATTATGCCACGCCCCCACCTTGTGCCATAGATTATATACGTATATCATCATGGGAAAGCGGAGCTGCTCATTGTGGTTACGTGACACTGGAATACCCTTCACAACTTCAACCGGCTACCGAGCGTCTTACCAATCAGAACACAAATAGCACGATGCATGCTAATCTCATAACTACAAAATAGTCTAGCAAACCCAGCTACGCGTTTCTTCAGAAGTGGATTACCGTGAATATTAGTGCACTTCACAAGCCCCACACATACGTGATACCATAGATAGTAAAACTATCTAGTGAATTGAAAGTTTGAAACGACATTTGTCCTACATGTAGACTACGTTTATAAACTTATTAAATTAATTACAAGTGTACTAGTAATTTGGCGCCAAACTACCACGCGGAGTGGGCGATCGAGGTCGCAGGGATATCAGGCAGCTGCCAGCACACCAGAAAGAACTGGATGACGGACGTCAGGTTAGTCCAAAAGTATATAGAGATGTTCATAGTTCGTAAACCATTTTGTTTATGCCAAGACATTTTGACGATGCCTCACCCGGCAAATTGCCAGGACAGCGCAGCGTCCGCGGACTTGGATTTCAGGTAAGTTCACCGGCCATGGAATAGCAAGTCGTCGCTGATATACTAAGACACATCGATTAAGCTGTATTGCATCGCGAGGATATGGTGGAAGCCCCACTGAAATATAGGTAAGGCATATTTCAGAATTCTAGCAGTCAGAAGGAAGATCAGCACTTCAGTTCGGCTTGATGAAAGGTAAGCGATTGTGCGCTTTTTTCTAACGCAATCACGACCATGTATCGCGGCAGAGTTCGATGAAGACCTTCACGCTATTGTCGCTACAGTTAAAGGTAGAGCCTTAAATTCATAATCCTATTTATTCACCCTACCACCATATCCTCCTTTTACTAGGTGGTACAAGCGAACTCAGGGTAATTGAAGGCTATTAAGCTCAACAGCGTACGTCCTACCTATGTCTTGTTATGCTCTTTTCCTGCTGTAGCATTTGGTAAAAAGGTTTGTTATGCAGACAGAAGAAAGGCTATTGTGGCGTAGTTGTGGGAGAAAGGGTGCCAAATGCTGATAGAAGAAGAGAAGCAGTTATGGGGGACATCAAGCCTACAATGATGTCAGAAGAGGAGAGCGACGACCAGAACGCTCAAACTCTACAACGTCGCCGTCCGTTGTGACGTTCTGACACGCTAAATGACTTGATTGATGACTTGGATGAACGAATAAAAGGAACTAGCAACTCGAGGCTCCATCCATAGAAGCAGAGAGTTGAAGGACCGCTCTTAGACGCATCCAGTCCACCAACTGCACAACCCTGGATGATTCGAGAGAAAGCTTGAACGTTATATTATGTTTTCTTTTATCGATTGTATTGATAATTTTATTATAAATTTGATCATGAGTACACAAATAGAAACAAGCTAGTATACAGTGAACAGATTCGGAGACGTTTCCAAATATGTGCTGAGTACGGAAGCGGACATGGTGCACGGAGACATATGTTAACAAACCCATAATAAGCGCACGTGATAGTATCGAGTATACGCAAAATATACGACATGAGATTCTGGTTCTATCCGCAAAATATACCAATGCGTATTCTTTGCGTATAGCATGTGTATATTCATATGTATATTTAGCATATACGCAGAGTATACACTATCGTATATCCAACTTGTAGCACAGTGAATGGGACTAGCATGGGTTTTCACACCTCAGCAGCCCCTTTTGGTAGCTAGTTGAATTTATGTGTATGCTACTTGGAGCTCAGCAAATAAAGCAAGAATCTGGTGATACAAATGTATAGGAAATTATACACTGCATGGTTTCCTGATAAGAATTATCCCCAACAGGTATAGCTAATTTAAATGGTTTGCGAATGCCTTATGGTTTTGATTCATACATTGCGAATGTCATATATGCTATGACAAAAGCAAGGGAAGGGTGACCCTGCGGGTTTTAAAATTTTCCTGCGCCAGTAAAACATGAAGCTTTAATTTTACCAACACTCACAGTATGACACCCAGATCAGAAAGGGATTGGTTTATATCTTTGCCCCACAGTATTACATCGCAATATGAAGTTAAACCACAATAGAGAACAGTAACATTCAGCTTATGAGCATACAATGTGAGAAGTAATGGTATTTCCCTGCCTGTTGCCTACATGGCTGCTACCCGCCTGATAGAGAATAAGGAGGTGAATGGCACAATGCACAGCAGAGTGCAATTAATATATATCCTATTAATACCCTACACACTGTGATAATGTATGCTGTAAGATCATGTGCATGCAAGAACCTTGCACTGATGTATAAGTGCATCTACTTCAGTAGGTTAGGGTTAGGGTTAAGGTAATCTCCAAGTTGTAGTGACGGATCCGTGGGAGGAGGTTCAATAAGTTCGAACAAACCACACATTCCCCCCCACCCCCCCAAGTTTTTGTACTCCATTAGGGATGCTTTTAATTGCATCCTAAAATTCAACCGGATCCCTCCTGTAACTGTTGTATTCAGTAACCACCTACATCTTGTGTTCAGATAAACTGAACGTTTTTAGTAATTATTATTAAGCATGATTAAAATGAAGGAGGGTCCTGTTATGTTTAAATTGAAACCTTGATGACCTTTTAATGGTCAAAATGTAACAATGGGTCCTGGGCCGAACAAGAACAGTCTATGTAATGGAAAAATCGAACGGCACAAAGAAGTGTACCACTGTGTTGCAAATCATAATAAAGGGCGGAACTTAATTTGTTTTTAATTAACAAACAGCAGAATACAATAACACTGAGGTCTGAAAAAATGATGTTGTGTACATGTCTATTGGAAACTGTATTTTGTTTTCCCGAACCGAAATGTTCATTGCAATGGTAAATATATATTGCATCTAACAACCTTTCTACACACATAAATGAAGTGACAAAAGTTTGACAAGTTGATAAAACTCGAGTAGTCCATCTCCATAATTTTAAATAGCTTTACTTCCAACTTTGATTCGAATAAATCAGAAACATTACTACAAATACAACCGTGTTCAAGAATGAGGGTGTATGTGCATAACATGCGCTCCATTTGATGCAACCTGCATTCACGAATGAGGGTGCAACCTACTCCCAACAATGTTGACAGCCTTGTCACCTGTGTTCAAAATGAGGATGTGCATGCACCTGCATTCAAGGACGAGGACATATTGTGCGCAACCGAAAGAGGGAGTGTATGTGACTTGCAACCTGAGCCGAGAGTGTATTACACAATAAGGGCCTGCACTCAACAATGCAGGTTATGTGTGCAACCTGTGCTCAAGGATGAGGGTGCAAGAGGGGCACCTGTGTTCAAGGATGAGGGTGTAAGAGGGCCACCTGTGTTCAAGGATGAGGGTGTAAGAGGGCCACCTGTATTCAAGGATGAGGGTGCAAGAGGGCCACCTGTGTGCAAGAGTGTGGGGATTGAATGTGGTTGGTTGTGCAGCTTTGTAAGCCTACTCCTTATTCCAACCACCCCACCCATCCACCCTCAATTTAATTCACATATGCAACACAACCACACAGAAAGTCCTATGAACTATAACCTTTCGTCAATCCTTTTGCTGAGATGCCTGTGATGAAATGCAATGAGTATCAATATGGAAGGAAGTCAAAGTGCTGACCTTTAGAGTAGGCAGTGAAGGTGTGACAATCCAATTGGATGAATCCAGTGGCTCCACCATCATTGGTGCACATGTTAAAAAAAAACATACATATGAAGACAATAGCAAACTAACATAATTGTTCTGATAAGAATGACACATGAATATTGCTGAAATTAGAACTAAGAATCTATGGAGTATGTCTCCCAATTAATTTGCATCTTATGTCTCGTATCGTTCACACACCTAAGAGCATTACGGACTGTTGAAGCGATTCCGACTGTGCTTGCGACCAGACATTGCTCTGGTCAGCGCAAGTGGTGCTGGGCAACTGCTCGGGAAGCAACAGCGAGATAGCCAGTGGAATATCAAGATTAACCAAAAGGTTCATGATAGTCAAAGTCCCACCAGATATACACGTATACTGGTGTTTGTAGCTTTTTGGGCCCATCAGTGCTACGGACTAAGCATGACACGGCTATGCTGAAGGCAGCGCTCACAAGTTGCAATCTCAGCGGTCCCCTGGCTGCCAAAGACATATGTGTGACCCTACATATACCAACGGTATCTCGAGACAAGGTCCCACCGGCACCACACGAAGCAGTAGCCGATGTTGCAATGCTCATAAAAGAGTGATTTTTAATTTTTATAACGAATGAATTTATGAAGGGACATACTCCAGGAACACATCACTGTTGTATAAGCAACTACGATGATGCGCGCTACATAAAAGTTCAGAGCTTACCAGAAGCAGGCGGTAGTACAGCCATGTGTTCACCAACGGGCATCAGCAGCATATTTTCCGCTTAGACACAGCGAATCTGGTCGCTGTAGTTACAGCATCGTGCAATAAAATGATTATTTTATCTACGATCAGAGATAATATATAGAGGGATTGGAAACGCATCACGTGCCCCATAGAATACGCGCTTGGCCGTGCGTGCCATCCGACATCGTGTGAATCGCACGTTTTCATAAGTGTGAAACGAAGGTCTGAAATCGGTGGTTTGTTTGAACAAAGAAGTAGGGGAGCTTTTTATTGTGGTGTAGCGGTATAGGGTGCAATAGGTACTACGTGCGTTATTTTTTTGAAAGGATAGAATTGTCCCGTCGCCCAGGTTTATACGTATTTTGAGCTTTAATGGCGATAGTCCGTGCCAAAGTTTTTGTGGGGGAGAATCTTGGGAATCCGTGGTTCTTTTCTTCTAAGATTAGCTATGTAACATGCCATGGGATTAAACTCTCGAATCGCGTTGTTTCTTTGTAGCGACGGTGCTCTGAACAAGCCAGGTAGGATGTCGGGTATAGTAACTTTGTGGGGATATGTACCCCTCATCATGCACGTTACATGTCTAAAAGTGGTATTGTCTTGTAGCTCTTGCTTTGTATTTTTGAGTCCAAGAATTTTTGTGTGCAACTAGTCACTTTTTCACGGCATGCGCTTCTTCAAAGGTGATGGGTGGGAGAAAATTCAGACTAGCGCCACACCTAAAGAATGAAGAACGTTCGAAGAAATCGGCTTTGGTCGTGTCAATAAAGCGAGAGAACATAAGCGTTCATGTCTCGTCAGTGACTATTACACCATCACAACTTGAGACTACGGTGGATCCACAGCCATTGACTTGCACAGTCTCTGTACCACTACAAGTTTTGTCAGACGCACTACGATATGCCGCAGGTTATGTACCTTGTGCTTTAAGAAAGAAGGTTATTAGGTCATCGTATTCCCAAGAAAGGAAGACTGATCTGCTGAACTGTCTTGATGACATGGTAGATGCAGATGTTGTACCATGTGACTCAACTGACTGGATTGAGTGTGTCAATAGAGGAGGCTTGACGTTTGTCAATGATCTCACTTTTGAGATTTTTGTTGCCATGGAACTCGAAATTCGTATTCACTTGCAAGGTCCTCAGCAGCCTGTAAACTTATCATCAATTGCACCAGCAATCAAGAACAATGCATGAGGATGTTTTGTTTCTTTGGTCAATGCTTAGTGCAGGCTGGAGTGAGAGTGCCGGAAGTACATTGCTGGACATGGTTATCAGCATGTGGGTAGGGATTCGTGGATTTTCATACTCAAGTGCATGGGTTGAGAAATACAAAAAGGAACACAAAAGAACAACTCAGAAGTCTAAGGGGCTGAGGAAGCAATTGTAGACATTACTGTATGTATTTATTTGGTTTGTTTTTTCCTTTTATCAATCCTAACTACATGTAAGCCCTATTTCATACTGTTGTGTGTTATGCACTCATAAAGATTCATGTGCGGATGGAACGCGTTAATACGTGATAAGTGGCCTCGTTTGTTACGATGCTCAGCCAAGGCCTCGCTCACCTTATTTTTCACGGTCACGTGGCATGCGGTTTTAGATCATAGACTACGTTAATGATCTATGTTTAGACAGAGATATTAATATAGTAACGCGTCACGTGACCATAGACGCGACCTGCACCTGCGTAGAACTGAAATGAGGACAGAGTCTAAAACTCGCTGGCTTGTTTGAACTAAAAGGAAAAGGCTTATTTGATTGAAGTTCGCCATCACATGCACTACTAGCCTAGCATGATGTAGGGTCTGGAACCACGCGTATACCAAACTTGTTCTGATTAGTTTTTGTTGATATTGTATGTTTATATGATTTCGCAAAACCGCGCTCTCACGTGAATCGAATCAACACTAATCTGGGGACCAGTATCTTGGTCAAGAAAGTTGTCAGCATGAGCGCTAGCATCTCTGAATCTGTGATTAGGTGTCTAACAACGCTCTATATTCGACGTATGGACGATCAAGCACACGTAAAAAAAAATATTTTAACCTGTCTTCAGCATCCTACCGTGACTGAAGGTGGAGAAGCTATTTAGGCGCCGATCGTCCCAGGTTCAGAGATGCTAGCGCTGATGCTGACAGCTTTCTTTCTACAAGTATACTGGTCCCCAGATTAGTGTGATTGGGTGTTGATTCGATTCACGTGAGAGCGCGGTTTTGCGGATGATATAAACATACAATATCAACAAAAACTAATCAGAACAAGTGTGGTATACGCGTGGTTCCAGACCCTACATCATGCTAGGGTCCCCAGACTAATGCACTACGTGTTGCTCTTTTTTGAAGGGCCGTGAGTATTCTGTTGCACAGTTTCGAGCTTTTTTGCCAAATTTGCGATTTTTCCGGAGCGCCGTTTTTTTGTGGGACAGTATCTTACGAATCGATGGTCTTTTCTGTTTGAAAATGGCTTTATAACGTGCACGATGGTTAAATTGTAGCGTGGTGTTGTTTGTTTGTAACGGCAGTGCTCAGAACCGCTCCAACAGAACGTTGGATGTGGTAATTTTGTGGGACAGTGTAGCCTTTATCGTGTAAGCTAGATCGCTAAATCTGACGCTGTCTTGTAGCTCTTGGTTCATATTTTAGCATCCGAATATTTTTGTATCTAGCGCGCGACTACGTTACGGATGGTTTGATGGTTGTTTCTAACTTGCTAGCCCATTTTGCAGTCTACAGCGGGTTACAACGCAATTAGCTACTCATCGCCCATCCTATAATGATAAATGACCTATTTGTGTACACGCGTGAAAAGTGGGCTCGTTTCCAATCCCTTTATACATTATCTCTGGTTTAGATCTACAGACGCACAGACGAATCGTACACATGCGCCTTTTTTTAAGGGCATTGGCTGTGAGGACATTGTAAGGTCCTACAGTATATAAACATGCTACAGTAAATATAGGTATGTGCCATTATCTTTTTACAATCACACCTTTGCCATCCAATTCTAAATGACTCCCCAGGTCATAAACGCCTAAGGTCCTCCTAGGCATATATAACTCCCCACGAGAATTCCATAAGCCACGTGTACCTGGTGAAGTGATCAATATCTATCTGCGTAGGAATCAATATCCTAAGGGCATTTCGAAGTCGCAAATGCAAAAACTTCAAGTTCCAACTGTGGAGTGCTCGATTTCAAAAGAGTAAAGAAAGGAGAAGGTGACGAGGAAGGTTGGGAGATTTGTGTTAGAATCGATGACGAAAAAAGACTCATTCTCGAGTCATGTCATGAGAGAACTAATGTTAAGGCCAATGCTAAGCTGCATCCTATCAGTTGTACCAATGCCAAATGTTTGGCACCAGGTTGGTGACTTCATGTAGAGGTACATGTATAATATAAATCTCAACACATATTCTACCAATAGGTTGGTATTGACCTCATTGGTCCATTGCCCACCACCTCAAAGGGTAAAATACGTATGTGGTCACTTTAGTAGATTATTTCAGCAAGTGGCCTGAAGCTGCGCCACTGAAGGGTAAGACTGCAGGATACGCACTTTTCTTGTTTGAACCTTTCTGCAGGTATATGTATGATATTAATTAGGTTTGGATGCTGTAAAGTTATCATTTTGAACCAAGGCAGAGAATTTGTTAATAAAGTTAAAGAGAAGCTCTTTCATCTTAACCAATCATAAATAAAGTTTCTTCAGTGTACCACCCACAGACAAATGGCTTAACTGAACAGTTTAATCAAACATTGCAAGCAAGTCTTATTAAAGTTATGAACATGTGCAGTTGTACAGATGTTGTTTGTACCTGAACTTGACCACTGGGTAACAACCACCAGCTATCATGAAGGAGAGGTCAGGCCATATATGATAGCAAATACAACCATGTGATAGCCTTAAAGAGCAAATTGCCCTAATCTACAAAGAAGTCGCCAAAAGCAATGTTCTAACTGTTAAGCAATACCTGTTCAACAGCAAACTGGAGGAGTGGCCTGTGGATTATTTGCCATTGCTTTTGCCTACCATGCTGCATTGGGGGAAAATTTAAGGAAGGTGACATTTGGTGCACTATTAGCAGATGCCTAGAATCATTTTCTTCACACCAAGAATCCATTACAGTAAAACGGAACAACACCAAGCGTTTCAGAATACATTTGATGTGCACATGTAGGCGGCCAGAATCATCTGATTACAATGGAATACAGTGTGACCAATGCCAACATTCGTACCATTTCCACTGCATGAACATTCAGCAATAAAGTGTTCCTCAATCATGGTTGTGCATTAATTTCAATCTGCATAAATAGAAAGCATGCAGACAGTGATTTTATTTATCTTCGTGGTCATTCATTTCCTGTGTTCTGATACAGACTATATAGATGTATAAATAATACCTTTATTGCTATCTCTGCCCAGAAAGTATGGCCATGATGATGAAAAATCAACGGGGAGTTATTTACCTAAGGCTATAACCACTTCCCTAGGCGAGTGTCAATTTTGTCTTGGCAAATAACAGGGGAATCATATATGCCTTGGAAGGACTGACTGAGGAGTTAATTATGCCTAAGGCTATAATAACTCCCGCGGGAGTCATTTTTTATCAGAGGGGGAGTCATATATGTCTAAGGAGTCAAATATGCCTAGGCATATTATTATATATATATGATATTCCTGGGCCCCAATGACTAGGGAGTCAAAATCATGTACTATATACGTTATGCTTGCAGCAAGAGGTGAGTGCACTACGTGCTTATTGCTTTGCGCGAGGCTCTAAATTGAGCTCCAATAATACAATGGCATTTATTTTCACTGTACTAACAGTCGTCAAGGTTTTGCTGCTCGCGCGTGATCAATCAGGTTTGGATTATCGCATAGCTACCATACAATTAAACGTTACGGGCCAATTAAAAACCGACACTCTATAAAGCCGGTCGACCCACTTCAATTCAAAGCAGCTCAACCGGCTTTAATTAATAGCGGTCGACCCCATTTAAAACCTATCTGCAAAACTGACCGGGTCAAAATTTATTTGTACATCTCTAAAATCGAGGCCTTATATCGCCCGCATTCACCTAGCTTATGCGTCGGGGTTTGTTGTTCATCGCATCTCAATGGGACGTTTTCCATACGATAATGCATCGTAGGCAAGGTATAGATTCAGTAGTGAGGAGAACATGGACACTGCACAACGATAAATAAAACAGGGATGTTTGAGTCGTATATGTCCCGGCTTATGTACACTGAAGATGGCTAGTCTCGTACCCAGACCCACCATGACGTAAGTGTTTATAGTGTAAGCGATAAACACTTACGTCATGGTGGGTCTGGGTACGAGACTAGAAGATGGCGGCATGAAGCTATTGTTGCTCGTAGCCAACTGATAATAGTTGGAGATTACCGTTTATAGGAATCAAGTCATGTGACCGCCAGCAGTTGAAAACTGAAAACACACTTTCTGTTCCACCTGCAGCAACTTCCATTAGCCTGGTGCTGTGTGCACGCGTATATTTATACATCTTCGTACAGTAATGACTGCTTCCACTATTATGTGGGTATGGTAACACTGTACACATGACAAAGGTATACGGCAGTTGTGTTTACAATTGAGCATTTTAGATTGTACCACTGATATTTTCTTCAGTCATTGTGAAGCTTTGTCATTCTATTACATGCAGGCATAAATGTGGAAAAAAATGGGTCGAACCAAGTTTTGATTTTATAAAGGGCAACGGAGCAATATTGCGCCACAGGTGCTAAACTAAAGCCACTCTGTTTATCTAAACCGTCAACACTTTTTTGGTGACAACACATGTCAAAGGTTGTTTCCTGGACATATTAGTGTAAATTGTTTGCAAACTAGGTTTTCCTGCAACGGGGAAATGCTAATTTCGCGCTACATGTGTACAGCAATAATTGGCTTCGCCCGCGGAAGAAAAATTCTCTGCAAAATCATTGTGTAATTGAACATTAAAATTAGAGAAGTGTGATTTTTACTGTTCAATCTCGTAATGATTCTATGCTGTGCATGTTAATTACCTAATGTTTATATTTCCTTGATGCGTCAGACTGTTGGCTCATGGATTCTCACTCTGTATTGTTGATGCCAATACCAGTATAGTGTGTTATTGTTGGTGGGATCTCTTTGCTTCGAGTTCTGAACTTATATATATATGCTGGGCACGAATCGTCATGTGGCTGCATGCTCAGAACGACAAATCTGGACTACACGATCGGGCGCTAATGAACCCAACCTATGGCACGGTGCATTTGTAGGTTCAGTATAACTACTCATAACAGATCAGAGGACGCAGACCTACGTGTGCTGCTGTAAAGCTGGGTTCAAAGAAGGTTAAAGAGACATTTGCTGGATTCAAAGAGACATCATGAATACATTACTAGTTATTAAGAAAGTGCTATGTTGCCAAAAGGACGGAAGCAAAGGGTTGGTTATTGTTCTGCTAAATCAAGATCTAACATTTCTGAAGCAATATTGACCCCCACCTAAGCTGTGTAGTTTGTAGTTGGTTATTAACAATCAAATTGTTAAAAAGCCATTCATTTTTATTGAAGTTATATGGGAGTATACGCGAATGTACAACCGCAAACAATTGTCAATTCCTTTTGACGGGCATTTCTCCATATGCAGTTCATTGCTCTTTCTATATTCCAATAGATGTAAGAACAGATTGTACGGATTAAAAATGCTCTGCTGTATGAAACTGCGGTGCCAGCAAATGTTTTCGGTTTCTTTGATTGACTTTTTCACATAGTTCTCCCGAGTCCACATAACTACTCTTGGTGAAGTGCATGTGTAAGTATCCCTGATGTAATCTAAAACTATTATCCTCTGGCCTATGTTAGAAGGAATAAGACTTTGTGCTCGAATTGCTTGCTGAGCTAGATCTCCAAAGCTTGTACTGAACTGTTGTGATATCGTTGTCTGCATGGTGTTTACTGGAGACATTCTGAAACCAGATGCGCAGCCGTTCACTTTTTCTCCCACAATTTACTTGAGCCAGCGACAATTTTTTATGGCTAACACGCGCGGAATGGTAACAGATTATCTGACCAGATAACTTACAATCGCGTATCGCCGTGCCTAGGAGGCGCCTGTTAGACGTAGAGGGTCTGCTTATAAATGTTCCTCATTAGTCTATTAGGGGGGTGCCAACCTCTAAATCCGCCACCGAAAGCAGTGTTTCAAGCTCGGTTTTACAATGCACTTCATACTCCCATGCATCTTGACGTAAGTGCCTGGCTTCAATATCCTTAGTTACATGCAGGCCTGGCCAAATCTCGCGTGCCACGAGATAATATATTAGAGCTTTTTCTCTATTAAATTTTCTATTGCATTATATGTCATTGCAACTCAAGACAAGATCTGCTCGCGTTCCGTCGGTAGACATCTTTCTAATGCGCATGCGTAGAAGGGAGGCGGGATATATCATTGAGACCAGATGTTCAGGTGTAGCTATTACAGCTTCTACACAGATCATGAAGAGGACGCATGTACTGAATACAACTACAGGCTGCGTAATAGCTTGCTGCCTAATCTGTGTGTTATACGTTTCTGTGATAATTCTTCCAAACGGATCAGAGCCTCCTCGGGATGCCAGTGCAACGGACAAGGCAATTAGCCAAAAAACAAGCCCAGCAATTAGACAGAAAACAAGCCCCTATAATAATACGCGTACGGCGAGTACTAAATTTCGTATCGTCTCAAGTACAAAACAGGACGCTTCGAAAAACGTAGATGATCAGGCCTACACAACTGCTGCTCCGTTTGAACGAAGTAAAGAAAGCGAGCTGCTTTTCTGTCGATAGTTGCTGTCATGGAACTTCCACCATCTTCCATTGAGTCGTAACGGTTGTCTTCAATGTTCTGTACACGCGTAGGCGTCGTACTGGAGCTCGTATTCGCATCAACCGAAATATCTGATGTAGAGTTGCCTCCCGCCTGATCAGAGAAAGAACGAGTCATTTGGGAACGGAAGCTTAGATTTCCATGTCTTAGTTCTGTCGTACACAAAAACTTGTGATGATCACTCGCTTTCTCACGTGGAATACGTATTCGACGCTTCCACCAGTGAAAAAATCTTGAGTACGATCTTGAGCAAGATCTTGGCCCAAGATCTAGATGGCCACCCAGCGAAAAAATCTAAATCTTGTGCACGATCTTGACCAAGATCATGCCCAAGATCAAGATGGCAAGATTATTGCGGCCAAATTCTTGGTATCTTGACTCAAGATCTTGCCTCATGATCTTGCCTCCTTGCCCCAAGATCTTGGCCACAATCTTGCCTTCTTGCTTCTAAATCTTGGCCACGATCTTGCCTTCTTGTTCTAAATCTTGGTCACGATCTTGCCTAGATCTTGGTCACGATCTTGCCTTCTGCATCTAGATCTTGGCCACGATCTTGACTTCTTGCCTCTAAATCTTGGTCACGATCTTGCCTTCTTGCCCCAAGATCTTGGTCAAGATCTGGCCTTCTTGAATCTAGATCTTGGCCACGATCTTGACTTCTTGCCTCTAAATCTTGGTCACGATCTTGCCACCTTGCCCCTAGATCTTGGCCATGATCTTGCCACCTTGCCCCTAGATCTTGGCCATGATCTTGCCACCTTGCCCCTAGATCTTGGCCATGATCTTGCCACCTTGCCCCTAAATCTTGGCCATGATCTTGCCTCCTTGCCCCTAAATCTTGGCCATGATCTTGCCTCCTTGCCCCTAAATCTTGGCCAAGATCTTGTCACTTTGCCCCAGATGTATAAGCATTATCTTACCCCAACCACAATCCTGTCTCCTTGACACAAGATACTGGCAAGGTTATATTAAATGTACATTTAATACAAAAGCACATGCATCACATCACTCATATCATTTACTGTCTTTACAACTTGTTTTCTTTCTCTTTTAGTTTTCCTTTGTCTCTACACTTTTGGTTACATGATGTCCTGATGCTGGTTGCTTTGTCTTTCAGCTCCTTTTCTCCAAATTTTTTTCTTAAACAATCTGTGAAATGATATGCAGGCAACACAAATGGGTTAAATATCTGGAATTGGGCTAATGCATCCATGCAAAGAGTAAAATTAACCCTCAAGTAGCTGCATTCTTTGGGGGGATAACGGTGGCTTCACACTGGTGGAAGATTTTCCTACTGGGACAAACGAGGATGTCTTCAGCTCATCCTCAGTGTACAGTGCATCCATCAGATTCAGAGCATATTTGTTGATATCTGCTCCTCTCAGATTTAATAAATTGACACCACTTTCCTATGTCAATACTCGTGTTAATTTGTATAGGATAATTTGTACTACTGCAACTTACAGTCAAAAAGTACTCCGGGGAGTGATTTGCACCAGATGGAGATGCTGGTTGCACTTCTGGCAGTATCTGCTTGGGAACAGGGGGAGCAGGGCTACCTTGATGTGGGAGATGTGGTCCACTATAGGCCAGAATGGGTCCTCCTATACCTATATAAATGAAGCGTAAAGCACTTACTATTATGCATATCACCTATTGAGCTATTCATACCTTTATTTGTTTGGCTGTTTGTGATAAGGTGCTCTAAAATTCCTTCAACTGCAATCCTTATACGCTTCAGCTCATCATAACTACATTCCTACAAATGAAATAAAATTAACATGGTAACTGAAGTCATCATATACAGTTAAATTAATTACTTCATAATAAGACCACAGTATAATACATAAAATAGTGCAATACGTGGATGCAATTACAGCTTTCCAGTGTTGATGCCAAGAAATTGGCCACCATAACCTTGCAAGGTTATGGCGGCCAATTTCTTGGCATCTTGACCCAAGATCTTAGCCACTATCTTGCCTCATCTTGGCCATGATCTTGCCTAGAACTTGGCCATGATCATGCCTCCTTGCCCCTACATCTTGGCCATGATCTTGCCTCCTTGGCCCTAGATCTTGGCCATGATCTTGCCTCCTTGCCCCTAGATCTTGGCCATGATCTTGCCTCCTTGCCCCCAGATCTTGGTCATGATCTTGCCTCCTTGCCCCCAGATCTTGGCCATGATCTTGCCTCCTTGCCCCTAGATCTTGGCCATGATCTTGCCTCCTTGCCCCTAGATCTTGGCCATGATCTTGCCTCCTTGCCCCTAGATCTTGGCCATGATCTTGCCTCATATCCCCCTAGATCTTGGCCATGATCTTGCCTCATTGCCCCCAGATCTTGGCCATGATCTTGCTTCCTTGCCCCCTAGATCTTGGGCATGATATAGCATCCAACCCACAAACTGATCCTGCATCCTTGATTGACACAAGAAATTTGTAAATTTTAAGTATAATAATTATCGTTTTAAATGTTTGTTATAAAATAAAATCCACAAGACCCATTATCGTATAGAACGTTCCATATTATCTCTGGCACGCCGGTGTCACGAAATAATTTATCCCCCGTAAAAATTTATCCTCCGGGTAATGTATTCCGGAATTTTTAATCCGTCCTGATAAATTATTCCGGAAAAGTTTATCCACCGTCAGAATAAACTATCCCCCTTACTGATAAGGATCCAAACACACAGATCAAACAATACAACAAACACACTTACTTCAAGATCATATTGCAATTGTTGCGTGTGTGTGTGTGTGTGTGTGTGTGCGTGTGTGTGTGTGTGTACGTGTGTGTGTGTGTGTGTGTGTGTGTGTGTGTGTGTGTGTGTGTGTGTGTGTGTGTGGTTATGCCGAACTGTTGTGTATGCTACATGTATATTGTTGAAAACCATATCCACAATGACTGGCTAAATGCACTGATAATAATATATTAAATCGTATGTAGGCATCTGTATTGTAAAATTATTTGTTGGATTTTTAATTTCATAAAGTCACTCATTGATTCCCAATCTGAAGCTAATCATGTGAAAAATCCAGCCCATAATCAAACAGGATTTGGTGCACATTTTCCAAGCATAATCTAGTAGAAAATCTTTTCAAAATATTCACTAGATTTGCTAAAGGATTAAAAATCTATGCGAAGTCAAAAACAGACAAAAAATCAAACACGATATCATTCGTGTGATTAAGAATACAAATAAATCTTAATTTGATTTCAAATCGTACATGTAAGTAATTCAAATATATGAATTGTAAAGTCGTTCTCACATTCAAATAAGATTCGTCGCGTTTTTCCGTGTGGAAAGAAACAGTCCCCATCCATTGCAGTGATCCGAAGGATGCTTTTCTCAAGTCTAGAACCTGGCAGCTCAGCTACGATCGTGGATTTGTTGCAACAGATCGGGCGCAGATGGCATATTTAAAAAATAGCCATGCTGTTATTACTTTGTTGTTTTTGAAAGGAGTAGAGCACATTATAACGAAGTTCAATTGCAATGTTGCGTTTAATAAAGCAGCATTTCAAAATTTCTGGCTTTTAAACCCACGTTTCAATGGCATGGAATGAAACACAACAATTCAATTATCTTGCACGTTATATAGTCATTTTCAGGAAGAAAGACCACCAATTCGTAACATACTGTCAGAAAAAATAAAATAAACAAAAAATGGCGTTCCGGAAAATTGAGATTTTTCGCACAACGCTCGAATAGTGCAACAAAACACTCGCAGCCCATCAAAAAACAAAAACAAAACAATATGCACGTACTCCAGACGAACTTCACTTGCATACTGTTGGTGTGATTCACAGGTGGTCGACTCCAAGTCGCTTTCCACACTCTCCTCCACTAAAACCTCTTCATCATCGCTACCTTCCATCATGGATTCATCATCGTCCAAAAGCTCAATTACCTTTTCTAGTGCTTCGTTTTCTTGCCATTGCTAGTGTTATTGTTGTGGCTGTTGTGGTTTATAGTATATTCATGCACCATTGCAGATACTCCCACCTTTAACTCGTATCACAGCTAGGTGCAGCTATAAATGTTTGAACGTAGCCTCTATCTCAATTTGTCGCTGAACGGCGACATCTGCCCGGAGGAAGACTTTATTGCCCGTCGGCAATATTGCTCTGCTGCCCGCGAAAGAGTTAACTATTAGCATTAATTGTCACAGGTTTTGCAGCTGTCGCATTCCCTTAGCGAGCGAATTCCCAAAGATGCCTTCGAAAAGGTGGTATTGAGAGGAAAGAGATCAAGGAAGTTTGTATGTCATTGTGGATGGGCTAGAAATGGACAGAAATGGAAAAGCTGTAGGGTGTTTGAGGACAATTACGGAAGCAAGTACAGAACCGAGAGCAAGCGCCTATAAAGACCAAGCCCTAATTGTACTAGCTGATTGCATGTATTTATCAATATACATGCATGTTTCTACACCACTGATGCACACCATAATTGATATATCTACACGCACACATATAGGCAAAGTTTCTAGCTGAAAAGGTGATCCTGAACAGGATGAACTTTGAATGGAACAAGTCAAACTTCAGCCGAAATTTCAAACACGCAAAGGATGCCACAACGTTTGTGAAGGTATGGCGAGAAGTAACTGAGGCAGACGATAATGGATTCGAGAGAGCTCGTAAGGAGCAGGAGTATTCATCTGATCACGAGGACGCCAGCGAATCTGATGGCGGCTTATCAAAAAGTGTTGTAACACCCAGTCTGGCAACACCACCAGCAAAGAAGTTAAAAGTGGACTATGAAAAGAATTCGCTTGATACTGCAATTCAACAAAAAAAGATTGGTGAGTGAGCATATTAACAAACAACTTGTTTCTTTAGCCACCCAATACAGATATATATAGAAAGTGTACGTAACAAATACCCTTTCTCAAAATAACATAAAGGTCTCGTGAAAATTGACATTCGTCGATTAAGAGAACCACCACCATCTCGACAGCTGCGTAAGCTTGACCTTACGTTTGTGGATGCTTTGGCGTCTAAGATGACAGAGGATCCTTTTGGCCCTGGCGTTCCCCCAATGGCGGTGGTTTGCACCAGCGTCAAGAGCGTTGAAGAATTTAAAATGGACTTTGCATTGCATTACGCATACGAGGTTCACGGAGGGAGCCACAGTTATGCTGCTCGACTGAAACTGTTAGCCATTCACCCTGATGATGAGCAATTTTTGTATGCATTATCAGATGTGTACGTGGCATTATCTGATGCTGAGTGTTTAAGGCTGGCTGCTCGGCACAATATCAATGGACATTTTCACTGTGAAATGTCTCATCGCGACTATGTGAGTATTGTGCATAAACGATCTTAATGTGTGCATGAGCTTTTTTTTGTTTCATGTGTGATGCGTGCTTGACATTGAAGCTCGAATCTTGCCGTTCGAGATTATACGTCCTGTACAACAAGGACGTATCTACGGATGCTACACCACCCCCAAATACCGACTGGAAGAAATCATGCAGCCAATGTCTGTTACCTTCTATAAGTTTTAATTTGTACTGCTTTAGCTGCACCGACAGCTGAAAAGTTTGTGTGCATGTTTTGAAACAGCTGTATAGTGACCATCATTCCCATGCATGTTTACATTATGGCAACATGTAAACATAATTGCCATGGTTTTTTTGTTGTGACGTGTCCTGCCGGGATGGTTTTACCATGCACACAGGGCATGTCGAGAACATCTAAAGAAAACCTGTTCTGTCAAGCGGCTTTCCCTAGAAGTGTTTGGGAGCTGGCTGTTAAAGTGATGAACATGTTTGAAAACGGAGAGAAAAAATCAAAAACTCTCGAAGAAGAACCTGTGCTCGACCCCACGAATGAAACAAAATCACTTCGTTCCCCTGCATCATCTAGACACTAGCTTTCAAGAAAGTGCACTAGAGAAGGTTTTATGTAAAGAGTTGTCTCTCAACGAGTTAAAAATACATTGCCAAACATATAGAGCTCTCGTTGAAGTAAGGAAGAACTTCATGAAGTGCACAAATAGCGATACCTGGGAGGAGGTGGAGAGACGGTTTGGCACTTACGCGGAAGAGAAGCGCCTGATGCAGTTCGTGACGCTCCCGTTCACAAACGGTATTCCGCAAGTCTTTAAGGACTATTGTCAAGCAGCTCTAACCATGACGACAACAGAGTCATCAGATTGCTTCATGGTCCATCAGAATGACGCTAGAGGCTATGTAATCTGTGCGGACCCGATGATGGTTACTGCTGCCGACATCAAACGCACGGTGAACGTCTTTCAAGGAGCCAATCTTATTATTGCCCAAATTCCCCAGGTATGTTTATAAATTCATTTAATAACTTCTAACTCATTGCTTGTACAGTGTAATTCATTTGTCATTTCCGTATACGTAGGACTTGCCGGCTGAAAAGATGGAGCTACTTAGTTTTACTTCAAGGCAGATTAACTCTTTGAATGCATCGTTGGCGCTATTTAATTTCGCAGTGGTTTGTGATCCAGAGCAAATACCTGCAGTAGAGAGAGCATTGAAGAAGTGTTATGACCACATTTCAAGACTTTATGCATACAATAAAGCTGAACCTGTCCATCCAGGTACACCAAATGTACTCACTATAGACTGTTTATAAATATTTCAATTTATTTATTAAGGAATTGGATTGGTTCCATCTGTGACAGCAGTCATTGTGGGCCATTGGGCTCAAGATGGAAAACTTTCACCGGAACATTTCCAGTCACGAGCACACAATGCAATAGTGTATGGAGGAACAGCAGAGGAGCTCCTAAGAACAGTCATAACACTGTTCAGCTATGAAGGGCAGTGGGTCATTGACCTTCTTGGGACAGCTGGTAAGGTTTTGAAGGGAAATTTTTTATTGCATAATTTCCTCTATAGCATAGGGAATACAAAAATGTAATCGTGACCTAGGGAGTACAAACATGTATTCCTGACCTAGGGAGTACAAACATGTATTCCTGACCTAGGGAGTACAAACATGTATTCCTGACCTTGGGAGTACAAAAATGTATTCCTGACCTTGGGAGTACAAAATTGTATTCCTGACCTAGGGAGTACAAACATGTATTCCTGACCTAGGGAGTACAAACATGTATTCCTGACCTAGGGAGTACAAACATGTATTCCTGACCTTGGGAGTACAAAATTGTATTCCTGACCTTGGGAGTACAGAAATGTATTCCTGACCTTGGGAGTACAAAAATGTATTCCTGACCTTGGGAGTACAGAAATGTATTCCTGACCTTGGGAGTACAAAAATGTACTCCTGACCCTGGGAGTACAAAAATGTATTCCTGACCTTGGGAGTACAAAATTGTATTCCTGACCTTGGGAGTACAAAAATGTATTCCTGACCTAAATGTATTCCTGACTGTGATGATTTTATATTGGTTCTACATTCATCAACAACGTATTTCTTTACCCGTTTAGGGGCAGGAGTACTGGTGGCATTGCAACTAAGAAGAAATGCAATATCCACTCAACTCAGCCAAGAACAAGCTTTGCAGATAAAACAGAAGCTGGTCGCGCTTGTGGCTGACACCCCTTCAGTAGGTAACTAGTGTGTATGTATATAAATAGTCGTTTTTCTTTGATTTGTAGGATGCTTGCTAAGGAATGACATTTATTTGTCAAAAATATTAAATAATACACGGATAAGCATTATTGATCTATGAAAGAAACAAAAAAGAATAGTTCAGTTTAGTTCAGACATTGTTAAAAACAAAACTAGAAATACAAGACAATTCATAAAAGGTGCTTGTAATTAGTCTAATATAGTTCCTCTGTAGTCACAACAAGCACTGCAACGGAATATACTCCGTCAGGAGATGTTTGAAGGTTTATCTTCTTCATAAGCAGGAAGAGAATCACTTAATTCGTTATATGCAGGTAGTGGATCAACTCTACATGGTGGGAGTTGTTTGCTTTCATCGTAAGCAGGCGGTGCGTCATTCTGCATTAAACCTATTTTTGCTTCGTTTCCTTCTGATGGTAATTTAAAAGCCGTTGCCTGCACACCATTATTGCTTAGTGGGTGTGCGGCGGCTGGACTAAAACTTGTTTCCAGGTTCCGTGGTTGATTGCTGCTTCCTGCTGGTTGTGATGTAGAGTTTGCAGAAGAATGATTCGTGGAGTTGTTAGTGGCATCAATGCTCTGAGTCGGTCGTGTTACATAGCTTTGGTGTTGAGGACTTGACTGTGTTTTTTTCAAACACGAGCAATTGACTTCTTTCTAATCAAAAATAAAGTGCAAATCACATGAAAGAAAATTGTGCGCTTTTAAAACTGCACGTAGATACTGTAGTAATTTTTTATGCATGCAAATTGTTTAAAAAATCATTAACTCTTTATATGTAAGTTTGAAAGAAAGATTGAATGCACTCATGTGTGTAATTCATCCGGCAAGTAAGGAGTAGTATATGAAGATGCTACAACTACATTTTTGAACCATCAAACCTACAGTAACGAAGCTTAATTAAGATGGCTTATAAATAGGATTGAGCAACACTTATAAAAGGTATTATAATTTTTCAGACTATGTTCAAATACATGCAAATTAAGTGTCGAACGGTGCATATAACAGTATGCACCTGCATGTGGAGATAATCGTGCGAGTTATCGCACGGCAGTGGCTTTTGTCATAGACGTCATACACAATCTGACATAAATGTAGAATGGAGGAAAATCGCGTTATTGCGATTTTCTGCCATTCTTTCCATGTGGGATGCGCCAAATTTTCAAACACTGGTTTGATATATATTGTGAAAAGATTCCTTTTACATACGTTTATGTTTTCGTTGTTTATGTGTTATGTGTATTATGGGTTTCTGCCTTGCCAAGCAACAAGTTCCAAAATCCTTGTTGCACTAGTGTCTTTAAACGCTGTACTGTGTGGCACATTCTGTTTAAATAAAAAAGAAACTGAACAAACGCACTCTATACATGTGCTTTTCAAATGAATAATCACTATTCTTACGAGGGCAACTCTGGAAAAGACTAAGAATGGTAAAGATCCTCAAGCTTATCATGAGCTTAATTCGCGTTAACCCCTTGCTCGACGATAGACTGGGTACGAAGCTATAACACAATATAACGTACAGACTGTACTCTTAAATTTTTATTTTTAGTTTCATTTCGCAATGCTTTTAAGAGCTAATGGATACCGTGAAATTCGTATGCATCAACAACTGCATGAACTGGATTAATACATAGCATCGCTAGTGAGGTAAATTCGTAGCGAATAAGATATCATGCTTCACTTGAGTTGAGATTCTACAGACAAAATTATTTTTTAGGATAAACTCCGGGCCTGTCCACTCAAACTTACGTATGCCCCTGTCAACAAGCAGCAGCAGACACAGCAACACGTAGTACATAATGCTATCGCAAATAGTATTGATCCTACAACAATTCCAGCAATAGCTCCGTCTGTCCACACGTACTCTGCATGCAAAAAAGAAGAGAAAGGACATATATATATATATAATTACAATCATTATCAGTACAATAATACTAATAGCAAATGGGGGAAAGAGGCTCAGAGTGTGTTCTCCCGCCCAGCCCCTCTGCTTGCCATCACACAGGCCTGCACCAATGCCAATTAAAAATCCCTAGTGAGATCAATGGCTAGGGCCATTTTAGGGAGGGAATTAGTGCAAAGAGTTGAACTGCTGGTTTGAATTTCAGTGCTTTGTTTTAATAATAATGATATGCTTTCCATGCTATAGCTAAGACTGAATAAGTTGTTATTTGCCATTTCTAGGTAGCTTCTTACAGCAGAATTACTTCATTCGTAGACTAATGCTATTTAATTGACTTTAAATCGGACGTATACTTGCGTGTACTTCGTTAGACTTACACGACATATTAGACGGGTGCGGTCTGAGGGATATACCGTCTGTATTACAAAGAGAAAAACTCTAGTTCATGTATAGCTTTGGTGAGCTCTAGGTAAGACTACATATTACCTGTAATTCGTATTTAAAATTGTCAGAGAATGAAACATAATTGGTCGGCCTGAAATACGGTGACCACCAGAAATGTCTATCATTCGTGATCTATCGTGCAAGTTAGTTGTGGACAATAAAACAGATAACTTACCACACTGCAGTGTTGCAACATTGGCACTACTGCATCCTTGTCCGTATCCAATAGGAGGTTTGTAACTGCATTCAGTTATCTTCTTACTTGTTAAGTGTGAGCAATTGTTTACGTTGTCCAACCAAATGGGCTTTAGATAGTTCTGACCACTGTAGCTGCAAGCAAATAAATGAGTGGAATGGACGTGCATGATGCCCATTTGTTATTTATCATTTGTAAGCACTTTGCCGTGTTAATTACCAGGGCAATCTGTGAAATTCGTATGGTTTTCTTTGTCATTCGTTGGAAAGAAGTTAACACGTATCTCAAGTTTAGCTTGGGCCTACTGATGAAAAAAGGAAAGGCACTAGAACAGACAAGTTAAGAACTTCCTGTCGAATTTGTTTGGTACTTTGACTTTCTGAAGTAGAGCTATATTTTTACTTGAATAATTTCAATCTTTAGTACCGCTGTGTTGAACTAATGAGGCTTGATTAATTAGCGATAGCGAAGATGCTTACATTTGGCACTATACACTGTACATAAATATATATATTTTTAAGTAACTATACGCATGCACTTTTGCTTGCTTTACGAAAGCAAATGGGTACCGTATTCGTATGCTTTTCAGAAGAAAGTTAAGAAGTGTCACATATAGTAACTTGATTCGAGGGGACGTAGTAAATTAACTTTCCGTAATTGGCTGGTCAGGCTACGGGAATTATCTTAAGTTTTAGCAATTTGTTCTTCAGATAATTACTTTGATCACAAATGGATGATACCAATAGCATCGACAACAGGGATGGGCATTTAATTTAAATATGTGATATCACGTGAATAGTCTGCATGGATAATTAACATCACTGTGATGTTGCTATAAATTATAGTTAAACTCTGCTGTAATTATATACCACGTGAGATGAGTCGAGCTTATTGATCATCTTCTTCCCAGCATGCACGTAACATACATAGAGCGTACGTGATGTGTAAGACGCGCGCGCGTGATGTCTTGCACATCAGCGTGACATTAATAAACATGTCGAAACAGCTGGAGACAGAGCTGTTTATTTTTCCAAATAAAAATGAGCGAGACAAATAAAAAAAATTAGTTGTTAACAATAAAATACATCTAGATGTACGCACCAATTGAGTAAAGAAGGAATTACGAAAATTATATGCATACGTTTTATGAATATATGGGATCGCTTCCACGAAAAGGGACATAATGCATGTTTTTCATATTCTAGAAGTCTGAAATGTCCTCTGCACATTGTTTCTTACGCACTGAAAATCGAAGCTTCTGTCATGGAGTTGTAAGGCTCTGAATGTTTAATTAGCCATACATTAAACGCAAATCTATTGCTGGAAATGTTATTATGTGTACACAAGTTTCTCTTCATGGAAACGATCCTATATACATGTAGATAAAAATATTGCAGACCTACATAGCAAATAATGTATATAATTCTTGAATATTAATGTAGGTCTGTAATATCTACACATTTATAAATCTGTTTCCTTTCTTTATACTCAATAGGTGCAAACAAATCCTACACCTACACGAATGTAAATTAAATTATCTTTCATATCGACGTGCATTGATATATAAAATACCTTCCAGCGAATCCAATCTCAAAATAATCGTTGTTTGGATCGTAGCCCAGCTGAGCACACACCAACCGTCCTGCGTCCTCGTTCCATCCCGTCGCGCATACGGCACCCCAGACTCCGTTGTAAAGCACCTCCACGTTTCCAATGGCGGGGTCTGATCCACCGTAGAGGCGAACCGAGCCATTGGTGCCATCTATAATGGATTTAATTGTATTACATCATAACAGAATGGCTTCTTTTTATAATCTTAGCTTACTGTTGCTGCAAATCACTCCGGCGTATAGGGTAGCACTGTAGTGACATATTGTTGTGTATTGCGTTGTGCAAGATTGATAGGACTCTACGTCCCAGTTTTTTTTAGAGTAGTAGTAAGAGGAGTAATCGTAGTAGTAGTAGTAAGAGTCGTAATACGAGTAATCGTAGTAGTAAGAGTCGTAATACGAGTAATCGTAGTAGGAGTCGTAATACTCGTCATCGACGTATTGATACAACGTTACACACACAGTGGTCAATGATAACTTCGTTAACGAGTCACGATTCGTGGAAATTCTGAAGAAGAGGGAAAACAGCATATTGTTCGCTTGCTATGTACGAAGCGTGCATGCATGCACGTGCACATGTACAGATCACTTTACAATGCATGCATGCACGATACATTATTATAATAAAAAAACAATTCCATCATTTATTTATTGACTGCACGATCATTTATAACGTCCAGTCGCTTTCACTCATTTAACATACGATACTGGTGAAGTGGACACTTTAAGGGACGCAGTTCTTGAAATTTCGTTCGTTTAGTGCATGACGTAATATTTGGCCATACAAATGTCATTGTTACACTTATCTGATTCTCTAAAATTACTGATTGGGAGTGTATAGAAAGTCTGATTACAATACATTGTTTGAGAACCATATGACAGTGAAATTAATATCGCTCACGTGACGTCTTAGTCTAACACTGTTTTATTGCTCCTGGTTTTATTTGATATCTTCATTAATTAAATACACATGGTTTTCGCTGAATTTCGATACATAACAACAGCATTACTGAGTTCGATATTGAACGCGATAAACAGCGTAGTGTTTGTTGCCCTGTACATACCAATTTTAGAGAGGAAAGGATCAGATTGCTCTAGCAGCCTCATTTGCCTTGTTGTGACACTTTGCACTTCATTCGGAGTAATTAGCTCATGGAAGCTATAATATTAGGGACAGTTCACGAGAAAATAGCGCTTCGTTGATACATAAGTTATAAAAATGCCTAATGCTTGAATTGCTATAACTTCCGTACCACAACGATACCAACTTCCTATGTCACCACTTCATACTCATACCACACCATTTCTCTATGGGACAATATAATTTGTAATGTCTTCAAATATATCCGTGCCAATGTTAGGAGGTTCGATATCCCATTCGGTTCAAAACCATCACACCTTCAGGTAAGAGCGTTCAAATCGTTTCAAATTGGAATGTACGTATAGAGGCCCTGTCACTATTGAACTATTCTGTTTGTTAATTTTTACCCAATCCGTTACGGAATATAGCTGTGCAAAGTTAATTCACATTTCCCGCTTGATTCAGTCGGACCATTAATTGCAGGCAACCTGAGTGACATTCTCCCAATGAATACTAATCACTTCACCATTCTCCTCCACCCATTCTCCGCCTTAAACGAAGCTCTAGCCGTTCGCAACGCGTTCTTTTTTGTTTGTTTGAGTCTACAGGTAAAAGAAGAATGCATGCACAGGCAGGTACACTATACTATACATGTAATTGAAATTCAAAGTACCGCATATAGCGAAATATTTGCTTGGGCTGTGGGGGAAGGCGAGATTTCACGGGCATTTGAGATTTAATGTGAGATAAAAGTAGCACTCACTGTTCAGTGCTGTATTGATTCTTGCCTGATGGTGCAGCTGAGATATACCTGCGTGCGCCTGCATGGTGCGCTGTAAAGGGTTGAATAGTATACGTTGTCCGCCTTTAGGATAGCTTGTCCCCCTTTGCAACTTCGGTCTTTTGGTTGACCGTTCGGATGTGTTACTTACGTATACACTTAGAGCTCGCGTCTGGATTTCAGGCACAGTATACCGTATAATACCTAGATTCGCCTCGTGTTCTCAAACGCAGTCGACGTCGGAAGCGTGTGACAGAATTGTTCCATTCGTTCTATAAGAATGAACGATGAAAATCAGGAAGTACCACTCTACAATGAGATTTTTAAGTATCTGAAACACGGCGAGTATATCGGGTGGATGCTAGTAATGTTAAGTAAATCGGAAAAGCGGGCGATTCGCAGAAGAGCACACAGTTTCGTGATGAAGGGAAGGCTTGCTCTATCTCAAAAGCAATACGGCCGACATGACAGAAAAGCAATGGATGATCTTATCTTGCCACGATGGGAAGCTAGGTGAGTTATTAGTTGATGATATGCGCATGCAGCTGCGATACGGGCAGGGTTGCCGTAGGCCAGCCAGGGGTCTGGCCTGAGGCCGGCCGGCCTGACTGCTTGGCCTGATAGGCCGACCTGTCAGGCCAATGAATTATAAATAATTCGGTGTTCAATTAATTGATACGGTGATTTTGCCTCCGCTATGTCGATCGACAATTCTCCTGCATGTTCCATCATCTTTAAACACTCCTCTGCCTTCCACTCGTCACCTCAAACCTTGTCCTAACCCCGATCTGAGGTATTTTCAAGAGCCAAGTTGATCCAGGAGTGTCAACGATGGAATCTACTTCCCCAACGGCTGGAAGCATCAATTATGCTAAAGCATAATGCATGGCTGCTTCGAATGCATTAAGCCAATATTATGTACACTCTTGCTCAGTCGCTACACATGTATACAATGTATTTGAATTTCTGCTGCTTTTTGTCAGTTATTAATTATGAATGATTTACAATCGTGCATTTAGTGAATGTGTGAAGTCACTTCAGTACTTCGTTGCACCAAATTGTGTATACTGAATATGATTGCAGTTGACAAAGTATAAAAATGTAATTAGGAATGAGGATTTGTATGCACCATTTGACGTCAATAAAAAGTAATAATAGTTGATGATTGAGTTTTCAATGAGAAGCCCGCCTAACATATTGCATGATGCTTGGGGTGGGCGTGGTCCGGCCTGAAAGGCTAGACCCCTGGCCTGACAGGTCAGGCCAGGCCCCTGGCCTGTCAGGCCGGCCTGACAGGCCGGCTGACCTTTGGCAACCCTGGATACGGGTACTCGTAATTTATTTTACTAGTCCTCCTTAATTCTTGTGATATTCACTAAGGTGGTGGTCATTTTGGACGTGACAAGAGTCTACAGAAGATTTGTTCACGGTTCTGTTGCATGGCGCGATATGACAAAGCACATAAAAGAATATGAAAGTACTTGTGAAGTCTGCCACCAACCCAAAACTGCACAAAGAGGTTCCAGTTGTACATCCAATTTCTGTAAAAGCTGAAGTCTGGCATCAAGTAGGAATTGACCTCGTAGGTCCACTTACGCTCACAAAGAGAGGAAATAGGTATGTGTTGGTTTAAACGGCATATGAATGTAATTAATTTCCATACTGTTAAAATGGCTTTAATCCATACAAGTGTTGCAGCTGTATATAGTGATCATTGGGAAAAAAATGGACTTAGAGTATAAAATACCAATTCTGCTTAAACAATGCACATGCACAATTCCAGAAAATGATCATAGTTCTGGTGCAGTTAATCAAATAGGCACATTTTATCATTTTAGGTTCATGACAGTTTGCATCCACAGCAAATAAAAATTAAATAACTAAGACATGTTCAAGTTTCAGGAATGACTGTTAACTGTTTTGCATGTGATAACTTCCTCTCCTATTGTGCTTAGTTTGACAGGGTTATAGTACTGTGATATCAGAAGAAGGAAAGTGCATGGTTGGTCAAACAAAACTGGTACACAGGGTAATATTGACCTAGCATTCAACATTTTAAATGATTACAGCCTGCATGCACGTGATACTCAAACACTGCTATGATGTTAACCCATTTTGATAAGAGTATTATTACTTTCATTAGTACAGATACCTTGCAACATGTACTGACTATTTTTCTAAGTGGCAGAGGCCCAAGCTTGTCCAACACAATCAGCTGAGGGTGTAGCTCATTTTCTTCTCTCACTCATTACACAGTTCGGATGCTTCAGTCTCTGCATATCTGACCAAGGCCATGAATTTGTCAATGCTCTCAATGATAAACTTTTTGAAATGGCAGGTATTGAACACCGAGTATCTAGTGCTTATCACCCTCAAACAAATGGCCTTGATGAGAGGATAAATCAGACAGTGACCAAAGCTATTGTGAAGTATGGCAATCCTGACCAGGATGATTAGGATGAACACATAGATGCTATTTTGTTTTCCTATAGTACAAATATACATGCATCAACAAAATTTACACCATTTTACTTGATGTGTGGTAGGGAAGCAGTGCTTCCAGTCGAACTGCAAATGACAGATCAGACAGTGGAAAAGCTGCATGTGGATATTGATACAGTGCAATCGTATGCTGCACATGTTGAAACCAATGAAGCAAGAATTATTTCCTGTTGTTGACCTGAACATTAAAAAAGCACAGAAGAAGCAAAAGGCTTACTACGATAAAAGACATACGTCAGAAAAGTATCAATTAGGGGACCTTGTGCTTGTGAAAACATGAGGAATTTAAGTAGGAAAGGAGGAAAAACAGATGTGAGATGGACAGGTCCTTACTCAATCATTGTGATCCATGCGAAGGGATTGTATAGCCTCCAAAACTGTAATGGAAAAACGCTTGCAAAGAAGATAAATGGAAGCAGACTGAAATTGTATCATGAGTGCAAAGGAAACTGTAGCAATGTTTCTAGTCAACAGGTACTGGACTACAGAGATGAAAATGAAGATTAAGATATTCAAATCCTGTCTGAAAAATGTACTACATTGCCTGAAGATGTTTACAATGAGGAAGAAACACAGAATAAAAAACTTTCAGCAATTATTAGTCAGTGTGCTTTAAAGGAGAACTCAAAAGAGGTGACAAGTTACAAGCAAGATGAAGATGACTTCACTATTCACACTAAAGACTCATTACTGATAACTAAAGCTATCTTGATGACCAGCTGTACTCTTCACATCTACTGCGTTTATGGAGAATAGGTGCTGCTATGTTAACATATTGTGCTGATGAAGATGAGTTTGATGTAAGCTAATTACTCCTGTTTGATTTTAATTACAATACTTTTATTTTATCTCACAGCCCTCAAGTATGCATTTAAATGAAGGTGGGATCTGATGGTAGATTTGTGGCTACAATCTCGTCAATACGATAAGATGAATCCATTAAGGGAGGTTTGTGGTGGTGACTTTGTCATTTTTAATGATGGGTTGTTTGAACGCTTTATGGAATTCAAGAACGGTGTAACCTATCAAAATGATTTAAGAACTGTTGAACAAGTGGATCTCTTGTCTTATTGGATCAAGACCTGCAAAATAACATCAATAAAAGAAGTTTCCCGAATGGATAAAGCATCTGTTTGAAGTCACCTGCTGACTTGGATGCACTGTGTGAATGGGTAAATGACACCAGAAAACAATGGAACAAAACAGAAATGAAGTCATGCTCACCAATACAGAGTAAGACATGTATATTGTTACTAATATCTGTATGCATGCATGTGTTGATTTACATTA
This sequence comes from Ephydatia muelleri, assembly GCA_013339895.1. Classification (NCBI taxonomy): domain Eukaryota; kingdom Metazoa; phylum Porifera; class Demospongiae; order Spongillida; family Spongillidae; genus Ephydatia; species Ephydatia muelleri. Next base: position 3,726,154 of record JABACO010000012.1, on the reverse strand, counting down.
AAATATTGCGCCATTTTTTGATCAACATTATATTAGTTAGTTTTATTCCTTCATAGTTATTAGTTTATTATGTTTTAATTATTGAATTTGACCTCTCCAGGCAAGGCTGTAACTAGGTGCTCATTGGATGAAGTAATGAGAAATACTATCTTATCCAGTACTGGATGGCTTGATGACACCATCATCCATCGAGCTCAAAGCATTCTTAGAGAGCACTTTGGAACAGCAGGATTTCAAAATACTACACTAGTAACTCAGTTGTTGTTTGATGTTCTTAGAAGTGAGTTCATCCAAACACTGCACAATGGTAAAAACCATTGGCAGATAATATCCACTATTGGCCTGCCAGCATCAACAGTCAATATTTATTACAGCCTTTACCAATCACTGTCACAATGTACTATTGATCAGATTTGTGATGTGATGTTGTGCAATGAACACCGGCGTGATGCTTACTGCTTTCCGCAACGTGGGAGGTGGCAATAACCATTTACAGTTAGTTTCGTACAATCGTCATACTCAGAAATAAAAAAAGAAACCCGTTGCGAAAGGCGATAGCTGAGTTAAGAAATGGGTGGAGAAGAACGGGGAAGTGATTAATCATCATTGTGGATCCGGAGAATAGTACGCCTGATTATAATGGCGCGAATCGAGCGGGAAATGAGCTAGGGTAACAACTAACAACACAATTCAATAGCGACAGATCCTCAACCTATATCCCAAATGCTGCTTCGTTATAATTACGTAATAAATTGTGGGTTACGTGTGGCAATAAGCGTGGTCTGGGCCCCAAAGGTACGCTGTTGTGTATCACGTGAGTCGATCAATTTTGAAGGGTAAGTCAGTTCATGACGTAAGACGATTGGCTCATAACGATATAATATATTGGTCTGGAAACCTAGGCGATGCAATGTGCGAAGCGTATTGGCAGGTTTTCCGTGGAGTTGTCACACGTTATCTACTAGTGACAGTGAAATCTTAATAGGGGTCTAGATTGAATACTGTTATTAGAAATTTTAATTTCAAAATTTCCGATTTTGCACTACATTAGGTCAAAAGTTATTCCCATTTACGAACACCCGGTAAAATACTCACTTGAGCTTTAGCTCTCACCATTATTTTAAAAAATTAATTGGATACGCAATGACATACTTTTATGAATAAATTATGCGCGGTAGAAATTAAATTTTGGTAATGATTTTTTATTTAAGAATGGTTCATGGTATAATTTTAGGAAGTACGCATATCACAACCAGACCGATTAATTGTACATTTTAAACTTGTTATCAAATCGATTTGAAAACAAAAACAGCAAGATGACCACCTATGTATGGGTCATTTCTGGATATATTATATATAAACGAAGTGCAATTTCTTGTCAACTGTCCCAACTATTATAGCTTTTCATGAACTGAGAATGAAGTGTAAGTGGGACTCAGGAAAGCATCTTCGCCTATTTCGGAATCATTAACGCAACAGAAATCTGTGCCTCAAGGAGATATTCTGTTTTCACTTTGCGCACCACTCCCACCTTCATACATTTCGCTCACGACAAGCACATTATATCACCTTGTAATGTTACTCATTCAAAGATGCTGATTTTATTTTTCAATCTTAAGGCTAAGAGCAACTCTACTTGCAAGAAAAGGGTCGAAAATACTACAAGTAGAACAGCTTTCGATGCAAGTAGCACTGCTCTGTTTATTTTGGGATGCAGGCAACAAAATAGCTATAGCCTCAATTTGAAAGTGAACATCGGATCAGCACACGGTTTTGTTTAATCACAACTCACTTCTTTTACCCAGCAGCAAACATGGGAAAAGACAATATGAAATGTATATTATGAAGTACTGTGGTTGTCAGATCCTTGGCTCATAGGTTACCAAATATTCCATTTGATAGAATAGAAGGAATTTGTTTTCCCCCGGGGGTGGGGGTGGGGGTGGGGGTGAGGCCTAGATAGTTGTACTTGTCGATATACTGTAGATGATTTTTAATTCCTTCAATCAAACTTCCCGCAACAAATCAATGCACAAACATTTCATTGGTGCAAACCCCAAAACTTACGTATATGTTTCGTAATTAGTGGACGTGTAACCAAGCTTATTGCAGACACCACTAAGGTCAAAAGCACCAGGACACAACCGCACCCATCCATAAGTGCCGACATTCATCTCCACAGCTCCTTGTCCGTCAGTAATGGAGCCAACCAGTCGCACATCATTGTCATTTGAATCTGATGTTGGGTAGTACAAAAGTCAGCATAGGCTTTTTTTTCCCCCTTATGTATGGTCACATAATGATAAAAGCTAAATTTCCTGACGTTTTATTCAACACAGAGGTGTCAACGAGAGTGTAGCATTAGCCAAAACCATAAAACATAATATGATGCATACAAATGTACTGAATCTTGCTTCATTATGCATATTATCAGTCATAATGACAAGGAAAGTCAAAGTATTATTATACGCATACGCATAGGGTGATTCTTAATAAAGATAGAAACGTGTCAGACATCTATACAGATTGAACTACTGTTACATTATTTATTGCAATGGCATAATACATGCAAAAAAGAGTTCATGAAAGTATATTTACATAAAGGTCACCCGATGCTTAATGCATGCAGCAATATAATTTCCTCGTACACTTGCATTTAGGCTATGGCACGCGGCATTCTACAACCAATTGTCTTGCTCCATTAAGCAATGAAGTTGGATCAGCCACTTAATTCACAGAGCAAGTTTCTTAGCTTCTTTGTGATCTTGTTTAGAAATTCCAATCCAATTCTTGATGCAGTTTTAGATCATCGATTTATGGACATGCATACGCAATTTTGTCAATTACCACACACTATATAACAAAAGTGTTGTGATTTCTGCTTGTTATGTGGTTCGAGAGTCTGTGCCAGAGAAATGCATACCGTATGATGTAGTCTTACACTCGCAGTGTACAAACTTCGATGTACAATTTTCAGTGTGTTGGTAATTAAATAAATCAACTTTACTGTTCAACATCATTAATGAGGTGAATTAATATCACCTACGTATAGTAGTGGATGGTAAAATACATGTAGCTGTTACCTGCTGATATACATGTATCGGTCATGCATTTGATACGAGTTACACTACTCAAACTGGAAACGAGCATCGCTTTTGAAATCTGAATAGCGTTTCTTGTTCTGAGATGCTTTGCAAATACACATTTGCACACGTTTACACACATGCATACATGTATATGAAAAATGTATGCACACTATATACTTGCAGATTTCCATATAGCCGTGCATCATAAACTCTAAAGAACGCATGCATTTTCAATTTGCCTAAAATGTATGCATAAAAGCCCACTTGCAACGCGAATTTAATCTGAAAGCTTGACTTACTTTGTCTGCAGACCACAGCGGCATCGTAGTCATGTGTACATGCGCTGGTGTTGGTGGAAATTTGGGAGCAATTGGCAAATGTTACTTCTGTTCCGTCGCATACGACACTACGATAATGGATCGGCACGCTTTGTGAAACTTGATTAGATTTTGGCAACCTGTAAAATGATTAGTAAATTAGTGTACAGCAGAAAACATACATATTCTACTGTAGGAAGCACATTTTGCAGCTAATGAATGTGTCTTACGTGCTAAGAATAACGGAGTTCAGGGCACCAGAGTATGGTTTGGTCTGTGTAACAGGATCGATCACGTTCCAGCATGCGATGTGGGCATTCTTCTCGCTCCACGAGCGGGTTAAACTATCAGTGCAGATGGTACCCCAATACCCATTGTGGCACACTTCCACGATCCCAGCGTAGCGGTCATTAGAGTTAAATGGCGCCAACTTCACAACTCCTTCATAAAAACAAGGCTCTGGCTGACCTGCATGTATGCAATGGCACACAATAAGCATGCAGCGACGACCTTGCACATTCCATACATGTAGAGAATGTACAACATTGGGGGCTGTAAAAACAAAATCATACTACTAACAGTGTAATAAAACTTGCTAGCAGTTTTCAGATAATTCTTTTCCATCATCGCCGTGTAGAGTGTGATTACATGTACGTGATGTATTATTGTACATGTACAGTACATGAAGAGTTATGTAACAATACATAAACTTACCAAAGGCAACTGATAGGAACTGCAGGAGGAGGAGTACGCTATTTAGCTGTACAGTAGGAGATAGGAGAAGGTAAACCTCGAGTTAACGCAACAATTGAGATTTATTGTAAAACAAAAGAAGAGAAATCAATCCTTCAAATATTGCAGTATTGAATATGCCGCAAATGGCTTTAATTTTTTTTTTTCATTTCTTAGCCTACGTTTGCACTTAATTACGGATGGAAGTGACAATAGACCAGAACAAAAGCAAGTATCGATTGTTTACGCATGCAGCTACAGTAAAATAAGGTACAGCAGTCCCTACTGCATACCAATACAACTCCAGCCCTTTAGGCAGTCTTCAGCCGTGTAATCAATCACATTATTCATGACCAATATCACACATTGTATCAAGAGAAGAATGATAATAATAATACCAATATATGCTTGAAGCTATTCAAAGGCACGTGACGGCACAGGCTTATGAGGTTTAATGAAAGAAGAAATAGCATCACCGTTGCTGTATTGATTCTTGCAGCTGAGATTAATCTGAGCGAGCATTGTGCACTATTAATTATGGCCCACAATGGATAGACCATTATCTGATTTCAGCAGACAATCAATTAAATTTTGAGCAACAATGACACCTAGTGTTAAGGCACTGCGACCCTGGGTCTCGAATACATTTTCTAGCTAATATAATTCTAACACTGCGACAGGAATCTTTTGATATGAATAATTAATGAGGGGTTTTGGGGGTCTCTCGTTGAAGGCAAATAATGGAGCTGAAGGAGGTGGTGGTGGTGGTGGTGTGAGTAATACCCCGGCCTTTTATATCTCCATTCCGGACTGCTCGATAACATCAATTTATTAATTCACTATTCTATTTTCGGGACTATGACGTCATCAATGAATACTTTATGCTGACTCAGAGACCCACCCATGTTTTGTGTACTATACGTAGAAAAAGTAACGTGTTGCTCTTGTTTCCTTCACCGCTACTAGAGGTTTGTTTAACCGATTATATGCGGAAGACGCAAATTTGCGTCCGTGGCCATACAGCATGTACTCCACGACATTGCCAGTGGTTCAGTATTACGTATAGACAGCCGTAAACGTGTGATTGTTACCAACAGGTTCTTTGCAAAAGTTAAATAGCTATATCATACAGTCTTCATGTAGGGGAGGGATGCAGCGCGTGATAAGGTCTTCCAACCTGACACTGCACACTCAGCGCACATACACGGCTATCAACACGTACATTACTATATACGTACATTCAGCGTTTGCTACCAACGCATCCCTAAGTATACTCAGCGTACAACCATGTATGCACCCACACACAACACAAAGTCCACTCAGCGTACAGCTACACGTATACGCTCAACCATGCAGCTACCTACATAACTACATACAATACTAATGATCATCTCTGGTTCAAAAGCGTTCATGTCGATCACAACTGCTGCAAAACAAAACCTCACAAGATCCCAAATATTTCACTGCGCCACAGCATTTAGTATGCAGAGCTGTGCAGAGTTTGCATATCAACCATATGCAGATGAGTATCATTGAAGTGTTCATATGCAGACGTCTGCATATGAACACTTTAATGATACTCATCTGCATATGGTTGATATGCAAACTCTGCACAGCTCTGCATACTAAATGCTGTGGCGCAGTGTTTAGGCTAAATTCTCTCCCAAATATTCAGTCCACACCATGAGGTACTGTACGGACTGACTCTGATACCATGCATGAAAATGATAAACATATTACTATAACAATTCCGCGTATAATCGGTTAATAGTTTATGCCTATAGAGTCGATGCAGTGTCATCCTGGGAAGGTCGGCGGCTATGTTTTTTGGAGTCCCTATTTAGTTACAGAATGCTGTTTACTCCTGACTTCGTGGTCTTCGCACCAATAATAAAGCACATTTCATGCAAGAGCATGCATGAGAACTAACCTTCATGGCCGGAAATTTTAGTGTCGGAGACGATTGTAGCAATTTACGAGGTCACGCCCACAGCTCTAATTGTACGATTAATTGCGGACTGCGATTATGTAATATCAGCAACCGTCGTCATGCATACTGCTCTAAATTAACGACGGCAACAATTTCAAAATCCATGTATATCAGCAACTGCATTACTTCGTCGCCAGTATCACGTGTACACAAAAATTAATGCCCCGATTCCACGCCCGCATCAAGCTTTAGATTTGTCAGGTAACTGCAGTAGCATCACAGAGGAGAGTGTCCGGAGGAGCACAATGAGCCCGGACATGTTATTCAATCTGGTGTAAATTGCCGTCCCTCAGTGGTGCGTGAAATGCATGCTTCGCGGCGTGCTTGGTTAAAAGTACGTGCAATCATGCTTTGGCATGGAAGTTGATTTTTGATTTTTTCCTAACTTCAAATGCCGATGAGAGAAACGACAGGTGTCGCTATCACCGCGTGAAAAGTTAACCAGGAAAAACATAAGCCATGAATGCCGCAAGATTGAATTATATTCACTACATTCCTTACAAGAACTAATTCCTTTCGGTATCTATGTGCAACAATGTGCAGTCCTGGTAAAGAACAATGTCCGTTTTGTCTCGGCTCTATAACTTGCTCCGTTATACGTTTGTCTTTTTCATCAGTACAATTTTGCATGTCCGGTCCCATGTCGCGTTAGTTGAATGCGGGGAAGTAAGCGAGTGTACATGTACATGTACTCATAAGATTGCAGTTTCCAGCCCTCTCACAATAAGTACAGAGTATATATTGTGCTTCACATCATGCAATTGCAATACCCTGCTGTATAGGTCTGGAGTACAGGCCCGTAGGCTGGTCGGGAGATGGGGGGGTTCGGGGAAACAATGAGGGTGGAACTAACTAGCGGGGGAGGGGCCTTCCCTGGGGTATGGGGAAGCGCTATAAGCTCCCCCATCGGGGTCTGGGGCGGAGCCCCAGCAGCTTTGCAACTTTTACAATGTTGAAGTCACAAAACATCGCATGCCAAAAACAGATAGTAAATATGACAAGAATTACTTTTTTGCTTCCAGAGTCAAGCTCGCAAGTGCGAGACTACAGAAAGTTTGGAAGCAAGCGTATCTGGCTTGCGAGTTAACGAGACTTAGTCTAACTTTCCTATCTACGATAGATCAGGAAAGTTAACTCGAAAGCCAGACCTACACAGGGAAAAAAACGCGTCGAATCACGTTATGATTTTCAAATGATTTTTCACTTACATTCTGTTACAGAATGTTTACACAATGTAAACATTCTGTTACAGAATGTAAGTGAAAAATCATTTGAAAATCATAACGTGATTCGACGCGTTTTTTCCCTGTGCTACTTCGTATTCGAACGGCACAACGCCATTGTAAATTACTCTGTTGGCCGTTGTGCAGTTCAATATCGCAGTAGGTCTGGACGTCTGGCTCAAGCCGGACCTATACTTCGCAAAGTATCATTAATGAACCATATACCGGCATGTACTTGAAGTGCCCAGGATCCGCCTTGTTGCGGGCGCCCCATTTATTACCTCACGCTCGCTAGTATAACGTCATGCATGTAAAATAATTAATTAATTCATCGGCATAGAATAATTCATGGTAAGTGGAACCAGCTATGGCAAGCGGAACCAAGCTGGGCAGGCGGAACCAGCTTAGGAAGGCGGAACCAGCTTGGGCAAGCGGAACTAGCTTGGACGGGTGGGGGGGGTTCGACCGAACCCACCGACCCCCCCCCCAGCCTATGGGCCTGGAGTATTTGTACACTAATTTATTTTTTCTGAATACAGCTAGTGCGACATGCAGCACTGCCTTAGCTTGATAGTAAAAATGATATATTTTGGTATATAGCAATGCGGTATTGTATTATGAAATTGTAACAAACATACTACTTAGCCAGTTTTTAGTTTCACTGAGATAATGCGCGTTTCTTCCGTAATTCGTATCCAGTATGCTTTGTTTTGCTGACTTGATTGCTGCATTGATATCTGCAAGTACACATAGTACGTCAATCACTTTCAATCCGCATAAGGCTCTTGGACGTTCTAAGAACAAAAAAAGGAATTTGTTACCGATCATTATATATTTTACAGTCACGTACCGGAATTGGTTGCGAGAAATTACACGTGACGTTCTTCATATCTTCAAGGGTGGCATTCATTTCTCCACAACCGTTGCGCCGAGTTTCCCGTAATAGAGCACAATGTGCTTTGAATAAAGATGTATCTTTGATCTAAAAGGATAAGTGATTGATGAACATTTTGTGTACTCACGCGCGTCATGTACAACACACATGTACATGCCGTTAGCTGCACTATTGGTAACTTACACTCACATCCTTTGATACAATTCGTCTAAAAGGTTTAAAGTCAGTTAAAAGAGGCGAAGCCACTGGATCAGTGGTACTTCCTTCAGTGTATTTGTTAGTAAGGATGAAAATGAAACACGCTGTTGCCACTTGGATCCTCGAAGAAAGCGAACACATTGTTCTTTGATTGTAATTGTGACACCACGAGGATGATACTTATACTATTTGAAGGCACAACTGACGTAATTGTTTTTACAACGTACTAGTATGCATGAGGGTAATAAGTTACTAGGTGGGTTTCACGTCCGGTTAATACGTACAGGTGATGATGGTTGTATATTTCAAGACCATAACATGTATATAGAAATAAATTGTCAATGCAATTTTTTTTCTCGACAAAAAACGGTCTCATCGGTTGTCAAGCCTTTTTTGTAGCTACATGATATGAATCACTCAACAAACTGGAACATTCTCATATGAAACTCTCATTTGTAAGAAACAAGTGCGCATGTAAAAGTATTGCACCGTATTCCACCAAATAATTTTTACGTGCGTGATTCTTCATCTCTGGGTAAATTAATGTCGTTGGTAGAGCCCTATGTTGGCATGCTTGCTTTGTTAACGGGATTTTGCTGCACTTTATCTTTAATGCTATTGTATATCTCTTCTAATAAAAGAATGCATTCCTCTGTGGTTTCTGTTGTTGCTATGAGACGAGCTGATGATATCAATCCCGTGGTTCAAAGCCTGTGCCTGAAGCAATGTGGCCTAATCATGGAATGGATTATGCAGTGGCGTCATAAGGCAATGGGTCTCCCGCGGAGGCCTGCAACATATAGTAAGGGGGAGGGGGAGGTCTATTATCGCGGAAGGTGTCAAGGGGGACAAATTCTAATGCAAGGAAGCGCGCATAAGTACAAACATGCACATACTACAGTAGCATGAAACTCCCGAAGTCCTAAGCTTGAAAAAATTTAAATTCGCAGCTTCGTGATGCAATTTATCCTGAAACTGCCTAAAACTCGACTTCTAACCACATCTATTACTTCAAGAACCAATTGTGCAAGCTTTGAAACTGAACATAAAGGAGCGATAAGCCTATCATCGCTCATCTCATAACCACCACAAATGAATGTATTCATTTCTTATGAACATTATATATTCGTAATACAATGGCTTAATTAACAGTTACGTGTGTGTGAGAAGTGCAGGCAGATTTTAACAAAAGTTAACTAATTTTAATAGACTCTACATGCATACTTAGTTCGTTAAGATTGCAATCATGTACCGGTAGTAAATGTCCTTATACAACCTCCCTCCTCCCTCCCCCCTCCCTCCCTCCCCTCCCTCCCTCCCTCCCTCCCTCCCTCCCTCCCTCCCTCCCTCCCTCCCCTCCCTCCCTCCCTCCCTCCCTCCCTCCCTCCCTCCCTCCCTCCCTCCCCTCCCTCCCTCCCTCCCTCCCTCCCTCCCTCCCTCCCTCCCTCCCTCCCTCCCTCCCTCCCTCCCTCCCTCCCTCCCTCCCTCCCTCCCTCCCTCCCCCCTCCCTCCCTCCCAGAATTCCACCCAACCAACCACCACCTAACCCAACCAAGCAAGCAAGCTAGGTTAGGCATGAAGGCATAATGACCAACACTTCAAAGTCCAAGGTTCTTGGTGTTCCAAGGTTTCATATTCACCTGTTACGCAAAGCAGCATAGTATGGCTACTGTGGTTCGGAGTAGTCAACGGTGCTACATTACCAATGAAGGGATGGCCAACCTTACAAACCGAGACATCATTAGAATTGCAGCCTTATTGGTCTGATTGAAGTGAGTTAATAGTGGAATGTGGGTGTCTGTTGTGAGGTGTAAGATCAGTAGTTCCAAGGTAGTTGCAAAGGCAGGTTCTCCTGGAATACATCAGGGTCACCCAAGCATAGTGTGTATAACCTTCTTCATTAGGATGGATGCACATTCGAAATGACCAGAAGTTATTCCAATTGCAGAGTTGTCAAAGCTGTTTGCACCATACGGAATACTCCCAGCAGCTGGTATCAGATAATTGTCAGCAGTTTGCCTCAGCTGAGTTTAGAAATTTCATTAAACAGTATGGAGTGCGTCACTTTCGGAATGCCCCATATCATCCCTCATCCAATGGCGCATGCAGGTAAACAATTCGTTTGAACTTTTAAAGAGGCTATGCTGAAAAGCAAAAATGAATGGATGTCAATCCATGAACGATTGTCGCATTTTCTTTGGGCCTATCGGGCAACGCCGCAGGTTGCTCCTTGTGAGCCACATCATTGGATAAATTGAGACCTGACTTAGAATCAGTAGTAGTGGGGAAAATAGATGCAAGAAAAGTGAAATCATGATGATGTTACCAGTTTGAGGCAATTCGTGGTGGAGTAAAGAGCATTGGTTCATAACTACAGACAAGGACCAAAGTGGGTTCCGGTGTCATAGGGTATACGGTCCGGCCCAATTTTCGGTCCGGCGGACCGTATTCCCTTAGGGAATACGGTCCCCCCCCGGACCCAACTCCCTAGGGAATACGGTCCGTCTAAAAAATTGTACATCCAGGGAATACAGTCCGGGGGAGGAGGCGGACTCAATTCCCTGATAGAATGGAGATTTGATTTTGACGACCCAGTTTATAGCGTGTATAATTAAAAAGAGAAATCGATTCTCACCGAAATCGACAAGCACAGGACAGAAGTTCTAATTGATAATGAACGTAAAAGGAGAAATCGATTCTCATCGAAATCGCAACCGTTATGAAAACAATTTAAACACAGGACAGAAGTTCTAATTGATAATGTCATAATGAAAACAATTTAAAACCAAGACAGAAGTTCTTTCACGACATCATGTAATTTATAATGAAAGCAATTTAAACTCAAACAGAAGTTATATAATGAAACCAAGATAGAAGTTCTTTCACGACATCAGATGTTTAATGTAATGAATAGCTGATTGTTCGTACGATGTTTCTGGACTGTGGTTCACCAGACAGAATTTATATAATGAAAGCAATTTAAACTCAAGACAGAAGTTATATAATGAAACCAAGATAGAAGTTCTTTCACGACATCAGATGTTTAATGTAATGAATAGCTGATTGTTCACACGATGTTTCTGGACTGTGGTTCATCCTTTGCAGGAGCGTGATCATTAGCTACAATGTAAAGAATAGCTAGATTCCTATTTGCCACCTCAAATGATTTTGACATCCTTTACCTCAGGGTAGAGGACATCCCAAGCAAGGGTATTTGCTTGAGGGCCCTTAAAACCTTCATCTATTGCAATCCCGAACAAGAAGTGTTGGACTGCCTCTACCTGTGCGATAAAAAAACATAAGAATTTTTACAGTGATCAGTCTCAGACGTTCATAACATAACCTATACCATTCCACGGCCTTCTTGTTCTCAGTCTTAGTACATGTACGTGACGCGCATGCACGTGATTTAAGATATGTTTTTGCAAACCATGCACCATGTATATTGACAGAACGTGTACCACAAATTTAGCTCGGCAATGTCATAATATTTTTAATTGGTGATGTAGGATATGTAGGCACCAATTTACTAAAAGTATGTAAATAAGGGATTCAGTTCGTATATTCTCGCAATTATCAAATATCATTTGACAAATGCTGTGCTTAATTGGTGCCTACAATTCATAACCAATTTTATACATTTCATTTCTCTCATAGCTTGTCTGTGAGTGCATTTTTATATGTGTAGCCATGCAGCAATTACGATGGTTCATGTCGAAAGCTTTCATAGAACATATACTGACATGTGTGTACACTGGAACACATGGTTGGGATTTCATTTTTCATTTTGTAACCGAACACTATAGCTAGATGAGCCAACATCGCTTGCGCGTCCTAATACCAGTTCAGATACTACGACTAGATATCCCCTATCACTGTAGCGTCTGCTAGTATCGGTCAGGTAGGATCTTGATGCAACTGAACTAACAGGCATACTGTTGGGGTGGATCACTGAACCCCAATCTTTCCTTCTACTGTCCCCTGTATAGATTCCTGAATCATGGGCGGGATAAACTGTATGGTGTGGTGCAAGGTGCTAATTAAGACTTGTTATTCGTGTACTTTATACGTATAAGTGGTATAGAAGCCGTACTATGGTATGGGCATAAAAATTATTGAGCAATTCTGTACATAGTGTTTTCACCCTCTGGAGGCATGGAAAGAGAAGCGAGTAAGTTCTATACAGGCGCCGCGTGAGGATTGATATCGACGATTGAACGGATTCGTAGCTGTATTTAATTATCACAGGTACAGGTAAGATTAAAATACTATTTGCAGTTAATCGTTTCATGACCGTTACCCCGGTAGCGCTCTACTCAGTTTGGTCTATTAAACGCTCCTTCCTTACTTCGCAATCAATGAACAGACTACGGTGAACTGACGAGTGTGTTGGTCACTTAGATTAGCGATAACATGAATTGCTGTGTTTTCTGGCAGTCTAAGTTTCTACTCGGCTCTAAACTAGTTGCGTCAGGTCATGTTGCAAACCCATAAACCAAGACTTATGTTCATCTGGTCCCATGGGTACTAGTAATAGGGGGAGGATGTAAAACTGTGTGTTTCAAAGGTGCATTCTTACTAATGCACAACTCTCGGAGGAAGACTGGTGACAATGTGTTTTCTATTGGAGAGAATCTGTGTGTTAATCTAAGGTCAATGTACATGTATCATGTGTGTTTGCACTTACTCTCAGATGATATATCCATTCTTATAGGGTGTAGATGCACACCTCTCCAAGGTGATTGGAGACCATGCATGTATTCTCATAGGTCAGTGTGCTTGCACTTACCCTCAGATGACATACACCTGTATGTATATGCACCTCTAAGACAGGGTTTGGCGACTGTGTGTTTCTACTGGAGGGAATCAATTTATTTAAGGTCAGTGTGTTTGCACTTACATGTACCCTCAGATGACGAAATGTAGGCACGTCTTTTTAACATGCACACAAAGACAAGCCAGACAGCTTAAAGACATGTGAGGATATAACAAAGAGATGCTGTCCCTACAAGATATGTGATTTTTCATAAAACCTACACAAAGACATCCAGCCCATACAACACCACTAAAACAGCAAGTTTTTATTGTAATCCTCAACTTCCATGTGCATGGCTTTTATCATATACAGCAACAAGTAGCTATCTTGCTAATGCTATTTGTCTAATACACAGTGACACTCGAGACTAAAAAGCAATATTAACGGATGCCGCCAAGCTTATATATCTGTCTGTGAAATTCACTTTTTGGCTGATTTTACAGGTACGAAATTGAGTACACTCAATGTATCAGCATGTCTCTTATGTTCATTTGACTAGTATCCCCCACTCATTCCTCTCTCATCCCATTTCTTTTTCTCCTCACACAGGACCTGGTGTATAGAGGAAGTATGCAGTCACACTTAGAGTGTGCCAGGTCGATTTAACCGCTAATTAAGTACCAAGTTTTTGAGGGCCCATGCAGCTTAAAGCTATGTGTCCCTGTATCTCTTCTCATCTCCCTTCCTTTTCCTACCTCCTCCCCCTCTGCAGAAAATCTCTGGGCACACGAGCAGCGTTATTTGTCTGTGAAATTCACTTTTTATCATGTACATGATTGAAAAACACTTATGCATCATTCTCTAAACAATAATGGCTGAAGTATTTTCTTTTTTACAGGTACGAAATTGAGATTTATCCAGTACCCTCATCTCTCTTATGTTCAGTTAACTATTATATATTTTTATTTCTTTAATCTTTATTTCTACTTTGTTTGCACTACGATTTGATAATATAAACAGTGCTGCATGTACAGTTGCCGACCTGCACGCGATCCTTTTCGAACCAAATGGAAAAATAGTAACAAGACAGACCGAAGAAAAAGGTTAATAAGTTTTTACAGAAGCTTCATACATTGGCGACCTGTGATCATTGTGGCTTTTGATTTTCGAACCAAATGTGCTATTACAAACCGAATTGAAACTGCATACATAGTTGACGACCTACAGCTTTTGCTTTTCGAACCAAATGTTACGTGCATGCAAGGGTTGGAAATACATTTCAAACCAGGGAATACGGTCCGGGGGGGGACTCAGTTTCCCTAGGGAATTGAGTCCGGTTAATTGGTTTTGTACAACCAGGGAACTCGGTCCGGGGGACCGTATTCCCTAGGGAGTTGGGTCCGGGGGGGACCGTATTCCCTAAGGGAATACGGTCCGCCGGACCGAAAATTGGGCCGGACCGTATACCCTATGACACCGGCAATACTAGTGAAGAAGAGTGCATGGCCCTCTGTCATACGTGGTACAGATTACGCCCAAAAATTATTGAAGAAGGCATTGTATATACCAGATCCATAGTTTTAAAGACAGTCTTTGGTGGCATGAAACAGTATCAGATCAACCTACAGACGGTGCACACCGATACACAGCTTCACTAAGGACGATGAATCTACTAAGGTCGCTAGTGAATGAGGAATCTGACGATCGATGTATACTTCCTGCAGGGTCTGATGCAGCGGAATGAAGAGCCAAGACAGAAGTGATATCACACCATATCGATATGGATGGAATGTAAATTAGTGGATGGGGAATACCGAAGTGTGCTGAGTAACACAGCGAAATCGCTATCCGGAGACGGGTTGCAACGGTGCCCCGTCTCTTTCGATCAAAACGGACTTCCACGTAAATTTCACGGAAACGTTTATAGTGACGGTATCCGTGTATTCATGAACGGTAATCGACGAACGCTACCGCACGGTACCGCGTCCTCACTGTTATTGACGCCAGGGTCACGTGATACAACAGGGGCGGATACAGGAATTCTGGAAGGGGGGGGTCCGACATGAATAATAAATAGGGGGAGGGTGCGGGAGGGGGATGTGCCCCCTCCCGCGCGAAGCGCGGAAGCTTTTGACGGATCGTCATCCCGCACATAATTGGTGACATTCTATAGAAACGTGAAAAGGGCAGCGAATACTGTGCGTGGTTCGGTTTGGGGGACTCTATTCTCAGAGCAACTCATAAACTGCGTATCCTAAATTAATGAGTAATCCCTATTTAACAGACTTATTTTCCTATCATGGCAGATAGCTGTGGAATTAAAATACGTATTTATCGCCATTTCACATTTGACACTGAATGAACTAATAAAACATACAATGAATCTATACTATTACTACAAAATCATTTATTGGTACAAAATACAAGATTGAAACATTTTTCTGTTGTGTTTGCTGATAAAAGCTTCACACACCTCATCAATATCAATATCAACATCACTATGCAAATGCATCAGTGCTAATCCAGCAAAACGCTCAGAACTCATTGTACTTCGTAAATAGGATTTAATACGCCTCAATGCTGAAAAAGACCTTTCTGCTTCACAGCTAGACACAGGTATAGTGCAGGCAATAATTAATAGTACTCGTATGTTGGGGAAAACATCTTCATCAGCTGCATGGATACAATGTGCCAGATCTGCAGGAATGATGTTATCAAGGGATTCAGATTAAACGTTGCCACTGTTTTAATTCAGATAGAAGTGATGAAGCACAAGGTAAATCACGTTCCCAAAACAACAAACATTTTGCAAGATCTTGTAAATCACTGTGATTAATTATTTATGTTGGAACTAGATAAAATAAGTGACTATCAACCATACTGTCACGATGAAATCTATTGTTTAGTACTTGTTCCATGTGATCCAAGAATGGAATTGCCACATTAATTCTGTAATAAACTTCAGGATCTGGATTTTCTGGACCTGCATTAGCCCTGTGTTGCTGCTGTCTTCCAGATAGACGTGGAACTGTAAGTACTATGCCTAACTCACTACCAATTCTGCTAGCATCCATAAATCAATCATGAAAATCTTTTTCAATGTTCTCTCTGAAAATTGCAATATCACTGATGACACTGTGTATCAAGTTATAGGCATGCACAATATCCTCATCTTGCGTCTTACCCATATCTGCATGTGTCAAAAAATATAAATAACTGAAGTATAAAAAAGAAACTCCAGGCCCGTAGCGAGGTAAGTCTGAAAGGGAGGGGGACGGGGGTGGGGGTTGGATCGATTTCTAATAGGACTGCGGGGGGGAGGAGTAGTCTCAGGGGTGTGTGCATGTGGGCCCTCATGCATTCACGCAGCTGAATCACGTAATGAGATAACGCGATCGGGTGGGTGAAGTCATGACAGGCGCGCGATTCCTGTACGCATAAATTACCATTTGCTTTCTTTAAAAAGTAATTCGAGATACTTTCCGAGCCCGAGTGAACAGGTTTGCCATAACGCTCTCTTGAACAATGAATATCACATGGGATGTTGTTAATTGGTTTCGCTAATGAATTAAAGTATTAATTATCTTTAATTTTTTCATCATCAGGTCTGAGGGGGGGGGCGGGGGGGGGGGGGGGGGGGGTCAGGACACCACCGACCCCCCCCCCCCCCCCCCCCCCCCCCCCCCCTGTATCCGCCACTGTACAAGTAACTCCCTTCCGAATTCAAAAAAAATTGCAGCAAGCGACACCACTGCGGGGAATACGTGTGTAGATCTACTTATTTTGAACACCAAATGCTAGTAGAGTCGTCATCCAAAGCTGATAGTTCTCTTCAAGCTATAAACAATAGCTTCCTGCGAAAGGTATGTATCATATATCATACACGTGCACAGATTATGTATGCATATGCGTATGCTCGATTCGCGAGATATAGCTAGTGCTTGAGCGGTAGCTATTATAGCAGCTAATAATATCATTTTTATTATATACACGGTACTATGGCAGACAGGAGAGCATATAGAATACCTCTCCGACAGTGGCAAGGTGGCGTGTCTGTCACTGGGGGGGCAAATGCACTGATTGCCGCCCCCCCCCCCCTCTCACCCCCACACATGCTGCCCGCCGTTCTGTCACACGGCTCTAGCCTCTACGCGTAGCAGAGTCTGCGGAGTAAAGCCATCTGCAGCTGCGTCCGTTTAATGGCCTTTGGGTCTGGAGTCAAGGGTACAATATTATTTTCATTATTGTAAAGTATTGGTTTAACAATTTCAACAATAGTTCACGCACATGCAGTATGAATAGACCCAACTCACGGGCACTACTGGTACGATCAGGATGAGTCACTTAGGACCCATAGGAGGCATGTTTGTCTTAATAGAGTTGTATATTTGCATTAATAAGTGCATATATATTTTACTGTGTAAATATTACGATTATGTACGTGCATGTATAGTGATATTTAGGTACATGAACATTAGTATATTTGCAATTAAAACCTTACACACACAATGAATGAATAATGTGCGACTTCGTGCATGCTGCATGTATTTCAAAGCAGAGCTCTAGACAACTCTGCTGAGCTTTGAGCAACCTGTTGCATAATGCGAGTGATTAACAATGGCTTCATGTGGCAACTGGCAAGGTAAGCAAGATCTTTCTTTCCACAGACATTGCCTTGTAGTGGAAGTACATGTAAGAACACTTTTATCTGGCTGATTCGGTCCATTCTTAATAATGTACTCGAACTCTGGCGTGCTTAATTTCAATTTCACTAATTTAGCTGGATCATGATATTTTGTCTTCAGATTGATTGTACATTACTGATGAGTTGTCTTTGGAATTGGAACCACATGCATCGGCAGTGGGAGTTATGGCGGGTTTTTCTACGCAGAAAGTGTCTGGATTGTGGTCAATGCTAAACGGTGTCCAAAATGAAGCTTCTGCAACTTCACTGTCACTGTAGTCATGCAACAGGCTTTGCAGTAAGGAGTTGCCATCAACACGAGTAGGAGAAGTGCCCATAAAAGGAAGAGTAGTCACAGATGTGCATGATTCCAAACATGAAACGGTTGGCAAGGAATTGTCACAAGTAAGGTCTAAGGCTACTGCTGGGGGATCGATACAATGTCATGAGTGAGGTCAAGGACTGCAGGCGTGTCAGTTTCAGTGGTTTGCAAAACGTTCAGCATAAATACTTTCGTTCTTCATCAATTTTTGCCTTTTTCTCTTTACGATAAGCAGCTCCTGATTTGTGCTTACGTGATTTGCCTTCCAATGACATATCAAAGTCAGTTGAATGCAAATTCTTTCAAATATAGCCACTAAATGCCAATAGAACTAGATCGAACAAATAATGTGTGCGGCTTACTAGGCCCAGGGGAATAGGTCACACAGTGTCTCTAAACTACTCAACTAGCCAACTGCAACTAACTCAAGCTCAACAACGAATGAGTGCCTCTGTGTGATGTGTGCCTCTATTTATGATACATGTGTCCCTGTGTGTGATGTGTGCCAATATGTGTAGCCTGTGTGTGATGTACACATGCCTCTGTGTGATGTGTTCCTGTGTGTGATGTGTGCCCATGTGTGATGTACCACGTGCCTCTGTGTGATGTGTCCCTCTGTGTGATGTGTGCCTGGGCTCTGTGTGTGATGTGTGCCTCTGTGTAATGTGTAGCCTTAGTGATGAGTGCCTCTGTGTGATGTGTGCCTCTGTTTATGATGTTCCCTGTGTGGGTTGTGTGCCAATATGTGTGATGTGTGCCTAAGTGTGTGTGATGTGTGCCTGTGTGTGATGTGTGCCTGTGTGATGTGTGCCTGTGTGTGATGAGTGCCCATGTGTGATGTACACTTGCCTCTGTGTGATATGTCCCTCTGTGTGATGTGTGCCTGGGTGTGATGTATGCCGTGTGTGTGATGTTTGCCTCTGTTCATGATGTGTCCCTGTGTGGGATGTATGCCAATATGTGTGATGTGTGCCTATGTGTGATGTGTAACCTGTGTGTGAAATGTGCCTGTGTGTGATGTGTGCCTGTGTGTGATGAGTGCCCATGTGTGATGTACACTTGCCTCTGTGTGATATGTTCCTCTGTGTGATGTGTGCCTGGGTGTGATGTATGCCTGTGTGTAATGTTTGCCTCTGTGTAATGTGTAGCCTTAGTGATGAGCGCCTGTGTGATGTGTGCCTCTGTTTATGATGTGTCCCTGTGTGGGATGTGTGCCAATATGTGTAACCTGTGTGTCAGTGTGTGATGTGTGCCTGTGTGTGATGTGAACCTTAGTGATGAGTGCCTGTGTGTGATGTATGGCTGTGTGGGATGTGTGCCGCTGTATATGATGTGTGCCTGTGTGTGATGTGTGCCTGTGTGTGATGTGTGCCTGTGTGTGATGTGTGCCTGTGTGATGTGCACCTGTGTGTGATGTGTGCCTGTGCGTGATATGTGACTGTGATGTGTGCCCATGTGTGATGTGTGCCTGTGTGTGATGTATGCCTGTGTAATATACACATGCTTCTGTGTGATGTGTGCCTGTGTGTGATGTGTGCTTGTGTGTGATATGTGCCTGTGTGTGATGTGTGACTGTGTGTGATGTGTGCTTGTGTGATGTGGGCCTGTGTGTGATAGTGATAGTGCCTCTGTGTGTGAGTGTGCCTGTGTGTTGTGTAGCCATAGTGATTAGTGCATGTGTGTGATGTGTGCCTGTGTGATGTGTGCCTGTGCGTGATGTGTGCCTCTGTGTGATGTGTGCCTAAGTGTGATGTGTGCCTCTGTGAATGATGTGTGCCTATGTATGATGTGTGCCTATGTGTGATGTGTGCATGTGTGTGATGTGTGCAGTGGCGTGGTGGCTATTTATTGGCTGGGGGGGCACTTGCATATTTTGGCGCCCCCCCGCCCCCCCTCCCTCCCCCCCCCTCGAAGCCCATTTTAAAACACTCGCTCGTAAGAGTGAATAATAAAAATATGTAGTTTGCGCGCATGCGCTAACCGAACGGTGGACAATTCGGATGGAACTTTGTTGTACAATGGCCTTATTAGAAAGGAACATACTAGTAAGAAATTTCTTCTCTACTGTCATCAACATGAGCCCCTCTAGCCTTTCTTGCACCATGGTAGATCAGAGACTTTTATTTTTAACTCTCTTTAGTGCCGTAAAGCTGCGCACTGCAACTGCTATCGAATACTGCTTGCACAATTCAGAAAAAGCATTAAGAACGTGGTACTGGTGTGTATATTTCTCTATACGCATGTCATCAGTGACAGCTTACTCAGTCTCTTCTTTATCATGTTCACGCAGATCACCATGTTCTGATTCCTCGTAAAAACTATAAAACTTATTGAAGACTTGTGCAAAATTTAATAACCCCTCTGCCCACACCGACCTAAATGCATCCAAGTCATAACCAAACCTATGCATAAAATTGCTATCTTCCATGCAACACTTCTTACAACTAAAAATGTATTCCGATCCGACTATGCGTTAACGTCTTTTTAAAATGATTGACAAAGTGCAATATACCGTAAAGTATCACGAATAAGCTTCCCCCCTTCGCACCCACCTAAAAAAAAGCTTCGTTCTTACATGAGCGTATCTTCATAATCATGAACGTAGCTGTGTGCTGTACTTAAAAATCCTGCGGATACCAGTTCTTTCCTGAACAGGTACGCGGAAGCTAGTTGGGCGTAGTCCGACCTTCGCGTATCGCCAAAACGCGAAGGTCGGGCTACGCCCAACTACGCGGAAGCGTTAATGATTACGAAGATGCGCTTACGTACGAGTTTAGAGATGGATTGGAAGCGCATCACGTGAGCCATTAAGACTATGCGCGCACTCCGTGATCGCGCGAATCACACCTTTCTAGAGGGCAAATCGAGGCAAAAGTCGTCAAAGCGTGCCATACTGGTTTTTGGTGGACATTTTTCATCGCCTATTTGAAAGGTAAGCATTCTGTAAGGTATTGACCTTAATATAGCCACGGTTTGTACAACGCGCGCTGCGTACCGATCATTTCACCACTCTCGCGTGCTTATGTACCTTTTGTGAGAAACGGGTGAGTCTCCAAAGGTTTATTATGCTTTCTATGCTTATACAGGTCATTTTGCAGGGAGGGATTTTTTTTAGTTTTGTTTTATCTTCATCCGATCGTGTGTAACACCGTCATATAGTAGTTTAGGGGATAAATTGGTATACTTCGTGCATGTACCTGTTTACGAGCCATCCTAAGTGGTTTTGCAATTCTATGAACGAATCTTAAGTGTTCAGTGAATGCTCTAGGAGGGACTTTTTCCTTTTTTTTTGAAAATAGTACTTGGTTTTCTAAATACACTGCCTCAATCAGCGCCGATTTTTGTGATTTATATACAAACATTTTATTTTTTCCCACGTCTAGCACTTCATCCTTGTCCATCAACTCAGAGAATAGGAATAGAGGTATGAAGTAGAAGGGTAGGCATGTAACTCCTATTTAAACAAATGTATACAGGTACAGGTACTATGGGTAGGAAAAGACACTGGTGGAATAAGAGGCCGGAATCGGGAAAAGATTTTTCTCTCTTGGTGTCAATCCCTTTGGACAAAGTGTGTGTTTCATTTCCTGTGTCCATACCTTTGGACAAAGTTTCAGTACAGTCCTCCACCAATGTACATGGGCTCAAATGTGATCTGTTGTCAACTCTGCCCCGAAGTTGGGTTGACATCTCTCCACCCACTGATAGTGATGTCATCATCATCTGTAAACCTTCTTACTATGAAACATCAAACACATCTAGGGTGCAATTCACTATCCAGATTAAAGCCACATTTAACTGGAGTGTCTTTTATCACTTTTTTTATGTTTATGAACAGGTGTTGACCATCACATTTGATGGAGCTGCAGCAAACCGACGGTTTTTAAAGCTAATGGGCTCGGAGAAGGTTCTCTTCAAAGTCATCAATAAGTATTCTCTTGAGAAGCGCCCTTTGTTTTTTTTCTCTGATCCACCACATCTACTTAAAACCACAAGAAACTCAAAGGCCAGGCATCTGTGGGTAAGCATCTTTTGCACATGTCGAAGTATGGTTTTGCATTATTTATGATGATGTATCTTACATTCAGTGCAATGGAAGCGACATATTGTTTCAGCATATTACTGATATGTATTATCGTGATAGAGAAAAAAGCATGGGACTGTTGCTATTGCCTAAGATCAAATTAGAGCATATACAGCTAACACCGTTTTCACGTATGAGGGTTGACTTTGCTGCTCAGGTACTTCAGCCAGTTAATACTATATGGCGTTCACTTCAATCTGTTCTTTTTTGCAGCTACTTAGTGAAACTGTTGCCAAGGCTCTGGTCTTATCTGGTGACCCTGCAGTGCAGGAGACTGCCAAATTTGTCACCATGTTTGACAAGTTTTTGATGCTCTTAATGTATCCAACTACACCTCAGGTGTGAACAAGAGAAAGGTATTTCAGCAACCATACAGGTCTGGAGATGATTTTCGTTTGAAGGTCAGTCCATATTAACATATGCTCAACTTAATATGCTGCTGTTTTTAACAGTGGCTAAAAGAGGAATTTTTAGTTTTCCTCGATACTTGGGAGCAAAGTGTCCAGGCAAGACCAGGTTTCAGTGCTAGTGAGAAACAGAAAATGCTATTAAGCCCTCAAACATTACTGGGTCTGAGGATTACAGATAAAAATGGACTGTGGTATAGCAAACTCACTTTATGTGCTTTTTTTTACCCATTCAGTAAATTCCTTCATTGGACTAGTCCAATACCTATTCACTCTGGAAGGTGTTGAATCTTTTCTAAGTCAGAGAATAGGGCAAGATCCTCTTGAAAAATTTTTGGCTGCCAACGTCAGAGAGGTGCAACAAGTGATAATCCTAATGTGTCTGAATTCCAGAAGAATATGCAGACAATATGTATTGTTGACACTATGTGCAGACCATCTGTGCGAGGCAATTGTCGAGAAGTGAAAAACCAACATCCAATCGACCCCAATGAGAACACCCCACTCCTGAAAAGGAAAAGCAAAAGAAAGAAGTCTAAGAAAGCAAAGCAGCATGATTAGTTATTGAACACTTTATGTATAGATTGTATCATCAAAATGTGAATGTGTGAGTGTAATCAGTCTTTATACAGAGTTTTTCTTATCCCCTTAGATTTCTGCTTTGTCTTCTTTTCCTGTACTTTTAACTTTTCCATCCAGTCACTTGTGTATGAAAAACCTCTGATTGTGAGCCACATGTCAAGCACCATTCCTAACAGCTTCATTTCCATTTCATCCCCACTTTCCCAAGGGGCTGCAACAATAGACCAAAAGAACATGACGTCTTCACTGTCCAATAAACATTTAGTCAATTTGGTCTTAAATTTAGAAGTAAGTGTTGAGTCCTGCTGCAGCTGTTTCTGCACCTCAAGCTCCATTGAAACTATTGCCATGTACATGGCATTGCTCACATGGTTTAATCCGCCTCGGTCAACCAGTTTAATCCAGTTATCAGATTCATGGTCTTCTGTTTCTGACTGTAGCATGTCATCCAAGCAAAGCATTATACACTGTTTAGCAGGGTTAGAGGACTTTGCAATTTTTTACGTATTGCTCGTGGAATGTATCCTGCAGCATACCGTAGCGCATTTTTTTCTTCATAACTCAAAGTTCCTAGTCGGACATTTACAGGGTGGGCGGTAATAGGAAATAGTGTCTTGATCTTGACTTTTAGCACACACTCCGTCACGTACTGATAGAAAATGGGGTTTGGCAAAGAATTGATGGAGACAGTCAGAAACCTTTCCCAATTCTTAGCAAACGTATCGGATGTACTCAGTTTGTGATATGAGCGCTCCACATAGCTTCGCGCCTTACTTGCAACATACTACCGCGTTTCCTCACTTTCTTAGGTGGATCAAAACATCTATCAACATCAGATACCAACTTCTCTGCAAACTCGTAGAAGACCTCCTTACTATTAGGCAATGAAAACCACTGTAACAGTTTCCGAGCGTCCTCAACAGCGCTTCTCGACGATGGAGTCAGAATCTTAAAGCCATCATTAGCTAACACATGTTCAACAGCATTTTTCAGTATTTCGTCGGGTTTTGTCATTGCCTCAGCCATAGATAGTATTTGAAGTATCGGAACATACAGCGCTCACAGCAGATCACGGAGTGTAGGTGATAATTCGTGACAATTAACCGTGCTTCCAATCCATCTCTAAACTATCTATGGTACGAGATTTTCTTTTTTGGTGGGGGCGGAGGGGGCCCGGTAATCTCTATATTCTAATTACACATGATACGGTCCAGTTTCAATACTACTTTATTCCATGGGGGCTGGGCGCCTGAAGGGCACATATGATTACCGATTCAAATTTTTTTTAATTGCCTAGCCAGTAGATATATAATTTATGTACGGAAAAATGAAACCTTTCAGTTTTAAGGCGCCCCTTGTGCTCGGTGGCGCCCCCATTTTTAAGCCCCGCAGGGGGGGGCAATTGCCCCCCCCCCCCCCCCCCCCCCCCCCGGCCCCCCCTGGCCACCACGCCACTGGATGTGTGTGTGATGTGGGCCTCTGTGATGTTTAGCCTTAGTGATGAGTGTCTATGTGTGATGTGTGACTGTGTGTGATGTGTGACTATGTGTGATATGTGCCTGTGTGATGTGGGCCTGTGTGTGATGTGTAGCCATAGTGATAGTGACTCTGTGTGATGTGTGTCTCTGTGTGCCTCTGTGTGATGTGTGCCTGTGTGTGTTGTGTAGCCATAGTGATGAGTGCCAGTGTGTGATGTGTGCCTGTGTGTGATGTGTGCCTGTGCGATGTGTGCCTGTGTGTGATGTGTGCCTCTGTGTGATGTGTGCCTCTGTGTAATGTGTGCTGTGTGATATGTGCCTCTGTGTATGATGTGTGCCTATGTGTGATGTGTGCTGTGTTTGATGTGTGCCTGTGTGTGATGTGTAGCCATAGTGATGAGTGCCTCTGTGTGATATTTACCTCTGTGTGATGTGTGCCTCTGTGTGATGTGTGCCTCTGTGTGATGTGTGCCTCTGTGTGATGTGTGCCTCTGTGTGATGTGTGCCTCTGTGTGATGTGTGCCTGTGTGTGATGTGTGCCTGTGTGTGATGTGTGCCTGTGTGATGTGTGCCTGTGTAGCCATAGTGATGAGTGCCTCTGTGTGATGTGTGCCTTAGTGTGTGATGTGTGCCTCTGTGTGTGTTGTGTAGCCATAGTGATGTGTGCCTGTGTGTGATTTGGTCTATGAATAACTGATAACCAAGCTAAAGCATGGGGTGATGAAATAGAAAGTAGTTGAGCCCTGTCCATCAGTGAAGAGCTATCAAATAGTTTTCTAAACTGGCAGTCCTCAATTTTGTTTGACAAGAACTTCTGAGTGAGTGGGGAAGAGCTGTTATCGACAGAACCAGGAGTAAGTGAGTCGGGTGGATCATGAAGGTGGATATAAAGGTCTATAGAGTGGTTAAAGTGCTTAATAACCTCAGAAGATAAGTCTGAAATGATAGCTGAGACTAAATTTTTGGCAGATTAATGGTAGGAGACAAGACGCAAACCTACACCACCCCGACTTAAGCTAATTTGTGCCTGCTGCTCAGGATCAGGAGTGTCTACTGTAGTACACTCTGAAAAACACTGCCACACCTCATCATCAAATAGACTGAGAGCATCACCAGCTAAAGAAGATGGGATAGTTCTGGCCAAGAGTGTCACCATGCAGAAACCCCAACATTGACGGAGTAGAAGCATGGCTACATGAGGATCTGAAGACCCCACATGGGCTAATTGCTGAAGCAGCTTGGAGGTGTCCGTAAGCTTTTGAGCAACATACTTGGCACAAAACCAAAATTCTCCAATTGGGGCCCCAAGTATATCAAAATGACGCACGTTAGATTTTTTCCGTTTCATCTGGGGACATAACATAACGGCAAAATCCCCATCAAGCCAATGACCATTCACACAACTTCTCAAAACATGAATGAATTTTTCAGCCCCAGAAGGGCATGCCACTGCAAGAAGGAAAGGGGTAGAGCATTCAGAGACTTTGTTTTTAACAATAGCACAAATGCACTGCATGCTAGCCAGCCGTCTTAACGTTTTTATTGTTAATAATAAGAGTACATATGAAATTTTAAATAACTAAATGCACAAAACAACCTAAATAAGAGGAACTTCGTACAGGACCAGGCTTTACAGACAAGTTAACCTGGACAGAATGGCTCTCAGTTCCTCACAATTCCTGCCATTGTTGTTATACTTTCTGTTCTCAGCCACAAGGGCTGCCGAACCTGCCGTCATGCTCGCTTCTAGAAAGATATTTAGATGTAGCGTGGAGGTGACGGACAAGTCAAAGGCAGCGGGTTTGCCAAGGTCCCAGTTTTTTTTAAAGCGTAAAATACATTCTAATAATTCACGTACAGAAGCGAGTTTAAGGATCAAAAAGAAGGAAAGGAAATAAGACACGCCCAATGTCCGTGGAACATGCCAGATCGTATCCCCCAATAAAAGACCTTATTAAGTGACGTAATCTGCTCCCCTGAATACACATTATGTTAGTTATGTATTGCACGTATTTTACTAATATGTAATATGGTGTAGTAGAGTGTAGATTGCAGATAAGATGAGTGCTGGATGGTCTTGGCAAGAATTGAGATCGATATATTTGTTCTCGTGCTGGTATCCGCATTATAGCGTCTACTAGGAAGAGCATAACTGAAATAGTTGAGCGTGCCTTGTGTTCGTGTATGACAGCTGCCACACCCAAAATTGTGTCGAGTCAATGCTTGAGGGATTCATCACTGATATAGGGCACCAGGTATGTAAGTTACAAAATAATTGAGAATCAAGCATTGATTCGACGGTTTTTGTTGTTGTTGTTGGTTTGGAAAGCTACCATGCACTGCACAAATGTAGTTACGTATACGTAATCTACATTCAACTCATACAATGACGAAACATCTGTTACTTCAATGTCACATGTAAATTCAATAATGTTGCATGTACCTCTTGCATTCTGGTCATACCAACCTTTGTTATTCTTAAGTCATATATGGGCCACTATTGATTGCATACAGTAAAATAAATCAGAAATTGAAAAAGAACATAAATTCAAACGCAAACAATGTTCCGCTTGTAATGCGGCATTGTATTATGATATTTTAACAAACATACTACTAAGCCAGTTTCTGGTTTCACTAACATAATGCGCGTCTCTTCCGTAATTCGTATCCAGTATACTGTGTTGTGTTGATATGATTGCTGCATTGATATCTGCAAGTACACATAGTACATCAATCACTTTGTTACAGGAATCCGCATAAGGCTCTTGGACGTTCTAAGGAAAATCAAGAATTATTTACCAATTATTGTATATATCACAGTCACGTACCTGAATTGGTTGCGAGAATTTACACGTGACGTTCCTAATCTTTTCAAGGGTGTCGTTCATTTCTCCACACCGTTGCGCCGTGCTTCCCGTAATAGAGCACAATGCGCTTTGAAGAAAGCTTCATCTTTGATCTATAAAAGGATAAGTCATTGATGAACATTTTGTGTACTCACGCGCGTCATGTGCAACACACATGTACATGCCGTTAGCTGCACTATTGGTAACTTACCATCATCCTTTGATACAATTCTTTTAAAAGGTTTAAGTCCGCTAAAAGAGGCGAAGCCACTGGATCAGTGATACTTCCTTCAGTGTATTTGTTGGTAAGGATTAAAATGAAACACGCTGTTACCACTTGGATTCTCGAAGAAAGCGACCACATTGTTCTGTGATTGTAATCGTGACACCCCGAGGATGATATTTATATTATTTGAAGGTACAACTGACGTAATTGTTTATACTATTGATGAGAGAAATACATGTAGTTACTGGGTGGGTTTCACGTCCGGTTAATAGGTAAACTTAATTTTGACTTGGTATAATTAAAATCCAAATCACCTGATCAATCAAATTTCCCTATCATGGTCTCATTCGGAATAGCCTATACCATATTTGTGTGTGTGTTCAGTGTGTTTGAATGACGTAGCCAGGTCTGCAGCAATACATGCACAACATGATTCTGTTTGTGCATGCATGAAGAAGAACGAAGCCGTTCTCAAATATTATTCTACAGAACGTCTCGTGTGAATTTTGCAAGCACTGATGCTGATGTGTCATCGACTTCCTATACTACACTCAATGTTGTAAGTTGGGGTACGGTATGGAATGGTATTTGTATCAGTTATGATGTGGCAGGGCAATTATTCATGTCTCGTGGTCTGTGCACATGTAAACTTTCTTCGAAGAGGGAATTCATTGGCATTAATGTTTACGACAGAAGCGCAAGCACATTCCCGTTATCAAATAATGTTAGTCAGAACGTAGAATGATGCAATTTTTCTCTTGAAACGATTTACTTGTGTATAGTTAAGGTCTTTGAGTATTCTAATGTCGCGTAGTAGAGCCCTACGTTCTGGCTGACTAGTTTTGATAACAGGAATGATCTTGGACTTCTTTCATAAACGTGAAGTATACGGCAGAAGTGCATGCCCATTAACCTCAATAGGTTCAAATTTTGCAAAACTCTTATGATAGAGTATAAGCTTAGTTTGTTAAGCATTACAATTATGTCCTTTTACTATAAGATAGCACCAAATTTCTTCCACCCCTGCATACCTGCCTTCACTTTCTGTCCGTCCCTCCCCTCCAAATTTATTTAATATAATCGTAATTTGAAACTGAAATGCTTTGCCCCTCCCCCTCCCTGATCTTATACATGTAGATATAGTATCTGCTATACTAGATGTTTATCATAGTTTTCGACTCATTTCTGGTTTTATACCTAGCTCCAATAATCAATGCAACACGAAACATGAATAAAGTGCTAACGTGTATCATAAGTATGATTACGGTAAGTGTTTGGAACGAATGAATTTTGAGATACTAATTCAAATATCATGCATAAGGTGTCATTGTACAGCATTTGTGTTGCTTCATAGAAAGTAAAATCTTTGTACAACACGTATTATGAATTAGAAAACATCTTGAAGTGCATAACTTGGATCAGTTAATTTGGTACGATCGTATTGTCATTTGAGAAGTTTTCTTCTTGACTCAATGGACAGTACTGACAGCAATCGCTTCAGTTCTGCAAACGCATTCTCGGTCCCACTTTCGCTCCGAAGCCTGCTTGGAGAGTAACTTCTTCTTGGTACCGAGCTCGCATTGTAGCCCGTTTGGAGTGGGCGTCTTCATGGTACCGCTTTGTCTCCCTTAGCGTGGACTTGGGGACTTCTTCCTAACGTGCTGATAATGCTATCAAGAAAGGACCGTCGGCTGGCAAAACATTTCTGTAACTATAAGTCAATGAGTCCTCAAATAGGGAGGAAGCAATCGCATAGGCTTTGAAACCTGGGATTGATCCATTTAAGTTTCTCATCAACTCGTCTCATAGCAACAACGGAAACCACATAGGAATGTATACCGGCATTTCTTCGAAGAGGAACACAGTATACACTGGCTTCAAGATACGTTTCCGACAGAAGTGCAAGGACATCCTCGTTAACAAACGAAGTAAGCCTCAATGCGCGTGAGGCTCAATCATGCATGCGACAATAACGAAATCCGGGATTGTTGAAAGTGTCGTAACAATAACACACTTAACCATTACTTGGTTGAATGTGAGAACATGCCGATGTGTTTACATTACAGCAGTACTTTTATACATGTAAGTGCTTAATTAGCTTCTTAAACACACCGACACTCATTTATCAATGTTGATGATGGAACATTCGTCAAAACAGAAAAAATTAAATCAAAGCAGGATGGAAAAATGGTTAAACCAGGATAGAATCCAGACGGAAGCGTAATACACATTGCGGGATGCAATTCTAATGGAAATTGAGAATGTACGACGATGGAAATTAAGGACCGCATTAAACCAGGATGAAATCAGGATGAATGTCATGTTTAATAACCAAAGAACATCAAACGGGACGGGAATAAGTCGGTACAAAACAAAAAGCATTGTAGAATTAGGATTACACACGACTGAATGGAAATGTTGAGTGCCTTTCTATATACCTCCACCTCTACCACTTCAAACACATCTCTGCCTGGGTCCAGCATCGTCTGACGTTAGTGGTGATTTCGCATTAATTACTTTTAAAAAGGTAAACGTACAATAAGTAAGTATAAGAATCCATAACAAGGACAGGATGTAGACACGCCCAATGTGATCTTTTGCCATGGAACATGCCAGATCGTATCCCCCCAAAAATAATCCTTATAAAGTGACCTAATCCGCTCCCCTGAATACACATTATGTTAGTTATGTATTGCACGTATTTTACTAATATGTAATATGGTGTAGTAGAGTGTAGATTGCAGATAAGATGAGTGCTGGATGGTCTTGGCAAGAATTGAGATCGATATATTTGTTCTCGTGCTGGCATCCGCATTATAGCGTCTACTAGGAAGAGCATAACAGAAAAAGTTGAGCGTGCCTTGTGCTCGTGTATGACAGCTGCCACACCCAAAATTGTGTCGAGTCAATGCTTGAGGGATTCATCACTGATATAGAGCACCAGGTATGTAAGTTATAAATCAAGCATTGAGAATCAAGCATTGATTCGACGGGTTATTTTTGTTGTTGTTGTTGGTTTGGAAAGCAACCATGCACTGCACAAATGTAGTTACGTATACGTAATCTACATTCAACGCATACAATGACGAAGCATCTGTTACTTCAATGTCACATGTATATTCAATAATGTTGCATGTATCACTTGCATTCTGGTCATACCAACCTTTGTTATTCTTAAGTCATATATGGGCCACTATTGATTGCATACAGTAAAATAAATCAGAAATTGTAAAAAAGCATAAATTCAAACGCAAACAATGTTTCGCTTGTAATGCGGTATTGTATTATGATATTGTAACAAACATACTACTAAGCCAGTTTTTAGTTTCACTGAGATAATGCGCGTCACTTCCGTGTTTCGTATCGAGTATACTGTGTTGTGTTGATATGATTGCTGCATTGATATCTGCAAGTACACATAGTACGTCAATCACTTTGTTACAGGAATCCGCATAAGGCTCTTGGACGTTCTAAGGAAAAACAAGAATTATTAACCAGTTATTGTATATCACAGTCACTTACCTGAATTGGTTGCGAGAATTTACACGTGACGTTCCTAATATCTTCAAGGGTGTCTTTCATTTCTCCACAACCGTTGCGCCGTGTTTCCCGTAATAGAGCACAATGCGCTTTGAATAAAGCTTCATCTTTGATCTATAAAAGGATAAGTAATTGATGAACATTCTGTGTACTCACGCGCGTCATGTGCAACACACATGTACATGCCGTTAGCTGCACTATTGGTAACTTACCTTCATCCTTTGATACAATTCTTTTAAAAGGTTTAAGTCCGTTAAAAGAGGCGAAGCCACTGGATCAGTGGTACTTCCTTCAGTGTATTTGTTGGTAAGGATGAAAATGAAACACGCTGTTGCCACTTGGATTCTCGAAGAAAGCGACCACATTGTTCTTTGATTGTACTCGTGACACCACGAGGATGATATTTATACTGTTTGAAGGTACAACTGACGTAATTGTTTATACAATTGATGAGAGAAGTTACTGCGTGGGTTTCACGTCCGGTTAATAGGTAAACTTAATTTTGACTTTGTATAATTAAAATATGATCCAAATCACCTGATCAATCATATTGCCCTATCAAGGTCTCATTCGGAATAACCTATATCATTTGTGTGTGTGTGTGTGTTCAGTGTGTTTGAATGACGTATGACGTAGCCAGGTCTGCAGCAATACATGCACATCAGGATTCATGATTCACTTCTGTTTGTGCATGAAGAAGAACGAAGCCGTTCTCAAACATTATTTTTACAGAACGTCTCGCGTGAATTTTGCAGCACTGATGCTGATGTGTCATCGACTTCTTATACTATACTCTTTGCAGCATGATACAAAAGGAAGATAATTTATCTTTAAGTTGTTATTGCAGTGTTTATTCAAGCTAGATATCAAACCATCATTTTAATGTCACATAGTAGAGCCCTACATTCTGACTTACTTGCGTTGATAACGGGAATGTGCTGAACCTCTACTTCTACGATTTCATATTGCTTATAGACACAATTTTACACGCTTTGGAACTGAAGATATAAATGCGATTAAGTTTCTCATCGATCACCTTATAGTAACAACGAAACCATCTATGAATGTATACGTTTCTTTATAGAGGA
This sequence comes from Ephydatia muelleri, assembly GCA_013339895.1. Classification (NCBI taxonomy): domain Eukaryota; kingdom Metazoa; phylum Porifera; class Demospongiae; order Spongillida; family Spongillidae; genus Ephydatia; species Ephydatia muelleri. The sequence continues at coordinate 3,693,700 of JABACO010000012.1, read as the reverse complement.
AGAACAATATACAATGGCTTAACGTGAAGTGAGTGCATACCCATTTACCTCATGAGGTTCATATTTGGCAAAATTATTTAATTTTGATAGGACTTTAGTTTGTTAAGCATCGCAATTATGTCATTTTAACAAGTTAGCATGCACCACATTTCTCCCATTCCCTCCCTAAGGACATCCATCAATGCATCTCTCTCTCCCTCCCTGCCTTCACTCTCCACCCCTCCCTCACCTTCCAACATATTTAATATAATCGTAATTAGAAAACTGAAAGGTTTTGCCCCTAGGTGTCCCTCCCTGATCTAATAGCTATAGTATCTGCTATACCAGATGTTTATTGTAGCTTTCGATTCATTTCTGGTTTGATAACAAGCTTCATTGATCAATGCAACATGACACATAGTGCTAACGAATTTTGTGTGTGGTACAATGTGTCAATGTCACAAAAATTCAGCGTTTGCATATAATTCTTCTGTAAAATAAAATTCAATAAAGAAATCCTGCTATTTGCACCTTATTATTCGTTCTTCTCCATGCAGGGAAATGAATGTATTGCTGCAGACCTTGCTACTTGTTCAAAAACTCGCACAAATGATATAAGCTACTACGACTGATACCATGATAGGGCACATCGATATTGAGCTTCCCGCCTAAGTGATTTGGATTTACTGATCAATACGAAAGTTGAGAATAGGATCGTGCATGTACATGTTTTTATTACCAAATAATACACGAGTTTAAACATTAATCGAACGTGACACCCACCTAAATCATTTCTCTAGTAGTTACAAGTTCGATTAAAATAAAAGAAACTAACAATTACGTCAGCTATACTAGCCTGCAAATAGTATAATCATAATCATCGTGGTGTCACGATCAAAATAAGAGGTTGGTTTTGAGCATCCAATCTGCAACTATGTTTCATTTTCATGCTTGCCAACAACTACACTGAAGGAAGTACCACTGACCCTGTGCCTACGCCTCTATTGATTGACTAAAACCTTTCAGACAAATTGTATTATAGAATGAAGTTAAGTTACCACGCATGTACATGCCTGTTGTACATGACGCGCGGAGTACACAAAATGTTCATCAATCACTTATCCTTTTAGATCAAAGATACATCTTTATTCAAAGCACATTGTGCTCTATTTCGGGAAACACGGCGCAACGATTGTGGAGAAATGAACGGCACACTTGAAGATATTAGGAACGTCACGTGTAGATTCTCGCAACCAATTCAGATAAGTGACTGAAATTTATAATGATTAGAAACTTATTTATTTATTTTTTGACAGAACGTCCAAGAGCCTTATGCGAATTCCTGTCAAAGTGATTGACGTACTATGTGTACTTGCCGATATCAATGCAGCAATCAACTCAGCAAAACAAAGCATACTGGATACGAATTACGGAAGAGACGCTCATCATCACAGTGAAACTAAAAACTGGCTTGGTAGTATTTATTTTACAATTTCATAATATACAATGCCACATTATAAACGCAACTGAGAACATTATGCATTTAAATTATCATTGAATACTCAGTTGACTTTATTAGTATTCCAAACGTGTAAATGTGTGCCTAACGTGTAGTTAAGTTCATGCAAGATAATATTGAATGGTGCAATAGCTGCAGCAACAAGAACATAAACGATGTACGATCGCATATAGACCATTTTTTCACCCGTAAAAGCTGCACCAACATGTTTAAATGTATATTAGGTGACACTGACGTATGTGAGATTACGGAGCAGTCACATTGCACTTGAAAAGGTCCTACCACTCACTCAAACTACAGTGTTTGGAAAGCTATAACTTTTGAGATACTAATTCAAATATCAGTCATATGGTGTTAGTGTACTGCATTTGTGTTACTTTATAGATAGCAGTAAAATCTTTGTACAATGCACATTATGAATTAGAAAACACCTTCATGTGCCTAACTTGGCTCCGTTAATTTATGACGATCGTAATGCCAATTGATCTCAATTACGACGATGGAAAATACCTAACTTTAAGAACCGCATTAAACTAGGATGTAATCAGGATGAATTCCGATGTCTTGTTTGATACCCAAGGAATATCAAACTGCACGGGAATATATCGGTAAAAAAAAAAAAAGGACTGTGAAATTACGCTGACACACGACTGAGTGGAAATGTTGAGTGACTTTCTATATACCTCCACCTCTACCACTTCAAACACGTACACCCCATCTCAGCCTGGATCCAGTGTCGTCTGACGTTAGTGGTACGTGTTTTCGTATTTTTATTATTCTATTATTATTTTTAAAACGATAAACGTACAATAAGTGAGTATAAGAATCCAAAACAAGGAAACGCGCCCAATGTCTACTTTGACAGTGGAAAATGCACGATCGTATCCCCGAATACAAATTCTTATTAAGTGACGTAATCGCTCCCTGAATATACATTATGTTAGTTATGTATTGCACGTATTTTACTAATATCTAATATGGTTTTAGAGTGTAGATTGCAGATAATATTGCTGGATGGTCATGGCGAAGAATTGAGATCAATATATTTGTTTTCGCGCTGGTACCAACCTTTGTTATCCTTAAGTCATATATGGGCCACTATTGATTGCATACAGTAAAATATATCAGAAAATGAAAAAGAACATAAATTCAAACGCAAACAATGTCCCGCTTGTAATGCGGTATTGTATTACGATATTGTAACAAACATACTACTAAGCCAGTTTTTAGTTTCACTGAGATAATGCGCGTTTCTTCCGTAATTCGTATCCAGTATGCTTTGTTGTGTTGATATGATTGCTGCATTGACATCTGCAAGAACACATAGTACGTCAATCACTTTGTTACAGGAATCCACATAAGGCTCTTGGACGTTCTAAGGTAAAACAAGAATTATTTACCAATTATGTATATTTCACAGTCACGTACCTGAATTGGTTGCGAGAGTTTACACGTGACGTTCCTAATCTTTTCAAGGGTGCCGTTCATTTCTCCACAACCGTTGCGCCGTGTTTCCCGTATAATAGAGCACAATGTGCTTTGAATAAAGATGTATTTTTGTCTAAAAAGGATAAGTGATTGATGAACATTTTGTGTACTCACGCGCGTCATGTACAACACACATGTACATGCCGTTAGCTGCACTATTGGTAACTTACACTCATCCTTTGATACAATTCTTTTAAAAGGTTTAAATCAGTTAAAAGAGGCGAAGCCACTGGATCAGTGGTACTTCCTTCAGTGTATTTGTTGGTAAGGATGAAAATGAAACACGCTGTCGCCACTTGGATTCTCGAAGAAAGCGACCACATTGTTCTTTGATTGTAATCGTGACACCACGAGGATGATATTTATACTATTTGAAGGTACAAATGACGTAATTGTTTATACAATTGATGAGAGAAATACATGTAAGTTACTAGGTGGGTTTCACGTCCGGTTAATACGTAAACATTATTGTTACTTAGTAATTCAAATACGATCCAAATCACCTAAGCGGGAAGATCAAACAAATTTCCCTATCATGGTCTCATTCGGAATAGCCTATACCATATTTGTGTGTGTGTGTTCAGAGTGTTTGAATGACGTAGCCAGGTCTGCAGCAATACATGCACAACATGATTCTGTTTGTGCATGAAGAAGAACGAAGCCGTTCTCAAATATTATTCTACAGAACGTCTCGTGTGAATTTTGCAAGCACTGATGCTGATGAGTCATCGACTTCCTATTCTATACTCAATGTTTTAAGATGGAGTATGGTATGGAATGGTATTTGTATCAGTTATGATGTGGCACGGCAATTATTCATGTCTCGTGGTCTGTGCACATGTAAACTTTCTTCGAAGAGGGAATTTATTGGCATTCATGTTTACGACAGAAGCGCAAGCACATTCCCGTTATCAAATAATGTTAGTCAGAACGTAGAATGATGCAATTTTCTCTTGACAGAAATGGTCACATCCGCTGCCAAACCTTTATTGCAGCTATACAAACGATTTACTTGTGTATAGTTAAGGTCTTTGAGTATTCTAATATCGCGTAGTAGAGCCCTACGTTCTGGCTGACTAGTTTTGATAACAGGAATGATCTTGGACTTCTTTCATAAACGTGAAGTATACGGCAGAAGTGCATGCCCATTTACCTCAATAGGTTCAAATTTTGCAAAACTATTATGATAGAGTATAAGCTTAGTTTGTTAAGCATTACAATTATGTCCTTTTACTATAAGATAGCACCAAATTTCTTCCACCCCTGCATACCTGCCTTCACTTTCTGTCCGTCCCTTCCCTCCAAATTTATTTAATATAATCGTAATTTGAAACTGAAATGCTTAGCCCCTCCCCCTCCCTGATCTTATACATGTAGATATAGTATCTGCTATACTATCATAGTTTTCGACTCATTTCTGGTTTTATATCTAGCTCCAATAATCAATGCAACACGAAACATGAATAAAGTGCTAACGTGTATCATAAGTATGATTACGGTAAGTGTTTGGAACGAATGAATTTTGAGATACTAATTCAAATATCATGCATAAGGTGTCATTGTACAGCATTTGTGTTGCTTCATAGAAAGTAAAATCTTTGTACAACACGTATTATGAATTAGAAGACATGTTGAAGTGCATAACTTGGATCAGTTAAATTGGTACGATCGTATTGTCATTTGAGAAGTTTTCTTCTTGACTCAATGGACAGTACTGACAGCAATCGCTTCAGTTCTGCAAACACATTCTCGGTCCCGCTTTCGCTCAGAAGCCTGCTTGGAGAGTAACTTCTTCTTGGTACCGAGCTCGCATTGTAGCCCGTTTGGAGTGGGCGTCTTCATGGTACCGCTTTGTCTCCCTTAGCTTGGACTTGGGGACTTCTTCCTAACGTGCTGATAATGCTATCAAGAAAGGACCGTCGGCTGGCAAAACTTTTCTGTAACTATAAGTAAATGAGTCCTCACATAAGGAGGAAGCATCGCATAGGCTTTGAAACCTGGGATTGATCCATTTAAGTTTCTCATCAACTCGTCTCATAGCAACAACGGAAACCACATAGGAAAGTATACCGGCATTTCTTCGAAGAGGAACACAGTATACACTGGCTTCAAGATACGTTTCCGACAGAAGTGCAAGGACATCCTCGTTAACAAACGAAGTAAGCCCCAACGCGCGTGAGGCTCAATCATGCATGCGACAATAATGAACTCCGGGGTTGTTGAAAGTGTCGTAACAATAACACACTTAACCAATATTTGGTTGAATGTGAGAACATGCCGATGTGTTTACATTACAGCAGTACTTTTATACATGTAAGTTCTTATTTAGCTTCTTAAACACACCGACACTCATTTATCAATGTTGATGATGGAACATTCGTCAAAACAGAAAAAATTAAATCAAAGTAGGATGGAAAAATGGTTAAACGAGGATAGAATCCAGACGGAAGCGGAATACACATTGCGGGATGCAATTCTAATGGAAATTGAGAATGTACGACGATGGAAATAATAGACCGCATTAAACCAGGATGAAATGTCATGTTTAATAACCTCAACAGATCAAACGGGACGGGAATAAGTCGGTACAAAACAAAAAGCATTGTAGAATTAGGATTACACACGACTGAATGGAAATGTTGAGTGCCTTTCTATATACCTCCACCTCTACCACTTCAAACACATCTCTGCCTGGGTCCAGCGGCGTCTGACGTTAGTGGTGATATCGCATTATCATTATTACTTTTAAAAAGGTAAACGTACAATAAGTAAGTATAAGAATCCATAACAAGGAATGGATGTAGACACGCCCAATGTGATCTTTTGCCATGGAACGTATCCCCCCAAAAATAATCCTTATTAATTGACGTAATCTGCTCCCCTGAATAAATAATATTATTTTTACAGAACGTCTCGCGTGAATGTTGCAAGCACTGATGCTGATGTGTCATCGACTTCTTATACTATACTCTTTGCAGCATGATACAAAAGGAAGATAATTTATCTTTAAGTTGTTATTGCAGTGTTCATTCAAGCTAGATATCAGACCATCATTTTAATGTCACATAGTAGAGCCCTACGTTCTGACTTACTTGCGTTGATAACGGGAATGTGCTTGCACTTCTGTCGTAAACGTAACTTCAGTATCTCTCTTCGAAGAAAAGCCGGTATACATTCCTCTGTGGTTTCCGTTGTTGCTATGAGCTGAATGGATGATTAACTTAATTGCATCACTCCAAAGCCTGTGCAATTGGTTCTTGAAGCAATGTGGCCTAATCATGTAGCAGAAGCGGACATTGCAGTGGCGTCATAAGGCAATGGATCTCCCGGAGGCTATAGGGAGGGGTGCGGGAGACCCTTGCACGGTAAGGTGGCAAGGGGTCCATGCACATGACCAAACACCTAAGTTTAGAGCAGTATTAATAAGCAACTCTGTGATGTCATTTATCTTGACATTTTCTGAACCTCTACTTCGACGATTTCATATTGCTTATAGACACAATTTTACACGCTTTGGAACTGAAGATATAAATGCAATTAAGTTTCTCATCAATCACCTCATAGTAACAACGAAACCATCTATGAATGTATACGTTTCTTTATAGAGGAAGAACAATATACAATGGCTTAACGTGAAGTGAGTGCATACCCATTTACCTCATGAGGTTCATATTTGGCAAAATTATTTAATTTTGATAGGACTTTAGTTTGTTAAGATCACAATTATGTCCATTTAACAAGTTAGCACCACATTTCTCCCATTCCCTCCCTAAGGACATCCATCAATGCATCTCTCTCTCCCTCACTGCCTTCACTCTCCACCCCTCCCTCACCTTCCAACATATTTAATATAATCGTAATTAGAAAACTGAAAGGTTTTGCCCCTAGGTGTCCCTCCCTGATCTAATAGCTATAATATCTGCTATACCAGATGTTTATTGTAGCTTTCGATTCATTTCTGGTTTGATAACAAGCTTCATTGATCAATGCAACATGACACATAGTGCTAACGAATTTTGTGAGTGGTACAATGTGTCAATGTCACATAAATTCAGTGTTTGCATATAAAATAAAATTCAATAAAGAAATCCTGCTATTTGCACCTTATTATTCGTTCTTCTCCATGCAGGGAAATGAATGTATTGCATGCTGCAGACCTTGCTACTTTGTTCAAAAACTCGCACAAATGATATAAGCTACTACGACTGATACCATGATAGGGCACATCGATATTGAGCTTCCCGCCTAGGTGATTTGGATTATGCATGTGCATGTTTTAATTACTGATCAATACGAAAGTTGAGAATTGGATCGTGCATGTACATGTTTTTATTACCAAATAATACACAAGTTTAAACATTAATAGAACGTGACACCCACCTAAATCATTTCTCTAGTAGTTACAAGTTCGATTTAAAAAAAGAAACTAACTAGCCTGCAAATAGTATAATCATAATCATCGTGGTGTCACGATCAAAATAAGAGGTTGGTTTTGAGCATCCAATCTGCAACTATGTTTCATTTTCATGCTTGCCAACAACTACACTGAAGGAAGTACCACTGACCCTGTGCCTACGCCTCTATTAATTGACTAAAACCTTTCAGACAAATTGTATCATAGTATGAAGTTAAGTTACCACGCATGTACATGCCTGTTGTACATGACGCGCGGAGTACACAAAATGTTCATCAATCACTTATCCTTTTAGATTAAAGATACATCTTTATTCAAGCACATTGTGCTCTATTACGGGAAACACGGCGCAACGATTGTGGAGAAATGAACGGCACACTTGAAGATATTAGGAACGTCACGTGTAGATTCTCGCAACCAATTCAGGTAAGTGACTGAAATTTATAATGATTAGAAACTAAATTATTTATTTTTTGACAGAACGTCCAAGAGCCTTATGCGGATTCCTGTAACAAAGTAATTGACGTACTATGTGTACTTGCAGATATCAATGCAGCAATCAACTCAGCAAAACAAAGTATGCTGGATACGAATTACGGAAGAGACGCTCATCATCACAGTGAAACTAAAAACTGGCTTGGTAGTATTTATTTTACAATTTCATAATATACCATGCCACATTATAAACGCAACTGAGAACATTATGCATTTAAATTATCAGTGAATACTCAGTTGACTTTATTAGTGATCCATGTATTCCAAACGTGTAAATGTGTGCCTAACGTGTAGTTAAGTTCATGCAAGATAATATTGAATGGTGCAATAGCTGCAGCAACAAGAACATAAACGATGTACGATCGCATATAGACCATTTTTTCACCCGTAAAAGCTGCACCAACATGTTTAAATGTATATTAGGTGACACTGGCGTATATGAGATTACGGAGCCGTCACATTGCACTTGACACAGCAATTCGACCGTCCGCATGCGGGTGATTGCAAAATCCGCAATCAGTCACGCATCCGTGCAGACAACAAAACGTGTGCTTACGGCTATCGAGATCATAACAAATTTGAAAATTCACCGTCCAATTCAGTACGGGAATTCTCAATTTTTAATTAACCGTGTCAATTTATTTGCCAAACCTTAGAATACGCTGTCAGTAGTGTCACTGTGAGTCTACTACGCCGATTATTTGAAAGGTATGTGATCATGCATGTCATTTGACTACAAGCTCGGCTAGTTTTTTACGCCAGAATTATGAGCATGGACTGAAATTGGAGTAGCTCCGATGAACTTGTGTCCACTAGCGCTGAAACAAGCTGATACTGTACCCATGATTTTTCCTGCATTTGTGTTGTCTAGGAGACCTATTCCGTTATACGAGGCTTCATCGGACGATAAATTGGAGTTCTCTTGAAACATTATTCCTTTCCATTCACCTGGAGACAATGAAGTTGCTGTGCAGTATAATTCTACAATATTATTGCAATGCATACACTGTATCATCTTGTTGCTTACTTCACTAATTAACGCTCACTTGCATTAGAATTTTTGATTTGCAGTATTTAACGCTCACCCGATAGTAGACCTGTCTGATAGAAGACCTATCTGGCTCAACGTACAAAACTACTTGTGCATCACACTCGGATCCGGGCGGGCAGTCGTGTTTACGGTAGGCCTACGCGGTACTAATTTCTAACTCATACATCTTGAGTACTGTTTAGTGATATTGTACTCTACATAGTAAACTCAGAATCAGGGGCGTAGGAAGTGAAGCTTACGTTTGCTATTATAATCCTTACTAGTGTGACAGTGTGATAGGGGTACGTGTATTTGCGGGCAAACCCCCCCCCCCCCCCCCCCCCCCCCCTCCAAAAAAAACAGCGCGGGCAGTGAACTCGCCATAGTAGATCAATCTTTTACATGTATGGTACAAGGCTCATGTGTATCGATTCGTGATTTACTTTATTGCAGAGAAAATGTCAAGGTGCATCTCAATAGTCAATTCATAATCCTGGTTCTATTTTACCAGAGAGACCTGATGGTTGTGGCTTACTCTCCATTGAGGACCAAGACCAAGGCCACTTGTGTAAGTGAAAATCTCTGTTGTAAAGTCATAGGGACAGCGTTTGTGGTAGAGCAAGTGTAAATGTGTGCATCCACGCACATGTATGTTTGTGTACAAGTAGTACATTGGATATGTTTAAAGTGAGTGTGAGGGCCCCACCCATTTGGCCTACAGTGTTCTTGGAGTCTTGCTGACTGTGAGGGGTGTGGCTATCCTGTTGGGTCACTTGATTCTGAAAGAGTGTAAATCTGGTAAGCAGTTTGCCTCTATAGTTACAGGATACACATATTAACATGTGTTTCTATTAAAAAAAATTTATGTGAAGCAAAGGTTGTCCACAGTGGCGGGGTGGCTGGGGGGGCAAACCTGCGTACGTTCGCATATTTGTCAGTATTTTCTAGTATACTGGTGATTATGCGGAGAAATACTGGTTTGCCCCCCCAGCCACCCCGCCACTGGTTGTCCAGTAAGCTTCACATTTGTGTGAGGCCTCACCCCAATGGTCCTCTTGGGGTCACGTGATTCTGAAGGGTGTGGCTAAGTCTGGTAAGCCATTTGCCTCTAGCTACCCGATAAACATATTTACATGTGCTTCTAACTTTATGTGAAGCAAGGTTTGTCCAGTAAGCTTCTCATTTGTGTGAGGCCTCACCCCAATGGTCCTCTTGGGGTCACGTGATTCTGAAGGGTGTAGCTAAGTCTGGTAAGCTATTTGCCTCTTAGTTACCTGATAAACATATTTACATGTGCTTCTATACATTTTACTTTATGTGAAGCAAGGTTTGTCCAGTAAGCTTCACATTTGTGTGAGGCCTCACCCCAAAGGTCCTCTTGGGGTCACGTGATTCTGAAGGGTGTGGCTAAGTCTGGTAAGCCGTTTGCCTCTAGTTACCTGATAAACATATTTACGTGTGTTTCTATACACTTTACTTTATGTGAAGCAAAGTTTGTCCAGTTAGCTTCACATTTGGGTGAGGCCTCACCCCAAAGGTCGTCTTGGGGTCACGTGATTCTGAAGGGTGTGGCTAAGTCTGGTAAGCCGTTTGCCTCTAGTTAACCTGTAAACATATTTACGTGTGTTTCTATACACTTTACTTTATGTGAAGCAAGGTTTGTCCAGTAAGCTTCACATTTGTGTGAGGCCTCACCCCAATGGTCCTCTTGGGGTCACATGATTCTGAAGGGTGTGGCTAAGTCTGGTAAGCCATTTGCCTCTAGTTACCTGATAAACATATTTACATGTGCTTCTATACATTTTACTTTATGTGAAGCAAGGTTTGTCCAGTAAGCTTCACATTTGTGTGAGGCCTCACCCCAAAGGTCCTCTTGTGGTCATGTGATTCTGAAGGGTGTGGCTAAGTCTGGTAAGCCATTTGCCTCTAGTTACCCGATAAACATATTTACATGTGCTTCTATACATTTTACTTTATGTGAAGCAAGGTTTGTCCAGTAAGCTTCACATTTGTGTGAGGTCTCACCCCAAAGGTCCTCTTGTGGTCATGTGATTCTGAAGGGTGTGGCTAAGTCTGGTAAACCGTTTGCCTCTAGTTACCCGATAAACATATTTACATGTGCTTCTATACATTTTACTTTATGTGAAGCAAGGTTTGTCCAGTAAGCTTCACATTTGTATGAGGCCTCACCCCAAAGGTCCTCTTGTGGTCATGTGATTCTGAAGGGTGTGGCAAAATTTGGTAAGCCGTTTGCCTCTAGTTACCCGATAAACATATTTACATGTGCTTCTATACATTTTACTTTATGTGAAGCAAGGTTTGTCCAGTAAGCTTCACATTTGTGTGAGGCCTCACCCCAAAGGTCCTCTTGGGGTCACGTGATTCTGAAGGGTGTGGCTAAGTCTGGTAAGCCGTTTGCCTCTAGTTAACCTGTAAACATATTTACGTGTGTTTCTATACACTTTACTTTATGTGAAGCAAGGTTTGTCCAGTAAGCTTCACATTTGTGTGAGGCCTCACCCCAATGGTCCTCTTGGGGTCACGTGATTCTGAAGGGTGTGGCTAAGTCTGGTAAGCCGTTTGCCTCTAGTTCCCTATAACATATTTACATGTGCTTCTATACACTTTACTTTATGTGAAGCAAAGTTTGTCCAGTAAGCTTCACATTTGTGTGAGGCCTCACCCCAAAGGTCCTCTTGTGGTCATGTGATTCTGAAGGGTGTGGCTAAGTCTGGTAAGCCGTTTGCCTCTAGTTAACCTGTAAACATATTTACGTGTGTTTCTATACACTTTACTTTATGTGAAGCAAGGTTTGTCCAGTAAGCTTCACATTTGTGTGAGGTCTCACCCCAAAGGTCCTCTTGTGGTCATGTGATTCTGAAGGGTGTGGCTAAGTCTGGTAAGCCGTTTGCCTCTAGTTACCCGATAAACATATTTACATGTGCTTCTATACATTTTACTTTATGTGAAGCAAGGTTTGTCCAGTAAGCTTCTCATTTGTGTGAGGCCTCACCCCAAAGGTCCTCTTGGGGTCACGTGATTCTGAAGGGTGTGGCTAAGTCTGGTAAGCCGTTTGCCTCTAGTTACCTGATAAACATATTTACGTGTGTTTCTATACACTTTACTTTATGTGAAGCAAAGTTTGTCCAGTTAGCTTCACATTTGTGTGAGGCCTCACCCCAAAGGTCCTCTTGGGGTCACGTGATTCTGAAGGGTGTGGCTAAGTCTGGTAAGCTATTTGCCTCTTAGTTACCTGATAAACATATTTACGTGTGTTTCTATACACTTTATTTTGTGTGAAGCAAGGTTTGTCCAGTAAGCTTCACATTTGTGTGAGGTCTCACCCCAAAGGTCCTCTTGGGGTCACGTGATTCTGAAGGGTGTGGCTAAGTCTGGTAAGCCGTTTGCCACTAGTTACCTGATAAACATATTTACATGTGCTTCTATACACTTTACTTTATGTGAAGCAAAGTTTGTCCAGTAAGCTTCACATTTGTGTGAGGCCTCACTCCAATGGTCCTCTTGGGGTCACGTGATTCTGAAGGGTGTGGCTAAGTCTGGTAAGCCGTTTGCCTCTAGTTACCCGATAAACATATTTGCATGTGCTTCTATACATTTTACTTTATGTGAAGCAAGGTTTGTCCAGTAAGCTTCACATTGGTCTGAGGCCTCACCCCAGTGGTCTTCTAATTATAAGTGACTTGCAGCACTCACTAGAAATGCATTAAGAATCCAGTTTCACCAATCATGTGTATGAATTGCTTATCATATTGTTGACTTGTTGTTTTTTTTAATGCTACTAATTGCGTTTGTGTGTTATTTATGTATCAGTGTATTGAATATGTGTTGTATAAATTCATGTATATAAATGAAAATGATGTTTTTTAAAGCTTGCATTGGAGGCAATATTTTGTTTAGGTTCTGCAGCGTGATGATACTTATTATAAAGAGGCGGGGTACGTAAACAATCTATGTCTATAATGAACCTAGTTCTCTCTCATGTCTGCTTATTGTATCAACCTTACAAAAGTTGCATGAGGATGTTGCCTTAGCCATCTCAACCTTACATTACATACAGACATGTCTTGCTGGCATATAAATACCTCACTGCGATCGCTGTTACTAAAACTGTATAACGGACAAGGAGTGGTTACATATTATGACAACGCATGCGCTTCGGTATAATAGCAGCGCCCTGAATCACGTGGTGATTATTTTCGTCTCCCGTCGGTAAGTGTTGAGCGAGTAAGTTGCATGCTCACAGAATGTTTTTTTTCAGGATGTATGACAACTGTGGAACACTACATCTTCCACTGTTAGTCAAAGAGGTGCCATTTTATACCAATAACGTCATACGAAAGCCAGGTGAGTTACCTTTAGTTGAATTGAAAGCTTTGCTTGTCAGGAAAGGGATAACGTTCAGCGAAGAGATTCAGGCAGGTTGTTGGTTAATAAGAACGGCCAGCTACGCTATACACAGCGAGGTGAGCTGTCAGATACGTATTTTGTGCGACACCTTGTTTGCTTTCCCATAGTGAAATGTCAGGAACAGAATAATGGTGTTCTGTACTTGGCTGAAAAGTGTATTCCTTGATCTACCTGCAATATCGTGGCTGAACAAGAGCGCTAAAATGTACGCGATGTAACAGTACGTCGCTTTTTGTTATCCTTTTCCTTCCGCACAGAGGGCGGTACTATGGGTATTCACTTTGACAGCACTGAACTATTCAGAAAGGTTTCTGTGGAAATCAAATGTTACAACTTCACCGTCGAATGTTGGGAGGTAAGGCCATGTATTTATCGAAGTGGTGTTTCTATTCTGCTTTCTTTTAGACTATGAACAAGGTTTTATCCCAGTTCTCTATCAAGACAACTTTCTATTTTGTTATTTTGTAACTTCGAAACAAATTAAATTTTTTTTGAAACTTAACTATTATTAATCACATGTAGAATAATAATAATATAACTGGAATATTTAACCCGCTACGTCATACGATCGATAATCAATTGCGGGTACACGGTGCGTTCCTCGATCTCGTACAAAATTGCACGTTCACGCACGATGTAGATCGCGAATTACCCCGTGCGCATAAGAATTATCCTCCGGGACCGAGAAATCATTCGTATGAAATCGGTCCACTCACGATTTCGAGAGCACATGGCGCGCAAAATTCAAAAGCACGCTCTTCCGGGTGATATTGCGTGCTGTCACGGGCCCGGAATCAAAGCCCTGAATTGCTGTGTGAAAAGGTCCTACCACTCACTCAAACTACAGTGTTTGGAAAGCTATAACTTTTGAGATACTAATTCAAGTATCATGCATATGGTGTTAGTGTACTGCATTTGTGTTACTTTATAGATAGCAGTAAAATCTTTGTACAACGCACATTATGAATTAGAAAACACCTTCATGTGCCTAACTTGGCTCCGTTAATTTATGACGATCGTAATGCCAATTGATCTCAATTACGACGATGGAAAATACCTAACTTTAAGAACCGCATTAAACTAGGATGTAATCAGGATGAATTCCGATGTCTTGTTTGATACCCAAGGAATATCAAACTGCACGGGAATATATCAATAAAATAAAAAAGTACTGTGAAATTACGATGACACACGACTGAGTGGAAATGTTGAGTGACTTTCTATATACCTCCTCCACCTCTACCACTTCAAACACGTACACCCCATCTCAGCCTGGATCCAGTGTCGTCTGACGTTAGTGGTGTTTTCGTATTTTTATTATTCTATTATTATTTTTAAACGATAAACGTACAATAAGTGAGTATAAGAATCCAAAACAAGGAAACGAATCAGACACGCCCAATGTCTACTTTGACAGTGGAAAATGCACGATCGTATCCCCGAATACAAATTCTTATTAAGTGACGTAATCGCTCCCTGAATATACATTATGTTAGTTATGTATTGCACGTATTTTACTAATATGTAATATGGTATTAGAGTGTAGATTGCAGATAATACTGCTGGATGGTCTGGTTTCAAGAGGTCCAACTTTGTTCTAATCCTTCGACCCAGCAAGGATGTAGGGAAATGACAATATTAACAAATAACTTAACTATTCACGTGTGTTGTGCTTGTATTGGAATCATTCATTCATTCATTTGTCTGCTTGTGCTAGATGGTTTCCTTACACATTTGGTGACGAGGGTGAAAATGGACGAGGAGCTGTCACGGAAATTTCGGTCCGCTGAAAATTTTGGTCCGGTCGGACCAATTTTATCTGAAAATAATGGTCCGTGTCCAGAAAAAAAGGTCCGGAGATTTATTTCATATGTCCACGTGGTTGATATCAGTTTGCGAGTGATGGCGGAGATTGAAGAAAACAGTTGACGATGGTTCTGATTGTGATGATCTTGTCGAGGAGGCTTATGCCTATTTAGTGTCGAAGAAGTATCCTGAATGTGTCAGTGAGACCAAAAAGAGGGTGATACGAAGGAAAGCGGCGAAGTTGACAATATCTGTTGAAGGAGAGCTATTGTATAAGCACAAGCAGGGAAAGGAAAAGGTAAGTAGCGTTTAATTAATACTGCCATTATCGTTTTTGATATTTTTGGTAGTGACATGTATGTGTCCAATAAAGTAGCCATCTTTTACGCAGCAGGAAGTGCTGTTGCGTTACATCCAGAGTTTGGAAGAGCGCCAGAAGATCCTACTGACATGTCACATTGATTCCACTTCTGGTCACATGGGTAAGACCAGGACACTGTACAGGATTCATGTGGCATGGCATGGTTAAAGACGTTGTTAGCTTGGTGAGCTCCTTATAATTATTTAACTGCATGGTACTCCGTTATTTTTTTATATCACAAATTCAATCCTGGTTCTGTTATATTTCTGCAGCTATCAAAATGTGATGTGTGTCAACGCATGAACAGAAAGCTAACTACTGGAGTGCCTGAGCTTCATCCCATTCCAGTTAAAGCCCCCTGGTACATGGTTGGCATTGATTTCATTGGCCCTCTGAGCCCAGTTGCAAAGGACGGAAGTCGCTACATCCTCACTATCAGTGATTACTTCACAAAGTGGGTTGAGGTGGTACCTACAGTCAACAAAATGGCATCTACAGTGGCAAGTTCACTGTTTTAGGTCAGCATGTGTACCAATTATTTATTTGTGCATGTAGCTATTTGTACATGTAGCTGTGCATGGCTTTACTAGTTCTTTTAGTTTGATAATTTTTGTGGTACAAAGCATGCTCTTACCATGCAACTGATAATATGTTTTGGTGAGTTCCAAATATTTATGGTCATGTCCTTACTTTAACTACAGATCTTTATGCGAATGGGACTACCACGTGTGTTGCTTTCAGACAATGGCAGCGAGTTCTGTAATGCACTGAATGACCAACTTTCAGAGATGCTAGGAATTAAGAGGAGGCTAACTACACCTTACCACCCTCAGGTTTGTTCCATGAATGTCATTGTGTACCGGCTGTAGTATACATATAAAAATGCGTGCATACAAACTGATGTCTCTCAACTCCGACTTGTAGGCCAATGGTCTTGATGAGCGCTTCAATCAGACGCTTCAAAACATGCTGGTGAAATATTTGTCTTCAAAGAAGGATATGTGGAGTCACTACCTAGACACTTGTGCCTTTGCATATAACACTTCCCGACACGACTCTACAAAATACACACCATTCATGTTAATGTTTGGTCGCCGAGCAACCCTTCCAATTGATGTGGAGCTTGAGCGGCAATGTTCTGAAGATCTCTGCAAGACATATTGGGAACTTGAAGAACATCCCTATCCTGCTGTATTTTCAGAACATGCACGCATATTGGAAGAGGCCAAAGGCAACATTATCGCTGCACAGTTGAGGCAGAAAGAAACATATGATAAAAAGCACTGCAAACCGGGCCAATTTCAGTGTAACCAGTTAGTATTGCTGAGAAACTTCTCCCGTAAAAAGGTCAAGGGCGGAAAACTTACAGAAAGATTTCTTGGGCCATATACAATCATAAATGTGCTGCAAAATGGTGTATATGAGATACGCAATGAAGAAGGCAAGACTACTCGTGCTACTGGCAGCCACTTAAAAATGTACATGTCAAGTTGTATGGAAGATGAAGATGTAGATCAAAGTTCTTCACAAGATTGTGTAAGTAAAATTTTAGTGTGTAAATATCATACATTTAAGAGATACTTGTCAGTCTGCAGCTGATGTATGTTTACAAATACATGGGTGTATGCAACTTCAGCCACCATTGTTTAAAGGTTACTCCTTCTGGTACTCTGGCAAGCCCTCATTCTTCTGAAGATGATTCAGATTGTCACAAAGGAGGCCAATCTAAAGGTTTGTCTTGTATATCCTTTTTCACTTTCTTAGAATATAAGACTTGGTATATTTTCAATAGACCATTCATCACCCTGTAATCGTGCCCATCAAAATGACTGTGTTGATGTCGGTGGCATTGACAGTGGTTGCACTGTACTGGAGGATTGTTCAGTTTCTATTAAACGAGATACCATTCGTAAGGTAAATTACTTTGTGTATAGCAGAGGAATGTACTACCTATATAGTACAAACTGCTCATTTTGATTTGGATTGCACTCTGCATTATGTGTGTAAACTGATGATTTACCATTTATTTTCCAACAGAGAAATTGCCCTTTCACATGCGAAATGAAAAAACAAGTAGTGGGTGGTGAATGGCTGACTGATGACCATATGTTCTATGCACAAGAGCTTCTCAGAATGCAGTTCCCCACATTGATGGATGGCAGAGCACTCTTCTAGCTCAGAACAATGGATATCTTCCAGCCAAGATGGATGCCATTCAGATTCATATAGTGTCGGATTCCCACTGGGTAACGTCAGCACGACTTGGCGGTACAGTCACTCTTTGTGACTGCCGTAAGGTTGGAAGTCATATCTCTTCAACCCTAACCCATCAGTTATGCCAGGTGTACAGAACATCAATATGTGATAGTGCGGGGAATTCATTCTTAGCTGTGAATGTTGCTACCGTCCAAAAGCAGCGTGGCAGTGATTGGGTTTTTGCAATAGCATTTGCATTGCATGCTGCCCTGGGTCACTGCCTAGAAGAAATCGAGTTTGACCAGGCTACTATGCGAGACCACCTCTTCAAGTGCTACACTACAAGAAACTTCACTCCTTTTCTTATTGTACGTTTATCGAAATAATAATAGAATAATCAAAATACGAAAACACCACTAACGTCAGACGACACTGGATCCAGGCTGAGATGGGGTGTACGTGTTTGAAGTGGTAGAGGTGGAGGTATATAGAAAGGCACTCAACATTTCCACTCAGTCGTGTGTCATCGTAATTTCACAATACTTTTTTTTTTTTTGTACCGATATATTCCCGTGCAGTTTGATATTCCTTGGGTATCAGACAAGACATCGGAATTCATCCTGATTACATCCTAGTTTAATGTGGTTCTTAAAGTTACCATCGTCGTAATTGAGATCACAATTGGCATTACGATCGTCATAAATTAACGGATCCAAGTTAGGCACATCAAGGTGTTTTCTAATTCATAATATGTGTTGTACAAAGATAAAGTAACACAAATGCAGTACACTAACACCATATGCATGATATTTGAATTAGTATCTCAAAAGTTATAGCTTTCCAAACACTGTAGTTTGAGTGAGTGGTAGGACCCTTTTCAAGTGCAATGTGACTGCACCGTAATCTCACATACGTCAGTGTCACCTAATATACATTTAAACATGTTGGTGCAGCTTTTACGGGTGACAAAATGGTCTATATGCGATCGTACATCGTTTATGTTCTTGTTGCTGCAGCTATTGCACCATTCAATATTATCTTAACTATACGTTAGGCACACATTTACACGTTTGGAATACATGGATCACTAATAAAGTCAACTGAGTATTCACTGATAATTTAAATGCATAATGTTCTCAGTTGCGTTTATAATGTGGCATTGTATATTATGAAATTGTAACAAAAATACTACCAAGCCAGTTTTTAGTTTCAGCACTGATATCTGCAAGATATCAATGCAGCAATCAAGTCAGCAAAATGAAGCATACTGGATACGAATTACGGAATTGAGACGCGCATTATGTCGGTGAAACTATAAACTGGCTTAGTAGTATGTTTGTTATAATTTCATAATACAATACCGCATTACAAGCATTGCCATATAAAATATATATCCTTTTTACTATCAAGCAATGGCAGTGCTGCATGTCGCACTAGCTGTATTCAGAAAAAATAAATTAGTGTACAAATACTCCAGACCTTTACAGCAGGGTATTGCAATTGCATGATGTGAAGCACAATATATACTCTGTACTTATTGTGAGAGGGCTGGAAACAGCAATCTTATGAGTACATGTACATGTACACTCGCTTACTTCCCCGCATTAAACTAACGCGACATGGGACCGGACATGCAAAATTGTACTGATGAAAAAGAGAACGTGTACAAACGTATAACGGAGCAAGTTATAGAGCCGAGACAAAACGGACATTGTTCTTTACCAGGACTGCAAATTGTTGCACATAGATACCGAAAGGAATGAGTTTTTGTATGGAATGTAGTGAATATACATTAATCATGGCTTATATATATGTTTTTCCTGGTTAACTTTTCACACGGTGTGAGCGACACCTGTCGTTTCTCTCATCCGTTATCGGCATTTGAAGTTAGAAAAAAATCAAAAATCAACTTCAATGCCAAAGCATGATTGCATTTACTTTTAACCAAGCACGCCGCGAAGCATGCATTTGATTCGCCACTGATGGACGGCAATTTACTCCAGATTGAAAATCATGTCCGGGACTCATTGTGCTCCTCCGGACACTCTCCTCTGTGATGCTACATCAGTTTCCTGACAAATGTAAAGTTTGATGCAGGCGTGGAATCGGGGCATTAATTTTAGTGTACACGTGATACTGGCGACGAAGTAATGCAGTTGCTGATATATACATGGATTTTGAAATTTTGTTTTTGCCGTCGTTAATTTAGAGCAGTATGCATTCCGCAATTATTCGTACAATTAGAGCTGTGGGTGTGACCTCGTAAATTGCTACAATCAAAGAGCAATTGTCTCCGACACCAGTCATGAAGGTTAGTTCTCATGCATGAAATGTGCTTTATTATTGGTGCGGAGATAAAGTGGAGATCACGAAGTCAGGAGTAAACAGCATTCTGTAACTAAATAGGGACTCCAAAAAACATGGCCGCCGACCTTCCCAGGATGACACTGCGTCGACTCTATAGGCATAAACTATTAAACAAACCTCTAGTAGCGGTGAAGGAAACAAGAGCGACACGTTACTTAAAGCAGGCCCGTAGGCTGGGGGGGGGGGGGGGGGGGTCGGTGGGTTCGGTCGAACCCCCCCGCCCGTCCAAGCTAGTTCCGCTTGCCCAAGCTAGTTCCGCCTACCTAGACTGGTTCCGCCTGCCCAGCTTGGTTCCGCTTGCCGTAGCTGGTTCCGCTTGTGAGGTAATAATATACTGATAAATGGGGCGCCCATGGCCCGCAACAAACTGCAGTCGGAGTGGCGGATCCGGGGCACGTCACGTACATGCATGGTTCATCAATTATACTTTGCGAAGTATAGGTCCGGCTTGAGCCAGACGCCCAGACCTACTTCATATTGAACTGCACAACGGCCAACAGATTAATTTAAAATGGCGTTGCGCCGTTCAAATACTAAGTAGTACAGTGGCGTATGCAGAGGGGGGGGGGGGGGGGGGGGGGGGGGTTCTCCGGTTGCTTGAGCACCCCCCCTCGGTCAAAATTGTAACCGTTTATTATAAACGATTACGTATTTTCTGTGTGCCAAAGAAAGGCATCCGACCTGAAGCGGACTGCCCCCCCCCCCCCCTCACTTTTATTATAATGATTATGCGATGTTTTGTGACTTCAACATTGTAAAAGTTGCAAAGCTGCCCCAGACCCCGATGGGGGAGCTTACAGCGCTCACCCATACCACAGGGAAGGCCCCTCGCCCGCTAGTTAGTTCCACCCTCATTGTTTACCGAACTCCCCATCTCCCGACCAGCCTACGGGCCTGTCCCCCATACCTCAGGGAAGGCCCCTCCCCCGCTAGTTAGTTCCACCCTCATTGTTTCCCGAACCCCCCCCCCCCCCCCCCCCCCCCCCCATCTCCCGACCAGCCTACGGGCCTGACTTACTACGTATAGTACACAAAACATGGGTGGGTCTCTGAGTCATTCATTGATGACGTCATAGTCCCGAAAATAGAATTGTGAATTACAATGTTATCGAGCAGTCCGGAATCGAGATATAAAAGGGGTATTACCCACACCACCACCACCACCACCTCCTTCAGCTCCATTATTTGCCTTCAACGAGAGAGCCCCAAACCCCCTCATTAATTATTCATATCAAAACTCCCTCAAAAGATTCCTGTCGCAGTGTTAGAATTATATTAGCTAGAAAATGTATTCGAGACCCAGGGTCGCAGTGCCTTAACACTAGGTGTCATTGTTGCTCAAACAAAATAAAATATTGATTGTCTGCAGAAATCAGATAATGGTCTATCCATTGTGGGCCTTAATTAATAGTGCACAATGCTCACTCAGGTTACATGTAATCTCAGCTGCAAGAATCAGTACAGCAACGGTCTTCTTTCATAAGCCTCTGCCGTCACGTGCCCCTGAATAACTTCAAGCATATTATTATCGTTCTTGATATTGGTCATGAATAATGTGATTACGCGGCGGCAGACAGCCTAAAGGGCTGGAGTTGCATTGGTATGCAGTATGGACTGCTGTACCTTATTTTACTCTAGCTGCATGCGTAAACAATCGATACTTGCTTTTGTTCTGGTCTTTTGTCACTTCCATCCGTAATTAAGTGCAAACGTAGGCTATTCTGAAATAAGGAATGAAAAAAAATTAATACTATTTTCGAGGAAAATTCAATACTGCAATATTTGAAGGATTGATTTCTCTTCCTTTAAATCTCAATTGTTGCGTTAACTCGAGGTTTACCTTCTCCTATCTCCTACTGTACAGCTAAATAGCGTACTCCTCCTCCTGCAGTTCCTATCAGTTGCCTTTGGTAAGTTTATGTATTGTTACATAACTCTTTATGTACTGTACATGTACAATAATACATCACGTACATGTTATTACACTCTCCACTGCGATGATGGAAAAGAATTATCAATTACACGAAAACTGCTAGCAAGTTTTATTACACTGTTAGTAGTATGATTTTGTTTTTACAGCCCCCAATGTTGTACATTCTCAACATGTATGGAATGTGCAAGGTCGTCGCTGCATGTTTATTGTGTGCCATTGCATACATGCAGGTCAGCCTGAGCCTTGTTTTTATGAAGGAGTTGTGAAGTTGGCGCCATTTAACTCTAATGACCGCTACGCTGGAATCGTGGAAGTGTGCCACAATGGATATTGGGGTACCATCTGCACTGATAGTTTAACCCGCTCGTGGAGCGAGAAGAATGCCCACATCGCATGCTGGAACGTGATCGATCCTGTGACACAGAACAAACCATACTCTGGTGCCCTGAACTCCGTTATTCTTAGCACGTAAGACACATTCATTAGTGCTTCCTACAATAGAAGTAATAAAAATGTATGTTTTCTGCTGTACACTAATTTACTAATCATTTTACAGGTTGCCAAAATCTAATCAAGTTTCACAAAGCGTGCCGATCCATTATCGTAGTGTCGTATGCGACGGAACAGAAGTAACATTTGCCGATTGCTCCCAAATTTCCACCAACACCAGCGCATGTACACATGACTACGATGCTGCTGTGGCCTGCAGACAAAGTAAGTCAAGCTTTCAGATTAAATTCGCGTTGCAAGTGGGCTTTTATGCATACATTTTAGGCAAATTGAAAATGCATGCGTTCTTTAGAGTTTATGATGCACAACTATATAAAAATCTGCAAGTATATAGTGTGCATACATTTTTCATATACATGTATGCATGTATGTAACGTGTGCAAATGTGTATTTGCAAAGCATCTCAGAACAAGAAAGGCTATTCAGATTTCAAAAGCGATGGTCGTTTCCAGTTTGAGAAGTGTAACTCGTATCAAATGCATGACCGATACATGCATGTATATCAGCAGGTAACAGCTACATGTATTTTACCATCCTGTACTTTACGCAGGTGATATTAATTCACCTCATTAATGATCTTGAACAGTAAAGTTGATTTATTTAATTGCCCTCAATTACCAACACACTGAAAATTGTATATTGAATTTTGTACACTGCGAGTGTAAGACTACATCATACGGTATGCATTTCTCTGGCACAGACTCTCGAACCACATAACAAGCAGAAATCACAACACTTTTGTTATACAGTGTGTGGTAATTGACAAAATTGCGTATGCATGTCCATAAATCGATGATCTAAAACTGCATCAAGAATTGGATTGGAATTTCTAAACAAGATCACAAAGAAGCTAAGAAACTTGCTCTGTGAATTGAGTGGCTGATTCAACTTCATTGCTTGATGGAGCAAGACAGTTGGTTGTAGAATGCCGCGTGCCATAGCCTAAATGCAAGTGTACGAGGAAATTATATTGCTGCATGCATTAAGCATCGGGTGACCTTTATGTAAATATACTTTCATGAACTCTTTTTTGCATGTATTATGCCATTGCAATAAATAATGTAACAATAGTTCAATCTGTATAGATGTCTGACACGTTACTATCTTTATTAAGAATCACCCTATGCGTATGCGTATAATAATACTTTGCCTTTCCTTGTCATTGTGACTGATAATATGCATAATGAAGCAAGATTCAGTACATTTGTATGCATCATATTATGTTTTATGGTTTTGGCTAATGCTACACACACGTTGACACCTCTGTGTTGAATAAAACGTCAGGAAATTTAGCTTTTATCATTATGTGACCATACATAAGGGGGAAAAAAAAGCCTATGCTGACTTTTGTACTACCCAACATCAGATTCAAATGACAATGATGTGCGACTGGTTGGCTCCATTACTGACGGACAAGGAGCTGTGGAGATGAAAGTCGCCACTTATGGATGGGTGCGGTTGTGTCCTGGTGCTTTTGACCTTAGTGGTGTCTGCAATAAGCTTGGTTACACGTCCACTAATTACCAAACATATACGTAAGTTTTGGGGTTTGCACCAATGAAATGTTTGTGCATTGATTTGTTGCGGGAAGTTTGATTGAAGGAATTAAAAATTATCTACAGTACATCAACAAGTACAACTATCTAGGCCTCACCCCCACCCCCACCCCCACCCCCGGGGGAAAACAAATTCCTTCTATTCTATAAAATGGAATATTTGGTAACCTATTAGCCAAGGATCTGACACCACAGTACTTCATAATATACATTTCATATTGTCTTTTCCCATGGTTGCTGCTGGGTAAAAGAAGTGAGTTGTGATTAAACAAAACCGTGTGCTGATCCGATGTTCACTTTCAAATTGAGGCTATAGCTATTTTGTTGCCTGCATCCCAGAATAAACAGAGCAGTGCTACTTGCATCGAAAGCTGTTCTACTTGTAGTATTTTCGACCCTTTTCTTGCAAGTAGAGTTGCTTTTAGCCTTAAGATTGAAAAATAAAATCAGCATCTTTGAATGAGTAACATTACAAGGTGATATAATGTGCTTGTCGTGAGCGAAATGTATGAAGGTGGGAGTGGTGCGCAAAGTGAAAACAGAATATCTCCTTGAGGCACAGATTTCTGTTGCGTTAATGATTCCGAAATAGGCGAAGATGCTTTCCTGAGTCCCACTTACACTTCATTCTCAGTTCATGAAAAGCTATAATAGTTGGGACAGTTGACAAGAAATTGCACTTCGTTTATATATAATATATCCAGAAATGACCCATACATAGGTGGGTCATCTTGCTGTTTTTGTTTTCAAATCGATTTGATAACAAGTTTAAAATGTACAATTAATCGGTCTGGTTGTGATATGCGTACTTCCTAAAATTATATCATGAACCATTCTTAAACTAAAAAATAAAGACCAAAATTTAATTTCTACCGCGCATAATTTATTCATAAAAGTATGTCATTGCGTATCCAATTAATTATTTTAAATAATGGTGAGAGCTAAAGCTCAAGTGAGTATTTTACCGGGTGTTCGTAAATGGGAATAACTTTTGACCTAATGGAGTGAAAAATCGGAAATTTTGAAATTAAAATTTCTAATAACAGTATTCAATCTAGACCCCTATTAAGATTTCACTGTCACTAGTAGATAACGTGTGACAACTCCACGGAAAACCTGCCAATACGCTTCGCACATTGCATCGCCTAGGTTTCCAGACCAATGTATTATATCGTTATGAGCCAATCGTCTTACGTCATGAACTGACTTACCCTTCAAAATTGATCGACTCACGTGATACACAACAGCGTACCTTTGGGGTCCAGACCACGCTTATTGCCACACGCGATGCAACTAACCCACAATTTATTACGTAATTATAACGAAGCAGCATTTGGGATATAGGTTGAGGATCTGTCGCTATTGAATTGTGTTGTTAGTTGTTACCCTAGCTCATTTCCCGCTCGATTCGCGCCATTATAATCAGGCGACCCGGGTACTATTCTCCGGATCCACAATGATGATTAATCACTTCCCCGTTCTCCTCCACCCATTTCTTAACTCAGCTATCGCCTTCGCAACGGGTTTCTTTTTTTATTTCTGAGTATGACGATTGTACGAAACTAACTGTAAATGGTTATTGCCACCTCCCACGTCGCGGAAAGCAGTAAGCATCACGCCGGTGTTCATTGCACAACATCACATCACAAATCTGATCAATAGTACATTGTGACAGTGATTGGTAAAGGCTGTAATAAATATTGACTGTTGATGCTGGCAGGCCAATAGTGGATATTATCTGCCAATGGTTTTTACCATTGTGGATGAACTCACTTCTAAGAACATCAAACAACAACCGAGTTCCTAGTGTAGTATTTTGAAATCCTGCTGTTCCAAAGTGCTCTCTAAGAATGCTTTGAGCTTGATTGATGATGGTGTCATCAAGCCATCCAGTACTGGATAAGATAGTATTTCTCATTACTTCATCCAATGAGCACCTAGTTACAGCCTTGCCTGGAGAGGTCAAATTCAATAATTAAAACAAAATAAACTAATATCTATGAAGGAATAAAACTAACTAATAATGTTGATCAAAAATGGCGCAATGTTTTAATGTAAATCAACACATGCATGCATACAGATATTAGTAACAATATACATGTCTTACTCTGTGTTGGTGAGCATGACTTCATTTCTGTTTTGTTCCATTGTTTTCTGGTGTCATTTACCCATTCACACAGTGCATCCAAGTCAGCAGGTGACTTCAAACAGATGCTTTATCCATTCGGGAAACTTCTTTTATTGATGTTATTTTGCAGGTCTTGATCCAATAAGACAAGAGATCCACTTGTTCAACAATTTTTAAATCATTTTGATAGGTTACACCTTTCTTGAATTCCATAAAGCGTTCAAATAACCCATCATTAAAAATGACAAAGTCACCACCACAAACCTCCCTTAATGGATTCATCTTATCGTATTGACGAGATTGTAGCCACAAATGAGTCAAATCTACCATCAGATCTCTGCTTAGTGCAAACCCACCTTCATTTAAATGCATACTTGAGGGCTGTGAGATAAAATAAAAGTATTGTAATTAAAATCAAACAGGAGTAATTAGCTTACATCAAATTCATCTTCATCAGCACAATATGCTATTCTCCCTATTCTCCATAAACGCAGTAGATGTGAAGAGTACAGCTGGTCATCAAGATAGCTTTAGTTATCAGTAATGAGTCTTTAGTGTGAATAGTGAAGTCATCTTCATCTTGCTTGTAACTTGTCACCTCTTTTGAGTTCTCCTTTAAAGCACACTGACTAATAATTGCTGAAAGTTTTTTATTCTGTGTTTCTTCCTCATTGTAAACATCTTCAGGCAATGCAGTACATTTTTCAGACAGGATTTGAATATCTTAATCTTCATCTTCATCTCTGTAGTCCAGTACCTGTTGACTAGAAACATTGCTACAGTTTCCTTTGCACTCATGATACAATTTCAGTCTGCTTCCATTTATCTTCTTTGCAAGCGTTTTTCCATTACAGTTTGGAGGCTATACAATCCCTTCGCATGGATCACAATGATTGAGTAAGGACCTGTCCCTCTCACATCTGTTTTTCCTCCTTTCCTACTTAAATTCCTCATGTTTTCACAAGCACAAGGTCCCCTAATTGATACTTTTCTGACGTATGTCTTTTATCGTAGTAAGCCTATTGCTTCTTCTGTGCTTTTTTAATGTTCAGGTCAACAACAGGAAATAATTCTTGCTTCATTGGTTTCAACATGTGCAGCATACGATTGCACTGTATCAATATCCACATGCAGCTTTTCCACTGTCTGATCTGTCATTTGCAGTTCGACTGGAAGCACTGCTTCCCTACCACACATCAAGTAAAATGGTGTAAATTTTGTTGATGCATGTATACTTGTACTATAGGAAAACAAAATAGCATCTATGTGTTCATCCTAATCATCCTGGTCAGGATTGCCATACTTCACAATAGCTTTGGTCACTGTCTGATTTATCCTCTCATCAAGGCCATTTGTTTGAGGGTGATAAGCCCTAGATACTCGGTGTTCAATACCTGCCATTTCAAAAAGTTTATCATTGAGAGCATTGACAAATTCATGGCCTTGGTCAGATATGCAGAGACTGAAGCATCCGAACTGTGTAATGAGTGAGAGAAGAAAATGAGCTACACACTCAGCTGATTTTGTTGGACGAGCTTGGGCCTCTGGCCACTTAGAAAAATAGTCAGTACATGTTGCAAGGTATCTGTACTAATGAAAGTAATAATACTCTTATCAAAATGGGTTAACATCATAGCAGTGTTTGAGTATCACGTGCATGCAGGCTGTAATTATTTAAAATGTTGAATGCTAGGTCAATATTACCCTGTATACCAGTTTTGTTTGACCAACCATGCACTTTCCTTCATCTGATATCACAGTACTATAACCCTGTCAAACTAAGCACAATAGGAGAGGAAGTTATCACATGCAAAACAGTTAACAGTCATTCCTGAACTAGAACATGTCTTAGTTATTTAATTTTTATTTGCTGTGGATGCAAACTGTCATGAACCTAAAATGATAAAATGTGCCTATTCGATTAACTGCACCAGAACTATGATCATTTTCTGGAATTGTGCATGTACATTG
Source organism: Ephydatia muelleri (assembly GCA_013339895.1). Classification (NCBI taxonomy): domain Eukaryota; kingdom Metazoa; phylum Porifera; class Demospongiae; order Spongillida; family Spongillidae; genus Ephydatia; species Ephydatia muelleri. The sequence continues at coordinate 3,665,519 of JABACO010000012.1, read as the reverse complement.
TTTAAGCAGAATTGGTATTTTATACTCTAAGTCCATTTTTTTCCCAATGATCACTATATACAGCTGCAACACTTGTATGGATTAAAGCCATTTTAACACAGTATGGAAATTAATTACATTCATATGCCGTTTAAACCAACACATACCTATTTCCTCTCTTTGTGAGCGTAAGTGGACCTACGAGGTCAATTCCTACTTGATGCCAGACTTCAGCTTTTACAGAAATTGGATGTACAACTGGAACCTCTTTGTGCAGTTTTGGGTTGGTGGCAGACTTCACAAGTACTTACATATTCTTTTATGTGCTTTGTCATATCGCGCCATGCAACAGAACCGTGAACAAATCTTCTGTAGACTCTTGTCATGTCCAAAATGACCACCACCTTAGTTTAATATCACAAGAATTAAGGAGGACTAGTAAAATAAATTACGAGTACCCGTATCCAGGGTTGCCGAAGGTCAGCCGGCCTGTCAGGCCGGCCTGACAGGCCAGGGGCCTGGCCTGACCTGTCAGGCCAGGGGTCTAGCCTTTCAGGCCGGACCACGCCCACCCTAAGCATCATGCAATATGTTAGGCGGGCTTCTCATTGAAAACTCAATCATCAACTATCATTACTTTTTATTGACGTCAAATGGTGCATACAAATCCTTCATTCCTAATTACATTTTTATATTTTGTCAACTGCAATCATATTCAGTATACACAATTTGGTGCAACGAAGTACTGAAGTGACTTTACACATTCACCAAATGCACGATTGTAAATCATTCATAATTAATAACTGACAAAAAGCAGCAGAATTTCAAATACATTGTAGCGACTGAGCAAGAGTGTACATAATATTGGCTTAATGCATTCGAAGCAGCCATGCATTATGCTTTAGCATAATTGATGCTTCCAGCCGTTGGGGAAGTAGATTCCATCGTTGACACTCCTGGATCAACTTGGCTCTTGAAAATACCTCAGATCGGGGTTAGGACAAGGTTTGTCGTGACGAGTGGAAGGCAGAGGAGTGTTTAAAGATGATGGAACATGCAGGAGAATTGTCGATCGACATAGCGGAGGCAAAATCACCGTATCAATTAATTGAACACCGAATAATTTATAATTGATTGGCCTGACAGGTCGGCCTATCAGGCCAAGCAGTCAGGCCGGCCGGCCTCAGGCCAGACCCCTGGCTGGCCTACGGCAACCCTGCCCGTATCGCAGCTGCATGCGCATATCGTCAACTAATAACTCACCTAGCTTCCCATCGTGGCAAGATAAGATCACCTTCATTTGATCCTCTTTATTCATCCATTGCTTTTCTGTCATGTCGGCCGTATTGCTTTTGAGATAGAGCAAGCCTTCCCTTCATCACGAAACTGTGTGCTCTTCTGCGAATCGCCCGCTTTTCCGATTTACTTAACATTACTTAGCATCCACCCGATATACTCGCCGTGTTTCAGATACTTAAAAATCTCATTGTAGAGTGGTACTTCCTGATTTTCATCGTTCATTCTTATAGAACCAATGGAACAATTTTGTCACACGCTTCCGACGTCGACTGCGTTTGAGAACACGAGGCGAATCTAGGTATTATACGGTATACTGTGCCTGAAATCCAGACGCGAGCTCTAAGTGTAAACGTAAGTAACACATCCGAACGGTCAACCAAAAGATCGAAGTTGCAAAGGGGGACAAGCTATCCTAAAGGCGGACAACGTATACTATTCAACCCTTTACAGCGCACCATGCAGGCGCACGCAGGTATATCTCAGCTGCACCATCAGGCAAGAATCAATACAGCACTGAACAGTGAGTGCTATTTTTATCTCACATTAAATCTCAAATGCCCGTGAAATCTCGCCTTCCCCCACAGCCCAAGCAAATATTTCGCTATATGCGGTACTTTGAATTTCAATTACATGTATAGTATAGTGTACCTGCCTGTGCATGCATTCTTCTTTTACCTGTAGACTCAAACAAACAAAAAAGAACGCGTTGCGAACGGCTAGAGCTTCGTTTAAGGCGGAGAATGGGTGGAGGAGAATGGTGAAGTGATTAGTATTCATTGGGAGAATGTCACTCAGGTTGCCTGCAATTAATGGTCCGACTGAATCGAGCGGGAAATGTGCATTAACTTTGCACAGCTATATTCCGTAACGGATTGGGTAAAAATTAACAAACAGAACAGTTCAATAGTGACAGGACCTCTATACGTACATTCCACGATTTGAACGCTCTTACCTGAAGGTGTGATGGTTTTGAACCGAATGGGATATCGGACCTCCTAACATTGGCACGGATATATTTGAAGACATTACAAATTATATTGTCTCATATAGAAATGGTGTGGTATGAATATGAAGGGGTGACATAGGAAGTTGGTATCGTTGTGGTAAGGAAGTTATAGCAATTCAAGCATTAGGCATTTTTATAACTTATGTATCAACGAAGCGCTATTTTCTCGCGAACTGTCCCAAATATTATAGCTTCCATGAGCTAATTGCTCCGAATGAAGTGCAAAGTGTCACAACAAGGCAAATGAGGCTGCTAGAGCAATCTGATCCTTTCCTCTCTAAAATTGGTATGTACAGGGCAACAAACACTACGCTGTTTATCGCGTTCAAGACCGAACTCAGTAATGCTGTTGTTATGTATCGAAGTTCAGCGAAAACCATGTGTATTAATGAAGATATCTAATAAAACTGTGCGTTTGGAGCAATAGCAGAAAATAAAACAGTGTTAGACTAAGACGTCACGTGAGCGATATTAATTTCACTGTCATATGGTTCTCAAACAATGTATTGTAATCATACACTCCCAATCAGTAATTTTAGAGAATCAGATAAGTGTAACAATGACATTTGTATGGCCAAATATTACGTCATGCACTAAACGAACGAAATTTCAAGAACTGCGTCCCTTAAAGTGTCCACTTCACCAGAATCGTATGTTAAATGAGTGAAAGCGACTGGACGTTTTAAATGATCGTGCAGTCAATAAATAAATGATGGAATTGTTTTTTTATTATTATAATATATCGTGCATGCATGCATTGTAAAGTGATCTGTACATGTGCATGTGCATGCATGCACGCTTCGTACATAGCAAGCGAACAATATGCTGTTTTCCCTCTTCTTCAGAATTTCCACGAATCGTGACTCGTTAACGAAGTTATCATTGACCACTGTGTGTGTAACGTTGTATCAATACGTCGATTACTCGTATTACGACTCTTACTACTACTACTACGATTACTCCTCTTACTACTACGATTACTCCTCTTACTACTATAAAAAAAAAAGGGACGTAGAGTCCTATCAATCTTGCACAACGGAATACACAACAATATGTGACTACAGTGCTACCCTATACGCCGGAGTGATTTGCAGCAACAGTAAGCTAAGATTATAAAAAGAAGCCATTCTGTTATGATGTAATACAATTAAATCCATTATAGCTGGCACCGATGGCTCGGTTCGCCTCTACGGTGGATCAGACCCCGCCATTGGAAACGTGGAGGTGCTTTACAACGGAGTCTGGGGTGCCGTATGCGCGACGGGATGGAACGAGGACGCAGGACGGTTGGTGTGTGCTCAGCTGGGCTACGATCCAAACAACGATTATTTTGAGATTGGATTCGCTGGAAGGTATTTTATATATGATTGCACGTCGATATGAAAGATAATTTTATTTACATTCGTGTTAGTGTAGGATTTGTTTGCACCTATTGAGTATAAAGAAAGGAAACAGATTTATAACTGTGTAAATATTACAGACCTACATTAATTTTCAAAAATTATATACATTATTTGCTATGTAGGTCTGCAATATTTTTATCTACATGTATATAGGATCGTTTCCACGAAGAGAAACTTGTGTACACATAATAACATTTCCAGCAATAGATTTGCGTTTAATGTAAACATTCAGAGCCTTACAACTCCATGACAGAAGCTTCGATTTTCAGTGCGTAAGAAACAATGTGCAGAGGACATTTCAGACTTCTAGAATATGAAAAACATGCATTATGCATGTCCCTTTTCGTGGAAATGATCCCATATATTCATACAAACGTATGCATATAATTTTTGTAATTCCTTCTTTACTCAATTGGTGCGTACATTTAGATGTATTTTATTGTTAACAACTAATTTTTTTTTCTTGTCTCGCTCATTTTTATTTGAAAAAATAAACAGCTCTGTCTCCAGCTGTTTCGACATGTTTATTAATGTCACGCTGATCTGCAAGAAATCACGCGCGCGCGTCTTACACATCACGTATGCTCTATGTATGTTACGTGCATGCTGGGAAGAAGATGATCAATAAGCTCGACTCATCTCACGTGGTATATAATTACAGCAGAGTTTAACTATAATTTATAGCAACATCACAGTGATGTTAATTATCCATGCAGACTATTCACGTGATATCACATATTTAAATTAAATGCCCATCCCTGTTGTCGATGCTATTGGTATCATCCATTTGTGATCAAAGTAATTATCTGAAGAACAAATTGCTAAAACTTAAGATAATTCCCGTAGCCTGACCAGCCAATTACGGAAAGTTAATTTACTACGTCCCCTCGAATCAAGTTACTATATGTGACACTTCTAAACTTTCTTCTGAAAAGCATACGAATACGGTACCCATTTGCTTTCATAAAGCAAGCAAAAGTGCATGCGTATAGTTACTTAAAAAATATATATTTATGTACAGTGTATAGTGCCAAATGTAAGCATCTTCGCTATCGCTAATTAATCAAGCCTCATTAGTTCAACACAGCGGTACTAAAGATTGAAATTATTCAAGTAAAAATATAGCTCTACTTCAGAAAGTCAAAGTACCAAACAAATTCGACAGGAAGTTCTTAACTTGTCTGTTCTAGTGCCTTTCCTTTTTTCATCTAGTAGGCCCAAGCTTGAGATACGTGTTAACTTCTTTCCAACGAATGACAAAGAAAACCATACGAATTTCACAGATTGCCCTGGTAATTAACACGGCAAAGTGCTTACAAATGATAAATAACAAATGGGCATCATGCACGTCCATTCCACTCATTTATTTGCTTGCAGCTACAGTGGTCAGAACTATCTAAAGCCCATTTGGTTGGACAACGTAAACAATTGCTCACACTTAACAAGTAAGAAGATAACTGAATGCAGTTACACACCTCCTATTGGATACGGACAAGGATGCAGTAGTGCCAATGTTGCAACACTGCAGTGTGGTAAGTTATCTGTTTTATTGTCCACAACTAACTTGCACGATAGATCACGAATGATAGACATTTCTGGTGGTCACCGTATTTCAGGCCGACCAATTATGTTTCATTCTCTGACAATTTTAAATACGAATTACAGGTAATATGTAGTCTTACCTAGAGCTCACCAAAGCTATACATGAACTAGAGTTTTTCTCTTTGTAATACAGACGGTATATCCCTCAGACCGCACCCGTCTAATATGTCGTGTAAGTCTAACGAAGTACACGCAAGTATACGTCCGATTTAAAGTCAATGAATAGCATTAGTCTACGAATGGAGTAATTCTGCTGTAAGAAGCTACCTAGAAATGGCAAATAACAACTTATTCAGTCTTAGCTATAGCATGGAAAGCATATCATTATTATTAAAACAAAGCACTGAAATTCAAACCAGCAGTTCAACTCTTTGCACTAATTCCCTCCCTATAATGGCCCTAGCCATTGATCTCACTAGGGATTTTTAATTGGCATTGGTGCAGGCCTGTGTGATGGCAAGCAGAGGGGCTGGGCGGGAGAACACACTCTGAGCCTCTTTCCCCCATTTGCTATTAGTATTATTGTACTGATAATGATTTTAATTATATATATATATATGTCCTTTCTCTTCTTTTTTGCATGCAGAGTACGTGTGGACAGACGGAGCTATTGCTGGAATTGTTGTAGGATCAATAATATTTGCGATAGCATTATGTACTACGTGTTGCTGTGTCTGCTGCTGTTGCTTGTTGACAGGGGCATACGTAAGTTTGAGTGGACAGGCCCGGAGTTTATCCTAAAAAATAAATTTGTCTGTAGAATCTCAACTCAAGTGAAGCATGATATCTTATTCGCTACGAATTTACCTCACTAGCGATGCTATGTATTAATCCAGTTCATGCAGTTGTTGATGCATACGATTTTCACGGTATCCATTAGCTCTTAAAAGCAATGCGAAATGAAACTAAAATTTAAGAGTACAGTCTGTACGTTATATTGTGTTATAGCTTCGTACCCAGTCTATCGTCGAGCAAGGGGTTAACGCGAAGCTCATGATAAGCTTGAGGATCTGTACCATTCTTAGTCTATTCGAGAGTTGCCCTCGTAAGAATAGTGATTATTCATTTGAAAAGCACATGTATAGAGTGCGTTTGTTCAGTTTCTTTTTTATTTAAACAGAATGTGCCACACAGTACAGCGTTTAAAGACACTAGTGCAACAAGGATTTTGGAACTTGTTGCTTGGCAAGGCAGAAACCCATAATACACATAACACATAAACAACGAAAACATAAACGTATGTAAAAGGAATCTTTTCACAATATATATCAAACCAGTGTTTGAAAATTTGGCGCATCCCACATGGAAAGAATGGCAGAAAATCGCGATAACGCGATTTTCCTCCATTCTACATGTGTGTCAGATTGTGTATGACGTCTATGACAAATTCCACTGCCGTGCGATAACTCGCACGATTATCTCCACATGCAGGTGCATACTGTTACATGCACCATTCGACACTTAATTTGCATGTATTTGAACATAGTCTGAAAAATTATAATACCTTTTATAAGTGTTGCTCAATCCTATTTATAAGCCATCTTAATTAAGCTTCGTTACTGTAGGTTTAATGGTTCAAATATGTAGTTGTAGCATCTTCATATACTACTCCTTACTTGCCGGATAAATTACACACATGAGTGCATTCAATCTTTCTTTCAAACTTACATATAAAGAGTTAATGATATTTTAAACAATTTGCATGCATAAAAAATTACTACAGTATCTACGTGCAGTTTTAAAAGCGCACAGTTTTCTTTCATGTGATTTGCACTTTATTTTTGATTAGAAAAAAGTAAATTGCTCGTGTTTGAAAAAAACACAGTCAAGTCCTCAACACCAAAGCTATAGAACACGACCGACTCAGAGCATTGATGCCACTAACAGCTCCACGAATCATTCGCCTGCAAACTCTACGTCACAACCAGGAAGCAGCAATCAACCTCAGGACCTGGAAACATGTTTTAGTACAGCCGCTGCACACCCACCAAGCAATGATGGTGTGCAGGCAACGAATTTTAAATTACCATCAGAAGGAAACGAAGCAAAAAAAGGTTTAATGCAGAATGACGCACCGCCTGCTTACGATGAAAGCAAACAACTCCCAGTTGATCCACTACCTGCATATAACGAATTAAGTGATTCTCTTCCTGCTTATGAAGAAGATAAACCTTCAAACATCTCCTGACGGAGTATATTCTGTTGCAGTGCTTGTTGTGACTACAGAGGAACTATATTTGACTAATTACAAGCACCTTTTATGAATTGTCTTGTATTTCTAGTTTTGTTTTTATTTTATCTTATTGCAATAAATATAACTATCCGCGGGGCAATTTTATGGCATTTAGGTGTGGAATCAATACTTTAAATTAGGTATGGAGTCGATATTTAGATATGGAATCGGTATCTTACGCTTCTTACGACTGCTACTCGTCCATTGTATCACTGCATACCGTCAATCACAGTGCGTAGAACTGTTTTAGACAGCAGCAAATTATTTAAATCATATGCAGTCGTCACATGCAACGCCTGCATGATTTGAATCATTTCGCGTCGACCACCTGTGAATCACACTAACAGTATGCAAGTGAAGTTCGTCTGGAGTACGTGCATGTTGTTTTGTTTTTGTTTTTTGATGGGCTGCGAGTGTTTTGTTGCACTATTCGAGCGTTGTGCGAAAAATCTCAATTTTCCGGAACGCCATTTTATGTTTATTTTATTTTTTCTGACAGTATGTTACGAATTGGTGGTCTTTCTTCCTGAAAATGACTATGTAACGTGCAAGATAATTGAATTGTTGTGTTTCATTCCATGCCATTGAAACGTGGGTTTAAAAGCCAGAAATTTTGAAATGCTGCTTATTAAACGCAACATTGCAACTGAACTTCGTTATAATGTGCTCTACTCCTTTCAAAAACAACAAAGTAATAACAGCATGGCTATTTTTTTAATATGCCATCTGCGCCCGATCTGTTGCAACAAATCCACGATCGTAGCTGAGCTGCCAGGTTCTAGACTTGAGAAAAGCATCCTTCGGATCACTGCAATGGATGGGGACTGTTTTTTTCCACAGGGAAAAACGCGACGAATCTTATTTGAATGTGAGAACGACTTTACAATTCATATATTTGAATTACTTACATGAACGATTTGAAATCAAATTAAGATTTATTTGTATTCTAAATCACACGAATGATATCGTGTTTGATTTTTTGTCTGTTTTTGACTTCGCATAGATTTTTAATCCTTTAGCAAATCTAGTGAGTATTTTGAAAAGATTTTCTACTAGATTATGCTTGGAAAATGTGCACCAAATCCTGTTTGATTATGGGCTGGATTTTTCACATGATTAGCTTCAGATTGGGAATCAATGAGTGACTTTATGAAATTAAAAATCCAACAAATAACTTTACAATACAGATGCCTACATACGATTTAATATATTATTATCAGTGCATTTAGCCAGTCATTGTGGGTATGGTTTTCAACAATATAGATGTAGCATACACAACAGTTCGGCATAACCACACACACACACACACACACACACACACACACACACACACACACACACACACACACACACACGCACACACACACACACACACGCAACAATTGCAATATGATCTTGAAGTAAGTGTGTTTGTTGTATTGTTTGATCTGTGTATTTGGATCCTTATCAGTAAGGAGGATAGTTTATTCTGACGGTGGATAAACTTTTCCGGAATAATTTATCAGGACGGATTAAAAATTCAGGAATACATTACCCGGAGGATAAATTTTTACGGGGGATAAATTATTTCGTGACACCGGCGTGCCAGAGATAATATGGAACGTTCTATACGATAATGGGTCTTGTGGATTTTATTTTATAACAAACATTTAAAACGATATATCTTCCGAAATATAAATTACCGGAAGTGAGCGTTACCGCCACGTGAGTCATAGTGTCTCTGTTAAAATCTGGAATTGAAGCCTAAAATCTGTCGCAATTCAGAGCAGCCTGTCACTACGACAGTCCACCTTGGAGGGTGAACAGGTTGAACCACCCCCAAGGTGACCCTGTGACCGGAAGTGGGCGTTACCGCAACGTGAGTCATAGTGTCTCTGTTAAAATTTGGAATTGAAGCATACATTCTGTCGCAATTCAGAGCAGCATGTCACTACAACAGTCCACCTTAGAGGGTGAAGAGGTTGAACCACCCCCAAGGTGACCCTGTGACCGGAAGTGGGCGTTACCGCCACGTGAGTCATAGTGTCTCTGTTAAAATCTGGAATTGAAGCCTAAAATCTGTCGCAATTCAGAGCAGCCTGTCACTACGACAGTCCATCTTGGAGGGTGAAGAGGTTGAAGTACCCCCCAGGTGACCCTGTGACCGGAAGTGGGCGTTACCGCCACGTGAGTCATAGTATCTCTGTTAAATCTGGAATTGAAGCATACATTCTGTCGCAATTCAGAGCAGCATGTCACAACAACAGTCCACCTTGGAGGTGAAGAGGTTGAACCACCCCCAAGGTGACCCTGTGACCGGAAGTGGGCATTACCGCCATGTGAGTCATAGTGTCTCTGTTAAAATCTGGAATTGAAGCCTAAAATCTGTCGCAATTCAGAGCAGCCTGTCACTACGACAGTCCACTATGGAGGGTGAAGAGGTTGAACCACCCCCAAGGTGACCCTGTGACCGGAAGTGGGCGTTACCGCAACGTGAGTCATAGGGTCTCTGTTAAAATCTGGAATTGAAGCCTAAAATCTGTCGCAATTCAGAGCAGCCTGTCACTACGACAGTCCACCTTGGAGGGTGAAGAGGTTGAACCACCCCCAAGGTGATACTGTGACCGGAAGTGGACGTTATCGCCACGTGAGTCATAGTGTCTCTGTTAAAATCTGGAATTGAAGCATAAATTCTGTCGCAATTCAGAGCAGCCTGTTGCTATGACAGTCCACCTTGGAGGGTGAAGAGGTTGAACCACCCCCAAGGTGACCCTGTGACCGGAAGTGGGCGTTACCGCCACGTGAGTCATAGTGTCTGTTAAAATGTATAATTGAAGCCTAAATTCTGTCGCAATTCAGGACATCATGGCTGGCTACTTTGGCAAGGAAGCTTTTGACATCACCACTACTATTGACACCAGACCATCATCATTTTACATCAGCACATGCGTGTATATAGATTAACACATGCGTAACTTTAGTATCGTGGTCATTACCATCACATCGTTCATGGACATTACAATGAGATTGTTGTGAGAGTGCCATGACTAATGGAACATCAATTATAAATATTAACATTCCAACCAATCATGTTTCAATGGCTATACTGCATAAACATAGAGGCAACAGTTCTGAATGACTTTCTACTTGGGTCATGATTATCATAACTCTCTCACCAAGTACATATATGATTGAATCATATAAGATTAAGAACACGCGTGCATTCAATTTAAGAATTGCATGTCATGTGATACATCAATATAACGTTGTTATGATGCCACGCCCCTTCAATAATGTACCATAATAAATACAACATGTATGTATTGCCACGTCAATGAGGAAACAACGCAAAGTAGAGTACAGAAGTGTGATTACAACATTTTATAAACCTTGGAATTGATTACTATTCTAAGATTCAAAAAGTTGAATCTTTCTATTGACTGGACATAACACTAGCACATTATCAACGCCGGAACACTTAAATTTGTACTAAGATTGTTTATTAATTTGTTTAAAAATGCAAGTAAAATTTGGCGCTAAAACACCGCGTGGTCTAGAATGAATGTTCATCCGCGAAGTCAAAGAGACGTCGACACACCAGAAAGAACTGGTCAGGTTAGTGGCATATTCACGGTGTGGTTAATGATTTTGATCATAGCAGCATGCATATGGTCATGTTACGTCAAGAAGGCTTAATGGCGATGCCTCTACCAGACGGCACCCCACCTGCTGTGCATTCGCGGACTACTTGGCTTCCTGGGGAGGTAATAGAATGTGGCAATACTGGTACCAGTCGTAGAAACGAGATGGAGGAACTGAAAGGATGGATGCACCAACTCGTTGCAGATTTATGCAAACAAGTATACTGGGACGCATATCGAATATTGAGCAAAACATCCAGAGCATCTCGGACCGTGTTTCTTCACTGGAGAGGCAAAATGAAGCTGTGGATGTGTTGCAGCAGGCAGATGAAACTGCCACCGCTGCGATTCCCCACCAAAGTCCGCGCCACACACGCACCCGCAAAGCCCCCACTGAAATACAGGCAAGTAGAGTTAGGATCTCATTACAATGTTTATTTTTACCTTATCAGGGTCGTATAAGAGATGTGTACAACAATTTGGGAGAAGAACTTCACTTTCGGCTTGACGAAGGGTAACTTTAGGGTCTGTTACCCTCTGTACTTTTCTTATACATTTTGATCTCTATATGGTGGCAGAATTGATAGTGAATTCAATAAGAAGATCGTAAGCCTGGTTTTTGTCTTCGCGTATAGCATGTGTATATTTGTGTGTATATTTAGCATATACGCAGAGTATACACTATCGTATATCCAACTTGTAGCACAGTGTAAGATTTTCAATAAAACTTGTGGTGCCGCGATTCCTAACTCACGCAGTAGGCGTTTGGAATTTTGCAATATTTCTCGATGTTTGACGCCATTGACCTAACCTACATGTATCTAGCTTAACCTGGCTTGCCTGAATCACGATGCCATGCATTTCAACATTTTAGCCCACCATCAAACACTCTTGAATCCATTAGGTTGTGCTGTCTAGTGAAGAAACATGAGAATATATATGGTATTAGTACCTGTTATTGAGAATTGCATCTACGTTTAGGAGGTGGCACTCTGAATTTGAAGAGAGACCTTTAAGTAGTGTTCCTTCATAGTGCACTTCAGCCTGTCTATTGGATCAGGGATGGTTTTATACATAGCTGCAAGGCTGTTGAACTAGGAGTGGATGGACTTGGCCCCCTGCTCACCCATCAAACCACATCCAGCGAGGTGGGAATGAATGCAATCCAACATGTGGTGTTCTTGGATGTGCACTTTTATAGTTCTTCTGGCACCTTTGAACTTGGCATCAAAGGTATAAAAAATTCCTTGATAGCATTGCCTGTTAAAATAAAAATGCAATGAAGTTCTGTGTTAGTGTGATTGTTTCTGAGCATGTGTGTGTAAGTGCAAGTGGTGTGTACATGTGTGTGAAATTGCCTATTTAAAATGAAGTTCTGTGTTAGTGTGAGACTGCTTCTAAGCATGTGCTAGTTTGATACTGTAACATTGCATGTATGTACTTACTGCTCCTCCAATAGGTGGTTGGATTGTGCTGTTTTGAAGTTCATGTAGAACTTGTGCTGGCTTGTTGTGCTGACGGCAATGGGGTGTGTTGTAAGTTCAAGCCATAACATCTGTCCCACTAGATGTACAATGCACCATTATGTCACCAAGCAACCGAATGATAAGCTCTGGAGGCTGTATGAGCTCGGCAGGCTGAAGACTGGTGACTGAATAGCAGCAGGGGCACTTGAGTCGTACAGTGACACGAATCCACTCCTTAAGACACGAGCTACAAACATAGGCATGGCATGGTATAGGTTGATCTAGCATGTACAAACAAATTGAACACTTAACTGTGTCTACCATTGACAATATCTGTTTTGTTGACACAGAAAGCACGAGTACTTTGGTGATAATAGCGGGTGGTCTATCACAGCCATGATGCCTGTTGGTGTGTACCATAGCTGCTATACTTATAGAATGGTTTACATGCCTACAGCATAACATGTTAAGCTACATGAACCTGTGCCTTACAAGTGTCAGCAGTGTAGTGATATGGCTGCACTTGACACACTTGTATTGGTTCTACCTCAACATTGCCTTATGGCACAAATGTGCAGAACAATTGTGGGTGGATCTCCTTCTGGTCTGTTGAGACACTGAGACTAAAGACTATCAGTGTAGGTGCTGCATCATGAATAATGCGCACCAATTCATAAATAGCTATGGAATCCCACCACAAATGCCGATCGGCGGATCTTTGCATGGTATGTGGGTGCAAACTTCATAGAGGAGTCAAAGCCAAGGGTAAACCACCAAAGCTAGAGCCTACATACCAGTGTGGATGGAGTGATATTATGTATTTCTGTGAGTGGCAGGAACTGCGGCACCACGAGTAAAACACATATTCTTACGTGAAAAAGATTGATCGTTCCACTCCTGCGTCTTTTTGTACCACTTATAGGGGCGGAAAAAAAGATACGAAGGCCAGACTGAATGGCATTTTTCGCGCCATTTGGAGAGTACAATATGCGCGTGGCAAAGTGTAGAATCACGCTACGCGTTGGAACATGCGTTTAAGTGAAAATAAAAATCAAACTAGTTTTACTAGTTAGAAATGGTTTCAAGATGTGCATTACTGCTACAAGTTTTGCATTTTTGATGGGTGAACTTTTAATGAGATGGCGGCTAGCCATGATTGACTTTCAGAACCGTAAATGATGTCAGTGTGTTCTATTTATAAGCCTTTTGTCCACTCGAAACAGCCGTGACAATCAAGGCACAAATTCCTGTCATGAAGGTTAGTTCTCATGCATGCATGCGCTTGCATGAAATGTGCTTTATTATTGGGTACGGGGACAAAGCGGAGACCATGCAGTCAGGAGTAAACAGCATTTTGTAACAAAATAGGGATTCCAAAAAAACATGGCCGCCGACCTTCCCGTGATAACACTGCATCGCCTCTATAGCGGCCCTGTTTTTTTTGGAAGGAAGGAGGTTGTGGTGGCACTGCCGGACGGAGGGGGGGGCGGGGGGGGGGGGGGGTTGGGGGCCCCCCTTTGGGTCTATTACATAACACGCTACACCTTAATTAACCACACATCTATGTGGTTTAACCCAAAAAAATCTACAACAAAGACAAAGATGGCAGCGAAAAGGAACGAAATTGCGCGAGGTTGAATGAAAATACCGTCTTTGTTCAAAAGTGAGCATGTCGGATTACCATACACCAAAGTTTTAGACATAGCTGATTACCAGAAGCCACATGGATGCGCCATTCACGCAGCCACAATAGCATTCAATAATTCATTAATCTTATGCACGCGGTATATTAAACAGTCAACGTAATAATCAGCCTCAATCCGTTTAAAAATGGACATATAGTATACATGTAAATGCTTGATATATTGTCGACTTAGTACTTTTGCTGCTTAATTAATAAGAGAAGGATCAAAACATGTTTTGCTACTTAATTAATGAAACATGTGCAAGATCATGATCAGTTATGACGGAAGAAAAACAAAAAACTGTTATATGATGATTGTAGTACATAATTCCAGCAATTCTTATATTCGTAAATTGCTAAATGATTATTTTCATGCAATTTCCGTTTTTGCACGCATGCAGTTTTGTGTATAGTGTTTTCACCATGATATAATTAAAAAGCGTTGGCGGTTACCCCCTCCCCGCCTTTACAACCCCCCCTTATCTGAAATTCTGGATCCGCCACTGGGTGGTGGTGGTGTGGGTGGTGTGGGTAAATATCTCCATCCCGGACCGCTCGATAACATCATAATTTTCACAATTCTATTTTCGGGACTATTGACGTCATCAATGAATACCTTATGCGGACTGAAGCACTTCTAATACCTACCCATGTATCGTATACCGTACGTAGTAAGAGTGCTCTTCTTTCCGTCACAGCTACTAAAGGTTTTGTTTAATAGTTTATGGCTAGACAGTCTATAGTCATAAACTATTAAACAAAACCTTTAGTAGCTGTGACGGAAAGAAGAGCAACACGACACTGTTACTGCGTATGGTACACGATACATGGCTGAAGTGCTTCAGTCCGCATAAGGTATTCATTGATGACGTCAATAGTCCCGAAAATAGAATTGTGAATAAATAAATTGATGTTATCGAGCCTCCGATATAATTGGTTATTAACCACACCACCACCACCACCCCCTTTTGCTCCATTATTTTTTAAAGCATTGCCTTAATGGAGAGAGCCTAAAACCTCTCATTACCTATTTGTATCAAAAAGATTCCTGTTGCAGTGTTAAAAAATTTTAATTAGTATTTCAAGACCGAGGGTCGCAGTGCCTTAGCGTTAGGTTTCATTGTTGCGATGTACTCAGAAAAAAAAAATTTATTGATTGTCTGCAGAAATCAGACAATGGTCTATCCGTTGTGGGCCTTAATTAATAGTGCACAATGCTCGCACAGGTTAATCTCGGCTGCAAGAATCTATACAGGAGCGGTGATGCTATTTCTTCTTTAATTAAACTTCAAATGCCCGTTCCGTCGCTTATTAAAATGTGCCGTCGCGTGCCCTAAATAACTTCAAGCATATTTTGGTATTATTGTTATCTTTCTTCTCTTGATACAATGTGTGATATTGGTCATGAATAATGTGCTTACGCGGCGGCAGACAGCCTATATGACCAGTGTTGCAAGGGCTGGAGTTGTATTGGTATGCAGTAGGGACTGCTGTACCTTATCTTACTCTAGCTGCATGCATCAACAATCGATACTTGCTTGTGTTCTGCTCTATTGTAACTTCCATCCGTAATACATGTATAGTGCAAACGTATGCTATACTGAAATAAGGAATGAAAAAAATAAAGCAATTTGCGACATATTCAATACTGCAATATTATAGCTAGCTATTTGACGGATTAATTTCTCTTCCTTTGTTTTACAATGCATATCTCAATTGTTACGCGGTTAACTCGAGGCTTACCTACTCCTATCTCCTACTATTTCACTACAGCTAAATAGCGTACTCCTCCTCCTGCAGTTCCTATCAGTTGCCTTTGGTAAGTTTTTGTATACAAGTAACATTCTCTATGAGAAAGTTGGTGGCATATATGATTTGAAGGCAATAGTGGTGTAAAAAGCCAGAAAAAAGGTCTTATCAGAAGGTAGATTGTAATAGTCTTATATTTAGCACACAAACAACGTATGCCCTCAAATGTGAACTATTACATATAAGACCTTGTTTCTTGCTTTTTACACCACTATTGCCTTTAAATCCTATATGCCACCAACTTTGACGTAGAGAATGTTTTGAGTTACTTTTTTCATTGATTATATGTTGATAATCGATAATGCCCCCCTCCCGCGTATATAGAATGCCATTAGGAGTAAAGGTACCAGTTCTGTAATTCAGTTAAATAAATAACCAAATGATCCGAGAACGCTACGCGAGTCTGGGAACGAGAGTACGCCGGCACGTAATAGCAGTTAGAAATAGGTGTAAACGTTTATAATTTCTAACTAACTACTAACTACGGCACCGTAGGAAGTCTCCCTTTGCCACAGTTGGTCCCCCCGTTTTGGGGTAGTACTGTGAGGCTTAACAAGCAATAAGGATTACAAAGCATAGTCATTAATTGGTAGCGTTACTTATAATTTGCTGATGCCCCATTCGTGGTGCTTATAACAACGGCTAATTATATAAGCTTGGCAGATGCCCGTTGTTGTCCCGTATATATATATAGGCCCACACTATATAAGTATATATATTTACAATGTGCGACGATGCGCTATTGCAACGTAAATACAACAATCATGCAATGGTAAGAACTGAAATGGCAAGAACTTAATGTGCAAAGCACTCGTTCATGCGAAAAAACATACACATTAGCAATGATGCTTGAATTATACAACACAGGAGAAATAACGTCCACGTACTTCCATACGTTTTAGAGGCTGAAAATGATTGTACATGTTTGAAAAGTAAATGGCTTCATATGGGCATTACAGGATCCTGTAATGAGCTGTTTGGCTCAAACTTGAGTCATTTGAAGCTTGATCCACAGAGTGCATATGTGAATATTGTTGCTTCGCGCATGTATGCTGCTCCATAAATTTCTATCTCAGTTGCTCACACCTTGAGGGATTGCATAGAGCTTTCCTCCATATTTATATCCATGGACTGACAATTTCTTAGGAAAACTGCCAGTACAGAACTATTGTATAACATGTAGGAGGTTATCATAAGTCAAATTTCATAATGTTCACTTCGACTACCAGTCAGTCCTTGAGCAATGGCTCAAAAAAAAACAAAACAATTTCCATCACTAGTTTTTCTGGCAAGTACTTGTGGAGGTTGACTTAAATCACAAACAGAGGACTTACTAACATGGGCTTAATTTCCTGTCACAAATGTTAGTCCCAAGTTGTGGCATTTTTATACTTGCCAGCCTTTGCAAAAAGGCCAGTACTTGAAGACACTCTTTGTCTCAAAAGACAATATTTCCACATCCTTTGGTTTCCTTTTGCCATTTTCAGCATATTTCACATTTATTACAGAATTGGTATTAAAGGAAGAGTCTGGTATATGATCAGTAGTATTGAAGGTATTATCATGATCTGATAGACATTGTTTACCGAAGCTTAGGGCTTCATTCGTTTGAGAGGACTTATAAAACACTTGCTGCCTGTATAGGGTCTCTGATAATTGAAGACAGATTGTCATTTCCTGTCACGAACTCTGCCAGACAGAGGAATGAACTGGCATTAGCTTGCATGATGAAGTGAAAAAGTTGATACATCCATCATTGTATATGGTCAATGTTCACCACTACTTAAATTGATTCATACATACACAATATACAGCCACTATGTACCTTCTAATCAGGAGTGTAGTACTGCATTAGGTGTACACCAGGAACCCTTCCAATGACCATTTTGTTCTCCACGCTATAGAGACCTTTACCAAATTCTCTGATGATTTTGTATGGATCCAGCCACTTATAATCCATTTTCCCTCCGGCATGTTTTTTGCGCTTGATCTTTAACTAGTACCATTGTTCCAAGACTGAAGGCTTGTGGATGTGAGTGTTTGGAATCATATTGCTCTCTAAGCATCAATAATATTGGCCCTTACAACTTTTAGCATCTGTTCCTTGCACTTCAATACTGTATCACATTCTTCATCATCAGTCATACAAGAACTTACCACACCACTGCATGATGCTTTCAGGTCTACAGGTGGTACAGCTTGATGACCATACATAACTTGGAAGGGTGTAAACTTTGAAGATTCATGCTTTGAAGTATTATAAGAGAATACGCAGCAATTTAAATAGTCTTCTCAATTCTCATTTTTGTCTTCCACAAACTTCACCAGAAAAATTTGCAAAGTCCAGTTAAATCTCTCAGTTAACCCATTTGCCTGCACAGTGTACATATGCACACAATGCTACAGTTTTAAAAACTGACAAAAATAAATAAAATTGTTACCTGAGGGTGAGTGATTAGAAGCTGTAAACCTATGATCAATACCAAGCATTTTCATCAGCTTTTGGTCCAACTATATTTAAATTCAGTCCCTTGATCAGTGGTAATAATAGTCACAGATAGTCAGTATGTACTTATTCCCTTTGCGTGACGGATGATGGAAGGGACCAATAAAGTCAACTCCTATTTGATGCCATATAGACACAACATTTAGTTCTGGAGTAAATTTTTCCATCTTTCTCCCAACCCTTTGACATGAGTCACACTTTTCTACCTTCTCAGTAAATTATAGAGATCTTAAGATCTTGCAAAGAAAAATGAGTATTTAACTTACAAATTTTCAGACATCACTGTACACCTCTGGCAATATGAACCACACCGTAATGCGAGCAAGTGATTTTTAGTACCCATGTGACCTGATGTATTGTCATTGTGGCAGGCAGCGCTTCTCTTTGGAATCAGCTATGTACCTCACCTGCATGTCATTGCCTAAATACATGAAAGATGTGTATTTGTACATTACATGGTAGTTGCCATTCGAAAGTTATGATCTTGCACAAGAAATGGTGTACTTAAACGTTTTGTAAGATGTGACTATATATAAAAATTCAATGAACTGATACAGCTGTATGACAGCTTGGGCGTACACATGAAATACTGCTAGTGCAGACTGCGAGCATTTGGTATTTGTAAAGAACACTAAAAAACAAGCAGAGCAATACTCTAGCTTAATTAGCCTTCCAAGCTGTTCTTCTTTCTGTACATCAATTCACCATTTAGAACCCTAAATCTCTCAGCTTTTCCTCGGACAATTCGTTTCCAGTTTGTAGAAATCTCACGACGATATCGCTTTTCTTATACATACAACACCGCGTCTTCAAGCAGCATAGCATCTTTCAATTCCTCCGATTATTCTATCACTCACAAACTAGCCAGTTTATAACATGTGGACAGCAATTTAATTACTCTTCATGTGGCAACAGGTACTGAAAATACGCAGCGAAGGTTTAAATGTACTATGGCAACAGTCTTTGGTCGGGGGTGGGGGGCATTCGAAAGAATGCTACCAATAAAGTTGGGGGGTTTATAACATGTGGACAGCAATTTAACCCGATAATTACTCTTCATGTGGCAACAGGTACTGAAAATACGCAGCGAAGGTTTAAATGTAACCTTATTGATAAAGCTTGATGGGGAGACCAACTATGGCAGAGGGTACCATCTATGGCAACAGTCTTTGGTCGGGGGGGGGGGGGGGGGGGGGGGGGCATTGCGGCACCGCAGATAGTCCGGCAGGACCACTTGCGGCGCAGACCAATTACGACGTGGCAGTCCACTGCAATGTAAAATAGTTACATACTAAGGTTTTTACATTGTACAGAAGCCATGCAATCACAAGCAACACTGTTGAATAAACCAAGAATCTGATAAATATCAAACTCTGATTTGGGCAAAGCTTTTAAAATTCGTTACATCAGCAATCGCATGCCAAACCATGCACAAACCAAAAGGCACACTGCAGACGGATGCACTCAAGGTGTCACGTGATCAGCTACACACATCGCGTAAGATACTCGACACTAGTATCTACATGTACATATGTACAACATACCTTTGGGTAACTTTATTGGTAGCATTCTTTCGAAGGCCTCGTTGGTATTCTCGGATGCCCTTGGACTCCCGTGCTGATTCTAAACCACCGTCTCGAGTTTGAAGGTATTGCGCACGTCGTTTCGCTTTATTCATTTCGGAAAAAATATATAAACTTCTCTAACTACAAAAAGAATTCACACCAAACGACGCTTGAAGCACCACAGAGTATTCTCTAATTGTTCACAATTTATTTTGATATCTATTTAGTATAGTTGCCATTTGCTATTGCTCCTGTAGTATTCTTGCTTGTTATTGACAATTCTAAACTTGTCAAGACTCTGCCTATTCTAATGATATGAGTAGCGTTTAGTACGGCCAAATCTAATTACCAAACAATTGCATCGACTATTTGATCACAGAAAGTACTCTTCCAGCCAATTCTGAAGCTATTGATGCAATTTCCATTCTTAAAAAGTGTTCCTATCCCGAGTTATGCGTTGTCAAGGAGGATTTTGCGACATAAAAAATAAAATAAACGTAATAATAAATAAACGAAACTGCTCGTTTTGGTCGTCTCGTTCGATCCAAACAACAAGCTAAATGATCCGAACGTCGGGAGTCCTCGTTAGAAACGGGTCGCGTGTTTTTAATAACACTCATAGTCAGGGTCAAATCCTATATGGAAGTTTCTAGCGAAACTTCTGATAATTATACATTCAACATCGTATAACCAACTATTGCTACATACACCTTTACAGTACATGACATATTTACACTCTACGCTGCCATAATGGAGAAGATATAACTATAACACGAAAACTGTCTGCAAGTTTTTACATTGTTAGTACAAGTATGGATTGTTTGTTTTTTATGCAACTCCAATGTTGTACATTATCTACATGTATGGATGTGCAAGGACGTGCAGGTCAGCCAGAGCCTTGTACGTATGAAGGAAATGTGAAGTTGGCGCCCTTTAACCCAGACGACCTCTACGCTGGGATCGTAGAAGTGTGCCACAATGGGTACTGGGGTACAATCTGCACTGATAGTGTAACTCGCTCGTGGAGCGAGAAGAATGCCACGTGGCATGCTGGAACGTGATCGATCCTGTTACACACAACAAACCATACCCTGGTGCCTGAACTCCGTTATTCTTAGCACGTAAGACACATTCATTAGCTGCAAAATGTGCTTCTAACAATAGAAGTAATAAATATGTATGTATACTGCTGCATGTACACTAATTTACTAATTATTTTACAGGTTGCCAAAATATTATGAAGTTCCACAAAGCGTGCCGATCCATTATCGTAGTGTCGTATGCAACGGAACAGAAAAAACATTTGCCGATTGCTCCACAATTTTCACCACCACCAGCACATGTACACATGACTACGATGCCGCTGTGGTCTGCAGACAAAGTAAGTCAAGCTTTCAGATTAAATTCGCGTTGCAAGTGGGCTTTTATGCATACATTTTAGGCAAATTGAAAATGCATGTGTTCTTTAGTGTTTATGATGCACGACTATATAAAAATCTGCAAGTATATAGTGTGCATACATTTTTCATATACATGTATGCATGTGTGTAAACGTGTGCAAAATTGAATCACCCTATGCGTATGCGTATAATACTGTTTGTCATTTTGACTGATAACATGTGTAAATAGCATAATGAAGCAAGATTCAGTACATGTGTATGCATCATAGTATGTTTTATGGTTTTGGCTAATGCTACACACTCCTTGACACTTCTGTGTTGAATAAAACTCAAGATACGTCAGTGTGCAAGTAAGGTATCGTTGGTTTTTATCATTATGTTACCATACATTAGGGGGGAAAAAAGCCTGTGCTGACTTTTGTACTACCCTAACATCAGATTCAACTGACAATGATGTGCGACTGGTTGGCTCCATTACTGACGGACAAGGAGCTGTGGAGATGAAAGTCACCACTTATGGATGGGTGCGGTTGTGTCCTGGGGCTTTTGACCTTAGTGGTGTCTGCAATAAGCTTGGTTACAGGTCCACTAAATACCAATCATATGCGTAAGTTTTGGGGGTTTGCACCAATGAAATGCTTGTGCATTGGGAAGTTTGATTGAGATCTTTGTAACAGTTTCAATCTTGAAAGTAAGCTTCCTGCTCTTTCCTCAACTTTATACCTGACTTTGATGGTATTTGCGAACGAAAAAGGAAACTAAGCCTATACATTGTTTTTTCTAAATTTGAACGACTAAACTGGATAGCGCTGTTTAGATGAAAGCCTACAGAAGCTAAATAGCAAAAAAAAAATTATCAATACCGTTCGAATTGATGTCGATACGAGTGGCGTAAAGTCATCCTTAATTCAGGATTTCCATCCTGAATTAAGGATGAAAATAGATTAAAGGTTAAGAAGCTTTGTTGTTTAAAATTATATATAATAGTCCCCTCCGGCCTCAGGTTCATAAGAGTTCTCTAATTGAAGATGAACAAACTATAGGCGTGCCAAGCGATCCCGCCGACATAGTAGGCCTTTATAGCTGTATGTAAAGTTTTACGTATGGATGCGCTTTTTATGGGATATGTTGATGGGTTTCGAGGAAAAGAAAAAGGCGATTGTAGCCGTCATGTACTTTTGAAGTGGTGAGTGATGATGACCTGGACGCTCAACAACTGTCTCGTGTGACGTTAGGAGACGTTGTAATGGATTCCTAACAAATGCATGGCAACGGCTAGCTGAAGGCCGCTACTGGAGGCACTGCTGCTTTGGCTCAAACCTGGACTGCAGTTGGAAAGCTTGAACGTTGACCGTGTTTGATGTAATGCATTGCTTTGTCATGTTATTGATAATTTATGATTTGTAACGTAGTATACAACAAACGGCTTACCAATCACAGTATACGGTCAACGTCGGTGTGAAGTGTTACGAAGTGGTATCCGGAGACGTTAATAAAAGCGCACGTGCTACACTTGAGGATACGTGAAATATACACCATGTGAAAGTGGTTCTTTACCAGTGGGATTCGTCGCGTATGCCCATGCGTCTTTTTATGCGTATATCTCAATGCTTTTGAACGGGAATTACTTTCATAGGAGTATGAAAAAAATCTAATATTTAGAAACTAACAACTTGAGGTTAGGCAAATGTGCTTACATCATTTTATTAACGATGCTTAATTAACTTTCATAAACACAACAAATTAACAACTTTAAAAGTAAAACCATGTTTAGACACCCGTTTCGAAGCCAAAAACAAAATGATTATTTTTTTCACCTCTTAAACTGAAAGTAAGATGCAACAACTATTTTACCTCGGTTACGCATGCGCACTAGTTACGCTTTATTGCATACGCAGTCCCGTTCCAAGACTAGTGACGCAACCATTGACGCACCGTATTAGTTCCACCCCTTCAACTTGCACATTATCACGTGCCACTGAGCCCCACCCCACATTTTCCCTCGAATTGCTTAATTCTTAATTGTTTCTTCAGCGAATAGCCCAATAAAGATCTAAAGCTATCCTTGTGAAATCATAGATACTAGTAAATAGCCGTACCTGCGGCTGCTTATCTCTCGCTTTTAGAAATGAACTAGCCGTATTACTACCTCTTCGTAAAAGAAAACATACACCCGACCGTAGGTCATCATACAGGCGGTGCGCACCAAGCGTTCTTGCTACGTGTTGTGGACGAGATCGAGCTTCTTTACGTAGTACAAAACCGCACTGGAATGGATTTTTGTCTCCCAACCAATGAAAATGCATGGATAAAAGTAGTTAACCAAAAGATTTGAACACAAGTCACCATGACACACAAATACACATACTACCAGTTGAGAGCGATATATACAGTTCCTATGACATTGAATACTGTTGAAAAGAATGCTCAAACAGTTCTGCACTTTTTTTTCATACACACATCGGTAACTCAACAGCACACTAAGAAGCCTTAGGCTTCAATATCAGTAGGAGCTATAGGCAGTATACACGCGGCTTCTCTAGTATTGCATATACCAGTTAGCTATTAATGTAGAGCTAGCTGGAAGGATCTATAGTTTGCTTGATGCATGGACTGCACCATGTGTGCGTGTACCCGTACGTACACTGTATGCCAATAGGCACCCAGTCGTTCGTGCCTTTAACTCACCAACCATTTGCATCGAAGACATTCTCCAGTGTGATTTTGTACTACGTAAGGCGAATCTCGATCTCGTCCACAACACGTAGCAAGAACGCTAATTTGTGCCTGTATGAATGACCTACGGTCGGGTGTATGTTTTCTTTTACGAAGAGGTAGTAATACGGCTAGTTCATTTCTAAAAGCGAGAGATAAGAAGCCGCAGGTACGGCTATTTACTAGTATCTATGATTTCACAAGGATAGCTTTAGATCTTTATTGGGCTATTCGCTGAAGAAACAATTAAGAATTAAGCAATTTGAGGGAAAATGTGGGGTGGGGCTCAGTGGCACGTGATAATGTGCAAGTTGAGGGGTGGAGCTAATACGGTGCGTCAATGATTGCGTCACTAGTCTTGGAACGGGACTGCGTATGCAATAAAGTGTAACTATAGTGCGCATGCGTAACCGAGGTGAAATAGTTGTTGCATCTTACTTTCAGTTTAAGATGTGAAAAAATATGTTCATTTTGTTTTTGGCTTCGAAACGGGTGTCTAAACATGGTTTCACTTTAAAAGTTGTTATTTAGTTGTGTTTATTAAAGCATCGTTAATAAAATGATGTAAACACATTTGCCTAACCTCAAGTTGTTAGTTTCTAAATATTAGATTTTTTTCATACTCCTATGAAAAGTTATTCCCGTTCAAAAGCATTGCGTTCTTTCGTGGACACCCTGTATACGCAAAATATACAATAGCGTATTCCTGGTTTTTGCACAGTGTGAGCGCAATCTGATATAAATCCATTATTGAAAATTGATTTGATTTGCAATTGGATTTAAAGTTACAATCGCATGCGAAATCGGTCGCTGCATGATTGCTCATTAGATTTTTCATCTGCATGAAATCATATACAAAACCCTATGAAATATCCTATTTGATTCATCAATATATTACATTAATGATTCTGAGTATTTATCAGATATAAAATCAAATACGGTTGGATTCACGAACGATTTATCATCTGGAAATCTATTCAATCCGATATGACTTAATGCATGATCAAATTAATATCACATAATAGAGCTAATTTCTGCTTTGATAACGGCAATGTTCTGCATTTCTGTCGTAAACGTAACTTTAATTTAATGCCACTGTATCCCTCTTCGAAGAAAAGCCGGTATACATTCCTTTGTGGTTTCCGTTGTTGCTATGAGCTGAGTGGATGATTGCATCACTCAGCCTGTGCAATTGGTTCCTGAAGCAATGTGGCTAGTCATGTAGCAGAAGCGGACTTTGCAGTGGCGTCATGAGGCAATGGGTCTCCCGAAGGTTATGGGGAGGGGTGCGGGTGACCCTTACATGTCCGCAAGGGGTCATATGGAAAGTGCGCCTAAGAAGTTACACATACATGTATGTAAGTCACATGCCAGTAGCGTGAAATTCCCGAACCCCTAAGTTTAGAGAAATTTTAATAAGCAACTGATTTATCCTGACATTACCTGAACCTCCATAGTTCATATTGCTGAAGATATAGATGCGATTAAGTTTCTCCGCATAGTAACAACGAAACCATCTATGAATGTATACTTTTTTTCGTAGAGGAAGAACAATATACAATGGCTTAACAGTGAAGTGTACGACAGAAGTGCAGGTCCATTTTATTAGGCTCAACTTTTGCAAAACTAATTAATTTTGATAAATATTATGCTTAGTTTGTTAATCATAATAATTATGTCGTTTAAAAAAGTTCTCATCAACTCGTCTCATAGCAACAACGAAAACCACAGAGGAATGTATAAGAGGAACGCTGGATACTTGAATTAGTATCTCAAAAGCTTTAGCGTTCCAAGCACTGCAGATTGAGCGGTAACACCCTTTGCAAGTGTCATATGAATGTCCGTAATCTGACATACATCAGTGTCACGCAATATAAATTTATACACGCTTCCGCCATGTTGGTGCACAGCTTTTACGGAAATATCTGAGTGACAAAAGGGGGTCTGACTCGCGATCATATATAGCAGAAATTGTCATGGATTATGCTCTATTTGCTGCTCCATTCAATATTATCTTGCCAGAACTTAACTACATGATAGGCACACATAATCTATTCATGCAAGTTAGATAAGTAATAAACTGAAGTGAGTATTCATTTTAATATCTACTACTTTCATCCCTTTTATTAAGAAGCTCGACCCGAGCTAGGCTAGTATCTTTCTGGAGGACGTCTGATCCGTTCAGGATATCAGGCAGTCTTTCCTCTGCTGTATGCTGCTGGTCAACTGTAGCATTTTTTTTGAGGAATTTCACCCAGTTCTGTAGTGTATGAACATTAGATGTGAGGTCATTATGTGTAACGGGATGTGCATGCGCACAGGGATAGTGAGCATGTGTAGAACGATATTAGCTGTGATTGCTGTATGCCAATAAAGAATCCAAATACATCTGTCAATCTAGCGAGTAGATACACGACAGATATTGGCGAAGAGGGTGGGATGCTGTGTCGTTAGAGTCTGGGAAGAAGAACGAGCCAATAATGACAGAGATAGGTCGCATACAGGAATTTCAGCCGGACAATGAGTCTGTTACAGCATACCTTGAGCGAGTGGATCTCTATTTCGTGGCGAACGGAACAGCGGCGGAAAAGAAGGTGCCAGTTTTGTTGAGTTCTATAGGAGCAAGGACCTATGGGTTACTTCGAAGTTTGGTGTCACCAGCTGCTCCGCGAGATAAGACTTTGAAGGGCTTGAGATAGTGCTTAAGAACCATTATGAACCTGCACCACGCATTATTGCGGAAAGGTTCCAATTTCACCGAAGGAATCAGGGGGTATCGCAGAGTATGTCGCTGAGTTGCGGATATTGTCGACCCGCTGCAAATTCGACGATTACTTAGAACAAACGCTACGTGATAGACTAGTTTGAGGGCTGAGAAACGAAGGCACGAGGAAACAACTCCTTTCTGAAGCTGACCTCACTTTGGCTAAAGCGTTAAAGTTAGCCCAAGGTTTTGAAGCAGCTGAAAAGAATAGCAGTTCAAGGAAACAGAGGTGGATGTTCACCTCGTGGCTAAGCCGAAGGGAGTGCATTGTCAAAGGTATGGAAGGACGAACCATGATGGGGCTAACTGCAGGATGAAGGACGTGGAGTGTTTTAATTGTGGTAAGCAAGGCCACATATCCCGTGTTTGCCAAGCTCCTCGGAGGAAGCAGTCTCTACCTAAGGCAAGGAAAAACCCTGTTCATCGAAAGAAGGATGAGACCAAGTGGGTTGAAGTAGAAGAAGATGAAGAACCATGCACAATTGGAGGACGGTTGGACTGTTGGGGTGATCCAGACGAGGGCTCCTTCACAACCTATCAGGGTTAAAGTTGAAATAAATGGAAGACCCGTCACAATGGAAGTGGACACAGGTGCAGCTGTCTCACTGTTGTCAGAAAAGAACTGGAAGGACGTTTAATGAGGAACTCCACTTAGTCTTTGATACTCTGGACTTGCACTGCTGAACAGATGCCCGTAGTGGGTGAATGTCAAGTGGCTGTCCAGTATGGTGACCAGCAGAAAATGCTATGTTTTAAAGGGGCTTGGACCAAGTGTGTTGTGTCGGGAGTGGCTGCGTAGTATTCAGTTAGACTGGAAGTCAATTGGACAAGTGACAGTGGACACAAGCAAGATAGAACAGCTCCTGCAGAAATATGGGGACGTTTTCAGAGAGGAACTCGGAACAATGCAGAACATCAAAGTTGAATTGAAGGTGATGAAGGGAGCCAAACCCAGGTTTCATCGTCCAAGAACAATGCCTTTTGCTCTCAAGGAGGCAGTTGAGCGAGAACTAAAAAGATTGAAGAGTATGGGTATCATTATATGCAAGGTGACTCACAGCACTTGGGCGGCGCCCATTGTGCCTATTGTGAAGGCAGATGGCTCAGTGAGAGTGAGTGGGGACTACAAGGTTACTGTGAACCAGTCACTGGATGTGGATCAATACCCACTGCTGAAACCAGAGGACCTGTTTGCTATGGTGACTAATGGACGGGTGTTCACCAAATTGGATCTGTCACAGGCATATCAACAGATGCTCTTCGATGAGGAGTCAAGGCAGTATGTAACCATCAACACGCACCTTGGACTGTACCTGTATACACGGTTGCCCTTTGGCGTTGCCTCCGCTCCGGCAATGTTTCAGAAGGCTATGGACATGATTCTTCAAGGGCTACCAGGGGTGATACGCTATACAGATGATATCCTGGTGTTGGGAACATCAGAGGAGGAGCAGTTGTCCCGGCTAGAGGAAGTGCTGAAAAGACTAAAGAACTACGGATAGAGAGTAAAGAAAAACAAATGTGCATTCCTGAGAGAGTCAGTGGAGTATTTAGGCCATCCACTAAGCTGCAAGGTGGAAGCTATTGTTCAAGCCCCAGAGCCTCAGAATGTACAACAGTTGCGGTCATTCTTGGGTCTACTTAATTATTATGGCAAATTCATCAAAAACCTTGCCACCTTACTGCATCCGTTAAACAAGCTTCTACAACAGAATGTCAAGTGGTATTGGTCGACAAACTGTGCGATTGCTTTCAAGCAGGCAAAGCAGGAATTGGTTTCATCGAAAGTGCTGGCCCACTATGATATCAAACTGCCTATCAAGTTGGCTGCGGATGCCTCTTCGTATGGAGTGGGAGCCGTGATCTCACATGTCTATCCTGATGAGACAGAACGACTAATTGTGTTTGCCTCGAGAACATTGACCACTGCCGAACAAAACTATGCTCAGCTTGAGAAGGAAGCTTTGGGACTGGTGTTTGGAGTGAAACATTTTCATCCTTACTTGTTTGGAAGGACCTTCACACTGGTTACGGATCATCGACCCTTGACGACCATCCTGGGACCAAAGACAGGAATACCATCACTAGCAGCAGCTCGACTTCAGCGGTGGGCTATTGTGCTGTCAGCATATCAGTACAACATTGAGTTCAAGAGGATAGAAGCCCATGGTAATGCGGATGGACTTTCCAGGCTACCATTACCAGGAGTGGGAGCGGACGAGTCAACTGTGGCTGACATGGATATTTTCAACATTGCGCATATGGAAGCACTCCCTGTGACTGTGGAGCAGTTAGAACAAGCTACCAGACGTGATGCGGATCTACGCCAGGTATGGCAGAATGTTCAGTTAGGTTGGCCTGATGTGGTCCCTGAGCATCTAAAGCCATATAGCTTTCGCAGAGATGAGCTTACTGTCCAAGGGAATGTACTAATGTGGGGTATTAGGGTTACATCCCTAACAAGTTGCAGGACAAGGCGATTTATGAGTTACATAGGAAGCATCCAGGGGTAGTCCGGATGAAGAGCGTTGCCCGAAGTTATGTTTGGTGGCCGGCTTGATCAGGCTATTGAGAATGTGGTCAAGGCTGTTCTCAGTGTCAAGTTGTGAAAGATACACCTCCTGTGGCACCCCTGCATCCATGGATTTGGCCTGCTCAGCCATGGCAGAGAATCCACATAGACTTTGCTGGTCCATTCATGGGGAAATCGTTCCTGTTGGTGGTTGATGCTCACTCCAAGTGGCCCGAGGGGCAGGAGATGAAGACTATTACCGCAGCGAAGACAATTGAGGTGTTGAGGCAGTTTTTTGCTGCATATGGGCTACCAGAGCAGGTTGTATCAGACAATGGTCCTCAGTTCACAGTTGAGGAGTTCAAGGATTTCATGAAGGTGAATGGCATCAAACACATCCGTAGTACACCGTACCATCCCTCAACCAACACCAAGCTACATGTATGTCGCTTCAACTGCAGGTGGTGAAAATGATGAAGTGGAAGAAATTGCTATTCCAAACTTTGGAGACAAGGTGGAGTATGATATTCCACCGGCACCCGCAGAGCTAAGAGATCTCGTGAAAAGCTTTGAGGTACTATTCTCAACAGTACCAGGATCAACGACAGTAGCTCATCACACCATACCAACAGCTGACCATCCACCAGTGCGAGTTCCACCCAGGAGAGTACCAGCTCACTACAGGACTGAAGTCGAGCGTCAACTAACAGAAATACTGGATCGCAATATCATTAGAGTTAGCAGCAGCCCATGGCTCGCTCCAGCTGTATATGTCCCAAAGAAATCTGGTGAGATAAGGATCTGCATTGATTATAGGGAGCTGAATAAGCAGACAGTGAAAGATGCTTACCCACTGCCGCTGCCAGACGAAGTTCAAGACCGATTCTCAGGATCCAAAGTGTTCTCAAAGCTCGACCGACATTCTGGATACTGGCAATTGCCAGTAAAGGAGGAGGACTGCATCAAGGCTGCTTTTTGTCCTGGTCCTGGGTATGGGTCTATATGAGTTTTGCTAGATGCCATTTGGGGTAACAGGTGGACCCAGCTCATTTCAGAGACTGATAGACAAGGTGCTACATGGACTACCATTTGCGACCAGTTATATTGATGATGTGCTGGTCCATTCACCAATATGAAGTGTCATCTTCAACATTTACAGCAGGTATTTGAGCGACTGGCCAATGCTGGACTAACTTTGAGGGGATCCAAGTGCCAGTTAGGACTGGACAAAGTGCACTACCTGGGACATGTATTTTCAGAGGCAGGAATGTCTCCGGACAAAGAGAGAATAGCTGTTATCAAGGATTGGCCGATTCCTAAGACTGTTACTGAAATACGACAATTCCTTGGTCTAGCTTCATACTATCGCAGATACATACAACAATTTGCAGACATAACTACACCTCTACACTATCTGACTGAAAAGACTGCCACATTTGTATGGACTGAAGAATGCCAGAAGGGTTTCCAGAGATTAAAAGATCTTCTATCTCAGGCCCCAGTGCTATGTTATCCTTCATTAACAAAAGACTTTGAGTTGCAGACTGATGCCATTGCCATTGGTTTGGGAGCGGTATTAGAACAGGATGGTCATGTAGTGGCGTATGCAAGCAGAAGTCTGACCCATGCTGAGAGACAATACAGTGTCATTGAGAGGGAATGTTTGGCAGTGCTATATGCAGTGAAGCAATTCAGACACTATCTACTTGGACGAGCATTTGTCTTGCATACAGACCATCAACCACTACAATGGCTGTCTGCTCAAAAGATGGAGGGTAGGCTATGTCGTTTGGCACTGGCATTGCAGGAATTTGATTTTACAATCAAATATCGACGAGGGTCTTCCAATGCAAATGCTGATGCCCTTTCTCGTGTGCCCACCATTCCTAGCACCTGTGCAGGAACAGTGACAGTACCAGAACTCACTTTAGAAGATGTTGCGCATGAGCAGGGTCAAGATGAAGTGTTAAATGAAGTAAGACGTCTTGTTTCTTTTGGCTTAAGCAATCAACCACAACACTGGAATCAGCATCCCATTCAAAATTCTCACGAATTCGAAGTCAGCTTTGTGTAGTTGACGGTGTACTTTGTCGCAAGTACACACCTGGACCATTGGAGAAGGAGAAAATTGTACCAATAGTTCCCTTATCATTGCAACCTACAGCCCTCAAAGCCAACCATGACATCATAAGTTCGGGACATCAAGGTGTGGAGAAAACCCTACAGAGGCTGAAGCGTACAGCATAATGGATTGGAATGGCCAAGGACACGGAGCTATACTGCAGGAGTTGTATGGTGTGCCAAAGGTCCAAGCTGCCAGTGCCGACACCTGTTCCAATGACGAATATTCCAATTGGACACCCCTGGCAGATGTTGGCTGTTGATGTATTGCATGTGCCAGTATCCAGCAGAGGCAATCGCTATCTCTTAGTCATACAAGACTATTTCACGAAGTGGGCTGAAGCTATACCAATGCCTAACCAGACTGCAGAGTGTATTGCTGGGATACTAATTGACTTGTTTTCACGGTTTGGGATCCCTGAAATATTGCACTCTGACCAAGGTGCTAACTTTGAGAGCATCATGATCCGAAGGGTATGTGCAGCATTTGAAGTCCTCAAGTCCCGAACAACAGCATACCACCCGCAAGGTGATGGAATGGTAGAACGTTTTAATAGAACCTTGCTGCAACTCCTTCGGTGCTATACAGAACAGAATGACGTAGACTGGGAAGAAAATCTACCATTGGTGCTATATGCATACAGAACAGCATCTAATGCTTCTACAGGGTTCAGTCCATTTGTCCTTATGATGGGACGAGATCCTGTTCTGCCATCTTTGCCATCTATGACTTATAGTAGTGCAGAGGACCCCACCTCATATGACAGCAACCTTAGGGTTAAAATGGCCAAGTTACGTGACATGGTGGAGAGTCAGATAGTACAGGAAGCTAAGCGTCAAAAGGAACATTATGACACACATACCCAAAGTAGGGAGTTTTGGGAAGGTGATGCTGTTTGGCTACAAAACCCAACAGCAGGAAAATTGGATCCAAAGTGGGAAGGTGGAAGGGTTGTTAAGAAAGTCCACTCCCCAGTAACTTTGCAAATTGAGCACAGAAAGTCACTGAGGTCTAGAGTGGTGCACATCAATAGAATACGGCGCTGTATATTACGGGAGAAGGAGAGCACACTGTCAAGAGAGATTGAGTGGGAACCAGCAAGCATCGAACACTTTTCAGTGCCAGCAGATTCCACTCCACAACCAGAAATTGTTCCGGAGGTTCCACCAGCAGTCCTGCCCCCAATAGATTTAGAAGGACAAGAGGCCCCACCAACGTTGGACCAAGCACAGAGGCGCTACCCTCAACGTGACCGACAACCTCCTGATTATTACTAAGTCCAATTTTAAGCTTGAGGACAAGCTTAAAGTACGGTGGGACGAATGTAATGGGATAGACAGCAAGGCTATGAATAGACCCTTAAACCCTTTGTGGAGGATGAATACTAATTCAACTGAACTTCCTGTCATAGTACTGCACCTGTGGGATAGGGGGTCAAGGGATGTTGAAGAAACACTATTTAAAGCTAGTGTGTATTCCTAGGTGTATGTATGTGTTTGGAGTGAGATTGTCAGTTGCATAGAATCGTATTACACATATTTCTTATACTGCATTTGACACCAAGTTGGGCTTTCCAGCTGCACCACTCTATGCTGCTCATATACTGGGGAGCTACATCTCTCTTGCCTTGCCTCATGCATGGCTGCCAGGCTTAACTGCACCAAATCTCAGGCCACCTTCATGCTTTACTGCAGATTTAGTACCTTTCTTCTTATAGCAAGTATTTTTTTAATTGAATTGTAAACATGTTTACTATGTACTACAAATCGGTACAGTACATAGTAAACCTGTTTACAATTCAATTGAAAAATAAAAGCAAGCTATGTAAGGGCCATTTCTGGATATGAGCAGCACATTCGTTCCGGACAAATTCAGATTGAAGGTGTTTCTCGTGTCTACCTCAAGTTGAGCACCACAAAATTCTTTCATCTCAGTGATCCTATGCACTTCCTGATGCCACAGAAAATCTACACTGATCCTGCAGTACTCAAGTGGGTGGAAAAGCCCAGATGCCTTGTCCTTGTTGAGGGCCCACACATGCACAAAAATGCATATACTGGGAGTTACTTCCATGCTGGATCGGTTCAGTAAAATAACTATTCTTAACACTGTGCAAAACAAGCCCTATACAGTGTTGTACATGCAGAATTTTAACAGAGGTTAGTGCACTCTTTTATCTATGGACGTAAGCATGAGCCACACTTGTGCACAGACTAGAACTGGATGCAACTTTGCTTAATTTGGAGCAACAGTACCAGTCATTTACACACTATACAAAATAAATAGAATGAGTACATAAAGTATTGTGCGCAATGAGAATTTTGATACAGCACTGGGCATTCCAGCTTTGTGAGATATCCTTTTTTTCTCATGAACTCTAAGCAGTTGCAATGTCATCACCTGTTGCATGCAGTTACTATACTATGTATTTATCAAACAAAATCAGGCAAATTACAGCTGCAGAATACATCATTTGAAACAGTTATTAGCATTGAGGTTTTAACCGTGTCCTTGGAAGGGTACATAGTTATTCGATAATGTTCCTGCCTTAAAGCAGTTATGCAGATGCTGTTGCATTTGCATTGCTTGAAAGAAGCTCTTGTGGGATCTTGTCCACTGCATAATTTTAGTGGCAAACAACCCACAGTCCTTACTTCTTTTCTGCTGTTGGAAAAAAAACAACTGTAATGGCAATGCTAGGCCCATCCAGTGCAGTGTAACATTGTAAACCTACTGTGCTAGTTGGAGGATTAGAGAGTCACTTAATGAAGAACCCAAACTGTCCATCAACAACACTTCCCCTTGCTTGGGGTCCTGTGCTTGTACTGCAACCCAATGCCCTTCTGCATAAAACAACTGCTGTTTTAATGACCATCTGTCACTCACCAGTGTGAGTAATTAGACTTACTTCATTTTACTAGGTTGGTTTAAATCTTCCCAGCAGTGAAACATTCATGTTGGTGGACAGAATAGTCTGAATGTCATGGACGACTGCATCTGACAGCTCTCTGCAAAATTTCAGGTCAACTCATTAGATGCATAGAGCTACAAATTACTTATCAACTTCTTGCCCCCTATCTTTCAGGTTTTGGAGCATCCCCATCAACCTCGGTGCACTCATTTCACCAATCAATTATAAACTAGCAGGTTCAACTGATGATCTAGTAGGGGTGGTAATGTCTCAAAGACTGAGAAGATAAAGGTGCATGGTACACTGTTAATTGACAAACATTCACTCCATTTTGCCCTGTCTTAGACACCTTTACCACAGACAGCATGAATGCAGTACTGACTCATCCACCAAGGCTTTAACTTGTCATTCATCAACAATTTATTTAGAGGACCTGAGTGCACCTTATCACTGAATACCTTTTAAACAGCTCTAATTACTAAAGCGCACCAGATTATTATTATCTTGGATGCATGTTTGTAGGTTGAATAGCTAATGGTGAGATTTTATCCCTAAACTCTTGCATTTTCTGAACGTTGGATTACGTAATCTGTAATTTTGCATTCAGCAATTATAGTACCATATTCAGTTCTAAGCATCATCTGTTTCATGCATTATATGGCCCATTTCCAATCATTACATTACTTATGTCACTGACAACACTTATATGCTCTTTGCCATTGCACCTTTCAGCACATTCAACAAGATCATCTCCTCAGGTAACAGTGCCTTACTAATGCCAAAGGACCATCTCATAATGTAGACATTTTCAGTTAGTATAATCAATACACATCGACAATACATGACAATTTCCAGTACACGCAGTAGAATGCAGAAGGTGTGGAGGAAGGTTAGGTACAATATAGGCTATGAATAGGAGCAACATGTGCCCATTCAAATTACGAGTGACGAGAGACATGATTACCAACACATGACATATTATTACATAATGTTGCTAACAGCTGCAGGTGCCATGGTAGCACTCGAATTATTTACAAATGGCATATTTTACAAATGCCCCTCATGAATCTTGGAACATCCCACACACACAACAAATAAAGATTCATCACCTGTATATTTCTAGCATAGCATGGGTATATGTTATGCATAATTAGCACATGTGCATGTGTGGGAGGGAAAAAAAAAGCTTATTTGTACACTGGATGTACATGTGTGTTGAACATGGGCATGTCTTATTGTCCCGATCAATGTACAACCCTCAGTACATGTAAAGGTACAGTGTTAAGTGCTATGCATACACTGCTACATGTGTATGTACTGTATATACTTGATGAAGAACTGAAACTAAACTGTGTGTACATTTTACGAGACCTAGGATCACATAGACATAGACACACATTGTACATAATTCCCAAGCTGCTGAATACATGGACACACTACACCACCACATCCCACACACACCACACACACCACACATACACACACCACAAGCCTAACCAAAAGAACACACCACACACACACCACACACCAGACCACAAACACACTACACACACACTACACACTCACATGAATACTCAGACACACACACACCATGCCCAATCACATGGCCACACTCATAAGCACACTCACACTCCCAAATTGACACACACACCCCACCTCCCCCACACACTCACACGCACACTACATGTAAACATCCTATTCACCATGAACCCATAAATAAACAATGTTATGTGCTTCTGGTTATTGAAAGGCCGGATCAGAAATGCTGCACATACATGCCGCAATAGTATAAGGTCAATGCTGTTGACAAGGGTACCTACAATCTTGTAGCATACACTATGCATGTACAATCTGTTTAAAAATAGTATTTCATGCAAACTGTTGTCTGGAAATGCTTAAATGGACAAATCACTTCATTGTAATGTCTCACCTGTTGCTTTGTTATATGATGCCACTATGATGTGATCAGACAACAGTTACAAAACAGATTTCATACAGTTAACTACACTGCACATAATTTTTCACATTTAGAAATGCCAGGTATAAAACTCTATAATGCAACCATTAGGCATTTGTGTGTACGCTATCCTCTAGACACATGATGCACAGAATGTGTTCACATTCTCAATGGCCTCTTGTACAAAACAGTTATACCGCGCTAGCGTACCGACGCAGTAACCACCACAAATAATATGACACAGTGTTATAACGCACGACAGTAGTACAGTGTATACACTAACACCGGCATAAGAACTCGAACACGAACACGAGCATGAACACTAACCTCAAATGGGTGAAGGTTTTTATAAGGGTCTAAGAAATACCGATTCTTAAACAGGTTTTAACTGGGTTTATCCTGCGCCGGCCGTGGTCACATGTTGTGCTTGCTTTCGTTAACACTTTCGTGCCTGCCTTTGCATGCCATTGCATGTTCTGTGACATTTATCAACACCTGCATGTAATGCTTCCGCACTGGCTGGATTCTCTGACACCTCTGCAGAGGACTCAGCCAATTCAGAGTGTACAGTTACACAAATTGACCCCTGCAGACACAGTGAAGGTGAAAGTGTAAAGGGCCCATACACTGCACATGTAACCTCATGTGATCTAATGTGATCTCCTGTGTGGTCTGTATATGTAGTTTTGGTCTTGAACTTTCGTCAAGCGATACAGTTGTAACCAGCGTGGCACATGTCCAGACAGTGTACACAAGTACATTTCTTTCTACAGTGTACACCTGGAGTTTTATGCATACACATACGTACCTTCATAGTTATAGTACACTGTACTGTACAAAGAAATGACTAACCAAAATATCGTTAACCTTTGCTAATATGAGATGCAAGAAATATGAGAAGTGCAATGCATGACTTCTACATACAGTACAATACTTAATAATCCTTTCAGGTCTCAGGTACGTTTATTCCGCACGACCATTATTTATCATTACATTTATCTTTACAAAAGAATGGGTAGGGGAAATATTCTAAATAATGCCCAACAACTTTTACTTTCCCCTCCGACCATTAGCAATTGTCCTTGATTTAACCAATAGGTGCTACTACACATAAAAACCACGACACACAGGGTACCACACCATATAAGATGTTGGGTGATCATACTACAAGTACAAGCACATGTATACCTTGAAGGTCACATTTACCACCTCCATGTGTATGGAGAGGCAGCAGTAAGGAAAGAAGACAAATATTGCTGTTCATAGCATCCTGTAGCACCATAAACAAGCCACTGTATGATGATGATACATGCACAAACACGCTGCAATTTTAAATATGTGTACAACTACTTGCCAAATCCAAATCCATGGCCGAATACTGCACACATGATCTGCATAATGTATATACTGCCATCTAGCAACCTCTTAAGAAACAGTGGTTGTTGATGCCCAGACAATGCAGTTGCATGTCCTGTATAGCATTCTATAACATCAGGTGTAGATGAGATGAGTGATTAAATATAGTTAGCATCAGGTGAGCAATTAGCAATTAATAAACATCAGGTGAGCAGTTGGTTAGCATCAGGTGAGCAGTTAGTTACTATCAGGTGAGCAGTTAGTTAGCATCTTAGTTAACATCAGGTGAGCAGTTAGTTTGCATTAGGCAGACAACTTTGATCTGATTATTTTGTTCTCCTGATGTGACATCATGTAGTAGCTCCCCTTTCTACAATACGAAGAAGCCCACTGTCTCTAGCTTGTATTGTGGCACACAATACAAACATTACCTAGCTACTTGTAACAAACCAGCACTACAACTACATGTGATGCCACATCCAGAGTACATAATAATTAAGTGGTCAAAGTTGTCTATTGTTGTGTTGTGCAACAGGCACAGTGCTCAACATCAAATTCAGTGTACAAATCGCATAACGATGGCAGTACTGTTGTCAATAACAGTGCATTTCTTTGAAACACTTGCAAAGAATCAGCATCATATGTTTTAGTTAGACACTACCAAGCAACAAACCACCTTACTATAACTACAATATTTACACAAATGTACTACATGTAGCCATGGATATCACTTTGGACTTGAGGTCAAAATAACTGCTACATAAACGGATACACATCCCACGTAGTACTCAACAACAATTGATTGGTGAACCTGATGCACAACAACAGTTGATTGGTGAACCTGATACATAGCAACAGCTGATTGGTGAACCTGATACACAACAGCAGTTGATTGGTGAACCAGATAACTACAGACGGCTGACGGACATAAACTGAATTTAATGGGAACAGTTAAAGCACATCTGCAGTTAGAACAATTTAGTACTGAGCACGGGTTCCTGGTGACCAACAGTTTAATAACTCCTGTAATACTTGGTATAGACTTTCTATCCAAGCACAAAGTACGACTGGACTATAGCACAGACCCTGTAAGCATCCATGTTGGAGGTTTAGCTGTCACATCAGGCCGAGGAAGTTCTTCAAATGCAACACCAAGCTACATGTATGTCGCTTCAACTGCAGGTGGTGAAAATGATGAAGTGGAAAAAATTGCTATTCCAAACTTTGAAGACGAGGTGGAGTATGATATACTGTTGAAAATAGTACCTCAAACCTTTTCACGAGATCTCTTAGTTCTGCGGGTGCCGGTGGAATCTGGATCAACGACAGTAGCTCATCACACCATACGCTGACCATCCACCAGTGCGAGTTCCACCCAGGAGAGTACCAGCTCACTACAGGACTGAAGTCGAGCGTCAAAAAACAGAAATGCTGGATCGCAATATCATTGAGTTAGCAGTAGCCCATGGCTCGCTCCAGCTGTATATGTCCCAAAGAAGTCTGGTGAGATAAGGATCTGTATTGATTGTAGGGAGCTGAATAAGCAGACAGTGAAATATGCTTACCCACTGCCGCTGCCAGACGAAGTTCAAAACCGACTCTCAGGATCCAAAGTGTTCTCAAAGCTCGACCTACATTCTGGATACTGGCAATTGCCAGTAAAGGAGGAGGACTGCATCAAGACTGCTTTTTGTCCTGGTCCTGGTATGGGTCTATATGAGTTTTGCAGGATGCCATTTGGGGTAACAGGTGGACCCAGCTCATTCCAGAGACTGATGGACAAGGTGTTACATGGACTACCATTTGCGACCAGTTATATTGATGATGTGCTGGTCCATTCACCAAATATGAAGTGTCATCTTCAACATTTACAGCAGGTATTTGAGCGACTGGCCAATGCTGGACTAACTTTGAGGAGATCCAAGTGCTAGTTAGGACTGCAAAAAGTGCACTACCTGGGGGACATGTATTTTCAGAGTCAGGAATGTCTCCGGACGAAGAGAAAATTGCTGTTATCAAGGATTGGCCGATTCCTAAGACAGCATGTTACTGAAATACAACAATTCCTTGGTCTGGCTTCATACTATCGCAGATACATACAACAATTTGCCAGACATAGCTACACCTCTACACTATCTGACTGAAAGACTGCCACATCTGTATGGACTGAAGAATGCCAGAAGGGTTTCCAGAGATTAAAAGATCTTCTATCTCAGGCTCCAGTGCTATGTTATCCTTCATTAACAAAAGACTTTGAATTGCCAACTGTTGCCAGTGCTGTTGGTTTGGAGCGGTATTAGAACAGGATGGGCATGTAGTGGCATATGCAAGCAGAAGTCTGACCCATGCTGAGAGACAATACAGTGTCATTGAGAGGGAATGTTTGGCAGTGCTATATGCAGTGTAAGCACTATCTACATGGACGAGCATTTGTCTTGCATACAGACCATCAACCACTACAGTGGCTGTCTGCTCAAAAGATGGAGGGTAGCCTATGTCATTGGGCACTGGCATTGCAGGAATTTGATTTTACAATCAAATATCGACGAGGGTCTTCCAATGCAAATGCTGATGCCCTTTCTCGTGTGCCCACCATTCCTAGCACCTGTGCAGGAACAGTGACAGTACCAGAACTCACTTTAGAAGATGTTGCGCAATGAGCAGGGTAAAGATGAAGTGTTAAATGAAGTAAGACGTCTTGTTTCTTCTGGCTGAAGCAATCAACCACGACACTGGAATCAGCATCCCATTCGAAAATTCTCATGAATTCGAAATCAGTTTTGTGTAGTTGAAGGTGTACTTTGCCGCAAGTACACACCTGGACCATTGGAGAAGGAGAAAATTGTACCAATAGTTCCCTTATCATTGCAGCCTACAGCCCTCTAAGCCAACCACGACATCATAAGTTCGGGACATCAAGGTGTAGAGAAAACCCTACATGAGGCTGAAGCATACAGCATATTGGATTGGAATGGCCAAGGACACGGAGCTATACTGCAGGAGTTGTATGGTGTGCCAAAGGTCCAAGCTGCCAATGCCGACACCCGTTCCAATGACAAATATTTCCAATTGGACATTACGGGAGAAGGAGAGCACACTGTCAAGAGAGGTTGAGTGGGAACCAGCAAGCATCGAACACTTTTCAGTGCCAGCAGATTCCACTCCACAACCAGATATTGTTCCGGAGGTTCCACCAGCAGTCCTGCCCCCAATAGATTTAGAAGGACAAGAGGCCCCACCAACGTTGAACCACGCACAGAGGCGCTACCCTCAACGTGACCGACGACCTCCTGATTATTACTCAGTCCAATTTTAAGCTTGAGGACAAGCTTAAAGTACGGACGAATGTAATGGGATAGACAGCAAGGCTCTGAATAGACGCTTAAACCCTTTGTGGAGGATGAATACTAATTCAACTGAACTTCCTGTCATAGTACTGCACTTGTGGGATAGGGGGTCAAGGGATGTTGAAGAAACACTATTTAAAGCTAGTGTGTATTCATATATGTATGTATGTATGTGGAGTGAGATTGTCAGTTGCATAGAGTCGTATTACACAGTTTCAAATTACGATTATATTAAATAAATTTGGAGGGGAGGGACGGACAGAAAGTGAAGGCAGGTATGCAGGGGTGGAAGAAATTTGGTGCTAACTTATAGTAAAAGGACATAATTGTAATGCTTAACAAAATAGCTATAACTGTATCATAATAGTTTTGCAAAATTTGAACCTATTGAGGTTAATGGGCATGCACTTCTGCCGTATACTTCACATTAAGCCATTGTATGTTATTCTTCCTCTACATAAAAATACATTCATAGATGGTTTCACTGTTACTATGAGGTGATCGATGAGAAACTTAATCACATCTTTATCTTCAGTTCCAAAGCGTGTAAAATTGGGTCTAGAAGCAATAAGAACTACACGTGGAGGTTCAGTTAATGTCAGGATAAATGACAACACAGAGTTGAAAATTAAAACTTCTCTAAACTTAGGAGTTCGGGCATGTGCATGGACCCCTTGCCACCTTACCGTGCAAGGGTCTCCCGCACTCCTCCCCATAGCCTCCGGGAGATCCATTGCCTTATGATGCCACTACAAAGTCCGCTTCTGCTACATGATTAGGCCACATTGCTTCAGGAACCAATTGCACAGGCTTTGGATTCATGCAATTAAGTTAATCATCCACTCCGCTCAAAGCAACAACGGAAACCACAGAGGAATGTATACCGGCATTTCGTCGAAGAGGATACAGTGGCATTAAACTTACGTTTATGAAAGAAGTCCAAGATCATTCCCGTTATCAAAAGTAGTCAGCCTAAATGTAGGGCTCTACTATGCGACACTAAATTGAACTAGAATTATTTGGGTGCCACAATGTATTTACAATTGTTAACCCATGTTTAGCTGAATATGGTTTCATAGAAATGAGATTTTCAAATCAAAAAGGTCCCATGTGTTGAGTGATTCATTTACATGTACAGGTCCGTAGCTGCCAAAAAGGTTTGGCAGCGGATGTGACCCTTTCGGTAAAGAGAAAAATCGCATCATTCTACGTTCTGACTAACAAGATTTGATAACGGGAATGTGCTTGCACTTGAGTCGTAAACATTATGTTAATGACATTTTATTTTCTCTTCAAAAAAAGCATGCCTAGCCTGTGCACAGACCACGATGGATATACGGTCAGCAATGCGATGCAGAAGTAGTTGACGACTCATTCCTGGTTTGGTATGTAGCTTGAGTGAACACTGCAATAACAACTTAAAACTGCAAAATAATATTTGAGAACGGCTTCGTTCTCTTCCATGCACAAACAAAAGTGAGTCATTGTATTGCTGCAGACCTGGCTACGTCATTCAAACACACTGAACATGCATATATAAATGATTTAGGCTATCCGAATGAGATCATGAGAAGTCAATTTGTTTGTAATTTGGATCAAATTTTAATTATAACGTTTACCTATTAACCGGACGTGAAACCCACCTAGTAACTTATTTCTCTCATCAATTGTAAACACAATTACGTCAATTGTGCCTTCAAATAGTATAAATATCATCCTCGTGGTGTCACGATTACAATCAAAGAACAATGTGGTCGCTTTCTTCGAGAATCCAAGTGGTAACAGCGTGTTTCATTTTCATCCTTACCAACAAATACACTGAAGGAAGAACCACTGATCCAGTGGCTTCGCCTCTTTTAACAGACTTAAACCTTTTAGACGTATTGTATCAAAGGATGAGTGTAAGTTACCAATAGTGCAGCTAACGGCATGTACGTGTGTGTTGTACATGACACGCGTGAGTACACAAAATGTTCATCAATCACTTATCCTTTTTTAGATCAAAGATACATCTTTATTCATCGCACATTGTGCTTTATTACGGGAAACACGGCGCAACGGTTGTGGAGAAATGAATGACACCTTGAAGATATTAGCCGGGAACGTCACGTGTAAATTCTCGCAACCAATTCAGGTACGTGACTGTGAAATATACAATAATTGGTAAAAAAATTCTTGTTTTTCTTTAGAACGTCCAAGAGCCTTATGCGGATTCCTGTAACAAAGTGATTGACGTACTATGTGTACTTGCAGATATCAATGCAGCAATCTTATCAGCAAAACAAAGTATACTGGATACGAATTACGGAAGAAACGCGCGCATTATCTCAGTGAAACTAAAAACTGGCTTAGTAGTATGTTTGCTAAAATATCATAATACAATACCGCATTACAAGTGGAACAATGTTTGCGTTTGAATTTATGTTCTTTTTCAATTTCTGATTTATTTTACTGTATGCAATCAATAGTGGCCCATATATGACTTAAGAATAACAAAAGGTTGGTATGACCAGAATGCAAGTGATACATGCAACTTTATTGAATATACATGTGACATTGAAGTAACAGATGTTTCGTCATTGTACAGGCCCTTTTCGTCACTCAGATATTTCCGTAAAAGCTGTGAATCAACATGGCGGACGTGTATTAATTTATATTGTGTGACACTGACGTATGTTAGATTACGGAGCGGTCACATGACACAGGAAAAGGGCCTATACGTTGAATGTAGATTACGTATACGTAACTACATTTGTGCAGTGCATGGTAGCTTTCCAAACCAACAACAACAACAACAAAAAACCGTCGAATCAATGCTTGATTCTCAATTATTTTGTAATTTACTTACCTAGTGCCCTATATCAGTGATGAATCCATCAAGCATTGACTCGACACAATTGTGGGTGTGGCAGCTGTCATACACGAGCATAAGGCACGCTCAACTATTTCTGTTATGCTCTTCCTAGTACACGCTATAATGCGGATACCAGCACGAGAACAAATACATAGATCTCAATTCTTCGCCATGACCATCCAGCAATGTTTCTCATATTATCTGCAATCTAAACTCTAATACCATATTACATATTAGTAAAATACGTGCAATACATAACTAGCATAATGTGTATTCAGGGAGCGATTACGTCACTTAATAAGAATTTGTATTCGGGGATACGATCTTGCATTTTCCACTGTCAAAGTAGACATTAGGCTTGTCTAATCCTTGGATTCTTATACTTACTTATTGTACGTTTATTGAAATAATAATAGAATAATCAAAATACGAAAACACCACTAACGTCAGACGACACTGGATCCAGGCTGAGATGGGGTGTACGTGTTTGAAGTGGTAGAGGTGGAGGTATATAGAAAGGCACTCAACATTTCCACTCAGTCGTGTGTCATCGTAATTTCACAATACTTTCTTTTTTTTTGTACCGATATATTCCCGTGCAGTTTGATATTCCTTGGGTATCAGACAAGACATCGGAATTCATCCTGATTACATCCTAGTTTAATGT
Organism: Ephydatia muelleri; assembly: GCA_013339895.1. Lineage (NCBI taxonomy): Eukaryota > Metazoa > Porifera > Demospongiae > Spongillida > Spongillidae > Ephydatia > Ephydatia muelleri. The sequence goes on along the minus strand of JABACO010000012.1, from coordinate 3,620,742 downwards.
GGTTCTTAAAGTTACCATCGTCGTAATTGAGATCAATTGGCATTACGATCGTCATAAATTAACGGATCCAAGTTAGGCACATCAAGGTGTTTTCTAATTCATAATATGTGTTGTACAAAGATAAAGTAACACAAATGCAGTACACTAACACCATATGCATGATATTTGAATTAGTATCTCAAAAGTTATAGCTTTCCAAACACTGTAGTTTGAGTGAGTGGTAGGACCCTTTTCAAGTGCAATGTGACTGCACCGTAATCTCACATACGTCAGTGTCACCTAATATACATTTAAACATGTTGGTGCAGCTTTTACGGGTGACAAAATGGTCTATATGCGATCGTACATCGTTTATGTTCTTGTTGCTGCAGCTATTGCACCATTCAATATTATCTTAACTACACGTTAGGCACACATTTACACGTTTGGAATACATGGATCACTAATAAAGTCAACTGAGTATTCACTGATAATTTAAATGCATAATGTTCTCAGTTGCGTTTATAATGTGGCATTGTATATTATGAAATTGTAACAAAAATACTACCAAGCCAGTTTTTAGTTTCACTGTGATGATGAGCGTCTCTTCCGTAATTCGTATCCTGTATACTTTGTTTTGCTGACTTGATTGCTGCACTGATATCTGCAAGTACACATAGTACGTCAATCACATTGTTACAGGAATCCGCATAAGGCTCTTGGGAAAAATAAATAGATTAGTTTCTAATCATTATAAATTTCAGTCACTTACCTGAATTGGTTGCGAGAATTTACACGTGACGTTCCTAATATCTTCAAGTGTGCCGTTCATTTCTCCACAATCATTGCGCCGTGTTTCCCGTAATAGAGCACAATGTGCTTTGAATAAAGATGTAGCTTTGATCTTGATTGATGAACATTTTGTGTACTCCGCGGGTCATGTACAACAGGCATGTACATGCGTGGTAACTTAACTTCATTCTGTGATACAATTTGTCTGAAAGGTTTTAGTCAATTAATAGAGGCGTAGGCACAGGGTCAGTGGTACTTCCTTCAGTGTAGTTGTTGGCAAGCTTGAAAATGAAACATAGTTGCAGATTGGATGCTCAAAACCAACCTCTTTTTTTACTTTGATCGTGACACCACGATGATTATGATTATACTATTTGCAGGCTAGTATAGCTGACGTAATTGTTTAGTTTCTTTTTTTTAATCGAACTTGTAACTACTAGAGAAATGATTTAGGGGTGTCACGTTCGATTAATGATTAAACTTGTGTATTATTTGGTAATAAAAACATGTACATGCACGATCCAATTCTCAACTTTCGTATTGATCAGTAATTAAAACATGCACATGCATATGCATATTCCAAATCACCTAGGCGGGAAGCTCAATATCGATGTGCCCTATCATGGTATCAGTCGTAGTAGCTTATATCATTTGTGTGAGCATATTCCGAGTTTTTGAACAAAGTAGCAAGGTCTGCAGCAATGCATTCATTTCCCGGCATGGAGAAGAACGAATAATATAGCAGGATTTCTTTATTGATTTTTATTTTACAGACAATATCGTGCGAATTTTGCAAACGCTGATTTTATGTGACATTGACACATTGTACCACACACAAAATTCGTTAGCACTATACTCATGTGTCATGTTGCATTGATTAATGAAGCTTGTTATCAAACCAGAAATGAATCGAAAGCTATGATAAACATCTGGTATAGCAGATATTATAGCTATTAGATCAGGGAGGGGCAGCTAGGGCAAAACCTTTCAGTTTTCTAATTACGATTATATTAAATATGTTGGAAGGTGAAGGAGGGATGGAGAGTGAAGGCAGGGAAGGAGAGAGAGAGGCATTGAGGATGTCCTTAGGGAGGGAAAGGGAGATATATGGTGCTAACCTGTTAAAAGGACATAATTGTGATGCTTAACAAACTAAAGTCCTATCAAAATTAGTTAATATTGCAAAATTTGAACCTATTGAGGTAAATGGTTATGCACTCACTTCACGTTAAGCCATTGTACATTGTTCTTTCTCTATAAAAAAAAACGTATACATTCATAGATGGTTTCGTTGTTACTATGAGGTGATCGATGAGAAACTTAATCGCATTTATATCTTCAGTTCCAAAGCGTGTAAAATTGGGTCTAGAAGCAATATGAAATCGTAGAAGTACAGGTTCAGAAAATGTCAAGATAAATGACATCACAGAGTTGCTTATTAATACTGCTCTAAACTTAGGTGTTTGGTCATGTGCATGGACCCCTTGCCACCTTACCGTGCAAGGGTCTCCCGCACCCCTCCCCATAGCCTCCGGGAGATCCATTGCCTTATGACGCCACTGCAATGTCCGCTTCTGCTACATGATTAGGCCACATTGCTTCAAGAACCAATTGCACAGGCTTTGGAGTGATGCAGTTAAGTTAATCATCCATCAGCTCGTAGCAACAACGGAAACCACAGAGGAATGTATACCGGCTTTTCTTCGAAAAGAGATACTGAAGTTACGTTTACGACAGAAGTGCAAGCACATTCCCGTTATCAACGCAAGTAAGTCAGAACGTAGGGCTCTACTATGCGACATTATATTACTCAGAAGACCATAACTATACAAACATAAAATTATTTGGTCAGTTGTGAGTGCCACAATGTATTTACGTTACATGCAATTCTGAAGCATATTTAGCTGCAATATGGTTTCTTAGTAATGAGAATTTCAAATTAAAAAGGTCCCGTGTGTTGAGTGATTCGTTTACTTGTACTAGTCTGTAGTTGCAAAATAGGTTTGGTAGCGGATGTGACCCTTTTGGTCAAGAGAAAAATATTGCATCATTCTACGTTGAATAACTTGATTTGATAATGGGACTGTGCATGCACTTGTGTCGTCAACATGATTTTAATGCCATTGTATTCCCTCTTCGAAAAAAAGTATACATGTGCACAGACCACGAGACATGAATAATTGCCCTACCACATTATAACTAGGTACAAATACCATTCCATACCATACCCCATCTTACAACATTGAATGCGTGGATGGATATATGGTCAGTAATGCCACACTGTTAAAAAAAGGGTGTTGCCACAACACACTTAGGGGTGTTCGTACGCCTGTTTAGGAATAACACCCCATGGAGTGTAGTGGTAACCGCTCAGGAGTGTTACAGCCAACACCCCTGAAGTGTAGCCAATACACTCCATAGGGTGTTGACATTAGTTCGTGCATGCACCGTAATCTTACGATACAACATAAATTGATCTTAATAAACTATACAACAACAGTTGATGATTTTAATAAAAAGTTGACAACAAATACAAACATACATGTACAACAAAACTATAAACATGTCTTTAGGGCCTATACGACGATCGAGTAGTCCTGGAGTGTTTCTCTGCATGCTTCGGACACTAAACAAATGAAGGAAACACATGCATATATATAACGGTCAGGTTCCAATATGAGACATGTCTAACCTTTTTAATTGAATCTTGGGTGCAGCCATCAGTCCGATGACGGTCATGTTCGCTAAGCAGATCGGTGACAATAACAACGTCAATCGTACAGATTGTTAAGCTTACCTCGAAGGCTTGCTAGAGCCAGCGTGTCATATGACCTTTGTAAGGGCGTTCGCGACAAGGTACTTGCCTGCCTTAAGCAGTGGCTCATTATAGTGGGTAGCGCAGCTCACAGTAGTAGCCGAATTTTCCTTAGCTAGAGCGTATAAACAGGCATTCCGGTCCGATCGCGAACTGCTGTTCTCGATGAACTCTCTTCAAAGCGCTCAACTCGTCTTACTCAAATGCATCGCTCAACGCTGGAAGGAAACAAATAGCTAACCAAAAAGTCGTGTAACACCGAACTTACCTGTTCATAAAAAACAGAACGTGTTTCTAAAGGTCACGCATGCGCAACGAAATATATTTTTAGCATGAACTTACATGTATATTTGTTACAATTGTGGATAATCAACATGTCTCACGATGACAAGAAGACACAAATAGCTAGGGTACACTGTAGGTATTCAGGATGTCTAAGATATAGAGTTGTCCAAATGTGAGGAAAGCTATACAGGACTTTTGAGTAGTTCCAATTGCAAAAAGTGCACTTCTCTCAGAGTGTCCAACAGTATTTCTGTGTATGTGTGAATGTGTGTGTACATGTATGCATACACATACACACATGAATTATACACATACACACATGTGCATGTGTGTTAATATGTGTGCATTGTGTGTGTGAATTCGTGTGTATGTGTGTATGTGTGTATGTGTGTATGTGCATGTGTGCCATGTGTGTATGCAGGCCTGTAGCCAGGGGTTTGGTCAATCCCCCTTGTTTGATGCCTGATTGTGAGGCCCCCCCCCCCTTTCATATTTGGCTAAATGTGAGGCCCCACCTCCCCCCTACCCCAACAGTCCTGCAGTCCTATTAATCGACCCCCCCCCCTGCCAGACTTCCTGCCTATGAGCCTGCGTATGCATGTGTACATGTGTGTATTGTGTGTGCATGTGTGTGTATGTGTTCATATGTGTAAGTGTGTGTCTGTCATGCACATGTGTGCATGTGTGTGCATGTGTGTGTGCTTGTGTGTGCATGTGTGTGTGCTTGTGTGTGCATGTGTGTGCATGTGTGAATGTCTGCACATGTGTGCATGTGTGCATGGAGTGTGCTTGTGTGTGCATGTGTGTGCATGTGTGTGCATGTGTGTATGTCTGCACGTGTGTGCATGTGTGGATTGTGTGTGTGTTCATAGTGTGTGTTAGCATGTGTATACGTGTGTGTTGTGTGTGCACATGTGTGTGCATGTGTGTGCATGTGTATGTATGTGTCTGTACGTGTGTGTATGTGTTTATATGTTAGCATGAGTCTGTCATGTACGTGGTACATGTGTGTGTGCATGTGTGTGCATGTGTGTGTGCAGCGTGTGTGCATATGTGCATTGTGTGTGTGTGCATGTATGCATTGTGTGTGTGTGCATGTGTATGTGTGGCATGTGTGTGTACATGTGTGTGACGCACATGTGTGTATGTGTGTATACATGTGTGTGTGGTTATGTGTATTTGTGTGTGAGTACATATGTATGTGTGTACGTGTGTATACATGCATGCGCATGTGTGGTTATGTGTATGTGTGTGCAGCTCGTGTAAAAATTTGTACGTATAAGTGCATCTGTTATGCAAACATGTGCATGCATATGGACATTGTCAAACAATTAATAGTTATTGTATTTATCTCGAATCAGTCATTACACCAAACCAGGCATACATTTTGACCGAAATGTCACAAAAATGATATTTAATCCCACAACAACACTGTACCTACAAAAAGGGTTCAAACACTGTCACTAGTGAAGTACTTTAGCCTACCCTTACAAGTGTTTGACAGCATTCATTCATCCAGCATATTTCTTCACGATAGCTATCAGGATCTGCATGTGGTATATAGACATATGTAGCCGCATGAATGCATGAACACTTTTAGCATACACCCAATGTTCAAGCTGCAACATGCAGGTCTGTTAAATATTTTTTAAAGGACTACCTACATGCTTTCTGCTAGATGTCATGCAATATGCTGCTTCCTTGAGCTATATGTGATATTACATGCATACATATAATAAATACTTGTGAGTAATAATGCATATGTTCCCATGCCATTTTACTAGGGTGTGGTCTAAATAGAATCCAGAAGAATTTTAATACAGTCACTGTTACCACACAAGCACTGCCATTGTACTTAACCTTCACTCTCAGCACAAAGTGGCATGCAGGATAATAAACAAGCTTGCATCAAATTTGACATTTAGCAGCATACTGGGGTACTACAACACGCTAGCGAACTATACACACAGCAGTGCACATACATGAACATTGCACGCAAGCCTTCATAAGCACATCGAGATTACATGCATGTATACGAGGGGGGGCAAGAAAATCTGTACGGACCCCATCATCCAATATTGTAGAGTTTAAAATGAAGATTAAGAATCTGTTTTCAAAATTAAAATCGGACTTTAAAGAAAAAAGATATGATGGATTGAAAAAGGGGGCGTAGGGGGTGGTACCCCCCTGCTAAAATTGAATTTAAAAATATTTAAAGCGAATTCATGTGTTTTTTTATCTTTCTTCTTTCACTTCAAATTCACGCGGGAGTTGCATGAATCTATTTCTCTCAGCAAAAGAATTTCACTTATATCACACACGCAATCGCTAGACACTCACAAACTCGGCAGCAAACGATTTTAACATTTAACCCCCTAGTGGCAGCTTTAATAATTAACCAATGATGAACGTCGTACTTGAATATGGATTGTGATAGGTGTGGCAAGCGCTATTCGTTAACGTGCAACGGCACTATGATGCAAAAGGGAATTTACCGCAGCGGTTAACCAGCATCAAATGCAGGAATCGGAGCCCCCTGCAGATAAAAGGCAGCGACTCCTGTGCACGAGCGCAGCAAGTGCGGCTTGTAGTACAACTACAGGGATACCCGTTGGCGTTGCACTGCATGAATCCATTGCCATAGCGTGCGTCCCTAGTGTATCAGATCAAAACCAGTTGTTGCCTAAGCCGTTATGTCTGGGGTATTTGCCTGATGTACCTGCACCGTTCGTTCACAACTGGGCATTTGCAGCTCATGGAGTGCAGAATTTATGTATTCATTGTTATTTCAGTGCTAATTGTGGTTACGCGTGAGTGAGAAAGGGGCGTAGGGGGGTGGTGGTACCCTCATTAAGAAATCTGATGATGGGTGTGTAAGAAATATTTTTTGCCCCCCCCTCGCATGTATACGGTAATTACATGTTGAAAAAGCAGCGTGTAGGCCTACTAGTATACCTATTAGATATCCACACGCGCACGCGCCACTCGGGTCACCAACGCACGGGCGATGGCCAGCCTATGGTAGACGTTTTGCACTGGTACGTTGTGTCACATGTGTGCGTGCATACCACTTGAAGTCCAGTATCACCTCCAACTACGAAGTCACAGCTGCCATCATAGTCATATCATCTACCAAACCACGCCCTCTCCGTCAGAAAGTAATTACTAAACAAGGCTGGGAACTATCCTACTGGGGTGTAAATGCGGTAAATCAGTGTTATGACAACACACCTTTAAAACGACCTAACACCCCACCCTTGCTGGGGGTTGCTCCTAACACCCTAACGTAGTCTGCCAACACCCCAAGATGTCAGCTCAACACCCTTGTGTGTTGCCATAACACTCCTTGGGCTGTAACATCCCTCAAACCTAACACCCCTCGGGCCTTTTTTTTTAACAGTGCAGATATTGTTTTCAAAAGTAGTTGACGACTCATTCCTGGCTTGAATAACACTGCATGACAACTTAAAAAATACTTTTTCTTCCTTTTGTATAACATTGCAAAGAGCATAGTACAAGAAGTTAATGACACATCAGCATCAGTGCTTGCAAAATTCACGCGAGACGTTCTGTAAGAATAATAATTGAGAACGGCTTCGTTCTTCTTCATGCACAAACAGAATCATGTTGTGCATGTATTGCTGCAGACCTGGCTACGTCATTCAAATACACTGAACACACACACACAAATGATAAAGGTTATTCCGAAACTTGATAGGGCAATTTGATTGATCAGATGATTTGGATCATATTTTAATTATACCAAGTCAAAATTAAGTTTACCTATTAACTGACCGGACGTGAAACCCACCCAGTAACTTACATGTATTTCTCTCATCAATTGTAAACACAATTACGTCATTTGTACCTTCAAATAGTATAAATATCATCCTCGTGGTGTCACGATTACAATCAAAGAACAATGTGGTTGCTTTCTTCGAGAATCCAAGTGGCAACAGCGTGTTTCATTTTTATCCTTACCAACAAATACACTGAAGGAAGAACCACTGATCCAGTGGCTTCGCCTCTTTTAACTGACTTAAACCTTTTAGACGTATTGTATCGAAGGATGAGTGTAAGTTACCAATAGTGCAGCTAACGGCATGTACATGTGTGTTGTACATGACGCGCGTGAGTACACAAAATGTTCATCAATCACTTATCCTTTTTTAGATCAAAGATGCATCTTTATTCAAAGCACATTGTGCTCTATTACGGGAAACACGGCGCAACGGTTGTGGAGAAATGAACGGCACCCTTGAAGATATTAAGAACGTCACGTGTAATTTCTCGCAACCAATTCAGGTACGTGACTGTGAAATGTATAATGATTGGTAACTAATTCCTTTTTTGTTCTTAGAACGTCCGCGTGAGCCTTATGCGGATTCCTGTAACAATGTGATTGACGTACTATGTGTACTTGCAGATATCAATGCAGCAATCAAGTCAGCAAAATGAAGCATACTGGATACGAATTACGGAATTGAGACGCGCATTATGTCGGTGAAACTAAAAACTGGCTTAGTAGTATGTTTGTTATAATTTCATAATACAATACCGCATTGCCATATAAAATATATATCCTTTTTACTATCAAGCAAAGGCAGTGCTGCATGTCGCACTAGCTGTATTCAGAAAAAATAAATTAGTGTACAAATACTCCAGACCTATACAGCAGGGTATTGCAATTGCATGATGTGAAGCACAATATATACTCTGTACTTATTGTGAGAGGGCTGGAAACAGCAATCTTATGAGTACATGTACATGTACACTCGCTTACTTCCCCGCATTCAACTAACGCGACATGGGACCGGACATGCAAAATTGTACTGATGAAAAAGAGAACGTGTACAAACGTATAACGGAGCAAGTTATAGAGCCGAGACAAAACGGACATTGTTCTTTACCAGGACTGCAAATTGTTGCACATAGATACCGAAAGGAATGAGTTTTTGTATGGAATGTAGTGAATATACATTAATCATGCATGGCTTATGTTTTTCCTGGTTAACTTTTCACACGGTGTGAGCGACACCTGTCGTTTCTCTCATCCGTTATCGGCATTTGAAGTTAGAAAAAAATCAAAAATCAACTTCAATGCCAAAGCATGATTGCATGTACTCTTAACCAAGCACGCCGCGAAGCATGCATTTGATTCGCCACTGAGGGACGGCAATTTACTCCAGATTGAAAATCATGTCCGGGACTCATTGTGCTCCTCCGGACACTCTCCTCTGTGATGCTACATCAGTTTCCTGACAAATCTAAAGTTTGATGCAGGCGTGGAATCGGGGCATTAATTTTAGTGTACACGTGATACTGGCGACGAAGTAATGCAGTTGCTGATATATAATACATGGATTTTGAAATTTTGTTTTTGCCGTCGTTAATTTAGAGCAGTATGCATTCCGCAATTATTCGTACAATTAGAGCTGTGGGCGTGACCTCGTAAATTGCTACAATCAAAGAGCAATTGTCTCCGACACTAAAATTTCCAGTCATGAAGGTTAGTTCTCATGCATGAAATGTGCTTTATTATTGGTGCGGAGATAAAGTGGAGATCACGAAGTCAGGAGTAAACAGCATTCTGTAACTAAATAGGGACTCCAAAAAACATGGCCGCCGACCTTCCCAGGATGACACTGCGTCGACTCTATAGGCATAAACTATTAAACAAACCTCTAGTAGCGGTGAAGGAAACAAGAGCGACACGTTACTTAAAGCAGGCCCGTAGGCTGGGGGGGGGTCGGTGGGTTCGGTCGAACCCCCCCCGCCCGTCCAAGCTAGTTCCGCTTGCCCAAGCTGGTTCCGCCTACCTAAGCTGGTTCCGCCTGCCCAGCTTGGTTCCGCTTGCCGTAGCTGGTTCCGCTTCTTTCTGCTCACCATGAATTATTCTTTGCCAATGAATTAATTATTTTAAATGCATGACGTTATTAATAATACACATAATACATCAATTTCATACATACTTGTATATAAGCACCGTAACATCATGAAAATTAGCGAGCGTGAGGTAATAATATACTGATAAATGGGGCGCCCATGGCCCGCAACAAACTGCAGTCGGAGTGGCGGATCCGGGGCACGTCACGTACATGCATGGTTCATCAATTATACTTTGCGAAGTATAGGTCCGGCTTGAGCCAGACGCCCAGACCTACTTCATATTGAACTGCACAACGGCCAACAGATTAATTTAAAATGGCGTTGCGCCGTTCAAATACTAAGTAGTACAGTGGCGTATGCAGGGGGGGGGGGGGGGGGGGGGGGGGGTTCTCCGGTTGCTTGAGCACCCCCCCTCGGTCAAAATTGTAACCGTTTATTATAAACGATTACGTATTTTCTGTGTGCCAAAGAAAGGCATCCGACCTGAAGCGGACTGCCCCCCCCCCACTTTTATTATAATGATTATGCGATGTTTTGTGACTTCAACATTGTAAAAGTTGCAAAGCTGCCCCAGACCCCGATGGGGGAGCTTACAGCGCTCACCCATACCTCAGGGAAGGCCCCTCCCCCGCTAGTTAGTTCCACCCTCATTGTTTCCCGAACCCCCCCCATCTCCCGACCAGCCTACGGGCCTGACTTACTACGTATAGTACACAAAACATGGGTGGGTCTCTGAGTCAGCATAAAGTATTCATTGATGACGTCATAGTGCCGAAAATAGAATTGTGAATTACAATGTTATCGAGCAGTCCGGAATCGAGATTTAAAAGGGGTATTACCCACACCACCACCACCACCACCTCCTTCAGCTCCATTATTTGCCTTCAACGAGAGAGCCCCAAAACCCCTCATTAATTATTCATATCAAAACTCCCTCAAAAGATTCCTGTCGCAGTGTTAGAATTATATTAGCTAGAAAATGTATTCGAGACCCAGGGTCGCAGTGCCTTAACACTAGGTGTCATTGTTGCTCAAACAAAATAAATTAATTGATTGTCTGCAGAGATCAGATAATGGTGTATCCATTGTGGGCCTTAATTAATAGTGCACAATGCTCGCTCAGGTTACATGTAATCTCAGCTGCAAGAATCAATACAGCAACGGTGATGCTATTTCTTCTTTCATTAAACCTCATAAGCCTCTGCCGTCACGTGCCCTTGAATAACTTCAAGCATATTATTATCGTTCTTGATATTGGTCATGAATAATGTGATTACGGGGCGGCAGACAGCCTATATGACCAGTGTTGCAAGGGCTGGAGTTGTATTGGTATGCAGTAGGGACTGCTGTACCTTATCTTACTCTAGCTGCATGCGTCAACAATCGATACTTGCTTTTGTTCTGCTCTATTGTAATATCCATCCGTAATTAAGTGCAAACGTAGGCTATTCTGAAATAAGAAATGAAAAAAAATTTAAGCCATTTACGGCATATTCAATACTGCAATATTTGAAGGATTGATTTCTCTTCCTTTGTTTTATAATAAATCTCAATTGTTGCGTTAACTCGAGATTTACCTTCTCCTATCTCCTACTGTATTTCACTACAGCTAAGTAGCGTACTCCTCCTCCTGCAGTTCCTATCAGTTGCCTTTGGTAAGTTTATGTATTGTTACATAACTCTTCATGTACTGTACATGTACAATAATACATCACGTACATGTAATTACACTCTACACTGCGATGATGGAAAAGAATTATCTGCTACAAGAAAACTGATAGCAAGTTTTATTACACTGTTAGTAGTATGATTTTTTTTTTTACAGCCCCCAATGTTGTACATTCTCAACATGTATGGAATGTGCAAGGTCGTCGCTGCATGTTTATTGTGTGCCATTACATACATGCAGGTCAGCCTGAGCCTTGTTTTTATGAAGGAGTTGTGAAGTTGGCGCCATTTAACTCTAATGACCGCTACGCTGGAATCGTGGAAGTGTGCCACAATGGATATTGGGGTACCATCTGCACTGATAGTTTAACCCGCTCGTGGAGCGAGAAGAATGCCCACATCGCATGCTGGAACGTGATCGATCCTGTTACACAGACCAAACCATACTCTGGTGCCCTGAACTCCGTTATTCTTAGCACGTAAGACACATTCATTAGCTGCAAAATGTGCTTCCTACAGTAGAATATGCATGTTTTCTGCTGTACATTAATTTACTAATCATTTTACAGGTTGCCAAAATCTAATCAAGTTTCACAAAGCGTGCCGATCCATTATCGTAGTGTCGTATGCGACGGAACAGAAGTAACATTTGCCGATTGCTCCCAAATTTCCACCAACACCAGCGCATGTACACATGACTACGATGCCGCTGTGGTCTGCAGACAAAGTAAGTCAAGCTTTCAGATTAAATTCGCTTTGCAAGTGGGCTTTATGCATACATTTTAGGCAAATTGAAAATGCATGCGTTCTTTAGAGTTTATGATGCACAACTATATAAAAATCTGCAAGTATATAGTGTGCATACATTTTTCATATACATGTATGCATGTATGTAAACGTGTGCAAATGTGTATTTGCAAAGCATCTCAGAACAAGAAAGGCTATTCAGATTTCAAAAGCGATGGTCGTTTCCAGTTTGAGAAGTGTAACTCGTATCAAATGCATGACCGATACATGCATGTATATCAGCAGGTAACAGCTACATGTATATTACCATCCATTACTATACGCAGGTGATATTAATTCACCTCATTAATGATCTTGAACAGTAAAGTTGATTTATTTAATTGCCCTCAATTATACCAACACACTGAAAATTGTATATTGAATTTTGTACACTGCGAGTGTAAGACTACATCATACGGTATGCATTTCTCTGGCACAGACTCTCGAACCACATAACAAGCAGAAATCACAACACTTTTGTTATACAGTGTGTGGTAATTGACAAAATTGCGTATGCATGTCCATAAATCGATGATCTAAAACTGCATCAAGAATTGGATTGGAATTTCTAAACAAGATCACTAAGAAGCTAAAAAACTTGCTCTGTGAATTGAGTGGCTGATTCAACTTCATTGCTTGATGGAGCAAGACAGTTGGTTGTAGAATGCCGCGTGCCATAGCCTAAATGCAAGTGTACGAGGAAATTATATTGCTGCATGCAGTAAGCATCGGGTGACCTTTATGTAAATATACTTCATGAACTCTTTTTTGCATATGCAGTGTGAATGTATTATGCCATTGCAATAAATAATGTAACAGTAGTTCAATCTGTATAGATGTCTGACACGTTACTATCTTTATTAAGAATCACCCTATGCGTATGCGTATAATAATACTTTGACTTTCCTTGTCATTTTGACTGATTATATGCATAATGAAGCAAGATTCAGTACATTTGTATGCATCATATTATGTTTTATGGTTTTGGCTAATGCTACACACTCATTGACACCTCTGTGTTGAATAAAACTCAGTGTGCAAGTAAGGTATCGTTGGAAATTTAGCTTTTATCATTATGTGACCATACATAAGGGGGAAAAAAAGCCTATGCTGACTTTTGTACTACCCAACATCAGATTCAAATGACAATGATGTGCGACTGGTTGGCTCCATTACTGACGGACAAGGAGCTGTGGAGATGAAAGTCGCCACTTATGGATGGGTGCGGTTGTGTCCTGGTGATTTTGACCTTAGTGGTGTCTGCAATAAGCTTGGTTACACGTCCACTAATTACCAAACATATACGTAAGTTTTGGGGTTTGCACCAATGAAATGTTTGTGCATTGGTTTGTTGCGGGAAGTTTGATTGAAGTAATTAAAAATTATCTACAGTACATCAAAAGTACAACTATCTAGGCCTCACCCCACCCCACCCCCACCCCCCCACCCCCCCGGGGAAAACAAATTCCATCCAATGGAATATTTGGTAACCTATTAGCCAAGGATCTGACAACCACAGTCCTTCACAATATACATTTCATATTGTCTTTTCCCATAGTTGCTGCTGGGTAAAAGAAGTGAGTTGTGATTAAACAAAAACGTGTGCTGATCCGATGTTCACTTTCAAATTGAGGCTATAGTCCATTTTGTTGCCTGCATCCCAAAATAAACAGAGCAGTGCTACTTGCATTGAAAGCTGTTCTATTTGTAGTATTTTCGACCCTTTTCTTGCAAGTAGAGTTGCTTTTAGCCTTGAGATTGAAAAATAAAATCAGCATCTTTGAACGAGTAACATTACAAGGTGACATAATGTGCTTGTCGTGAGCGAAATGTATGAAGGTGGGAGTGGTGCGCAAAGTGAAAACAGAAATTCTCGTTGAGGTACAGATTTTTGTTGCGTTAATGATTCCGAAATAGGCGAAGATGCTTTCCTGAGTCCCACTTACACTTCATTCTCAGCTCATGGGAAGCTATAATAGTTGACAAGAAATTGCGCTTAGTTTATGTATAATACATCCAGAAATGGCCCATACATAGGCGGTCATCTTGCTGTTTTTGTTTTCAAATTAATTTTGTAACAACTTTAAAATGTACAATAAATCGGTCTGGTTGTGATATTCCTAAAATTATACCAATAACCATTCTTAAACTAAGACACAAATTTAATTTCTACCGCGCATAATTTATTCAGAAAAGTATGTCATTGCGTCATTGCGTATCCTTTTTAATAATGGTGAGAGCTAGCTCAAGTGAGGATTTTACCGGGTGTTAAATTAGAATTTCTGTAAACTGATTTGGTTAACTATTAACATTATTCAATCTAAACCCCTATTAAGAATTTACTGTTACTAGTAGATAACGTGTGACAACTCCACGGAAAACCTGCCAATACGCTTCGGTCGTTACCCTTGCGCACGCACATTGCATCGCCTAGGTTTCCAGACCAATATATTATATCGTTATGATCCAATCGTCTTACGTCATGAACTGACTTACCCTTCAAAATTGATCGACTCGCGTGATACACAACAGCGTACTTTTGGGGCCCAGACCAAGCTTATTGCCACACGCGATGCAACTAACCCACAATTTATTAATTAATTATAACTGTCGCTATTGAATTGTTTGTTAGTTGTTACCCTAGCTCATTTCCCGCTCCATTCCCGCCATTAAAATCAGGCGACCCGGCTACTATTCTCCGGATCCAGAATGATTATTAATCACTTCCCCGTTCTCCTCCAGCCATTTCTAATCTCAGCTATAGCCGTTCGCAACGGGTTTCTTTTTTTTTTTTTTTTTTTTCCTGAGTGAGTAATAAGACGATTGTACGGAACTAAAGGATCCAAGTAAATGGTTATTGCCACCTCCCACGTCGCGGAAAGCAGTAAGCATCACGCCGGCGCGCGTAAGGGTAGTTCCTAATCACTTGAATCACCGTATCACCAGATGTATCTCCGTATGTATGTGCAGTCAGCTACACGAGATAGGGCTGTGGTGTGCGTCAGAAAATTAGAAATTAATTTCGGCAGTGAACAGACATTGGTCCATCCATTGTGAGCCTCAACCCTTTACAGCGCACCATGCAGGCGCACGCAGGCAAATCTCAGCTGCACCATCAGGCAAGAATCAATACAGCACACTGAACAGCGATAGCTATTTTTTTCTAACATTAAATCTCAAATGCCCGTGAAATCTCGCCTTCCGCCACAGCCCAAGCAAATATTTCGCTATATTTGGTACTTTGAATTTCAATTGCATGTAAGTGTACCTGCCTGTGCATGCATTCTTCTTTTACCTGTAGACTCAAACAAACAAAAAAGAACCCGTTGCGAACGGCTAGAGCTTCGTTTAAGGCGGAGAATGGGTGGAGGAGAATGGTGAAGTGATTAGTATTCATTGGGAGAATGTCACTCAGGTTGCCTGCAATTAATGGTCCGACTGAATCGAGCGGGAAATGTGCATTAACTTTGCACAGCTATATTCCGTAACGGATTGGGTAAAAATTAACAAACAGAACAGTTCAATAGTGACAGGACCTCTATACGTACATTCCAATTTGAAACGATTTGAAGGCTCCTACCTGAAGGTGTGAAGGTTTTGAACCCAATGGGACTTCGAACCTCCTAACATTGATTTGAAGACATTAAATTATATTGTCCCATAGAGAAATGGTGCATGTGGTATGAACATGAAGTGGTGACATAGGAAGTTGGTATCGTTGTGGAAAGGAAGTTAGAGCAATTCAAGCGTTACGCATTTTTATAACTTATATATCAACAAAGCGCTATTTTCTCGTGAACTGTCCCAACTATTATAGCTTCCATGAGCTAATTACTCCGAATGAAGTGCAAAGTGTCACAACAAGGCAAATGAGGCTGCTAGAGCAATCTGATCCTTTCCTCTCTAAAATTGGTATGTACAACTGTGTCCCTTAACGTGTCCACTTCACCAGAATCGTATGTTAAACGAGTGAAAGCGACTGGACGTTATAAATTATCGGTGCAGTCAATAAACAAATGATGGAATTATTATTTATTTATTTTTATATTCCGCGAAGATCGTGCATGCATGCATTGTAAAGTGATCCATACATGTGCACGTGCATGCTTCGTACATAGCAAGCGAACAATATGCTGTTTTTCCTCTTCTTCAGAATTTCCACGAATCGTGACTCGTTAACGAAGTTATCATTGACCACTGTGTGTGTAACGTTGTATCAATACGTCGATTACGATTACTACTCAAAAAAAAAAAGGGACGTAGAGTCCTATCAATCTTGCACAACGGAATACACAACAATATGTGACTACAGTGCTACCGTATACGCCGGAGTGATTTGCAGCAACAGTAAGCTAAGATTATATTAATATTTAAGCCATTCTGTTATGATGTAATACAATTAAATCCATTATAGCTGGCACCGATGGCTCGGTTCGCCTCTACGGTGGATCAGACCCCGCCATTGGAAACGTGGAGGTGCTTTACAACGGAGTCTGGGGTGCCGTATGCGCGAAGGGATGGAACGAGGACGCGGGACGGTTGGTGTGTGCTCAGCTGGGCTACGATCCAAACAACGATTATTTTGATATTGGATTCGCTGGAAGGTATTTTATATAGGATTTGCACGTCGGTATGAAAGAATTTTTTTTTTTTTAATTTATATTCGTGTAGATGTAGGACTTGTTTGCACCTATTGAGTATAAAGAGAGGAAACAGATTTATAAATGTATATTACAGACCTACATTACTTATAAAGCCTATACATACATTATTTGCTATGTAGGTCTGCAATATTTTTATCTACATGTATATAGGATCGTTTCCACGAAGAGAAACTTGTGTACACATAATAACATTTCCAGCAATAGATTTGCGTTTAATGTATGGCTAATTAAACATTCAGAGCCTTACAACTCCATGACAGAAGCTTCGATTTTCAGTGCGTAAGAAACAATGTGCAGAGGACATTTCAGACTTCTAGAATACGAAAATAATGCATTATGTCCCTTTTCGTGGAAATGATTCCATATATTCATAAAAACGTATGCATATAATTTTCGTAATTCCTTCTTTACTCAATTGGTGCATACATCTAGATGTGTTAACAACTGATTTTTTATTTTATTTGTCTCGCTCATTTTTATTTGAAAAAATAAACAGCTGTGTCTCCAGCTGTTTCGACATGTTTATTAATTAATGTCACGCTGATGTGCAAGACATCACGCGCGCGCGTCTTATGCATCACGTACGCTCTATGTATGTTACGTGCATGGTGGGAAGAAGAAGCTCGACTCATCTCACGTGGTATATAACTACAGCAGAGTTTAACTATAATTTATAGCAATTATCGATGCAGACTATCCGCGCGATTTCACATACATGTATTTGAATTAAATGCCCATCCCTGTTGTCGACGCTATTGGTATCATCGATTTGTAATCAAAGTGAAGAACAAAATGAAGATAATTCCCGTAGCCTGACAGCCAATTACGGAAAGTTAATTTACTACGCCCCCTCGAATCAAAAGACCCTTTATTAGCATGCTACCGTAGCCATGAAAACGAGAAAAAGAGGAATTATGACCAACGTATCAGTGAATTCGAACATGCTTCTTTTACTCCACTTATTCTCTCTTGTACTGGTTGTCTTGGGCCTCAAGCGCACAACAAGCTATAAGCGCCTCGCATCTCTGCTCTCTGCTAAATGGAACCAGACCTATAGCTTAACCACCATGTGGTTGAGATGCCGCCTTGCCTACTCGTTACTGCGAAGTTCAGTTATGTGCATTCGAGGGGCACGCTCTCTCCTTGGCCATTATATGTCTGCTACACAACCTCCCATTGACCTAGTGTCAAGAGAAGCCCTTCTACTTTCACAATAGACTCTCATGTTTTGTTTCCTTTAGTTTTTCATTTATGCGAATAAATATAATACCTACATAAATAAATACATACTTGTATATAAGCACCGTAACATCTATTTTGGCCTTAGACCCTTGGCCAGGATAGCCCTGGCCACAGGCCTGGTTAGGGTCAGGTTTAAGCGACATTAAATTTAATTTAAAATGAATAAAAATTGTAAATAAATAAAAATTTACTGCATTATCACAGTCGAAACTTGCAATCCTTTTCGCAAGCCTTCTTTACTTCTTGGAATTTATTTTGCAGTGGTTTTTGTCGCAAGCCAAAATGCACACTGGAATCTCATCACGCCTTTAGTAATCTTCTTAGCATGATTCGTTTCTCTCAGTGCTCTATGACGTAATGATGAAATATCTATACTTAATGCATTTACACAAATTTAGCACGTATTCATCCCACCAAGTGTATTTGACTGAAGAAATACGTAAGTCCCATGAAGTCATTGTGAATGGACTGCCATCTAGCAGATTGCTAGCTCATGGCATTCTTTATCCACATCGTTCCACAAATTGATAACCTTTACAGAGAAACACTGATATACTTCTGCATGACTTGCTGAATTTGACTATCAATACCAATCACTTCAGCTCAGCAATCTTTACACTGGCCCAGAAGTTATCGTCCCCAATCATATCACAATATGCCTGTTTAGCAGCATGAGTAACAAGATTACAAAGCACAACTTGATTATCTAGAACCTTGTAGTGCTCTAAGCATCTCTATAGCGGCAGTCCTAGATCATACAAACTGTGTGAAAAAACTGCACTTCTTTAGTATGCCGCATCAGTATCACAACCATTGCAGAAGATGCGTGGATACAGTAAAGACTTTGCTTCAGATGAGACATTAGAGCAGCCTCTCAGATGAGATGTCCAGCATTTATCACTGTCTGAAGTTACTTTATGTGACACTTCTTTGGCAACGTTCTTCTGAAAAGCATACGAATACGTTACGCATTTGCTTACGTAAAGCAAGCAAAAGTGCATGCGTATGTTACGTAAAAATATATATATTTATGTACAGTGTATAGTGCCAAATGTAAACATCTTCGCTATCGCTAATTAATAAAGCCTCACTAGTTTAACTGTACAGCGGTACTAAAGATTGAAATTATTCAAGTAAAAATATAGCTCTACTTCAGAAAGTGATAGTACCAAACAAATTCGACAGGAAGTTCTTAACTTGTCTGTTCTAGTGCTTTTCCTTTTTTCATCTAGTAGGCCCAAGCTAAACTTGAGATAAGTGTTAACTTCTTTCCTAGGAATGACAAAGAAAACCATACGAATTTCACAGATTGCCCTGGTAATTAACACGGCAAAGTGCTTACAAATGATAAATAACAAATGGACATCATGCACGTCCATTCCACTCATTTATTTGCTTGCAGCTACAGTGGTCAGAACTATCTAAAGCCCATTTGGTTGGACAACGTAAACAATTGCTCACACTTAACAAGTAAGAAGATAACTGAATGCAGTTACACACCTCCTATTGGATACGGACAAGGATGCAGCTAGTCTCAATGTTGCAACACTACAGTGTGGTAAGTTATCTGTTTTATTGCCCACAACTAGCTTACACGGATAGATCACGAATAATGATAGACATTTCTGGTGGTCACCGTATTTCAGATCAATACTCATGTTTCATTCTCTGGCAATTTTAAATACGAATTACAGGTATTATGTAGTCTTACCTAGAGCTCACCAAAGCTATACATAAACTAGAGTTTTTTTTCTTTGTAAGACAGACGATATATCCCTCAGACCGCACCCGTCTAATGTGTCGTGTAAGTCAAACGAAGTATACATGTACGTCCGGATTAGAGTCAATGAATAGCATTAGTCTACGAATGGAGTAATTCTTCTAGTAAGAGGCTCCTAGAAATGGCAAATAAAAACTTGTTCAGTCTTAACTATAGCATAGAAAGCATATAAAAATTATTACAACAAAGCACTAAAATTCAAACCAACAGTTCAACTCTATGCACTAATTCCCTCCCTAAAATGGCCCTAGCCACTGATCTCACTTGGGATCGATTGAGATTTTTTTTTGGCTTTGGTGCAGGCCTGTGTGATGGCAAGCAGAGGGGCTAGACGGGAGAACACACTCTGAGCCTCTTTCCCCCATTTGCTATTTGTATTATTAACTGATAATATATAATTATGTCATTTCTCTTCTTTTTTGCGTGCAATTTTAACTATATATGTATGGGTCAGTTTCCGAGAAAATGAAATGTGGCTATATATATAAAAAGTTATAAAAATGCTTCACGTTTGAATCGCTAAAACTCCATAACGGTTTAAGCAATCAACCTCCTATTTCGAACACTTCTTGCCACACCACTTCTCTCTACGAAGTTCGATTTTGGTGTCTTACCCTTGCTCCTTGCCGACGTTACAAGGCACAGTACCCGAGGGGTTCAAAATCCAGGTAGCTCCCTGCAGGATAGTCCATATCACTTCAAAATCGAATATGCACGTAAAGGAGTCCTGTCACTATTGATTTCTGCAGATCGTTGATTTTTACCTTATCCGTTATGGAGATACAGCAATGCAAAGTAAAGTCCACGTTTCCCGCTCGAATCGCGCCTTTCTTATTCCCACTCGGGAGAATGGAAGCGGTTCAAGGACTGAGAAAGGCGCGATTCGAGCGGGAAACGTGGACTTACTTTGCATTGCTGTATCTCCATAACGGAAGAGGTAAAATCAACGATCTGCAGAAATCAATAGTGACAGGACTCATTTACGTGCATATCGATTTTGAAGTGATTTGGACATTCCTGCAGGGAGCTACCTGGATTTTGAACCCCTCGGGTACTGTGCCTTGTAACGTCGGCAAGGAAGCAAGGGTAAGACACCAAAATCGAACTTCGTAGAGAGAAGTGGTGTGGCAAGAAGTGTTCGAAATAGGAGGTTGATTGCTTAAACCGTTATGGAGTTTTAGCGATTCAGACGTGAAGCATTTTTATAACTTTTTATATATATAGCCACTTTTCATTGTCGCGGAAACTGACCCATATATGTCATTTCTCTTCTTTTTTGCGTGCAATTTTAATTATATATATATATGTCATTTCTCTTCTTTTTTGCGTGCAAATATGTCATTTCTCTTCTTATTTGCGTGCAGAGTACGTGTGGACAGACGGAGCTATTGCTGGAATTGTTGTAGGATCAATAATCTTTGCGATAGCATTGTGTACTACGTGTTGCTGTGTCTGCTGCTGTTGCTTGTTGACAGGGGCATACGTAAGTTTGAGTGAACAGCCTCGGAGTTTACCGTAAAAAATAATTTTGTCTGTAGAATCTCAACCCAAGTGAACCATGATATCTTATTCGCTAAGAATCTACCTCACTAGCGATGCTGTGTATTAATCCAGTTCATGCAGTTGTTGATGCATACGAATTTCACAGTATCCATTAGCTCTTAAAAGCATTACGAAATGAAACTAAAAATAAAAAGAGTACAGTGTGTACGTTATTATTAATTGTATTATAGCTTCGTACCCAGTCTCTTGTCGGGCAAGGGGTTAACGCGCGAAGCTCATGATAAGCTTGAGGATCTTCTCCGGTCTTTTCGAGGGAGTTGCCCTCGTAAGGATAGGGATTATTCAAAGCACATTTACACAGTTGTTCAGTGTTTTTTTTTATTTAAAGAATGTGCCCTACAGTACAGTATTAGATGTTTTAGGCACTAGCGCAACAAGGATTCTGGAATTTGTTGCTTGAAACCCATAATAAAAATAATACATAAACAAGGAAAGCATAACCATATTTAAAAGGAATTTGAATTCTTTTGTCATGATATGACAAACCAGTATTTGAAAATGTTCATAGAATGTGGCGCACCCACATGGAAAGAATGGCGGGAAATCGCAATATTTTCCGCCATTCGATGTCAAATTTTATTTTATTCATGACCAAAGCCACTACCGTGTGATAATTCGCAATTGTCCACGATTATCTACACATGCAGGTGCATGCTGTTGTATGCACCATTCGACGCTGAATTCAAGGGCGCGTGTATTTGAACATAGTCTGAAAAATCATAATACCTTTTATAAGTGCTGCTCAATCCTATTTATAAGCCATCTTAATTAAGCTTCATTACTGTAAGTTTGAGGGTTCAAAGTGCATGGCGCCTTCATATACTACTTCTTCTTACTTGCAAGATAAATTACACACATATGTGCATTCAATCTTACATGTACTTTCAAACTTGCATAAAGAGAGTACAAATTCAATTTGCATGAAAAATTACTAGATCTGGGCACACTTTTACAAGCGCACAATTTTCGTTGATGTGATTTGCACTTTATATCATTGCTTAGGCAAAAATAAACTGCTCGTGTTTGGAAAGAACACAGTCAAGTCCTCGTCTCCAAAGCTATGTAACACGACCAACTCAGAGCATTGATGCCACTAACAGCTCCACGAATCATTCGTCTGCAAACTCTACATCACAACCAGCAGGAAGCACCAATCAACCACGGAACCTGGAAACAAGTTTTAGTCCAGCCGCCGCACACCCACCAAGCAATGATGGTGTGCAGGCAACGGCTTTTAAATTACCATCAGAAGGAAACGAAGCAAAAAAAGGTTTTATGCAGAATGACGCACCGCCTGCTTACGATGAAAGCAAACAACTCCCAGTTGATCCACTACCTGCATATAACGCATTAAGTGATTCTCTTCCAGCTTATGAAGAAGATAAACCTTCAAACATCTCCTAACAGAGAGTACATTCCGTTACAGTGTTTGTTGTGACTACAGAGAAACTATGTTAGACTAATTACAAGCACCTTTTACGTGTATGAATTGTCCAGTGTGGTGTGGTGTAAACTGTACGCTATGCATAATTATCAATGTGTGCGATATATAGAACTGTGATTATTAATACATATTTTTGAGAGGTTGGGCCATGACGATATGATTTTTCGTTTCACGGACTCCGCCGCTCGAAAAAAAAAATTTAATTCAAAGCCATTGACCGCGTGACAGGAAGTTTATTACGAATGGCGTACTTAAGTTGTATAGTAGTTTGTGCCACTACAAAAGAGGTTGTATTCCCTCGGCGTACATAAATGTGAATGGGAGGAGACGTTTGGCGGCTTATTTGATCGCACAATGGCAATGTCACGATCGACTGTCGTGAAAATCTCTCCCTCAGATCTCGGCGCACATCACATTGTAGACTTCAAGGATCAGAATGATAAAATAATATTAAACAAGTTTACGGTATACACCAGGGAAATGGGTTTGTTATCGGCCCGCCGCAGAATTAAATTCACTTTTTTTTTTTTTTTGCCGCCGCCGCACCCCCGACGCCTAATCGGAAATCCGTGAAACGACTTATCAATTCGTCGTGGCCTTGTCAAACGCTACATGTGTCAAACGCTACATGTGTCAAACGCTACATGGGTCAAACGCTACATGGTGGCAGCGGTTGTTTAAAATGGCACAGATTCTGTTGAAACCACTGGATTCGTTTAATTTTCAAACGTCAGACGATTGGTCTCGGTGGATAGCCAGGGTCGTCCAGTTTCGTGCGGCAGCGGGCCTTGCCACAGTCTCGGATGAAAAACAGGTCAATACGCTACTTTATTGTATGGGCGAAGGAGCGGCAGCAGTTCTCGCTTCGACTACATAACGGTCGAGGAACGGAAAGTCTACCTAAAGGTCGTTGAAAATTTCGACGCGTTTTTCAGGGGGCGTTACTAAAACACGGAACGGAACGGAACGCCACGGAATATTCCGTTCCGTTCCGTGACTATTCCACGGAACAAATGCGCATGCGTTGAAATATAAGGTGTGAACGCATTGTAGCATTGCTCGAAGTGATTTGAAATGGACGCAGAACCTATTGCCTTATTTAGTCGGAAATCGCTGTCTCTATGTGAAGTGGAAGCAATCCTCCTAACACCACCTGCAAATTTCATCACTGATCCTCCGGTGAACCCAAAAGGAGACGACGTTTACCTGTATAAAGCGTTGAACACTATCAAAGAAGGTAATGCCAGTTGTTATGCAAAAAAATGCACCTGTTTCAGCATGTGATATTCACAGTTAGTACCAGTGCTTTGGATAAGTAATATCAATGCCCGGACATCCATGTGCTGCGTATCTGATTTTAATACAACTTGTTGGTGCCTTGTCAAATACAAACGGAGGTTGGTACTTTGCACAGGACAGTAGTTAGTTTCCTAGAATCACAACCACTTCAATGACAGAGTATTTTTTATTATTTCTCCAAACCACTTGAATGACAGAGTATTTGAAATGTAAATGTATTATTTCTCCAAAGCACAGGAACTATTACTGCATGTATAATTTGATATGTGTTCATATGTTAATGCTGTATGTCAAAGAATTTTAATACTTTTTTTTTAGAGGATTGGCGCTGTGATCAACATCGCTGGATAAATCAAAGAGTTAAATTGTTACCTAAAAGTAATCCTCGCCTGAGAAAGTCCTATTTCGTTGTAGATACCCCAAAAGGCCCATCCAAAGACTTTGGCAAGCATGCTTACCAGCTATTTAGCAGCAAAACATTCACTCTTATTCATTATCTTGGAAATGAAACTGTAGCCATACCTTTTTGTCATCGAAATGCTAAAGGTGACCCCATCCAGCATCATTTGTTAGAACATGTCCATCTACTTTGAATATCATGAAAAGCTTGTGTGTTCAAAATACAGCAAGTGTTGTGTATAAGAAGGAAATTTCGAGTGTTGAGTGTTTACCAGAGTTTGTGCCCATTCTGAAACCAAGGGATATGAAACAGTTGCGCAACCTCAGGTATAAGCATTTGCATAGTTCCAAAATATCTAAAGATGATATATACAACTTGCACGAAATTGCATACGACATAGCTGGCTTTGTTTGGAAAATAACCACGTTTCCAGACCTTGTTTGTGTTTGTGGTCTTAAAGAATTGCTGGATGAAGCTGACAGAGTGATACAAATAGGTGAAGATCAATTACTTTCATATGACACCACATTTCAATTGGGAGATTTCTATGTGTCGCCATTTATATTTCGTCATACAATATTTAAAGAACGACCATGCATACCAGCAATGTTTCTATTGCATGAACGTAAACTCACTAATACACATAAGGAGATGTTTAATGAATGTGCCAAAAACATGCCATCATTAAAGAAGATGAAAATTCCACTTGTTATGGACAGAGAGGCTGCATTAATGAAAGCTGTGCAATCTGAACTTCCAAATATTGCTCTGGTATTTTGCTGGAATCATATTCTTAGGGATATACGCCAATGGCTGCACCAACATGGAGCTCCATCTTCAGATATCACAATTTACTTAGATGATGTTCGTAGGTTATTTCATTGTTCTACCCTTGACAAATACACTGACAAATTGGACAATTGTAAAACCAGGTGGGACGGTGAATTCACAAAATATTACCTTAAAGATATACACCCTCATGTTCCAGTACATATTGGTAGGTGGGCTCTTGAAGATCTTCATATTTACAACCCATACAGTGGCGTAACTAATAATCAATCTGAGAGTTTGAATTTTGTATTGAAAGAATTGCAAGGATGGAAAGAAGTTAAAATTGACAATGCAGTACTAGCATTTTATCAGATGCAGGCTTATTACAGCAATGAAATAAGGAGAGGATTAGCAGGAATGGGAGAATACCATGTGCTGAGCCAATACTCAGATGTTGTTTCTGGAATGAAGGAAATGGAATTGCTTCCAACATGTTCACCAAAGGAAATTGTTCAAAGGTTGCAAGGGAAAATAGCAGACGAAAACACTACTGTCACAACAGTAATTGCTAATACAACTTCCATACAGGGCAGTGAAGAAATTGAGAGTGCAAGTTCCTGCAAAGGTTCTGCTCAGTATCGCGCCAAGCTGTGTATAGCAAGTGGTTTTGTGAGTTTTGATGCAAAGCTAGGTGTTTTCCTAGTAAAGGGCACGACTGGTACAGCAAGAGTAGTAACAGTCTTTCCAACCGAAACATGTAGCTGTCCCTCTAAGTGTGATTGCTACCATATACTTGCAGTGAAGATGAGCATCGGCATCCCTGCAGTTAACGAGCGTAGAATTACTAACCTGTCTCAGCTTCGGAAAAACACCAGGAGCAAGGGAGATAAAAGAAGTGGCAGGAAACGTCCTCGTCGTAATGATGTTGAAAGTGAGTTATGTTTTATGCGTTAACTGTTTTGATATGACTTAGTTTATTTTAACTCCAGGCAATGCACTTCAGATAGATGAAACAGATGAAACGGATCAGCTAAAGCATTTAGTGGGTGTGGGAGGTAGTCTAACAGAAAAGAAGAAATCACGAGATGACCAAGCAGCTCAAACAGAAGAAGTGAAACTACCAGCAGGGGAAGGTGATAGCACCAATGAGGTGGAACTACTAGGTGATGAAGATAACAGAACTGATGAAGTGAGACAACCTGAAGGTGAAGATGTTAGAACAGATGAGGTGGAACTACGACAAGGTGAAAATTATCAAGATGAAAACATGAAATAGTCTGAGGATTGTACAAGTGAGTAAATATGGACAATAATTGTTTTGTGAGACTTAGCTCAATCTATCATGGGTGTATGTATTTTCGTACATAGGTTTGGAGATTGTTGGTCAGTCAAATACACACAAAAATGCATCTAGTGGGCATGCTTCCCAGGAACATCAAAAGTCTAACCCACTTACTGTGTCAGGAGATTGTGAACAAATGGTTGAATCAAGAAATCACCTGGCCATGAATTTGGCAAAGGTGACCCGTGAAAGAAAAAGAAAAGAGTTATCAGCTAAATCTAACTCAACTTCAAAAATTCCTATATCTTTAGATAATGGTGAAGACCAAAGTACAGAAGACGAAAAAGTTTGGATTGAACGATTTCAACTATATGAGCATGACAAAAGTATTCTAACCACACCTGGACAATGGTTGAATGCATCAATCATAGATACAGCACAGACACTTTTAGCTACACAATTCAAGAGCATTTTTGGATTTCAAAGTGTAGGATGTGGATTGGCAATGACATTTGCAGTAGAACAACGACCATACGTTCAAGTTTTACATGATAACACCCAGAAACATTGGTTGATTATTTCCAGTATAGGAGCAGAGGATCCTGCATCAATCCTTATATATGACAGTCTTTTCCATCAGTGCTCTCCACACGTCCAGCAGCAAATAGCCACCATTACCCGGACCAAATCAAGTGAAATAAATGTTCACTTTGTGGATGTGCAGCGTCAAAGTGGAGGTGGTGATTGTGGACTTTTTGCAATTGCATTTGCCACTTCTATCTGTTTTGGAACCCACCCAGAAACAAAGTTTTATTGTCATGCAAAAATGAGGCAACATTTGATGAAGTGCATTGAAGAAGGTGTAATGACAGAATTTCCAGTGGCGCACAAGACGCTGTACAGCTAAGATAAAGAACAAACAGGTCATAAAGGTTTATTGTGTTTGCAGAATGCCTAGGATGGCACTTGAAGCTATGATTGCCTGCAATCAATGCAAGGAATGGTTTCACGGTGACATTTGTATTCAAGTCCCAAAAAAGGCATGGAGCGCAGTACCAAATGGCTATGTGACAAATGTAGTGTGTAGTTGCTGTTGTTATTTTCTTTGTGTGATTTTTTATGCATGACCTGTGGGAGTCATGCAGATCATCTGGTGCAGCTTCTACCTCTAGGTTGGCATCCCACCTTGCCCTCAGCTTGTCCTCTCCCAAACCTTCAATCTTTGTGGACATGTACAGTAGGATGAACTTCACCTTAGTCAGGTCCATTGCCAGAGCCATCTTGGCAAGGGAGTTCCTGCCCTCGTGGCTTGACTTTTTATTTGTGGGTGTTGTATGACTATGTAATAATGATCGAGTAAACTTTAGGTTGTAGAAGTGTTTGGGGGATGGAGAATTGAAGCTATCAATGCACTTTCAACCTATGGAAAAGTATCCACACAGCTATGTCGACCTCAGAATGAGATTGTAAAGGTAAAAGGTACTATATCAGCTAGTTCCGTGGAATAGTCACGGAACGGAACGGAATATTCCGTGGCGTTCCGTTCCGTTCCGTGTTTTAGTAACGCCCTTTTTCAGGTGAGAAGAGATCGAGAGGGCGCGGTTTAATCGACGATACCAGCGTGAAGGTGAACCGGTGGATACCTCTGCCTAGGCCTAGTGTTAAAACCCGTGTTGATTTTGTTCCAAAAAACCAGGACAGAACCATATCCTTTTGACGCTAATCCACAGCTACACGCTCCGTTTTTGTATACAACCAGGCTTAAAAATCCAAGCGGTACACGTACCTTGGCACTATAGGATGAGGAAATCGATCCTTCACACGTATTTGATGAAATAAGGGGAGTGACAACAGCGTTAAGCTTATCTTTGTACCTTATTTCCTCTGTATCGTCCAAGTAGACGTACTCGTTCCATACATCGGATTG
Source organism: Ephydatia muelleri (assembly GCA_013339895.1). Classification (NCBI taxonomy): domain Eukaryota; kingdom Metazoa; phylum Porifera; class Demospongiae; order Spongillida; family Spongillidae; genus Ephydatia; species Ephydatia muelleri. The sequence goes on along the minus strand of JABACO010000012.1, from coordinate 3,592,156 downwards.
TTACGTAAAAAAAATTAATAAATAAATAAATAAATATTCGACATCGAATCCTAACGTTTAATGTCACGTTCCTTTTGAACTTAAATTGGGTCAACAACTGATCTTTCAAATAACTCAGGTCACACTCCGACTTTTCAGATGGAAGGACTATTCTTTTATTATTATCTAAGTAGGAAACCAAAACCGTTTTTCGCCATTACTCGATCATCACGTGCTTTGTTAATATGGCGCTTTTTAATTAGAATATGCTGTTCGTTCTGCAGTATGATGAGTGGTGTTATTGGAGATAAATTTATTTGCTCAGAATGTCACAAATTTGCTAATTTACATTTAACGTGTGGAATCGATGGCTGTCCAAGGACATACATTGTACCCAAATATAATATTGAAGATTATTAAATTTTGGTGTGAAATTGTGTAAATCATCAAACGTTCTCCATAGTGTGCATAGCACACTAGAAATGTGCATATCACACCATTTCACTTTCACACATATGTGGTTGTGTGCCCAGCACACCTTACACACTAGAGTACACCAGAGGTGTGACGGCGATTTGGTGTGCTTCACACACCACATTTTTTACAGTGTACCTCACGTCTGGCAGAGATGGGCTTCACATACATGTATGTATCTTGCTGGAGCTACAGCAAACGAGAAACGGAGAATCCGGCAGCAAGCTGCTATGACAGAATGATTGCTGTATTACCGAGCAACAGATGCGGTGAATGAGATCAGTCTCAAACGGGTCATTTCAAACAAAAAGGAGAAAGCTGGGATTATTCGTGCCTGGCATGATGGCGTTGATGGCATGGGTGCCACTCGGCAGGACAAAACTTGCGCAAAGTTAGCAACTTCATGAGCAGTATATTCGCCACACTGTTGCATTTTTGACGATCTGCTGCAGACAAGTTGTGTCACAGAGCAGAGGAAGATGAAGATATTGGTCTAAGTTAACGAATTCATTTGGGTGCATGAATATATTTCATACTGTACACCTCATCACAGGGGGAATAACTTGGATTAACATGATGTGTATGCACTCAGTATCACTAAGAGAGGTATGCTTAAAGCTGAATTTGACAAGTTCAAAAACACTTTCTTTTTTTTCAAAACATCCTCGCTATGTGCACGTATAATGATAAAAGCCACTGGCCTCATCAATGTTTGGATGAGATCTTGCAAGATATCACTGCAGTCAATGCATGTCCTTGGAGAAACATACTATTTAATGCACCATCTCAAATAGATGATTTTGTCAAAGGATATGTATGACGCCAGAGACCGATGTTATGATGATGGGGTTACAGTTGAAAAGTTGCTCCTCAACTTGACCCCACGGATAAATGAAAATCCAAGTAGTCGACACTTCTCAATCATAACTCACAGGTAGATAGATTATTGAATCTATTTGATCATCCATCACTGGTTCATCAGTATTCAACGAGAAGATCTAGTAAGGATAGGAATATCGCAGGCTCCTTCGGCAACATTCAGAATGAAAGGAGATGGGAACTGTTTTTTTCTGAAGCATATATAGCTCAAGTTCTAACAAGGTCACAAGATGACCATGATGAAGTTCGTCTTCTTATAACCTCTTATATGGTACATCATTCTATGATTCAGTTGCTGAATTTGCATGCATTTTGGACCCAAATGAAACAATGGAAAATATCTGAAGCGAATGAGAATGCAGTCCTGAACCTGTGGGCAACAGAAATGGAAGTTATTGCTGCTGCACCCATGCTCAGTACAACGATTTACCATCCGGGGCCACATTCAAATGGTTAAGACATTCACCAAGACATTCAGCATGCGAAATGGTCCCAGACTCAGACGACAAGTGACCCAAAGGATGCCACAGTGCTGCATGTGCACCTTAGCACCAAGGTGTTTCTCGTGTCTACCTCAAGTTGAGCACCACGAAATCCTCATCATCCCAGTGATCCTCAATGCACTTCCTCATGCCATGGATGATCTTCTCTGATCCTGCAGTGGGTAGAAAAGCCCAGATGCCTTGTCCTTGTTGAGGGCACACACATGCACACAAATGCATGTATCAGGAGTTACTATTCCGTAAAATAACACTGTGGAAAACAAGCCCTATACAGTGTTGTGCATGCATATTTATTTGTATTTGAGACGTTAATGTGCCAAGGGTAGTGTATTTTCAGGAGTGCAGAGGGTATACTTCACGAATTATTCACAGGACATGACAATTCATTGTTAATTTATCAGTGATATATGGAAAAAAAATTACTATACAGGTAGAGATGTGCAATTTACTTAGTATGTAGAACATCTCTATTTAAACTGTTGAAGTAATACGTGGGCAATGCAAAAAAAATCCTGTTTTGGAATACAATTTAGGGCTTTTGCCATGTGTAAAGACGTACACTGAGGGGGTAATGTTAGCTGAGCAGTTGAAAGCAAGGATCAGACAGAGCTTCAAGATATAGGGAATCGTGCAGCTGATCAAAAGAAACCAAGAAATTGAAATGTCTGAAACTAAAAGTAAGCATAAACATTTTTACGAGAAGACACAGTATACCCTAGAGGCAGACATAACAGCCTACCACATAAACCCTCTCCTGCAATAGATGCACTCAAATACTGTGGAAACTATTTCGCTACATTTGAGAATGATATAGCTCAACTGAAGCCGATATTTGAATGGTACAGTACATTATAAGAATGATTAAAACTGTTCACATTAATCTTATGTTGCATTGCTTGAGCTATCGAAGTATTTTTTGATTGACGTTTACAGGCTCAACCACTGCAAAACAAGATGAATAAGATTTTTAACAGAGGTTAGTGCATTTTTTAATCTAAAGATGTAAGCATGTGCCACACTTGTGCACAGACTAGAACTGGATGCAGCTTTGCTTAATTTGGAGCAACAGAACCAGTCATTTACAAAATAAATAGAATGACTACATAAAGTATTGTGCGCAATGAGAATTTCTGATTCAGCACTGCCCATTCCAGCATTGTGAGATGTCCTTTTTTCTCTTGAATTCTTGACATTTGGAATGTTACCAGTTGTTGCATGCGGTTACTATACTATATGCTTGTCAAAATAAAAATCAGGCAAATGACAGCTGCAGAACACATCCTTTAAACAGTTAGTAGCATTGAGTGTTTGACCGGCGTGTCCTTGGGAAGCGTACAAAGTTAGTCTATACATGTATACCTGCCTTAAAGCCGTTGTAACAGATGTTGTCACATTTGCACTGCTTAAAAGAAACTCTGGTGGGATCGTGTCCACTGCATAATTTCAGTGGCAAACAACCCACAGTCCTTACTTTCTTTCTGCTGTTGAAAAGAAAGAACTGTAATGGCAATGCTAGGCCCAGTGCATCTTGGTAAAACTGCTGTGCCAGTTGGAGGATTAGAGAATAGTCTGAGCTTCATGGACAACAGCATCTGACAGCTCTCTGCAACTTTTCAGGTCATCTTCATCAGATGCATAGAGCTTCAAATTACTTATCCACCCCTTGGTCCCTATCACTTTCAGGAGTCCGAGCATTCTCAATCAAACTCCGTGCTCTCAGTTTCACCAATCAGTGCTAAACAAGCAGGTTCAACTGATGTTCTAGATTGGGGTGGTAATGTCTCAAAGACTGAAAGGATGAAGGTGCATGGTATGCTGTCCATTTTTCCCTGTCCTAGGATTGTACAAAAGGGTAGATACGCACCTTTATCACAGACAGCATGAATGGAGTATCGACCAATCCACCAAGGCTTTAACTTGTCTTTCATCATGTTTCAGGCACAATGTATTTCAAGGACCTGAGTGCGCCTTATCACTGAATACCTTTTAAACAGCTCTAATTACTAAAGCGCACCAGATTATTATTACCTTAGAGCATGTTTCCTTTTCTTGTGCAGATTGAATAGCTAATGGTGCCTTTCTATACATTTTATCCCTGAACTCTTGTATTATCTGAACATGCTGGATTACGTGATCTGTATTTTTGCATTCAGCAATTATAGTACCATATTCAGTTCTAAGCATCATTTGTTTCATGCATTACATCTTCTATTTCTGATATTACTTACGTCACGTATCTGCTCTTTGTCATTGCACCTTTCGGCACATCCAACAAGAAAATCTTCTTGCCTTACTAATGCCAAAAGACCATCTCATAATGTAGACACTTTCAGTGGGCATAATCAATATACACTGACAATATATGACTTCAAATGGAAATATCTGTTTGGTTGTTCGGTACGCAAAAAGTATAGCAGACAAGTGATCATCGCAATTGTTCTGGGTATCGTTAACCACTTTGAGCAGTGCAATGAAAAGTCTGATTGAACTTTCTGTAAGGCCATTACTTTGTGGATGGTTAGCAGTGCTTCCTGCCAGTTAATGGTAACAAATCACTCTGTGCTGCATTAACAAATTCACAATCCTGGTCCAAAATAACCACCTCACAGCATCCCAATCTAAAGAAAAGTTATTTTTTTAATAGAAGTAATGCAATTATCAGAATTGATACTACACTGGCGATCAAAAGTTTTAAGTTAGCCAAAACACCCATGTAAAATTAATATCAACCAGGTAGAGTTAATATATTATCTCTGCCCTGGCTGAACTGGACCGAGGAGTCATTTCACCCAAGGCAGAGATAATATATTACCTCTGCTGACAGAAATGACACCCATTTTTAATTACTCCCATACAGGTTGACTCCCGGTCAGCGATCGCTAAGCAATCAGTGATTCCCAAACATTGATAACTAAATTTAAATTACCCCCTCTAGGCCATTCAAACTCGATTAGTTGTTTCTCGGGCCCGACCGACCCCCAAAAAATTGCTTTGCAAAAAAAATAAAAAAAATAAATAAATTTAAAAAAATACAGAAAATTAGATCAGGGATAAAAATGAATGGCAAATTTGCATGGCCGAGCGTAGCAGTTTATGGAGGTGGTACATTTCAGGGGCGGATCCAGGATTTGGGAGCGAGGGGGGGAAAGTTAAAGCGGCAAGGGACACGCCCACCCCAGCAAGGGGGTATGGGGGAGCGCTGTAAGCTGGGGTCTGGGGCGGAGCCCCAGCCGCTTTGCAACTTTCGCACTTTTTAAGTCACAAAACATAGCATAATTGCATAGTAATTACTGGCTTCTACTGGTCCATCTACATATGCATATGCATTGCATGCATGCTTACATGCATGTAATTACTACACTGCCATATAAGCGCCGTACTATATCAAATCGTATGCACTCGCGCGCATGCGTGGATTGCAAAAATGAAAAATGCCTCATGTCATACATGTAGTCATAGATACAGGTTAAATGCTTTACTCATCATACAAAGGTCTGAATAGGCGTCTTGGATTTGCTTTAACAAAACGTTCAACAATCATTTTAGGATCTATAGTTACATTGTAATTTGTATGCAGTAATGCGAGTGATTGCTAGGCGTTCTTCTCCCATTGTATTTCTCAACGACGTTTTGAAGAACAGGAAAAAAAAAACGCTCCGCTTCTGAACTTGTAACTGGAAATATATACACCAAATACTTAAAAGAACTTGAATGTTTGGGAAAATGTCGGGGTCTGCATGTGTGTAGCAATTAACTAAGGTTTCAGGTGGACTAGATGTTTCCATTTTTCTCCTCCAATAAAGAACCCAGTGATCCAGTTCTGAGGGCAGTGAGGAGTATGATGGAAGGTCATTTTCGTAAAATGCAAACAGTTTATAATCCAGTGCACATTTGATAGCTATCTGGGGCAGCAAGGACAGTATTGCTGTATATATAGGAATATCACGAGAGTTCGACAACTATTAAATAATGCAATGACGATGTGGGCTACACGTTATATTAACTTACCTAGCCTGCTTGTGTATACACCTTGGATATTCGACTTTCAAAACTCTATTAGTATACTATAAGCATGCAGATTAATACTTCATCACTGCATGTATTACAAAATTTTATACTCACCGATAAAACAGAGAGAAATTGCTAAGATGACTGACAAGTAATCCGACAACAGCAAAGCACACTGAACTGAGACGTATAAAATAATGCCTTTACACAGAAGTATATAGAGCTTTTGAGAAAGGGTCTTTGTCTGGCGCTATAATATGACGTCGATAACAAAAGGGACAATAGCGCCTTTATCAAAGGATATAGCGCCTAACGGATGCCACGATCCCTTGCATAAGTAATCAACACTTACGCGAATTGATTATGTAATGGAGTCTACGGTGTAGTGAATGAATATTATTATGGACGGTCCAGCGGGGGGGGGGGGGGGGGGGGGGGGGGGGGGAATTCCCTAGTCCCCCCCCCCCCCCCCCCCCCCCCCTGGATCCGCCTCTGCATTTAGCAGGAGAAGCATCATCAAATGCGACACGGATGAAAACTTTGGTGCCCTGATGGAGAGGCTGGAAGTCAATTTAGGTAGCAATACAGTCGCTGAGGTCACGATCTCGGCAGTCGCAGACGATAAGTCCGTGCATTCAGCGCACACAGTTCCATTAGATGCTCCAGTCACTTTGCTCGAGACTTATGGCTGTCACTATGTCAATTTTTACCTTGCAACATCATCATCCACCATCTCACAAGCACAACAGCAGCTGCCAAATGCACTCGAAATGTTGATGCAGAATGCTGAGCGACTTGTGTTACCACCAGCTGCTATCTATGATTCATTCTCTGATTCTGATCAACACATTCGTGGTGATTACAGGCTTCGTAATGACTTTATTCACTATTTAGAAACAAAGAAGGTTGGCTGGAGTCCTAGTACTGTATGTACTACTGGTGAGCAATTTGTTAAAACACTTGTATCAGCTCAATGGTGCCTAGATCCGCATCATCAACAATTTATAGATTATAATTGTACGCCAAAACTGCTGCTGTGCAGACCCTGTTGAAGGTGTGTATTATACTGCTACGCTAAAAAAATTCCCACCTGTTTGCTTCTACTGCGGTATGGCTGAAGGTTTTGTAACTGAAGGCATAGTGGAGCTGCAAAGGCAGTATGCATTTGTCCGTCCCCTATGTTTTCTGTGCCAATCAGAAGGCAAAACGCACAAAGTCGGCCGTCCCAACAACGTTGTCAAGAGGCAACGAACTCATTTGTAGCGTGCAGTGTGTAATTATATTCTTTTTTTTTTTTTTCCTCCTACCTACTGATCCCATTTTATTGTAAGTTTGCCCGAGAAACAACTAATCAAGTTTGAATGGCCTACGTATGCACTTACTTGCTTTGTGGTATTAAAATGTCGTGCATAAAAATAAAAAAAAACAAGAAATTACTGTGTATAATACAAGTGCGTCACATCGCTATCACATTCTTTCTATACCATCTTAGCTGTTCTCAGCATTCTGCCCGTACTTTCTTTGTAAACTTGCTTTCTCTACCTTCGAGAACCCATTGGGATACTCCCGGTGAGCAATTCAGGTATTCTCAACCTCCTCTAAACTATTCCATCTCAGCAATGGTACTCTACCACTATTGAAGCGCGACACGGCAACTGAGCCTTTTCTGAAGTGGCTCACCCTCTTAAAATGGCGGCAGCTCCTTCAAGACTAAATGTGCTTATGTACAGTATGTATCTTTTGTATATCAACTTACAAACTTGTTTGGCAGAGGTCCCGCGACAGTGTGAAATTGCGTCCGCATATGATGCAAGACAGCCAAATCCAGCTTGTGAATGTTCCTTGAAATTACATATGTTGAACTGACCAAAGTGAAACGATCGAGTAACATCACCCCAGTTCAGGTGGTAGTCACCAAAAATAGATCATTCTTCCCACTCTTACTTCTTTTAGAAATTACCTGTGCAGTTTAATACAAAATAGATTGATTTGCACAGTACTTAATGATCTGGACATCTTTTAATATCATACAATGGAATTCTCATTACTATTAAACTGTGTTACAGTCAGCGTTGCTAATAAAACCCGAACATTCGAGCCGCAAAGTAAAAAAGCGCAGAGTTTATGCATTTACGATCATTATTTTTAATTGTCGAGCAAGTAAAAACAATTGCATGTAAACTAACTGTTCCGATAATTAGAATGATGGACCGCGGGGCGGAGGACGGGAAACTATAATCACAATTTGGAATTGGCCTTAGCGCTTATACACATGGCTCATTAGCGTCTTTATATCACGACCGTGTATGCAGTTAGATTGTGGTATTTGAGTAGGCAATGCAATGGAAGGGAAATGTTATAATGTACATAAGCTTCCTCTGCTAAAGGAAGCATATTTACTTCAGCTCCAGGCGGTATTTACACCTTTCATTGGCCAGGGCTTCCATGCAGTGTGCAATCACACACATGCATGTACAGACACAACGGTTCAAAACATCTGTTGTTTACAGCCACACTTTGCTTTCAATTTGCATGGGTTTAGACATGCACAGTGGCATGATTCAGTTACAAAGCGTCTCAGAGCCTGCATGTGATCCACATCACTCCACTGTGTGCATGTTAGAGCCAATGGACACCAGCTGCATGGGCACTGGGGAAAAGTAAAGTTCTCGCTCTGTTTGCCGAGAATTCAGAGGGGCAATGAATGGTACTGTATCCATGCCAATATGCACTCGATCTTCACATGCACTGTTCTAGCTCAGTTAGTGTTGTAATATACATGTATACTCTAACAGATATATAGCTTAGGGAGGGCCTTTACCCCCTTCAGACCAAGTGCAAGAAATTATCCATGGCAGATGACCAAAATTGATTGTGTTGAATTATTCAATTTAATCATGTCTACCCCTCACATGCACATGTTTGTTTTATGAATGTACAGTTAGTGTGGGGGGAAAAAAACAATAAAAAACCAACCCAACAGTGCATGCAGATACACATACATATCGGGTAAGTAGAAACATTAATGGACCAGAGAGCAAATGAAAAGAGCAAAGTTACAAATGGAAGTGTATGTGCCACTGAAAGTGTATGCGTCGTGTAGTGTGTGATGTACAATTACATGTACAATATCAATGTTGGTTCTTTTTCAGCTGTACAATGAAAAATCAATCCGCTTGGAACTGTAGAAGAGTGCGTCCTGGGTCCCTGTCTTTCTTACCCATACACCATCACTGAAGTAACTGAAGAGAGATTACCATACTGCTTTTAACAACACAATAATGCATTAATCACCGCTCCAACTAGGCAAGTAATGTTTTTATAAACAGTTAAGTAACAAGGCCCTCTAAAATTGTGACCAAATATTCAAGATGAACACTAAACAAGTTTATGAGCTTATCTCAATAGTGAGTTATTATACATCCACATCACAATTTTGATTTTGAGAGGGGTTTTATTAACAAGTTTGATCACCAAATATTCGTCATCTCCAATATACTTGTGATTTCAATTATTCATGAAACATAAAAGCACACGGTTATTGTCATGATTTAAAGACTGATCAATCAATGTTAAGAACCGCATACTGCCCGTATGTATACATATATAACTCAAGCAGAATAACTGGGACAAATATACATCCATGTAAAGGTATCTAACCCTACCACAAATCGATGGTTTAATAAAATTCGTATCGGCCACTAAAAAATTATTCTAAATTTCGTGGTAGTATAGCCTTGATTTTGAACAGTGACACATTCCTTTCATGACATTTGAATCACAAATATTTAAGAACAGTATGGTAGTTGTTTGGGGTTATAATAATTACAGCAATTTATGTCTAACATTTTTTATTAGCATACTAAAATCACCTATTTAGTAATTTGAAAAAATAAACAGTTCTCAGACTAGTGATCTGTGTAACATCCTCTTCTCATCATTCACTTCTCTAGCCAGTTGAGATGTTTGGCCATTGACACATACATTCGTGCGCACTCCCAATACGTACAGATGTGCAATCTTAATGTACGAACGTCCAGCGGGAACTTTGCAGGAACATTGGTTCTCGCCCGAAACCACTTTCCATGCAGTACTATTTTATTATTTGCCAAGTTATGATTATTTGAGCGATGTAAGTGTATACAGGTGCCAATGCTGTTTCTTCCCCATAACACTGAACTCCATGTGCTTGCTAGATGCTGAGACATGCAATAGTACATCGATCAGCTTGCGCGCGTAATTTCCCGTTTGTACGGAAGGTTCCCGCGGCATGGTCCCATTCTATTGGTTATTGTCTACTAGTGGAAAAAGCAGTGTTTGTTTTAATTACTCAAATAGCTATATAAGTGATGGTTCTTGGTTCCCCATAAATATGACGACTATAAAGTCATCCAAATGGGCTGGAATAGAAACTAATAAGTACATTCGGTTCCTGCGTAATTATTAACGAAACTGGTTTTGTTTGGTGTAGTGCCGTATTTACAAAAGCACATGCGCGAGAGAAGGGGAAAACTGCCCAGTCAACAACCGTTCCATGGACTTCATGCCTCGAGGCCCAAGGTCCAAATATATCTCCCGCTCGTCGGCACCCAAAAATAGAAGTGGCTTTTGATTTCCAACTTTTAGTCCTGACGCCATTTTCAATTCAACTGGTACTCCCAAGCCCTTTTTCAGATTGTATTGGTGGTTCCCGAGCGGTAAATGTGGTTCCCGGTCGGTTCCCGCGAATAATAATTTATAATAAAGTTAAATAGTTGGTCAGGATTGTTGAGGTATTCATTATGCATTCGCATTAAAAGCGGTTGAAATCGTGCAAACATTTTAAAACTACTATTTGCGGGAACCACGCAGGAACAAACGCTGTCCGTTCGTACATTAAGTGCACGTATACAATGATTAGTAAGCATAAGAGTATATACATTGTAACAAGTAAGCATATACTGTGACTGTGCATGGGAGACATTTGCAAGAGCAACATGTCTCTGAAAGAGTAACAGGAAGCTACAATACTGTCCATCAAGTTTAGGGGGGGGGGGGGGAGGAGGGGGGGGAACTCACATACATGTACTCCACATGTGTGAATAATGTACTTTGCAAATTTGTCACTTGCCCAGTCAACACACATACAACCTACAGGGTTATATGCAAGCAAAATGCACATGCTATTATTTTTTATGATAAAATGATGTGTCAGCTACTGTACATGTACTGTATGGGTACATGTAGGCATGAGGTTACTGCAATCAACGAAGGTAGAGGGTGGCAGGAGGTTGTGCAGTGCAAAGCTATCATAAAAACTGTATCATTGCCACATACAGTACACATATGTACATGTGTAATATTTGTACATGTATCGTACATGGGTGGCGTGGACACATGTCCATTTGTGTGTGGGCAGTACTGTACGTCAAATCAATGCTACCCATTGGAAAGTACAGTAGGCTAACTGGCACTCAGAATGAACTGCACTGTAGCAGCACAAAAAGATGTGCAACTTTTATACGCTTACAGTTTGAACATGCTCAAAAAAAAAAAAAATCCACCACACTAATCATTTTTTTCTTCTTCTACCCCTAGCACTCCATTAGACTCACCCGCTATCAACCCAGTCGGACATCTGTGTACTGGAGAAGGGCCCATGGATGTCAGAGCTATCCTTATCCCACTTATACTCCCAGAGAACTTCATTGCTGAACGGTGGGGCAGCACCACTGGAAGGTGTTCCACTATCCTTAGAGCCAGCCGGCTCTACAGGCGATGAAGCCTCAGCTACTGAAGATGCTTCGGCAAATATATCAACTGGCTCTGCGAGGGTAAAGGGAAAAGATAAACACAAACGAGATGTGTAGACAATACAGCACATGTACATTTATGTCTCTCCCATAAAATTCCTCCTGTCTTAAAGTGCATCTACAGACAACTTTTGCCAACAAAATGCATACCACGTGTACTACAGTACATGCACAGTACAGTGCACACAACTACAATATTTTGACATCAATCTACATGGACATGCAGGTCTCTTCAGCCAGCTATGTTGCTGAAAATGCCACTAAAAGCTGTACATGCATTTTGCTACAGTGAACAGAGAAATACAAAGTGGAATATACATGAACATGTAGGGGTCCCACTATCAAGGAAAATTCAATCCAATTTGATAATTATGAATACACATGGACCATACTATAAACAAACTAATAACTAATATTATCTGTGCAGTCAACAGGGCAGGACAGTGCTAGAGAGGCTCTAGCATTGGAGCGAACAAGAGAACAGCTCAACATGCCATAAAGGTTGGACAAATTAACTTTCAATTATTACGTTATGTAACAATAACTTGAGAAGATATTATGATACAAACATATATTTCTTCCATTCAAAAAGCATTTTCCATTCAAAAAAAAAAAAACTACTTGCTGATTCACAACAATCTGATTCCAGATACCTCCATTTCTTGACTACAGCAGTCACACATTCACACAATAAGGACAAACAATCTCAACACACCATGCATGCGTGCTTTCAGCCCTCCCTACTCACTGGCACACCTTTCGCCTTCTCTTCCCTCTGAATCTTAAGCTTCAGTCTTTCGTAAGTCTCATCGTAAATAGCTGTGCGGACAGTTCAGGATACTCTTAGATGAAGGGGTAAAGTATTGTACATACGGAGCTACTATGCAACATGACAGACATTGGGGGTTGCGTTTGTGGTATTTATAATGAGACATAAGAACAGCACATGAGGTTGTGACATCATTTCATGCACGTACACTGTAGCAGCTGGGTTAGAATTTTAATCCCCAGTAGAATACATGAAGAAACAGAAAGTTGCAGCTATTTCATTATAGTTTGCATGTCAATAATAACCAACCCCAATCAGGGAGGGATGCCTACTAATTTGTCACACAGTTTGATTTCAGGTCTTCATTAAGCTTCGTACATATTTGCAAAAGCTTGCATTTGATAGCATGCAGTGACCTTTAATTACCAGGAGGTTTGAGAGTGTGTAGTTCAAGGACACGCATACTGGCAGACTAAGGCTGTTTAGTTGAGAGAACAAGGATTTGGATGATGAAGTTGTGAATAAGCATTCCTAGATTACAGTAACAGCAGCAAGCGAGGAGGGAAGTTGTGATGTAATGCAGTCACATCAAGACAGTAATGAACAACAGAACAGTACACTGGAAATTACACTCTTAGTACAAAAATCCTGCAGTCTTGATAACATAATATATATAATGCAGAAATGAAATGGGATGATTTCTGCGAAAAGGGTGCTAACACATATTTTTTCACGATTTCAATTTTTTTAATAATCTAGAAGTCTGAAATGTACTCTACACATTGCTTCTTACGCACAGAAAATCGAAGTATCTGTAATGGAGTTGTAAGACTCTGAATGTTTAATTAGCCATACATTTCAACGCAACCGTTACATGTTCATTTCTATTGCACATAGTGAAAAATTTATAATGTATGCGCTAGGTCCCTTTTCGCGAAAATGATCCGAAATGTTGATTTTGATGGACAAAATTTTATCATTGCACCAGATATAATAATTTAACTTCATTCAACAAGCAATTCACACAAACTATACTTGAAAATGTCCACAATACCGGACAGTGCATGCACGTGCACACAAGTAGCACATGTATCGCCAGGTTGCTATGTAAATGAAGTGCATAAGACATCATAGGTCCATCGAAACTCTTGCAAAGACAATGTAATGTATAAATACACTGCACCACGTAGTAAAATGAGGATACAGTAGTCACCATCTGCGATAAGCTGATCAGCCAGGCCTGTAAGGTTCTCCACTACCAACTTCTTGTCCTCAGCGGATGGCTCACACTAATGTGGGGCGGGGGGGGGGGGGGGGGGGTATCCACGAATCAGAAGGATGTACAAGGCCTGGCTTTGTACCTCACACAACTGTACCATTGCAACTACACAACTTTATATACTCCGCAATGCACACACTCGTCATGCAAGTATAGAAATTATAGAGCAATGGTACATAGTAGTGTACACGTACTATAGTAACACATATACGCATTTGGCACTGCATCGATTGACACCTTCTGACTGCACTGGGAAGCTCACTTGCTCTTCTTCCATCTTTATTTCAGAACCTTTCTTTGGCTTCTTCCATTTTTCACTGGCCGTTTGAACTTTGCTGCCACCAAGGCGCTTCAATGCCTGGAATTAACGTCGGAAATATTACATTTTTGTTGCCAGTTAGATCATACGACATGTCTACACTCGAGTTGTACATTGTACACTATAATTTTAAAGTAGAGTGTGCTGCTCATCACAGCAGTAATAAAATCAGTTCAAGTCTGTACCACACACCTATAGCGGAGACTATACACAAATGAGCTGGTTTCACTGACTGCTAACCAAAATAATAGGCGGGCAGGGAAGATGATAATGTGGTGCTTTAAGTATGCAAGCACAACAAGTTGGTCTACATGCAAGTATTTTACGGTACTTACATCCAGTTAACCAATGAAGCAGGTTGCTACTAGTTAACCAATGAAGCAGGTTGCTACTAGTGAAGCAATGAAGCAGGCTGCTGCACTACTTATGTACATTGGGGCACATGAGTCATAGTGAACCCTGAGGTAAGCTACAGAGGCGTTGGTGAAAGGGTAACTCAGGGCGGAACCCCTTTACGGAGGACCAGAGGTTATGCTTGTGTTTGGTAGACTTCTGACTCAGCTGAGGCTCCACCCACTTCAAGTCAGAGTGCACAAAACTGTTAATGATTTGTCAAAGTTTGAATGGGGTCTGTCATGTCGTGTGGCATTTGACAACAGTGAATTGGGCCTCAGCCTGCATCGCCCTGCTATTTTACATCACCCTCTCTTTACCCATAGGGTAAGCCACAGGACTAACGCTAGGCACCCTGAATTGGTTATTACACCCCACCATTGAATGCAAGCAACTCCAGTCTGGCAACTTCTGTTTCCACAGGAATTCAACCTAATCCAGCTACCCTCAATGGGGAAAGAGATTGGGGGAGGGGGCCCTTGGCATGGCCTCCAAGTACCTGGAATTTATGGAGCTGTCTGACTTGTGGCACGAACATTGGGTGGTTTATAATGCTCCGCTAAGGCCCCATTGGTTGTCTCAAAAAGTATCTGTCCAGGACATCTCACATGTGGTCAATGTGGTGGACAATTTGCACTGCACGGCATGGGGTACAAACGGGTGCAGCGAAAGGTGCTTGCCGATTGCCATCAACTGAGGCACAGCAGGTAGCTAGAAGGTCGTTAAGCTGCCACTGGCCGGTGTGCCACTTTGAGAAATCTCACCCAACGAAGCCCAATATTCTATGTGGAAATTCTTGACAATGTACATGTACAGTACATCACATTTTAAAGATGGAGAGACTATTGACAACAGATCAGCTACATCAATGGTACATCCATCTTAGAAGTCAGCAGTGTGACCAGTTCGGCAATGGGACCGATGAGCTGCCAGTTGCCCAATCTCACCCATCCTGTCCTACAGTAAACAGGTTTATCACCTAACTGGAGATTTATTTTTATGAAAAAACATATCATTACAAAGTTGTCCTTTGTAGCCAAGTTCAGAGGGACAAGTTCCCTGAAGACCATCACCTCACATACATGTACATCACATGGAACAACTGAAAATAATTTAAAACATGATTACAAAGTCATGTTTTGTAGCAATGCCTAGAGGTTCTCTGTACAAGGCTGGTTACTCCAAAGACCAGTTCACACAGTTTCAAGATTGGAGAACCAACACTAGCCAGGCATTGAGAATGCAATGAAATACAGAGGCTGGAAAGATAGCATACAGTTGCGCTGCTTTGATGGATCTGGCGCTATCACCGCACTTCATTAGCAAAGACAAAAACAATTTAGTCACTCCAGCCATCGTTATATTATTATTGAATTATTAAAAAAAATTTGGGGGGGGGGGGGGGGGGGGGGGGGGGGGGGGTGGGGGGAGGAAGGCATACAAGTAGGTGACCAAATTACGCCTAATAATTGGTGGGTGGTGGATTAAGGCCTCTTTGGCCGGGATCTCGTATGGTGGTAGTGGGTGGGGCCACATCACCACAGACCCGAACAGTGCATGGGTACCGACCAACCCCTAGCATGTAATGAACACTGCACAGCTGACATTGCTTCCTGCTGTTGAACATTTACACACCCTAGTTTGGCCCAATAGCCATTCCCCTGAGACAATTCAATTGCACAAGATCACTTACAGTGTACACGTACAGTAAACCATGCTACACACAGAGTGTTAGGTAATCAGAAGCAAGTGCAGATCGATGATGATCTATTTAATCTTTCTTGGACAAAATATCCCACATGCGTACAGTATGTGCATGAACACAGCATGTGGTGCGTAGCTAAGACTTACTGTAACAAATCATTTGCATGTAGCAAGGAATTCTATCCCATGCAATACAAGTAAGGGTGACCGTTCAGCATGCAGTACCTCCATGCAGCAGCAATGAATTAATGCTGTTAATGTCTCATGTCCTGAGCATCATCTCAGGGCATTTGTAGACCTAGATATTCAGACTTTCAGATTATTGCCACTTTGTAACTGCACCAGAAATGAAATCCAATAGCACATACACACTTGTCATGCATTACTAGCTCTGGGCAAAAATAGGTAAGGTCTAGTTCCTTCTAAAACCTTCTAACCAAGTTTCAAAGTGAGGTTCTCTGAGGCATGCCAGGTATACGCTAGGCGTGACTGGGGGTGCTTCACTTTGGGATTAGAGGTTTGTAGATGGAATAAGACCTTACCTCCATTTCAGCCCAGACTAGATACATGTATGCATGACAAACATACATGTGCTGTTGGATTTCAGTTCTAGTGCACAGTAACAAAATGGCATTGATCTGAATGTGGAGAACAGTCAATTAGTAACACCACTTCTTTACATATACCTAAATTGAACATGTACTAGTACATGACTACTTCTAAGTAGCCTAATTAATCTGCCCATTGCCTCTGTGGGAGTGATGACATCCTACAAGCCAGCCAAAGCGGTGAAATCCTATGCACATTATGTGACCTCAAGTGTATGCGCAATTGTTTTTGTTTTTCACATGCATGTACACATCCTATATAACTGATGCTTCTATTCTCACTCCTGCTACCCATACATGTATACTAACATAATGCATAACAAACTTTATTCGGAAGCGTATGAAAAGTGAAACATTGTATAGCGCTCAGAATGACAAGACCCACTGGTTGTGCTTTAAATAGAGCCACACACGACAGTACTGGTTGTGCTTTAAATAGAGCCACACACGACACCATTGGTTGTGCTTTAAATAGAGCCAACCACATGACACCACTGGCTGTGCTTTAGAGCCACATAACATGACACCATTGGTTGTGCTTTAAATAGAACCACACCCCTGGTTGTGCTTAAATAGAACCACACCCCTGGTTGTGGTTAAATAGAGCCACACCACATGATGCCACTGGTTGTGCTTTAAATAGAGCCACACCACATGACACCACTGGTTGTGCTTTAAATAGAGCCACACCTGACACCATTGGTTGTGCTTTAAATAGAGCCACACCACATGA
The DNA here is from genome assembly GCA_013339895.1 of Ephydatia muelleri. Lineage (NCBI taxonomy): Eukaryota > Metazoa > Porifera > Demospongiae > Spongillida > Spongillidae > Ephydatia > Ephydatia muelleri. Next base: position 3,574,716 of record JABACO010000012.1, on the reverse strand, counting down.
CACCACTGGTTGTGCTTTAAATAGAGCCACATCACATGACGCCACTGGTTGTGCTTTAAATAGAGCCACACCACATGACAACCCTGGTTGAGCATTAAATAGAGCCATACCACATGACACTGGTTGTGCTTTAAATAGAGCCATACCTGACACCATTGGTTGTGCTTTAAATAGAGCCATACCACAATATGCCACAATTGAGGTGATTTTAATGAAGGTTGTAGTAAAATACATTTTTTAGAAGCTGTTCAAGTAGAGCATGTCATGACACATTCCATAGTGAAGTAATGATCAGCAATCAATTTCACATGCCAAGTACGTGTGATCATTGATCGCTTCATAATATGGATCACTATAACTAACTCGTGACATCACTCGTGCACGCACACCAATGACTTGCACAGGAGTAGCATGGATTAAAGCGTACGACCAAGCTGCACTGTACGTACCTTGAGGATGGTCTCTCCCGGCCTCAGGATCTCCAGGATCTGCTTCTGGACTGCTAGCCTGTCAGTCTTCTTGTCTCCCTCCACATCTGAGCCCTCGGCCGCGCTCTGTTTACTGTTCCACTCCTGGAGCTCCTCCACCTGCACAAGTGTTAAGTGGTTGCCATGTCGACGTCTATCGCCACAGTATACAAGGTATAGATACGGCAGACACTGATGGACGTGGTAAAGGGAACGTGCAGTGTAGAGTGTAACCGAGGGGGAGGGTGTGGGGGAGGGTGTGGGGGAAGGTATGGAGGAAGGTTAGGTACAATAGAGGCTAAGAATGGGAGCAACATGTGCCCTTCAAATTACGAGTGATGAGGGACATGATTACCTAGAAATGACATATTATTACATAATCTTGCTAACAGCTGCAGCTGGTTGCCATGGTAGCACTCCAATTATCATGCACATATTTACAAGTGGCAGTTCATGAATCTCTGAACATCCCACACACACACACACACACACACACACACACACACACACACACACACACACACACACACACACACACACACACACACACACACACACACACACACCAAAACATCACATGTACATTTCTAGCATGGCATGGGTATATGCTATGCGTAATTAGCACATGTGGGAGAAAAACAAAGCTTATTTGTACACTGAACGTACATGTGTGTGAGTGTGCACGTAAGTGTGTTGAACATGGGCACGTCTTAATGGTGTACATACACACCCACAGTACATGTAAAGGTACAGTGTTAAGTGCTATGCATACACTGCTACATGTGTATGTACTGTATATATTTCCCAGTAGACAGTTTGCACAATTTGACCCCTACAGGCACAGTGAAAGTGAAACTGTTAGGACCCGTACACTGCACATGTAACCTCATGTGATCTAATGTGATCCCATGTGTGGGTCAGCATATTTTATTTACCACACACATGGGAAATGCCTCGAACTTCCGTCAAGCGATACAGTTGTAACCAGCATGGCACATGTCCAGACAGTGTACACAAGTACATTTCTTTCTACAGTGTACACCTGGAGTTTTACGCACACACATACGTACCTTCATAGTTACATGTAAGATACTGTAAAGTACACTGTAGAGTGCACTGTAGAGTACCAAGAATAAGACCTTGCTAATACGAGATGCAACGTATATGAGACGTGCAATGCATGACTTCAACATACAGTACACTACTTACTAACCCTTTCAGGTCACAGGTACGTCCGAATGGGTCGGGCCAATGCTCTAAATAATGCCCAACAGCTTCTTCTTTCCCCTCCAACCATTAGCAATTGTTCACACATACCTGGAATCAGCCACCTCTAGAGAGGACTAATCATCCATATGCTCAAAAGAAATAGTAAGGTGTGGGACTAGTTGCTAAACCATTTAACTATAGACTAATTGCATACAAAGTGGAGCTTAAATACATTATCTACTAATTGCCCATTTAAACTAAACTATATGTGAAGCCCCTCCCCCACTAACCACTAATTAATTAGAGGCAACCATGAGAGGTTCAGCAAATTCGATTTACACAACAGACAACTTCCGATCTGATTATGTCCTCCTATGTGAGGTCACATAGTAGCTTCCCTTTCTACATTAGGATAAAACCCACTGTCTCTTGTATTGCGGCACACATTGCAGACATCACCTAGCTACATGTACTTGTAACAAGCCAGCACTACAACTACACATGATGCCACATCCAGAGTACATAATAAATTAGGTCGTCAAAGTTGTCTATTGTTGTGTTATGCAACAGGCACAGTGCTCGACATCAAATTCAGTGTACAAATCGCATAACGATGGCAGTACTGTTGTCAATGACAGTGCATTTATTGGAAACACTTGCAAAGAATCAGCATCATATGTTTTGTTAGACACTACCAAGCAACAAACCACCTTACTATAAACATACATGTAACCATGGATACCACTTTGGACTTGAGGTCAAGACAACTACAACATAAACAGATATACTACACAACAACAGCTGATTGGTGAACCAGATACACATCAACAGCTGATTGGTGAACCTGATACAGCATAACTACACATGCGCATAGTGGGTGTACTTCAGTTCAATATAAACGCCACCCACTTTAAAATGAATGTCCATTACAGATCCATTTGTGGTATGAATCATTTGGCCTCCACTGACCGAGCAAAACGACACGGCAATGCGTACCGAGCTCTTAGAAATTATTGCATGGCTTTTTTAAGTTTAATGACTGCACTAAGACTCTACCAAAAGTGTCTCACACTGAACAAGTACATTGGATACACACACACACACACACACACACACACACACACACGCACATACACACCCACTCACATGCTCACACACTCATGCCCACACACTCACTCACACACTCAGACACACACATGCTCTCATACACAAGCTCAAACGTACGCAACACACCTAGTTCAAGACATACACATCAAAATGCATGCATTCCACACTACAAATCCCAACACTACACCACTGAAATAGAATAGAACAGGAAAATGATGAACCGTGAAAACAATAGTCCACCCACCATAACTGGCGATATCATGGCGTAATAATCCAACACTACTGCATCACATGATCTTCGTGTGCAGCATCCCATCATCACACTAGGCACATCATCACACTAGGCACATCCCATCATCACACTAGGCACATCATCACACTAGGCACATCCATCATCACACTAGGCACATCATCACTAGATCCCATCATCACACTAGGCACATCCCATCATCACACTAGGCACATCCCATCATCACACTAGGCACATCCCATCATCACACTAGGCACATCCCATCATCACACTAGGCACATCCCATCATCACATAGGCACATCCATAATGCTCTCATTAATACAAATACATACGATCATGTTTATACAATCCACAACAAACTTCCCTACAACAGTATTCCCGGGTTACAAACGGGCTACAATCGCCTCCCAACTTCCAACCCCTCCCAATCATTTCATACCCTCCAATACATGGTAGAACAATGTACACCCGCAGAGTAGTCGATTATTCCCTCTCCCTCCCTGCCTCACCAACGCAACACACACACACACACACACAAACGGATTGGTGCCACACCCTTTTGGCCACTCCCACCACAACCCAATCTTTGATCATAGCCCCCCCCCCCCCACCCCCCCCCCCCCCCCCCCCCCCCCCCCCCCCCCCCCCCCCCCCCCCCCCCCCCCCCCCCCCGCACGACTAGGGGGGGGAGTCCCCACCTTGTTCCAATCCACATCCTGCAGCCAATTGTCTTCAACAGCATTGGGATCATCCTTCACAAAGTAGTTTCCATCTGCATCAAAGTACCTAAGGGAGGGAGGGAGGGAGGGAGGGAGGGAGGGAGGGAGGGAGGGTACATCGGATGACCATCACATCATGAGCTCATCCCATGACGTGATATGCTCTTCTGCACGTTAATGTACAATGTGTACATGCACAACAAATACAATGCACATGACCACACATACACACACTAGCATGGATGGTGTACAAGTGCTCATGCCTACACATGTGTACTTCCATTACAGATCCCCCTGTTGACACACACTCCACCTACCCTTCCTCCATCTCTTCCTTCAGGTTGAATGGTGTCATCTTGATTCCATCGTCGTACGTCTGAAGCACAATGCACGAGTAGTGCACGGCAAATGACACCACACACATGCACTACACATACACACACATGCACACACACATGCACACACACATGCACACACCACACATACACACACATATGTGCACACATACATGTACATGTACATATGCATGCACACGCATGCACAAGTATGCATGCACCCAGGCACAAAATGACCATGTACAATAACTGGTGAGGTCATTGATTATTGGAGTTTAATGGCAGCGAGATGCGAGGCCCCGCCCATTGACATCTTTAATGTGGGGTGATTATCTGGGATGGGGGCGTGTCTCATTATAGACGTAAAACACCTCTCAGGGGGCGTGGTCAAGCCAGCTTCTTGTGAGGAGAAACAGGTGATACCATTGCATATCACCAGATCCTCGTATCGTATACTTGAGTAGGTCATTGCATACATTAAATAGATAATTGTGTGGCGAAACAAATATACTCGTCTCACCAGAATATCACATTGGCACTCAATTGCAGGCGCAGTTAGTCACACACACCATACTGGAATGAATTCTGTGCACATAACCCTGCATGTGTGATTTGACCAAAGCCAAGACCACACCCACACCAAGACCACACCTACACCAAGACTACACCTACGCCAAGACCACACCTACACCAAGACCACACCTACGCCAAGACCACATACACAAGACCACGTACAACGGTGGAATCCTCTTGGGCTGCCAGGTCTTCGTCACCTAGACCATTCTCCTGCTTTCATCCTTCTCGTCCTCCTCGTCGCTGTCCAGAGAGTGTTTCTCCTTGAAACGGGTAGCGGCTACATGCACGCGGGCAGGGAAGAGAAGTATAGGTATGAAACATGAGAGGAAAGAAAGGTGCAATCACTGCCTTCCGTCCTTATGCAATAGCGATACAAATCACCTAGTGGCATTTGACATTGCCGATGCACTTTACAACACGAGTGTAAGATGAAGAACGTAGCAGCGTTGCCGTATGACTCTATCTAGAGCCTACCAATACATACGGGAGAACGTACCGTTGTCATCAGCAATGACGTTATCTTCGTTTTCTTCCTCTCTCTGCTTTTTCTCTGCGACTTCTACTTCTTCTGCAAACGCAACCTTTCTGTCTCTCTTCGACATTTCCTCCTCGTACGCTTAAACGTCCGGTGACGTCACTAAATCCCGCCCACCAAATAATTGATCTACTCCCACAACGCTCAAGTTACCCTCCCCTCTAGTGAAAATGGAGTCATTTGTTTTTGAATGTTTACAGATGCGTTGAGTTACGATTTGCTAGACGATCTAATCACTGCATTGCCACAGTGTGTCTGAAGTCGCGATTCGCTTGTCCTCCATTCTCCACGGTGCGAAGCCAGACAAGCGCAAAGCGACATTTGAAAAAAAAAACGCGTTAGCCATAACGAATCGACACTTCTGCAAGGCCCCATTTCGACGTGCCAAAGCAGCAACAATACCATGGCGCAATCGGTGATAACGCAAGTGACCAGGGACGCGGACTCCTACACTCCGTGTCCTCCACCAGTATCCGTCCAAGAAAGGGGTACGTGCTGACGTCTTGGTGTATATAGCGTTCATTTAAAAAGTCGCTCTGAACGAAGAATCGTTTTCTCCACTTGGGGAATTGTGTGGGGTGAAGGATGGGGAATGTACTGTCAAAAGACGTATCCTGTATTTGGGAGTCTCGTGTACCTTCTCTGTGTCGCGGTAGCGTTAGGCAGATCTTGCGTGGGTGGCTTCCGGAGGTCGACGTTGAGCGGGACGGGGACGTTGCAAGGAGTGTGCGTAAATTTATGTACGACGAACCCAACGCAAGGGCTGTTAGAGATGGAGTCCTAAACTCTCCAACGCTAACAAACAATTCGATCCGTTCTGAGCGCTATGGGCTATTTACACATGTCTAAATGTTCGTTCGACGTATTGTATTTATTTATTTTGCTGTGCAGCTGGTGCGCGTAACCCTGAGAGATCCTCCAAGCCCGAGAAGATGTGCCTATGCAACTGGATTCTGGCGTGCTTCAAAAAGGACGAACCTGCTGTCGGAAGCGCACCTTTCAGCAGCGACTCCAGTAGCTCCCCTCCAACTCCTGAGGTACTGATAGGGATGTGGGTGGGGTTGTGGAGAGGAGATGGGAGCTGTATAGCCACGGGCAACCCTTATTGCATTTTGTTGTTTTCTGCCTCTAATTTTTTTTTGTAATGTTCTTGCTGACCTCGCAGCTTGGAGCAGATAAGTACCTATTGCCCGCTCTGGAGCCTGGACATGAAGACAGAAAATGTGTCATCATCGACCTCGATGAGACATTGGTTCATAGTTCGTTCAAGGTAATAGTCGTTGAAACCAAATGGATGGGGAACTGTGTGGGAGTGCTGTACAGCCCAATACTTGCATTGTGTATCCATAGTTACAACGTGAGCATCACATGGGTGCAATGGGCTGCTATAATTCCTTTCTTGGGCAGCAAGGAATTCAGCCAAAGTGTATTTGTGACCATGAATATGAGGTGGTGTGCTTATAGTGGAGGGAGGCACCATCTAGTGAATCTCATTAATCATTGTGTACCAATTTTTATGCCCTTACAGTGGTGTTTGTCAATCATCTGGCTAGCTTACAGTACTTGAACCTAATTCAATCTGTTGGAAACCTTTTGGCACATAGTAAATAGTTCACAGTTTACATAGACTCAGTTAAGTGTGAATACTGCATTTGACAGTCCTCCCTCTCCTCCTCCTCCCCCTCCCCTGAACCTGCAGATTGTGGCACTGCATGTAACTTTACAAACGTTCCTGTGTTTTGCTTAGCTTTGAGTGATGTGTTTGTTACATGTACATGTGCTGCTTCTACTAGCACATTATTTTCTGTATCCATTGTTTACACCCAATAAACTTAAAAAAATGCTCCAGTTGTTTCAAACATGCATGTGCAAGTCAGCAAATTTCCCCTCCCATGGCCTAGTCCCCCTCCCATTGCCTAGTTCCCCTCCCATTGTCTAGTCCCCCTCCCATTGCCTAGTTCCCCTCCCATTGTCTAGTCCCCCTCCCATTGTCTAGTCCCCCTCCCATTGTCTAGTCCCTATCTGACCTCTTGATTACCTGAGTCCAATGTAATTGGTTCTCCTTCCAACCTAATAAACATTTAAAAACAGATCAGACCTCATGAATGTGTTTTCTAATGATGTACAGCAGGTAACTTCTCTGCTCTTCTGTCAGATGTGCATTGTGTGTGTGCATCAGTGCAGTACAGGTGAGAGTGGTCACTGTATTGTGGGGGACATGATGAGTGCTGTGCATGTGTACGCAATGAAATCGAATGTGCTAAAATGTTGTCTCCAATCACCTGATCCATACACACACACACGTACACACACACACAGCCTGTGAACAATGCAGACTTTATCGTTCCTGTGGAGATAGACAACGTGGTTCATCAGGTGTACGTTCTCAAGAGACCTTACTGCGATGAGTTTCTGAAGCGGATGGGCGAGATGTTTGAGTGCGTCTTGTTCACAGCGAGTTTAGCTAAGGTCAGTGAAATCTGATTAAAGGCCCACAGCAGATGGACTGTGGGAGGGGCAGGTCTGCACCTTGATTAGGGTTATCTGTTTTGTAGGGTTTCTTTGCTTGGCTTCTCAGCCAGCTTTTGGGTGGTGTTCCTTGTGTGTGTGTGTGTGTGTGTGTGTGTGTGTGTGTGTGTGTGTGTGTGTGTGTGTGTGTGTGTGTGTGTGTGTGTGTGTGTGTGTGTGTGTGTGTGTGTGTGTGTGTGTGTGTGTGTGTGAGTGAGTGTGCGTGCGTGCGAGTGGGTGCGTGTGTGTGCGTGCATGTGTGTGGGGGTCAGGCGATGAAGACTTACTTCAGCACGTTTGATTCATTCTATCTTCTGGGACAAGGAATGAATGCACATGTATTGTCAGGAAACATATTGCATTAAGACACACCTCCACACCACACCACACTCGAATCATTTCACCTGCATGTGCGTGGAGGTCCATTAGTGTAACTGAAGCTTGCACCACCTCTTTTCCATTCAGTACGCAGATCCAGTGGCTAATCTGCTGGACAAGTACAATGCCTTCAGTGCTCGTCTCTTCAGGGAATCGTGTGTGTTTCATAGAGGAAACTACGTCAAGGTACATTAATCGGCATCAAACACACTGGAGTTCCGATGATATCATGTGTGTGTGTGTGTGTGTGTGTGTGTGTGTGGTGTGTGTGTGTGTGTGTGTGTGTGTGTGTGTGTGTGTGTGTGTGTGTGTGTGTGTGTGTGTGTGTGTGGAGTGTGGATGTAAGTGTGTGTAATAGATGTATGCACATTGTTAAACTTTCAAATACACCTACTAATGTGTAAGTTATGTTATGTAGGTGTGACTCTAAATTTGTGGAGGCTAAAGATACCTACTACCACATGGCTATGGTGTGGTGTCTTTTTTCTGTTTTGAATTGTCATTGAAGGATCTTGTCATCCTATATGCAGCAGCACTGTTAAATATCTTGTCTGCTCTACATCTCCTCCCTCTCATCTTCTCTTTCTCACTCCTTCCTCTCCTCCACTCCCTCACTCCTCTCTTTCACTCCCTCACTCCTCTCCTCCACTCCTCTCCACTCCTCACTCCTCTCCACTCCCTCCTCTCTCCACTCCCTCACTCCTCTCCATCCTCACCTCCACTCCCTCCTCCCTCCCTCACCCGCACTCCTCTCCACTCCCTCACTCCTCTCCACTCCCTCACTCCTCTCCACTCCCTCACTCCTCTCCACTCCCTCACTCCTCTCCACTCCCTCACTCCTCTCCACTCCCTCACTCCTCTCCACTCCCTCACTCCTCTCCACTCCCTCACTCCTCTCCACTCCCTCACTCCTCTCCACTCCCTCACTCCTCTCCACTCCCTCACTCCTCTCCACTCCCTCACTCCTCTCCACTCCCTCACTCCTCTCCACTCCCTCACTCCTCTCCACTCCCTCACTCCTCTTCCTCCCCATAGGATCTGAGCAGGCTAGGGCGGGACCTTACCAAGGTGGTGATCATTGACAACTCTCCTCAATCCTACATATTTCACCCCAACAATGCTGTGAGTGACCATAGCCCCTCCCCATAATGATCTTAGCCACTCCCCCTTGCTCCTGATTATTTGAATCTGATGCAATTTGTGCAACCTGTATGTCTATCCTGTGCTGTATAATGGCACCAGGGAGTAACGTTTTTGTGTCTCACAAGTGAAGGCTGCTATACTAACACCAACCATGGAATATGTTTAGTTTTTAAAGTCTGTTATGATACATATGTACATTGGGATAGAGGACTACAGCCAGCCAGCTAGGCTACAGCATATCCTGCTGTCCCGTCAGTACATGTACAAGCAACGCATGTGCGCATGTAAACAAAAGCTAATTGACTATTACTCCTGGATTATCACCTTCCTGTGTGTGTACCACTGGAGATGGTTTACACATAGACATTTGGTTTTAGGCACTTCTTATAAGATTGTAAGGTTTCTGCCTTATCAGTGGTGCAAGCTGCTTCTTTAGTGCTTCCTACCTCAAACCACAGCTTTGCTTGTTGTTGCTTTGTTGCAAAGGGTGAACATACATGTACCCATTAATGTACCTCCATGGGTAGCCTGTGTTGTTTCGTTGTGTTAGTGGTACTTCTGATCTGACTATTTGTACCTTACCTAGACAGGGCAGGGACCCTAGGGGATGCTTATATGTGTGCAAAGTGTGCAGTATGACACCGTAGCAGACCAAGATTGAACTTACCTTTGTTTTACTGGACGGAGGGAATCCAACAAGGGATTCAGATTGCGTGGAAAGGTTGACTCTAAACGGTGTACAGCTGGCTTTGCTTGTTACCTCTAAAACTCAAAACATTTTCCACCTATTTTCACAGTCAGCTAGAGTGACATGAGGGCCACAAGACATTAAGTATATCAGTACTGGTATATATATATATCCCCCATGGGATTAACCATTGGATGGCGTGCATAGCAAACATACCACACTCGCTCACTCCTAGTTGTCAACCATCTGTGATCTCATCATTAGTCCTTGCCTCATTGGTGTCTGCACTAGACCGCTGCACCCACCTTTTGGGTCGTTGTTTGAAAAACTCTTGCTTGTGCGGTCCAGAAGTGGTTGTGTGTGTGTGCTGCGTGTGTGTGTGTGTGTGTGTGTGTGTGTGTGTGTGTGTGTGTGTGTGTGTGTGTGTGTGTGTGTGTGTGTGTGTGTGTGTGTGTGTGTGTGTGTGTGTGTGTGTGTGTGCGTGTGCGAGCGTGTGTGTGTGTGCGCGTGCATGTGTGTGTGTGTGTGCATATATGTGTGTGGTACAAATATATATGTGCTTTCGCGTTATTTGCTTACTCTCCACATCCCTGCACATCTGTTGTCACACACACGTCACTACTCACTCACACACGTCACTACTCACTCACACACATCTATTCCATGCAGCTATGCATTAGGAGAATCCCAGCCCATCTGTTGGGGGCACGGGTTAGGTCTGGACATCTTTAGCTGTTCTCAGGCCTATTTCCTTGTTGTTCAGGGATGCACCCAGGCCCCAGGCCCTTCCTCTACTGTGACGAGGCTTTGTGTGACCTACGCTCACTGGGTCGCTGTGTATTGCAGTTTTTGAGCAACGCACGAAGCCGTGCATGCATTAAGCGATGTCCATGTAGCGCGGTCACATGCACACACCTACACCCTACGTCAACACACCTGTGCATATGTGTGTGCAAATCACTTTCTGCCGCTTTGTACTGGTCTATTGTAACTACAACCACACACACACACTCACACTCCTAGTCCCCAAGAGGCAAGAGCACATGTATGTATAGCCGAGCGCGCAATCGTATCTGCGTTCCTCTGAACTCAGTGGAAGAACAGTTCAGTGTGTGCAGGCAAAAGCACACACTAAAAAGTGTTTGTGTACAACTTTAAGGACTATTAGTTATGTCGTGAAGGACAGAGGATGGAGGGTCTTATTATTGAGGGTGAGGAACCTCCCCTGTATCTGCCACCGTTATGGGTAACAAATATCCAGGAGCCGTCCCTGGACAAGAATGATATTCTTATTAACGTTCAGCATGAGTATTGATCCTTGTCACAAAACAGCTGTCCATGCAAGCAAAAGATCTGCATGGAAATTGTTTTCAAAGTGTGATTCCCCAAGGTTGATAGGGATGAGGCTAATGGCTAATGGGTGATTCCCCACAGTTGATAGGGATGAGGCTAATGGGTGATTCCCCACTGTTGAGGCTAATGGGTGATTCCCCACTGTTGATAGGGATGAGGCTAATGGGTGATTCCCCACAGTTGATAGGGATGAGGCTAATGGGTGTGAGGAGTCAATGCACTATTCACTAAAGTCCTGTCTGTTAATATAAGTGTGCATTAATTAGACTACATCATTTTTCAGTGCTCATTGTTCCCTCCTGCACACAGGTGCCAGTAACGTCATGGTTTGAAGACCGAAATGACACCGAACTGTTAGATCTCATTCCGTTTTTTGAAGCTCTTGACAAGGAGGATAATGTTGTCACAGCATTAAGCAGATACCACCAGTTCCAAACCACACCCATCCCTATGGAGATCGAGACACCACTGGCTACTGCACAGAGGTCCAGCTAACTGACACCACTCAACCCTCTCCTCTTGTGTGCTTTGCTGTTGTTGTTGCCCTCTTTCAGTTCATGGCAGATTCTCTATTTTTTTCCACTGTGAATTGACCCTTTTTATTTCTTTATGCTAATTTGGCGTAAAACCTAGTTCACTCAGGTGTTCACACGCTCTCTACCTCCCCCTCACTCTCAACCCTCTCCTCCACTATCTCCTCCCTCCTACACTATTTTCTCCTTTCCCCTCCACTATCTCCACTCATTTCTATGCTCTTTCTCTCGCACAGCTGATCTTTTATGCCAATTGTTTGATCAATTTTGTATTGTTTCCACTCTTTTCTCCTCTCCTTTGAAGCATTGTAGAACAAAATGTTCCAACAATCTGGTCCGTTTTTAAAGTGTATTTGTTGTTCTGTTGGACATAGCTCTATTGTTTTCTTCTTTTTTTTTATGCTAAGAAATGTTTATTATTCTGATCTTTTGTACATGCTATTTATGAAAACTGTCTAAACACTAGCTGGATCATGCATGGCTCCATGTATGTTGACGCAAATATTCACACACACACCGATCCAGTTTTATTAAATTAAAAATAGAACAACAAATAACAGATACACGCTACTTCCTTGTTCCAGAGTTGTCAATGTCTTTAATTAAGCTTGCAGAATAACTGTAAGTCAACCAGCGATGCAGTGGATTTCACCCATTTTGTTAACGCTTCTCACTGGTACCAGTATAAACTACGTGGCATGTAATTGGGCGTAGCCCTACCTTCGCGTTTTGGCGGAAGGTCGGGTATACCCGGATTTGTCCATCTGATAGTGCTGTGGAATGTTAACACTTGATTAGTCTGACCGTTGATTGACACGTTGGTCGCGTGCTAGCTATGAATCTGGTTTTGTAATGGCTCGAAGTAGGCCATTTCTTCCCGCGGGATTATCTGTCGGTGAATATTCGTCCCAAGAGAATCAGTCCAGGTTCAACCTCAACCCACAGTCACCTGAAGTTGCGGTATGTGGTATACTACGTAGTAAAAGAAAAACTTATGGTTGCCATTATAGATCCGAGTTGCTTACAAAACCTATGTCAAAACGACAGCGCATAGGCAAGGCAGTTGCTAAAAAAAGCAACAACAAAAATCATAGATTCAGAGGCGTTAAAGGACCCGAAGACAAAGAGCTATTTAGTGGAGATGATTGGGAGAGAATTTGCCAAAGAGGTGAAAGTCATGGCATGTGATGGAGCCAACTCCATCCTGCCGGCAAAGCCAAAATTTCTGCCCTCAATGAAAGTACAGCTACTTCAAATTGCTTTGGTTTCATCAATGGGTGCCCACTCCTTAGCCGCGTCTCTCCATAGTCATAGCCAGCCACGCGATCAGCGACCATCATTCACCGACAGATACATGTAAATTGATGTAATCCCGCTGGCACTATTATACGAAACCAGATTCATAGCCAGCACGCGACCAACAACGGTCAGACTAATCAAGTTTTAACATCCCACATAGGGTTTGCATCCGGATAGTGATTAAATGACGGATATTACGGATTCCGCCTTGTTATTCATCAATCCGTTATCCGTTATCCGACCTGGTCCAAATCCGGATTGACACGGATATTTTGCGTAATGGAATCCGATTGGTTCGGCTCAAATCGGCTGAAGTTTTGCTTTATATTGTTTAATCCTTATAGGGTTGTATGTAGTGTTTGCACTGCTGGTCAGACTCAGATTACATGAATTTAAATCTATTGGTACACTATAAGAATTGGGAGTGACGGAGTCACGGGACTGGAGCATTAATTCAGTTTTGTCACGTGGTTGCTGACTGGCGTCTATGCGAAGAGCTTTATAACAGGTGATTTTATGCTGTCGAAGTGGGAGGAAGAAATTGAAGGAGAAGGAACTGAAACACAGTGATTGCCAGTGCGCTTGGGTAACCATAACGAAGAAAATGGTTCATGGGAGGTGTATTGGTTAATCAGGAAGATGGTTATATGCCATGCATTAAGAATTCCAGAGCACTTTTAAAAACATGGTGTGCAATGTGGATGTTATGAAATCCGGATAAAAACCGGATAATCCGGACAGAGATAATATATAGAGGGATTGGAAGCGAATCACGTGCGCTATACCTCTGCGCGGGACATCCGAGGTAGTGATAATCGCACCTCCGAACTTGTGAAAAGGGGTGGATTTTTGGGAAGTCACTGTCGAACTTTCGCTTGAATCTCCTTACAGGTATGCCGTAATATTCAGCTGATGCTACAAATCGATGGCCCAGTGAATCTAGTTGAAACTATAAATATAGTTTATGCGGTAATTCAGCTTTGCCGCGACGGTTTTACGGTGTCAAAGTAGAAAAAGTATGATTTTTTTCTTTCGTTGGGGTTAGTTCTTTGCATAGTGACGTTAGGGTCTTGCATTCGTGCTAGAAATAATTAACTGCGTTCGTATTGTGTTTTAAGATGTTTTTTAATCCTAAGGAACAGTCCTAAGTGGACTTCCATGGGTTTTGACCCTTTACGATTACGGGACAGTATCTTTGTAAGTTAAAGAGCAAAGAAATCGCAGTATTTTTTTCCTAATAGTACAAGGCCTAAAGTGTGTCTTAGTGAGGTTCTTGTAATTTTGGGGTGCGCTTTCTTGCTACAAATTTTGCCGCTATCTATATCACAAATTAATATTCTACGTGCACTGGGCCAGGGTGGGCGGGGGGGTACATGTCCATTACTGACTAAAGTGATTTACTTATTGTCCTGATGCTTTTAGCAGACATGAGCAGGAGAAAACTAAGGTTAGGCCGAAGAAAGAAGAGTCTGGAAAGACAGAAACCTAAAGTCCTCACTGTCTCCATTTCACGTGCTGCTGTTTCTGTGCAGCTGCATCCAGGTGTTTATTGTTCACCTTCCTTGTCAAATGCTCTGCAGCATTCTGGTCATTTTGATCAGCCTGTCTCTCAGCTTACTGTGTCATTGCCCATATCAATGGCCTAGTGACATCTATGAATTTGCTCTCACACCGACTGAGCATTCTTAAACTGCCACCACAGTGGGTTATAGCCTCCATGACACCGTTGTGTTTGTGCAAAGTAGGGCTGCAAGAAGTCTGTCGTCCAAGTGTCACTTTGTCAATAGCTTTCAATGCGTCACTGGAATGGACTACTACAATTTCATCAAAGACATTGAACCCCAGTAATTCTCTTGTTTTGTTCAACTTGCCATACCCTGTCAAAGTAGTAGATGATGCCTTTAAACTTATGGAGTTTTTGGGTGCGGCAAGGTTTTGTAGAGGTAGCCCAGATTCTGGCTTGGTGGAACTATGGAAGATAGGGTCATCATCTTTACACATCAGCAGTGGTATGTTGCACACATACTGGTGCTCCTGAACATGCTTGCACTTTACATGTGTTTTTAAAATAGGCAAAAGTGTCAGCTTCTTGGATACTACCATTCATTGCGCACATCAGAAGCATTCCTGTGTGTGTGGAAAAGATTTTTGCTCCAAGCTGGCTGTCTTACAATCTCATCAATTTTCATACAATTTGTTGGTCATTCCATGTTTAAGGAATTGGTCAAAACAAAGTATTGTTCAAACACTACAGCAGAAAGCAGTCATGGTTCAGATGATTTAACACATCTTGAATATAACGCAATTCGATATACTGCTGGGTATGTACCACAGGCGCTGAAGAAGAAAGTAGCCAAATCTCACCATTCAAATAAGAAAGATCTTCTCCTCTGTCTTGATGACCTTTCTATGTGTGATGATGATGATCCTGGCTCATCAGCTGATTGGATCCGTGCAGTAGATCGTGGCAGTCTCATCCACATAAACAACATGACCTTTGAGCTCTTTCTTTCTATGGAGCAGTCTATTCGAAGATGTGTTAAAGCAGGTCAAGAACTTGGAGATGCACGATCTCAGTTGAAGGAAGATGAGAATGTCCTTTTCTACTGGTCTATATTGACAGCAAATCGGTCTGATGATGTTGCTACTACCATCTTGGAGATGGTAGTAGACCTGTGGATAACAGTGCAGGGGTTTTCATTGGCTGGTGCATGGGTGGAAGAATACAAAATCACCCAAAAGAAGACAACACAGAAATCTAAAGCCCTTAGGAAAAACTGAACTGATCCCCCTTCCCCCTCCCCTCAAGCACCCTTTTTTTTGTTGCTCTGAGTGTGTTTAGTTGAAGTGGCAGTTACAAAAAAGTTACTCCGTACATGTACATGTGTATGGCTTCGTTTCCTTTCCTCGGATATCCCGCGTTAATTAGTGTTAAATGCCTCCGCTTCCAATCCCTCTATATATTATCTCTGATCCGGATACCGGAGTCCGGAATAAAATCTATCGGATTTCGGTATCCGGATAGTTAATTTACCGACGGATGCAAACCCTAAATTCCCACAGCACTATCAGATGGACACAAATCCGGGTATAGGCTTGATACCCGAGTCGAACCCGACCTTCCCGAAGGTCGGGCTACGCCCAACTAACGTGGCAGCAGATGTATACATGTATCTCCATGCGACCGAAATCGCCTACGTCACGCCCCCTCCAGCCTTGCAATAGCATTCAATTACATATTGTGGATTCAGCATGTTTCACCTTCTATACTTTAATTTCCGCCCCCCCCCCTTTTCCAAACTATATTACATGCTCCACAATTCAGTTGGCTGAAGGATTATTCATCGCGTGACTTCTTTGGTGATTAGCATACCGGCGTCCACAAATTATGTCACGCTGACCATATGTATGTATGGTTCGTGCTAACGTGACTGGACAGAACTTTGTATATAGAGTATGTATGTATGGTATTAGAAGCGTGACACGTAATAAATTTAATTCAACTATACCATTACAATTGTGAATTGTATTTTCGCGTACGAGAAGCGTATTAGAAGGCCCACACAACGTGAGCGATCAAATTAATCATGAAAATGCCATCAAAATATGAAGCAAGCTGAAAAAGGCAGATAATTTGTTGCAAAATGTGAGAAACAGCGATCTATAGTGCGCCTTAAGTTTAACAGCACTTCAAAAGGCTGTTGAAATAGTTCCTGAAGCTTCTAGAATCATAGAGTAATACAAACACCTAGAAGACCCACGACTTGAGGCACATGAATCCGAGCTTTGGAAGCCATTGTACAGATAGCTTTCTATGGTATAATTCACAAAACAAAGATGCAAGACAATAACAAAAACAAAAACACTATACATGAGTCAGTAATAACTTGATTGAGAGAATCAGTCATCTCTGCAACGGAAATGCGAATAAAGAAAAAAATTTTTTTTTTGGTGGAGGCTGGGTATGGTGTAGTAAAACGTGATGTCCATTTAAAGGTGGGGTATGAGGGTATGGTTCTTACTTTTGTGACATAGATGGACAACATGCATATGTATATGGTCCAAAAATCATCAAAAAAGCGCGACATCATTTATGGATGCTCCCTATGTGCCCGCCAGCTTGGTGCACAGTGATATAGGGAATATGTAGTTTTCAACGCCTATTGAATTTATAACTGATTACTAAATACTTGTTATCATTGAAGGACTACGCCACGTTCCTAGCTGTCTGTTATTTCGCTCGCTAACGTTCTCAAAACCTTAAAGTTATATGCAGCAGAGAAATAGACACTGGCATGGATGGGCATCACTCCATCTCTTTCAAAGATACATGTAGATCTTTTTCATCGCGTGGCTTAATTGAATTCATTTCCACATGTGTCCGCCATATTTGTGGGCAATTATGTATACATGAATACTGCAGCCGCGCTAAAGTGGTTTATGCCAAACTCATTTATAGAATTCACACATGCATGCAATGCACAGATCTCAATTCTCAATCTGTTTGTAGTATACATAACGAAAAATGGCGATTGTCCATGCAGCTTTGCATGTACTATAAGTACGTATTAATGTAGGCGTGCATTATAATGGTTGTTTGTGGAGAATCAAAAGTGCTGGACATATATTCGCTGCGATTGGTTTGGAGGTAAACTCCTTTCTGTACTCTGTACAACTATTGGACAATCGTGAGGGGGCAGAACTAGAGACAAGTGGCAGCATGGCGGGTTTGAAGGATTTAGCTGGTTCGACTCCCCTGTGCGGTACAAATGACATCTTCATTTCTGAATTTCCCTCCATACGTACATTTTCTCCACTCGATTCGTCTCGCATACTCTCGTATCGATCTCCGTGCCTGTACCTGGGAGTAACTTTCCAGAATCTAAAATAGTCGGAACCCGTCACCGTGGATTTGTGAAACGGTTCCCCGAAATCCTGGGCTTCTTTCGCCTGCACGCCGTCTCTGTCGAACCGAGAATTGGAAGTAGCCATGGCGTTTGCATCCCGACACGTGTTCGCAATGGTTGCTGGGTGAATGGGAATGTACGAGAGCATGTTGGATGTCTTGTCGTCAAAGCGCTTTCCGGCGCGATCTTCCTTTCTAAAACTGTCTTCGGTTCGGTTGAGCTTTTGAGCTGGCAACGCGTCACTCCAAATTTGGTAGCTATCTGCATGCTCTGACATTGTTTCCATTGTGCCCTCGAACAGCCTCAGCATATCGGGGTGCGGGATGCAGAGCCCGCGCCTTTTCTGCGGCTGATACGATTGGCTGGATCCGAGGCGGCACTCTTTTTCGATCTGTGTGAAACCCTCCACGGTCGACGTGGGCGGTGCCATCGTTTCAGCGTGCTTCTGGCTTCGCCTCTTCAAGAATAAGGTAGGCACCTCTTGCTGGTCGCGAGAGATTGCGGCAAACGCCGTTTTGTTCGTCGTGTTGTCATCAAACGTTTCGTACTGCTTACTGGAAATATCGATCTTCTTGAAGGTAGTGCTTGGCCTTCCTTTACAGAGCACATCAGAGTTGAAATCTTCTCTCGCCACCGAGCGTCCTAGGAACTCCCCTTCAAAGGCGAGTTGGGGGGGCGGGTCTCCCAAGGCCTGAGCTCTCTCAAACGGCCCCCATTTTCGAAACATCACGTTGTTGGTTGTCGTGTAGATTTGGCGCGAGAGGTCGACACTAAAAGGAGCCGTTTGTAGTTTCGGTTTCCTTGGTGCACGTAAGGCAGCCAACGGTCGCGGAGGAAAGTCCTGACTATAGCTGGTCACGTCACTGAATGAGGTTACTGGCGCTGGATCGATTTTACAATCTTTTTTGCAGCTACTTCGCTTCCCGCAAGGATGAGTGACATAGTCTTGTCGGTGCACACTGTCACTGGTGACGTCCACTACACGTGAGATGTGGGGGAGAGTGACAGGAGGAATTGCCAACCCTCTCCTTCGAGGTTGCGGGTCTTGAGCAGCGAACGCTAGCTGGTGGGTGGTGCAGCCGTCAAACCTATCGCCGATCGACGTGAAGTTGCTGTGGGTAGGGCATCTGTGCTTGCTGCCGGTATAGAAAAAAACAATGCATTTTGTGATGCGTAAGCCTAGCGGCTCAGACCACAGGATGAAGCGTTCAAAGCAGTTGCATGCAGAAATCATAACATGAAAACATTATCTATCTGACAAGAAAATGTACACCGGCAAAAGTACGTGGCTTTAGCAATTCTGCAAGTGATTGATCTCACCTCTCCATTAGGCACGTTTGCTTTAACTTCCCAAATAAATAAATACTCTTCGCAAAAAGTCGGTTTGCTATCTTTATATTTCCGTGATGTCCGGCAAAGCACTCGTGTACTGTATGCATTCGAGAGGAGTCTTACCCGCAATTGCACTTGCCGCAAACACAAATATTCTCAGCGATCCTACGGGTAGCCATAACAGGTGTGAAGAATATATAATCGTCAATTTCATAGGTGTTAATTTTCTTTCACTAGCTATTCATGTTCTTGGTCAAATCGTGAGAATACCGATCTGCGGCCGCTATCTCAGTATGGTCAAATTTATGGTAAGACCGCCCGCTAATTGCAGTGGTAATAAATTGAATTGATTCTAGGGCTGAGATTCGCATCCTAGTTTCTGCATCCCTGTTTACGAATATGTAAATTCGTACTTCATTATTTGGCGATCTGCAACGTATTAATGTACCTGTACCACCACATGTACCACCACATGTACCACATGTACCACCACATGTATCACCACATGTACCACCCACATGTACCACCCACATGTACCACCACATGTACAAGAAAGCCTGTTAAAATCATATAAAAAATTAACAAAACACAGGAACGCCACGTGTAGACAATAATATTTAATTACATACATACATACATACATACATACATACACACACACACACACACACACACACACACCACACACACACACACACACACACACACACACACACACACACACACACACACACACACACACACACACACACACACACACACACACACACACACATACATACATACATACATACATACATACATACATACATACATACATTACATACATACCCTGACACACTGAGACACACTAGCTATGAAAGTTACGATGATGAAATATCCCCTTCTGAAGGGAACATCCACATCGTAAGAGGAGGGCTCGGGCATTGGCTCGCACAAGAGTCAAATTAAGGCGGCCTTACAGGCTGCAGACAACCTTGGACTTGGGGGAGTTGGTCCTCGTGTAGACATATATTTCTATCACACGGCAATGCTTGTACATCAAGGTCAATATAATTGTCTAATCTCTTGCACCATGCCAAATTGAAATTATCCACAAGGTGTATCCGCCCGTTTTACACGTGTTGTACGCGTGTGTGTACATGCTGTGCATACATTTGATGTATAACTTGTGTAGTCGCTCGAAGTACACGTGTTATCCACTATGGTGTATAACGCGCGTTGCTCTAGATGTATAACAAGCGTTTCAGTCTACTTACGCATGTTATACACCGAGGTGTGGATTGCGTGCTTCCACTTTTCGTATAACGACCGCATTCAACCTGGATAAGCTTTGTATATCCTAAGGCGTATAACCGAGAATTTAACTTGTCGTTATGCCGGGGATGGGCATGGTGACACGACACAACTGCAAACGTGATTGTATTGCTGACTTTTGCCGTCAAGTAATTAACGTTAGCAAACAAGTGGTCAGTATATTTCATGCTGGGTTCGTCCGAAACATCAATACGATATGCATGCTTCAAGAAATACTGCAATTCCAAATATGTATGATGCAGTAGTGTGCAGATTGACTTTCCCATCAGAATCATACCAGGATGCCATAACCACTGCAGAACGTTGAGATTTTGATTTTGCTGAACAACGTTCTTGGTGTATTTCAATATCACAGCAAATCAAATGTCGGCGAGAAACTGGCTGCTCAAATTGTTTTATATTGATATATAGTATGTGATACACAGCCGACAAAGCAGTAAGTACTTCGTCATTTAAATACCTTTCATAACACTTTGAAAGAATTGCATGATGGTTTGATGCAAATACTGCATTAATTTTATCACCATACATATTTAAATTTATCCATATCGCTGCTCTCTTCTTCCATATCAACGCTGAAGTTATTTCTTTCTTGTGATGTATTAGTATTCTTTGTCGTATGACATTCCTTTGTCGGCATTCTGACCAAAGCGGGAACATCCATTTCGTCGCATATGCCTGTAATAGACAGATCGTGATAAATCTTGTTGACACATCCAGCATCTATATCGCTTATTTAGTCCTTCCATGTTTTGTACGAGGATAAAAATAAAAGCTGATGTGAAATTAGAAATTTGAAAATTATGACGAAATGCACGTGCGCATGGATGGGCAGCTGCGGAGTATGATTCATTGAAAATCGACTGCTCGAGTCTTTTGATGGACAGGTATTCACCAAGAAGATCGTTATATTCTGGTCCTAACAGTTTCGTCGACTCCGATGAAGTTTCACCTGAGATAGGCCTGCAAAATGCTGAATCGTTTTACGGATCAGCTGGAAGATCTTCGTCTCGAATTTGTCACATAAGTATGTTACACGTGATAGAATACAATGTTACATGTGTTCTAATATTCAATAGAAACGAGTGAAGTAACACCTCCGGCAAGAATACCCTCCGCAGATAGTGTGTGTGCGTGTCTGTGTGTGTGTGCGTGTGTGTGTGTGTGCGTGTCTGTGTGTGTGTGTGCCAGTGTGTGTGCGTGTTGTGTGCGTGTCTGTGTGTGCCGGTGTGTGTGTGTGTGTGTGTGTGTGTGTGTGTGTGTGTGTCTCGGTGTGTGTGTACCAGTAAATAAAGCACTTCCTTATAATGATGACCTCGCGTCACTAAGATCTGTCATCTCTCGCGGTAGTAGAACACCAGCTCCAGTAGATCATGACGTCAAATTACTTGTCGCCAATGAGATGGCCAAAGTGAATGAAAAATGGAGGGAAATTGAGTACCCTTGAAATCAAAGTGCAGGCGTTAGAGGCTGATAAAGGGACTTGTACATCAGAGGCCCCAGCAGAGCCTGCAAAAAGGAAAAGACGTACTCCGTTGTGTCTTCAGGTTTGCCAAGCTAATTAAGCAGTCATTCATTTGCTCAATGCATGCATGCTTTCAATCGAGTAGAGCAGTGTACACAAACTTTTAAAATCTTTCGATGAAGGTTCACAACTCAGAACCGAAGAGCCGTAAGCAAGCATGCTTTTGTAAATTCTGCTAAAAGTTTTATTCACTAGCATATAGTTTGGAAAGTCCCCACAACGAAGGAGTTTGTAAGACTTCATCAGGAATAGAAGTACAGTGTAAGTCACATGTTCTGTTCCATTTGTTTGATTTATTCAAATAGCTACTGACGACCGCCAAAGACGAATAAGCGCGCGAGCAAGGCAGCAAAGGGTACGTTGTGATATAATCATAGCGTTACGAATGTATTGTCATTAACTAGCTTTGGGAGCGCCGCAATAAAGTCCTTCCTTACAAATGAAGAAATGGAGGCATGGAAGTGCATTGCAATTGGCATGATGTCGGAGGAAGAAACTACGGGTGATGGGAAAATAGAAAGAAGACGGCCTAGCTGGAGATCGGAAGAATACACAATTGGATGGAAGAGCTGGATAGACGGGGAACAGACACATGGAAAGTGGCCAGGAAAGAAAGGATTGATGGATCTCTTCTCCAGTTGCAGGCCCCGGCTGGTTTGCAAGCCTGGATGGTGAAATCGTAGCCGCGAACACTGAGACTTTAATTTGGTGGCATCTCAGATCATGTGCTCATGCACTGTATTTACATATACCTGCATATACGTTTTGATTTGATTAATTTTCTTTTCCTACTATTATAAAAGAATAAGAATATGCGATCGTCACAACGGGTCATAAATATGCGGAGTTATACAGAGATAGTTTCGTGTTGCATTCACTCTAAATACGCTTGTTGTACGCTTGTTATCATCTCCATACACGGCGTTATACACAGTTGTTATCCATAAGTTATACACTAGAGTGTAAGACAGTCTCCTTCCACTAGTTATCCACTGCTGTATACACCGTGTTTACCGCAAGAGTTAAACACGTGTAAGCAGAGTGCATACATGCATTCTACACGGTCGGAAAACATTTAATTGGCACAGTGTTGATGTCTGAATGATTTCAGTTTTTATATTAATTTTGTCATACTTCAGATATGTCCAATGTGTTTCGAAGGATTTTGTTAGCTTTTTCAATAGCTAATGACCAATAACACTGCCTCACGACAGTTTTTGAGTGCAAGAAACAGTCGTATAAAAATAATGTCTTCAATGGTTTGAGTGCTGCTTTGCTGTGTTATTGTGACTATAAAGCTGATAATCCTCAAAGTTAGGTACGTTTGAAAAGAAATTGAAACTAAAATCTATAGTTGAATCAGTCTAAAGAAAATACTTAACGGTTTTCAAAACTGCTTTTCGTTTTTCTGTAGCTTTATCCTACCGGACTGTTACGCTAAATTATGCGCGGTAGAAAGTAATTTTTTGAATATTGTTCATGGAATAATTTTTTGAAGTATATCATAATCGGACCGATTTGTAGTACATTATAAACTAGTTTAAAATTCAAATAAAGCAAGATGACCGCCTATGTATGGGCATTTCTGGATATGGTATGTTTGACAAGCAGCGAAAAGCTTATAATTATCTCAAGTTATAAATAGAACATTAACTCAACACTTATAGGTAAAACAAGTGTGACATCAAGACCATAGACCGAAAAGAAATGTATAGTTAATGTAATGTAATTATAGACTTGAAATTGAAACGGAAGTAGTTAATATCCTGCAAATTTCTTTTGGCTAGATGAAACAGCATATTTCTCTAAGGAATTCGGTGGTAGAGTGTTAATGAACTCAAAAAGAGAAAAGTTATAATACTGGTGAGATGGAAGATCACGTTTCAAACTTAGATAACTGTAAGCGGATATTGACTGTTCATCATGACCTAGTTATGCACAGATAATTATCTGTTAAATTTGCAGTAATCAGTTAGTACCATTTGCATATTCTATGTGCAAGTGTTACGTGGGTCAGCGAGCAACTTTAATAGTGATTTCTCAATAAATGCACTTACAACCTCCGACTACTACGTAACTAAGCCACTAACACAGCTGTTCATTATGAATATAATTACGCGGGCATTTCATGCGCAGGCGCAACTATTACATTGTTACAATACTCCCCTCCTAGTTTCTTGCATCCTTGCAAGATCCTAGTGTTCAACATAAATCCCATAGCGATCAGGGGGTCTTCGATTTCTCTGGGGACGTGCCATTTGCACGTTGTCTGTATCCGGCTCATCATCTGCATCTACACAACATCCAGATTCCGCATCAGGCACATGTACTGTATGATCTTCAGAAGGAAGATTTTCTTGGGGTCGAGACTCCTCATTTTTTCGCTTTGGAACTGGGTTAGCTCTGCGGTTTTGTCCTGTTCCTTCTTTAGGTAGGCCGTAACATCGTTTTAATCTGTTACGATGGACAACAAGCGTTTTCGTGGAGCCCACTAGCTGGATGCGGTAATTTAATGCACCATTTATACGGTCAATCACAGTATAAGGTCCCCGCCAAAGAGAAGCCAGTTTTTTGGTCCTTCCCTGTTTTACTGCAGGTACAAATAGCCACACCTGATCTCCTACTGTGAACTTCTCTCCACTTACACCCTTGTCATACCGTTTCTTGCTTCGATCATGAGCTGAAGCCAGTTGTTCCTTCACATCACTAAAGATCTTGCGGAGAGATTTGTTTAATGTCTCCACATACTGAGGTACCGTCGGTTCTCCCCCCTCTCCGTATTCCTGAACATTCAATTGACCAACGGCAATGTCAATTGGTAGAATTGGAGAGCGTCCAAAGTTGACTCGAAATGGAGAGTAGCCACTAGATTCATGAAAAGCCGTCCTATACGCGAACAGTGCCTTTGGGATGTGACAATCCCAATCCCTTTGATTTTCCGCTACCACTTTGGACAAAATGGCTTCCAAAGTCCTGTTGAAGCGTTCCACCTGTCCATTTCCTTGAGGATGATATGCTGTGGTTCTCGTCTTGTTGATTCCCAACCGTTTGCACAGAGCACATATTACCTGACTGTTCAGGTTAGCACCTTGATCACTGTGCAGTGAACGAGGCACTCCATACCTGCACACAACTTCATCCATCAGTACAGATGCCAGAGTCTCTGAATCAGTCACTGCCAATGGAAAAGCTTCAACCCATTTACTGAACAGATCAGTAATAACTAGAATGTACTTGTGCCCTTTAGTGGACAGAGGAAGAGGCCCCATTATGTCCCAACTTATCACATCAAATGGAAAAGTACACTTGATCGATCCAAGAGGTGCCAGAGGATGAGGTTGAGGTGGATTACGCTTTTGACATTGCTGACATTCTTGAACCCAATTCTGAATGTCCATCTCATATCCAGGCCAATAGAAGCGCTCCTTCACTTTCTCAGTTGTCCTCTGAACACCCAAATGACCCGACTCATTATGCAATTTCTCCAAAATAATCTTCACATGACCTTTAGGGACCACCAACTGTGTACACACTGAATCGGAACACGACGCCCTAAACTTGCGGCAAAGTAGCCCATCTTGAAGAAACGTCTTTTTCAACCCTGGCACTGTACTAGACGGAACAGCAGTTCCATTTTTCAAGGCTTCAATCACTTTACCCAATGCAGGGTCTTCTTCCTGTGCCTTCAGAAAGGTATGAAGTGTATCCTCTGATATGAGCTCTTCAATGGCAGCCACTGTGTTATCCCTTGATGGAATTCGAGACAAAGTGTCAGCATTTGTATGCAACCTTCCTGGTTTGTACTGGAAGTCCAGCTTGAATTGCTGAAGGAAAAGCAGCCACCTTGTCAGGCGTCCT
Source organism: Ephydatia muelleri (assembly GCA_013339895.1). NCBI lineage: Eukaryota > Metazoa > Porifera > Demospongiae > Spongillida > Spongillidae > Ephydatia > Ephydatia muelleri. Next base: position 3,548,676 of record JABACO010000012.1, on the reverse strand, counting down.
CCAACATCCTTAATCCCTTTTAGGCTTGTTAGAGGATTATGATCGGTGATCAACTTGCATGGGAAACCATGCACATAGGGATAAAATTCCTTCAATGAAGCAACCACAGCCAGTGCCTCTCTCTCTGTAGTGGAGTAATTTCTCTCTGCCTTCTGTAACTTCCTGCTCCAATATGCAATGACACGTTCTGTACCCCCTTGAACCTGACTAAGAACAGCCCCAATTGCAGCATCAGATGCATCTGTATGGAGTAGGAATGGTTGCTTAAAATCAGGATATGCCAGGATGGGTGGTGAAACTAATCTTGACTTCAACTCCTCAAAAGCATTCTGACTCGCTGAATTCCATGCAAAAAACTTAGCATTCTCTTTGCTCAAAAGTTTAAACAAGGGAGCTGCAATCTTCGAATAGTCCTTCACAAATCTTCTGTAATAATTGCAGAGGCCCATAAACTGTTTTATTTCCTTTGCACTTGTTGGGACTGGATAGCTGACGACTACCTCAGTTTTGGCTGGGTCTGGACAGATACCTTCAGCAGACACTACATGCCCCAGGTACTTGACAGCCTTCTGAACAAATTTGCACTTCTCAGTTTTCAGCTTCAGCCCAGCATCTTGCAACTTGAGGAAAACATTAGTCAGCCGTTCTAGGTGTTCAGGAAATGAGGCACTAAACACTATAATATCATCTATATAGATCAAACATTGTTCTCCCGTAAGTCCTGCAAGAATGCACTCCATAAGCCGTTGAAAAGTGGCAGGAGCATTTGTGAGTCCAAATGGCATCACATTGAATTCGAAATGCCCCTTCTCAGTAGAGAAAGCAGTCTTCTCCTTGTCGTCTTCCTCTATTTCCACCTGCCAATACCCAGAGGCCAAGTCCAATGTTGTGAACAATGTAGATCCTGCCAGAGATTCCAAAGTAGCATCAATTCTCGGAAGTGGATATGCATCCTGGTGAGTCACAGCATTTAGTTTTAGGTAATCAATGCAGAACCTCCATGACCCATTTTTCTTTCTCACCATTACTACAGGAGATGACCACGGACTGCTGCTTGGTCGAATCATTCCTCTGGACAACATTTTCCTCACCTCCTCATTCATGTCACCCTTTAAGCTCTCAGGCTGGCGACGCAAGGGCTGCCTGATAGGACTTCCAGAGGTGTTTATCCTGTGCTTAACCACCTTCGTCCTCCCTAGAGCTCCATTTTCTGACACAAAGAGGTCATCAAACTTCCTCAGGAGGTTCCTCAGCTCATGTTTTTCTGAATCGGTGATTTCAGTGGAGTCCAAGTTAAATGTAGTAACCTCTCTGCGATTGCCTGAACCGACTGTTGCTACATTACTTTCCATCAGGATAAGGTTTCTCTGCGATACAAACTGACCCAGCTGAATACCTTTGTACACCTTCACTGCTGTAGGACTCACATTCATTAGGGTCAACTATCGGTAAGGTTTTGAGCTTATCGATAATTATCAGTAAGTAAAAACCTCTTGTCGATTATGTACTGAAATTTCTCTTCGTTATCGATGATAAACTTACCGATAAGCTTTCTTACTGAATGGTAATGATTACCGCTAAGGAAGAGGGCGTGTCCAAAAACTATGAGCCACTCCCATCTTTTCTTATCTACTACTACAATCCCCAAGCTTCTTTTTGAAGTATTGATTATGAATAAACTGTCAGATATACATGTTTACACAGAACTATGCAGGCAATCACAGGGTGTGTAACCGATTTTCAGGTTTTGTAGGTTAATCGATTATTCGCGATTACATATTCGGTCGACTATGCATTTAGCAGAATAGCAGATTACCGATTTCAGACTTTCCTTTAGTCGAAATTACCGATTCTGTTTTTCTTAGTCGCGATTGATCGATATTCGTTTCTTTCATATGCTGTCAGAAATCGATTACCTTTTTATACGCCCTTCGCTTATCCTAGATAGACGGCAATAGTTTACTGATTATAATGGCCGGTTTAATATCAGTGTTGACGTAATCAAAGGTAACCATGCAAACTAATCAACACTGCCCTTCTTTCAAAATACCGCATGTTTTCATTTAATCTCGTACTCTGGCTTTCCTTTCGTAGTTCGACGGCCGATAATCTCCTCCGGATGTTATGGCAATGAAGCTGCAATTGCAACTTGATCGTAAGAGACCTTAGCATTTTTTGATGAAAAAGCCTTGCCTGTGATGCTTCTTTTCATTTTTTGAAGCTTTATTAAATTGAAAAAAACATAATTATCAAGTATCATGTGACCTCTCTGTAATTGTACACCAGCGGACCGTGTATTAGTACAGTTCCTTGCGTTGACGTCACTGTGAATATACAACACACGTACGAGCGAAAATTCCCTCCAAGTAATTATTCATAACACTAATTCGATTAGTTTTGACCACTATCGTGAATAATAAGTACATTGAACAATCAATAAGAAAGCTGACTGTTACCGATAATATTCAGTAAGAAATTATCTCTTACTGAACGGTAATGAATAAGAAAGTGTCTTACCGGTTGCTTAACGGTATCGGATAACCGGTAAGCGGTAAGGACAAAGCTTATCGGTAGTTGACCCTAACATTCATCACTTGAACCAAGATTGATCCCTCGGACAATACGCGGCCCAATGAACGAGCAACACAAAGATGCTTCGGCAAAACTGTCGCAGGTTCTATCAGCCCTTCAGAGATCCGCTCGGTTGAACCACAAGATCCTTTCTGCAAAGTTGCAATGACCAAACGCACCGAGCGACCAGAGATATCCATGTCTTCCAAAGCATGTACAGAGATGCTGTGTGCATCATCACTCGAAACCGATACGTCGCTACTAGGAATCTTGATTGTGCTGTTCCCTAGGTGAAGCGTGTTATTCCTGAAATCCATCACAGCCTTGTTAACCTTCAAAAAATCAGCTCCCAGTATGCATTCAAAGGTTAGATCCCGGACGACAATGAAAGTATGAACTGTTCGAAAGTTGCCTAGACAAATGTCAAGGTCCACTTGCCCCATCACATTTAGAGGCAGGCCATTGGCACCGATAGCTGTTCTTGATGTAGCCATTACCAGGTTTCTACTTCTATCTTCCAAAACACCACTTCGAATTACGGACACCGCTGCTCCTGAATCTAAAAGCATGTTCACGGACCTTTTCCCCACATTCCCATCTATTAGTATGCAAAGCAATGAATTGATGTTAGATACGTTACATCCAAAGTGCAGCGGATCCAGATATTGGCGAACGTTCAACGGGCTCCTAGTCTGCTGCCGTTCGCCGTTCCAGCAGGCCCGTTGAAGTTTAAAGGACAGAATCGTTTGATATGTCCCTCCTCTCCGCATCGAAACAGCACATTCTTCCGCTTCTTCGTCGATCGTCATAGCTAACTGGCCGTACATGACGACGCCCCGCCTCTTGTTCTGTTCCTCTTGCCTCCGCCTTCGTCTTGGAATTACCTGCAGCAACTGAGCATTGCACCACACTCTGAATCTGTGCCTCCATGTTTCCCAATCGCTCTGTCAAGTCTTTCAGTGCAGCCTGCAGACCTGTGTCGCAATCTTCCACGGAACTAATCTTAGCATTCAGCTCCATTGGTTTGGACTCGAACTCCAGTACAAGTTCAATTTCTCTAGCTGCCTCAATGGCATTTTCGAACGTGTCCGGCTTACCCCGTAATAATAGCTGCCTGCTAACGGGAGTCTTTAGTCCCATCACAAACCGCTGCAAAAGTATTCCGGACGTACTGTCCTCTTCAGGATACGCTTGTTTGAACGATTTTTTCAACTGCATTGCGAATTCCGTTACTCTTTCCCTTTCAAGTTGTGAGCGTGTCATGAACAACTTCCCGGCCTCCAACGGCTCACGACATAACCTTAGCCTCTTCACCAGCTCCTCCTTTACGTAGTTCACCGCCTTCTTCGTATCAGCTTCAAGCTCTACATAGCACTCAACTAGCTTGCCCCTCAGTAACGTCGGTAAGATTAGTGCCTGTTTTTCCTGGCTCCATTCTTTGGCAGCCGCAACCAACTCAAAACGAATCCATGACGATTCGAAGTCCTCGCAAGTAATATCCGGAAGTGGAATGTTCACTTTCTCAGCCGTATCTCGCACCAGATCCCACTTCTGACACCAATTTGTTACGTGGGTCAGCGAGCAACTTTAATAGTGATTTCTCAATAAATGCACTTACAACCTCCGACTACTACGTAACTAAGCCACTAACACAGCTGTTCATTATGAATATAATTACGCGGGCATTTCATGCGCAGGCGCAACTATTACATTGTTATTTTAAAACAATTGTGTTTCTTGGTTTGAAATTTGCAATGAAAAGCTAGCTAGAACCATTTGAAGATCGGTTTCATAGCAATCACAGTTCTTGTAACCTTTCCCCATACATTGTTGTTAGGTACCAAAGAATGACATTGCGTAATCCATTCAATAAAGTTGTTAATAATGGCGAGAGCAAGCTCACAAGACCTAGGGATTATATATTTACGTCATCACAGCTATTAATGGGGCCTAGTTAATGCCGGAACTTCGTGGCGCCATGGCCTGGGTTGGTTTTCTTTTCACCTAATAATAGGCGCGTATCCAGGATTTCCATGGTGGGGTGGGGTGAGAGGGTTTCTAACTGTCCCATGCGATAAAGTACAAACGGGAGGAGGGGACCAAGTACTAGTCTCGCAAGCCAGACGGACGTAGTTCGACGTGACCGTACTATTCTGGTGCTAGTCGTCATAGTACGGTTGCGTTGAAGTACATCTGGCTTGCCAAGTACGAGTCCCCCCCCCCCCCCCCCCCCTTGCGATAGAATATGAGCAGGGGAAGGAGTCCGTTTTGCATAGGCCATAGATACTATAGTATCTATGCATAGGCCAAGTAAGTACAGGGCCGGGGTTGGGGGGCAATTATGGCGAGGCTGCTAAATTTTGTCTAATCGTACATATGTATTAACATTCGGATCACGTGCCATCCCCCTGATAATTATCGCGCAACATGGTTACAACAAATGGAGATTCAAAGCTTCTGGTACAACGCTCCTCACAACTTCTTGCAAGGGTACCTCGCCCTGACTACACCTATGATGTAGTCGAAGCGGGGTACCCCTTAAACCCCAGCAATGGGTTATGTGGAACGTTGTACGCTTCCCCATATAGGGCCCCAGAAGCTTTGAATCTATTTTTTAACTTAGACGTTGCGCGATAATTATAGGGGGATGGCACGTGATCCGAGTGTGGAGCCGAGTTAATAATTATGTATACGTTGCAGGCTAAAGGCGATGTCAACTTCCACACCGTCACGATGAAATCAGACACTACTTGTTGAAATTTGTGCTTATATGCTAAGCCTTGCTTTATGCTTTATTTTGTTTAGCACCGGGTTTACGTAAGACGCGGGGAAATTTTGGGGAATATAAAACTTTCATAATTCCCTCCTTACGTTTGATTCCCAAGCTAATTACGTTGCCTAACAGACCATCTTATATGCAACCATACTGTAGAGTTGGGACCTAAAAGCTCGTACCGTTGTCGTACACTAAAGTCTCAAACCTATCTCATTAGCGTTTTCGCGGTGGCCCTCGATTTCAAGGTGCACTTTTTTCCCTTATAATTTATTGGCTAATAAAGTGTACCATTAGCATCTCTGGCATAAGAAAAGGCTACACAATAGCTATATGTAAGGACAACGCAGCTGCCTTTCGAGGTGCGGTGTGTTTTACTCACGAATAAACATAATGAATACGATTACCTTATTAACAGCTGCCTGGAACATTTTCCGAGGATGGCATCGAAAAAGGAATACATAGAAGTAGAGCATGTTAAGCGTGTAGTTCAGGTGTGTGCCATGATTGCTGTAATTGTAGACAACGCACTCGCGGACGTCCTCGCAAACAGTTGAAATTGCAATTGGCTAGCGCTCCAGCTATGAGCATGGGCATAGTCGCTGAGTCTGTTGCTCCTTGGAGGATTTGTACTGTCCACCCTGCTGCTCCTGCCGCCGCAGATACTGTTTTCTTTTCTCCTGCTATCCTTGCTACTGTTCCTACAGCTGTCCCTGCTACGGCTCCTACAGCTGTCCCTGCTACTATTTCTACAGCTGTCCCCGCTAATGTTCCTACAGCTGTCCCTGCTCAGCTGTCCCTGCTACTGTTCCTACAGCTGTCCCTGCTACTGTTCCTACAGCTGTCCCTGCTACTGTTCCTACAGCTGTCCCTGCTACTGTTCCTACAGCTGTCCCTGCTACTGTTCCTACAGCTGTCCCTGCTACTGTTCCTACAGCTGTCCCTGCTACTGTTCATACAGCTGTCCTGCTACTGTTCCAACTGATGTCCCTGCTACTGTTCCAACTGATGTCCCTGCTACTGTTCCAACTGATGTCCCATCATGTAATGCTGATTATGGTTGCCGGGATCACATATTCCAAGTACTGAGTCTGTTGGGAATTCAAGCCAATTCTGATATGAATCATCTACCCAGTGCTAAAGATCGAAAAGTTGCCAGGGTGAAGGAGGATTTAACTGAAGATGGTTTCAGAAGGGTTAAGCCCCTGTTCTGGAAGGGTGTGAAGGGATGGATCAAAGTATTACTCCCTGCATGGAATCTTCCTGATGACAAGGTCTTGAAGAAACTTTTTTCTCTACCAAGTGGCCCATTTGATGACAAAGATGGGGCAGATGCTGAAGGAACAGGTGCCCTTGATGATCACACCCTGGTTACAAAGAATATCGTCCAAGCCATCAAACAGGAGAAATTGTTCCATATCGTTCGTATCTGGCTTTGTTGCTAGTATGTCCACTTCATTCACTAGTGCAGACAGTCCAACATTTGAGTGTAAAGTGGATTGGGCCCTAACTCGTAAGGCCATGCTTCCTGAATTCAGCAGCAAAGTGCGAACTTTTATTGCTCATTGTTGGCAGGAGGGGATAGCTGGTCGTGCCAAAGTATCTGCTGATACAGTTGTAGTGCGCCTCACCGAGGAGTATTTGGCTGGTAACATACGCCTAGCTGAGCTGCCTGTAGTTGGGCAAGTGAGGACCTCTTACCAGTCCATAGGACAATCAAAGGATGAAGCATCCAAATCTCCAAGAAAGAAGGCAGGCTGCGATAAACCTCAGAGGAAGAAGCAAAAGACATCAAACGCGACCTTTGACTGGAGCAAACCACTGCTCAAATGGTCCAAGCCACAACTTCAGACCTATCTTGCTGAGCACAATCTGCGTACATCTGGAAACAAGCCAGAACTGATTGAACGAGTACAAGCATGCATGAACACAAATCCAAAATGAATGCATCTGTTGAGTTGTAATCTCAGAATGTGTAGTGGCTACTAAAAGTCTATGAAGTGTTCACGTTCAAATTAGTTTTCAGATATCTAAATATGTGTATTCACATATTATAGCCATGCTCCTCTATCAAGCCAACACGTTTGAGCTGGGTGGGGGGACAATTGAAATAAAAGTCCACAGGGAAAAGAAAAAACAACCCCTGCTCGCACTCCAATAAGAGTTGGTGGGGTGTGTGTGTTCCTACATTGACTTAAGCTCTAGCAACCATTACTATTACATGCATATGCATCCCCAATACCAATCAACCAACACCAATCAATTTTTTGTATTGTGCATAACTCTCACCCCTGCCAACACATTATCTAGCCATTGGCTTGATACACTCTGATATACATGTGTTTATTTTCTGTACTGTACATCAAACGGCATGCAGTATTAAGTACATCCGCGTGTGACGTGTGGGCATAGCCTAATTAGTGATTTAACGTAAATCGATTTCTTTACAAAATCAGCCAAATGAAAAGGCAGAGAGGTACAGAAAGAGTTTCAAATGCATTTTATTTACAAATACCATCAATAGTATATTGAGATCAATCTGGGATTGCTTTAAAAAAAAGTGCACCTACCGTGGCCAGTTTGCTAGGTTGTCCGACATTACGGGCCTTTTTTGACCAAGGCAATTGTCCCCAAGATAGTCGTAAATATGCAGTGACTATCTAAATGCTTAATATAGTAGATGGCTGCATTAGAAGATAGCAATTCCACTCGGAGGGAATTTTTCATTTTTTGAATATCCCCAAAATAATCAAGATTTCCCCGCGTCTTACGTAACATGTAACAGTATTCAAGTTCTTCGTCGTTTTCTGCTAGTATGTATGCCTTCTTCCCAGTATTCATAATTTCTTTTTTGGTAATTTCTCCTCTTCCTGCACAGTAATGAATTAGCTGTCCTTCTCCGCTCTGTCAGCAATATTTCCTCAGCGGGGTTCCACTTGTATGAACTGAAATAGCTTTGTTTAGCTACATCATTTAACTTTTCAATCCCTGTTGAGACAGACATCAGTCTTATTTTAAAGCATGTAAACACAAGAACATGTTGGCTCTTGTACAGATTAGTGTATAAGTGATATTAGCATTTCATTCCTCACTCTAGACACTCACCTTGACAGGAAAATTGTTTCATGTTACCATGCAAGGTAATCATTTCTGGTATATGTGCAGCCATTAGATGCATGTAAGCCGTTATGTTATTTCTTTGATATCCCTCCACCACCCTGGACAGTGCAATAAAATTCGCTATCCACTTCTTTGCCTGAATGTAGAAGGAATGGAACTTATGTACTTGTACATGTAACTACGGACTAGAGATGTACCACACCTTAGCTTCAATCATGGCACTATCAGGGGTTCAGCTTCCAATCATTGAATACAATTGCTCAAAGTCCTAACCGCCAAATACAGTGATTGAGCATGTACACAATATATCTATGCAAATTCACCTTCCATAACTTTGAAATCTGTTTACTGCTATCTGAAGTCAAAATATAATGGAAGCTGGGAAAGGAGTTTTCTTTTAGTTTTCTTTTTAAATGGTAAAAGTACAAGAAAAACTCACAGTAGGGCCTACTGTGAGTTTTTCTTGTACTTCTACCATTTTCCTCTAGCCATTGGAAAGTTCTGGATTTGATTTTAGACTAAGCTCTAGTATCAACATGTATTTCTCAGCCATAGTATTTCTACCAAGGGTTTGCTCTGAACTGCATGATGCATATTTGAGCAGCTTTTCCATCTAGTTAGCATTGTTCAGTTTCATGGTTTCGATAATGCACATTGTCAGTCATGCAACAGGATGCTGGTGATGTAGCCGGCTGCCCGTTATGTAACCGTCCGTCCGTTTCAAAGGGTTTATTTTATTACATTACACTATAATGGTGATAATTTATATTATAACAGTAGCATATAGACAAATTAAGCTGCAATCACATATCCATCTAAGCTAACAGTCTCAGTTGATTGTTCATACTTTTGCACCATATATCGGCTCCATATCTGGTGCTCATTTTCATCGCATGCATATAGTATCTAGCTTCGACGAAACTTTGGACAAGAGGCGACTCAGTTCGCTGCCATTCCCACAGATTACCATCCTCCATCTCTTCACGACCAATAGGCTGAGCTATATCCACAGCCAATGGAACAGCAATCTCGCAGAACAGCTCAGTTACAGAATTGACGTGCTTCAAAACCCTCGTTACGTCACTTGCATATTGATTTGGTATGTGCACAATGTCAGCTACAGCATGGCCATGGATACGATTAGGAAACCCTACTTGATCTATTAAGACTCGTTTCAAATCTTGTGGAAGTCTCTTCACTACCATAACAAATCGTTCGTACTGAGTACTGTGGCCACTAAATGAATAATCCCACCAGTTCCATCCATCGTGAAAAGTCGAATCATCTCCAAAGGTGTGCACCGATAGGGGTATAAACCATATATTCGATAACGAAAGTTCACTCATTTTTGTGATGTTGATGAACATGTCATCAGAAATGTATAAATGGCTGACTGTATTGGGGACTACTTGGTTGATACACAGTTCCAAACTTATTTGCTGCAAAATCCCGTTCCTAGTTTTGACGTGGAATACTTGAATATGGGAGGGTATGTAGGTGTGATTTACATGTTCTCCCTCCAAGAATAATGTGATGGCATCAAAGAAACGCATGTAGTATGATAATAGAAGTCTTGTTCTATATTCTGTAGAGCCCCAGTTGAACATTATACACAGATGAACGTTCTTTGTCCACAAAGTAGCCTTCTTTGGTAACTTTGGAAATTCATAACCAACTAGCTTTAGGTCACTTATCCAATGTTCCACTAATCTTATGTCATCCTTACCCAATATTTGAGACTGGTACATCAATTTATAGACGCTAAGCAATGCTTCTTCAAATGTATCAAACGACATAAGATGGTATTTCAGTAAATTAACCACTTGAGACGAGTTTGTATACAAGGGAAGTTCATCCCCATAGCTAGGTGATTCTGTGGTGTGACCAGTTACTGCAGGAGGTGTGAACATTAGACAAGCATCAGGGATGAGATAGAACAGAGATTGAGCAATGTAAGACCTCCAAATGTCAGCTACTCTCTTGTGCACACTCTGTGGAAGAAGGAGCGACCAGAAGGCTTCATATAGGTGTATTGTACTGTGAGAATTGTAGGGAGCAAATACACCTCTAGGGATGACCAGAGCTGAAGTGCGAATATTCCTAAATCGATAATTTTTATTATGCATAAAGTATGATGCATCCAAATCTGGATGAGATTGAGATAAATACTGCTGAATGATTGGATAGCAGAAAGTATGCCCCATTGTGGTATCGGCTGGTACATAACTGGACTGTGGAAAACCCCCTGGGCCACATGTCCTGCCCACCGAAGTGAGGATAGGGATTCCATACAACACCACCTGATTGTGAAAAGTAATAATATATGCTTACACATACTCAGACGATTCAGTGTCCTTTGTTACCAAGTGAGAAATTAATTTTATTATCATTTTGCTTCTTGAAAGAAATATTATGAAAATTGTTACTTGTCATTATGCCTTCAAACACATGCACTTTGAACCAGAATGAAACACGGTTTTAGCTAGAAAGCTTACATCATTTAAATGCTGGAGTGCAGCACACTTGGGATGTGGTCACTACATTAGTGTTCCAGAGAACGAGGATCATCCGTATGCAGGCCAATCTCAACATGTTATTTGATTTTATTTATTTATGCTTTGAACTCCAAGCACTTTGATGTTGTGATGTGAATGTCGTAGTAGCTCAATGTCAACCGACTGTATGCCGCATAGGATTGACGCAGACATATTGTTACATGTACAGTTTCAATGAGTGATTAAGTATTTGTGAGTAGTATTTATTTATTTTGCAGGCTGAAAACTTGCCCACTATTCTTCCATTGTAGTTACATATGTATTTGAAATGTTACCAAACTTTCTTTTGTTTGACCACTTTTGTTCAGTACACATTCCGGGTCACGTTCGATGAATTTACGATAATTTTAAGACTTAGACACAATTAAACAAATGTGTGCTAACAAGCGAATAAAGTAATAATGAATTTCTTGCCTGCGCTAAACTATATAGATACAGTGATCCTGTTTATAAATATACAGGGAAATTAGAAAAATGAATAACATACGTTTTTACTTGATCCATTTTGCAGTATTCGGTATATATGGCATCATAGCTGGACTAAGCTGTGATGCCTGTTTTTGTGCGGTTTAAAAGCAGAAATAGAGCTTTTTCTCCCCATATAAGTCAGGTGCATGTACACGCAACTACATGTATCAGGTCTCTGACAGATGTATCTAACAAATTTATAAGTGCGTCCACTTCACTATCATCGATGGGCATATAGATCTTGATTATAGCATTCCAGGTAGTGTTATAGGATTATTATCATTATGTTCTTGTACAGTCCAGCTAGTGTATGTGCGTGAAGTTCAGCTGCTAAGTTGTGTATATACTCTTTTAGTGGATGCAAACAGATAATATTACATTCCTTCTAAGATTCCTTACCTTCTTTCTCTTCAAGACTAGGACAACGATACTCTCTCTTATCATTTTGCAAAGGGAGATAGGTGCGGCCAATTGGAATAGGGACGATGCCATCTTCCAGATCCAAAACCACTCTTGCTCCGTTGGCGATGGCGTATAGGTAACCAATATTTTTTACGTCGAGAGACGTTAGTTTAGTCAACTTATACGGCAGAAACGACAGTGCTTCGAGAGGTAAATATATGAGATGTGTTGTACCTTTAGTCCACGAGAAGTCGTACTTGAGACCTGCCACTTTACCGAGAACAAGTAAACACCAGTTCTCTGTTGAGTTGAGAATCACGCGGACGCCAGCTGATGGTGTACCTGTACTAGACGTCGTCACAATCCATTTGGAAACAGCTGTACAGTTTCGCGACGACACATCGAATGGATACGGATCGGAGTTCGCTGACGTGGTGCCATGTGGACGGGGACTGGAAAGTGGCCGTCCTCATCCTACTGGCAAATAGTAGCCCAAGGATAAATATCAAAGCCGCTATGGACACGCAGAGTAGCGGTCTTGGTAAACGGAGAGTAGTTGCCATGTCTGCAAGTGCACGCATTGCCAGCCAGAAAAAATTGGCAGACGTAGCAGACAATGCATGCGTGTTCAAATGACTTGTTGAAATGGTTATTGAGGCTTCAGTATGACGTGCATACATTTTGCCAACCCACAATTAATCGCTGAAATCCCGAGATCCCATTAGCAGCACATCAGGCGTAAAGATGTCGTTGTGAAAATCGTTCCCCCCTCCCACCTCCCCACCTCCCACCTCCCCAGTTCCTTGCGTCACGTTACTAGCAAAATGACCTTTTTGCTGTGACGTCACGCAAGAACTGGTAAAGTTTCGTTGAGCAGTAAATCAAAACTCGCTTTGTCATTGTTCAATCTCATGATGGCCCTTCGTAGCTGATTTCTATAGTAATACAGCAAGTGATTGTTTGCGATGAGATTGTCAATTACGTAATGTTAAATAACGCCTCCATCTGTGGTTGCCATGGACCACTGGCTCCTGGGTGACTTAATTGTGTCCACACCTGTGCTGCCTGCCCACATCTACTAGCTACTATGCCGTCTCTGATTTCATTATGCCTCTGAATGATGAGAATCGCAATCTAGGGGATGCATGATGAAGGATAAGGTGGCCCCCCCACATCCATCACATCTGAAGGTAGACGTGGAGGATCCCACAAATAACGTCATCTCCTATAGCTAACTGCATAGGTAAAAGGTTTTTCTGAAGCGGAAGTACAGCGGGCCAATTTCCTTAAAGTGCTCTTCAAATTGCAGCTCTCTTTCAATCAGGGCTAAAGAAAAGTGATACATGTAGTCTTGTACTTTAGCCTTAGCCCTCATATTCCTGGCAATAGTTGGTGACTCCAAATGTTACTTATCTTGGAAGTCAACGAGTTTCATTTCATTCAACTTGAGCGGTCATTAGCTGAAATATATCGCAGGCTCAAATTAACAGCTCACAGTAAAAACATGGAGATGTTAGGTCAACCCAAATCTAGTCCAATCCTTAGGTATGAGACAGCAGCATGGATTGCATTTAAATCCTTGGATTGATCTTTTATCTATTATCATTGGATGGTAAAATTTGTGTTGGTCTCAGTATAGTCCATTATTTAGAATGTAAACAATTTGGATTGGTCTATACCATGCTTAAATCAGCAGATCTAATATCTAAATAGTTGTAGTCATGAAAGCCAAAGAAGCCATCTTCGTACATAATCAATGCATGGAAATAATGCATACACACACGCACACACACACACGCACACACACACACACACACGCACACACACACACGCACACACACACACACACGCACACACACACACACGCACACACACACACACACACGCACACACACACACACACACACACACACATGCACACACACACATTGTACATCCAGACGTGTTGCTTTGACGTGTTGAGCAGAACAATTCTCTTGGCAACACCTCTTAGGTAGAAGGAAGGACGAAGAATAAAGTCGCTTCTCTGGCACGGGTGTTTCCACCATGGACAAAGGCATACTACCTGCATGCACAGCCGCATGATGGCAACTTGATGATTTCATGGTGGGGTCATTTATATGGGGTCGAGGCAGCGAAAAGGCATATTTTTTCAAGTTTTCACATTATTTCATATTCAAAGAGACACCTATGTCCTCAACAACTTCCTTCTTACGCAGCCTGTCCATCATGGAGTTATAGGGTCCTGAATTTTTTATTACGCGTACATTTTTATTGCACGCGTGGACTTTGATGCTCCTTCCTGGAAATATGCGCTAGGTCCCTTTTCGCTGCCTCGACCCCATATATATATGGGTCAGTTTCCGAGAAAATGAAAAGTGGCTATATATATATAAAGTTATAAAAATGCTTCACGTTTGAATCGCTAAAACTCCATAACGGTTTAAGCAATCAACTTCCTATTTCGAACACTTCGTGCCACACCACTTCTCTCTACGAAAATATATTTTGGTGTCTTACCCTTGCTCCTTGCCGACGTTACAAGGCACAGTACCCCGAGGGGTTCAAAATCCAGGTAGCTCCCTGCAGGAATGTCCAAATCGCTTCAAAATCGATATCACGTAAAGGAGTCCTGTCACTATTGATTTCTGCAGATCGTTGATTTTTACCTCTTCCGTTATGGAGATACAGCAATGCAAAGTAAGTCCACGTTTCCCGCTCGAATCGCGCCTTTCTCAGTCCTTGAACCGCTTCCATTCTCCCGAGTGGGACTGAGAAAGGCGCGATTCGAGCGGGAAACGTGGACTTACTTTGCATTGCTGTATCTCCATAACGGATAAGGTAAAAATCAACGATCTGCAGAAATCAATAGTGACAGGACTCCTTTACGTGCATATCGATTTTGAAGCGATTTGGACATTCCTGCAGGGAGCTACAAGGACTTTGAACCCTTCAAGGTACTGTGCCTTGTCACGTCGGCAAGGAGCAAGGGTAAGCCACCATAATCGATTTTCGTAGAGAGAAGTGGTGTGGCAAGAAGTGTTCGAAATAGGAAGTTGATAGCTTAAACCTTTACGGAGTTTTAGCGATTCAAACGTGAAGCATTTTTATAACTTTTTATATATATAGCCACTTCTCATTTTCTCGGAAACTGACCCATATATGGCTCCACCATGTAGTCATCAAGTTATACCATTATTACATGTATACACATCCCCATGCATGGCCAAACAGAGCTATTGCACTTGATATTCAAGTGGACAAATATTTAAATGCGTCAGTGTTGTGTAGGAATGGTTGACTCTTTCGAGGCCATAGTGCAATATTGGATTACTTCGTTTAGCGAAACCGTTAAAGTTTTTATAGTCAACACCTTTTGTGTTCACAGAAAATCGGAATTCGTTGGAGTTTTTTTGCAAAGAACGCGGCGTGGAAGTGATTCAGCACGACGTGACATGACATGGCCCTATAGTCAACACCTTTGTTTACAGGAATGGGAGTTGTAATTTGCAAAGAACGTTTTCTCGCAATGCGGAAGCGCTTCCGCAAGACGTGAGTTGGCCTGGCAATGTTAGTTACATGTAAGTACATGTAGAGTTCAATTAATTCGATCACTGGTCATAACTCTTCTTATTATAAGGCACTTTTCTTTAATTCTAGCAATCCACGCCTTGTAGATTGATCTCCTCCGCTATCCTCAAGGAGCTCAGGATTGTACTAAGATCCATTTTTGGATTGTTACCTGTAGGCCACAGTGAATCCACATTTTGGATTAACGGTGACTCTGAATTTTTTTTTACAGGTCATTGAACTAGTGTCGAGGTGGGTAACGGACTCGGAATCGGGGTGAAGATTTTGACCTTTTACCTTTTCCTTTACGGAGATATCGCTGTGTAAATGTAATGCACTTTTTACCAGTCGTTTCGCGCCAATTATTTCAGTTGGCAAACCGCTTCCAATTCACAAAATCGTTGGCGCGAATCGAGCACCTCTTTTATTGGATAAAATCGAAATTAATAAACATTCTCTATGAGAACGTTGGTGGCATATAGGATTTGAAGGCATATGGGACAGTTTCCGCCCCACGGATATGTTATAAAATGTTATAAAAATGCATCGCGGGTGAATCGCTATAACTTCCCAACGGTTAACGCTATCAACTTCTTATTTTCAACACTTCGTATTACACTATTTCACTACGGGAAAACTTATTTCGGGGCCTGGCACTAGTTTCGTGCTGATGCTACGAAGTCCGATACCCCATGGGGTTCAAAACCACCACATCTTCAGCTAGGATAGTTTAAATCGCTTCAAATTCAGTATGTACGTACAGGGGTCTTATTGCTATTGATACGTTCAGTTCGTTAATTTTTACTCTATCCGTCACGGAGATACAGCTGTGCAAAGTTAACCCGCTCGATTGCACCATTGTTGCTGCAACCCGTGTTCCATTCTCCCAATCCACAATAAATTTTGATAACTTCATTGTTCCGCCCATTTCTCCCTTAAACTAATTAGCTAGCTGTTCCCAACTGTTTTTGTCTCACTCAGGCAGTGAGTTTATGCGGGAAAGTTAAAAGTAGAAGAACGCTGCTCAGTTCCAGACGATCGTACCAAATTAACGGACCCAAGTGAATGGTTGCAGTATAACCTTGCGCCTCCCACGTCGCCGGCAGTATTCAAAACGGCACGCGTAAGGCTATTTGCTACGCACTCACATCATCCCCTAGTCGTGTAATAAAGCTTTCCTATTTGCCATCATCTTGCTAAAATCATATTTGCCACGCCCACTCGGCTACGATTGCAATGATTTCAGTCTCACACAACTTTCAGCTCACACAAGAAAATATGCCATACGATAGTGTACAGGGCCATGTACGCAACAATGCAAGTGTGTGCACAAGTTGGAGCTCGTATGGCATATTTTTTTATGTACACAACCACACACACGCACACACACACACACACACGCGCATGCGCGCACACACACACACACACACACACACACACACACACACATACACACACACACACACACACACACACACACACACACACACACACACACACACACACACACATGTACAGCGTACTTGCACACACCAGTTATACATGTGGCAAACAATATACCTGTCTGATGATGGTACAAAAACTCTCACTCACAAACATTGTCATATGCACATGTACAAGTATTCAATTCAATTCAGCTGATTGCATTTCAATTTGTGTACCAAGCTTGCATAACACACACATGACATGCACAGGCACACACACACACAGACACACATGACATACACACACAGACACACAAATGCACACACAGACACACTAACACACACACACATGACATACACACACAGACACACAAATGCACACACAGACTGCATTTCAATTTGTGTACCAAGCTTGCATAACACACACGTACACATGCACACGCACAGGCAGACACACACAGACACACAAATGCACACACAGGCACACTAACGAACACGCACACACAAGCGCACACACAGACACACACATGACATACACACAGACGCATACAAACACACACACACAGACACACTAATGAACACACACACACTCACACAGACACACACACACAGGCACACACAGACACATGACATACACACACAGACACACAAATGCACACACAGACACACTAACGCACACACACATACACACACACAGGCACACACAGACACATGACATACACACACAAACACACAAATGCACACACAGACACACTAACGCACACACACACAAACGCACACACAGACACACACATGACATACACACAGACGCATACAAACACACACACAGACACACTAACACACTCACACAGACACACACACATACAGGCACACACAGACACATGACATACACACACAGACACACAAATGCACACACAGACACACAAACGCACACACACACACTAACGCACACACACACACAGGCACACACAGACACATGACATACACACACAAACACACAAATGCACACACAGACACACTAACACACACACACACACAAACGCACACACAGACACACACATGACATACACATAGGCGCATACAAACACACACACTGACACACTAACGCACACAGACACACACGTGACATACACAGATGCATACAAACACATGCACACAGATACACAGACACACACATGGACACACAAAACACACGACACACATATGACAAACACACACACATGCACACACACACACATACACACACACATACACACACACATGGAAATACACACTAGCACACACAGACATACATGCACACACACATGCATGAAATACACACTAGCACACACATGCACACACATGCACACACAGGCACACAGATGCATACACACAGACGCATTCAAACACAGACACAGACACACTAACGCACACATACACACACATGACATATACACATACACATACAAAATCACTAACGCACACACACACAAACGCACACAGACACACACATGACATACACACACACACAGATACACAGACACACACATGGACACACAAAACACACGACACACATGACAAACACACACACGCACACACACACACGTACACACACACATGGAAATACACACTAGCACACACAGACACACATGCACACACACATGGAAATACACACTAGCACACACAGACACACTTGCACACACACATGCATAAAATACACACTAGCACACACTAGCACACACTAGCACACACTAGCACACACTAGCACACACAGGCACACACAGAGACACATGACATACACACACAGACACACAAATGCACACACAGACACACACACACACACATGACAACACACACAGACACACAAATGCACACACAGACTGCATTTCAGGTTGTGTACCAAGCTTGCATAACACACACATGCACACGCACAGGCACACACACACACAGACACACAAATGCACACACAGACACACTAACGCACACACACACACAAACGCACACACACAACCACACACACAAACGCACACAGACACACACATGACATACACACAGACGCACACACACACACAGATACACAGATACACACATGGACACACAAAACACACGACACACATATGACAAACACACACACGCACACACATACACACACATACACACACATGAAAATACACACTAGCACACACAGACACACATGCACACACACATGCATGAAATACACACTAGCACACACATGCACACACAGGCACACACGGGCATACATGAATACACACACAGACACACCAATGCACACACAGACACACTAACACACACATGACATACACACACAGACACACACAGACTGCATTTCAATTTGTGTACCAAGCTTGCATAACACACACATGCACACGCACAGGCACACACACACACATGACATACACACACAGACACACAAATGCACACACAGACACACTAATGCACACACACACACACAGGCACACACAGACACATGACATACAACACAGACACACAAATGCACACACAGACACACTAACACACACACACACACAAACGCACACACAGACACACACATGACATACACACAGACGCATACAAACACACACACACAGACACACTAACGCACACACACACACTCAGATGCATACAAACACACACACACAGATACACAGATACACACATGGACACACAAAACACACGACACGCATATGATAAACACATACACATGCACACACAGTCACACACAGACACACATGCATACAAACACACACACCCAGACACACTAACGCACACACACACCCAGACACACTAACGCACACACACCCAGACACACTAACGCACACACAGACACACATGACATACACACAGACACATACAAAAACACACACAGACATACTAACGCACACAGACACACACATGACATACACACAGACTGCATACAAACACACACACGCAGAGACACAGACACACACATGGACACACAAAACACACGACACACATATGACAATGCAGACACACATGCATGAAATACACACTAGCACACACATGCACACACAGGCACACACAGACACACATGCATACACACAGATGCATACAAACACACACACACACACACTAACGCACACTCACACACACAAACGCACACACAGACACACACATGGCATACACACAGACGCATACAAAAACACACACACACACTAACGCACACAAACGCACACACAGACACACACATACAGACGCATACACACACACAGATACACAGACACACACATGGACACACAAAACACACGACACACACATTTGACAAACACACACACACACATGCACACACACACACATGGAAATACACACTAGCACACACAGACACACATGCATACACAGGCACACACGAAATACACAGACACACACACACGAGACAGTCACACAAAACACTCAGACACACACATGCACAGACACACACAGGAACATGCACACATGACAGACACACAGACACACACACACACGGACACACAAGCACACACAGACACACACACGAAATATATAGACACTCACGAAATACACAGAAACACACAGACACGCAGACTTGCACACAGACTCGCACACACAAAATACATACAGACACACATGCACAGACACTACAGACACACACTCACAGATACAAACACAATACACACAGCCACACATACAGATACACACAGATATACAGACGCACACACAGACTCGCACATGTGCACAGACACGTGTTACACAAAGCACACACTGTTGTTCATGTGGAAAAAAACATTAGTGCTCTCTGATAATGATGGTACACACATTTTCTCTCACTGAATGCCTTCTCTGCACATGCATTTTTGATCTATCCATTGAACAGCTCATGAAACCATGAGACATGTCTACACATGTAGGTACATGTAGCAACGTGTACACTGTAGTGTCATAGGAGTGGTCCTTTATGCATACATTGTGTCCTTATAGGACTGTCCCCTGACACAAGGGACAAGTCATGGTTAGCAAACAAGCTCAAGAGGCTTCTGTTTATCTTGAGTGCTCGTGGAATGATGAATATTGCTATCCATTACTGTGTAAACTTACCAGGGGCCCTGTCCTACCGCATTAGCAATGATAGGGTTAATTCATCACCAGGCAGAACCATCGCCCTTCAAAATAAAACTGCGTGGTACATCCTTCTTCAACTAGAAGAGGCAGCACAGTGTTGCGTGTCGCACTGTACTAATTTTTATGCAGTAAATTAAATGACTACTCGTAGAAGGTTCTAGCAAGGCACTACATACTTTGTACTTATGGTGAGGAACAGCAATCTGAGTTCATTTACACTCGTTTAATTCGCTGCATTCAATTAGTGCGACATGGGACACACAACATAATTGTGCTGATGAAAACAGTAGGCCTGTGAGACCTGCGATGAAATTATTGTACCTCCCTTATCGTTGCAGATCGTGGTAGGTCAGGTAAGTTTACACAGACATATCGATTGCAAGCTAGTAACGATATTCATTATACTGTACTCCGAAAAGGCTTTTACAGGTCAGACGAGCACTTGTACAGAGTGCTAGATGAGAGAAGAGTATACGTCTGCTTGCAATAATACAGAGGAAACACACAGAGATTGGTGTGTGTGTGTGTGTGTGTGTGTGTGTGTGTGTGTGTGTGTGTGTGTGCTCAGATGTACAGACGCATTTGCACAACATATACACATGCATCAGGGTGTGTGAACCAACATGAAGGCATGTTCATGTACTCTGTGTGAGCTAAATATTGTATGGGCAAAGAGAGACTCAAGTCTCTGCAACTGGTACACAAGCCACCTAGCTGAGTAGTGGAGGCATAAAGAATGATAAGAAGTTGTTCAAGGATCCAGGATTTTGCCAAACAGGAAAGCTTTATTACACAATTGTACTTGTAACTACTACAAAAGGATGGATGTGAGTGTGTAAGAACTTAAAGTCTTATGCACGTTGCTGCAGGGACCCACCACACGCACACCACAATTTTTGGCCAACTGTGTAAATCTCATCAAGGAATGATAGCCGACAACAACTTTTTCGATGACAACATCATACGCACCATGATTAAAAATAAATTCGTGCATCTCTACATGTAGACTTGTATATTTAATTATTCATTTTGCTCAAAAGAAATCAGCCCCCCCACACACACACTTTTAAAATTGTACCATGGGCCCAGTGCTGTGGTGAATACAGTGATATACTTTGCCACATGCATACAGTGGTACGGGACACCAATCCTATGGGGGCTGAGGACCAATTCTTTGGGAGTATATAACATAGAGCTCGCACTTTAGAGACTGGTACATACACATAGGTACATGTAGCTACATGTGTGTCTGTATATGTGTGTGTCTGTGTGTATGTCGTGTGTGTGTCCATGTGTGTGCATGTGTGTCTCTGTGTGTGTCTGCATGTGTGTGTCTATGTGTATTTCGTGTGTGTGTCTATATGTATTTTTTTGTATGAGTCTGTGTGCATGTATGTCTGCGTGTCTGTGTGCATGTCTGTGTGCATGTCTGTGTCTTTCACGTGTGTGTCTGTATGGGTGTTTGTGTATTTCGTGCGTGTGTCTTTGTGTGCTTGTGTCTGTGTGTCTGTTGTGTGTGTATGGCATGTGTGTATTTTGTGTGTGCGTGTTTGTGTCTGTGCATGTTTGTGCGTCTGCATGTGTGTGTCTGTGCATGTGTGAATCTATGCTTGTGTGTCCATGTGTGCCCGCGTCTGTGTGTCTGTCTGTCATGTGCATGTGTGTCTGTCTGTTGTGTGTCTGTGCATGTGTGTCTGTGAATTTCGTGTGTGTGAGTCTGTGTCCATGTGTGTCTGTGCGTGTCTGTGTGTATGTCGTGTGTGTGTGTCTGTTGTATTTCATGTGCATATCTGTGTGTGTCTCTGTGCATGTCTGTGTGTGTCTGTGTCTGTGTATGTGTCTGTCGTGTGAGAGTGTGTTGTGTGGGTCTATAGCGTTTTTGCATGTGTATTGCCACATTTATACAGTGGTGTGTGTGTGCAAGTGTGCAATGTTTGTGTACATTTAGAGTACCAGATGGGGACACAATGTATTCAATCCTTGGAGGCACGATACATGTACAGAAAGCTTGGTACACAAATTTACATAGAATCAGTGGTCTGTACAAGCAACAGTTGAATTGAATAGAATACATGTGCATGTGACAATGTTTGTGAGGGAGAGTGTTTGTACCATCATCAGACAGGTGTATTGTTTGCCACATGTATAACTGGTGTGTGCAAGTACGCTGTACATGTGTGTGTGTGTGTGTGTGTGTGTGTGTGTGTGTGTGTGTGTGTGTGTGTGGTTGTGTATAAGAAAATATGCCATAGGACAGTGTACAGGGTCATGTACGCAACAATGCAAGTGTGTGCACAAGTTGGAGCCAGCATGAGTTCATGTACTATGTGTGAGCTGAAAGTTGTGTGAGACCGAAATCATTGCAATCGTAGCCGAGTGGGCGTGGCAGATATTAGACGATGATTTTAGCAAGATGATGGCAAATAGGAAAGCTTTATTACACGACTAGAGGATGATGTGAGTGCTTAGCAAATAGCCTTACGCGTGCCGTTTTGAATACTGCCGGCGACATGGGAGGCGCAAGGTTATACTGCAACCATGGTGCAACACGGGTTGCATGCAACAATGGTGCAATCGAGCGGGAAATGTGCATTAACTTTGCACAGCTGTATCTCCGTGACGGATAGAGTAAAAATTAACGAACTGAACGTATCAATAGCAACAGGACCCATGTACGTACATACTGAATTTGAAGCGATTTAAACTCTCCTAGCTGAAGATGTGGCAGTTTTGAACCCCATGGGGTATCGGACTTCGTAGCATCAGCAAGGAACTAGTGCCAGGCCCCAAAATAAGTTTTCCAGTAGTGAAATGGTGTAGTATGAAGTGTTGAAAATAGAAAGTCGATAGCGTTAACCGTTGGGACGTTATAGCGATTCACCCGCGATGCATTTTTATAACATTTTATAACATATCCGTGGGGCGATATAATGCTGTATAAAAGAAGGTCTTATTATAAGGGAATTGTAATAGTCCTATATTTAGCACACAAACAACATATGCCCTACAAATGTGCGAAATATAGCCATGCATTTTCCATTCTGATAAGACCCTGTTTCTTTGCTTTAACACCACTATTGCCAAATCCTATATGCCACCAACGTTCTCATAGAGAAAGTTTTTATTTACTTGTTTCATTGATTTTGTTCATGTGTGTGCGTGCGTGTGTGTGTGTGTGTGTGTGTGTGTGCGCGTGTTCATGCCACTGTATCATCTTTCTTTGCAACTGCCATAGCCCTTATTCATCTGATGATGTCTAGTACTTCCTATGGCTTCTGTTACTCCCATCATTAGAACAAAATTACCAGCTACTACTGGTGGTCTGTGCCACATGTCATGCATGTATGTTAATTTCACCTGTCTACTAAACATCTCAACATCTGCTTGATATCTTTCGCGTTCAGTCACTTCAGTGGTCCGTTTTTTTTTTGGTTTTTTTTCAGGCTCCGCTTTGTAGCATGCCGTGTTGATTCTAAAACATCGTCTCGAGTTTGGAGGATTTTGCACTTTTTTCTTTTCCTGACGTGAAGGCATTTTGGAAAAACAAACTTCTTCACTAACAAAACGTCACACCAACGACGATTGAAGCACTAAATCAGTTGGTCACTTTTTATAATCAATTTAACATCTAGTTATACGTCTTCAATAATTACATCTGCCCACTATTCGAGGAGGTCAGATACGTTTCGCTCTGGTTTTTATTTCTCGCGCTCTCAATTTTCTTTTCAGGATCTCTGCTTGATAATTGCTAATTAGCAGACTTTGAATGAGATTAAGGTTGGTGGTGAAAAGAAGGTACAGTACGGTACGAATACAGTGGGGTTTGATAGGATCCTACACCCAAAAAGCCCTACATTTGCAAATAAAGAAGCATATTTGCAAAACGTAGGACTGTAGGCTGTAGGATACTATCAAACCCCACTGTAACAGTACTGTACCTTGTTTCCTTGCTTTGTGCACCACCAATCCTACATCCAATAAATCACTTTCTCGATAGAGAAGTTTTTTTAATTTACTTGTATAATTTTAATTGTATAATATTGCTGCAGATGATTCATGTTCTAAAAATGCAGGCGGCAAGAACGATGCCACTGGAAGCCAGTATAGACTGGGGACGAGATTATATTGACGTTCGTGACACTCACAGCGAATGGATTCATACGCGACCCGTTTCTAACGAGACTCCTGACGATCGTATCGATTAGTTAGTTGTTGTAATCGAACGAGAAGACGAAAATGAGCAGTTTGGCTCATGATATTGCAAAAGGTTGCACTAGGCACAATGCGATCAGACACAGCTTATCTTCTGTCTGAATCTGCCACCATGTTAGTGAACTTCATACAGCCCACCACTGCCTCGATCAGCCAACTTCCAAGATGGTGCATGTAAAGGTTTTCAACTCTACACCTCCTTAAATAGACTATCCTAGCTTTTTGTCTGCTACTGTTCCCACGAGGCAAATTGGGCCGATTATTCATACGCTCAACCATGGCCTGAATTCACTGCCATCTTTTCTTCTCTCTCCTGTGTTCCTCCATGGGCCATGCCTTCAACTGCTCACACTCACCTGTTGACCTCATTGCAAAGGTCACACAGATCTTGCCCCTTATTTAGTCTATCCCCTGTTTGTTGTGTACTTGGTAGCCAGACCCACTTATACGCGATGTTATAATGACTTTGTCACAGTTGAATTGGCTTCAAGACTGGCTGTTTGAACCAACACCTGCAAATCACAAATGCTTATAGCAGCCTTAAATTAAACTATTAGTCAAGTCAAATGCCAAAGCCATCCTTAGCAGGTACTATATAGTTTCTTTCCAAGTCAATGCTGTTAGTGTTTAACACTACTGTTAGGTTGTAATGTAATTTCATTTATGTTTCACTTGTGTAATGAGTAATACAATAATCATGGGTGTTTTTACCAATGATAATAAAAAATTTGATGTATTCATTTGAAAAGCCCATTCTATTTTTCATTTAAGTAATGACAATAATACAATACAATTACATG
Source organism: Ephydatia muelleri (assembly GCA_013339895.1). NCBI lineage: Eukaryota > Metazoa > Porifera > Demospongiae > Spongillida > Spongillidae > Ephydatia > Ephydatia muelleri. The sequence continues at coordinate 3,522,689 of JABACO010000012.1, read as the reverse complement.
CAAGAATATAACAAAACTACTAAAACTGTCTACAGTTCCAAACTACAGTGATAATTGACCCTATTTTTATTCTTCATCACCTTTATGTTTGCTCCTGTGCATTGTAGCAATATAATGTCGAAATGAAAATCTGATTGCACAGCAATGTTTTGCCATGATTGGTAAATGCTATACAATAAATACAATAGTTAAATGACTGCAATAGTTAAGATGCATTAATAGTTAGTGGTCCCCCTCCATAAAAATGTTTTCAATGATTTCTCCCTGCCCAGTTGGTGGATTGATACGAAATTCGCTGTATAACGAGAGCTTGATAGTAGAAATCGATTGGCCGAGTTGGTTTTTAAACTCGGGAAAAAGGTAAGGCATTATAATACCTGAGGTGCCATTTAAGTTCCTCCAAGGTTACATTTTCTAATACGCGATTGATACAGAACAGAAGTTTGTACAAATATTGGAATATGGTCTACCTACCGCTATTCTGGGGCTTAAGGAGTAACTTTGCTATACAAATAACGTTCTCAAGTGCGACAGAGCAAAACACGTAGCCATTTTTGTAATTTTTAAATGAATTACATTAAAATCGTGACATATTCATTCGGTTTGCCATGGCGGAGAGCGTTGTTGATATTGATGGAAACGGTTCTTTGCAGAACCAAACCGAGGATGTAGCAAGTTCAGTAACTCATCTTACCAACACTTGCAGGTGACAATTGATTACCCACAAGGTCACTACGATTATCAGATGACCTCTTATACATGTAATCACCCCAGCGCGTGACAGTGGTATGACTTAATGTTAATTTAATCATTACATTCCATGATCCACTGGCCACGATTTTGCCGAGAGATTCTCCAGACCCGTAGCGGTGATGTAATCCATCCGCTGCTGTGGCGTGGGTCTGGGTACGAGACTAGCCGATTTCATGACTCGAAATTTCTCTCGTTCGGAATAAATAGAAAAACACAAATTACCCACGTTTTTTCGTAAGTTATTGCAGATTTATACGAGCACATAATACTACAAACCTACCAGTCATTATTATCCAAATGACGACGACCTAGCCAGTAAAGCCTAGCATTGGCCCTGACCAGCAATGCTTAGCCTTCCATATTAGTACCCAGACAGTGCTAAAGATTTGGGACAAGCAGTTTGAGTGTAGCGAGACTGTCGAGGCACCTGCTGGCTTTTTCTCTCCAATAACCATACTTCTCCACGGTTAAGGGGATACAAACCCAGCCCAAGCGGTTGCATTTCTCATCATTGGTGGCATGTTTACGGAGTTCGGCAGCCGACGCAGCGGATCCGGCCATCAAACTCACTTCGTTCAAAGTAGAATGATTTAGCGATGATGTAATGGTGAAATCCAATATGCTCCCAATTATGGATCAACATGTCTGCGAGGCGAGTACGACTTCCCTCTACGTCTAGGCTACTGCCTGCCTCGATTTGACCCGCTATGCATGCCAGCTTACACGATTCCCAGAAAGTGCCCTCAAAGAATTGTGCCTGACAATTATGTCGCCTCCACTTTTACACGTAAGGGCGTGGTGACCCAGGGGGTCAAAGGAACAGAATATACAGCAGGAGTTTTGAGAGGTGTCCATTCCGAGCCACCATTTTAGCCCCACCTGAAATTCAGGAGGCACTAGGTGTAAGTTCAGCTGGGGAGTTGGCATGACCGAAAGCGGGAGAAGACACGGAGAGAAGCTGAGCCTGGTTGGCCGGTGATGAAGAAAGGTCAAACAGATTCTTGAGCTGATGCTCTTCGATCTTTGATGACAAGGTCAAATAAATAAATGTACAGGTATTCAGCAAAGGGATCCTCTGGGGCCTTCTGCTTAGTCTTGCAGAAGCTGGTAGCCACTATATATATATATAGCAATACAGATGAAGAGTCGTCTCACTTGTCGTACCACAAATGGTATATGGATGATGGGGTTGTAGCAGGTTCTGGGAAGGCTGTAGTCAGAGTGATTGCAATTCTTAAAGAGCCTGAGCTTTGTTTATGTCTATGATTTCAAATGTGAGGTTTTTAGAAATGGAAATTTGATTCCTTCCCACAGGACATGAAAAGGTCTAACACACCGAACCAGAGATAATATATTATCTCTGACCAAACTTAGAGGTTCTAGGCGCTCCCATCGGATATATGATTTTCTGCGCCTAATTTGTCGCAATTCAGCGCGCGCCAAGGCCTGTGCTTTGCTTTCCAGACTGCAGCAGGTGGTCCATAGGTGCTTATTTGTTGCATCGCTTTTGTGGCAGCTGGACGTGTTACGGGACAGAATTGAATTAACGCATGCTTTGATGTAATGAAGTAATGCTTTGAAGCAATCCACGCGTAAGTCTCTTCGCTAGTCAAAATGGACTTACGGGTTCTCGAAGATTTTGGCGGGTAAAGCTAGATATATATAAGGTTATGACTTTTTGTATACTGTACAGCCTACAATGGTTCAAGCACAATTGCCACAGTCGTATGTTGCAATTGGTTTCATGACGTATCGGGAACTTTGTGCGGCACTATCAGATAGCAAGGCTACAGTGCATTGATGCCAGCGGCACAAACTCTTGTGCGATAGCAAGCTGTGCCCACAGTGTGGTAGAGGAATGCATCTCGTGAAGAGGAAGGGCCCGCTGAGGAGATGGGATGGAAAAGGCTGTCGGAAGGAGGTAGCAGTACACATTTTTCGATAGCCACTACCTCCCAGAGTTCAAGTAGATGTGGTAATAAAATGTAATTCCATTCTGTCCCATAACACGTTCAGGTGCGGAGGGGGGGGGGGGGGCGGGACACAAATCACAAGCAGACCCTGTTGTGGATTGTCGGTTGATCGACTAGTTATCAACACCTTAGTCAGCTGGTCATTAGCACTCCACTGCAGGCTTAAGCTTGCCTGCTCCAGAACATTCTTAGCTATTAATATATAATAGGCTGTGCATTATGTTGTCATGTGCTCTTCCTATTAAAAGCTTAAGTTAGTCTCATTACATTAGCAATAGAAGACACGGTCAAAAATGGGTCAATATTACATTGCAGTTATTCTGGCGGAGAGAGGACTGACCAAGGGGGAGTTTATCCGCGCCTTTCTACTACCTCCATACGGACAACTCAAGCTGATGGAGCACAGTTATCTTAATAACCCTTCAGTGGCTACGCTGGAGAAGCTTATCAGCCGAGACGGCATGTTCTACAAGAGCCGCGTTGTTTGGGCGGGCGACTATGCGGATACGGAGCCTGATTCTGGCCTTACTCTCCATCTAATGGCAGATGACCATAGCAAGCTGATTCAACCTGCAACTGCTGAGACAGCTTGCTATCGCTACATCGTAAATCACACCAAGAAGCAGTATGTGGACAAGGAGCACGAGTTTGATGAGTCTAAGAATATTCACCCCTTGCCCTTGCTCACTGCAGAGGGCAACGGGCGTGGTAACGGTGATTATAAAGGTTCGTGTCAGGAGCTTGTTGGCACGTGGGCACGCGACGTCCTCTCCGTGGAGCGACTCGTACCAGAGGGCTATGCAGAACTGGTGTGTGAGTTCTCTTGAGTTCTAAGTTGTACCACCTCTCGAGATGGTGTACCATAACACTGTTTCTGATTGCTGCTAACACCTGTATACCATTTTGTTGCTGTTTTGATCATAACGCAGTGTACCGTGATACTACGATCATGCTGTTCATATTGTTCTTTTTAGTACAAGATAATAAAATATCTATTTGAAAAAATAAGATTGAATGGCAATGGTTGTGTAAAAAGGAAGGAAACTAGGTTGAGTGTAAAAAGAAAATGATACGTTTTAGGGTTCTATTATGTCATTTTTATTTTATACTCCTTCAGGACTTTCATTGCAATTCAATACTATATTCCTCCGAATTTCTCGAAGGGAATTTTCTTGTTCCCAAGTTTTAGAGTAAAGATCCAGACACAAGCTAGTTGGAGCTAGATCCAGTATTTTCCACAGGGAGAACATAAAATTAATGAAGGGAGGACATGGTTTCTTTGATAAAACTCGAGGGATATAGGATTAATCACAATGTGTGGTATGAAAAGGAATGAAACACTTGCGAGTACAAAATTTAGCACACATATAATTTAGGGTCCTACTGATATACTAAACATAGTTTTCTTTTTGTAATCACACTTGTTTCATTCCTTTTTATACCACTATTGTCATCTAATCCTATATACCTCAGAAGTTTTCAAAGAGGATATTGTACAATTATCTTCAGTTGTTTTTGAAATAAAAATTTATAGTTCATTGTAAAGTGCTGTGCATGCATACAGCCTCTTAAAGCCTGTACCTGTCACAAATGTGACCAAATTTCATCTATGCGTGCTTCTAAGTTTTCAATCCCAGTTAGCAGATATATGGATTACCTTTAAATTTGTCCTCTTTAGTAAAGTGGACATCACAGAGGGGCATGGCAAGAAAGACATTAGGACTGGATCGTGGCAAGAGAGACACATCAGGGTAGGGGCGTGGCAAGCCTGAACGTCATTTTGCACTCATAACATAAACAGTTTTTAGGACTAACTTTCCATATTAATTTTGTGCATTCAGCGCCTTAGTGACCAAGCTAACCATCTTATCAATCCCAGTTAGCAGATATATGGATTACCTTTAAATTTGTCCTCTTCAGTAAAGTGGACATCACAGAGGGGCATGGCAAGAAAGACATTAGGACTGGATCGTGGCAAGAGAGACACATCAGGGTAGGGGCGTGGCAAGCCTGAACGTCATTTTGCACTCATAACATAAACAGTTTTTAGGACTAACTTTCCATATTAATTTTGTGCATTCAGTGCCTTAGTGACCAAGCTAACCATCTTATCAACCTCTTAGCGACCTCTTAGCGACCAAGCTAACCCTCTTAGCGACCTCTTAGCGACCAAGCTAACTCTCTTAGTGACCCAGCTAACCCTCTTACTGACCAAGCTAACCCTATAGTGCTTTCACAGCCGATCAAGTGCACACCTTGTGGGCTAACCATGGGTGTGCCTTCAATGCACATAACAATATTACGGTATTTTAGAGAAATGTTTCGTCAATGCCACCCTTACATACTCCATTGCTTTGGGTTCATACAGGAAGTAGCTAGAACATGATGGGGATCTGGGCTAAGGTGACCCATTAGGGTCAACATTTCACCCCAAGCATAGCCACACTTCTCATTCATAGACCTGGCTATGGCATGGCTTCCTGATTGGTTGTTCTCAAATCCAAACGCAATGCCCTTGAGTGCCTTTGTGTGTTCAAGATAGTATTGTCGATCACCATTCTACTTATGCTTGTAATGGAATTATTACAGTATACATCCTACTACAATTGTATCATATTCATGTAGATTTACCTAGAGGCCTAGCAAAAGCAGGGTACTTTCATTGGAAAGAGCGACTCTAAGTGTCTACATTAAGTGTAGTTGGACTTACATGCAGACTGTTCTTCTAATGTTGTGTTGCATGTATGTCAACTGTTTGTTAAACGTTTTACTAATGCACAGAATCACGTTATTTCAGTACACTTACCAGCTCCAGACAAATAATGGGTTTGTGAGAGCAAGATGGAAAATGACAGGATTAGAATGTTGCTGGTCCTTGAAAATCTCGCACCATTACCACTGAACTTGATTATAATCCTATCTTTTGGTCTGAGTGAATTGGGAAACAATAAGCTGTATAGACAAAAAGTAGTGCCAAATAATATTCTGGGATAAGATACATAATCTCTAAAAGAGCTTAGTTAATCGTATCATCAGGCTGGCCAGATACTATAGAATGAAATATTAATATGCTTACCAGGCTAGAAATCTCTTCACAAACGGCCATTTCGACGTGCCTGTAACAACCGTCGTAACCAGGGAGATGGATAAGTTCAACTGTCTCGTTGAGTTCAGTCCTTGTAGCTTTCACTTTGTGAGGTCGAGGAAGCCTTTCGAATTGCATGGATAACTCTTGATAAAATCGTCATTGACACCATACCTGTCAAGCAGATATAAAACTTTACATACTTCCGTTTCTTCAAATTCAGCTTGCATGAGAGTGTCGTCAGATAATGGAATTTGCACACACTCTCTAGACGATGTTCGCAAAGTGAGCATATCCAAAGTGAGGCCATAAGACTCCGCAAAAGATAGCGCCTTTACAGCATTGTCCCTGACTACTTCCAGCTTCCTTTTCCTATGTCTCGCCGATACCTTGTCTACCATTTTACCACAATTCTCATCAAGGATAAGGAATGCTCATAATTTCTGATTATTATGTGGTATCTAGATGATGGCGTTCTTTCAGTTACTAAGTCTATAATATGTCTGGCTGTTACTCTTATTCAGAAGCAGGGTCCTGCTCTTGGTCTCTGGGTCAATCCTGCCAAATGTGAATTGTTCTCTCGCACTGTCTTGTCAGATTTCCCCAAGAAATGAAAGTGTCCCATTAGCCAAACTTTGAAGTCCTCTGAGCTCAATAGGTGATCCCATCTTTTGTGCAAAGTTTTTAGCACAACGGCGTGCTAAGGCCGCCAAGTTGCTACCCAGCTGGTTACTGTGGGCTCATTGGACCCCCAAGTTGCTCTCCTCCTCTTGCGTCAGTGTGCAGGGTACTGTAAATTAGTTCATCTTGCTCGTTCAACTCCACCCTCCCTTATTGGCATTGCTTGATGCTGATATTTGACACTGTTTTTCAGAATGCACTGGAATTGATACAGCTGACAATGACTGGTTGCAAGTTCAACTGAGCCTTGGTAGGGGTGGTCTTGGCCTTCGCAGTCTTGCTCTCCATTCTCCAGCTGCTTATTTGGCATCACTGATTAAGGCCGGGTCCCTAACACCATTGGATAATTATGCCTTGGAGTGGATTAATATTTTTAACGATACCGTACCACCAGGGTATGCAATTTCTGGAGATCTTTCGCTTTATTCTAGTTTAAGCCAAAAAGATCTCTCTGCTAGGTTGGAAAACTACCAGTTTGAACAGCTGCTATTTCAGTTTTTCCCTGCCAACCGTGCACATTTGTTGTCTGTGTCCTCACGCCATGCTGCATCTTGGTTGTCAGTCATTCCTTCAGTAGGCCTTAACCTTCACCTTGAGCCTGATGAATTCCAGACTGCATTGAAGTGGTGGCTTGGAATTGACACATCTTTGGGTTCTTGCTGTCCACATTATCCTGATCACCAGCTAGACCCCCTAGGACACCATGCAATGACGTGTAAAGGTGGAGGGGATGTCGTGCTGCGCCACAACAGCTTGAGGGATGCCTTTTGCAGTTAGCCATCTAACACGTCTGGGGGACAGCTTGAAGTAGGCTGTGGATTAGGGGCAGACAAAAGTCATGCTGATATTCTTGTACAGAACTGGATAATTGGCAAACCATCAGCTTTTGACTTTACTGTAACCTCACTGCTTAATCTCACTACTTTAACTGAAGCGGGAGCTACAAGAGGGTCTGCAGCTATGGCAGCTGAAGTTCAGAAGCATGGGGTTAATAATCTTAAGTGTTCAGAGCTTGGATGGGTTTCTCTACCCTTAGCAGTTGAGACTTACAGTTGTTGGGTGCAGAAGCCCAGTTCACCATTTCTTGTCTAGCATCCCGTCTGGCCATCCAGTTGCAATGCAGCAAATCGAAGGCCATCACTACCATCTACCAACGCCTCAATATAACACTAATTAGAGCAAATGCCAGAGCTTTGCTTTCATGTTCAGGCTTTTTCAGGTCTATGGGTGGAGTTTAACTTTCAAGTGGTGTATATGTGTAATTGTATTGCTATTCTTGAATACGGTGTACACGGCCAATAATTGGATTCCGTTACGGATACGTTGGAATTGCTACACGGATCCGATATATTACGAGCGTAACGCAAGCGATGGGTAACCGATTTTTTTGGAAGCGTGGCAATAATTTGCGTATAGCATGCGTGTACGCCTCCGATACGTACCCGTATACGTAAAAGCGACGTATGGTGGTTTCTATACCACGCCCGCGTCCGTACTAGTAGTTATGGTAAACAATGACTACAAATAAACTCAAATATTTAATTTTTATGGCAAACAATGCATACAGAATATGTTATAACAGTACATATTGTTGTCTGTGTTATGTACAAAAACAGTTTTCTTTTGTGTCACCAGTACTCGTTCAATCCTAGATGTTGTCTCCTGTTCTGCCAAGACACATTGGTTGTCACACTGGTGTACGACAGAGACTGCACAGTTGACAAGTGTTGATGCTATGCAACGAATCACGTTCGTCAGTGTTAGCAGTGAACAACCCCACTCATTGAGGACGGGCTCAGTACCACTCAGCACAGGCTCCAAATAACGAACCAAACTGTGTGAACGCTGCCAATAAACAATCCAGTCTCCAATCCCACCTGTAAAACAATAAGACATATGAGTCATACACATGAGAATACCAAATACATCATACCGAGGTGGAAGCTTGAGAATTGTATTCTATGTAGTCCTGTACATTAATAAGTTGTCCATTTTTTCCCACAGTCGCTCTACCCCATTGCACTGGTGTCAAGTTTGAAATTCCATGTGGCAACAGAACAGTGAACTTTGCATCTATTTCTTCTAATGACATCGTTTTCCCTTCCAATGTAATCGGTACTGAAGCCAATGGAGCTTTTGTTCTAGCTGAACACTGCAAAAAAAATACAAACATATATATAAACAAATGTTCACATGTAAACACACACCTCCTACACACATTAAAAAATTTACTCACATACATGGAACATGTACAAACATGTACATACACACATTGAGTAAACAACAACAATGACAAAAAAGTAGTTAAAATATTATTTTATCTCAAACAAAAACAGACAAAGAACATAACGCATTAATTTTTTTACATCATACTCATACCCATATTATTACCTTTCGTAGTGTCCCATGTTTATGAATTCCACTCCCACGTTCTTGGACTTCACCACCTAAAAAGGCTTGAACTTCTTTGGTGTGGTAAAGGTTGACAAGGTCCTCACCACATCTGCAAGTAAAAAATTAAGCTTTACAACTCAGTCTCAAGGAATATCAGACCTTTCAGATGTATTGTAGCAACTGCTGGAAAAGGTAAATCTAATACTTTCTTGTATAGCAAAAGCAGTAGCAATATATTGCTAGGGGCCTGTCTGTTGCTATATACATTGCGTGACTGTATAACAGAATTGTAGCTCTCACACCTGAAACACAATACATGTATGTTCCATGCAATATGTTGTCCTCATGCACATTGTGGAACTTACCTTTCTGTGTTGAATGAAGATGCAGGCCAGAACCTCAACATGCTGTCAGGAAGATGCAGTATCAGGTGAATTTTCAGTTTCTTTCTCCACGTCACGCTGTAGCAATCAATAGCCCTTGCAAATCGGTGACACACGTCTCTGTACAATTCAATCTTCTGAGGTTTAAACTCATCGCAATACACCATTTTGAAAACCTATTTTGCATGACAAAATTACAAAATGAAAAACACAATCACATTTCCAAGATTACATACCATTGGCAAGGCAAGCCAGACTTCAATCTCAGCCTCAGAAAGGTAAGGCGAAAAAATGAACACCGCAATTTGTGCTAAGAACTTGAAGTCTCTGCCTGCAAACGAAATGAAACATTATAGGATAATCTGCAAGTTAAACCAGAGAATGAGAATGCATAAATGAAAGTTAGCTAACCTACAAACGATTTATAGTGCCTAGATATGTCAGATGAAATTCCACCAGTTAGACCTGAGGAGGGTAATGCTGCAATACGAGCTACCACTTCCTTCCGCTGTTTTTCAGATAGTTGCTCCATTTTTTCCCACAACAAATATTTGTACGGTCCAAGCCCCAATGTATGGAGTGATTCAATTGGTGTACTCCTGTACAATAGATGGATAGCTGTAATTTGTGAGGCTGTAAACTACTTACTGATGCAAATCAACAGGAAGCTGAAGTAGGTGGTTCTCCTTCTCACTTGTACCATACAGAGTCCTGAGTCGCTTGCGCTCTGCTTGAGTATGTGCTGAACGAATGAGTTGCACTTCCTGTATAGTACTACTCCGTTTCCTCTCTTCGCGCAGATACCAGTTAGACTGTTAGTATGATCAACCTATTTAGTAAATATTATAGGCCTACAACCACATTGAATTATTCCCACCTGAATCAGAACTAGATTCTGAATCCTTTTCTGCCTCGTCGAGATGGCCAATGTCCTCGTCCCCTATAGCTAGTGATAATTCGTCGCTAGCAATTGCTGAAGGACTATGACTCTCGGTTACAGTAGAGGATCCACCCGTATCAACATTTCCAGATTCCCACTCTGCTTCAGTTGAGGCACAAATTTCCATCAGACGAACCTTGTCTTTGTGGAATGTGGTCTCTACATGCCTTTCATATCTGTATTATAGTCAAACTCTTTCAGACAAACATAACATCGAAATTTAGCAGCCATCTTTCTCACGTGCGACTGCGGTTTGCGGTCGATTTTGAAATGCAGCATCTTCCGCGGGCTCCAATTGCAAGGAGCAGTAGACGACGGCAACAAGAAGCAGCACTGCCTCCGCCGACTGTGTTTGAAACATCTAGCCTACCTAGCAACGCTGAATTGCCGCAGTCACCATCTAACAGCGGCAGGGACTCTTCATTGAGCTTTGATTTTGCAAGCACGAGAACCCCTTCATCGAGCCTTGATTCTTCGGTGGGTGCTGCATTTCAGAAATCAGCATTATCCAGGGAGCTGTGTACGATGCAAAAGTCTTTGTCACAATTGTCAGAAAATCTTAGAAGTGTTGAAGCCAGGCAAATTGAACTTGGAACTTCGATGGATGAACTAAAACAGCTGATTCAGAATTTAACCCAAACTTCATTTTGTATCAAGGGCAGCATTTATGAGGTACATGAGCATGAGACATTAAGTATTATACCTGACTGCATTTATCACTCCTGTTGGCATAAACTTAATAAGTCGCATAAAACAGTGAATATGACATACATGGACTTTGATATCTGGTGTTCATGTGCAGCAACCATTGAAATTGCAAATTGCAAAACTGTTCTGTAGCTCCCTTAAGAGGAACCCTACCAAGGAATCAGTTCGAGTTAGTGAATTTACTTAACCACTTGTGTGCATGTTTTATTTAAATTCCTGATTTTAAAAAGGTGGTAGTAGCCAGGGTTTTGACTGCCCAAATGGTCCGAACTCAAGCATATAAGTTCGATGCTGCAGTTCGATTCGCCAATGCTAGCTTGTCAGATCTTCAAACTGAAGAAGGTGACAATTTATAGTTTTCATGTGCCACTTAATATGTATATAATAATTATGCAAATGTTAAACAGTGTTTAGGAATTCAGCCATACCGTTCTACTTCTAGTCCCTACGTCCCAACAACAGAGCTTGCATCAACCATCATTCGAAGCATCAGTGGTGACCCCAATGATGAAGATGCTTACAAGCGTCACCTGGCCTTATTTGTAAGTGTGTATGTTTTGTTAATTTGTTTTCAATGCCATTTTTTGCAGTGACTTTTTATTCGGCACTGTGATTCATCTAAGCAGGTGTCTTACCCCCATTTTCAATCGTGGGTAGATCAATACTACAGCAACATTGATGAAGAGGACTGGGGAGTTATCATGGAGGATGATGCGTCCTATTCCTATCCTTCACTTGGGCACGGACTAGGACCAGCTGCTACTGCTGCTACTATTGCTACTACCAGTATTGCTGATGCAGGGCCCATTATAACTACTGCACCTTCTTATACCACCGAAGGACTTGGATGAAACAATGGCTGATGATACCCACTTGAATTTTCAGTCCTTCAGTATTTATTCACAAGTGATTTTGTTCATTATTCATTGCCGACGTGTATATGCATTCAGCTGATTTATATTTATTTTTTTAAACATCAACACAAATGGACTAGCTAGAAAGCTGTTCATACACAGGGAAAAAAAGCGTCGAATCATTTAGAAATCATTGCGTGATTGAACAGAAAATCACACGAAAATCAATAGAAGCGTGTGATTTTGTGTGATTTTCTGTTCAATCACGCAATGATTTCTAAATGATTCGACGCTTTTTTTCCCTGTGATATGCGAGAAAGGATCAAGTACACACTGCTAGTTCCTGCTTAGTCCCCCAATTTGAAAACAGATGTGGCGATTCATATTTCAGCTTCTGATATAAATACCTTACATGGCAACAGCTTAATATTTAAACTTCTTTTCTCACTTTGATTCGCGCGGACATAATACAGGCTATAGGGTACAGTCCGATACGGTTGCGTATCGCACACGTAACACCTTTTTTCTAAATCGCCTGCGTCACGGAGCCGTGCATTACGTTTGCGTTACGCAAAATTTTTACACGCTACCGTATTCGGTAAGATCATAGCCTCCGTATCGTAACTTCACAACAATCGCCTGCGATACGCCATTTCGACCGCATCCGTGACGCAAGCGATAAATAACGCCTACGTAACGCAGGCGGTACTTATTGGCCGTGTAATAAATGTGTATGATTAAATAATAATCCATATACATTTCTACGCGCGTGGTTGAGTTTTCTATCTACCGGTACTCGCTTCTTGGACCAAGCTCTTTTCATTACGATTGGTACGTGTAGACTGGCCACCTCACGGTACTTGCCATCTTACTTGCCATCTTTGGCTGAAACCGATACTATATACGCACGGGGTGCGCATTCATTGGAAGACATCCTTCCAGATGGTTGGACTTTGCGATCGGGTGATGGGGCTGAGGAGTTGACTTCGGGAGTGGCCACGAAAGGAGAGGAATCCCCACTGCTGATTAGTACTACGCAAGAGGAACAGTATCCCAAGGCTGTCTCTGACGATTACGTGGATCTTTGTTTTCAAACCACCGACGTCGAACGGGACTAGACTAGACGCATTGTCGGGGCATCTAGTGAATGATGGTTTCTTTTGAGTGTAGTGTGTGCGTATTAGTTATGTGTATTAGTTATGTGTATGGTGTTGTATTGTTTCATTTTTATACATTAATGATAATAATAATAATAATAATGTTGAGGGATGCTAGCACATCAGCAGGGTCAGCAGCCTATGCAGCAGAATGCAGAAAGCATGAAGCCAACGACAAAGAAGTGCCAGGAGCTCGGATGGACATGCATTCCTCTAGCTGTGGAGACCTTTGGACACTGGGGGAAAGAGGCTCAGGCTGTTTTTTCCCGTCTTGCTTCGTTTATAGCCATCCATCGAGCTAGTCCCAAATCCAGTGTCCTAAATAGTCGCCTCAACATGTCCCTGGTGAGGTCTGTAGCTAGAGCCATCTTAGTGAGGGGGTCTGCAGCATAGGACTCATGCGAGTAGCGTAGGTAATGATAGGTTAAATTGTAGTGCATACAGTGTATGTAATAATAATAATAATGTGCTATTTTATTGTATCTTGTATTCCTGTATTCTCTTGTATCAATAATAATAATAATAATAATGATAATAATAATGTATATACAACGCACTCTTAATTGCTTACTTATTCTCAATATAATAATCATGACAATAATCACAAAAACACAAGTTCAGCTCTTCACTCTACGGAGGATGGCTCTGGCATTAGCTCTTATTAAACAAATGCTCAAGTTTGAGAACAGTTCAAACGAAGCCTGTGACTTTGGCAGTGAATTGTGTATCGTCAGCCTAGCTATGACCTGCGCCAGAAAATTTGATGCTTCTCTACCCCAAGCCCCATATGCTAGAGGGGTTGAGACCCACCCTAAAGCTATATATAAGCATTTCTCTGAATCATTGGCCTGGTGTTTCCTGCTCTCCGTCGCTCAAGGACTGCACCAACCATTGCTCCCGCTTCAGTTAAATTTGAGTTGAAGGATTTAGCGGTGAGACAACAGAGATGTCCAGGTCAACGGGCCTTCCATGATTCCAATGCTGCACGAGAATATCAGCAGGTCATGACTGCGAATGGTCAGGAAAGAGCCCAGCACCAGCTTCAATTTCGATTGAAGCATGTGCATGGAGAAGGAAGTGCGCTAACGGGTCCCTGAGAGCATTATGACGTGAGATAACATCACCTCCACAATTGCATGTTAAGTCATGGTTCCAAGGGGGTCCAGACTGTGGGCAGGGCAGAAAGCACACTGAGAACCCTGGGAGGTATCTAGGCCCAGCCACCACTTGACTGCTATACCCTGAATTCAATTGGGTCAAGATGTAAAGCTAGAGATGTCGAGGGAATAACTGATAACCAAGATGTCGCGTGGGAGGCTGAAACTGATAGCAGCCTAGCCTTGTTCGCAGGGGAGGATTGATCAAAAAGGCCTTGAAGCAAAAGTCATTTACTTTTGAAGACAGAAGCTTCTGACTGTGACAGGTGAGGAAACCACAGAATTGACAGAAAGTTTCTCAATTGGAGAAACATGAGAACTGAAGAGGTCCAAGGCATTTGTAAGGTGTATGTCATCTGTATCATAAACACCAGAGGAACAGAAGGAAGCAATAAATGCTGAGCTGGAGTGAAGGGACAGTGAACGCAACCCTAGACCACCACTGTTGAGACCAAGTTGGGCCTGACACCATGCCTCATCTGAAGTTTCAAAACCTATGCAGTCTATGAAACAGTGGTGGACGTCATCATCAAAAAGCTTGAAAGCATCTGATACCAAATTGGTTGGAGTTGAGCGAGCCAAGTAACTTAACCTGCAAAATCTACCACACAGACGAAGTAATGTTAAAGCTGCTTGCGGGTCTATGGCAGCAACCTCTATCAGGCAGAGCAAAAGCTTGCAAGCTTCAAGATGTTTTGAGGCAATAAAGTTTGCACAGTATATGTAGTCACCTATTGGGCACCCTAATATCTCAAAATGAGGCAAACGGGAAACTTTGAGCTCTGGTGGGAAAGAGGAGGTATCACCCGGGCAGTACAGCTCACATTTAGATATATTAACATGTACATGTAGGCCAAGAGGGGGTCCTAACTCCTGTATAAGGGTCAAGGATCTACATATTGAAGATTTCTTGCCTGCTAAGATACCATCGTCAAGATACCAAGCTTGGAATAATAGATGGTTGCACTCAGTATCCTCTTTAATAGCTCCTGCAATCTTATGCAAGACCAAAGAAAACAGAAAAGGACCCAGTGGGTCTCCATGCTGCACACCTGATTGTGATGTTAGCTGGCCCATAGGGTGACACAAAAAAAGGGTGAGAGCCATAACACCAAGCCACCCAAGGAAGCAAATCTGGAAAATGCTTTGCGCATTCCTGTAAGGCCATTTCAAATGTGATAATAGTTTCCCGTCCTCCGCCCGCGTCATTATAGGCTACCCGCGTAATGCATAGATTATTTAGACAGGGATTGGAAACGGATCACGTGCACGCCAATTAACAGCTCCATCTGTGTTATAGCGGAAGATAGGTTATTGTAGTAGTTATTTAGTCTGGAAGCAGTCTCAGTTTTCTCAGAGATAATATATAATTTATATGTTTTCTGTGTCCGTAGCTATTCATCTGCAAAATGAGTAGCAGTAAAGAATGAAACTTCAAACCCCGTTAATACTATTTACAAAAGTAGCCACAGGCCCAGAAATGACAGCAGTCTTACTCTATTCGTGCCGTGTCCCAAATGATTGACGCGATTGTCGATGTAAAGCCAACTTTTTATAACCTCATACCAACACTCCCTGGCTTAGTGCATAGCCCAGTTCTGTCGCAAAATGAGTGCACTAGAGGATGAAACCTTCAATCCCCGTTAATACTATTTTTAAAAGAAGCTATACGCCCAGAACTGACAGTATTCTATTCGTGCCGTATCCCTAATGATTGACGCGAGAGTCGATGTAAAGCCAACTCTTTATAACCTCATACCAACACTCCCTGGCTTAGTGCATAGCCCAGTTCTATCCCAAAATGAGTGCACTAGAGGATAAAACCTTCAAACCCCGCTAATACTATATACAAAAGTAGCTTATACGCCCAGAACTGCCAGTACGGCCTAGTCTATTCGTGCCGTGTCCCTAATGATTGTCGCGATAGTCGATGTAAAGCGAACGTTTTATAACTTCATACCAACACTCCCTGGCTTAGTCCATAGCCCAGTTCTATCGCAAAATGAGTGCACTAGAGAATGAAACCTTCAAACCGCGTTTACACTATTTACAAAAGGAGTTATACGCCCAGAACTGACTGTATGTCTAAAACGCTGTTTCGTGCCACTTTATGTTTTCAAAGCTAGGGAAAAGGGCCAAACCTATCCAGTTCTATTCAGATTGCTAAGAAGAACTTATTTACAAAAAATCAAGGTCAAAAAACGTACAGAACAGTTTTTGGCACGCCCAGAAAGGATTCACATAGCTTCATTTCTCAGTTTTTATTAAAAAAAACCCCCGAAGATTCGTTCACTAGAGCTTCAAACACGTTTCTAGACAAAACTTACCTTTCATGAATTGGGTGGAATACATTCGAGACTCTACATGATACGGATTTCACCAAAACCAGCTATAAGACATTTTCCCGCCAAACTCAAAAGGCGCTATCCATTATAATATTGACGGCGCATAGCCTTCTACCGTAAAATGTATGGCTCACGTGACCCATTTCCAATCCCTGTCTAAATAATCTATGCGTAATGTCACCATTATGTCCATTATTCTAATAATCGGAATATTTATTTGAATGGTTATCGGAATACTTATTTGTTTGAGATGTTGATTAACGTGTCCGTGTACGACGAATGTTGCCATACAACAGTGCTGAGTTGGACTATTTTGTCTGCCGAGGAACACCTAAACATATATGAACAAGTAAGTATTTAATATTAAAAACCTGTCCGGAAGGTAGCAATCTTCTCTTGTTTAACTGGACACATTATTTCTGTAAGAATCGATGATAGCAAACAGGACCATAAAATACAGGAAAAGAGTCGGACAGAGGAAGGAGGATCTATCCAGTGTTGGCAACTATTACCTGAATTGTGGTGAAGTTACTCAATCGTTTGGTCAGTTCTTGAAATAAGTAGTTTCAAGGAACACCGAGGTGGATTTTCCCTCAGAGGATGTTCCAGAAGTTGATCTATCCTTGTCAAGAGATGCATTTTAAATGCACAAAAGAAAATCAGCATCAACACATAACACATGCACGCATCATTATACTGAGTGTACTTCCAAGAAGATGTCCGCCATTTAAATAAGAGCCTCTTATTATAGAAATTAATATATTGATATGTAAAGGATAATAGCCGCCCGCCCACATGGGTTTTGGAAAAAGGTCCGGACGGGAAACTATTATCACATTTGGAATGGCCTAAAAGAGCACCTTTGGAGACTAAATAGAATGCATTCTTGAAATCCACCTTGAGAACAGAAAAATCAATAATTATAATCATGAAGGGGTGTACGGGCACATCTGAGTAGAATGGCTCTTATTTTATTAAAAGTTAGTTCGGGATTCGTTTCGTTAATAAGTTATAAATGAATTTGTGCCAAACATGTCATGTTTCTTTGAAGTAACGCTTGACGTCACAAAGCTATCATCGTCGTTGCATTCTGCCTCATCAGTTTGACAGCCAGCAGGCAGTACATTTGGCTCAGTGCCTCAGTTTCACCTACTCCCACTTGCATGGCTAGCCTCTTAATCTAGAGAAGCATTCTTGGGCTTCACATCCCCAATCACCATAAACCTCCACCACTAATGGAATGCATGTCCAGCCCAAGCTTGCACACATCTGATCATTCTTGGCATGTTTACCAATCTCACCAACCTCTGCAGAGTTGCCTGAAGCCAAGCTTGCTTCCAGAATTAAGTCTGTATTAAGCAGATGGATGACTTTCAGGTCAAAAGCTGCAGGGTTGGAGAGGGAACCAGTTTGACACCAGCACATCAGCTGGCCTAGAAAAGTCTAAGCCTGGACCTTTCTCCAGTTGAGGAGATAAGCACGCTTTGGAGCACAGGTTGGCAAAACAGTCTCTCAACTTATTGTGCTGTGCAATGATGTCACCCCCAGAACGACATGTAAAGGCGTGGTGGCAATCTGGATCAAGTGCACTTGAGTAGAGGGGACATTTACTGTCAGCTGAGGAGATAGGTAGACCTAGCCACCATTTTCATTAAAAAACAACTAGCAAAATTGAAGATCAGCAATTTCGGCAGCTGCTTGATCTCTCCTCTCCGGCCCATAGAGCTCGCTTATTATCAGTCTCATCACGCCATGCTGCTTCTTGGCTTACTGTTATCCCCTCTCCAGGCCTTAACCTGCATCTAGAGCCGAATTTCAGGTCGCCATCAAGTGGTGGCTTGGTATGGATGTTTCATTTGGCTCATGCTGTCCCTTTTGTCCTAACCACAGGCTGGACCCGCTTGGTCACCATGCATTGACGTGCAAACACAGAGGTGATGTGGTCTTGCGTCACAACAGCCTTCGTGATGTTTTTGTGGAGTCCTGTCATAGGGCGGTCAGGTCGAAGTTGGAAGTGGTCTTGGTCTTGACAGGCTGCACTCTCGTCCTGCTGACGTACTTGCCAACAACTGGCACCTTGGCAAACCTGCTGCTTTTGACCTCACTGTCACTTCACCGCTTAACCCAATCACTTTGACTGAAGCGGGGGTGAGGTGTGGGTCTTCTGCTCTGTTTGCTGAGGCGAGAAAGCATAATGCCAATGACTCAAAGTGTGCTGAACTTGGATGGGTGTGCATTCCCCTAGCTGTGGAGTCATATGGATGCTGGGGCACAGAAGCACAACAATCCTTCTCGCGTCTTGCGGCTCGTCTAGCCATCCAAATGGGATGTAGCAAATCTCAGGCTACCACCACCGTGTACCAGAGGCTAAGCCTTTCGCTCGTGAGAGCCAACGCTAGAGCCTTGCTCTCCGTGCAAGGCTTCGGCAGTCGGAGGAGGGGGGTTGAAGTGTGTGGGTGTGGGGTGGTTGCTGCTGAGACTTTGATTTTGTTGGTGTGCTATGTAAAATTTGTAACTGTATTCAATATTATCAATAATAATAAATAATAATAATAATAATTTAACATATGGGTCAGTTTCCGAGAAAATGAAAAGTGGCGTAAATATATAAAAAGTTACAAAAATGCTTCACGTTTGAATCGCTAAAACTCCATAACAGTTTAAGCTATCAACTTCCTATTTCGAACGCTTTCTGCCACACCACTTCTCTCTACAAAACTTGACTTTGGTGTCTTACCCTTGCTCCTTGCCGACGTTGCAAAGCACAATACCCCGAGGGGTTCAAAATCCAGGTAGCTCCCTGCAGGAATGTCCAAATCGCTTCAAAATCGATATGCAAGTAAAGGACTATTGATTTCTGCCGATCGTTGATTTTTACCTCTTCCGTTATGGAGATACAGCAATGCAAAGTAGGTCCACGTTTCCCGCTCGAATCGCGCCTTTCTCTGTTTTTCTCTTTTTTTATCGGGAGAATGGAAGCGGTTCAGGACTGAGAAAGGCGCGATTCGAGCGGGAAACGTGGACTTACTTTGCATTGCTGTATCTCCATAACGGAAGAGGTAAAAATCAACGATCTGCAGAAATCAATAGTGACTAGACTCTACGTGCATATCGATTTTGAAGCGATTTGGACATTCCTGCAGGGAGCTACCTGGATTTTGAACCCCTCGGGGTATTGTGCTTTGCAACGTCGGCAAGGAGCAAGGGTAAGACACCAAAATCGAATTTCGTAGAGAGAAGTGGTGTGGCAATAAGTGTTCGAAATAGGAAGTTGATAGCTTAACCGTTATGGAGTTTTAGCGATTCAAACGTGAAGCATTTTTATAACTTTTTATATATATACGCCACTTTTCATTCTCTCGGAAACTGACCCATATAATACATTATAACTGAAACACCGCATGTGCATGACGTTCCGGCGTCAGTTGTGAGTATGTAGAAGCTAACAGCCTCCATAGAAAGCAGGAACGTTTAAAGGCCAAAACTTCATCACCTAAAGTGTATGACACGAAAAAAATTAAGCCTACCGTCTTCGCAAATGCGCGTCTCCATGCATCGCTCTGATCAGTAAGCAGTCATCTGTATATGCATTGGACACGAAAACAATTACCTTCACTAGCTGGAGTCTTTTGTTATGGTAGCTGCCAATGCGCACGTACGTGCATGCAGGAAATGTTTAATTCAGCATTATTGTAAATACTGAGACTGTAGTATTAATTTATGACAAAAGACAGCAAAACACGCAATCTACACGTGCGCACACACATACGCACATAAACGCACACACACGTTACGTTTGAAGCTACACCCATGCATGGAACTGATAAATATAGGTACATTGAACTGGCACAATATAATATATTGGCTGAGTATTAAACTGGGTGGACGTATCTACACTACATAACTGAATGTTATGATTGACAGTTCCATGACACAAAACATGATGTTTGAAGTTTATAAATCACTTCAAAATTGATATGCACGTAGAGTCCTGTCACTATTGATTTCTGCAGATCGTTGATTTTTACCTCTTCCGTTATGGAGATACAGCAATGCAAAGTAAGTCCACGTTTCCCGCTCGAATCGCGCCTTTCTCAGTCCTGAACCGCTTCCATTCTCCCGATAAAAAAAGAGAAAAACAGAGAAAGGCGCGATTCGAGCGGGAAACGTGGACATCATTCCCTAAGGCACAACCTAATAGCAGTTAGGAGGGCAGGAGCTCCCTGCCCAGGATGGCTCTGGCAATGGAACGAACCAGGGCTATATTATTATTATTATTATTATTATTATTATTTTATTAATACATATTACACTGTATAACTCTGGCAGTCTGGCTGATCGGGCTCGCTTACTCTCAATTTCATCGGCACATGCCTCCTCATGGCTTCAGGTGGTCCCCTCCCCTAGGCAAGGCTGCGACATGGCTACAAGCGAAATGCAGTGGGGCATCAAATGGTGGCTTGGTTTACCTCTAACACCTGAATTAGGGGTATGCGCTTATTGTCCAGACAAAGCTCTGGATGCACACCACGCTGTTACTTGCAAATTTGGGGGAGATGTAGTTGCGCGCCACAATGCTCTGCGCAATGCTATTTTTGATTTTTGCAAGCGAGCCCTTCTGAACCCAAAACTGGAAGCAGGGGCAGGCTTGGGTCATGAAAGGAGACTTACTAGACCTGCTGACATACTCATCCCAAGCTGGTCCAATGGTGATAAGCCTGCAGCCATTGATGTGTCCATCACCTCTCCGCTTAAATCAAACATTTTGTCTGAAGCGGGTGTGGTGACAGGTGCAACAGCAAGGCAAACAGAAGAGAGAAAGCACACATGCAATGATACAATCTGCTCCGAATTGGGGTGGAAGTGTGTACCATTAGTGGTGGAGACGTTTGGTGCTTGGGGAAGAACTGCAGGCCAGTTTTTTGGAGAACTCGCATCACGACTTGCGGCTCAAAGCCATTCCTCAAAGACTACAATGTTGAATAACATCTATGGGAGACTAAGTCTCATACTAGTTCGAGCCAATGCCCGTGCGTTCAATGCTAGGTTGGCTACAACAATGGACTTGCTTGAAGGCTAGGGTAGTTTTGTGCAAGTTCGTGTGTAATAGTGAAATGGACATCAATATGTGATATATATGTCTGTGCATTTATTTATTTATTTAGTAAATGCAGTATATATGTCATTGTATATTATTTTTATAAACTTGAAAAAAAAATAAAAAATAAAAAAATAAAAATATAATTATTCCATACACTTATAGCAACAGCACACAACAGATTTAATGCATGTCTACAGCTGCTGGCAGCTTGGTGGCACAGTTTGTAGTACTAGTGCAAGTTGCCTTATGAATTGCCCAGTGGTTAACTTGGTACTTTGTATTGCAATGCTGCACCTTAGCACAGCGAGAACAATTCATAAACTTTGTGTTAGTTGTGCTGCAAAAATTGCACCTCTCCTCATCCTGAATGGCTTTGGGAGAAAAGTAATTTGCTGGGTTTGGAAAGGGTGTCCATAGTTTTTGTTTTGAAATAAAGAGCACACTTATCCTTGTCCACGTACAAAGGATAGACAACAGCATGGCCAAACAAATGTTCTATCTTCAGGTGACTCAATTGTTTATGGTTGGTTCGTTTCAAGTGCGAGCTGAGAAGTATTTAAATGCAGCTTCTAACACTTCAATCTCCCCCTCTGTCGTTCTCAGATATGCCACAGTAGTTGGGTATTTATCTTGTATCACACACCATCCATTAAAAACTGGATGGGGAACTGAGTAGGCTTTTTGCACCTAGAACAGGGAGATTGACATCATACATGATTTGATTATAGGTTTTGGAATATGGCAAGTCTTCTTGTGTAAGCTGAGCATTACCACAGTCAGCAAGTATTTTGTAAACTTTGACTGAGCTTATGTAAACAAATTAAGTTCGATCTGCTGACATAAAACAAGGTCTGTCACTTAAATTTAGGTTTCGCTGTACAGACACTGATATCATTGCATCCTTTCTCGGCAATTGAATTTTTGATTTTGGATAGTTGATGGCAAATAGATACAGCAGTGTGAAATGCTTGTCTGACACTACCAATTCAATGGTGGATTTGGATGGATTCTCCAAGCTCAGTTTATTGCTCTCAAGACTCAGTGCCGTTGCCATATCCAATGCTATATCAGTGAACATCTTATCACTGTCTCCAATGTGTTTGCAAATAATTCCAAATGAGGAGGAATGTGTGTTATGTTTTTTAGGCTGACTAAAAGTAAACGTACACTGTATAGTCAGGTAAAGGAGCAATGTCACACAGAGCAACAGTGTTACATACATAGGCACCAGCGCGTTATATTGGTTGCAGCACCTTGGCCTCAAAAGCTACTACTGAAATGTTAGGGTGTCCACAACACTGATGCACTTTGCCATTATGGCATTCATTGGCAAATCATTTATGGAGCCCTTGTGATCAATGCTATATAAATTGGGGAAGCAAGAGCATCATGTGGAGGAGGAATTGCAAACTCGATAGTGATTTGCTTGACAGCTTCAGTCACAGCTTCTTGATTACACAGTGGACAGTCTGAGGCAGTGTATACAAGATGAAGGTGCAGACCATGAAGTAGTGCTAGTGTCTGGAAATGAGACATGTGCAGCTTGAAAGTGTCATCAGCTTTGAGAAGTTGTGAAAGACCATCCCAATATTGGTATGTTGTACTAGGTGCATCTGGGTGCAGATTGGACATGAAAAATTGCAACGGTTTCAGTACTCATGCTGATTACGGAATAGGAGCCTATCTCTTTCAATAGCAGTGATGTAATTGCTACCTGCGCAATGCTGTGCAGAGCATTGAGAATCGATGGTGACTCCAGCAATGTTTCCATTTTCAGTGGTATGGATCTGCACCTCTCCCATATCATGACATTTGGAAATCGATCTGTGAAACCCATAGACACACCACAATATGAAGTCTGGAAGGGTATGGTATTATTGTATCGACCCTCATGTCCAAGATACTGGATGTCAAACAAGACTGGAAGCAGCCCAAGCATGCTGCTCAGGTACTCATCAGTATCGGATGCAAGATTGAGGTAGTGAAGACTGGTGGAAACCAAGACACCATTTTCACTCAAGAGAGGCACAGCGGACAAGACTAGAATCAATGGGCCGAGGTAGTCGATCACATTGGAAGTGTAGATGACGTCAAATGTAGGACAGCTGGTCTGTGATAACTCTTGGCAGTACTCGACAGCATCAGAACAGTGGAAAGTGAACTTAACTGCATACTTTCTTGCCTGCATAACCTTGGCAGCTCCATTCATCCAAAGTGCAAACTGCTGAACAATATTTGCTAGGAAAGGCCGCGTTGTGAACTTTCTTCGCTAACAATCATTGGAAGTGACTTCAGTATATGTTTAGTGACCACCTTGCAACAGGGCACCTGCTGAGAACTGAACAGAATGATAAAAGCATTTGTACGGCACAAAACTATAAAGCGTGTACGCATCTGTCCTATCAAAGAACGTTGGATTCACCAAAGTGGACGCACCAGTCGGAAGTGGTAAATCGCACACGCATTCAGCCAATGCGACTCCATTCATGGTGTATTCATTGTACTCCATCTCCCTAGCCTCTGCTGTCCCTGGAGGGTACGCGTCTTCGCCCGTTCCCATCATCACTGACACAGTTCCAGACACTTTGACAGGTTTGTAGCCGCCTCTACGCTGGGCGCTACGAAATTCGCTCACCCGAGAAATCGGCGTATCAAAAGATCCTTCCAGCCGTATTTTCCATAGCTGTCGCACTTGCCTCAGCGTGTCCCCTTCGAAGCGGCACATTGAGCACGTCCGAATCGACCCACGCGTCGAAGCTGCGTGACAGAGCCACTAACTCACTTAAAGCCTCTCGCAATTCACTGTCGTGTTTAGGCAGCAACTCGCAGCTGTACCATATAGCCCAGAGGGACGGAATCCATTCCTTTGGATCCTGAAGTGCGTTCCTCAGAAGGATGTGAAGAAAAGAACGTTTCTCGCTAGCACCGCGGGACAATGGTCGTTCAGGTAGAAGTTCACTCCGCTGAATTCGCTGTCGCTACGAAGAGGGTCGAAGGTAACCACAAGCTGTAGAGCAGGATCTGAAATCGCCACACGCGAGGATAAGGACTGACGGAGAGCTGGCGGTGATCTCTCTGCGGACATGTTCCAGAAGGTCTTCGGCAGGTGTGTTACCGTAAGCGTAATAGTCGCGGAAAGTAGTGTAGTCGATATAGCGGGAGGCTGGATATGGGCGTTCGTCCATTGTCATTGCTATGCGGTGACGATTACGTATTACGAAATGCGCTGACTACAGTTTATGTGTGGCAGCTGGAGATTGGATGGAACCAGATTGACCAGTATACGTATGTTGAATTGCATACGAATAGAGCTAAATACGAGCACGTATTCTCTGAACAGAGGACGTTTATGTAACTGACATGCTATGTACATGTACATGTGTTATGTAATATTCATGAGCACATGCATGCGCAAACGTTTGATTCCGATTTTGGTCGAAGTGTTCTTGTCAAGTTACACACGAGTTGTGTGAATTGTTACATAATGGAAAGACAAGGACTCTGTGTTATAAGCAGAGAGGTGGCTGACAGATTCCAATTGTGAGTGATGGTTAGCATCTCCTTGTATTCCTTCATCCTCAGTTGAAGAGCCCTCCATATTCTTCATCCAATTCGTTATAGAGACACCATCGGGTATCCCAAATGGTAATGGGCTGTAACTAGTGTTTGTTTGTATATTTAACACATGGGGCACATATTGTAATGTGCCATAGCCCTCCTCACTATCAGAAAGGATTTTCTGACCAGATGATAAGCTTGTAATGCTCTCACTGCATTGAACTTGACATTCTTGATGACGAGAACAGTTGGAAAACTCAAGCATATCCAATTGTGTAGCCACTGACGATACAAAGTAGGGTGTTAATGATGCTTTTGCCGTCCAATGCCTAGTATAGATGAGCAGCATAGCAGACTATCATAGAGATGACCTCGGGACACTTCCAAAATGAAAGGCACAGCTTACCATAGAATTAATAAACTCCAGGCTCTTCTTCTGCTTAGCTTTTGATCTGAAATTAATATGTTTAATGCTGTGGTCATATTTTGCAACAAAACCTACACAATTATAGTAAAAATGTGTCTAATAATACAACAGAATTACTCTAATCTGCTGTATTGCTCATGTGTGCACATGCTGGTGTGCGATTTATATAGATTTAGCTTTTCTATAATTGAATTAATCTTTTTTATCAATACATGTGCAATTTGTGATCATTGTAATATCTATAAAGATGGTTGCAAGCTCTGACATTGTGTTGAACAAAACATCTAATAGCTATCTACAACCTAATTGCTGTAAGTAATACTCATTAAGTAACGAAACACATCATCATTTGAGGCAGTGCAGATGATATGTTAGAGACTGTTACAAAGCTACTCATACATGCAGACAATTAAATGTCATTGTGAACATGTGCTTCAAAAGTAAATTCATCAAATATTGTCACACCCAGTGTTGAAAGCAGCACACTCACCTTGATACCTTCATTATCAGCATCAGCAACACAGCAGAAGTCACAACTAACGGCAGCAGGAGCAGACCAGCAAAAATCCAATACAGACTAGAATCAGCTGCTAACAAAAACAGAAGCTCATTTCTGGAAGCCGATACATTGCAATAAATATATTGTAAAAAACCTTTTCATGAAGTAAGACAATAATGCCTTTAATTCTTAGACTATTACCACAAATTATAAATTTGAACCCAATATGTCTATGTAGCTAATTCTCCATCACAACACAAACATACATTGCCTAGCTCAAATACATTGGGGTAATACACAGAGATCAATCCACTAACCAGGAATGGAATTTATATCTGAAGTGGTCAAGTTGATGCATCCAGTTGTAAAAGAATTTGTAATTACACCATTGCATAGGTAGTGAACTGCTCCTGTGGTGGCTGGTTGGGTAACATACATGTACATTTAATATGCATGCATGACTGTTTTTTTTTTAATTTTTACGTGCAACAATTGTAAATGATGTAGAATGGTGCCTTTGATCAATCTCTGGTCTGCTTGTACCATGTACACTCGTTAGACCAATTCAACATTTTTGATTCCCTTTCTACAGCTTGGGTACCTTAAAAATTCTTAATTACTAGTAATCATATGGCAATTACAGTAATGCTTGTTTGCATACAGGATAGGACATAGCTGCAACGAAACGGCAAATATTGAGTTCAAGATATATTCTAAGGCAACGATAGCTTAAATTATTGTATATGGGATTGTTGCTACAAAAAGTGGACATAACACAATATTATAAAACTTTCCAGTAAATAGTGCAAGAAACGCTGACATGTTAGACCTTTAGAATATTTAAACATCGAAATGTTGCAAAAGCATGTGTTACGTCTCTTTTCACTGCAATGCATATATTATTACTTAAATTGAATAAGATTACACTGTATAGTATGATTATATATATTTTGAAATCTAATTTCTGCTTCTAATAAATTAGCTGCGATGCAAAGAAAAATAACCATAAACGTCAGTGTGTAGCTGTGTGTGTGTGTGTGTGTGTGCGTGTATGCTTAAAATCATGCACACAGTTTGTACAAGGTTACCTGAAATTATGCTTGCATAGGATGGTGATGGACTAACTTCAAGTGATGATCTTACGTGTAGGTCACCTTTACAAGGTGATAAGCAACAAGCATCGTTTAATTAGTAGCGGATTTACCGCAAAAAAACTACCTGACACTGAATATGTGCGTGGAGATGTTGCATTATTTTGCTGCTCACTGGATGGTCTTAATAAATGACCTTGAATATGTAGCAAAATAAATTTCAACGAGTGACATGATGCAATTTATAAATGGCTACAATATGGATAAATATGAAGTGAAGGATTACTTGAAGTGAAACTTGTGTAGGATGGCAGTGGGTAATTTCCAATTTCGATTGATGATCCGCCTGAAACATAACCTGCAGCAAGCAATGGAATTCCATCTCTGTGTCTAGCATAATGACCCATCATGACATGCGCAATTGAGTTAGAACGAGAGTAGCTGTATATGATAGACATCTTCCCTTTCAATGGATAAGTAAAAAAAACTATTAAAAAAATACATGTATTTTTTGATTAGCATTATACAGATTGTTGCCTTTACTACAAGAGTACTTTTAACTTTGGCTCTTCACCTGGTATGTTTTTATTGCAAAGATGTATAATAGTATAATTGCACTGTGTGATGCAAATGCTTGATATAAAATCATACCTCGTAGTACTATGAAGCTTATTGTATGTAAGAAATGCATTATTTTTCAATTGTATCTCAAAGTTCTTTTTTTTTTTTTGCATTTCAACGTTTGCAACCTAGGAAAATAGTATTACCCTTACTTATATAAGTGTACATGTTTACTGCAGGTCTCCACTTTCAAGTATATGAATCCCATCACTAGTTGTATAAAGATAATTGATATGCTGCGGGAATTTTTTTCTGGACGCCAAATGCATTTTAGAAACTATATTTAGCAGATGCAGATAGATGTACAGTCTCCTGTTATTATTTGGTTTTTGTTATCCTGTATGTATAGATTATTGCGTAGGTTATGAAATGCATGCATTGCTCATGATTTGCGCCTCTATTGAGCTTTACCTCTCATGTAAACATTTGCGATGAAATTTTCTCCAGAGGTTTTGTTTCCGCACTTCAATCTTGAGACGCTGAAAAGTGATGTGGGATCAGTAATGATCAGAGATCCAGGAAATGGTCCTGTGTCCTCTATCACACGCCCATCAACTGTCCATTCATCTGCAATACTTCCACTGGGCAGATGGCATGTGAAACACACAGTCGTATTATCCATGAGAGTTAGATTTTGTCCAGGTGACATAATTGCATATGGACCAAGTGAACAGTGGTCAGCTACAGATGTCAAAGTGAGGTCTCAATGTGAATGACTGATATAACACCAGCAAGAAATAATGTACCAAATGAACAGCTTGATGATGGCAATGCATAAAACACCTCAGCATTTGCTCCATCCTTAAGACTGTAGCAACCATTAGTAAAACATGTTGTGGATAAGTTGGCGGCTGGAACTGTTAGCAATTGCGGTGAGCTGAGTAGAATTTTCTGAATCTGCGAAGAGTGGATGCGTCATTTTTAGCATATCAATGCTTCATGTTAACACTTGGAAATGCATTGATAGACATTTCAAGTCCACGTGTATGCAATTAAATATACTTCCACATCACAATATGTATATTGAACAGAATGTGCAATTTATTATCCCATTTACTACCAGTACATTTAACATTTAGACTGCTTCTCCCACCCCGTAAGCATTGCACATGATTTGCAATATATGTACAAGAGCTATGGATTCGTAGATATTGATTGATTGATTGCATACATATAAACACACATACATATGCAAAAAGGCAAGTAGTGGCACGATGTGTACGTGTACTTACAAACTGCCTAAACATGGAAGGGATATAACAAACAAAATGGTGATAGGTCAACAGATCTAAGTCGGGTACGAAAAACTGTAATGTTCAATGAAGTGACAACATCATGGGGTAAGTGGTTCCATATAGGTATCACACGTTCAGTGAAAAATTGCGCTCGGAATGCATGATGGGGTAAATGTTTGGATTGCAGGATACAAGGATGACCTCGGATGGAATACGACCTAGCTGGTTTGGTGAAAAAACTCTCAAAAGGTAAATCAACCAGGTTATTATAGATCTTGTAGCACATGACAAGGTCGTAGAAGACTCTCCTGTACTCTAAGGACTGTAAACTCAGGTTCGCAAGGCGATCATCATAATCCATATATGGTATACCAGCACGTTTGATTATGGCACGAGTGAAAAATCTCTGAACGCGTTCAATACATTGAATATCTTTATGGAACCAGGGATTCCAAACTTGAGTATTACTTTCCAGAAGGGGACGAACAAACACCTTATACAGACGCACAAGGAGAGACACATTGTTAGAATGAAAGCATTTTAAGAGAAGACAGCTCCTATTGAAAGCCATGGCGGCAATATTTGAGCAGTGCATACTTGGCGTAAGAACTGAATTCAAACACACCCCAAGATCTCTTATAGATGATACGAATTGCAAAGGAATACCAGAAAGTGAGTAAGGTGAAGTAGGCTCATAACCATGAGAACCAAAGGAAATGACGGAGCACTTGGAATAAGCAACAGTCAGTTGCCATGTCTTGGACCATGAACAAAATTGATTTAAGGATTGCATAAGTGGTGTATTTTGATTTTCAGTATAACCAAGATACAGTTTTGTGTCATCGGCAAAGATTCTAATGCCAGCTGGAGATTGGACATGGTTAGGAAGGTCGTTGACA
Source organism: Ephydatia muelleri (assembly GCA_013339895.1). Taxonomy (NCBI): domain Eukaryota; kingdom Metazoa; phylum Porifera; class Demospongiae; order Spongillida; family Spongillidae; genus Ephydatia; species Ephydatia muelleri. The sequence continues at coordinate 3,492,828 of JABACO010000012.1, read as the reverse complement.
TATATCAGAAACAAGAGAGGGCCAAGGACAGAACCCTGAGGTACACCACTGGTGATGGATTTAGGAGATGATATATCAAGTCCTACATATACGCATTGTGTGCGGTCGTTTAAAAAAGCTCTTATCCACTGAAGTACGTTTGATTTAAAGCCATAAGCCTCAACCTTTAGCAACAATTTCGAATGGGAGACAGTGTCAAAGGCCTTAGAAATATCAGTATACACAACATCCACCTTCATGCCGTTGTCAACATTCAATGTCCAATTGTTCAGAGTTATCAATAACTGAGTACAAGCAGAACGTCGAGCGAGGAAACCAAACTGATCCTGTAAGATTATGAGTACGAAGGAAGGATATCATAGAAGATGATATAATACTTTCCATAACTTTACAAAGGATACACGTTTGTGAGATAGGTCTATAGTTACTGGGCTGTTTACGTGAACCCTTTTTAAAGACAGGACATACAAATGCAGTCTTCCAAACTAAGGTATATGTCCTGTACTCATAGACATCTCAAAAAGGAGTGATAATGGGAAAGCAATAGCCGGGGCTAAAGACTTTAAGAAAAAAGCGGGGAAGCCATCAGGAGTTTTAGAACAATTTGAGGGCAATGATTTTAAAGTCTTAAGAACCTTGTCAAATGGGAAGAGAACACAGTTTAGGGATTTGTTTTCAGAGAGACGAGGCACAAATTCTGGGAGCAAACCGTCATCAGCAGTAAAAACGGAAGCAAAATAATCATTAAGCACAGTACATTTATCATGATTTGAGACAGCCAAATTGTCATTGGAGTCAATGAGAGGGGGTATGCACTGAGAGGTAGTAAGCTTGGAATTTACATGTGAATAGAAAGATGATAAGCTTTTCTTCTTGAGAACATTGCTTTCCTGAGACAAGATGAATTCTTTGACAGCCATATCATACTTTCTAGCATATCATGTGACCTAAAGTATGCAGTGGCACAGAAAAGTCTCTACATACTAATGAATATCATGACATGCATATCAATGTGTAGGTATAATCCATATGTTATGAGGGCACTAAATATACATGTAGATGCACGGATAATGTGACAACTTACAGATTTAGTCATGAGTGAATTGTTGCAAAAGTACTCATAATACATTCGTACAGAAAAGGTAGTCAAAGAAGTGAAGTTCCAACCAAAGATCAACTCTTGATTGCTTTCATCACACCTTGTGGTTGTAGCACGTACATACTCTTTGGATGCTATAGAAAGGTAGCAGTAGATTAACATATCAATAAATTCAAGTGCTATGCTAAAGCCATGATATGCACACAGAGCTTGGGTTTTGGATGATGATCTACTGTAATCCAACCAGTGCCTTTTATAATCCCAGCCCATCAATGAATTTGCTGCAGATACACCTTTGGTATTACTGTATTTTGCATATAGTTCACTAATTCATTAAACCTGCATGAACGTTTGGTCCAATCATCTGAGCATGCAGGATAGCTTCAAGTTCGATAAATGCTCATGCTGCTATGGAGTCTATTATCGATTATTCGGACCCCGTTTTGAGAATTCCATTTAAACGTTTTCCCTCGTAATCAATATTTTTCCTCCCATCTAAATCCCATAACTGAACTATGACGTGTGCATGTAATCTTGTGATTTAATATCGGGATATACTTTAACGTGATTTCATGATGAGCTGTTACACTCCTGTTTGAAATATCTTGGCTGGGTGATTCTTGGAATGACTAGCACAATACAGCTAGCTTGGAACGACTTGCACAGTGCTATAAAAAAAAACCAGCATTACTTTTACAAGCATTCCTGGTTGTGCATACAAATCTAGAATTCCGGGGGTTGCGCAGGTAGGATTGCGCAACCAATCCTAGGGTGTTGCTATAGCGCAATCCTAGGCGGATGAAGGTTTGTACTGGCACAATGGTAGGATTGCAACCACAATCCGGCCTAGCATTGCGCAGGCTTTGCGCAGGTAAACCCTAAGATTGCGCAAAATCCAACTTTGCACGTAACATATGCCAAGTATAATAGTCACTAAATATGCTCTTGACAATTAATCGAAGTCGACCCTCATAAATATGGTCACAATTTTCGGTGCGAATTATTGGATGTACGTTTGTACGGTATGATAAAAACAATTAACCAAAGAAGTGGGTATTGATATTGTCACGCTACAAAGCCTATTCAATGGAAATGAGTGTGATGACTATCAACATGAAATGTAATCAATCAACATGTAATGTTTACCTACTTAAAGCATAAACCTCTATTATTCTTAGCATCCTTTGCGCGTGTATTTCAAAACTCTTTTCCACTCGTTATCATAAAAATTACAGCGGAAGCGCTGTCAGCTGCGCTGCCAATCATTAGGAATCGATTCAAAGGCGGTGGAGAGCTTCTTCTCGCTGTGCTGAACCCAGGGATGGATGACACGCTGCTACATTGAAGCACAGAACATCAGTGTTACCGTTGAAGTTGGGCGTGGCCAGACCAACTGGAACCCCACGTAACTAGTATCGCTAGAACGCACTAGGGCATCCCTCGGACTAACATGCGCATCGCTCATTACACCCAAAAGCTGACGTTTCTTCTGCATAGGTAGCGCTGCTTCGCCACAGCATCTAGCAACTTGTAAACATCGGATTCTTCCCTCGCAGATGCTTAACCTTTAGAAATCACACTACCACATGCACGATTGTATGTCACATGACTGCTAACTTTAATTTATTCATTTATGCACGTTACTACCCTTTCAAATTAGATGATGTTCAGTTTAGTGTCATCACAGTAATTAGTTGTGAAGCTGGCAGATAGTTGGGGCATTGGTCATATAATGTTGGCTACGGTAGCCTTACACATGCAATCTGGTCAACGAGTGAAGCAATTACAAAATACACGTACACGTATGTGAGCACTGTAACAATTGCCGGCAACAATGAATTTCAATTGTCCTTAGTGCTTCAATGACGGGCGTGGCAATGTTAAGGTTTTGATACCTACATGCAGCTCAGACACATGATCTCCCAGTTATTGTTCGCTGCCCCTGAATGCACAACCCCCTACATGAATTGTTACCTGTGTTCAAAAGCTAAAGCACTCGTCATTTTGCATAGCAAAATAATTCGTAGAGCTCTAATATATGAACACGCAGCACTAGATGAAACGCCACACACACACACACACACACACACACACACACACACACACACACACACACACACACACACACACACACACACACACACACACACACACACACACACACACACACACACACACACACACACACACACACACACACACACACACACACACACACACACACACACACACACACACACACACACACACACACACACACACACACACACACACACACACAAACGCGCACATGTATGCACACACACACACACTATATGCACTGATTCTCTCAAATGGGCTTTCTGTTTTCAGGCGTTAGTGATCAACTTAAATAAACATGTGCACTCCGATAGATATCACGATTTATCACGCGGTAGGGAGATTGCCATAAAATTTAATGCAAGATGAACTACGTCACGGAGCGATTTCGAATGTGGAATGTGTGTTAGCAGCACAAAAGCATTAGCTATGACTGCGCCTTCCATCACAATGCCACATCCTTAATTACCAGCCTACATGCAGGTCAATAGCATGAATAGAACAATGGTTTCTGTATGCACGCAATCATCATCTAACATGATGATGATACCGCGAAGTATGCATGAATTGCAGTAACGATCGCGGCACGCAAAAGGATACTTTGATCTCACGTACATATGTACCTGTCGACCATATGTGCCTGCGTGACAATGATCTTTCAAGCGTGTGTTCTGTAAGATATATATAATCCGAGCCTACTCTTTCGTGGAAATGTTAGAAACCTATGTTGGAGGTGAGTCCGTGTGCGGGCATGCATGCATGTCCGAGGGCTTTCTAATGCAGTATATAACACGTCTTTGTGATACTCAGCCATTATGTCTTACGATCACATAGACACTGTATCCACTGTAGCCTACAATCAGCGCGCAGTTTAGATACATGAGTAAGTATATAGACATGCACATGTACAGCATATGCATGCATGCATGGGAGTAGGTACGATCGTGCATAAATCCTTACCAGGACCCAAGTTCCTTGTGCACGGAAAGACACTAGCCATAAGAGATGACTCGACACCGAAAACGAGTAGAAGAAACAAGTGAAACGTCATCGCTTCAGAGCTTGTACCCCACTTCTCACTAGTAGTCTCAAGTGAGTTAATTAATACAAGGCCACATAGTATATACCTGTACGTTAGTTGGCACGTGCATGACTTAATATTGGACGTGTACACAATCCAAAAAAAAATTGCATGCAGTGTGCATTTCACCGATATCTGAATGTGTCGTTTAGACTACACAAAATGATTACCTAAGGTGGGCATTGTGACCCCCTTCCAAGCTACCGGAGAGTTCTGCTTAATGTACGCGGCGCGGGGTATTTTAAACGGAAATGTTTATGACCGCTAGAGCAACGATTCATATTCACGTACCCAGACCCAACCCACAGTACCCTCAGTACTTGCATATTTCCAAATTGTTCCTTTGTTCATAGTGCTGGATATTAGGCTATTACTTGCAACCAAGAGACTTCGATTTTCTGGAACAAGTCACAGCTATGCTTGCAATCCACAAGTTACTGCCCAAGTCACAGGCATCTTTCGACCTGTTTTCCAACTCATTAAGCATCTGCTTAATAAGAACGAATGCCAGAAGCCATCCTCCGAAGAGTGTAGACAGAATTTGTGTTATTGAAAATATGAATTGTATTCGTATAGATGTACCTTATGATGAACTTCAACGAAGACTTACACATTTCAAATCGATACAGAGATGGTGGCATTGTCATTTGGCACCGTGGTATTTGGGGATATACAAAACGTACATGTGTATTTTAATTTCAGTGTTGTTATTTGTAAATGATTCAAATTAGGCACATGTGAACGACATGTCATAAATGATTGCGTCTACAGTACAATTCATATTTAACAAAAATAATATCAACAGTTATAGATAAATAATTCACCGCAATTGTTGAAATTGCAACGAATAATACAAGAGAGTATGATTTGGAATACACATTTATGTGCATCATTGATTGCGTTGAAAGTGCGTGTACAAGTCAAGAATTTGAACTGGAAACAATTAGTCCTGCTTGTCATGGTTTGAATTATTTGGCCCTGCATGTTATAAAGGTGGACAATAGCGCTTTAAATGCAAGCACACAAATGCCGCTAACCGCTCACTGCAATCACAAAAATGCACCACTAATAAAACGTGCTTTCTTATACAAAAAGAACTATCTAAACCTCTATTTAAGACAAAAAGAAGTAATAAACTCCTGAAAAAAAAAAGAACGAAGTGTGGAAACCGCTGTGGTGTGTGCAAACGTGGTGGCAAAGCGTCAAAACTAGACTCTACTATCACAGTGCAAACCCGATACCTGAATCTCCAGCAGTCCTAATGAGCAAAAGCACAACCAAACACACAAAGCATACGATGCGCGTTGGCCTGAACTACACATGGAACCCACATAATTTGCCACACCACAAAACCAATACAATAATCTTACAAACACAAATATACACTCATACAAATACTACACATATACACACACTCGCAGACACAACAGGTTCATATTTGCTCCTCTCAAGATCAATACAAATAAATGACATTCAAGTTCCCACTACCATACAGCTCCTCGGGGGCTGGTGACAAACCACATACTGATGATGAAGAGATGGGCCCTCCCTTGCTCCAGAGAGAGACCATGACAGCTCTTGGGCTCAATTTCAATGCCAAATAATTCAACCATAACAAGCAGTACTTAATTGTTTCTACGTTACTAATTCCTAACTTTTACCGTAGAATACCAGATATAACGACCCCCCCTCCGCCCCTTACGTGAGACCCTAAAAAAAAAACGGCATGTTTTGAAACGAGCGTATCTCCAAAACCCGTCACGCCACCACGTACCTTTTTCAAACTCATATTGTGGTACCACTTCTTTCTTATAAAAACTGACCATTTGGGATTGCACTGACATGCTTTTGGAGATACGCTCGTTTCAAAAACATGCCTTTTTTTTTTAGGGTATCATGTAAGGGGTGGAGGGGGGGGTCGTTATATCTGGCATTCTACGGTACATGCCTTTCAACAAAATCAATAATGCACATGAATGTGTATTCCAATCATTTTCTCTTGTATTGATCATTACAACGTTCAGATCCCCAACAACTCCTATATTGCGGTGAATTACTTATTTATAACAGGCGAGGTGCATGTGATCATATATGGGACAGTTTCCGAGAAAATGGCCCACGGATATATATGGAACGTTGTATGAGATCTTGACCCTAGTGGATTTATGTTTATAACATAAAACCCAAATTGCTGTAACTTACCAATGGTTAACACTATCGAATCCCTATTTCCAACACTTTGTCCCTGCATCACCATTTCTCTAAGTGAATATTGATTTTGGTGCCTTGCACTATCATAGTGCCGACGTTACGAGGTTGGATGCCCTATCAGCCTCTACCCTTTAGGTAGGAGCGTTCGAATCGGCTTCAAATTCGGTGTGTACATGTATGTAGTGGGTCTTGTCGCTATTGATCTGTTCTGTTGCGTTCTTCCCTATGTTGCTGGCGAGTGGAAAACGCTCGATCGTAATCCATGCACACGGTGGGTCCTGATGCAGTACGAGCTACACAATAGACACGTTGTGTGTTTCCTGCTAAACGAACTCCCACCTTTCCTCTAGGTACCAAATAGCCTTTTCTGGCTCGCATCCGATCTCATTTGTGCATCCAAATTCTTCGATATGGTTCCCAATTTCCCTACAACCTGCCGAAGTATTACTGGTTCGATCGATCTAGTCTGTACCTATATCACTGCGTGACATAGCAGTAATAGGAATACTGAAGCGCCTACGTAAGTTGAGTCCAAGGTAAATAAATATAAAGAGGCACCTAAATTAGTAAATGTAAAGCAGAGAAGCACCGGACTGACCGGAGGTTGAAGAAAAAAATAGGCGAAGTTTCCCCCCCCCCCCCCTTTCCAGCCAAGGGGGTATTACCGTATGGATGTACGCCATAATCATCGCAAGCAGTATTAAAAATAAGTGTGTGTATGAGGGGGGGGGGCGGGGGGCGGGGGGCGGGGCACTGGTCTCCTGTGTCCCCTGGTTCCGCCACCCTGCATCCCCAATGCGGAGCTTTAATGCTTAACCGGTGATATGTTCAGAGTTATTGATGGGTGCTACAACTTATAACATGAGCTATTATTAGTTTGGTGCAATGTATGTTTGGTGTATCTCGTTTTGTTCCCCCCAAACAGGTGCTCGTGAACACATTTCCAAACTGCTGGTGACATCATCATGGAAATTGTGTCCATTGCACACTACATAAAGGACCTAATAGTGGCTTGCCTGACATGGACATGCCCATCAAGGTGACTGGCCTGATCTGGCTGGGGCGGCTTGTAAGCTTATTGCCGTGGAATATCTGCTTCCATATATGTACATCATTGCGAGGTGCATGTGCTCATATATGGGACAGTTTCCGAGAAAATGGCCCACGGATATATATGGAACGTTGTATGAGATCTTGACCCTAGTGGATTTATGTTTATAACATAAAACCCAAATTGCTATAACTTACCAATGGTTAACGCTATCGAATCCCTATTTTCAACACTTTGTCCAACACCATTTCTCTAAGTGAAAATGGATTTTGGTGCCTTGCACTGTCATAGTGCCAACGTTACGAGGTTGAATACCCCATCAGCCTCTACACCTTTATGTAGGAGCGTTCGAATCGCTTCAAATTCGGTGTGTATGTAGAGGTTTGTTCTGTTGCGTTCTTCCGAGGACACCGGCTATGCTGCTGGCGTGCGGAAAACGCTCGACCGTAAGACATTTTCTGGCTCACATCAAATCTCATTTGTGCATCCAAATTATCATACACTGTTCAATATGGTCCCTACTTTCCCTAAACCCTGCCGAAGTATTACTGGTTCGATCGATCTAGTCTGTACCTATATATATTGCATATGGGTCAGTTTCCGAGAAAATGAAAAGTGGCTATATATATAAAAAGTTATAAAAATGCTTCACGTTTGAATCGCTATAACTCCGTAAAGGTTTAAGCTATCAACTTCTTACTTCGAACACTTCTTGCCACACCACTTCTCTCTACGAAATTCGATTTTGGTGTCTTACACTTGCTCCTTGCCGACGTTACAAGGCACAGTACCCCGAGGGGTTCAAAGTCCAGGTAGCTCCCTGCAGGAATGTCCAAATCACTTCCAGATCGTTGATTTTTACCTTATCCGTTATGGAGATACAGCAATGCAAAGAAAAGTCCAAGTTTCCCGCTCGAATCGCGCCTTTCTCAGTCCCACTCGGGTGAATGGAAGCGGTTCAAGGACTGAGAAAGGCGCGATTCGAGCGGGAAACGTGGACTTACTTTGCATTGCTGTATCTCCATAACGGAAGAGGTAAAAATCAACGATCTGCAGAAATCAATAGTGACAGGACTCCTTTACGTGCATACCGATTTTGAAGTGATTTGGACATTCCTGCAGGGAGCTACCTGGATTTTGAACCCCTGGGGTATTGTGCCTTGTAACGTCGGCAAGGAGCATGGGTACGACACCAAAATCGAATTTCGTAGAGAGAAGTGGTGTAGCAAGAAGTGTTCGAAATAGGAAGTTGATAGCTTAAATCTTTACGGAGTTTTAGCGATTCAAACGTGAAGCATTTTTATAACTTTTTATATATATAGCCACTTTTCATTTTCTCGGAAACTGACCCATATAGTTCATTATCTTTCTGGATATTACCCTACGTGTTGTGGTTATTGATCCATGACAGATACATTAGTTATGTGAATTTGCCATGCATAAACCATGCACGAGATAAATGTGAGGGTTGCTAATGTCTTGAACTATCTACTTTTTGCTTTCCGGTGGGCGACTTACTCTAAAACAAATGTCATTAAGTATGGCCGAATTGTCCAGCGCTTATTAGAGCGGAGCCAATATCTGATTAGAGCAGAATTGTTTTCTTGAATCTATATACTTACAAGTATTGCATGGAATTCAACCGCAGTACAAGTAAAACAGACATCTAAGCTAACAGTCTCAATTGATTGGTCATACTGTTGCGCCACATATCGGCTCCAAATTTGGTGCTTGTTTTCAACGGATGCAAGTAGAATCGAGTTTCAAGGACATTTTGGACAACATCAGGATCAGTTCGCTGCCATTCCCACAGATTACCATCCTCCATCTCTTCACGACCAATAGGCTGTGCTATATCCACAGCCAATGGAACAGCAATCTCGCAGAACAGCTCCGTTACAGAATTTATGTAATTCAAGACCCTGCTCACTTCAACTGCATACGCGTTTGGTATGTGGACAATATCAGCAACTGCATTGCCATGAATTCGATTGGGAAACCCCACTTTATCAATTAACACTTGCTTCCACTCTTGCGGAAGGCCATTAATAAGTGCTACAAATCGGTTGTACTGTGTCTGACCACCATGGAAATAACCCCACCAGTACCAATCGTTAATTTTTGAACCATTTCCAAATGTGAGCACTGATACAGGAATAAACCAAATTTTTAATAAGGAAAGTTGACTCATTTTAGTAATATTGATGAACATGTCATCAGCGATGTACAAGTGGCTAACTGTGTTTGGTGCTGTTTGGTTGATACACTTTGCGAGGCATCTTTGCTGATAAAAACCATTGCCAGTTTTGACGTGGAATACTTGAATATGGGAAGGTATGTAGTTGTGAGATACACGTCTTCCTTCTAAGAATAGAGTGATGGCGTCAAAGAAACGCATATAGTATGACAATAACTGTCTTGTTCTATATTCTGTTGAACCCCAGTTGAACATTATACACAGATGAACGTTCTTTGTCCACAAAGTGGCCTTCTTTGGTAACTTTGGAAATTCATAACCAACTAACTTCAGGTCGCTTATCCAATGTTTCACTAATGTTACATCATCCTTACTTAATGTTCGGGATTTATACATCAATTCATAAACGCCAAGTAATGCTTCTTCAAATGTATCGAAGGACATAAGATGGTATTTCAGTAAATTAACCACGTGAGATGACCTTGCATACAAGGGAAGTTCATCCACATAGCTAGGTGATTCTGTGATGTGACCTGTTACTGCAGGAGGTGTGAACATTAGACAAGCATCAGGGATGAGATAGAACAGAGATTGAGCAATGTAAGACCTCCAAATGTCAGCTACTCTCTTGTGCACACTCTGTGGAAGAAGAAGCGACCACAAGGCTTCGTATAGATGAATTGTACTGTGAGAATTGTAGGGAGCAAATGTACCTCTAGGAATGACCAGAGCTGAAGCCGCAACACTTTTAAGCTGTTGATTACTTTTCTTATATGATGTATACAAATCTGGGTGAGATTGAGAAAGATACTGCTGAATGACTGGATAGCAGGAAGTACTCCCCATTTGGGTATCGGGTTGTGTGGAACTGTACTTCGGAATCCCCCTGGGCCACATACCCTCTCCGCTGAAGTGAGGATAAGGATTCCAAATAACTCCGCCTGAATAGGAACATGATCTACCTGACATCTGAATCCATGATCAATGCAGAATTATAATTTAGTAGTTTGTAAAGCACATGCACCCTTACTTTTAAAGCTCATTTCAAGACGATTTGACAAATTTCAAATTTGAACATTAAATGACAAGTGTGTTTTGAATACCGAATCAAACTCTGAATCCTGATGCCTTATCAAGGTATTGTACAATAATGAATTTATTATCAATTGCAGTTAATCGATAGTTTTCTGTTTGGAATTCATCCACGATGTAGGTAAATGCAGTGATAGTGGATGGACATAATGAACATCTAAATCAGTGATCAACTGTAGGCCACCTGAGTAGCATGCTCTGAATCAGCTGATCATTTATTCAATATACTAGTACTGGAGTTGACATCAGGTGATGCTAGTCAGAGGATTTGATTCTGTTGCTGGCAGCGCTTCCATGATACCAAAATCACTTATGGGAGTGTATTCTGCTTCCTCTTTCATTATATAGTGTCTTGAATGGAGGGTTTACATGTCTAACCATGCAAGGTGTTTAAAGGTTAAAGTTTGATCAATGTTGATTGCTACATGTAGATATCATATCCATACAAAGTTCTACAAACACTTCCAATTGAACCTCAAAACCCAATTAACCCGAACTGAATATAGAAATTTTGTATGAATATAGAAATTTGATTAGAACAAGTTTGATTTATTCGATGTTCGATTTAGGGGCGTACCCAGTTTTCACTATTCATAGTTTCAAGTATTCGAAATAACAGCTTTGGCAATTTACAAGTTGAGTCACAAAACGTACAGTTATTGAATTGGATGTTATTTTTGTATGATTATAGGCCTCTACAAGCTATAATAATTACAATTATGGCATGTGCACAGACAGATTAACACAAGCTTTAACAATGAAGCACGTTGGACATTGACAATGGAGTTATCTTTTACGCCAAAATAAAAGCAATGTCTAGTTCACGTGCATCAGCAGAATTAATTATGCTCATTGTACAAGATGTACTATACATGCACATTTTAAGGCAGAACCTGAACAACCTGAAAAAAATCGTTGAAAAATATACAATGTAACAATCACCAAAATAGATTTTACCTTAACTGATTTTCAGAAAAATTGACTGAACTCTTAAATACTTGAAACATTTCATTCTGAATTTTTAAAAACGTTACACACCTTAATTCTATTTGTGTGGAGCACTACCAAGTAGTGCATTCACTCATATTTACAAATCATCACTTCCACATAATAGAGGGTTAACCAGTTCAGATATTTGCCTCTTCTTTTGGTAATATGGCAGTAAAATATAAATGAATCTAACTCTGCATTTTCAAAGAACTATTTGAACATGAAAACTTCTCAATATCAGGTACATTGTAATAAAAAAATTGCACCATCTGCCTATTTGATTAACTACCTTTTGGCATCATAATAATTGAGCATTTCAAACAATGGCATCATAATGATACTACCTCATAGACTACTCCACTACCATCACCGTCTACTTCCTTTGTTTGCTTGAATCCACATAGCTAATATTTTAACTGACTTGGGTAAACCATTAGTGTTTTAATCAAAAATAAGCTCTGCTTCAAGGTGGTAAAGTATTTAAGTTGGTCCTATCAGCGAGGATTTCTTTTGGAGCATCGTATTTAGCTGTTATAGAAACAAGGTATCTGTGCTAGAAATATCCAACCAGTGTGTATAGGTACAGTGTAGTTTACCTGTTCTCTAAAACATTCATCCAAACTCACACATAGCACTGATGCATCAGAATATAAGAGCTTTGCTGGCAAGGAGCTAACTTTGGGAAGCAGAGGTTTATGTATTAAAAAACTAAAAACCCCATTTTTATTCTTTTCTAATCAAAAATAATAATATAAATAGATAAGTTTTAATTAAATGTGTTACCAGTGAAAATAAGCCAATCCTATAAAGACCATGTACCATAGACATATCCAAATAAGTTATTAAAATAAACTATCATTAAAAGATAACTGAAATATTGATGACTTAGAGGGCCTTGATGAACTTGATTAATTTCATTTAGTTGCTTAACCATTTACACCAATATTTTATGCCCAATCCCAAGTATATGTATAGGCCAAAAGTAGCTACTAACTGATTCGCATATAAAGCTATAACAATTTAAATTCATTCTGTTCATTTGTGATTGCATGTAGTAAAAAACAGCACAAACTGAGGTTAAGTATAGGTGATTTGGATGGCTAGTCAAATGTACCAGATTGTAGCTACATAAGATTCATTCTAATATATTACATTATATTACGAGAATTAAAGAGGAAGCAGAAAACCTATTATGATCAGTGACATCGGACTCGCCAAAAGCCCCATTAGAGGAGGATATAGAGGTTTGGGTAACAACAGATGGGGACAAGGTGCCAGACCCTGTCACATTACTGGCCTCCATGCTGAGTCATATTTGGTGCAACCCCACAAGTCAGTTGAGGAGGAGCACATCACACCTAAAAGCCAGCCAAGGAATGTTGCTGAGACCTCAACTGAGGATCCAGATGCTTTGCTTGTGAATTGGAACCTGCTGAAACCAAATCTCCACCACAGGCACTACCCAGGAGCCTATGAGACCACTCTAAGTGTAATCTATCACGTGACTATTGTGGATTATAACCTGCGAGAGCGTCATTTTACCTAAACATGTATAATTAGATAATACTGATTGTTGGATTATTATATAACATAGTCATTTCGTGCACAATTCCCCCTCTCCCCCTCCCCCACTCCTCCACTCTCCCCCCGCTCCGCATTCACCCACTTCTTCGACTCTCCCCTCCCCTCTCCCCCAAGATAAATATGCAATTTAATGTCATTGAACCTACCTTCTTTCTCTTCGAGATTTGGACACGGAAACACTCTCTTGTCAGCTTGCAGAGGTAGGTAGGTGTGGTTGACTCGAATAGGGACGATGCCATCTTCCAGATCCAAAACCACTCTTGCACCGTTGGCGATGGCGTATAGGTAACCAATATTTTTTACATTCAGGGACGTTAGTGTAGCCAACTTATACGGCAGTAATAAAAGTGCTTCGGGAGGTAAATATATGAGATGTGTTGTACCTTTAGTCCACGAGAAGTCGTACTTGAGACCTGCCACTTTACCGAGAACCAGTACACACCAGTCCTTCGTTAAGTTGAGAATCACGTGGACAGCTTCTGACGGCGTTATTGCAACGGACGTCGTTACAACCCATTTCGAAACCCCGGAACAGTTGCGCGACGATGTGTTAAACCAATATGGTCTCACGGTAGAACCGTCAGATGGTATATATGGATCAGATGAATAACGTGAAACTAATAGCAGCACGAGTACGGCTATGGCGACAACAAGGAGAAGCTGTTTCATAGAACTAAGTCTGTACGCCATCTCGCCCTAAATTGAGCCAAATTTCTATAAGTTATTGATCGTACCAAGGTTTTCGTTAAACCTTGCCCGTCATTGAATGGTTACACGATTTAGACTTCGTGACTTCTAGTGATTCCTGTCATCCTGTGTGCAAAAAACACTATAATGGCTTTGCTTTTAATATGTACGAAAGGTTGCTCCTGACACGTGAATTGTCATGCGCATTACGCCTGAAGTTCTACAAGTTTGTACACGTCATGCAGACTGAAACTTCCGCCGCTACAACATGTTTTTGCCACGCTATATAAATTCTCATCTGTTCAGTTTGGGCCGCTGCAGCTGTGGAGGTCTTAATCAGCACAGGAAAAAAACGGGCTATCACGGGCAAACACCACGCATGCATGAATCGGAGAATGTACATATATATGGAGTTTCAACTAAATCATTACACCTATGAAAATGTTCAACCTGTTCCATATGGAAACATGTACTAAAAGATGATTTGTTTCTTTTTTCTATCCCCTAGCTTCCTGTAGGTTCCTGTGATCTTTTGTTATACGTATGTCATTTGGTTCTGTAAAATCGTATTCAGGTTAATGTAAGGCTCATAAAGAAGCGTCGATATACATGTATCATCGCAGTACTTGATGCAACCTTCTAGTCTGTTTTCGGAAACGGTACCGTGTTTTTCTACTGCTTTTGCTTAAAGGATGATTGTGGAGCCACTGGTGACTGTGGAACCTGCAATGTCCTGTCACAAGTAGTTGTACTGCAATTATGACTCTGGTAAGACCCGGCCCTTATGTCTCCACTGCAAGAAGCTCAGTGCAAAAATATGTCATCAAGCAGACTAAAGTATATTCTAGGAGCTTGCTTTACAGTTCAAGTGACTGTCAATGAAGTATTGCAGCACATGCATGGACACTCAAGGCCTTCATTTTCTACCAAGTGCCGTGTAAGACTATCTGTGCATGCAATCGCCACACAAAGGTAGCTGAATTGGTCTGTGCAGGATGCCATACAGATACGCATTTCAACTTGTTCAGTACTGATTTTGATTTACCAGTTGCTAGCTGTGTAGCAATTCGTGTGTTGTCAGTGCATGATACAAGACATGCATGTATTCTCTAAGAGCAATTAATGGAAATAGCACACCTAGTGGTTGACCAAACTGTTTGATAACCTTTCTGGGTCTTTCACCACAGATATTGGCTCAATCATGATCACACACCTGCATTAATATCGCTTAAATTTGACAAGCTTCGTACCTTGCATTGATCACCTCGTACATGTACATGGGTTAAATAGACTCTCAGATGAGTTAAAACACTTAACTTGCGTTGCATTGCTCCTTACATGGGGCGAGGCATGTGTGACCTCCGCCATCGTTATTGAAACGGAGGGAGGGAGAGGTCGGAAGGAAAGAAGAGAAGGGAAGGGGTGGGGGGGGGGGGGGTGGGGAGAGAGAGGTGGGAGGGGGTGGGAGGTGGGAGGTGGAAGGGGATGGAGCAAACTAAACGTTCCCTACTTCAAAGCATGGTCCATTGCAAAAATCAGAGTTATTCCTATGGAGTACATGTATGACTGGAGAGAATGAGAGGGAAAGTGTGTCAGTAGCTACATGTAGGAATTTTAATTATTCATTTTCCATTCAAATGCCACGTACAGGCATAAATGGAATAGGGTTAGGAGCAATGCTTGCAAAACGACTTTGGGACTTCGTCTCTTGTTACAGCGAGTCCAAAACTTGACAGCAGCAACAGTCGGAAACTTACTTTTGTCATCGGCGCTTGGGAAAACGGGCCCCGCATACTCGACAGTGTTTATTCACATAACGTCTGGTGGAACTCCATAAGCTGCGAAACACATTCAAACTTTTTGGGTTTAACAAACTACATATACTATAAGAGAGCCACTCTGAGATCAACCTCGATGTATGGCACAACGACACCAGACTGCTATTTTGTTTAATATATATGCTCTTGGAAAAACTTCCCGACACGAGCAGAAGAAATCGACCCGCATCGATTGCACGTGCCTATGTTATACAGAAGGAGTGTGTAAATACGATGGACTCATTGTATAACTGCATGCTTTAGATCTCAGTATAGTTTCGAACTTAATGAGCTTAATGGTAAGTGTACGTAGGGACCTTGCTCTAATTATACGCATTTTGATCCAATCGGAAGTATAGTGGTATGCACCTTGGCATCTTTGTCAGTGTGTGATGGAACTGCAAGTACTATCGCAAGGGGCTGTTCCAATCCAGATAACAACATTCTTAGTATCACTCTGTAGTTTAAAAAGTATTATTACGTACCAGTGTGGGACAGGGTACGAGTACGCATAAGGTGGTTTTAGAAGCCCTCTGAAGATGAAGAGCTTGAGCTAACCATATATGGCTCTTTCATTGATAACTTATAGGATCATACCTAGTACTATGTTAGTAGAACATACGTCCTGCCTTTCCAAACAATTGAAACATGGTTTTAACGGCCCATTGTTGTTTCCATCGGTGCCAAGGTCACGGTTTGTACGGAGAAAGCAAACTTTGTTTACAGTTGGGATGCTGTATGAATATTGATACAGTGATCTGCGTTTAACCATGGAATATACTTTTATAAGGATGAGACATTTAACTTTAGGTTGCATGCTTAAGTAAGCACTACGCTTAAGATCATAATAGATAAATCTATGAGTAATGCATAAAAAATTTACAGGGACTAACAAATTCTGCAAACTTCCTTCAATATGTCAAAAGACGTTATATGGGATCTTATATGGGATACGTTGAACAAATCGATTCCATATTCTTTTAGCAGCAACTAATAATATACTGCACTGACTCGAAACTGGTTGTGATGGAGCTCCAGTTAACCGGTTAATCGAAGGTTAACTAATCGCGAGAATTAAATAACTGCTTCAACCGGGTTGCTATTTATAAGGAGTGCAAGTGGCGTCTTTAAATTATGTGTATCGTTGCCATAATGCTGGGCACGAGAAAAGAATAGGGATAGTCTGAAATCGAACTCATGTGGTACATATTATTGCACGTATTGCTCTCATACCGGGTGTCCAGGAATGAATAGGACATATATTTGAACCGAAATAAATTTTGATAGGATGTAGATAAAAAGTTATTTTGAAACTAAGATTGTGAGTTTGGTCGAATTTGTTTACAACATTTTTTTAAATTAAAATTTATTAATCGAGCCAATTAACATTTAAAACAACAAACTAGCCACTTTTAAAGTTGAGCCTGTTTACTCATGTATTTTGAAAATGAAATACGAATTTTTACTAATTTTTATGCCTCGAAAAACTGAGAATAAAGTAAAATTACTATTGTGCAGTGAATGCGCATGCGCAAATCGAGCCTCGGTAGTTACCGTCCCGTTCCCAACCCATCTACGTCTTTGGGAGCCCCACCACCATGAGCTCAGAAGTTATCACGTGGTGCCGAGCCCAACCTCCGCTCCACCGCAAATATATGAATTGCCCCACCTTCTCCCTGCTTCGTTTCGCCGGTCTGGGTGCCTAGATCGAGATTTCGCTGGCAGTGTGTGTGACACTTTGATTTCGCTCGCAGAGAACGTAACCCTGCACACTTACATCTCACGGCATCTCACTTACCGTACATACATGCAGGTCTAGTCTAGCCGTAGCGTGCAATATGACCGATTACACGTACAGCCATAGATATTAGAGTAAGTCTAATATCTATGGTACAGCCAATGAATGCAGAATAGGATGCACATGCACCAAATAGCACAGCAGCGACACACGACGCTTGGGGTAACAAAAACACATCGCACAAACCTTTTGGTGAGTTACGGCAATGGCTCTCATTACGTGACATGCAGTGTTAGTGCAAATGTACGGGCGCAAAGACAAGCGCTCATCGATGCATGGGTTGTACATATAAATCGCCCGGCTAGATGGCTTGCCCTAGGTTATAGCATTACAAGTATGAAATTCTAAAATTTTTCACTGTGAGTTTGATCATGAGCTCTGTTGGAGCTAACGAACTGACCAGATCGATCGCAATTAGCGAGCGAAAGTTATATACATGCTGGGACGGTCGATCTAGACCCGACTGGGCCTTAAACTATTGTATGGATGCCGAGTGTCTAAACTATCACTTGATTAAGTACATGTCAGCTGCTAAAGACCCTTTTTGAGCCAGTAGTACGTCGATCAGTTAATTGGTTAACCAGAGGGTTAGCAAAAGATGCCCTGTACCATGCATGTCCCTTAATGATATGGTGGTTTTCATCTTGGTGTACACCGACACACGCAGACACACACAAAGACGCACAAACAGACACACACAGACACATATAGACACACACACACACACACACACACACACACACACACATACACACACACACACACACACACACACACACACACACACACACATGCACACTCACATAGATACACACACAACACACCTAGTGCATGGCAATAGATGGGGTGAGTGCCTTTGCTTTGCTAGTTGTATAGTAGTGTCAGTTAATTATTATAACTTTGCTACGAAAATGGCTAACGTTTGGTAACAGTTCTGTTAACAGTTTAGCTCAAATGGCTGAAAGCTCTGGGTTACAATGACCCTAAAGGACAGAAGCTTTTCATTGTCGAGAAATGGGGCTTTCAAAATCTCGTTAAGCACTGCAGCTCTCCATGTTGGTCATTAATTCAGGTAATTTTTGTACAATTTCTATGATGTCAATATGTCCCTTCTCCTCACCACGCACACATATCATGTTATGCCAGGATCAGGTTTGAATGCCAGAACTGCCGTGTGTCTCATACAGGGATAGTTCAGGAGTACTGAATGGTCATTATCTTATTTCTCTTGTATTATACTTTGTGATAACATTATCATTTATCCATGCCTGGCATGTTACCTCAGCAGTTTCCGAGCTTTTGTAACCTTGCTGGCATCGGACAAAGAAGCACTGCATGCATGCTGGTGAGTTGCTGTTGCTGTAAGCATTGGTATGTACCATCCCACACTAAAGTACGTGACAGTAAGACACTATAAGGGGAGATCGGATGGTTTCTGCAAAAAGGGACCTAACGCATGTTTTTTCAAGATTTTATTTATTTATTTTTGCTATTCTAGAAGATTGAAATGTCCTCTACACATTGCTTCACTGAGAATCAGAGTATCTGTCATGGAGTTGTAAGGCTCTGAATATGTATTTTACCATACATTTCAACACAGGCCTTACATTTCTTCTGGGAAATTTTATACATAATACGTTAGGCCCCCCCTTGATGTCTATAATCAGTGGCAGCCATACGAATACTCAGGTGGGGGTGACCTCTGTCTAAGTAAAACACAATCTGTTATTCATGCACTAAAGCAACCATGCCAAGTTCTAACCATCTGTTTGTACTCCAAAAGCAACCATTATGCAGATAGTACCTGTTATCACATGTGCATTACAATATGTATGGGTCTAGACCAAAACAGAAAACCACAGTTTTTTTATTGGGAGCCCACTAATTGGCTCTCTTTGTAATCCACCCATGGCCACACCTACCATGCAAGTACTCCATCTCAGTTAGTCTAGGCTTGCTTCCTAATTCAATTCCTCTGAATCCAGAAAATATCAGTCCTCTCTCCATCTGAGAGCACCCATAGAATCCTCTCATGGCCTATGCCCTTCATTGTCATATACCAGACACCATCAATAGAGGTTCTCTGCATGTGCATTTGATTTAGCATTCAGGCAATTGATTCAGTTGTATTTGGGTCAAGAGGCTGAAGTTACAGCGCACCCAGTTGAACATCTGACCCCCCCCCCCCCCCCCCCCCCCCCCCAGCTCCTCCGAAACTATTATCACGTGCCTGCACAACCAGTACTCAATGTAGTTATCAAACCTGCCTGAAGTGCAAGTGATATAATGTGACGCTAAGTATGCATTTAATTTGTGCGAGTGTAATTATCATTTGAATACAAAAATACTTGGTCATAATGTTGTGGAACAAACAAACAAAAAAAAAAAACGTTACTTTGCAATTGACGTTTAGCATAGAAGGAAATTGTTTTTAAACAAAGATGACTTTGAATGCATGGATGTTTTCCGGATATGCCAAGACAGCTCTAGACATGCTGTATCAAATGATGTAGTGCCATGACGACCTGCACCACCTTTTTTTAAGTGTTTGGCTGAACAATCTCTGCAAATCCCTGTTAGGTCACCCAGAATTGCTTGTGTACTATATGGCGGTGACACAACAGTAACACAACTCCAGCATTCTTTCCAGAGATTTTGGTTGCTGACCACTTGCTACCTGACTTTTAGACGCCGATAGCATAATGGAATCTCGCAATCTGATTGGTCGATAACAGGTACCTTATTTCGCGTAGAGACCTAATCGCGTCCTCTAAATGCCAGCTGGCGGGTATTCTACGGTAGAATACCCGCCCTCTGGCACTTAAAATACCCGCCCTCTGCCACTTAGAATACCCGCCCTCTGCCACTTAGAATACCCGCCCTCTGGCACTTAGAATACCCGCCCTCTGCCACTTAGAATACCCGCCCTCTGCCACTTAGAATACCCGCCCTCTGCCACTTAGAATACCCGCCCTCTGCCACTTCGAATACCCGCCCTCTTGCGCTTAGAATACCCGCCAATAAGATCCACACACTAACTGCGCTTGCGCAATGGATAATTGTAACGGCAAAACGTAAGCATGCGCGTTGCTGTAGTCTAAATCAGTTAGATACTGTCACCTACGTGATATAGAATACCCTCGGGACGCTACAGCCCAGGGCCCCTCGGGTATTCTAAATCACGTAGATCCCTCGGTTCCAGTATCTAACTATTGTCTAGAGCATAGCACACACACAGCACGCACACATATGACGCACACATGCACATGCACACTATACACACACACACACACACACACACACACACACACACACACATGCTATACACACATACACACACACACACACTATACACACATACACACACACCTGCCACAACACATGCCTGTCACATGCACATACTGCACGTATCCTTTGTATCACAAAAGTGATCATTGGACATTGTGGGGGGCTGTTTCCATTCTTGGTTTGGCACTTGATGTCACATAATTAGTCATTCACATGCAGTGGCACTTTCCAGGGTCTTTTTCAAGCCATATAAATACCATAGGTGTGGGGTGACCTCTGTCAAAACACAATCTGTTATTCATGTACCAAACAACCTGCCAAGTTCTAACCATCTGTTCTACTCCCCCCCCCTCCAACACACACACACACACACACACACACACACACACACACACACACACACACACACACACACACACACACACACACACACACACACCACACACACACACACACACACACACACACACACACACACACACACACACACACACACACACACACACACACACACACACACACACACACACACACACACACACACACACACACACACACACACACACACACACACACACACACACACACAATGTCCCATGATCTATGGCAGGAAACAAGATTTATAATTTGAGTATTACGGTACCTATCTAAAAAATTGTGAAGAAACCAGACACCCTACCTATATTGTAAAGCTCACAACACCTCAAAACAGCTATAAAAAATTTCACATAAGAATAAATACAGCACAACACTGGGTTTCCTTTTATTTATAATGAACACGCACTCTTATAATAGCGTACCAACTGTGTGCGCAAGCCGTGTTTATAACACCACGCGGTAGATATTTCGGAAGGGGCGGTACAAGATCCAACACTGCGGTTCTCCTGCACAAAAGTAGGAGGTAAGACTAGTGATTTCGTAAGCCAAAGCCATGCCAGCACAAGATTTGACCGACCACATCCAGCGCTGAATTTTTTGTCTTCATGAAAAACCCAAGTCATAATCTATGCATGTTGTGGTCATTAAAGCACAAAGTACTTAGGTTCGTAGGCAGACAAGACATACAGTTTGATTTCTAAAACATATCGATACATATGATGTCTTCAAAAAACTAACTGGGATCAGTGCTATAGTGACAATTGAGAGAAATGGAGCTCAGCATTTTGAAAAGCTGCATGCACTTCCATTTACAGCTTTACTGTGGCAGTGACTGTGTGTGTGTGCATGTGTGTGCGTGTGTGTGTGTGTGTGCGTGCGTGTGCATGTGCGTGCGTGTGCGTGTGTGTGTGTGTGTGTGTGTGTGTGTGTGTGTGTGTGTGTGTGTGTGTGTGTGTGTGTGTGTGTGTGTGTGTGTGTGTGTAGCACCTGAAGGTGTTGATTCTCAAGGTGATTAACCTACTATAGTCACCATGGTTTGGGAGCACTCTAAATACTTTGGAGAACACTCTAAATACTTCGGAGATGACACATATATAGGTGCTAGGTATGCATGTATAGCTTACTTTCAAGAACTGACAATCGCTGGGTACATTGTGACTTGAGCCTCTTGACCCAATTACAACTGAATCAATTGCCTGAAAGCTAAATCAAAATGCACACGCAGAGAACCTCTATTGATGGTGTCTGGTATATGACAATGAAGGGCATAGGCCATGAGAGGCATTCTATGGGTGCTCTCAGATGGAGAGAGGAATGGTATTTTCTGGATTCAGAGGAGTTGAATTAGGAAGCAAGTCTAAACTAACTGAGATGGAGTACTTGCATGGTAGATGTGGCCATGGGTGGATACAAATAGAGCCAATTAGTGAGCTCCCAGAAAGAAAAAAAACTGTGGTGTTCTGCTTTGGTCTAGACCCATACATATTGTAATGCACATGTGATAAAAGGTACTGTCTGCATAATGGTTGCTTTTGGAGTGCATGTAGAACAGATGGTTAGAACTTGGCATGGTTGCTTTGGTGCATGAATAACAGATCATGTTTTGACAGAGGTCACCCCACACCTATTGCTCTCATGTAGTTTCATATGGCTACCACAGATTATAGATATCAATTGCCTGACCAAAAGAATGTGTGTGTGTGTGAGTGTGTGTGTGTGTGTGTGTGTGTGTGTGTGTGTGTGTGTGTGTGTGTGTGTGTGTGTGTGTGTGTGTGTGTGTGTGTGTGTGTGTGTGTGTGTGTGTGTGTGTGTGTGTGTGTGTGTGTGTGTAGCACCTGGAGATGTTGATTCTCAAGGTGATTAACCTACTATAGTCACCATGGTTTGGGAGCACTCTAAATACTTTGGATAGCACAGGAAGTACTTCGGAGATGACACATATATAGGTGCTAGGTATGTATGTCATAATAGCTTACTTTCAAGAACTGACAATTGCACCATCCTGTTTTGTTTTAACATGTTGTATCTGTGTGGTGGTGTTCTGAAGACCTGCACCATAGCACAACTGCTAACAATCACAAAACATGGCCAGACAAGAGAACAGTAATGTGCAGCACGTTTATTGCTGCTATATCTTGGAAGTCAGCTAGAAGTGGTCAGTAAGAGCTCCGAATTCTTGCTGGAGCAGTGTTGCTGTCATCATATAGTACACAAGCAATTCAGGGTGATCTAACAGGAATTGCAGAGATTGTTCAGCCAGACACTTATAAATGCTCCTTCACATACCATTCAGGTGGTGCAGATTGTCAAATCGTCCATACATTGACGGTCCTCTTTGTGCTATGTGATAGTTTTGGGAGGATCTAGGGGAGAGGGTTGTAAGGCTCTGAATATGTGATTAGCCATACATTTCAACTGAAGCCTTACATTTCTTCTGGGCAATTTTATAATGAGTTCGTTTTTCTTGGAAACTATGTCTATAATCTGTGCAGCCATATGAATACTACATGAGAACAATAGGTGTGGGGTGACCTCTGTCGAAACACAATCTGTTATTCATGCACCAAAGCAACCATGCCAAAGTTCTAACCATCTGTTATATCCCACAAAATTAAATGCATATGGGTCAGTTTCCGAGAAAATGAGCCTTCGCTATATATATATAAAAGTTATAAAAATCATTCACGTTTGAATCGCTATAACTTCCGAACGGTACACGCCATTGACTTCCTATTTTCAACACTTCATACTACACCATTTCTCTACGGTAAAATACTTTTTGGGGTCTTGCACTTGCTCCGTGCCTGTATTGCAACGTCCGATACCCCACAAGGTATGAACCCGTCATAACTTTCGGCAGGAGTAATCAAATCGCTTCAAATTCGGTATGTAGATAGAGAGGTCCTATACCTATCGATTTGTTCTGTTCGTTAATTTTTATGCCATCTGTTACGGAGATACAGTTGAATAAACTACGTGCACGTTTTCCCGCTTGATTCGCGCCAATGTAATAATCCCCGCCTCCCCATACATTGAGCGGAGCGCAATTTGCCCAAATCATTGGCGCGAAACGAGCGCGAAAATGTGCACGTAGTTTGTTCAACTGTATCTCCGTAACGGATTGCATAAAAATTAACGAACAGAACAAATAGATAGATATAGGACCTCTCCACCTACAAACCGAATTTCAAGCGATTTGATTACTCCTACAGAAAGTTATGGCGGGTTTGAACCCGGTGGGGTATCGAACGTTGCAATACTGGCAAGGAGCAAGTTCAAGACCCCAAAACATATTCTGCCATAGAGAAATGGTGTGGTATGAAGTGTTGAAAATAGGATGTTGATGGCATGTACCGTTCGGAAGTTATAGCGATTCAAACGTGAATGATTTTTATAACTTTTATATATATATAGCGAAGGCTCATTTTCTCGGAAACTGACCCATATATAGCGTCACATTATATCACTTGCACTTCTGGCGGGTTTGATAACTACATTGAGTACTGGTTGTGCAGGCACGTGATAGTAGTTCGTCAGATTTTCAACTGGCCAGGCTGGGTGCGCTGTGACTTCAGCCTCTTGACCCAATTACAACTGACATGATAGCTAAATCAACATGCAGAGAACCTCTATTGATGGTGTCTGGTATATGACAATGTAGGGCATAGGCCATGAGAGGCATTCTATGGGTGCTCTCAGATGGAGAAAGAGAATGATATTTTATGGGTTCAGAGGAGTTGAATTAGGAAGCAAGTCTAAACTAACTGAGATGGAGTACTTGCATGGTAGGTGTGGCCATGGGTGGATACAAATAGAGCCAATTAGTGAGCTCCCAGAAAAAAAAAACTGTGGTGTTCTGTTTTGGTCTAGACCCATACATATTGTAATGCACATGCGATAACAGGTACTGTCTGCATAATGGTTGCTTTTGGAGTATATGTAGAACAGATGGTTAGAACTTGGCATGGTTGCTTTGGTGCATGAATAACAGATTGTGTTTTGACAGAGGTCACCCCACACCTATTGTTCTCATGTAGTATTCATATGGCTACCACAGATTATAGACATCAAGTTCCTGACCAAAAGAATGTGTGTGTGTGTGTGTGTGTGTGTGTGTGTGTGTGTGTGTGTGTGTGTGTGTAGCACCTGAAGGTGTTGATTCTCAAGGTGATTAACCTACTATAGTCACCATGGTTTGGGAGCACTCTAAATACTTTGGAGAACACTCTAAATACTTCGGAGATGACACATATATAGGTGCTAGGTATGCATGTATAGCTTACTTTCAAGAACTGACAATCGCTGGGTACATTGTGACTTGAGCCTCTTGACCCAATTACAACTGAATCAATTGCCTGAAAGCTAAATCAAAATGCACACGCAGAGAACCTCTATTGATGGTGTCTGGTATATGACAATGAAGGGCATAGGCCATGAGAGGCATTCTATGGGTGCTCTCAGATGGAGAGAGGAATGGTATTTTCTGGATTCAGAGGAGTTGAATTAGGAAGCAAGTCTAAACTAACTGAGATGGAGTACTTGCATGGTAGATGTGGCCATGGGTGGATACAAATAGAGCCAATTAGTGAGCTCCCAGAAAGAAAAAAAACTGTGGTGTTCTGCTTTGGTCTAGACCCATACATATTGTAATGCACATGTGATAAAAGGTACTGTCTGCATAATGGTTGCTTTTGGAGTGCATGTAGAACAGATGGTTAGAACTTGGCATGGTTGCTTTGGTGCATGAATAACAGATCATGTTTTGACAGAGGTCACCCCACACCTATTGCTCTCATGTAGTTTCATATGGCTACCACAGATTATAGATATCAATTGCCTGACCAAAAGAATGTGTGTGTGTGTGAGTGTGTGTGTGTGTGTGTGTGTGTGTGTGTGTGTGTGTGTGTGTGTGTGTGTGTGTGTGTGTGTGTGTGTGTGTGTGTGTGTGTGTGTGTGTGTGTGTGTGTGTGTGTGTGTGTGTGTGTGTAGCACCTGGAGATGTTGATTCTCAAGGTGATTAACCTACTATAGTCACCATGGTTTGGGAGCACTCTAAATACTTTGGATAGCACAGGAAGTACTTCGGAGATGACACATATATAGGTGCTAGGTATGTATGTCATAATAGCTTACTTTCAAGAACTGACAATTGCACCATCCTGTTTTGTTTTAACATGTTGTATCTGTGTGGTGGTGTTCTGAAGACCTGCACCATAGCACAACTGCTAACAATCACAAAACATGGCCAGACAAGAGAACAGTAATGTGCAGCACGTTTATTGCTGCTATATCTTGGAAGTCAGCTAGAAGTGGTCAGTAAGAGCTCCGAATTCTTGCTGGAGCAGTGTTGCTGTCATCATATAGTACACAAGCAATTCAGGGTGATCTAACAGGAATTGCAGAGATTGTTCAGCCAGACACTTATAAATGCTCCTTCACATACCATTCAGGTGGTGCAGATTGTCAAATCGTCCATACATTGACGGTCCTCTTTGTGCTATGTGATAGTTTTGGGAGGATCTAGGGGAGAGGGTTGTAAGGCTCTGAATATGTGATTAGCCATACATTTCAACTGAAGCCTTACATTTCTTCTGGGCAATTTTATAATGAGTTCGTTTTTCTTGGAAACTATGTCTATAATCTGTGCAGCCATATGAATACTACATGAGAACAATAGGTGTGGGGTGACCTCTGTCGAAACACAATCTGTTATTCATGCACCAAAGCAACCATGCCAAAGTTCTAACCATCTGTTATATCCCACAAAATTAAATGCATATGGGTCAGTTTCCGAGAAAATGAGCCTTCGCTATATATATATAAAAGTTATAAAAATCATTCACGTTTGAATCGCTATAACTTCCGAACGGTACACGCCATTGACTTCCTATTTTCAACACTTCATACTACACCATTTCTCTACGGTAAAATACTTTTTGGGGTCTTGCACTTGCTCCGTGCCTGTATTGCAACGTCCGATACCCCACAAGGTATGAACCCGTCATAACTTTCGGCAGGAGTAATCAAATCGCTTCAAATTCGGTATGTAGATAGAGAGGTCCTATACCTATCGATTTGTTCTGTTCGTTAATTTTTATGCCATCTGTTACGGAGATACAGTTGAATAAACTACGTGCACGTTTTCCCGCTTGATTCGCGCCAATGTAATAATCCCCGCCTCCCCATACATTGAGCGGAGCGCAATTTGCCCAAATCATTGGCGCGAAACGAGCGCGAAAATGTGCACGTAGTTTGTTCAACTGTATCTCCGTAACGGATTGCATAAAAATTAACGAACAGAACAAATAGATAGATATAGGACCTCTCCACCTACAAACCGAATTTCAAGCGATTTGATTACTCCTACAGAAAGTTATGGCGGGTTTGAACCCGGTGGGGTATCGAACGTTGCAATACTGGCAAGGAGCAAGTTCAAGACCCCAAAACATATTCTGCCATAGAGAAATGGTGTGGTATGAAGTGTTGAAAATAGGATGTTGATGGCATGTACCGTTCGGAAGTTATAGCGATTCAAACGTGAATGATTTTTATAACTTTTATATATATATAGCGAAGGCTCATTTTCTCGGAAACTGACCCATATATAGCGTCACATTATATCACTTGCACTTCTGGCGGGTTTGATAACTACATTGAGTACTGGTTGTGCAGGCACGTGATAGTAGTTCGTCAGATTTTCAACTGGCCAGGCTGGGTGCGCTGTGACTTCAGCCTCTTGACCCAATTACAACTGACATGATAGCTAAATCAACATGCAGAGAACCTCTATTGATGGTGTCTGGTATATGACAATGTAGGGCATAGGCCATGAGAGGCATTCTATGGGTGCTCTCAGATGGAGAAAGAGAATGATATTTTATGGGTTCAGAGGAGTTGAATTAGGAAGCAAGTCTAAACTAACTGAGATGGAGTACTTGCATGGTAGGTGTGGCCATGGGTGGATACAAATAGAGCCAATTAGTGAGCTCCCAGAAAAAAAAACTGTGGTGTTCTGTTTTGGTCTAGACCCATACATATTGTAATGCACATGCGATAACAGGTACTGTCTGCATAATGGTTGCTTTTGGAGTATATGTAGAACAGATGGTTAGAACTTGGCATGGTTGCTTTGGTGCATGAATAACAGATTGTGTTTTGACAGAGGTCACCCCACACCTATTGTTCTCATGTAGTATTCATATGGCTACCACAGATTATAGACATCAAGTTCCTGACCAAAAGAATGTGTGTGTGTGTGTGTGTGTGTGTGTGTGTGTGTGTGTGTGTGTGTGTGTGTGTGTGTGTGTGTGTGTGTGTGTGTGTGTGTGTGTGTGTGTGTGAGTGTAGCACCTGGAGATGTTGATTCTCAAGGTGATTAACCTACTATAGTCACCATGGTTTGGGAGCACTCTAAATACTTTGGAGAGCACTGGATGTACTTCGGAGATGACACATATATAGGTGCTAGGTATGTATGTATGTCATAATAGCTTACTTCCAAGAACTGACAAATGCACCATCATGTTTTGTTTTAACATGTTGTATCTATGTGGTGGTGTTCTGAAGACCTGCACCATAGCACATCAGCCAGACACTTATAAATGCTCCTTCACATACCATTCAGGTGGTGCAGATTGTCAAATCGTCCATACATTGATGGTCCTCTTTGTGCTATGTGATAGTTTTGGGAGGATCTAGGGGAGAGGGTTAGAGGGTTGTAAGGCTCTGAATATGTCATTAGCCATTCATTTCAACTTATTTCTTCTGGGCAATTTTAGAATGAGGCCCTTTTTCTTGGAAACAATGTCTATACAATCTGTGGCAGCCATATGAATACTACATGAGAACAAAAGATAAGGGTGACCTCTGTCTAGCAATATGCACCAAACCAACTATGCCAAATTCTAACCATCTGTTTTGCTCCAAAAGCAACCATTATGCAGACAGTACCTGTAATCACATGTGCATTACAATATGTATGGGTCTAGACCAAAACAGACACCAAAGTTTTTTTTTCTTTCTGGGAGCTCACAAATTGGCTCTATTTGTATCCACCCATGGCCACACCTACCATGCAAGTACTCCATCTCAGTTAGTTTAGACTTGCTTCCTAATTCAACTCCTCTGAATCCAGAAAATATCGGTCCTCTCTCCATCTGAGAGCACCCATAGAATGCCTCTCATGGCCTATGCCCTTCATTGTCATATACCAGACACCATGAGGCCACCAGACATGACTACACTGTACATAGGTACATGTAGCAACGTGCATACTGTAGTGTCCCATAGGATTGGTCCTTTGTACATACACATTGTGTCCCTCTATAGGACTGTCCTCTTACAGTACAAGTGGTTAGCAAGCAAGAGGCTTTTGTTCTTTACAGGTAGTGTGGTGCAGGGCTGGAATAATGAAATTACTGTTTAAATTGCTGTGGAAACTTACCAAGGGGGGGGGGGGCTGACCTACCACAATCTGCAGTGACAGGGTCAGTACAATAAAATTCATCTCCATAGGCCAGGCAGGAACATCACCTTAAAATAAAAACCTACATCCTATTTCATCCAGAAGAGGCAGCACAGCGTTTCATATCGCACTAGTTGTAAGCAGGGGATTAAATGAGCGTGCAAGTACTCCTGCAAGGGTAGGATGATATGTACTTTGTATTTTATGTGAGAGGGCCAGGAACAGCAATGTGATGAGTATACATGACAAGTACAGTATTCAACTAGTGCAATATAGGAGATGCAACATGGTTTGGATGTTAGCTACAGTGTAAGGAGAAGAAATTACTGAACCGACTATTGTTGCACATTGTGGTACGTCAGGGCCCATGGTAAGCTTACACAGACATATTGATACAAGCTGGTAAACAATTTCGTTATACTGCTGGCAGACTCCAAAAGAGGAAAAAGGCTGTAAGCTTTTATAGGTGAGATGAGCACTTGTATACACAGAGTTCTAGATAAGTGTACTAAGGGAAGAGAATACTTCCAGAGAGGACTACATACAACATTACAGAGGAAAAACACAGAGTGGAACAGAAATTGAGTCAACAATCAGTGGCCACTTGAGCTGTTTAAACTGCATGATAGATGTGCACAGAATGAGTCAGAGGACAGACTTACACTTGAATGCATGTGGGTGTAGATGCACAGTCATTAAAGATGTTTTGCCCCATGTGTAATAGTGCATAGTATTGTGTGTGTTTGTGTGTGTGTGTGTGTGTGTGTGTGTGTGTGTGTGTGTGTGTGTGTGTGTGTGTGTGTGTGTGTGGTGCTCATGAATTGTGCTAATCAATCTGCACATTTGTGAACCAGCATGAGGTCATATTTATGTACTCTGTGTGAGCTGAACTTTGTGTGGGCAAATAGAGACCAAAGTCTCTGCAGTGTGTAAGCGATTTAGCTGAGTGGGAGTGGCATACAGAGAAGTTGATCAAGTATTATGTCAAATAGGAAAGCTTTACTTCTCCACACTCACTAGATAAAGATAAAGATGATGTGAGTGTGTAGGAACTTGAAGTCTTACACATGTTGCAGGGACTGTGGAGCCGTCCTAACACCCCCCCCCTCCCTCCCCCCCACCCCCCCCCCCCACCCCCCCCAGGCACATTCTTTAGGCAACAATGTAGTCAAAGAACAATAGCCGAAAACGACATTTTTGGTGACAAAATCATATCGTTATTAATATAATTCATGCATCTCTAGATTCTATAGGCAAATATTTAATTATTCAATTTTGCTTCAAAAAAGTAACATTGACGCCTTCATGGCGGGTACAGCCAATAGATCTCTGGTATGCATTGGTGCATGTGTGACATTAGGAGAGAATGTGTGTGTGTGTGTGTGTGTGTGTGTGTGTGTGTGTGTGTGTGTGTGTGTGTGTGTGTGTGTGTGTGTGTGTGTGTGCGTGCAAGTATTGTTCAAGCAAGAATGGTAAAGGTTCAGACTGGTGGGTCATGATGTGTGTACAACGGATCAATCTATGGGACAGTGCATATGTAGCTACACGCACCTCAAGTGAGGGCTCCATGTCATGTATGAAGGACCAGTTGTATGGGAACTCAACATGCACATAGAGTAGTTGTCAAAAATAATACTACTACAGAGGATACGTACAACAATACAGAGGAAAAACACAGAGAGTACAGTAAGCTCGGTAAATAAAATCAGTGGCCTGCACAAACATGCACAACAGCAGTTAAATGGAATAGAATACATGTAGGAACTCAACGTGCACATAGAGGTGTACCTTCATGATTAGACAGTGTTATCATGTTTTGCCACATGTGCAACAGTGCGTACGTGTTATGTGCATGTGTATATGTGTGTATATGTGTGTATGTGTGTGTATGCAAGTGTTGTGTTCAAGAATGGTAAAGGTTCATTTACACAATGTATACTGGTACACATGCATAAGGGTGTGTGAACCCAGCATCATGGCGTATTCTGTGTGAACCGACCATTGCGACTGATGTCACAGCAAGTGGTACAGCTTAGTTGGAAGGCATAAAGAATGATGAGTTGAGCAAGGGTACGCCTAGGAAAGCTTTATCACGTGCTTCTCCACCGGCCACAGAAATATAATGTGAGTGCATAGGAACTAAAAGCCTTACACATGATGTGATGAACATAGAGTTATTTTGTACCTATGCACAGACTCAAGTGAGGGCTCTATATCATGCAAGTACGAAGGACCAGTTATATGGGAACTCAACATGCACAAAGAGTAGTTGTCAAAAGGAATACTTGTATGGAGGATAATACACAGAGAGTCTATACATCAATCATGCACAAAAGCAGTTTAATAAATGGAATAGAATGCATGTGCATGTCACAATGTTTGTGAGTGTGTGTACCATCATTACCAGACAGTATGCCACATTACGATTATGTGCAGGCTATGTGAGCAACAATGCAAGCGTGTGCACAAGTGTGAGCCAGTAGGAGCGCATGCATGTTCATGCACTATGTGTGAGCTGTAAAGAAATAACAACCCGAAATCATTGCAATCGTAGCCGAGTGGGCGAGGCAGGAATAAGACGAGAATTTCAGCAAGGATATAGCAATTGGAAAGCTTTGTACACGACTAGAGGATTATGCGAGTGCGTAGCAAATAGCCTTACGCGGGCCGTGTTGAATACTGCCATGGGAGGCGCAAGATAACTGCAACCATGGAATTCCCTGGGTCCATCCGTTAATGTGGTACGATCGCCTAGCGAAGTGAGAAGTCCTCTTCTTTATCACCCACGTAAACTCACTGCCTGGGTGAGGCAACAATAGTTGCAAACGGCTAGCCGAGAGGCTAAGGCCAGTGAATGGGCGGAACAAAGAAGTTATCGAAATTTATTGTGGAATGGGAGCGGGTTGCATGCAACAATTGTGCGAATCAAGCTGGAAATGTGGATTAACTTTGCACAGCTGTATCTGCGTAATGGATAAAGTAAAAATTAACGAACAGAACATGTCAATAGCGACAGAACCCCTCTACCTATACACCGAATTTAATGCGATTTGAATGCTCCTACCTGAAGTTATGGTGGTTTTGAACCCCATGGGGTATCGGACCTCGTAACGTCGGCACTGTGCTTGTGCAAGACACTAAAGTACATACACACACAGAGAAATGGTGTATTATAAAGTGTTGAAAATAGGAAGCCGATGGCTTTAACTGTTCGGAAGTTATAGCGATTCAAACGCGATGCATTGTTATACCTTTTATATATATTGTATCCGTGTGATGCCGGAAACTGTCCCATATATAATAACGGAACAGTTCTGTCAAGCAGTGGGCAATCATACTTTTTGTGATCCTTAGTTACACACAGAGTGGTAGGGATGGTAGGCAAAACACAATCTGTTATTCATGCACCAAACCAACCGTGCCAAAGTTCTAACCATCTGATCTACCTATATTCAGAAATCGTCCATACATTGAAGGTCATCTTTGTTTTCCTTCTATGCTAAACGTCAATTGCAATGTATTTTTTAAATTATTATTTTAATTTATTTATTTTTGTTCCACAACATTATTTTTGCATTCAAATGATAATTACAC
Organism: Ephydatia muelleri; assembly: GCA_013339895.1. Lineage (NCBI taxonomy): Eukaryota > Metazoa > Porifera > Demospongiae > Spongillida > Spongillidae > Ephydatia > Ephydatia muelleri. The sequence goes on along the minus strand of JABACO010000012.1, from coordinate 3,459,418 downwards.
TCGCACAAATTAAATGCATACTTAGCGTCACATTAAATCACTTGCACTTTGGCGGGTTTGATAACTACATTGAGTACTGGTTGTGCTGGCACGTGATAGTAGTTTCGGAGGAGCTGGGGGGGGGGGGGGGGGGGGGGGGGGGGGGGGGTCAGATGTTCAACTGGGTGCGCTGTGACTTCACTGTGACTTCAGCCTCTTGACCCAATTACAACCGAATCAATTGCCTGAATGCTAAATCAAAATGCACATGCAGAGAACCTCTATTGATGGTGTCTGGTATATGACAATAAAGGGCATAGGCCATGAGAGGCATTCTATGGGTGCTCTCAGATGGAGAGAGGAATGATATTTTCTGGATTCAGAGGAGTTAAATTAGGAAGCAAGTCTAAACTAACTGAGATGGAATACTTGCATGGTAGGTGTGGCCATGGGTGGATACAAATAGAGCCAATTTGTGAGCTCCCAGAAAGAAAGAAACTGTGGTTTTCTGTTTTGGACTAGACCCATACATATTGTAATGCACATGTGATAAAAGGTGCTGTCTGCATAATGGTTGCTTTTGGAGCAAAACAGATGGTTAGAACTTGGCATGGTTGCTTTGGTGCATGAATAACAGATTGCTAGACAGAGGTCACCCTTATCTTTTGTTCTCATGTAGTATTCATATGGCTGCCACAGATTGTATAGACATTGTTTCCAAGAAAAAGGGCCTCATTCTAAAATTGCCCAGAAGAAATAAGTTGAAATGAATGGCTAATGACATATTCAGAGCCTTACAACCCTCTAGCCCTCTCCCCTAGATCCTCCCAAAACTATCACATAGCACAAAGAGGACCGTCAATGTATGGACGATTTGACAATCTGCACCACCTGAATGGTATGTGAAGGAGCATTTATAAGTGTCTGGCTGAACAATCTCTGCAATTTCTGTTAGGTCACCCTGAATTGCTTGTGTACTACATGATGACAGCAACACTGCTCCAGCAAGAATTTGGAGCTCTTACTGACCACTTCTAGCTGACTTCCAAGATATAGCAGCAATAAACGTGCTGCACATTACTGTTCTCTTGTCTGGCCATGTTTTGTGATTGTTAGCAGTTGTGCTATGGTGCAGGTCTTCAGAACACCACCACACAGATACAACATGTTAAAACAAAACAGGATGGTGCAATTGTCAGTTCTTGGAAGTATGCTATTATAACATACATACATACCTAGCACCTATATATGTGTCATCTCCGAAGTACTTCCAGTGCTCTCCAAAGTATTTAGAGTGCTCCCAAACCATGGTGACTATAGTAGGTTAATCACCTTGAGAATCAACATCTCCAGGTGCTACACTCACACACACACACACACACACACACACACACACACACACACACACCACACACACACACACACACACACGCACACGCACACACATACACACACACACACACACACACACACACACACATACACATTCTTTTGGTCAGGCACTTGATATGTGGTAGCCATATGAAACTACATGAGAACAGTAGGTGTGGGGTGACCTCTGTCAAAACACAATCTGTTATTCATGCACCAAAGCACCCATGCCACGTTCTAACCATCTGTTCTTCATGTGCTCCCAAAGCAACCATTATGCAGACAGTACCTGTTATCACATGTGCATTACATTACGTATGAGTCTAGATCAAAACAGAACACCACAGTTTTTTCAGTGTTGAAAATAGGAAGCCGGTAGCCTTAACCGTTCGGAAGTTATAACGATTCAAACGCGATGCATTGTTATAACTTATTATTATATTATGTATATCCTTGATGCAATTTTCTCGGAAACTGTCCCATATGGACAGTTTCCGCGAAAATTGCCCCACGGATATACAGTGTATTATAAAAAGTTATTAAAATGCATCGCGTTTGAATCGCTATAACTTCCCAACGGTTAAAGCAATCGACTTCCTGTTTTCAACACTTCATACTACACCGTTGTACTACCAGGAAACATATTTTGGGACTTGCACTAGTTCCTTGCTGATGCTACGAGGTCCGATACCAAATGGGGTTCACAACCGCCACATCTTCAGGTAGGAGCGTTCAAATCGTATCAAATTCAGTATGTACGTACAGGGATCCTGTTGCTATTGATGTGTTCAGTTCATTAATTTAAGACACACACTCAGACGCACAGACACACACGGACACACACAAGCACACACAGACACACATACACACACACAAAATACAGACATACCCACAGACACACGATACACACACACACACAGAAACACACAGACACGCAGACTTGCACACAGACTCACACACACAAAATACATATAGACACACATGCACAGACACACACTCACAGATACACACACGATACACACAGACACACATACAGATACACACATGCACACAGACACACACACATAAATATACAGACGCACACACAGACTCGCACATGTGCACAGACACGTGACACACGAAGCACACACTGTTGTTCATGTGGAAAAAAACAGTAGTGCTCTCTAATAATGATGGTGCACACATTTTCTCTCACTGAATGCCTTCTCTGCACATGCATTTTTGATCTATCCATTGAACAGCTCATGAGACCATGAGACATGTCTACACTGCACATACATGTAGGTACATGTAGCAACGTGTACACTGTAGTGTCATAGGACTGGTTCTTTATGCATACATTGTGTACACAAGTCATAAGGATATGCCATGGTTAGCAAACAAGCTCAATGTTTCTTTAGAGTGCTCATGGAATGATGAATATTGCTATCATTATGTCTGTGTAAACTTACCACTGGCCCTGACCTACCGCAATCAGGAACTAATCGCCAGGCAGAAACATAGCCCTTCAAATACTTACCTGCGTGGTACATCCTTTTTCATCAAGAAGAGGCAGCACAGTGTTGCGTGTCGCACTGTACTAATTTGTATGCAATAAATTAAATGACTACTCCTAGAAGGTTATAGCAAGGCACAATACGTACTTTGTACTTTTGGTGAGGAACAGCAATCTGGCGTTCATGATACACTCGTTTAATTCCCTGCATTCAATTAGTGCGACATGGGACACACAACATTGTGCTGATGGGAACAGTAGGCCTGTGAGACCTGCGATGAAATTATTGTACCTCCCTTATCGTTGCAGATTGTGGCCAGTGGTAAGTTTACACAGACATATCGATTGCAACTAGTAAAGATATTCATTACACTGTACTCCAAAAAAAACGAAAAGGCTGTATAAGCTTTTACAGGTCAGACGAGCACTTGTACAGAGTGCTAGATGAGTGTACTAAGAGAAGATTGTACGTCTGCTTGCAACAATACAGAGGAAACACACAGAGATTGGTACAGAAATTGAGAATGAATCAGTGAACAGGTTCAGAGGAAGTCTTACACTCTGTGAGTGTGCCGTAATTATTAGAGTTTTGTGTGTGTGTGTGTGTGGTGTGTGTGTGTGTGTGTGTGTGTGTGTGTGTGTGTGTGTGTGTGTGTGTGTGTGTGTGTGTGTGTGTGTGTGTGTGTGTGTGTGTGTGTGTGTGTGTGTGTGTGTGTGTGTGTGTTGTGCTCAGGATGTACAGACGCATTTGCACAACATATACACATGCATCAGGGTGTGTGAACCAACATGAGGGCATGTTCATGTACTCTGTGTGAGCTAAATATTGTATGGGCAAAGAGAGACTCAAGTCTGCAACTGGTACAAAAGCCACATAGCTGAGTAGTGGAGGCATAAGAAGGATAAGAAGTTGAGCAAGGATCAAGGATTTTGCCAACAGGAAAGCTTTATTACACAATTGTACTTAACTACAAAAAGATTGATGTGAGTGTGTAAGAACTTAATGTCTTATGCATGTTGCAGGGACCCTCCACACACGTACCACAATTTTGTGGCCAACTGTATAAATTTAAAATTCTTACCTGTGTGAGCGTTTTTGCGTGTGTATTGCCACATTTATACAGTGGTGTGTGTGTTATGTAAGTGTGCAATGTATGTGTACATTTGGAGTACCAGATGGGGACACAATGTATTCAATCCTTGGAGACACGATACATGTACAGAAAGCTTGTCTGTGTGTATGTGTGTGTGTGTGTATATGTGTGTGTGTGTGTGTGTGTGTGTGTGTGTGTGTGTGTGTGTGTGTGTGGTTGCATGTGCATAAGAAAATATGCCATACGATAGTGTACAAGGCCATGTACGCAACAATGCAAGTGTGTGCACAAGTGTGAGCCAGCATGAGTTTTTTGAAAAATGAGTGCCCTATTATCGATTTCGAGTGACATGCATCAATCTGTTTTTGCTGTGCACTATGTGCGAGCTGAAAGTTGTGTGAGACCGAAATCATTGCAATCGTAGCCGAGTGGGCGTGGCAGATATAAGACGATGATTTTAGCAAGATGATGGCAAATAGGAAAGCTTTATTACACGACGAGAGGATGATAGTGCGTAGCAAATAGCCTTACGCGTGCCGTTTTGAATACTGCCGGACACGTGGAGGCGTAAGATTACTGCAACCATTCACTCGGATCCGTTAATTTAGTACGATCGTCTGGCAAACTGAGCAGCCTTCTTCTTCTTCTTTTAATTTTCCCGCATAAACTCACTGCCTGAGTGAGACAAAAACAGTTGCGAACGGCTAGCTTAGTTTAAGTCGGAGAAATGGGCGGAACAAAGAAGTTATCAAAATTTATTGTGGATTGAACACGGGTTGCATGCACTTAATGGTGCAATTGAGCGGGAAATTTGCATTAACTTTGCACAGCTGTATCTCCGTGACGGATAGAGTAAAAATTAACTAACTGAATACATCAATAGCAACAGGACCCCTGTAGGTACGTACTGAATGTGAAGCGATTCGAACGTTCCTAGCTGAAGATGTGACGATTTTGAACCTCATGGGGTATCGAATCTCGTAGCATCAGCAAAGAACTGGTGCAAGAGCCCAAATTACAATTTCCTGTAGTGATATGGTGTAGTATGAAGTGTTGAAAACAGGGGGTCGATAGCATTAACCGTTGGGAAGTTATAGCGATTCAAACGCGATGCATGTGTGTAACATTTTATAATATATCCGTGGAGCAATTTTCGCGGAAACTGTCCCATATATAACATGCATCTTTCATTATAGAATGCCATTCTAACGGTCCTTTTTAGATATTGGCGCTGTTGTTTTTGGCGCAGTATATTGTAGCCTTATGCGTGCAAGGAATCTATACTGGCGTACTGTAGGTCATTGCAGAACTGTACGAAGTAGGATGAATTTTTTAATATGTCTTTTTCTTGGGGAGGAGGGATTCAGTTTGTGTGCAGTATCTATGGAAGCAGAAAAAAATCAGAAGCGATGTGACTGCTGGGAGAGCTGAATATGTGGGATTTGTAAAGGGAGAGCCTCAATTCGTAAAGGAAGCATTTTCTTTCGGTCGAAGCTTCCACTGCAGAAGTGGATGACCCTGATCTGGTTTTGGTTCAAAGATGCTCCTGTCACCTTTGCCAAAGGCTGATGTGGACAACCATGCATACAAGCATTAGTGGCTGCATGAGAGAAGGGTGCTCGACAACTCTATTAAGGTCCGATTATTTTATGTAGACCAGGAGTTGTTGTGTAAGTGGATGGATCTATATTCAGACAACAAACCCAAGGTAAGGACACTGTGTGGGCATCTCTCTAATCTAACCACAAACACCCAATCGTGACCACATACAGGTTTTTGGGATGGCTGACACAAGCCAGCAGCCTGCAGCAGGCGGCTGGTACTGGACCTTTTGCCTTTGACGTCACGCATGAATTTTGGGGGGGGGGCAACTTTAAAAATGGTATAACTTCACCATCATAGCTCCTACATGCTTTTCCTTTTAAATTTTTATTGAGAAGTAAATTACCACACGTTTCATTTTTGTTGTATTTCACGATGAAGCTCTGTAAGGGATTTGTATGCAACGAAACATTGCGGAAGTTGCTAATGAGACACGCGAAGTCGCGCTTTTCGATTTTTGGGGGGGGCAACTTCCGGTAACTTGTGAGCGCTGTGACATTTGCACCGTAACTGGCGAAGGTACTTCATTTTGGAATACAGTCAGGCATTCATTTACCATTAATTTAGTACTTGCTGTGTTTCTTCGTGAAGTTCCTATAAGGATTTATGTTATGTCAAACACAACCAATCAATTTGTGACGTCAGAAGGCAAAAGGTCCATTACAGCTCATGTAGCCCCAGGCACCATTGTTCACTCAGATGAATGGGCATCCTATAGCCAAGTGCAGCACATTTCCTACGTCATGCTCATATTACATCTGTTAAATCATTCAGCATGCTTTGGTATAGATCCAACAAGTGGGAATCATTCAGTATGCTTTGTAGATCCAACAGTAGGGTCCACATCCAACATCTGGAGTCCTACTGGGGAAGGGCCAAGCTAAAACTTAAGGATGCCACACTCAACAGCTTCCCAGCTAACTGGACGAATTCATGTGGTGATAAAGGCATGGAAAGACGAGCACGGATGCATATTTAGAGATACAGCCATTCCAGTGTCATTCTTATATTTTATTGTTCGAAAACGCAATTGCACCTCGACGTGACTTACGCCTCATGTGCATGACGCGTGGGCGGATTGCGGTGAACTCCAATAACTTCGTCATGGAATATGCAGTGATATACCATCACTATTGTTTCTACCGTAATTTTCTTTACATGACAATAACAACGAGCTAAAATGAATATATGAAAACGCATGCTTAGTGTGCAGCGATGTGACAACATATACTGAAAGTAAAAAGACATCTGATGGCAGAAATTAATTTGTTAAATAATAGTGGCATTTAGCACCTCAACTACTAGAAGCCGATGCATAGTAAAATCACATAGCGTAGGGTAAGTCAATCTTTACGGTTAGGTTTATGCTGCCTCTTGGGGTTTGGTATTTTAAAGGTAAGGTTAATAGTCAAATATAAAGGGGCATCACTTGGGTACATGTCATGGAAATATTAGAGACTGGGGTTGTAAGTGAGGGAAATGACATTATTAAAAGTCAACAGGTGTCAAATGGCACAACAGCCCCAGCCAAGTGGTCAGTTGTGCTAGATACATGGGTCAGTTGAGCCACATGCTGCCTTAAGCCAACGTTATGTTAGCATAAGTAGGCCTACATCTAAAAGCTGTAGTGCAGTATACTTTATCATTGTCAAATCAAAGTGCATACATTGTGCACAGCAAAAACGAGGTACATCACGTGACATACATGTACTAAATCTTGTCAGAGGTGGACTTTTAGTTTACATCCGGAGGGAGTTGGGTGTGCATGGAACATAATGCTTATCACCCATTTTGCAACCCTAGGCCTAGGCCTAGGCCTACAGCAACGATGTGTAACCCTAGGCAAAGACCCAACATGCTCCTTTTGCAAATGGCCCACTGCTAACTGTTCCAGTAGAAGAGCAAAGTTCATAAAATGGAAGCTAAGTATATAATTCATTTTAAACATAAATATAGCTGCATACTTGTACTTTCAAACAGCCAAGACTGAAACGGGAATATTGTCATTGTTTACAGATTATGAACGCACAAACCACAAATTCAGAATTTCATTCTGATCACCAAATTTATATTTTTGAATATTACATTGTAATGAATAATAAAACAAGATCCTTATGTAGGACATGAAGCTAGTCATTACACTAATTTGTTAACATAATTCAAGTATGTTTCTTCGTAGGGCTAAAAAAAAGGGGTGGCTCAACTAATCCACTCCTCCCCTGTTGTTTTGCAGCCGGAGGAAGTACTTAAGTATGCTATAATCGGCCGCAAAGTGGTTGGCGTGCCAAAACACAGCGGATATATAACTATGTTTAGCGCCGGGTAATTATACATGTAGGCACTGAGTACAGTGATTGAGCGAAAATGGTTCTCCGTATAGATCTTTCGTTAGCCGCCGCTCTGCTGACGGTGCCGTTTTGCTTTGGCTGCGTGCGGACTGAAGGATTGGCTCCATGTAGGTGGTGTGCGCATTGCCTGTTGGGTCTATTGTGAGCAAATGTTTCAGTGTGTATTTGCATGAGAGCGCATCCTTTCATCGCATGCGACCGTTACGCTCTGCATGATAGGAGGTGCATGATTTATCATTTTCTCTAGATACGTATGCGTGTACCTGCATCGATGTACGCGCGTCATGCTGCACGGCTTACCTAGCTCCATGCGATAAAAATACGCCAATGATATGGAGTTTGAAGCATTGCACGAGAAACAATGTAGAAGTTACATGTAAGCGCTAGAAGCATATACAGTGTACTAGATAGCCGAAACAAACTGCACATTCCATGTGGTAGAATTAATTGCGCAATTACCTAATTATCATTATTAACTTAATTTTGCCGATAGCACAACGCCTCAAAGATATTTGGTTTATTTAGTTTGTATATCAAAGAGGCTGAGGGAAAGTAATGTATTTTGAGATGTACCTGTACAGAAGATGCGAGCGCCAAGCTCCTGAGATCACGCGATCCTAATCCAGCCAATACACTACAGATGATCAGAGGAATAAATAAGTTCGAGCGCCTATTTCCGTTAATTCATGTTTCTCAACCGATCAGTAGGGTTCTTTTTTTTCAGAACTGTCTTCCTCCCCACACCATCCCTCGATGCTCCCCTCATTGTATAAAATTAAAGCAATAAAGGATGCAAGAAGGCTTGATTTTAGGTAGGGTTGATAAGGTGCTCATAGATCTCTGATAAAAGTGTACAAAATGGCGTCGACGTCGATCGACATCAGGAACGATCGAGTGGAGCTACGACAACATAGAACAACTCATTGAACTCTATGAACAAAGGCCGTGTCTCTACGGTACCAAAAGTAAAGACTATTTCAACAGAGATGTCAGAAATGTTGCGCTGCAGGACATCGCAAAGGTTCTGAACACGACTGGTAAGAGCATAAAAACATAAGTACATATACAATCATATGCAAAAGCTGAATCAGTGCATGCGTATGTACATGTGTGCATTCATGCATGCCTAGGGAGAAAGAAGCCATGCAGATACCAGTAATAGGTGGTAAATGACTATATAGGCTTTCTGTAAAGGTTAGTTGTGCTTTAAGTATACATAATTAACAGGAAAAGTCAGTGCTTGTAATTACATGAAAATGTAGTGCATAATTGGGGGTATTATTGGTACATTTATATAATTCTTCATTATACAGATGTGCAAATAAAAACAAAGCTAAAAAATTTGCGAACTCAGTATACTCGTGAAAAACAGAAAACAAAGAAGAGACCCACAGGGACTGGGACTGATGATCTCTATGTGTCCAAGTGGTCGTTCTACACCTGGCTTCGTTTCCTTCATGTCTCTGTAGAAGCTAAGCCAGGCACATCAAATTTGGATGTGAGTTAATAACTTTATACATAAATATCATGTGTCATAAGGAATGCAGTATGCGTACACTGAAATAATACCTCTCAGGCAGTGTTCACCTATGTTGTTTTAAATAATATTACTGCGGTACACGTAAAATTAAATCATGTTCCATTGCCATGGCACTTCACCTTCTTTAGAATTATAATAATCTCTCAGATAATCTCTCAGATAATCTCTCAAATTTTTTTGCCGATGTGGAGTAGTTGTTACTGCTTTGCAATTCAACAGGCATCCATCTTTCAATATCAGCTCCATGTCGCCAATCTCCTGGTACTACAGCATGAGTTTCACGATCTTCAGTCAAGACTTCTTTGTGGTGTATAAATATCATTAGCTGCAATCCTACTCCTTAAGAAATTATGCAAGGAACAGCATGCCATAACAATAAGCTCTACCTCATCAGGGTCTAGAGCAATAGAAGACGAGATAGCCCTGAAATGATTAGCCAGGATTCCAAACGCACTTTCAACAATCCTTCTAGCTAGACTGAGTCGGTAGTTAAAAATTCTATTCTCTCTAGTCAAATTCCTTTGACTATATGGTTTCATTATATACTACTTCAGCGGGAAAGCTTAATCAGCTACCATCATGTATGGTATTAGGTCACTCCTCCCTGGAAGTGGACTTGGTGCAGGAATGTTAGGGGATTTCTCCTCCAATGCTTTGCTGAGTGAACACTCCCTAAATACACCACCATCTGATATTCTCCCATTGCATCCAATGCACTACAACTACAAGCATCGCTTCAGTATTGTGCTACTCGCAGTGGTTGATGCAGATGATAAATTCATTTACGTGGAAAATGACCCACTGTTAGCAGGAGGTCTAATCATTATGTGTTTTCCATCCATTGCACCTATGCAGTTATGCAGATTCCATTGTTTGCTAAACTACTGTGCAATGTATTCCATTTGTGTTGAAGGAACCCGAAATGTGGAAATTAATTTTTTAATTTTTTTCCCCTTTATTTTATGCAGGATTTAATACATGAGAGTGAGAGTTGAGAGACACCTGATGAAGAAAGTTCTCAGGGTGTTGCAGAGAACACAACAGAAACTGAAGTGGAAATTGCAGTGAAACCGACTCCAGCACGTTGCAAACGTCTAAAAAAAGCAGACGAGGATGCACTACTAAAGAAGGCCATTTCATGCATGGAAAATGCTATCTCTATTCCACCTTCTAAGGAGATAGGGACGCAAGATGCTGACGAAATATTTGTGAAGTTTTTAAAATCAGAATTGAGATCCATACACGATCCTCGATGGAAGGAGCGGTGCAAGTGGCAAATGCAATCTATCCTACATCAAGCGCACATGGAAGAATTGCCCAGTACACAAAACCTGATGCCCACACCAACCCCCAACCCTAACACACCTCTGAGCTGACTGTACCTACCATATATATACTGACAATTAACCATATGGGCCTATACTTAGCACACTCAGTTCGTTCTGAAATGGTGCACATGCCGGAGTTAGCTAAATATAGGCCTAGTTCATTTTACACGGTCTCATTCCAGTTTCCATGCTTTTTACACCAACATTGTCTTTCAATTCTATGAGGAATGTTTTATTATTTGTATTATTATCATATGGGATCGTTTCCGCGAAAAGGGACCTAACGTATGTTTTTTTTTTCAAGATTTCAATATTTTTTGTTGATATTCTAGAAGTCTAAAATGACATTGCTTCTTACGCACTGAGAATCAGAGTATCTGTCATGGAGTTGTAAGGTTCGAAATTTTTAATTAGCCATTCATTTCAACGCAAGCGTTACATTTCTATTGCGCGAATGCATGCGTTAGGTCCCTTTTCGTGGAAACGATCCCATATTTTATGCCTTTTATTAAATCTAACTGCATCAGTTTGTCTTTTCTAGATGCATAATGTTATGTAGAGGTTAAGCAAATGCCCTTCAGGCCAATTAATGTATACCATACAAACAATACGGCTATGCCTATCAAGTAGAGTTTTTTTGTTCCTCAATTAAATGAATTGGCTCTTACGTTGCAGTTCCCAGTACACCGTTCTTCACAGTAAAACAGTCCGCTCTGCAACTGAACTGGGATTTCCGTGACATTTCAAAGCTATTCAACTTAGAGTTTACAATCAATTGCTTTCATCCATCCATTACTGTTAACGGCAATGTAATTTACCCAATATTACTGCTTAGGAACCCCCGTTTTGAGCCACGTGTCCACGCATTACATGTACTTTAACCGTTGAAAGCCTATTAGATAACAAATGATAACACTTCCGCTTAATTGTTTTGGAAATGCAAATCATTATTGATTTATTAAAATATTTTTGCTCTTTTATTGCAGTTCCCAGTACACCATTCTTCACAATAAAACAGTCTGCTCTGGAACTTAACTGGGATTTCCGTAACATTTCAAAGCTATTCAACTTAGAGTTTACAATCAATTGCTTTAATCCATCCATTACTGTTGATGGCAATGTAAGTTACCCCATATTACTGCTTAATGTACAGGTAGATTGCGAGTTTTGGCTAGTCCGTAGTAAGACTTGATACAAAGTCTTAGATGAGTATATGAGATAGCTAGGTTCATCAGTGTTCAGTATAGCAGGAACACAAAATTATTAGGTCTAAACCATAGTCTTGTGTAAATAATTAAGAGCCAAGTGTTAAGCATTAGCATGAAACAAAAACCAACATGATTAATCATTCTTTTTGATACACTAACAAATTTATGTCGTTTCAGAACAAAGTGAATTTGCGAAATCTGGCTTCAAGTATGGTACTAATCAATATTTCAAAGACCACCATCAACACAAGTTGTGAGGTTTGCATTGTAGGAAACGAAGATTCCACTACCAAATACCGCAAAGTTTTCAGTACAAAAGTGGTCTTTACTTTTGGTGAGTGCATAACATTTCTTGCTTATTTAATCAACACCTTTAATAGGTACATACTGTGCCAGCAACAACTACACTATTTCGTCCAACTCTCAGAGAGTGACGATGTCATCAAATACTACTGCTTGCTTTAATTGCATTTTACCTGGACTAAACAAGCCTGACATATGGCAAGTGAATGGCAAAGAGTTAAATGCCAATGTGAATCAAGCAGGATCCTTGATTGTTACAAATCCGAGTGAAATATTTGGATCAGACATGACTACTTCAATACTTACATGTGGCAAAAGATCTACAAATGCATCTATAACAGCAATAATTTTTTACAAAGGTAAATCAAATGTTCGCAGTGATGCATATACATGCAGTAAATGTAATTATATAAAACCTTTTTTTGTAATCTTCACAATAGCTGTTTTGACACCAGAAAGTAAAAAATCGTTAGATCCATTTTGACCTAGTGATGTTGCATTAGTCTGAAATAGCAATCATTAATGGTAAACAAATGTTTAAAATTCAAGGAACTCCAGAGGTGTGTCAGAATTCACTACAATGATGGCATGCAATCTGCCTGAAATAACCATCATTAGTCATGGGTAGAGTCATGCCAATACCATCCATATCATCTCCCATAATAAGTTTTGAACACCGCACACATCTACATTTTTGAAAATTACTAACGTGTTCATTAGTTTATTACGCACACATACGCATACTATTTAACCCCCCCCCCCCCCTCCCCATTAAAAAAGCACCTGAAATTAACTGAATGAATGTGCACAAACTGATATACAATTAGGCTGCATTTGCTTTATGTTTTGAAAATCATAAATTGTGTTTCAGCGAATATGTGATGGAGCATAATTATGCAGCACCGTAATTTATTGATATACTCTTACAATTACTGATGAGGTTCATTGATACAAATACATGTACATGTAGCTGAAATAATTCTTCAAAATGAACGACATATACAATATATAAAAATACCAGTATGACAAGCTTTGATTCGAGAATTTTCTAATGCTTTGCTAATTTATCCATTGTTTGCTGCACATAAGCAACTAATGTAAGTGAATGAATTGTGCATTCCTGAATAAAGAGCAGAGCATTCAGAAGATGTCTTTACCTAGAGCTACACCACCTAATGAATGTTTTAATCACAATGTGGCAAGTCAGCAGAATTTTTGAAATTTTATGTCAGCATAATTAATGGCTAGAACATGTCCAGCATGAACCAGAAGATGATAATGTTTGATAAAAAGCAATATTATGTGTTTTGAAATAAGTATTCATATGTTATTTTTATCACAGGCACCATAATTAGATTTAGTATAAACTTATTTGCACTGCTTCTGCTTGTATATGGTGCATTCAAATTATGCATATTTTGTGACAATAGACTGATATGCATGTCCTATCAATGTTGTGCTTTCATAGTGTGTAACTTACCATTATACATACCCAAGACTATAAAAAGTCAAGATAGATTATGCTTTTCATCCACATTTGATTAATTTATACATTGACTATTGCTTGATTTATGTTCACGGGAGCATATGCATCAACTAGCATTCAAACAGATAGAAACATAATCTAGATAACTATTTATATGGAATACTATGTAGGATCTTCCATCAACACAATCATGCCAACATCAACAACATTATCATCTTGTACGAGAAAATTGCTTGTTGCAGGTCAAGGTACAGTTTATCGATATGGAATACTGAAGCATTTCATTTGTATAGTATTAAGGTACCTGATAATACAATGCATGGCATAAAGCTAATTACATCAATCTTGTGTCTTCTCAGTGTGTAACCAACCAAACTACCTCAGAACATACAAAAGGTCCAGAATAAAGAAACATTCTTAATTTACGATATGATTATAGCTTGATTTATGTTCAGGGAGTAGTCTTGAGAATAAGAAGTGTGTTTTGATTGTTTTTCTGATATAGCATTCTTTATTATAGTTATTATTATTACTTAATTAAAACATCATGATACAATAATACAACACACGAATAATTCATACAATACATATGTATGAATTATTGCTACAGTTCAATAAAGTTTAAGATGGGAGCCACCTGGAAAGGATTGCTGTCGCATTTGCCCTCACCATGCAGATGCAAGTTGAGCCTGCTATACAGTAAATTCTATACTATGTAATAACATGTGCTGATGAGGTAGTGTATTGACACCAATTATTTAAGCATATAGTTTAACTGCAAATGCATCAATTATCAGTTTTCTAATTATACGAAACTATTATACATGTAAATGTAATTTATATAACTGTTTCTATGGAATGCTATGTAGGATCAACGTCTATCAACACAATAATGTCAACATCAACAGTATTCTCATCTTCCATGAGCACATCGCTCGATTCATATCAGGGTACAGTTTGAAGTCCAGGAATGCACAATCACGTTGAAAGACAGAGTTTACATGTTAATTAGATCCCCACAATGTACCAGCACAAGGCAATGTGTGACTGCCCAAATCTGAATTTCAGGCTGCCTGTGGAAATAGATCCAAACACCTAGTTCTTTTATCTGCTGTCATGCTTGTACTGTCTGTTGAACTTGTCAATTTCATCGATCTAGCATCCCAATTCAGTGGACAGGCGACAACATAGACACTTTTATGTCCTGAGATGCAACACTTCACGTAATTAGTATAATTTATTTATACAGTAAGTGTGATCAGTGGCGTGGTGGCTATTTCATGGCTGGGGGGGGCCTCAATATGTGATGCGCCCCCCCCCCCCCCCCCCCCCCCCCCCCCCCTCGCTTCCTAGCGTTTACATGCATGTAACACTTTCCGCAAGCAGCAAATCAACGCAATTGTGTTCAATTCAGTGCGGTGTTGCATGTATACTACACATGTAAATTGTTATGCAAAAGGCATGATCAATTTATCAAAGCAAAGCTCGGGACAATTCCGCCGAGCTGCGAGCGAATTCATCAATAATTGCATCACTATTAATCGTTTTCAAAATTTTCCTTTCAACTGCTATTAGCAGTAGCCCATCTAGTCTCTCCTGCATCATTGTTGATCTCAGTCGAGTCTTGACCCTTTTCAGTGCAGAAAAACTACGTTCAGCTGTGCATCAACTAATAGGGATGGCCAAAGCTATTGAATATGCCTTACTGAGCTCGGGAAATGCATCCACTAGGTGATACTTGGGATTGCAAAGGAGACTTAATGCAGCCGAAAAAGACAAATTCAAATTACAGTTATCACTTCGATTTTCTTCGCCATCTTCCTCATCCATTGTAGAACAATCACTTTCATCTTCTGAAATGCTGTTTGGTTGCGTAAAATTGAATCGTTTATACGCAGTGGAAAAATTCCACAGTTCCTCGGAGCACCTAGAAGAATTCAAATTGTATTTCTCGCAAAATGCTGCTACCTGGGATTGCAGACATTTCACTGTTTTTACTGACACATTAAATGATGAGAAATTGACAGGCGAAAAAACAGATAGCGACTGCAATAGTGATTTGTTATTCTCAAATCGGTTTCTCAAGGACACAAGGAGAGTGTCAACTACAACATAAAAAGTGTTGCGTTTCCACACGGATTCAGGCGTCTCAACTTCAAAGCACTCTTCTGCATGATTTGCAAGATCACTTCCCTTGTCTTTGCGGCGACGAATACGACTGGTTTTCCATTCTATGTCACCAAAACCTGCCGTAGCTTCTTCCATCCTCTGAATAGTGTCACTAGCAGAGTTTCTAATTTTTTCCAAAGAATCAATTGCACTTTGCACCATGACCAGCGCGTTGCAAATATCCATGTTCACAGTTTGCAAATAACGGCTCAGAGGTCCGGTGACTACAAAGATCTCCTGGAAAAGATACATGGTTGCCATGAATTGCTTTGTATTGATAGAAGAAAGCAATCCAGTTGCATCAGATCTGTGCTTTGTATCAAATGTGTTATCCTTTCGAATTTTGTCAAGAGTTAGAATAATACATTCATGACGCTCCACAAAAGTATTCACGCACCTTTCCCGCGAATTCCATCTAACGGTATTCAAGCGCTTAAGAGAGCGAATAGCCAACCCTTTAGAGACCTGCATGTCTTCAAATATGGAATGGACTTTGGAAGATTTGCTGAAGAGGAGATACAGGGTCTCTAAATTACCAAACAGAATGACAACGTCTATTGCAACTGATGCTGTATCCGAAAGAACTAAATTTAGCGTATGGGCATAACAATGAGTGTATAAAATATTGGGATTTATTCTTTGCTGAATTAGTGCTTGTAGAACATTATAACAACCACTCATATTGGATGCCCCATCATACGTTTGAGCTACCAGTTTCTTGAATGATACATCTTTGGATTGTAAAGTCGAGTAAATAACAGTAAATAGGTCTTCAGCTGTTGTTCCCATAGCTCTTTGACAAGCCAAAAGGTGCTCAGAAACGCAACCATTCGGATGAACTATTCTTACACATATGCTTATCTGCTCATGATGTGTAACATCTGGAGTTGTGTCAACAATTAAAGCCCAAGCTTTGCATTTTTCAATTGCTTTGACAATATTCTGGCTAATTTGATGACTTATGATGGAAACTAGCTTGTTTTGAGTATCTTACTTAAAAATGTTAGTTTAGATCCCTTTCCTCTTTTTCCATGTTCCTTGAGCTGTGCTTCTTTCACATCACATAGGTGCTTTTGCATTGTGACATCGTAAAGGGCAAGATATTTCAATATTTCTAGAAAATTGCCCAAATTTGCAGAATCGTCGGTAAAAGATTCTCGATGTCCGCGTAAAGGTATTCCTTGGTGACTAAGAAATATTATAGCGTCCACAATGCGTTTCAAAAGTGCTCTATTTGCATCAACTTCCGCTTTGCGACGAGCCGCTTCCGCCTTCGACTGTTCAGCAAAGCATTCAATGATCGTTTGGTCCTGCAAAAAAATAGCTTGAGCAAGGACAGCGTTCTGATGCGCACTTGAACCTTCATGTCTTGCTATACCACTGCATTGTTTTTTTCAATTTGAGTACCCGTTCATTGTAAAAGCATTGCCCTGTTTTACTCTCTGATGTGCTCAAGGAAGCATCAGTGAACAGAAGACATGGTATGCAAAAGAGAGCATTCTTGCTCTGGGAGTAAGAAACCCATTGCCTTTTAGTATTGTCAGGATGAAAGAACACCTTTTGTGAACAATACCTGTACTTATCGGCTCCACATTTTACTTTTGTAGCTATTAGGTCACTTTTGGAAGGCTGACACGGGCCAAGCTTGATTATATGCTCTTTTTCTAATAGGCTGAGCTTTTGGCCAACCAATCTTGATGGATCGATGGTACCTGTTGCTTCTTCAGCAGAAATGCTGACTGATGCGAATGGTATAGTGCTACATTTGAAATTGCTGGCAATTTCAGCACCACTGTTAGTTTCCTTCTGGTCTAAATAAGGGACAAATTCTGTGTTCGTACAATCCGATTCTTCACTGCAGGCTCCATCGCTTTCTGAACAAACAGTGTGTTCAGGATCCTCATCGCTTGAATCAATCACATGTACTGTGGTGGCTGCAACAGACTCAACTGGCATTACAGTGTGTACAGTGTGTACATCTACATGTAATACTTCAGAAGGATCAATAACTGTACTAACTGAAATTGCTTCTGCTGCTTTCCTCTCCTCGCTGGCAGAACCTGAGCGGCTTACAAATGCATCCATGAACTCACCTAATCTCTTGTTTTCATCAGCTCGCATCCTCTTCTCCCGTTGATTCGTTGCACCAGACTTTTTTCGTTTTCCTCTCTCCATCGCATGCACTTAAACGTTTGAAACAGCGTTATGTAGTTCTATTTATTGCCATCCACAGAACTATATAGAGTTTATCGTTACTCGAGATAACATCGTATCACCTTCATTGTTGTACAATATACACGGTAATTCCTGTAAGAAGGCGTTAATAATGTTATGACGTCACGTCCTTATTTAATAAAATAATGATGTTTTATTGGCGCCCCCTAGTATTACGGCGCCCCATCATTTTGGCTCCGCAGGGGGGGCCTGGGTCCCCAGGCCCCCCCTGGCCACCACGCCACTGAGTGTGATAAGGTACAAAAAATTATGTAGAATTGCATTGGTGCAAAGTTTACATTTCTACCACTGGGAACCATAATGAAAATGTCATATGTGATTTGTGTTGCAATATCACCTTTCTTGACTGTTATGAAGGTGATATGTTTTGAATGTACTCATTTGTGTTTGCCATCAGACATTTTTGCACTACAAAAACACCCAAATGCTGCATTCATGAAATGAACGCACATTGGGTTATTTTGACAGTGGTGATTGTGGCATTGATGATAGAAGCAAAAATCTGTATTAATCATCATATTCATGCACGTGCAAAATAACTTGCATTTTAAAAATTACATGCATTGTCAAAAGAATAGATGCTGTTAAAATTACATTATGTAACACTATAGTGCAATCATCAGAGTATAATTTCTTTCCTAGTTATGTGTTTTAACATCTAAAGCTTGCTTGTAAATGACACTCTCATAGCAATTTCAGATATAGTGTGTTTCTGCATCACCCAAACTTGAATTGGGAACTGGCTGATGAATCACTCTTGATCACATTCACTATTCACTGTTACTTTGCTCCAGAAACAGTCATATTGCTATACCATCCCTGCCTTTGAACATGTTGTTGACAAAACCATTAAAAAGATGTCTCTGATATAGAGACATCTTTTTAATGGTTTTGTCAACAACATGTTCAAAGGCAGGGATGGTATAGCAATATGACTGTTTCTGGGCTTAATGATTAAACATATGCACATACATGTAGTTTAAAGCATGCATGCGGATGAAGTTACAAAAGTTTGAAATTGCACAGCACAATTTCCAATTTGGATCAAATGTAAAAATGGAGAAAATTTCAAAATTGGTGTGTTTTCAAATTGGGTTTAAAAAAGGTACATAACATATCCACGTAGAGCAGATACATTAGCAATATGTTCGTATTAAAGCAAGCAAAATGTGTTATCTCTGATTTATAACATCATCAATCTGTTATAATGTACAAAGCATCTTTTCTGCAGTTCAAAGTATAGTATGCATATATTATTTTAGAATATTCCCTTTATTCATTTGGATGAATTTTAAATTCACATTTGAGAATTTTATGTATGTATACATTTAAGATGTACTAGGCATTTATGTATCTGTGGTGTAATATAGCACATGCATGTCATGTGCAAGTTAATTTTTAACTGTGCATCTTTTTTTTTATACACAGATGTATCAGCTCCTTTGCTAGTAGTATTTGTTCCCTCTCTGGTAATACTCCTGATTTGTTCATGCATAGCATTGTTTGGGATTCGAGCTGCTATTCAAAGGTGAAGATTACTTTAACAACATTATGGCATCCGCTATGATAAAATTAGGAGCAAATGTTTATAATTGCAATATCCTCTGTTTAAGTGTCCCTATCAAAAGGATTAAATACAAGGAATTCACTTCAAGCCTGGAAATGTTGAAAAACCACCACAATTACACATTTGCTGGACTATGTTCCATTTTATTCTTTCAGCCATTTATATATAGTTGTAAGAAGAACTTCTTTGTGAATTTAACTGGGTGTCACTCTTTAGAATAATATTCTCAAACTTTACTAAATTCTATTTCCTCCCACAGGCAATCAAACGATGGAAGTAAGAATGACATTTATCAGTTGAAAAACGTGGTTAGTACTAACCTTATAACCTACCTGTCAATAATAAGCATGTTTATAAAACTTGTCGTTTCATGGCACTGCAACATTGCAATTAATAGACAATAACTTACATCCTTATGTACATGTTTGTAGCAATAATACATTGGTCTTTCATTTCAGCTTGAGAAGCACACAATGATACACAAAATTTATAGTACCTATTCAATTACTACTTATCTTGATGTGTTACTACCACCTGTGCAAATGACTTCACCAAATGATGAAGGTCTGACTGAATGTACTGGCAATGCCTACCTAAATGTTCAGCCTAACTTTACACAACCCTCCAGTTGTGTTTCCAAGTGTGCTTCAATTCGAATGCCTGAAGTTAGAACACTGAGTGAACTAAGTGGAACAACATCCTGTTCTATAGACAGCAGCTCACCAATATCTTTGTCTGAAGACACTTTGGTGGATGAAATGAACAAACCATTTGAGAAATATGTATTCAAGTACAGCGATTTACATGCACCAGCTTCAGTGCTGTGTATAGCCAACTCAAGGGATTCTGATGTCAATATGGAATTGAATGGCACTGAAACCGAAGATTGTGTCACTGTTGCATGTGTACAGGAAACACTTAGCATTAATGAAATTAATGAATTGTTCTGTATTGACCATATAAGACAGCACAAAGACTCTGCATTCAATTACATTGACACGATCACCTTGAGTCATGAAATCAGCTTTGATTCTGAAAGACAGCAGGCATCATAAATTGACACAAAATGACACATATTGCTAATCTTGCTTGTCGTGTTTTGAACACAATTAAAATGGCAATTTCAATGAACAATTTAATTACTAATTCACATACATGTATATGCATGTATCACAATATGCACGTGTGTATTATTGCAATATTGTGGTGCACAAATGCATTGGCTTCTTCACTATGACTACTTTTCTCGGATTACATTTTCATGCATTTGGGCTATCCAAAGGTAAGGGTTACTTTATCTACCAGCATATTTTTGCATCCACCATTACAAAAATTAGGAGCAAATATTTAGGATCATCACTGCAAAAAGGGGACTGACACATTTGATTCAAAATTTCTTATAATCTTGATATGACTCTCATGCACTGAAAATAGGAATAATCTATCATGGAGTTACAAGGCTCTGAGTTTTAATTCGTGATACAATACATGGGTAATTTTCATTGATACAGTGTTAACCATCAAAGCAAAGTCCCAGCAGTAGATCCTTTTTAAATAAGGCAAGGAAGGTAATTAAATGTGGTGTGCTACTGATGATACCTATATTGTAAACAAAAAAAGGGGAGCGAAAGTCACTCCTAATCTAGGAGTGAATGTCACCTATTTTAAGTGTGAAATGCACTCTTGACGTGCATTCTTAAAAATAAAGGTAAGACACACCCAGAAATTGCGGACATCCATATACTGTACGTCTGTATAATGAAAAACTCATGTCAAGTATTTGATTCTTTATCATCATCGGCAATTTTTTTGAAGCAAAATTAACTTTTGCTTTTACGCTTCGCTTCATTTTGTGAACAGCAGAAATTAAAAATTAATAGAAGGTACTAACTATTTCTCGTATGTACATGTAGCCATGATTTTGTTTACCAGCGATGCTTACTGTTTAATTTTATCATGAATTGCGGTATTATTATTTTATTCTTTTAGGAGGAGGCGCCACATTTTGTTGAGCTGCAATCAGTAAGTACTCCTAAAAGGGAGGCTGACATGGCTTTTATCATATTTTATTTTATTTTATAAAATGAATAAACTCTATGTGATAGGCTTATACTGATATCGAAAATAACTTAAACCCTCCACCTGCGAGCCGTCTTGGAAATACAGTGGAGATCATGGTAGTTGATCGAAAAAAAAAAAAGACACTAATTTTAGGTTCACTTGATTTTAAAACAACTACATATGTATGGAACGCCGTAGCCGTCAAAAATCGGGTAAATATATTACGGTAAAAAAAAATTACTTTTTATTTATTTATTTATTTATTTATTTATTTATTTATTATTTATTTATTTATTTATTTATTATTTATTTATTTATTTTATTTTAATTTTATTATCGTAAGAAGGATTTCAAAATTACGGATGGAATACAAAGGGTATACGGTTGTAATGATCGCTTGTTACGCAGTGTAGAAACGGAGCGGTCAACGAGTTCTGGGAACGTCCGTGGACCATTGCCTCGATCGTTTGCCTAAACACCGCACAGCGGTTGAATCTTTAGTCATGCCGAAGTGCCTCTTGGTGACCCCTAACCCTAACAAATTATGGGCGTTATGGGTGGAGGTGAAATCGTCTGGGAGGCCTGAAGAAAAGGTTCTCTCCTTCCCCCTAGCTTCCCTGGTGTTAGAAGTACACTACTTTGTTCGCCACGCTTACATCGCAAGCTGTGCAATAAAACCTAAATCGCCACGCCCGCTACTCATGACTGGGCTATAAATCTGGTGGGGCCAGAATCACACTTACAGTATTTCATGCCGTGAATACGACCACAGCCTATTGACCATGCACATCTTGGAGGATTAAAAGGGGATATGTATGTTAATGATCGCTCGCGCACATCTGCCGGGGCTTCAATAGAACATTTTTTCTATCGAGTTGGAAGCTGCTGTAAGAGAGGAGGGGGTGCCCATGGTAAGAATTCTATCTCTCTTCTAGACGATGTTTAGGGTTTACTCACACTCTTCTGCATGACTTAAGAGTTCAACTTTTGTGCGGTCTACGTAAGGCAGATGATCGGGGCAATGTTGCGTAGGAAGCCCGCCACTTAGTTTAATAGCCTATGATTATATAAACCTGCATGTCAAACTTTGCATTTTGAACAACCGAAATGTATACTTGTATACGACGTCATCTAATCTGCGACTTGGAGGTTATGAGAAAATATAGGAAGAATGTTTGCTCCCGTCACATGCCTTACATTGTTATTGCTACCCTCACCCACTTGACCATCACATTTGTGCCAGCATCTATTCATACGACAAAACAGCCATAACACAGAAAAGGGGCAACTGAATGTCACATGACACCATTGAATGTTTCCCTCTCCACTGCAGCATAGCCTGCCTGCTGTCCAGCACCATGTTCCACTTCAGATCTCCGGCAGTTACTTCAGTCTGCAGTCCAGTCGACTTACACAACTTTCCCCTTTATTGATGTGCACAAGTGCCCTAAACACCTTGTCGTGACTCAGTCAGCTTACCCATGCAAAAGTAACGCTCCATAACCATAATCCCCACATGCCAATCTTATCTTGTTCTCCCCACTACCAGCATAGCACCCTCCCTAAACTGATCTGTTTATATGCTCAACACCAACCCCTCTGCCTCTGCCCACAGCTTCCATATCTGGAATGCTCCACTGTACTTCCTAGTAGTACTGTCAGCCTTTCCACTGAGCAGTGTATCAGGGACCTCCAGTTCCAGATGATGCAACTCCGTCCTTCAAATTCGCAAACTGAGACCACATGCCAGCTGCTAACAGATCTGCCATAGAAAACAAGCAACGACACAGATATCAATCAACCTGACTGCAGGTGAACCAGTCATAATGCAGTTCCCATTGAAATAATTTTACTATAAGCAATGTGTTTGGCTCTGAAGCTACTGGAATACAGTGATGCCTTTAGCAACAAAACTAATGCATCCAGTTTTTTGTGCAGGACAGATAGACACACCTTCCATCCTGAATCTCAAACCACATTACACAATAATGCGAAGGTGTCCAAACTGACAAAACATCATATACCACAAACCCTGTACTTTGCAACAAGTTCTT
This sequence comes from Ephydatia muelleri, assembly GCA_013339895.1. Lineage (NCBI taxonomy): Eukaryota > Metazoa > Porifera > Demospongiae > Spongillida > Spongillidae > Ephydatia > Ephydatia muelleri. Next base: position 3,435,578 of record JABACO010000012.1, on the reverse strand, counting down.
AACTCACCAGCTAGCTTTTTGGCACCCTCCTTACCCTTTACACATCATAACCCTAACCCTAACCCTAAGCAACACAAACTCATCATCTGACAATTGGATATAATCTTCTTCACTATATGAACAACATGGAATTAGCCACTAATCTTATAATTTGTCCATTAAGGTGTATCATTGCTTCATAAAGGACCTAACAATTTAGCAATGGCCTGAAAATTTAATCATGAGTAGTATAGGTAGCATTTTATTGTATTGAGATATATCTTATAACACCAATACAAAGCATATTCAAACAACCAGGAAAAGTGTTGAACCTTTTGCAGAATCATTTTTATGTAATTAATGAGCAAATACATGTTGCCTGTCATACCTTTTGCAATGACTGACATGAATTTATAACTCATCAATGGGGCAAACACCTCTACATCTCAGACATTCTTCAGTCCCAACTTACAACAGATCCAGGAGAGATTTATGATAATCAAAAAGATCATTCAATAAAAGTCTATTAAAAACTACAAATTTAAAGTTTCATAAGCAAATACCAAATCCATGCAAATTCTTGATAACTTCTTGTTGGAAGAGAGTGCATCGATACATCATTTCATATAACTTATTTCTTATTTTGCTCTAAAGCTCAAGTAGTTAGTGGTGCTCACAACTGCAATGGAAGGAACAACTGTATATTTCTACAAGCATATACTTAGGACATTAAATGAGGCAAGCAAACATTGTTAACAGCATATTTTGTGGGAGGGAAATACAGAGCAAGAATGATATCTATGCATGCTGACAATTCTGCTTACATTTGTACTATATATGCACATGTACATGTATAATAGAGTGGCACTGAAGCATACAATACGTATATGTATGAAGCCCAAAGTTTTTGATTTTCGTGTCAGTAAACCAGACGATGACAGATTTAAACAAAACTCACAGATATTCTCGCCATTTCAACTCGCATAATCCAAACCAAATAGGATTCCAAGTATTCAAATGGTTTTGAATGACCATTCAAATCATTAAAATGAAGAATGATTATAGAGAATTTGTAAAAGTCATGAATATAGTTATCATTCATATGTTTAAATCATTATGCGTGATAAATGTAGCCAAATGCCTATTTCAAGCTGCGAATAAATTCATCCTTGATTACAAATAGCAGATTGGCATCAACCACCATAATTGGAAGCATTTCTGAGTGTTGTCATTCATTTTGCACCCAAAATACAGTCGTTATGATGAATTAGAGACAATTTCCCTTAGGATATAATGTCACCGCAACAAAATTACAATATTTCCTGTGACACCAGTCCTTAGGCATGGCCCCAAGATTACTTTGGCCAATTGTGGCAGTACAGTTAAAATCAAAGGCTACAGTTATTCTACTTACATTAATAACCTTCTCTTCCATAGCTATGAATGATCTACATGTATCTGAAATGCTAGAACATTCAGCATCGACAGAAAGTTCTCCCAAAAAAAAAGTCGCCTAAACATTAGGCATCAATTGATACTCATCATTACACATTTGTTTCACCTTCAAAGGTTTCATCATCATTAGAAGCATTTCAGTGTTGTCATTCATTTTGCACCCAAATCCCTTGCATTTTCATACCAAGGAATTTAGTACAGGTTATCAGTTCATTTCAATGAGAATTGTAAATGAGAGTAGGCACTAATCATTAAGTGTTAAGAAAGATATGATACATTATGGTAAGATACTATGTTCTCAAAGTATAAAATTGGTGGTTACATTTATCGTAAAATTTGAAGAACACACTACATGGTTATTGTGGTACATACACAACTATTCAATGTGAAACCTACATGTATTGTAATTATTGATTCACACCATCACTATGACAACACAACTAATCATGTTTCCAGCTGTTCCGTAGATACAATTACATCATATATAAAGACACGATGACATGCATGTTACACTTGCCCCTCCTTAGAACTAGCTTGTCCACAAGCATGGCAGAAATAAACACCATATCTCTCTGGTAACCTGCGATCACGCCTAGGATACCTCTGTTCTTGGTTGTCAGATTGATTGTCCACATTAAGATCATCTTCAAAATAATGATCTACTTGAGGAGGGCTCCAGGGTTTCCTGTGTCCTTCTTCTGCCTGCTCCATTGTTCCTGCTTGTAGTCGAGGTTGCATTCTATTAACATGGACAACTGTTACTCTGTTCCCATCGCTTATCTCAACCGTTACTGGGCTCATGATTCTTGTAACCTTCCACTTTCCCTCCCATCTGGGATCCAACTTTCCCGCTGTTGGAACTGACAACCAAACAGGCTGCCCTACCTGAAACGATCTATCTTTTGTGTGCCTGTCATATGCAGCTTTTTGATGCTGAGCAGCTTGCTGTAGGTGAGTATCTACGAAGTCTTTAAGATGGTCAAGCTTTGCGCATAATGACTTGGAGTAGGTCATAGCATCAAAGGCATTGGTGGATGGAGGCAGTTTTGGTTGTCGACCAAACATCATTACAAATGGGGACACTCCAGTAGAGGAATGTATAGCTGTGCGATATGCAAACAAAACCAGAGACAGATGACACTCCCACTCCTCCTCCCGTTCCACATACGTTCTGAGCAACTGCAGCAGCGACCGGTTAAATCTTTCAACCATACCATCACCCTGAGGGTGATATGCAGTAGTGCGGGACTTCTTGATCCCAAAAGCATCCAGCGTATGGCAAAGCAACAAGCTCTCAAAGGCCCGGCCCTGATCAGAGTGAATGATGCTAGGTAAACCAAATATGCAACAAAGCTTCACAAAAGCCTCATTGATTAAAGCAGCTGTCTTAAGCGGAATGGCTTCAGCCCATTTGGTGAAGTAATCTTGCAGATATCTATTGCCATTGGTAGACATTGGAACTTCTAAAATATCCACTGCAATCATTTCCATGATGCTGGTCAATGGAGCTGGTGTAGGATTAGGAAGTTTAGAACGTTGACAAAGGACACAGTTTTTACAGAACCCCTTCACATCATTGTGCATGTTTGGCCAAAATGCCTCTTGCCGTAATCGTGCTAAAGTTTTCTCCACCCCCTGGTGTCCAGCTCCTGGAGCACTATGGCAGGAACGCAATGCCTCTTCATGCATGGTGTGAGGTATCAATGGCACTTGTATTACATCTTCACAAGGCCCTATCGCATATCTTCAGTAGACCACACCTTCTGACAATACTAGTTGAGACCAAAGATGAGCGTAACTCCTTAAAGGATACTGCCTCCATTTAGGTGGTCTCACGTGCGATGCCTTTAACCCCAACAAAACTTGATTCAGATGAGGGTCATGTTCTTGTGCATAACGAAGGGCTGCAATGTCTACTTCAGTTCTCACTGCTGATACCACGTCAGATGTTTGGTAAGTTGGACGTCTTGAAAGAGCATCAGCATTGCTATTACTGCTACCCTTTTTGTATTCAATGTGGAAGTCGTACTCTTGCAATGCCAATGCCCACCAACATAGAAGACCCTCCATTTTCTGAGCAGATAACCACTGTAACGGTGCATGATCAGTCACAACAGTGAAAGGTCTCCCTAGCAGATAGTGGCAGAACTGCTTAGTTGCATAAACGATTGCCAAACACTCCTTTTGGATGACGCTGTAATTCTTCTCAGACTTTGAAAGGGTAAGACTAGCATATGCAACAACACGCCCCTCCTGCTCTAACACAGCACCTATTCCAGTGTTGCTAGCGTCGGTAGCCAGAACAAATTGACCAGCTCCAGAGCCAAACTTGGGGTATGCCAAGATGGGTGCCTGAGTTAACTGTTTCTTCAAGGCATTGAAAGATGCGTCACCTTCTGGAGTCCAGCTGTACATTGTACCCTTCTCTGTCAGCTGATGCAGGGGAGCCGCAATGTTTGCAAAATTCAGCACGTACCGGCGATAATACGATGCAAGTCCCAGAAACTGACGTACTTCTGAAGCATCCGAAGGTACTGGCCAGTCCTTCACAGCTTGTACCTTTCCTCTATCTGGAGCCATTCCCTCAGTTGTAAAAACATGTCCCAGATAGTGCACCTTTGTTAGACCTCTTGCACTTGTGTCCTCATAAAGTAAGCCCAGCATCCTTAAGACGACTCAGTACTACAGCAAGATGGCCTACATGCTCAGCTTGAGTCTTCGAATGGATGAGAATGTCATCAAGATAAGTTGTGACAAAGCTAACATCACGAAACAACTTACTGATTCATGAGACGCTGGAAAGATGCTGGTGCACCTGACAGTCCAAAAGGCATTCTCAGAAACTGGAACAATCCTAGACCTGGTCCAGGACAGAAGGCTGTTTTTTCACAATCACTATGATGCACTGGTAGCTGCCAATACCCAGACTGCAGATCTAACATGGAAAACATTCCACACCCTGACAATCTATCTTGAACCTCATCTGGAAGTGGCAGAGGGTATGCATCTTTCACCGTGTTTTTGTTCAGGGCACAATAATCGACACAGAGTCGAATCTCGCCAGATTTTTTCTTGGTGTACACTGCTGGGGCCATCCACGGACTGCTGCTTTCCTCTATTATGCCTTTAGCTAGCATATCCTTGATGAGCTTGTCCACTTCCTGTCGATACTCTGCTGGAATATGGCGAGGTGGTACCCTGATAGGTGATCCAGAGGTTGGAATGAAATGATGTGTGAGAGTAGTAACCCCTGGAGAATTTCGAAAAAGATCCTTGTATTTCTCAAGAAGCTGCCGTAATGTTTTATCTTCCACTTCAGGCAGTGTGATGTCATCTGTTTTCTTGAACTTCGGAATGGCACATTGCTCGATTTGAAGATCCTCATTACCTTCTGGCTCTGCATTTTTAGAGGAAATTGCAGCTGTAGTTGAGGAATACTTCTTCTGTTCCAAACTTGAATTATGTGATGCTGCTTCCTGACTACTATGATGTACTCGAACAGGGCAATAAGAAAAATCCAATGAAAGATGTTGCTGTTGAAGAAAATCAACCCCCACTATGACTGGTGAGATGAGGCTCTTAACTACCAGAAAACTGTGAGACACAGGAGACTCCAGACCATCAAAGCTCACTCTCGCTTCAACTTGCTGAAGGATTGGCAACGCAGCACCCGAAGCTGTGACTAGTTTAATCTTATTTGAGTCGCTCTGCTTCGTAACCTGCACTGGCGTTATTTTCCTTGCTATATCTTGCCTTATCAAAGATACTGACGGCCCCGAATCAAGCATTATATTGACTTGCACCCCGCATAACTCTCCTTTTAGAATACATGTAGCTAACTTACTCTTCGTGGTAGTTACCATGGTGACGTCAAACGGAGCTACTGGCGACTGGAATGTCCGCCGCTCCGACCTTGAGCGGACACCCCACTGAAGTTTTCCTGGAGACAGTTTTTGGCTATATGTCCTGCACGCCCACAAATAAAACATTTTCTTGACTGAAGTGGTCTGTTTTTCAGAGCGGGACAATTTCGCTTCACGTGTCCTTGCTGATTGCAATGGTAGCAAGTGACGGAGCGAGGTAATGACTTTTCTCCTCGAAGAGCGGCCACTTGCTCTGCCAGCTCATCAACCTGCTTGCGCAGCTTCAGCTCTACCTCACTGAGTGCTGTTGACACTGTTGCCACGGCCGTAGGACGTTCTTCTTCCAAGGACAGCAACAGCCGCGCGCGTTCAATGGTTTTCTCCAAGTCGTTTACATCTCCATTCGCTCTTAACTGCTTACTAACTGCCGTCGGAAGTCCTACCAAAAGTTGATGCAACAATAGCTGGCTCCGAACGTCCGCCGTGACGTCTGGCATTGCGTGCTGAAGAAGCTTCTTGAGGTCGTAGAGGAAAACCGACAAAGATTCTCCCGGTATCAGTTTCCACTGATGAAACTGTTCAAGCGTCAAAAATTCAAAAGACTTTTAACCATTTTTGCTTTGACTTGGTCGTACTCTTTTTGCACATCCTCGTCTAGTGCAAGCCATATTGCCAAAGCTTCACCCTCCAGCAAGGTTGGCAATTTTAACGCTTTCGTCTCTTCGCTCCACTTGTTCGCCGCGCTGCATATATCAAAACGCTTAAACCACTCAGCCGCATCTCCGGACGAGAAACTCTTTGGCACACTAAAATGATTTGTCGCCATTTCCGCTAAACGAACCGTTCTCTGCTACCAATGTAAGACTCTGTAAACCAACTTGACTCAGTTACTCAGTTTCAAGTGAATACAATCAATCATGCAGTACAACTTGATTCACACCATCACTATGACAACAGAACTAATCATGTTTCCAGCTGTTCCGTAGATACAATTACATCATATATAAAGACACGATGACATGCATGTTACACTAGTATTGGCATTGAAAGCATATTGAACCCTGTAATGATCGATCGTCCCATGCATGGGTCTCTGGTATGAGTAATTCTTAACTCTTATAATATGCCTTTCTATTTGCCCATGACTACCAGTCCTCAATTAGGACTATTTTGAACATGGGATGATCAATTTGTACAATAAGTGGCATGGTATACAGATATTCCAAAAGTCTTGACTTGTTGATTGTAACAGTTCAGGCACAAAAGAGGTGAGCAATGAAAATGTGGAAGATCTGCACCTGTGCTGTATGTGCCGGAGACAAAACTATCAAACCAAGGTAGGTAGGTGTTCATTTTAAATTGTGACACTGATGGTATTGTAATTTTCCAAGGGAACTGCAATTTAGCAAAAAGCACCGAAGTGACTTTGTACTGGTGTACAAGGAACTGTGGTGGCAATATAGTCTTCATGCTATGATTATGAACGTCCGCTAGCACTATCAGGTGTCTGTGTTTGTCTAGGAGGGCAAAAAATTAGACAAATGTCTGCTAAGCAGGGTCATCCATCCCTTGGTGGCCATTCACAAAGTCCCTGCCAGCAGCCAGGTTACCATCCAAAGAGAATGACCCTCATCATGCCTAATACCATTCATGTGTATGAGAGTTCGAACACTCCAGAAATCTCTGCTCGGCTGGATTATTTAGTAGAGTATGTATGCAGACATTTAAAATATATATATTTTTCTTAGTGCAGAAAGACTTACTGGTTGAATCATTCAACCATCAAATATTAACCTATCTGCTGAAAAGGATACCAATTGTCAGCAGTATGCACACGTTCGCAAAGCTTACCACCTCCCCTTTTCAATGTCCTTGTTGCCAAAATGTATTGGCTCATAAAGAACATCTCACAATCAAATCCCTCTAATAAAATCCAACCATTTAGGCCACTGCAGGAAGATAATCTTTTCATCATCTTTTCATCCATAGGTAACACACCAGCACCGCCACACATAATGATCAGGGTGTGCAAAACAGTATCTTACATTTTTAGGTACAGTATTAGAATGACAAAAGGAGCCCTTGTTACATACAATGGTATGTAACAGTTGACTTGTTTTCTGCTTGCGAACGAGACTGCAATTATGCATTTCAATTAAGGAGAAAGCCATCATATTGATGAAAAGCTTACATTTAGAGAAAGCAGAGATTGGGTTACATCGGACTTACCAAATCAAATACAACATAACAAATCCTGAAAAAAGGCCAACAAAAAATTGCAATGATTCAACGTGCCAAGATGCAGCACAAAATGAATTGTAATAAGTGTATCCAGTCTCATCCTCAAAAGATTGTTTTGGTTACATTAGATTACAAAACATCACACTTAGGCATCCATGTCACATCACCCCACAAGTGCCTTGATGCCTCAGAGAAGCCCACCTTGATTGACATAACAACCATTGTTCTTGCCATTGTACACTGTTGCGTGTAGCTCCGAGCTCATTTTCTTACCCGAGACTGCAAGGGTGGTCCTACCCAGTGGCAAAGAAGTACAGGAACATATGGAGGTGGCCAGAGGGAATTCTTGCAGTATCCAGAAGGTGGACATGAGGCCCGAAGGCCTGCAGCAGTTACCTTGGAAAATGAACACAGAACTTGCAGCAGATCTGTTCATTTCTATTTTCAACTGAGCATGCTTATCAGTGTGGAATTCAGTCCTGTCAGTCTGGAACAGAAATTCAGCTAGTTCAGTTTCGTGTTGCTTATTTTGTCATCAATAAATAAGTGCATGTATTGCTCTTGCTTTTTGGGAAGCCTTGCACAAAATGCCAAGCCCTCCTGACTCAATCATCCTCTTCCTCTTGACTTTGTTGCATGTCTCTAATTCTAAGCATAACAGATAAACCTTTTAAAAAATACTAAGTATGCACGCAGGTTTATACAATAATCTTCAGGACTTGATCAATCACTTTGATTCATGCATAAGTATGAAACACATGCAATCTCTAACCCAAGGACGACAAATGCATGAGTTGCACCATTGCCAAACGATTTTTCAGAGTTCTTACAAACCCAGACAATAGCAAAACTCTTACAACCTCTAGTGCCTTTTGCAGCCACAATGACATGATAGAAACTACATAATAAGCAAAGCACGTAGAATGATATAGACATATGCATCTGTAGATAAGGGACAAAGGAACCATTGTATCATTGTACACGGTCCCAGAATGAATTGATGCAGTGCAGCACTGATGGATGGCATTATAGCTATTACAAAGTTTCTGCTTAAGGTGCTATACAAAGATGATAATGTGCTATTGCAATGGCATTGATGGCAGTAGTAGGACCACAGTACTGAGGTTGTACATTGACAAGTGAGAAGTCTCATTAGCTGACTCATAACACAGTCATTGTCTTCCTTGTATGGGGTTTCCAATATGCACAAGCTCAGGATAGGTGGCACAAATGCGTAAAACAATAGGGTTTCACACTATGTACAGTGTATAAAACATTGCTCATTAACTTTATGTATACTTGAATCAAAAGAAAATAATCATAATTGCACAGTATTGCTTTGTTATTGTCATTTGTTACAGATGGCAGAGGAATACAAACAATCCCAGCTTAGAATGTAACAACCCTCCCTGCTGCTTTCCTTTCTTTAAGCTGCATTATGAGAACGGAAGAAATGCCAGCCACACAGTGAGGCTGCTAGGACAATGAGCCCTGCACTGGTGTCTTATATGAAGAAAGGCCACAGTGTGAACAACTTATCACAGATCGCTCAGTAGTTTTGTGTGCTGTTTATCATTCATTACAATCACAGCCAAGAGAATGTTAAAAGACCACCTCTGCAAAGACCACATCTGATCTGATGATATTGCATTTATCATTTCCTGCTCTAGCACCATCAGCATAATGCAACAGCACCTGCAAATAAAACCGCAGGCCAGGATTTCAGTGAAGCAAAGCACATTGGGCAGAAGTGGTCAAGTGTGCAATGGTTCATCAGAAAGGATCTGCTGATGAAGTCCTATCAACTTCATTTGGTGCAGGCACTGAATCTTGCTGACAGTGACAACAGGATAAAGTGGGCTGAGAACTTTCTTCAGGCAATTGTGGATTTGACATACCCAGAGTATTTTTTATGGTCCGATGAAGCCACATTTTACTGTAAACAAGTTCAATGCTATTATTTGGGCCACAGAACCCTCATGTGTGTTCATTGAAAAGGCCAATCACAACAAGGCTATGGGTCAATGAAAAAACATATTATTGGCTAATTCTCATGGCAGTGTGAATGTAGATGTTTACTTCCAGGTAAATTTAAAAATACATATGATATCACTGTATTCTTCACACAATTTGGTCTGACCAATGTGTTTCGTGAATGGTCTACTCTGGAGGGAGGGGGGGGGGGGGGGGGGGGGGGGGGGGGGGGGGGGGGGGGGGGGGGGGGGGGGATGTTTTGATCGTCAAGATGTGAGATGTGTGTGGTCCAATAGGCTAGCTGTGGTCGTATTCACGGCATAAAATACTGTAAGTGTGATTCTGGCCCCACCAGATTTATAGCCTGGTCATGAGTAGCGGGCGTGGCGATTTAGGTTTTATTGCACAGCTTGCGATGTAAGCGTGGCGAACAAAGTAGTGTACTTCTAACACCAGGGAAGCTAGGGGGAAGGAGAGAACCTTTTCATCAGGCCTCCCAGACGATTTCACCTCCACCCATAACGCCCATAATTTGTTAGGGGTTGGGGTCACCAAGAGGCACTTCCGTACGTTCGGCATGACTAAAGATTCAACCGCTGTGCGGTGTTTCGCGTAACTAGGCAAACGATCGAGGCAATGGACGGACGTTCCCAGAACTCGTTACCGCTCCGTTTCTACAGCCACGAACGGCGTATAACAAGCGATCATTACAACCGTACACCCTTTGTATTCCATCCGTAATTTTGAAATCCTTCTTACGATAATAAAATTAAATATATAATTATAATTATAATAAATAATAAAATAATAAAATAAAAATAATATAAAATAAATTTTTTTTTACCGTAATATATTTACCCGATTTTTGACGGCTACGGCGTTCCATACATATGATATTCAGTATTTAAAAATACCAATGCATGTAGTAAACATTTGTCTATAAGTATTAAAAAAGCGTGTCACGTGACTATTGCATCCATAACTTTCATTTTCTGTGACCCCAGTCTTCTCAAAAAGTATCTTCGTTCAGGGTCAACGAATTGAGATGATTATTGGAATGTAGCTCCAGCATAAACTTGCAAACCTTTTGGCCGAGCAGAATTTTGTACCCGGTAAACTGTTTGCGCATTTCGAGCAACGCGTGCCTTTTAAGGGCTGAAAGTGTTAGGCATTTATTTTATCGAAACGCTCGGTTTATGACAAGTATAGCTTCCGGTTGTTCCGATAGACGTCTAGGGTATGGTTTGAGTTGCTGTTTTTAACGTGACAACGTGTCTTTCCATAAGAATTCGCTTTTTCAAAGCGAAGGGCCCAATATGTCACCATTTTACGATGAATTTCATTAGGAAGCTGTTGTTATAAACAATTATTTTTTGTTATGACTGACAAAGTGGACGACGGTTGTAATCGAACTTGAAAACGGTTCTTCTCAGAAACAAGCGCCATCGAGCTGCAAACCACGGCGGAAGAGCATCGCAAGGGGCAGAGCGTACCTGGGCGGCGCTAGGACACAGAAAGGCTCCAAGGGGTGACCCCAGTGCTGGTGCTTCGACACGGTGGTCGTCTTCGAGCAACGCTAAAAAGCACTGCAGGAAAACCAGCAGTACTATTCGCGATAGCGCAAGGAAGGATTTGGAATCGCTTGCAGTCCACATGCCAAATTTGCCAGATACCGATGCAAGAACACTCGCGCTCCGAATGTCACCCCTCGGAGCCTTTCTGTGTCCCAGCGTCGCCCAGGTACGCTCTGCCCCTTGCGATGCTCTTCGCCGTGGTTTGCAGCTCGATGACGCTTGGTCATAATAACAGCAGCTTCCTAATGAAATTCATCGTAAAATGGTGATATTTTGGGCCCTTCGCTTTGAAAAAGTGAATTCTTATGGAAAAACACGTTGTCACGTTAAAAACAGCAACTCCAACGATACTCTAGACGTCTATCGGAACAACCAGAAGCTATACTTGTCATAAACCGAGCGTTTCGATAAAATAATGCCTAACACTTTCAGCCCTTAAAAGGTACGCGTCGCTCGAAATTGCGCAAACAGTTTACCGGGTACAGAATTCTGCTCGGCCAAAAGGTTTGCAAGTTTATGCTGGAGCTACATTCCAATAATCATCTCAATTCGTTGACCCTGAACGAAGATACTTATGAAAAATCGTTTGAGAAGACTGGGGTCACAGAAAATGAAAGTTATGGATGTAATAGTCACATGACACGCATTTTTTAATTAATACTTATAGACAAATGTTTACCACATGCATTGGTATTTTTAAATACTGAATATCATATTTAGTTGTTGTTTTAAAATCAAGTGAACCTAAAATTAGTGTCTTTTTTTTTTTTCGATCAACTACCGTGATCTCCACTGTACATTGTAGTGTTCTTGTGCGCAGTGTATTCCACAAGCTACCGAGCGTGAGTCAGTGTACTGCCGGGAGTTGGAGGACGTACTGTGTATATAATCACAAGAATCGGTCAGGTTGACCTGCATTGTGGATCACCCTGAGTTTGCCACAGTCTGCTTAAACCCGTTAGTGCTTCTTGTTGCGTTAGCTGAAACCGTCGCAATAGAACGAAACCCCTTTGTCGTGCTTGTACGCTGTACTGGAGCAACCACTAACGGCACAGAAAACACCCATTTGTAAAACGCAAATAATATTTTATAACGTAACACGCATTAATAATTGGATCCAAGTAATGCGATGTCACGTGACTAATTTCGTATTCAAAAGTTGAATATCTCGAAAACGAAACATATAAATTAAAACAAAAAACCTACACTAGTGATTATCTTTCATATGAAGGGCACTTGTTTTTCTATGTCAGCCTCCCTTTAACAATGAGCAACAAATGTTTCACAGGATCTGGTACCGAATGGTAAATTCTTGGCAAGGTGCATGAATGGATTGGCTTCTTTCTCACCCCATGAGACCGAATCCAATATGTATTTGCCATGCTAATACGCTCTTTGAGCATATGTTATACCTGGAGGGTCTTGTGTATATATTGCCAACTAACACACCACCTAAGTATTGTTGCCTAAGGATGTTAAAAGATTGGAGGGCTTCATCCAATCCCTTGACAAAAGGAACCAGCAAATTCCATGTCAGTCACTTTGGTGCTGTTGATTATTTCTTTCTTCTGTTTGCGTGCTTTCAATCAGGGTTTGTTTAATCCTTACTATCTTCTCTACATACTGCCTCATGTCTTCCACCTGCTGGACAATAATCTAAGTTTGACCTATGCCATGAACCACTGGATAGTACAGTCAATACATACCAATGCCCTACATGGCAGCTCCAAGCTCCAGTGGTTGGCTCACAATATTTAGGCATATGGGACACCACAGCTGCTCCAGGATTGCAGGAACTGTACTCATCCGGTGAAAATCTCATTTGGATGGGAGGGGCAAATGCACGAATGCCAGCAACAATTTTGTGTGGACTTCAGTTGGCTAGTCGACCACCTGACTTTTGTCGTTGGTTGTTTTGGCATGAAAAGACCAGTGTAAACTTAGATGTATACCTGCATGCATCGATTCAGTGCACGTAATTATTTTATGGTACCTTCTTGCAGACAACTGCTGTATGCACTGTCCAATCAAAAGGGCGAAGTAAACTTCAGATGATTTCCATCCATCATTTATTTGCATAAACAACAGATGATGGGTGAGGGGCCCATTATGTCATTGCCTGTGTTAAGTGCACAGACTGAGTGCAAATCGTCTGCAAACTCTCTGCACTTGTATGAACTCCTTTCCCCCCTTCTCTCTCTAGCCTCCATCAAGAAGCGGCCATACACTCTGCATCGCTGGTTTACCTTCATTGCGTGGATCCCCATACAATACTGCCCCTTTTAATTCATAAAAAACTCACGTCTAGATCACAGGTTTAAAAAAATCGTGGCTAGTTCTGTGTGTTGTGTGCTGAGGAGCGTTATTACTCGCCTAACGTTTTCTATCGGTTGGTTCCTCTACTACGCACGCTTAAAGTATAACCCTCTCTTTTCCCGCCAAAGACTCATGGGCGTGAAAACGGGCTGCGCATTATCACCGATAATAATGCTTGAATGTACTTGCGTGTCTATGGTTTTGCTTACAGATATGTTACAGCATTTGCATTTGCAGATGCTATTTATTTTTACTAAACGTCTCAAAGTAAGTACGATTTGTGGTTCGCAAAACATGAACAGTATAATGAGATATGGAATGAAAATGGGTCTTGTGGATTTTATTTTATAATATAAACTTTAAACCGATATATCTTCCGAAGTATTAACGCTATCGGGTTCCCATTATTAACACAACATACCACACCATTACTATATGTGACAATCCATTTTGGTGTCTTACACATGCGGGGTACCGACGTTACAAGGTCCGATACCCCGTAGGGTTCAAAGCGGCCACATCTTCAGGTAGGAGTGTCCAAATCGGTTCAAAATAGGTACCTATGTAGAAGGGTCCTACCGCTATTGATTTGTTCTGTTCGTTATTTATTGCTTTATCCGTTATGGAGATACAAGTGTGCAAAGTAATTGCATATTTCCCGGGCGTTACGCGCCATTAACGTATTACGAGCCTCGAAGCCAGTCGTAATACGTTAATGGCGCGTAACGCCCGGGAAATATGCAATTACTTTGCACACTTGTATCTCCATAACGGATAAAGCAAAAATTAATAGCGGTAGGTAACGTCGGGACCTTGTAACGTCGGTACCCCGTATGTGTAAGACACTAAAATGGATTTTCACATATAGTAATGGTGTGGTATGTTGTGATAAAAATAGGAACCCGATAGCGTTAATATTACGGAAGATATATCGATTTCAATTTTATGTATCCACAAGATCCATTTTCGTATAGAATGTTCCATATGATATTACATTTGGTTTTGGTTCTTTGTATATTACGGTTAACAACTAATGTCCAGCCGCAAACGTCCGTGGTTCCTTTTGGGCAATAATAATTAATAACTGGTCAAAGAATGGGGGCACCCTTGTTAGTGCAAATTTACGATGCGTGGTGCGTGTGTGTGTGTGTGTGTGTGGGGGGGGGGGGGTAGTCTCGTACCCAGACCCAAATGTACGTAACGACGCTTACAGTATGACATCACGTACGTGATGTCATACTGTAAGCGATGGTCTGTCTTGTCCGCCTGATAATTATTATCCTACACTGTAGGTCAAATTTTTTTTGTCCGTGACTGAAAATTTTTGTCCGCTCGTTATATCGCTATAAACGCAGGTGGTAGAGGCATGTCTGACAGTGATTCTGATGAAGATGCCTTAGTGAACGATGTGTACGCTTACCTGGTTCAGAAAAGTTATCCAAAGGGATGTTCAGGCACGAGAAAAAGATAGAGCAGAATAAGGGCTGAAAGGTTCTCAGTGAAGGAAGGCAAACTATACTACCGCTGTAAGAAAGGAGGAAAACAGGTACAAACGCACGCATTAGCCGTGAAGCTTTCTTATATTGTACAATGTACTGTTTGGCGTAGGAAGTTATTGTGAGGTATATGCAGAGCCAGGGCTGCCGCGATATGCGATATATTTTATATATTGCATGGGATGTACGGAGATAGACGGAAGAATAGACGGAGAAAGACGAAAATATATTCAGCAGCTGCAACTAGTGTTGTACATACATTCGAATTCCGCTGCGGTGATGCGTACATGTATACATATATACTGTAAATTTACCGCCCCCATCGAAATAAAAATCAACCGCCCGTGTAAGTATTTCAACGATTATAATAAGTACCTCTTTTTCACCATATTGTATATGTACATGTATTATTTCCTGAAACGCTTATAATAAGTACCTTTTTTTCACCATATTATATATGTACGTGCATAATTTCGTCACGGAAGAGTTCACGGTTATGGAGATAATATCGTAACACGACCATAAAATCATTTTGGAATCATTATGTGATCGGAAAGCATATCATTAATGTTCAATCAAGTAGTGATTTAATCCTCTCTTAAATTCTTTTCCTGCATGTGATATTATGCTACAAAAAATGTATTTATCCGGCCGGTCGAGTAAGTGACTTCATGCATGATTTCTTTTCTGGTGTATAACTCATGCCGTGGAGCAAGCCCTTTCTAAAGGTACAGTCATAGCTAGATACTTCCCTATACCATTTTGGCAATACTCTATTCATGTACATGTATACCGGTATATGTACCAATGTACAGTGTCTCTCCCCCCCCCCCCCCCCCCCCCCCCCCCTCCCGCGCCCTATAGCATTTTATGTGTTCGTTCTTGTGTCGCCACCCCTACAACGCAACCTCAACTTGCATGAAAATTGTATGGTTTGATAAATAATTGCTCGATGAATATACTTAAAAATATCGCGATACAATATCGCGATATTTTACTAATATCGCGATATAGGCGATATCGGCTAAAGACCATATCGCGGCAGCACTGTGCAGAGCCAAACTGAACAGATGCGGGTGGTACAGGCTTGTCACGTGGATGTTACTTAGGCCATTCTGGGGTCACTAAAACGTGGAAGGGCATCCTGAGGGATGTGAAGAGAATGGTACGTTTTCATTTGGTTGTTTTTGATCTTTTGGTAATTGACGCGCGTAGCGTGTAGATGGGATATAATCATTAACACACTATACAGATTGCTGCTAGTGGTGTCTGTCAAAAATCAAGTAGGAAGCCACTTTCCTCTCAACCTGTGCTGCATCCAGTCCCTATTCATTCACTGTGGTATCATGTGGGGATTGACTTTGTTGGAATGGTCCTATTACTCCTTCCAGTGGCAATAGGTTCATCCTTACACTTTCACACTACTACACTAAATGGGTAGATGCTGTGCCCCTTCCTAGTAAGCATGCTACCGGTGTTGCTGCTTCTCTGCTGAAGGTATTAGATTTTCATGAGGATGGGACTCCCAAAGCTGCTTACAACAGATCAAGGCAAGGAAATTCAGAAATAGTTTACACAAAGAGATGACAGAGCTGTTAGGTATTAAGAGGCACTTCGCCACATGCACCTTATCATTCTCAGGTATAATTTATACTGTGCTTAATTATATCATACATGCTATTAGCCATGCACCATTGCTTAGGCAAATGGCTTATATAGATGAAAGATGGAATCAAACCTTAAAGAAAATGATTGCCAAATATGTGAATGAGAAAAAGGTAGATTGTGATGTCTATATTGACTGTCATGTGTTTGCCTACAACACTGCAAAGCATGCTTCTTCCCTTTATTCGCCCTTTGAAGTCATGTTTGGAAGAAAAGCAAATATTGCCTGTTAAATTATCATATGATGAGGAAGGAAAACCTGTTAAATAACTATGAGAATGCAGATACTCAGCAAGACAGGGTAAATAAATACATTTAACTTCAATAACTGTGTAATTGTTTAGGATTGTTGTCATGTATACTTAACCAATGCAAGAAAGGAGATTCTGGAGAATGTGAAGAAAAATGTGATACATGCCCAGAAATACAGAAGATGAATTACAGCAGAAAGAGGGGCAAAAGACCTCATATTGCCATTGGAGATAAAGTCTTGAAGAAGGACTTCAGGCGCAATAAGCGAGCAGGGGTGCTCTTCATCCAAAATGGCTGGGCCCATATGAAGTAATAAAGAATATTGGAAAGGGTCTTTTCGTGGTGAAAAAGTGTGATAATGGAAAGGTAGATCATATTCATGGAGATCATTTGAAAGTGTATGTGATATCTGAACAGATTGAATATTCTTTGGCACATAAAGCATCACCTGAATATCAGACATCCTGTCTGTCCATGAAGAAGCATCACACTGTTAAAAAAGATTCCACTTTCCATGAAAGCATTTCGGAAGATTTTAGGGGAGTGGAAAGAGTTGAAGTCACACAGAATGCTACAGATGAAGCTACACTTAGAGAGCAGCTGTACTCTTCAAGTTTATTGCGATTATGGAGGTCAGGAGCTTGCACACGAAGATATGAAGCTAATGAGGATGATGAAGATTTTGATGTAAGTTACAAATTTGAATTTCAACCATGTTTAATGTACTATTATTTAACAGGAAACTCTGCTGAATGTACAAGAAGGAGAATATGCACTAAGCAAGGATCTAGCTATTTCTTTGTGGACTGAGTTCCAGCATATTATGGATACACAGGGGCGGATCCAGGAATTTAGGAAGGGGGGGGGGGGGGGGGGGGGGGGGGGGGGGGGGGGCACAGGAAGGGGGTGGGTGCGAGAGGGGGCGGAAGCTTTGAGCAATATAGCAATACTGACACACATTCATAATGAAAAATTAGCACTTATCCCTTAATACAAAAGCATGAAAGTACATGTACTACTAATACTAGTATGTAGCTAGTTTATGCATTTTTGTCAGACAGTGAGGCGAAGAGCCTTCGTGGTCGCTTTTGAATGAAGATTCTACAACTGTCTCATTCATACGCTACATCCATTTACATCAGCAGTTACACGGTACGATTACGTAACATGAATATATAATTAGATGAACGGAAGGGGGGGGGGGGGGGGGGGCACGTGCCCCCGGTGCCCCCCCCCCCTAGATCCGCCCCTGATATTACACTTCATTAAGGGAAGTATTTTGTGGTAGCTTCATTACTGTTAATGAGAACTTGCAGGATGAATTTAAATATTAAACAAGAGAGTTAGCTCATACACTGGTGCATCATACAATGTGGTGAAAGCAATGAACTGATTAAGAATTGGTTAAAATCTTGTGACATCACATATGAACTTGGTAACATGTATTTTTTAATGGATGGATCAGATCTTGATGACTTATGCCTATGGATATATAGCAAGAGGACATATTGCTGCGACAAGGAAGTTGCTATTGAGAACTTATTGGAACCAAATGAAGCTAACAACTGAATCTGTGAAAAAAGATAACGCCACGTGGCAGTCACACCTCTTTAGCGAGTATGACGTTGTAATAGGACTGAAAAGGGCAAAATGGTCCCGTCCCAGAATCCCTGAACACCCTAGCGTCCTAATCAGCAAAGACACGGCCACAAACAAGGCGTGTCAAGCTAACTGGGTACACACTATACAGACCTACCCGAAGCATTCATGTCACCGTCTGAATATATACTCGCTCCAAACCAAACACATAAACGTACTGCCTCTTGGTCAGAAATAACAAACGTTAAACAAAATGAAAAATGCACGCAAACTTATGCAGATAGACCAAATCCCTTAGCCGTGCCAGACTCTAATAAAACACAGGTATCTAACATGGTGTCTCTGTCTTCCCATCCCTCTCCCTCACAGCTGGATTTGCCAGATGAAAAAACATCAGATAAACGACAGCAGTCTCCTATGGACAGTTCGGTGAGCTTCTCAGCGGAGACTGAGAACATGAGGAGGGAACGGCTCCTGGGGTCTCTTTGCCGTAACATGTATTTTTTAATGGATGGATCAGATCTTGATGACTTTTGCCTATGGATATATAGCAAGAGGACATATTGCTGCGACAAGGAAGTTGCTATTGAGAACTTATTGGAACCAAATGAAGCTAACAACAGCATACCATGCAGTACCAGAAGATAATGTACTTCGACGTTTGGAGGAAACAGATGAAAATTTGTCAGATGACATACATATAGATAAAGTTGAAAATGAGCATACCCTCAAATTTGTTACATACCTGTATGTACAGAATGGCAAAAAGATCATTGCAATTTACTCGGGCTCCCATACATTCATGGAATCATGGGTTTCAGTGAATCACTGTCCATCTTCAACAACAAGAATTGTTCCTGATGGTAATTGCTTTTTTTGAGCTGGTTCACAGGAATATCATCATGAAGTTCGCTTACTGGTTACAACCTACATGATTGATAACTCAGCACATCCTGCCTTATTAATGATGGTGAAAAACAATGGATGTTTACATAGAACAGTCAAAGATGCAGTTATTGGGTACATGGGCTACTGAAATTGAAATCATTGCTTCAGTCTTATTCTTATAACTTCAAAACCACATTCTATGTCTATGGACCTTGTGGAAAGATGCAAAAAATGCAATTAATAATTGTCAAACAGAAGCAGACATCCATTATAATGAATGTATATATTAATATTTTCAACCAGTTTGAAACAGTTAAAAGGATGTGAATCAGTTTTGATGATGATCATATATGTTTATGTCATTATTCACACTTGTTTCAATACTGAGTCAATAACCCATAAATAATTTGTAACGTTGTTTTGCAGTGTAGTATATCGATATCTCATGTGTATACCGGTGTTGTCTTCTGGTTGTGACATTTTTTTAAGTGGGACAAAAAGTTTTAGAGTAGGACAGAAAGTTTCAGAAACTTTATATCCTAGGGATAAAAAGTTTCTGAAACGTTTAGTCCTAGGATAAAAACTTTTAGTCCTACGGATAAAAATTATGTAGGACAAAAATTCGTATGACAGATCATAGTTGCGTACATTTGAGTCTGGGTACGAGACTACGTGTGTGTAGGTGATGGTGGGAGGAGCATGTATTTATAAATGCTCATAATATGCCCTTGTTTACATTGCATTTGAATATTTCTTTTCATCGGCCAACTGAACAGACGAACCTGTTTCTCTACGATTGCCGTTTGGCGTCCGTTGCTACATCTTAGATAACATCACATTGCACTCGATATGTGCAATGAGTGCACGGGAGCACACACACACGAGCGCTCTCGCACATACACATTCACATATATTTCCAGCTCTATTGCCTGGGTGTAGTCTGTACATTAGGAAGAATCTCTTTCGCTGATTCTGCATGTGATACATGTATACCTGGGTGTGGTCTATGGGCGAGAATGGGTTAAATCTCTCTAGCCACTGCCTGGGTGTGGCCTGTACCTGGGCAAGAATGGGTTAAATCTCAGTAGCCGCTGGTCAGTTGTGTCACCTGGGTACATGGGTCTGTATCATTATGATGCCTGGGTGTGGTCTGTACCAAACCATTGGGGTCACGTCACTTTAGTCATAAATACATTATCTTCACACTACACACTACATATGCACACACATCACTGTACACACATGCACATACCACATGCATACACACAGCATATATACATGCATACACACAGCATATATACATGCATACACACAGCATATATACATGCATACACAGCATATATACATGCATACACACAGAAAAGCACACACACATGCTTACACTAACCATAGAGCATGGCTGGCCTTGCTCTGCCATGCTTGCACATCTCCCTCTGAGCTGGCCGCTGGGGAGAGAGCCTCGTTGTCTCCTTCGTCTATGCCCTCCTAATTATACACATCCAGATGATGATCGTCCCTGGACACACACACCACACACACACACACACACCACACATTCACACACCACAACACATGCACACCACACACACCACACACACCACACACACCACACACCACACACACCACACACCACACACACCACACACCACACACACCACACACATATACACACACACACACCACACACACACACACCACACACACACCACACATACCATACATTCATAGCACACACACACACACCACACACCACCCAGTACACAACACATACACAACCAAATTCACCACACACACACCACACACACACCACACACACACACAACACACACACCACATACACACCAACCACACACACACACCACACATACACACACCACACACCACACACACCACCAGACACCACATCACACACACCACATACTCACACACCACACACACCACTACCACACACACCAAGCACACACACCACACACACACCACACACAAACCACACACCACACACACACACACCACACACACACACACACCACATACACACTCACCACACACCCACACACACACCACACACACCACACACACATACACACCACACACACACAAGGGTTGCATACCATATCAACCCTGTCCTATCACAACATCCACCCCACTCCAAGCACCTCACCAATACGCATACCACATGTGCGCGTATCACTATACTTCACTTATTCTAGGCAAGGAATAGGGTAAAATATGTTTAAACTGTAGGTCATTTTGTTGATTTAAGTTGTGATGCATGAAACTGTGTGTGTGTCTCTGTGTGGGGGGGGGGGGGGGGGATTAATTAAGCAACCCCAAAAGATCCCTGCCAATGACTGTCCAGCATATGGGGGACAATGAAGTGGAATATGTCTCCATTGGATCTCAATCCAATCCACACCCATGCACACTGATTTTTTGCCGTATGAGATGACCAACCCCTGACAGTGGAGGGCACTAGCAAGTGCCGCTGACTGCATACTGTGTACCAAGCCAGGATGCTGACCAGTCCAGGCTTGGCTAACCATGCAGGTTTGTAGGGGTGCACCCCACAAGTTAACACGCCCAAATTAACTCGCCTGTGTTAACCCTAAAGTACACTGTGCAGCCCAGCCAGCAAGGATATTGGAATCTGGATAGATTCTGTGTAAATGGTTACATGAGGGAATACACATGAGGGAGAAATGTGCATGAACAAATGTTCAGTTAGTGATCTTTGCCATCTGAGCAGCAGCAGAGGGGTGGGCCGGAGTGTGATGATTGGAGGCTTCACTACGCCAGCAGCCAAGGTCCAAGATGTGGATGATTATGTGTGTGAGATGTGTGTGTACATCATGGATGTGTGGATGTGTGTGTACATTACTAACACATATGTGAGTGTCATCTGGGTGTGAATGTGTGCATTTGAATGGGTGAATGTGTGTGCATATGTGTGTACACACAGCAATTCAGGGCTTTAATTCCGGGCCCGTGACAGCACGCAATATCACCCGGAAGAGCGTGCTTCCGAATTTTGCGCGCCATGTGCTCTCGAAATCGTGAGTGGACCGATTTCATACGAATGATTTCTCGGTCCCGGAGGATCATTTGTATGCGCACGGGATAATTCGAGAGCAACGTCGCGCGCGAACGTGCAATTTTGTACGTGACCGAGGAACCTACCGTGTACGCGCAATATAGAACTATCGTATGACGTAAGGAAAGTTAAATATACTAGTTAATACTATCATTATTTCTCAGGTTATTGATCACATAGTCAAAAAATTTAATGTTTCAAGTTTACAAATATGAAACATAGAAAGTTGATAAGAGAACAAACCTGTTCGTAGAAAAGAAAGCATAACTGAAACAACACTTTTACCCAAAAATGGCCTTACCTCCCAGCAGTTGATGGTGACGTTGTAGCATCTGACTTCAGGTCTTTCTTTAGAATAGTTCACTGCTGTCAACCCGAATGCACGTAGAATACACCGCCATTTGAGCGAAAGGAAAAGGGTAACAATAACGAGGTGCTGTTACATCACGTACGTTTTAGCGCTCTTGTTCAGCCAGGATGTTTCAGGTAGATCAAGGAATCCAACATTTCTGCCATAATGCAGTAGAGAACACCATTATTCTGTTCCCCACGTTACGCCTTGGAAGCAAACAAAGTGCCACACAAGAACACGTAATTGACAGCTCACCTCGCTGTGTAGCGTAGCCGGCCGTTCTTTCTAACCAACAACCTGCCTGAATTGCTTCGCAGAACGTTATCCCAATACACAATTTCCTGACAAGCAAAGCTTTCAATTCAAAACGAGCGTAGGCTAAAGGTAACTCACCTGGCTTTCGTTTGACGATTTTGGAATAAAATGGCACCTCTCTGACTTACAGTGGAAGATGTAGTGTTCCACAGCGGTCATACATCCTATCAAAAAAAACATTCTGTGGAGCCATACTTACCGACGCGAGACGAAAAAAATCATCACGTGATTCACGTGGCTGCTATAAAATGCATACCGCATGCGTCGTCATGATGTTTTACTAATGACGTGGCGATTGCAGACCTCGCCTGCTGAGAGCGTGAGGCACTCTGAAAGACATTTCCATAATGGGAGGTTGGAGTTGGAATCCTGAGCCTTTGTATAAATGATATGACAAGCGGCCGTTCATAAATTACGTCACCTATATGGACCCCTCTTATACTGATGTATGCTTCATGTATACATCGTCACACTGGCTGCTACCACCCTGCATGCTGGGGACCCTTCGAAGTGACGTAATTTATGGATGGCACCAAAGAAGACACCGAGAGAACGACATTCTAGCGATAGATTGTTTGCGTGCCCCGCCTCTTTATACGATGCATATAACAAGTAACATCACGCAGCAGAACATATAATATAGTCTTCAGGGCAAGCTGAACCATAAACCATCGTCCAAGAAATATACAAAAATGCATTTCTTCATAAAAAATAACCAAGGCATTGACTGACCGCTTTGGTCGCCTCAGCTAATGCTCATACCATTCTGAGTCGTCCTTACACCTTGTGCAGCAGGTGGATGAACTTTGTGTGTAATTGTGTGTGGTTATATACTTGTGTAGCACTGTACTCAGAACCAAGTCAACAATATGAAAAACTATTCATTAACATGACTCTGATAGGTGAAAAGATTCTTGATGCATTTCCAGTGAGTGCTGCATAGGTCATTAGAAGACCAGCGGGGTGATGTCTCATACCAATGTGAAGCTTACTGGACAAACCTTGTGTCACATACAATGAAATGTAGTGATACTCACGTCAGTATGTATATCATTATTAGTGACAAACGACTCACCTGATAGCCACACCCTTCAGAATCACGTGACCCTCAGAAGACCATTGGGGCGATGTCTCATACCAATGTGACGCTTACTGGACAAACCTTGTGTCACATACAATGAAATGTAGTGATACTCACGTCAGTATGTATATCATTATTAGTGACAAACGACTCACCTGATAGCCACACCCTTCAGAATCACGTGACCCTCAGAAGACCATTGGGGCGATGTCTCATACCAATGTGAAGCTTACTGGACAAGCCTTGTGTCACATACAAATGTAGTGATACTCACGTCAGTATGTATATCATTATTAGTGACAAATGACTCACCTGATAGCCACACCCTTCAGAATCACGTGACCCTCAGAAGACCATTGGGGCGATGTCTCATACCAATGTGAAGCTTACTGGACAAACCTTGTGTCACATACAATGAAATGTAGTGATACTCACGTCAGTATGTATATCATTATTAGTGACAAATGACTCACCTGATAGCCACACCCTTCAGAATCACGTGACCCTCAGAAGACCATTGGGGCGATGTCTCATACCAATGTGAAGCTTACTGGACAAACCTTGTGTCACATACTATGAAATGTAGTGATACTCACGTCAGTATGTATATCATTATTAGTGACAAACGACTCACCTGATAGCCACACCCTTCAGAATCACGTGACCCTCAGAAGACCATTGGGGCGATGTCTCATACCAATGTGAAGCTTACTGGACAAACCTTGTGTCACATACAATGAAATGTAGTGACACTCACGTCAGTATGTATATCATTATTAGTGACAAATGACTCACCTGATAGCCACACCCTTCAGAATCACGTGACCCTCAGAAGACCATTGGGGCGATGTTTCATACCAATGTGAAGCTTACTGGACAAACCTTGTGTCACATACAATGAAATGTAGTGATACTCACATCAGTATGTATACTATTATTAGTAACAAACGACTCACCTGATAGCCACACCCTTCAGAATCACGTGACCCTCAGAAGACCATTGAGGTGATGTCTCATACCAATGTGAAGCTTACTGGACAAACCTTGCGTCACATACAATGAAATGTACCATAGATTATTTAGACATCTATGAATGTGCTGAGTGATACACATTTCCGTGTGTATACCATTATTAGATCTAGAGACAAATTACTCACCGAAGATAGCCACACCCTTCCGAATCACATCACCCTAGGAAGACCACTGTGGTGAGACCTCAGACCAATGTGAGTACATACAACTAGCTATAGCCTTGTTCTGACCCCTGAGTGACAACGAGTGCACATTGTTTTCGGTTTCAGGCATTAGAAAACTAGCTTTTTTTGACCTCACATACCTTAATTAAAAATTCGTGGGACCTGTCCTCTACTGCAGCTGTAGCCTCGGCGTGTTGTAAACTTAAAAGAGGTATTCGAATTCAAATTCAATCATACGTGAGGAGAGGGTTAAATGGCCGTTTAATGATATTCCCGTACAGGATTGGGCGGTGAAGTTTTAAAAATAATGGGACTACGTTAATCGTGAGTGCACGCTTTGTGATATGCACGGATGCATGATTGAATACGTAGTTTTGTAATCACCCGCGTGCGGACGGCCGAATTGCTGTGACATCAAGTGGGTGTGAATGTGTGTGGATGTATGCATGTGTGTGTACATAACTCACACATACATGTATGTGGGAGTATATGTGTTTGTACATCATGGTGTGTGTGAATGCGGGAATGTGTGTGCATCGCAGACATGCACACATGCAGTGTGAGTATACTACATGTGCATACATCATGCGGGTGCAAATGTTTATATGTATGAGTGTGTATGTGCTTGTGTCTTGTCAGGCCCTCTTAGACAGGTACAGCATTCGATTTCCTGACTTGCTCCCATGGGAATCATGGTGCTCTGGCCAGCATCCAGTATTGCATCCAGTATTGTATTATATTATTGGGTATTATAAGTTGGTGTGACCCACTAAGTCCAATGTTCTTTTGCCTGGTACTGCATATAATTGTGTCTGAAATTGCTTCAGATCACTGTGCAAAATACCTATAGTATACGCTACTGTATATTTTTGCGCATATTTTCAAATATCCCCTGGTATATTTCATGAATCCACGGGCTACAATTATTCATAGCGCATATTCATAACACGGTCCAACAATGAATTTATGCAACTCATGCACGTGAGTATTATCGTTATTATTTCAGGCGCGCGTGAATTCAAATGGATTCTTTCCTGCTGGAATGTCTCATGCAAAGGTGAGATTGAGCGTAGATCATAAGACTCAATGCTATGTAATATAAACGGACTCAAACGTTCACATGTTGAACTTCAAGCGTTGGTAGTATTTTAAAGTCATAATAGCTTACCAAATGATAGAAACTTTGGACAAGGACCTAGTGGTCTGTAGGCCCTACGCCAAAGTTATGTGTTAACACGTGCAGTTAGGTTTATATTATAGGAGGCCATGTTTCATCACATTTTTTAACCCACGCCAGGGAGCTTATGTTAACGAGTATTGGTCCAGGACCATATGGCCCAGTCTGGTGGTGAACTGTAGTGTACAACACTGGAGTTGAACAAGCATGTTGAATTTACAGCCTGTCATGCCATGCATCAAAGCAGGTTGCAGACAAGATGTTCCTTGGACTTTCCATGCAGTACACCTCGAGGCATAAGACTCACGTGGTGGCACTTGACAGGTGAGTAGTACAATTCAATTTGTAGCACACTTGCCCTGTTTGAGGACCTGATGGTCCTTAAGCTTTTCATGCAATGACGTGACACCTTTTCACTTCATAAGAGTCATTGGATTCACGTGACCTTGGAGGGCGTGGCACTTGACAGGTGTATAATTCAATTTGTAGCACACTTGCCCTGTTCACCACATAACTTGAGGACAAGATGTTCCTTAAGCTTTTCATTTAGTGACACCTTTTCTCCTCAAAGGGGTCATTGGATTCACGTGACCTTGGAGGGCGTGGCACTTGACAGGTGAGTCGTACAATTCAATTTGTAGCACACTTGCCCCGTTCACCTGAGGACAAGATGTTCCTTAAGCTTTTCATGCAGTGACATCTTTTCTCCTCAAAGGGTCATTGGATTCACGTGACCTTGGAGTGCTTGGCACTTGACAGGTGAGTTGTACAATTCAATTTGTAGCACACTTGCCCCGTTCACCTGAGGACAAGATGTTCCTTAAGCTTTTCATGCAGTGACACCTTTTCTCCTCAAAGGGGTCATTGGATTCACGTGACCTTGGAGGGCGTGGCACTTGACAGGTCAGTCGTATAATTCAATTTGTAGCACACTTGCCCCGTTCACCACCATAACTTGAGGACAAGATGTTCCTTAAGCTTTTCATGCAGTGACACCTTTTCACCTCAAAGGGGTCATTGGATTCACGTGACCTTGGAGGGCGTGGCACTTGACAGGTGAGTTGTGCAATTCAATTTGTAGCACACTTGCCCCGTTCACCACCATCACTTGAGGACAAGATGTTCCTTAAGCTTTTCATGTACATTTAGTGACACCTTTTCACCTCAAAGGGGTCATTGGATTCACGTGACCTTGGGGGCGTGGCACTCGACAGGTGAGTTGTACATTCAATTTGTAGCACACTTGCCCCATTCACCACCATAACTTGAGGACAAGATGTTCCTTAAGCTTTTCATGTAGTGACACCTTTTCACCTCAAAGGGGTCATTGGATTCACGTGACCTGGGAGGGCGTGGCACTTGACAGGTGAGTTGTGCAATTCAATTTGTAGCACACTTGTCCCGTTCACCACCATAACTTGAGGACAAGATGTTCCTTAAGCTTTTCATGTAGTGACACCTTTTCACCTCAAAGGGGTCATTGGATTCACGTGACCTTGGAGGGCGTGGCACTTGACAGGTGAGTTGTGCAATTCAATTTGTAGCACACTTGCCCCGTTCACCACCATAACTTGAGGACAAGATGTTCCTTAAGCTTTTCATGTACATTTAGTGACACCTTTTCACCTCAAAGGGGTCATTGGATTCACGTGAACTTGGGGGCGTGGCACTCGACAGGTGAGTTGTACATTCAATTTGTAGCACACTTGCCCCATTCACCACCATAACTTGAGGACAAGATGTTCCTTAAGCTTTTCATGTAGTGACACCTTTTCACCTCAAAGGGGTCATTGGATTCACGTGACCTTGGAGGGCGTGGCACTTGACAGGTGAGTTGTGCAATTCAATTTGTAGCACACTTGCCCCGTTCACCACCATAACTTGAGGACAAGATGTTCCTTAAGCTTTTCATGTAGTGACAACCTTTTCTCCTCAAAGGGGTCATTGGATTCACGTGACCTTGGAGGGCGTGGCACTTGACAGGTGAGTTGTACAATTCAATTTGTAGCACACTTGTCCCGTTCACCACCATAACTTGGGGACAAGATGTTCCTTAAGCTTTTCATGCAGTGACACCTTTTCACCTCATAGAGGTCATTGGATTCACGTGACCTTGAGCAACACTCTCATCACACACTGGGAATCTCCATGGAAGTCTATAACCCCTGTTCTGTCGTTGCCATGGATTCTTTTGCAAAGAAGCATTTGTTTTCACCACAAACATTGACTTTTTTTGTACACTATCATTTTGCTTTTTGCAATGACATATCGATAGGAGGAGTAATGCTTAACATAACGTCACCAGCATTCTGTCAATGGATCGTCATTACTTCCTATAGATCGCTAGGCATACATCAAATGATTAATAGTCATTGCAATGAGAGTGTTACGGTTAACAAACTTTTCAAGTGTACCAGCTAGCTACATGTAGACAATTAATGCTCTGTGTAATGATTAGTTTTTAAAAATAACTAATGTTTGTCAATTAATAGAGCTACTCACCACGTGGCATATTTTCGATTGATGTCGTGCGTGTATGGAAAGAAAGGAACTGTCTATGGTTAGTTGGTTGCAATTGCAAAATCATATCCAGAAATGAGCGGTCAAAGGGAAAGCTAATTAATTCGCGGTTTGCGAATCACCGAATATTCCCGTATAACTTCCCATAGACATGTATGGGGTACTTTAATACCAAGCACACCAGATTTTTCTCAGCATTTGCCAAAGGGGATTGTTAGTACACTACATTTGCCATGATTTTTAGTGGGGGTCGCCGTATTTTTCCTATTTAAGGCGTCGCTTCCCTAGGATTGTCATAACATTGTCCTCAACGTACACGTAGTCAATGGGTGCGTTTTCTCATTACAAATTCTATGACCATTTGTGTCAATACCTTTACGATTCGCCAATTTGCCAAAGGAAAAACATGTAGCTAGTACATCGAAGAACTATAATATATATTGAAAATTGGGTCTTTGTATTTAAAAATCGGCTTCCATAATTGAAAGAAGTATCCTATATCGAATCGGATTGTTGTCTCCGTCTCGTGCCCTCAAAATCGACTCACGCGCGGGACAAGGCAAATGAGTATCTCCCTAGCTGTACCAGTTTTATACAGTATGAAATCGGGCCTGAAATCGATTCTGCACGCCTCCTAACGCTACGTAACAAGGTTTGTTGCTACCAGTTGAGTAGCCTACATATAAATGTACATTATCGTACCCATACGTTCCGGATCTTTTGTAAACATCGCCGGGCCCATTTCATAATTGTATTGCTGTTAGGCTGTTTACGTTGGTAGTTTATCTAAGTAACTGAAGTACAACTACTAGTATAGGTGTGGCCGGAGCTACTATTGGCCCCAATAGTAACAGTGGCGTAGCCAGCATTGTTTCCACGTTGCCCGGAAACCCCCCCCCCCCCCCCCCCCCTTATATACGGTATATATATATTTCTAATATTCCGTCGTTCCGTACCGTACATTGCACGCGCTCATGCATCATTGTCGGTGCTTCTTGATTGCTACTATACACAAAATAGATATAGCAATAAATTGCCACGATATGTTACTTCTGCCGGCATGCATATTAATAATAATAATATTTTAATTAACACTCCTGCGTGACAAAATCAAAGGATTTCATGACTTCATAATGATACAGCTTCTGGGGCGGAGCCCCAGACCCCGATGGGGGAGCTTACAGCGCTCCCCCATACCCCCTAGCTGGACTAGGAGGGGGCTACGCCCCCTCCCGCACCCACCCGTCCTGTTGGAAACCCCCCCGTACAATTCCTGGCTACGCCACTGAGTAATACGGCTACATGCATGTGTTTTAATTCTAGAAAATGCGCACCGATTTATCGAGTATCAAAGAAGCTGATAGCAGCGTCAACGGCGTGGTAGCGTATTTTATTCTGCTGTCTGGCGCTGCGTTGCAACATCCACCACCAGCAAAACGCCGTTGCAATCTTTCAGGTGAAATAAATATAAAATGCATGTGCAAGGCAATGACTTACGTAGGCCTAGGCATTGCACATCTCTCAACTTGGTAATTGCAATAATGTCAGTCATTTCTTACCCTGCACTGCATGCTTTGTGTTTTATTGTAATATTTAGCTACCTTGCGTACTTACATGTATATTCAGTTACCGCTGTGAAGGCACCGTAGCTAGTGTACTCATGTGAAGGCACCATAGTTATACGGTGTGACTATTTACAAATGGTTTATTGTGTCAGTGTGGTATGTAGCAGGCTTTGTCAATGTAATGTATGCACATGTGCATATGGACATATGTATAAAGTTGGCAACGGACTCAAACGTGAATGTTGTGCATGTGTTGTCGACTGCATCACAGTGAAACTTATTAGTGAACAATTTGAAATAAATCACAAGATGAGCGCCAATGTATGGGCGATTACTCGATATGACACAACACGCAAGCACTAAAACGCATCACACAGATCAAACAAACTCTCAGACATTCTCTGCAACCATTCTCTGCTACATGTACCAATGTAAAGGTGGTCTTGTTGATAACAATGAATACAATAGTTCAAGGGATGGTATACAAATAGTGCATGCTCATACAAGTATGCATATCTGTGTATGTGTAAACAATTAATTTTTTGTATGTTTGTATTGTATGTGTGTATGTGTGTTACATATGGACAACATTTCAACAGCCCTTTGCTGCGGCAGAACACACATGGCTGAGTTATCTTGAGCCTGAATACCACAAATGCAACAGTGAAAAATGTGAAGCCAGAACAGAGTAAGGCTGTTTGTGTATGTGTGTGTGCGTTACCAGTGTGGTAAGGGAGTGGCTCAAACATGGCACTGATCTTGGTGAACACACACACACACACACACACACAAACACACACACACACCACACACACACATGATGTGATATTGTGGTCAATTAGTTATGGCATGTGCAAATGGGAGGGGCTGTGTTTGTGTGTGTTGCCTGTATTGTGACAAATACACATGCATGTACACACATGAGGCTTCTGTAACTTCTACTGTAGACAACTAAAACATATCTAGCAAATTAACCCTCCTTTCCCCCCTGATCTTGGTGATAGACACACACACACACACACACACCACACGCACACACACACACGCACACGCACACACACACACACACACATACACACACACACATACACACACACACACAAGCACACACAAGTACATACATGTACAAGCACACACACATATACACACAGTTTGGGGTGTGTATTGTGGGCGGGTCGATGTTACAGGGGGTCACGTGATATACTCTGCTGTGTAGTGTTGTTGCTGATGTGCTGATATCTTTGAGCAACCAAGTCCCCGATCCTTGACTACGCGCCATACGCGAAACACATGTGTACGAAGCTTCTAAAATCATTAAAACATCCATAGAAAAGCAGGCCTTCATTCCATATTAGTGATTTGGTGCTTATTGTGTAGTGTAGTGCTATTGTGCAGTGCCTCTAATACGGTGCTGTGCCTGTGACATAGTGCTATGGTGCAGTGCTTGTGAAATAGTCATGGTGCAGTGACTGTGAAGTGGTGCTAAGGTCAGTGGTGTACAGTTGTAGGAAGCATGGGGCCCATTGCCACATTCTTATTTTTGTCAAAGTGGCCCCCCCCCCCCCCCCCCCCACCTTTTAATATCATCCTATGTGCTTGATGGTGCTGTATAGCCATGGTGCTGTGCTTGTGAACTACATGTAGCTATGGGTCTGTGCTTTTGAAGAAAGTTTGGTGTAGTTGAATGTGAACACTAAGCTTACATGTACATGTATTACCATTCAGCTGCTAGGCTTATGTAAACTTTCCAGTGGCCCAGTCCTGCCATACACAAGTAGCAATAATATTCACTGCCACCATTTGCAAGGCTTCAGAGCTTAGAAGTATCAAGGGCATTGGAAAGTTTTCTATTGCTTTGCACTTTTCAACACACACATGCACACGCATGCACACACACATACACACATATGCACACACACATACACACATATGCACACACACATACACACATATGCACACATGCACACGTGTATACATACATACACACATGCACACACAATCAGTATGTACCGGTACAGAAATGGTGTGGGAACAAGTGTACGAAAAGGAAAGGTAAAAATTTATGTAACGTGAAATTTTTATAGTAATAAAATTATAACCTTACAAGCCTGATTTTGCTGGATGCTGTCCCATAGGTACATGTAATATTCATTTGTGCAGCTCAGAGGTCAACAACAAAAGGGCATTGTTTGCTATGTAAACTGAGGTTATCCTAATCTGATGTTAGCTATTGAGCTAGACATGTACATGTACCAAGTTCTAAGAAGCAAACACTATTGACGTACATGTAGTACCTACATGTGCATGTATGTGGCATGGGCCTTTTGTGCCTGATGCCATAAACTTTACAATCAAGTACATGTACATGATGGGAGGGGGGTGGAGTGTGCTTTGGGCCTCATGCAAAACCTTTGGTTAGTGGTAGAGGCATTTACGTCTGATGCATAAAGTCCTGGTACTTTTTTTCTAGGGTTCAATATCAAGAGTTGTGTTAAAAGTCTGTTTGGAACTGTTTCTATGGAGATGAGGCGAAATATTACTCGAGGACACTCCTGTATCTGGTTTTGTACTGGGGAGAGCAGCACCAGGATCCCAATGCTGAGACTGACCATCCGGAGTGTTCAACACCTCCAGGGATATCCACCTTAGGCTCAACAAATTTACTTCAATACCCCTACGTTCCACTGTACTCAGCTGGCATGCACTTCTTCATCAAGCAAACCAGATGGGCAGGTGTGTCGAGTGTACCAAAGGCAGGCAGTTCTAGCAATGGAGGCCTACAAATAATGCTGCCACTGTTCCACTCACCCCTCTTCCACTTCAAAGTTGGGACGCCACTCGCATCTAAGAACTTCCGCTCCACCTTCCTATCCCTGGTATGGTGGAGCAATGTGGCTACAATCCAGCCAAATACAACACTCGCATTGGTGCAGCCACTTACAGTAACTGCTGACACCATTCAGAAGTACATATGGTGCAGCCACACTCATTGTTAGTAATAGCAATAGCAGAAGAGGACAAATTGTGTATGTTTAAATGCACATTACATGTTTGCACTAACCACACACTGTGCAGATACAGGGGAGGGGTTTGGGCCTGTGCCAGCAAGCATTGGCATAACATAGAAGGGGGGGGGGGGGGGGGGGGGGGGGGGGGGGGGGTGTATAGTATGCTTTTAACCTGATGCAGAGGCTTTGGCCTAGTGATAGACTGATCAGCGCTACAGAGTTTACACAAAACTTTTCTTTAAAAGAAAAAAAATGAAAGCATTGGGATAGTGCTTTTCCATTGAAGCCCCACGAAGGTGATTTGCATTAAAATTAAAGCGTTTTACGTGTAGTTACTGACTCTGGCCTGGCCATACACATGTATGCAGACAAAGATTCAAAATACGGCACGTGCAGATTTGATGTTAATCGATCTAGGTAGGGCTGAAATGCCTACGTAGGTCGCAACTGTACTGAAAAGTGCCATTTGCAAATATCTATGTTTTGTATCAGTGCACGTGCCTATTAGCCTTCGCGCTTCATTCATCGAGCTGCAAGCAGGCTAAACGAACACGATAAGGAACACACTATATAGGTCAAAAGTGTCCATGACGATCGACATCATAGTGTCCCTCTTGGCAGTCGAGACCTACGGTACTAGTCTGGGACTATCGTACTTTTGTATCAGGCCAGAAGCTGGCAGTAACCATATCGGGCTCTCCCTCGCTCTTTCGTATCGAAACGCTCGGCCTCCCCCCCCCCCCCCCCCCCCCCCCCCCCACATTGTCCGGTTATTAACAGCCTATTAGTATTATAGTTAAGTTCTATCTTCAGCTAAATTAACTTACTGTGCATATATTTATTCACCATTTTGTTCAATGAAATCAATATTAGTTGAAGGATGACGCAAGGCATTACGCAATGAAATTTTTTGATGAATAAATTATGCGCGGTATAAATTAATTTTTTGTCTTGATTTTAGTTCAAGAATGGTTAATGGAATAATTTTTTAAGTACATATGTCATGATCAGACCGATTTATAGGACAATTTACAAGTGTTTAAAATTCAATTTGAAATAAAAAGCAAGATGACCGCCTATGTATGGGCCATTTCTGGATATGTGCAACGATTGTGTTTCATCCAACAGATTCTCATTGCTAAGTGTATGTTGCTGACTTCAATCTTATCTCGAGGTCGTAGCT